>OY987307.1:29973734-31309567 GCA_963920635.1 Pseudeuparius sepicola
AAGAGCTTTATAAAAACTATATATTTCAATTTGGACTTTCTTACCAAACATGCTCACCAAGACATGCTTACGTTGCTGCTCGAGAGGAGTTTTGTGATTATTTCGTGAATGAGGGCAGCGGAATACATAAATAAAACATTGTAACATTTCACACACTTTTTATCTAAGTATATTATCTTTAAAATTATGTACTCTCCTCTATTCCTCGTCTAATGCCTCAAACAAAAACCAGTATCAAAATATAACCTTTCTTGTGTTCAAATTTTCAATGTTAGTACTCAAGTTCACGCAAAACTTGACGGAAAATAGAACATGCTCTAATTCGTGAAGTAACTTCATGAAGAAATTCATGAATTAATTCACGAAGAAATTGCCAGTGTAATACACGATTTTTTATATTAATTTGTCCTTGAAGTGGCTTCATGAATTAATTCATGAAGAAATTGTCAATGTAAACCAGGCATTATAGCATGGTGTTTTTTTGGATTTTTTTCACAGGAAAAATTAGATGTCCGAATGATATTTGACAATAAGACTATTTCATGAGTAACAGATTATTCTGCATACACATAGCTTACAAAACATGCTACCTATTATACAACAGCTGTCAAGTTTTGCCGCGGGTAAACTGGAAAAAACTGCTGACAGGTGCTGTCATACAGTTTTTCCATCTATTAGAAACCATTTGTAATTCAAAATTGCGCGTTTGCGATTGGTGGAAATTAAATCAAAATAGTCAGGCACTCTTTAAAATATTTATTTTAGGATAATTCTTATGGATGCAAATCTAAGTTATCAAGAAGAGAACACCACGTTCGAAAGTTTGCCAGCAAACAAGTAAGATCCTATACTATAATAAAATATTTTGCTTTTTATGTGCACCATTATTAATAATGACTTATCTTGTATCTACGTTTCATTATTCAGTATAAAGCCAGATCTGGAAATAGTGCCCGAAAATGAGACCAACCACACCATAGGAAAGGACGAAATATCACTAGAAGGCAGAAGAATAGTCGACGTAGGACATTTGTTCAAGGAAATTTCCAGAATTGGGAAACATCCTCCGTTCGACTGTTCGTTTGAAGACATGTACCCGACTGGCGAAAAAAGAATGGGAATCAACAGCATCATCACGTTCAAATGCAAAATGTGCAATGTAACCAAATCCGTAAGCTTGTGTGATACCACCGAAGGCGGCAGCGACAGCATCGATCCAAACAAGGGGCTTGTCCTGGGCAGCATATCAAGCGGTTCTGGATATTCCGGCAGCGAGACGCTGTTCACTTCGCTGAATATTCCGTTCATGGCTCCGTCGACGTACTACGAATACGAGGACACCATGGCGGATGCCATTCACAATGTCGCGTGGCGAACCATTGAAGATGCCGGCAGACAAGAGGCCGAGATCGCCAGAAATTTGGGCGAAACCGACAAGAACGGCGTACCACTAATAACGGTCGTAGCTGATGGTGCTTGGAGTAAACGCTCGTATTCTGTAAATTATGGTGCTAAATCGGGGGTGGTAAGTATCAATAATTTCAGTTATATAGGTGCCTAACATTCTTCCTCTCCGATCAAATAGACTAGATAAGTAATACCTGATCACAACCTTCTCAAGCTTACAAGCCATGTGCAAACATGTGGCAACGCCGCAGCGGGACGGTTCAACGGGTCTATGCAGTATAGAGCAGTCTGCACTTTGGCTTACTTTATATTTTCTAATAAATGTTCAACCCTCTTTTTAATTATAATCAAGTAGATACATTTGTGAACTTTGTTTCACTAATTGGGTACCTAAGTAAGTAGGTACGTTTGTTAAAAGCAGTAACAAGTAAGAAGTATAAGTATTTATAATAAGTACGTTTCCTGGTCTGGATAGGTACATTTTCGACAAATAATATGGAAAATTTGGGCAAATAGAGGGGACTACATCTTGTTGTTAGTCGAATTTTTGTGAGAATTTTTCGCAAAGTGCGCCATCAGGCAAATGATGACCTATCTTCCCTTATGGTTAAATTTTTATAAAAATACAAACAAGCGAACAGAGAACAGAAGGAGAGTAATCTCTTCTGATTGAAATGGCAGTTTAGGGTCAATTTCATAATACATTCAACTAAATTATCTTGTGACATTAACATTAGGTAAAGAAACTTTTGCAACAATACTAAACAATGGTTGGATTGTTAGAAAACTCCTTTAATTTTAAAGGAAAGCCCAAAACAAATACCGTCAAGCAAAAAAAAACCTAGCTACTACTTCAAGTTATATTATTACGATTTAACTTACAGCCGCAGGTATATAACCAAGTTCTAGCTTCCCTCGACTGTTCTAGGCATCTTGACGCTTGAAATTTTAAAGGAACGATTCTTCACTCCGAATTGTTTAATTTTTTACAAACAAAACAAATTTATAAAAAGCTTTCGCCAGCACTTCGGGCTGTCTGTTTCCACCCAGAGACACACTGCCTCCTCGTAGCAATCTGGCGACGATAGCACTACCCGCACTGCACAAATTATTGATTCTGGTAAATTTCTTGTAAAATCAACCGACAGGGAGTGACAGGCCACGCCGCGCAGACCCGCAAGCCATGTTGCCAGCTTTCTCAACTGCAGGGCTTTCCTAGAGCCGGCTGTGACCTGGTTTATACACGTATAAAATGTTTGTGGCCTACAATAACGAAATACATAACGTCAATATTAGCGTTGATTGCTGTCAATAGACATGGGCGCCTGTATTTTAAGGGGTCAAAAATTAAAACAATAACTATTCTAATAAAACATTGTATTTTAATTTAGGGCTACAAACATACAATACAAAAAGACTTGGAAGAAATATAACTAGGTATGGTTTGTACAAAACAAATTCCGATGCACGTCATTGGAAAAGACTCGTCATAGGGACGCAGCGTTGCCGTATCGTGATAAATAAAGATATAAACAATAACCGTCGCATTCACCATATTTTTAAACCACAAGCATAAAATGTAGTTTATATGATAAAAGATTGAACTTTTAGTGGGTTTGCAGTCAAGTTGGTCTTTAAAGAAAACTATTGGTTAATTGCCAAGCTTTCTGAATTGTTTATTCCAATGCAAAACACGTGGAAACGTTAACGTGCGCGTCCACGAGGTTATAACTTATAACTCGGGCTCTGGCGGTTGTAAATTCGGCAACGTCGCCCGTAGCGTTAACAGCGGTACCAACATAATACTAGGCCAAATTCAAATATCAACACACAAAATCACATATGTTTTCATATAAAACGTTGGTAACACAATTTTCGTCATTAATTGTTATTGATGACGTGCAACGGAATTTGTGTTGTACGAACCATACCTACTTATTTACATAATTTTACATAAATGATGATAAAGAAGCTAGGCTTATGGGGGATTAGGTTAAGTATATTCTAAATTTACCTAAATCAATTTCGTATCAGATATTTACAATATAAAAAAATATAAAATTGCTCGTTCACCCTGTAAGTTATTAGTAAATTTTATTTTTAGGCGTGCATTATTGGTGCAAGAACCCACAAGATACTTTTCCTCGGTGTTCGGAACAAGTACTGCTGCATTTGTTCTCGGGCGGAATCAAAATGTTTGGCAGCACCGGAGCACCAATGCTACAAAAATTGGTCGTCAACCTCGACAAGTATGGAGAGCGATATTATCGTGGAGGGGTTCAAAAGGAGCATGGAACTGCACGGCGTCATCTTCAAAAGACTCGTTGGAGATGGTGATAGCAGCGTGTACAATAAACTTCTTGAGAGTAGACCATATGGCAATGATGTCCTTGTCGAAAAGATAAAATGTAGGAACCATCTACTGAGAAACTTCTCTAAGAAAATTAGAGACATTTGTGGTGAGTAATGCTAATCATCAATCAGATTTTAGAAAATAGTACAAGGTTATTAATACAACATTCTACCCCCCTTAACTTTTTGTTTTTAATTTTGAAAAAATCGTCCTTTGAATTATTGAATATTGGACAAAATCATAATTATATAAAATTCAAAACAACTATTACGAGAACCAGAGCTTGACTTTAAAAAATGCCATTCCTGGTGTCTATAAGAGAAGAGAAATAAACCACAACATGTTTTAAATGAGAGTATGCAGGAAGCAGTCTTATTGTACTTCGTGGAAAATCCGAGACATTCTATTAAAGGTGCATCGAGATATTTGCAAATGTCATGGAGCTCAGTCCAGGGTAGCGTTAGGCCTATTTTGATTTTTTGATTGTATTCTCTTTTTTTGTCAAATAAATGGTTTTCTGTAAATAGCACGACAAAACTGTATTAAGAAAACTTCCCCAGAATAGAAAACTGCGCATGATGGCGAAATTTTACGATTCTAGGCCTACTTTGTATTTTGGAAAACATTGGAGGAAACGCAAAGTGGGCCTAGGATTGTTAAAAAATTTTCCATCATACACAGTTTCCTATTCTGAATAACTTTTATTTATAAGTTTTGTCTTATTACCTACAGAAAATTATTTAATCGAAGAAAAACAAGAAAAAAATAAAAAAATCGAAGTAGGCCTAACGCTTTGAAATTTTGTACACTTAAGTAGCTTACCACGCTGAGCAAATTTTCTTTATAACTTTTTTCATCATCTCTACAAATAGAGGTAGTTTACTCTTATGCTAATTAACGTTTCTTTAATTTTCTGGTCACCCAGTATAAGTAATGTCAACTTTTTCCATGCCAATTTTATTTTAAGAACAAGCAGACTTTTTTTTATGAAGAATGACTTTTTTCCAAGAATTGAAAATAAAACATTTTACAAGTATAGTTAAGTCCATCCGTGGACACACTGTATACAGGGTGTCCAACTTTAAAACTGTACAAATCCGTAAAATCTTCATTTTTGGAGATAATCGACTAAACTTTTTTGTTTGAAAGGCCTTCAAGAACCGCTTTTTTTTACCTTCCTGCCATTTTCAAAATGCAAATCCAGGGCCGGCTGCGATTTTGTTATACCCCCAATTTTCACGAAAACCATTTAGCTGAAACCAGAAAAATGTGTAGATTTCTAAAGTCGAAAATATACATGGTGTTCGATCTACAAAATCGTAAGTTTGGTCCGAAACACGACATTCATTTGTTTTTCTGAATACATATATACCTGAAATCGCAAAAAAATTATACAATTTTATTTGTAATTTTTTTTCCAAAATTAAAAACAAAAAAGGTAAGGGGCTAGAATGTTATGTGAATAATTTGTACAATTAGGGCCATACGTGTGATTATTTTTTTTGCTAATTTTGTATTAACTTTCATTTTAAAAACTATATCATTGTTTCATAAAGTAAACCAACTTCATTTTTTATGATATCACGGGCGTAGCCAAGGGGGGGGGGGTTTCGGGGGTTCAAACCCACCCCGAAATAAGCAAAATATTACCTAATATTATCTATCCTTGTTAAGGATAGAGACGTGAATCATTATTACTGTCGAAAAATGGAGGGGAAAAAAAAGGAAGGGTGGTAAACCTAAAGGTATGGACTACTGGAAAAAATGGTGTAGTCAAGGTCAAGGGGTTTCTAATAAAGAAACAAATTTGGATTTAGCTATCAAAGCTTCAGCTACCTTGCATGCTGATAAGAAGACTGCCTACCCCGAAATCTAGTTTGGAATGCCTAGATATGTGCGATAAAAACCTTTATCCTAATATTTACACATTACTACAAATCTTGGCTACCATTCCTGTATCCACTGCTACCCCAGAGAGGTCTTTCTCGAGCCTAAGGAGACTGAAAAACTATTTACGAAACACTACAAGTGAAAACAGACTTAATGGTTTGGCTCTAATGAACATTCACTATGGAACAGAAATTCATGCAGATGAAGTAGTAGATATATTTAAAAGAAAAAGCCGAAGATTTCTTCTAGATTTAGCGCAGAGGAACGAAATTAATTTATCCATTTCATTTAAAGTTAAGAACTTTATAAATATGTTGTAGTTTTTCGGATGAATATATAGATATTAAATTTCATGTAAGTATATTTTTGTTGTTTTATTTACTTCTCAAACTAAACCCCCCCCAAAACTAAATCCTGGCTACGCCCGTGTATGATATTATATTAACCTTTGTGATATAATATAGAGCGGTTTAATATGTGCCCATTCGCAGGGAGAAAGCGAAGTATCTCAAAAAACCTACCTGTCGTACCAGCCCTCAGGAAATTAGTTGGGAAAAATGCCTTGCGCATGAGAACTGCTATCAGATATGCTCTGGTACACCGTTTGCAGGAAGATACCGGCTTCGTGGAGAAAGTAGAAAATCTGAAGAGAGATTTGAGAAATATACCCTCTCACGTTTTTGGTGAACACAAGATCTGTTCTGAGCTTCGGTACTTTAAATGTACGAAGAAAGGGCAAGAAACAAATTGCATTCCTGTAATGGAACAGTGCGGCCTTCTCGCTGATATAGAAGTTGGCTTGAACCGACTTATCTACAATGCGCAAAGCCTCATCTTTAATATGGACACGAATATTGCCGAGCAGTATAATGCGATCGTATGCAAGTTTGTCGGTGGCAAGCGAATTAATTTTTCCAATAGAAGATCTTACATTACTCGCTGTGAAGCTGCTGCAGCATCTTTTAACACAAGAAGAGAGTACTTTCTAACTTTATACGACGAAATATTGCATAAGGATCCGCCACCCCTAGTTAGAAAATATGTAAGAAAAATGAAAATGAGGCGCGAATTGAGATTAAACAAATCGCCCATTCGGAGAAAGAAGACTGTCGCTCCGCCAGACAAAGATTATGGACCGGAAGCCCAAACAGAACCAGAAGAGGTTTTAGAAATCGAAAGAACGGAAATATAAATTATCATTAACAATTCAGTTGCAACGCTTACGTTGCTCTACAACGTGTTGCCATTGTTATGAATATCGAACCTAGGGACTTGCAATAATTAGTGGATTAGGCCTACAGGGGACACCACGTTAAAAAAACGGTGGTGTGGAAACAAGTACGATAAATATAAAATTTTTAATTTTAACTGAGTTTAGTACCTAGCTTACACACTATTCAAACTAAATGCAAGTGGCGCGCAAACATTTGCACGATGGAAGCACGTGGAGAATTCTGAGGGCTAATACGAGGCAGGGCCGCATTAAGGACGATCTCTATGAATTTTATAATATAAAATATTAAAATAATATGCCCCAGTATTAAGAACTTTGAAAACAAACTTTTATGGCACACCTAGTCGTTTACTTACCTGCAAATTGCTACTATTAACACAAATCGTAACTCCAACAATTAATAAACAGTGAAAGAATTATATCGGAAAAAATAAAGGTCCACTTGCAACTCAATACACCTCTGTAAGAAACACCGATCACGTGCGTATCACGCTCTAGCCGTGCAACAACTTGTGTTTATGTTTCACTTGCGTTTAGTTTGAATAGAGTTTAATTCTTTTTGTTTGCCCTATATACAGGGTGAGTGGTGAGTTACGTTCTACAGTGTTAATGCTAGAAAAGAAAGTACAGACAAAACTATTTTCGGAATGTAGTACTCATGTTTCACTCCATCAATAATAAAAAACCTACTGCACATGAAGAAATAAAGTTACTGCGTTATAAATTATAACATCGGCTTATGTTATTTATATATGGCGTTACAGGTAGGTTTTCAACTATTTACAATACACCAGAAATTAACAAGAATATGTCTTTATTTTTTTACAGATTTAAAAGTGACATTTTGACACCTTAATCATGTAATCGGCACTTTTAAACCCCTTTCTTAGAATAAAATGGAAATAACTCCCTAACCTTTAAAGTTAGACCCATAATACCCTATACCAAAAAGTATATATTCTTTAAGGGCTTTCTAAACATGTAATAAAATATAGGGAGTTACATTTAAAATTAGCGAGTAAACTTAGGATTTGCGTAAGTGATTCGCCCGGTATGTTCTTCAGAACTTTATCTCAATATCGTTTAAAATTAAAATAGCTCCCTAACCTTTAAAGATAGACCCTTAATACCCTGTGCAAAAAGGACATATTCTTTAAGGGCATTCTAAAAATGTAACAAAATACGGGGTGTTCCATTTAAAAAAAAAACATAACTTTAGGTCGCTATGGCTAATTCTGGCTAATTATGGCTAATCACTGTCGTGAAGAGAATATACTATAAATACTCCAGAAACAAAATATAGAATAATTTATATTAAAAAATTATTTGTACCTATTCAATTTTCTAATAATTAAATTACTTCGTTAGTGTTTTTTTATTAAATAAATTTTTTTAAATAAAATTAGTTGTTTTAAAAATATATTGTAATAGATTTGAATGTGTTGGAGATCATAGACATAAAACTTAGACAAACCATGTTGCCAAATGTATCATATTTCCAAATTAGTGATGTTACAGGTGTCGTAACAATAAAAAAACTATCAGAGTGAATTTTCACATCTCCACTGGTTATAGATCCTTGAAATTAAGAAAATATATCTTATAATTATTTTATTCCAACTTTTATTAGTAACTAATAACATAACAATATTCCAAAGTCAATAATATCCTCGTTTAAAATTGTGTACAGCAAACCGTCTTTGAAATTATCTGCTGCCATCTATTATCAAGAACAAGAAGCCTGTCGCCACCTTTTGGGGAAAAAATGAGAAAAAAGGAAACAAGGACAGTTCAATCTTATTTTGAAAATAATTTTGTTCAGTTTAGGGTTTTTCTGTTAGCTTCACAGTTACACTTCCTTTATAACCAGCAGTCCAGGTATGTAGGTACGGTTCGTACAACCCCAGAAAATATTCGTCCTTTTCTGGGGTACAACACAAATTCCGTTGCACGTCATCAATAACAATTAATGACAAAAATTATGTTACCAACGTTTTATATGAAAACATATGTGATTTTGTGTGTTGATATTTGAATTTGGCCTAGTATTATGTTGGTACCGCTGTTAACGCTACGGGCGACGTTGCCGAATTTACAACCGCCAGAGCCCGAGTTATAAGTTATAACCTCGTGGACGCGCACGTTAACGTTTCCACGTGTTTTGCATTGGAATAAACAATTCAGAAAGCTTGGCAATTAACCAATAGTTTTCTTTAAAGACCAACTTGACTGCAAACCCACTAAAAGTTCAATCTTTTATCATATAGAATACATTTTATGCTTGTGGTTTAAAAATATGGTGAATGCGATGGTTATTGTTTATATCTTTATTTATCACGATACGTCAAAGCTGCGTCCCTATGACGAGTCTTTTCCAATGCCATATACAATGACGTGCATCGGAATTTGTTTTGTACAAACCATATTTTTGTATTCAACACATCACAAAAAATAACTTACAACAAAATCACAGACAACAGAAAACTAGTCGATGTCCAACTTCCTAAAACTACCCTCGACTCCCATTATTTCGGCCGTCCGTAAGTTCGCCTCGTACTTCTTCGGTATCGGTCCGACCAGTTTCATTTCTTCGGATTTTTCGAACCAGTCCGCGTTCTCTTTGACGACTTCGTAAGAAGAAAGCGCCAAGTCTCTCAGGGTGTCTAGTTTGCCACCGTAGTCTGATGGGATGACTTCTGCCCCAAAGTATGTTGCCAGTTCTTCGCTGCTCTGGTGGGTGATGAACTAGAAAGCGAGAGACAAATAACAGGTAAGTAAGTGAGATTTTAGATTATTATTGACACTTTCTGGCGAGTTTTTATTGTTATAAATGGTATGAATATAGTTTCAATTCAATACGATTTATTAACTTAGAAATTTGAAAGCACCTTAAAGGTATAGTAGTGAACTTCTTTACCGACACGAGTGAAGCAACTTCAGGGCACACACTATATTAAAGACCCGAGCATGACGTCATATTTCATTGTTGTTTACGGACTGGGGTGGCGCCACTAGACGAAAAAAATGGCGACTTGTTATAGGTTACAGGGGAATATTCTGTGGTTATTGGTATGTCAGTTACTGACGTTTAACATGTCCCAAATTTTAAATATCCAGCTTTATTACGATTTGCCTTCTTTTTACGATAACGAATTGTCTTTGCGTCCAGTATTTAGCAGTTGTATCCTATTAACACTGCTTTTATAGGTAGATTTGTTTGTGATAACATGAAATTTCCATGCACATGAAGAAAATGGTATGCACACTGCACAAGACCGTTAGGGGAATTGCAGACGAATAAACACTATTTCGGAATTATGGGATGATCTGATCAACCAGCTGAAGAAGCGAAAATTCTAGATATTATTTTGGAAGAGTATTTTGTAACGTATGCAAGAATGAAAATATGAAATTTTGTTTATAGCTTCAAAGCGAACCAATAGTCCTCCATATAAAGAAGAAACTGAAAAATCTAATGCGTTTTATGCTTACTTACACTACAACTAGCCATGGACTTCATTTCAAACCAAAAGGTACCAAATACTCTTTCTTGCTTTTTAGACTCGCTTTTCTTAAGAAAATGTATGGAAATATGTCATGTGAACTTGTCAAATTACAGGGACATAACAAACAAATATTTCATTTTATTTTGGATATTAAATTCGTTGTAACAGACATAATTGCATGTTTTTATTTTATAAAATGATTCTGCAACAATGGTGTTTTAACATTAAACCACCGTGTAAATTTGTTTCGTCGTGTGGCGCCAGTGGCGATCGCTTGAAACAGCGCTATGCACAGGTCTTTAAAATAGTGTTATGGTCCAGCTGATAATTGATTTTTGGTGTTTCAACTTATTCCACACAACCTACCCTTAATACTTTGTGATCCGATATCATAACCTTAATTATTGAGTTTGTACTATTTGCATTTTATTATTTCAATATTTAATTATTAAAAAAATAAATAATTCATTCCTAAATATCCTTCTATCTATAGTTCATACAGTTTATTAATAGCATTGCCTGCAATTTGCATAGGCATAAACATTTCTGTAAAATCGATAATTTAAAAAAATCAAACTGACATCACAAAAGGAAGGTTGATTGTTTTGAATTCTTCTTCTTCTTCTACGAATCTTTCGTGGGTTTCAACCTCGATTCTCGATTCACCGCATTATATAATCAACGCCATCTTTATTGAGAGCAAAAGGAATATATTTTCGAACTTACATTATTTCTGACGTTCTTGTGTAACATCGGTTTGATCAATCCCACCAGCCGGTCGATCGCGGGAACCGCGTTTACAAGGTGTATCTTCTTAAGGCGGATGGCATACGCCTCTCTTAAGGTGGCTACCAGTAGCCTCATGGCGGCAGCGAATTTGGCCAAGTGTGCGGCTGTGAAGCCCGATATGTCGAAAATGGCGACCTCTCCTGCATAGGGGTGTCTGCTGGTCAAGCACAGGTCGTCTAGAAATCGAAGAGAGAAAAATTCAATCAGCCGTTAGTCGTTATTAATGACAGGGTTATTCATATAAGAATGATCTACCCCCTTAACATTTTTGTTTTTAATTTTAGAAAAAGAATGTAAAGAGTATAAACCACGACGTGTTTTAACTGAGAATATACAGGAAGCAGTCTTATTAAATATCATGGAGCTCAGTCCAGAGAGTGTTGAAAATGCATAAGTTTAGACCATTTTGTTCAAAAACTGTATGAAAATAATAATTATAGAAGGCAAGAATATTGACGTTTAGTGTTGGAGAGTCAAGCGGAAAATGATCAGTATTATAGGTGCGTATTTTTGTCACTTGTAAATTATCGTATGTAATATCACAAGTGCCGGAAATTTTATCGATAATTTTTTCGAAAGCGCTATTTTGCCTAGAAAGATCACGAGTATAAACTGATATTTCTCTGAAAATAAAAGCCCAATTTGTACGAATGGTTTTGCTAATGGGCAAAATAGCCCTTGAGAATAAAATTATTTAGAAAAATTTCCGGCACGAGTGGTATTTGTCGAGATTATTTCACGAATGCGATTTAATAATTTCTGTATTAATTTTTTCTATGTTTACATTTCCAAAACGACTCGTTTTGAACGAGTTTATTGACAGCTAAGTCTGTAGCGTTTGAATAAACAAACATGACGTTTGGATATCCAAGGCAAATGCGATTATACCTACACCCTGTTAGCGATGGTTTATTTTCTGAATGTGTGTCATAAATTTAAACGGAGACGGAGGTCTAATAACAACAATTTAACAATGTAAAAGTTATATAAATTCATTGATATAATGCTTAATAATACCGCAACATAATTTATAAGCTGCATAATTTAGAACTTTGTAAAACACACCAATATTAGGAAATACGTGTTTGTTTCGATTCGAACAGATTCGCGGTTTCTTTGGTATGCACAAGTGCAATTATCGCTAGCAGAGGCATGATTGGTTGGATTTTTATGGAAGGAGCTATACCTTATTGGATGCAAGGAGTATGAGAGAAATAATCACTATAAAGCTTACACTATACTACTAACTACTACTAGACATTAATGTCGTTCTATTACTACTCCTACTGTTATTACTATTAAGTGCAAGATTCTATATTGTAGACTGATGAAGCCACTTTTACAACATAATAGAAGAAACACTCACTATTGATCATCGAAAATACACGACAGTTTATTTCAATTCAACGACAAGGTCGAACTTCAGTAAATATTTAGTGGTCTTGTTTGATATCGCATAATTATTGGTCCAGTATTTTTTATATTGTAGATAATAGAAGACCGAAAAGAAAATACTTACACATCATAAAGAAAAGTTTGCAAACTGCGGTCATGTCAAAGTCGTTTGCTGGTCCATCTGTTCTGAACATTGCCATCCTTTCGCCATCATTGTTGTTGTGAGGTAGAAAACACATTGTCCTAAAAACAAGAATTAACATTTATAAATCAGTACCTGTACTGTACATAAACTTCAATTTTTAAACTTTTCTACCAAAAATGTAGAGAATAATGATTTATAGCTTACACATTGTCCATGGCTCCTTCAATGTCTTTGCCATATGGTGATCTATTGGAAAACAGTTGTGGATATAGGACTCTAGCAGAAAGGTTCAGTTCCAGTTTTCTCTTGGTTTTTTCGATATTATGCTTGCAGCCTCTTAGAAAACCTCTTATCATGGCTTTGTCTGAAACGCAAGAAAAAATACATATAGTTTGCATTTAAATACCTCAAATAAAACTTATTAAATAGTAGTGTAATCCTCATGTTTTTCAATAATCGAGTTGTAACAATTTATTAAATAAAAGTATTCAAATTATGCACTTGAATATTTGTTATGCAAATAATGTTCCTGAATAATATAGGCAAAATTGATTTGCAGTTTTTTATTACTTAATACGCAAATTTCTAGTGAAGCATTTAGCGTTTAATTGTCGATATATTTATACCGGTTATTCAAGTGACAATATTTGCAGTTTCGTGTAAAAAAATCATACACATGTCGTTCACACAATTCTCTGAATAATTTATGAAGGCATGCCCATCACCTTCGTACAAAAATCAGGAAATAGAGGCGACTACTTTTTATTTATTCTGCAGATATCTCGCACAAGGTTCGTGAAGAATAAATGACAAAAATTATGCTGGTAATTTGCGGATAAATGACCTCGAAGGTACGTTTAAGGTCATACAGTGGGATTTCTAGTTTTATGCGAATCTAGTGGTTTTATACCAACGCAGATTTACAGGATTTTAAAGTGGAAAAATATCTTTGAAGTAAACAAAGCAATAAATCTAAAGATTTTCGCACCTTTTTAAAGCCCGTATCGACTCAGACACTTTAGATCAATTTTAAAAACAATCACACTATATGCTCCGCACGTTTACATTATTAAACCAAATCACCAAAATGTAGGAACCATGAACTTGGAATAACAATTTTTTCGCATATTTGCCATGGACATTTCCCATGACTATCACAACAGAATATTTTAACATTTTAAACTTATTCAAAAAATACGTTCACGGATTCTACGCACAAAACACATCACCGACGTCAACATATGAATGAGTTTTACCCTTATATGGATTATTAAAATTTAGGAAATACAATTTATTTTTTATTATACTTCTTTGAAAACACCTTATTTTCATCTGTTTTAGCAATAATGAAAGACGGGGTTTTTCGGGCTAGCGCACGGAAACAGCGCATGGAAAAACTTTCCGCGCGCTGAATAAAAATACCGAATATATGGCTTTTTAAAATAGAAATATACAGCAAAGTAAACTAAATTTAAGAAACTCTATATGCTCTCTGATATTTAACATGTACCTATTTTGTATTTTAATTCTTAAGTGTTTCAATATTTAGATACATTTCTGTAATATTTTTGACGTTTTATTCACCTTATCTGACAATAACTAATTTACAACAAAGCACCTTTGAAATAATTTGAGAGTAACTATGGAAACGCATCATACATACCAAACACATTGTTTATTTTTTGTCAATTAAATTTATTATAATATGCCGATAAAATGTTTTAAGTTTCCGTTTTCAAAGAAGTATAATAAAAAATATCGTTCATTACACATCCAGAAATAGATTTTTCCGTGCTTGCATGACTTCCCGTGTTCGGCTGCGCCTCACACGGGAATTTGTCACGCGCGCACGGAAAAATCTTTATTTCCAGACTCGTAATGAAATATACTATTATACTATAAGTGCCAATGATTAAAGAAAAGAAATCAATTGAGTTGGGTTTAGAATAAAATTCAAATTAAAAATTAACATATCATTTTAGAAGAAATATATAGGTACCTATATTTAATTTAAATGGATACGCAAAAAAAAAGTTGGTACTAACTTTGAATAGATTCAAGAGGTTTCAACATGAAATTTTTTTTTGGGTTGAAACTATTTAAAATGAGAGTAATTTTCAAAGTCTGTTTCTAACCAAAATAATTAAGTATTACAATATTGAATTGATTGTGTTATTCTCTTCTATTGCCTTGAATATTTGAAATAATGCAAAGAATATCAGACATAAAAAAATCTAAGAAATTGATCATAAACCACGAGAAAGGCAAATTTTTACTTCAATAACTAAAAAATAAATAAAACGAATTGACCAATCTATAGAATTCACTCACCTATATTAGAGGGCATGTGACTCTGATATTTGATCCACTCAAGTATCATTTTTTCGTTGTGCTTCATCTTCTCTTCGGTTTCATTTAGTTCCTTCAACGCCAGTTCGAGATGATTTTTGTTTGGTGTCGCCAACATCGAATCCACTCTCCTTGTTTTGCACACCTATAAATTAAATGAAAGTTTCAAAGTATATTTTTTTCTGCACTACCACGATTTGGTGCGGTCGTAGAAAAAATATTGCTTGTAAAAGCAAAGTGGCGCCCGCATGCTATTATTAATGCGTATTTTGCGTACTTCAGACTGATGTTCAGGCATGTTTTCTAAAGAAGGTTGCTGGGGGCAGTGAACACTACACTGAGACTTATAAAAATGCTGGCATTTAATATATAGTTTTTGATTACAATAAACTTATTCAAGATTTTTTATATTAAATTAATTGAGATGGGTCAAAGGAGAGCCGTAAAACGTGTGCACATAACGCAGGTTTGTAATGTGTACAGGGTGTCCCGGCAGGAAAGGTACATACTTATTTTTCAAAGTTCTATTGTTTTCCAAAGTTTGTCAATTTAAAACCGAAACAACCTGTAGTATTTCTTGAGCAAATTGTGACTTTGATTCTGCTTTAGTCAAATTCGATAACTGAAAGTGTGACAATAAAACCGCAAATACGTGGCATTCAACTATTGAATTTAGTGGATTATCAAAATATCGTAAAACGTAAATTTACCAGTGCCTGACACGTTTAAGGATTGATTTATCAAATTTTAATCTATAAAAATAAATTTGGCGCGTTTATTGGTGATTCTTAATATGGAGTAAGCAGGAGACACATCACTGGAAATAATTACTAACAGCCCTAATCAAATCTGCAATATATTTTTTTATAAACAATATTTTAAAATTTATATTTTTTTATCCAGTAGCCATAGTGATTTTTGACTACACCCTTAGCCTGAATCTGATATGCCCAAAACCTGACACCCTATAAAAATTATCACAGCAATTTTTAAAAAGGAAAACACAAAAATTATTGTTGTATGTAGAAATGTTTATTTATTATAGTAACTTATTCTTGAGTAGAAAACTTTGGGTTTCCAATTTTGGAAATTGTTATTTGTTCATATGTTACAGTTGTTATTAAAAGTAATGTTTGCTTTTATTTACCTATTTCTTTTATTATTATATGATAATATTGATTCTCGTAAATGTATTTCCATTTTATTTAGCTCCAACTGTTTTCTCATTTATTATTTTCTATCTGTTTTCTATTTATATTGTTCTTCACTTTTCCTCCCTCTTTTATTCTACCTATCTTTATCTTTTTTTTTTCTTCTAAAAATACTGTTTCTTCTTTTGCCCTGAAATGACCGAAGGCAAAAATTCTCTATAGAGTCGTTTTTTAACTATAATACATCTTTGAACTAACTGACAAGACATTGCTCAGAATCGTTGAGTGACAAATTTATACATGTTTTGATGCTCTTGAAGACCGAAATTTCTGAGCAAGCCGTCAGGCCCTATCCGCAGTAGCAGTATGTATACGTTTGCTTCCGGTACACTCTGTATTATGTCAAAGATGTGTACAACATTATGTTAATTAGAACGGTTGATTTTTTAAAATAATTAATAATTAAAAATAACGAGAATGATTAATGCTATTGAGTAGAGTTATAGACCTGTAAATAATATTCTAGTAGGTATACATTATTTTAATTATTAAAATTCTGTTCAATTTTTACATTTCCCTTTCAGATAGTTTCAAGAAATAAATATGTTTTAACGATTAACACATATAAAAATAATTTTCAGTTGAAACGAATTCACAGAACATTGTGTCATTAACTTGACGTCACTGCCTCGATTGAAAATCGCTCTACACAGGGTGTTTGTTGTTCTCGTTTGTGCACTTATTTCGGTTAACAAGACACTTTTTAGAAAAAAATCTACCGATTGTGTTTTTGGACTTACCATTTTGAAAAGATATTGTACCGTTTCACCAAAACTTCGACGATACCGGCAAACTATTGCACTGCTTGCAAAAAAGTGCCAAATACCGACCACGTTCGATGGAGAAGCTAAAGCAAAGAAACAGACCTCGAGGCAAGAGGTTTGCTTATATACCTCTTTGCCGAAGAAATCTGCATGTTGGGCCTTGACTTTGCTTCTTTAAACGGGTTTGTAGAAGTTTATATTATGAGGTTATTCACAGTAAGCATGTCCGGTATATTATTATATATAGTTGGAAGATGATGAAATCCTGATGTTATGGGTTTTTCTAAATGTTTTTTTTTTTCATTTTTTTTTCGTAAAAATGGAAAAATAGTTAAGTTAGGTACCTACTACTTAAGTTGTTTATTAGTTTAATTTGTTTTGCAGAGTCTGGAGGTTCTAGTATTCCCCCTGCATAAACAGTATTGCTTTTAACAACTTTTTCTGCATAATTTACTACTTAACATAATATATACAAGTCACTAGGATTTCTACGGTTCTCTAAGGTTTTTCATACTAGGTACTTCGGCAAATGCTATCGTAGTTATATCTGGGAAAATTCGACCCTAGCCGCAAATCATTGTTACACTGAAAGAGAGAGGACGCGACCGTGTTACCGACTGCCACATCGCACGACAGGCCAGTGGCGTAGCATGAAACGCGTTCTTCGGCAATATCACAAAAATGTTAAAAATGAAAATGTAATTAATTTTGACTTAATGTAGTTCGAAATATTGGTATTTATTTGCAGATAATTTCCCAAATGTAAAGCTAGTATCAAGTGCTGAAATATTTATATTTGCGGCGATTTCGAATCAATCAAAATAAAGTAAATAATGCACGCCCATGGAAACCAGCCCATATTTTATGAAACTACCATAAGCAATTAAGAAATTTTCAATAGAAACGATGTTATAAAATAATTATATTGGTACTATTTCCAAACAAAACAATGAACTTTATCATACTAAAAGGTAGAAGGAATTTGAAGAAGTTGTATTGAGAAAAAATAAAGTTTTAGGGCATTTTTCAAAGGTAGCTTGTTAAATATTTACCTGCGAAACGAAATCCATGGCTCCTGCTTTTCACTTCTGCTTTTGCAACCAAACGCTGAACAATTCACCATCGTAAGAGTATGTTACTTTTAATTCACGAATTCATGAAATTAACTCACAACGTATAGGTACTCGCTTTGTCTGCCACATATAAAATGGCCGCAGTTCAAAACGACGTAACAAAATCTATACACGGCAGGGTAGGCAAGCGCGGTGTCCTCTCTCTTCCTTTGTCTAAGATTTAATTCAACAAACATTCGTTTTATTTTGGAATAAACATAGGCAACTGCATCTTAATTTTCCTTGAATACTTATCACTAATCGATGAAATTTTTATGAGAAGCAGACTAAGGACATAAAACTGGTTCCTAAAAGGAAAATTTCGAATACTTTGAACATATTCGTATGCACGCATGGGTGGAAAGATAACTATCGGAAGAGCCTTGACTAAAAAATATCATTCACATGTTCCTGTGAAAACCGGAAGTAATATAAATGTGCTGTTAAGGTATGGAATCAGAGTCAACAACTGGTTTTTAATTTTTCCTGTTTTTTATATAAAAAATATATATACCTATTTCGTTTTTAATTCGCTGTAACTCAGAACTCAAGCAATAATATAAGATGAACAAAAATAACTAAATTTTTGCAAGAGAACACTGAACATAGAATCTGCATTAAAAGCTGGGAAATCGGACCTGAAGTACTATTATTGTACGTTTTTTTTCAATAGGTAAGGCTTTGACGAAATGTAAACATTATTAAACGTCAGACGCGGAGCCATCGCCCGTCAAAAGTGACCAAATATTCAAAACCCGGCCAATAAAGGCCCATTTAACTTTTAGAACACATTGCCAAATTGTTACCTATATAGCAGCGCAATCTTTCAGTATAAATATTTAGGTAGGTTTGAATATCAATCTATTTTTCATGGAGGCTGCACAACAGGCAGCAGTTTGGAAGCGCCGTGCCTCGTCATACTTGACCTAGGTAGGGCGATCGTCAAAGTCAAGCAACGCCGCGCGCAGTCGGGTCATGGACGGGTGATCCCTTAATTATGATTATTTTTTTCCTAATAAAACATTTTTTCCGGCAACTAAATTCCACATATAAGCCTTGTATATATTTGAAACAATGGAAAATATGTTTAATGTAATTTAGTTAGTACATAATTATTTTTGAACGTTTCTTTGTTTTTGTTTTATACAAAAAAAATAATTATTAAAAAAGAGATTCAGATAAAATTAATTAATGTTTCGAGAAAATGGCCATTTGTTCTATGATGCAGTAATATGTTGTTTGTTGACCTTTAAATTGTGGGAAACTGATGTACCACTAGTGCATTTTGTATTCACCTAAGGTTTTAATTAGAAGCCACAATTATTCACTACAGTTTAGAAATTTAACCAAAGAAATTACATAATTTACAACAAACAAACGAATTTAAGCAATATTGTCTGAGGTTCTATGAAAATCTTTTAACAAATTCCTTTCTAGAAATATTGCTGACGTATCTTCGAAGCTATCCCAATTTACGGTTCTGGCAAAATTGATAGTAGTCTCTAATAACTGCCTTTTGGCTAGAAAATAAATTGATTTAGATCCTAATGACATACGTAGTAACAAAAAAAGGTAGAAGTGCGTCAATTAGCATACCACCATAAAGCCAAAAGGAATATATTGGAAAATTAAAGAAACCGGTTTTTAATAGGGATTCTTCAACTAGACTTAGGTCACCTTAGGTATAGCTTTATTGATCTCATGCCATTGAGTTTAAGAGTAGATATTTAAAAAAAATGTTATGTTTACAACCAAATAGAAATGCAAGGTGAATAACTTCATACGAAATCCAATATGGCGGCCGCCCCAAGATGGCGGACTAAATTTCTTTACCACCCTCTCGACATGGGAATCAAATAGGTACTAAAAAGTACAAAATAAAATTGAAAATAAAAAAAACCTTTTTAAAAATGAGCTTTTATTTAGGCCATGTACTAAAACGAATAAAATAAGTTTAGGTTTTCGTAAAGACAATTCAATTCCAAATTGCGACAAGTTTTTGCAAATTGAAAAGTTGTCGCGCGAATTGTAAAGAAAAACTGCATACTTTGGCAAATAGATACTTGCTTATCAACCAAACACTGTTCAATAAAATTAATTTGTACCTACTTTCATCAACATTTGGCACGACAAGCTTTTCAATTTGCAAAAACTTGTCGCACTTTGGAATTGAATTATCTTAACGAAAACCTAAACTTATTTTATACGTTTTAGTAATTGGCTTAAATAAAAGCCTGTTTTTAAAAAGGTTTTTTTTATTTTCAATTTTAATTTTCAAAATTCCGCCAGGTAAAATATAGGCTATTTATTATTATATTAATATATTTAAAAAAATGTTTCGTTTACAACCAATAGAAATGCAAAGTTCGGTCGATATCACACATTGTGCAGATAATGACGCCGTTTTTAATTTTATTTTTTTTTGTTATGAACTATATTTTAATCAAAACGTCAATAAAAAATAATATAGGTACCTGAGAACTAAAAAAGATAAAAATATACGAGAATCCTTCATTACTATTAGCATTAGCATTAGTTTAATTTTTTTTTTCTTTAATGCCTGGCCATTATAAGCACAATAAACCTGCATCATTAATGTCATGATATAAAAACTAGTTGGTTTGAATATAAGACGCAATAAGATTGTTGAAAATTATTATTAAAAAAATATTCGTTTTTGGTCCAGAGTCCAATCATTTCTTTATAATCATGATTTTGCATAAACTTTGTAAAAACACGTCTGACGTCACTGTTTTGAAAATATGGTACATTTGACAATTTCAACTTAGTCTACATTTTATAACTATGAATTCTTACAGTAGACCATTTAAATCAGGGACTCTTCAAAGTAAGGGGACCCAGCATTATACTTTCCAAAGTGAGGCCTATTCTTTCCTCATTCTAATGGTATCAGTGATGACAAGTATGTCATTTTATTGGAGAATCTATGAATATAACAGGTACTTTGATTGTCAGTAAAAATTAATAATGATTTCCACGATTTCTAAAAATTAGGCTTGACAATGTTGTGTATACAAGTGCAGAATGTGGCAACTGTCAAATGAAAGAAATTTATTTTATAGTTGAAATTGATTTCCAGCAATTATTTCCACGAATTTAAGTAATGTTTGGTAAGTCGGTAGTGTCGATTTTGCTTATTTAAGAATTTATCGCTATTGCACCTTAGTTACCAGATTCTTCAATCCATTTGTAATATGTATACTTGAACTTTCTTCCCTTGTTGAATGTATCTACCCAAAGAACTTTCACAGATTTCGGGATGGACTAATAAGATTAGGTCTAGTAGTTATAATTATGTTGTTTTTCTCGGTGTTTATTAAAAAAAAATTGTAATTTTATTTCTATCCCAATAGGTACCTCATAAACTTAAAATAAACTTGTAGTCGTAGATAAAAACTCTTTAAAAAAAGATTTGACTGAAGCTACCTGCTTAACAATTTATAATTTACGAAATACGATTTTTGTTTTGAACTACCTACTTATATGTAATGCCCACGTAATGGGATTTGTAGGATTACTAAGGGTGATGCAGGAAAAATCTGGTTGCAATTATTGGGACTAGGTACTACTACAGGCGGCCGCATTACTTTTAATTGACACATCTGAGTATCTGAAAGTTAGAAAAGTTAAAAATTGTGAATTATGATGGGAAATATTTTGCCTCCTTTAGAATCTATGACACTGGCATGTCACATAAAACCTGATGGCAGTTGGACACTGACATATAACATAAACTTGTATCAGGCCCCCTGGGGTCTCCTTGGAGTCAACAGAAAACAAACTTCCCCTCAAAAGGCTTCACTTTTCCTATGTGATAGACTGTGACATGCTGGGTCCCCTTATTTTAAAGAGTCCCTGATTTAAATCAACTGCCATTTGAACCAGGTGGCATAACCTCAAAATCTGATGACAGTAGTTCGTTTGTCCCTTATGGTAATGATCCATTTTGTTGTCTTGAAAATACTTGTGGGTGTATACAAATTATCATATCACGAGAGCGAACGTTTATTCTGGAAATGAGGACATTTTTAAAAGTTTTTATGATATGTTGTCCCTGTCAATGGGGACGCTTCAAACTAATAAACGCGGGAAATTTTCCATCTATTTTCACCCTATAATATCCAATCTATGGTCGTAATCGCGTCGCCTGTCAAAATTGACATGTTTTCTCCCGTCGTACCCTTCCCCGAGCGGTCTCGCAAACTCATCACAGTCGGCTATCGATCGTTGTGGGCGTCGCGACGCTCAACAGGCGTCGCAACGTGTTCTCGGCGCCAGTGTGCTCCCGGTGGTTGTCCCGAAAACCATTGCGAAAATCCGCGAAAAATACCACGCGGAAAACTCCGAGTGGCTTCGAATATTTTTCGTCATGTAAGTCTGCCGTTTTTTTGGGGTGATTCACTGGGGGTTTCATTCAGGAATTTGTTAAAAAATATGCCTGTTTAAAGGGGCATATTGTGTTTGTTTTTATGTAAATTCATTTTTCAAAAGTATTTTAAAAGTTGCGTGTTGGGGTCATCCATATTGGCATTTTTGTTGGGAACTGTGACAATTTTGAAAAGATAATTTTAAACTCTCCTGTATATTTGGACAATTTTTAAAACTTTTATAGCATATTATATTATACAGCGTGATTCAGTTTTATTCTGCGACACTTCAACAGGTGATAGAAAACCAAAAAATAACCGCACTTTCTTCTATAAACTATATCATTTTAAGGCCTTATAAAAAAGTTACAGGGTGTTAAATTTGTAAGAATTATGTGGAATTGATCGAATATTTACCAAACTAGTTGAGATATTTAAGTCATATTTGGTACACGTTATAACGGCATGGGTTAGCATAAAACCTGTTAATATCAAACACCTTTAACAACCAGTGGCGTAGAAGTTGGTAATTAGTATAATTGTTTTTAGAAAATTAACCACCTTGTATTCAATTTCTTATGTAAATTTTAATTGTAAACAAAAACGTTCTCTTAGCATTTTTTCATGTGTCATGGTTTCATAGCAAATTTGATTTTTTCATATTATTTCGGGGTACTTCTGAAAAATTAACTTAAAACTTCGCTCCATAAGTACCTAACACTCAAAGTAGAAAAAATGTGTTTCTTACTTTAAATACAGCAACTTTTCCCAATAAATTTACCCATTCAAGGTTTTACTTTTCAAGATACAGAGCGTAACATTAATTCTTAAATGTATTAGACCCTGTATCTTCAAAAGTATAGCCTTAAATAGGTGAGTTTATTGGAAAAAGTTACTTTATTTCAGGTAGCAAACACATTATTTCCACTTTAGTGATACTTATGGAGCAAATTTTTTAGATATTTTTCAGAAATACGCCGAAATAATACAAAGAATCAAATTTGCCACGAAACCATGACACATACAAAAAATTACCAAGAGGGCATTTTTATTTAAAATTAAAATTTACATAAGAAACTGAATACATTTTATTGCTATACAAGGTGGTTCTTTTTTTTTCCTAAAAACAATTATACTAATTACCTACTTCTACGCCACTGGTTGTTCAAGGTGTTTGATAGTAACAGGTTTTATGCTAACCCATGCCGTTATAACGTGTACCAAATATGACTTAAATATCTCAACTAGTTTGGTAAATATTCAATAAAGACCACATATTTCTTAAAACTTAACACCCTGTAACTTTTTAATAAGGCCTTCAAATGATATAGTTTATAGAAGAAAGTGCGGTTATTTTTTGGTTTTCTATCACCTGTTGAAGTGTTGCAGAATAAAACTGAATCACCCTGTATACTTTGTACATATTACAAAAAATGTTGCAGTTTCATTTCTGCATTTGCATTTAAATAATTTACGAAATATGTTGTGAAAACGTACCTACCTATATTGTTCGTTTAAAATTACGTTTTAATTTGAATTTTGTTTTAAATTCGTACCTATTGCCATATCTGCCTCAGTTGATGTAAAATAAACAACCTTATTTTGTACCTTTCTACGATAAAAACTATAATGAATCTCCAGTTATATTTCTCAGAGAATAATAAGGTGAAAACGAGAAGCACTTCATTTACCGAGGTGCTTTATTTTGCGAGAAACATAATAAGACAAATTATTGTTCTCTAAAATATGAAAAGTGTTACGACATAGTATGCTAGCATTCAAGATCTAATGAACGTACAATTTTGTTCATCAAGGCAGCCATAAGCATCTTCAAACAAGTTAATTTATTATGTTCCAAATCATATGTTGAGATATTTTGACAAAACGTCACAAAAATTGAACAGAATAAAAAGGTGATGGATGAGTAAAAACCTATAATGTTCTGGTTTTTCGTTCTATGTAAATAATGCTCTTGACACCGTTTAGATAATTTAGATATGCTGATACGATAATATATATTCCAATTATATGGGCTTGTACTATGTGTCTACAACAATAGCACATCGCATATTACATGTTAGTTATTTGCTGATACTGATCAAATGAGTATAATGTTCCAAATAATTTGGAACATTTCCATTTACCTAATTTTTAATTGTGGATTTCGCCAACCAACTGATTAAAAGACAACTTTTTCAATAAGTTTCTTGATCTTGATACATTCATCAGTAACAACACTGCACGGGCGTAGCCAAGGGGGGGGGGTTTCGGGGGTTCACCCCCCCCCCCCCCCCCCCCCGAAATAAGCAAAATATTACCTAATATTATACCGAAAAAATACGAGGAGTGAAGAGTTAAATTATTATTACGTTTGAATATATGTAGTAATAGTAGCGCCTAGCGCCATCTTTTGACGAGAGGCAGACGCAGTTGCAGTCGAACTATTTTGTATTGTAGGGACACTTTGCGTTGTTTCTCGATTATTCGCCACGCCCCTCGGTCGAAATGAGCGGAACTTTGTGGAAGTTCGTGGAAGTTCGTGGAAGTTTCTGGACGGCTACTGGGCTGCTATATAAGCGGCGCGTGACCGCGCTTACGGCAGTATTGTTCCATGCGAACTCGAAGCGAATAAAAGTGAAAAGTGGTGAACGAATAGTGAAGAAAATTAAGTGTACCGTGTAAGTGAGTAATTATTTTAGTGCACTGTTATTCGATGACCTTGTTAAGGATAGATACGTGAATCATTATTACTGTCGAAAAATGGAGGGGAAAAAAAGGAAGGGTGATAAACCTAAAGGTATGGACTACTGGAAAAAGTGGTGTAGTCAAGGTCAAGGGGTTTCTAATAAAGAAACTAATTTGGATTTAGCTATCAAAGCTTCAGCTACCTTGCATGCTGATAAGAAGACTGCCTACCCCGAAATCTAGTTTGGAATGCCTAGATATGTGCGATAAAAACCTTTATCCTAATATTTACACATTACTACAAATCTTCGCTACCATTACTGTATCCACTGCTACCCCAGAAAGGTCTTTCTCGAGCCTAAGGAGACTGAAAAACTATTTACGAAACACTACAAGTGAAAACAGACTTAATGGTTTGGCTCTAATGAACATTCACTATGGAACAGAAATTCATGCAGATGAAGTAGTGGATATATTTAAAAGAAAAAGCCGAAGATTTCTTCTTTAATGGTTTTAGATTTAGCGCAGAGGAACGAAGTTAATTTATCCATTTCATTTAAAGTTAAGAACTTTATAAATATGTCGTAGTTTTTCGGATGAATATATAGATATTAAATTTCATGTAAGTATATTTTTGTTGTTTTATTTACTTCTCAAACTAAACCCCCCCCCCCCCCAAAAAACTAAATCCTGGCTACGCCCGTGCAACACTGTGTTAAAACCACTTATTTTCAACTAGGAAATGAATTTTGCCAGCAGGAATTTGAAATGGCTATGGGGTCTCCTTTATCACCATTCATAAGCAACTTATTCATGGAAGATCTTGAACAAAATGAGTTGACTAAATATATTCACCAACCTAATGTTTGGTGGCGATATGTAGATGACATATTTGTTATATGGGAACATGAATTAGATGATTTAAATTCATTATTAAACTCACAAAAACCTTTTGTTAAGTTTTCCTTACCCTAGAAATTGGCAATAATAATCAATTACTTTTCCTAGATGTTTCTATACTGAAATCAGAGAGTATATAAACTAAAAAACTAGAAAACTAACACATACTAATAGATATCACCATTTTAACTCCATATTAGTGTTAAAAAAGAGTAATTAAAAGTTTGTATGTCATTGCTAAAATGATTTGTTCTAATAACACAAAATTTGAGGAGGAAATTAAACATATAAAACATGTTCTTGAGAAGAATAGTTGAATTGTTGAAAACAAATGCTAATAGAATTAGACAGATAAATCTGTAAATTTAATTATTCCTTAATATTCCCGGACTATCAGATAAGCTAAAACGTATAGGTCATCGTTTTAATGTCAGAACAGTATTTAATACCAAAAATACATTAAGATCGATGCTAGTTAAAACGAAACCATTTAATGAGGTACAAAGTTAAAAAAAATCGCATTTATAAAATTCCTTGTAATGTGGAAAGTTCCATGTTGGGAAGACTTTTGTAGGCCATTTAACGTAAAAAATTATATCAGGCAAAATTTGTGGGATAGGTCCAAGCCAATAAGCCAATTCTCAAAGAAGAAGTAGGAATTAGACAAAAAATTAAAGAATCAGCATTTATTCTAGGAAATACGGACAACTGTGTTGCGAAATTCAGTAAAATATTACTGCCAGTTATTCAAAGAGAAGTTAGTAGAGATAATTAGATAGAACACAGGGTACAATATCAGACAGGTGGCAAGGCTGTTGTTTCTGTTGTCATGACATTTTAACTTGACATTTATTAATCTGTCATTTCACTTTGACGTGACACATAATTTTTGAGAAAGGAGGAACTAGAAAAAGTTGTCTTTTAATCAGTTTGGTGGCGAAAACCTAATTAAAAATTAAATGGACCTGCTTGCGCCACAAATAAATTTCAGAAAATAATTTGAAACATTTTCAACACAATTTGGAACATTATTCAATATTCTTTGGAACATTATTCCAATAATTATTATTGGAATAATTAAATTAATTATA
This sequence comes from Pseudeuparius sepicola, assembly GCA_963920635.1. Taxonomy (NCBI): domain Eukaryota; kingdom Metazoa; phylum Arthropoda; class Insecta; order Coleoptera; family Anthribidae; genus Pseudeuparius; species Pseudeuparius sepicola. The sequence continues at coordinate 30,000,954 of OY987307.1, forward strand.
ATTAATTTCGTTTGTTTCAGAAATGTTAAAATGGTAGATTGCGGAGGTAACGAATCCTCAAACAAGTTTGTGTGTCCAAGTGACAGGCAATTGTCATTAAGGGCCAAGTAAGCACCCAACATTTTTATAATTCAAGGCAATGTTACTTACATCAGGCGACATATTTTTTTATTCTTCTCAGCACAATAGGTTATTAACACTAAAAGCGACAAATGCTGCTGAGGCCAACACTACCCTTTGTATATTGTTTACCATTGTATGTTATTGTAAAATATGTGTTTACTTTTAAAACAACGTTAGGAATAGAGTTAGGTCACATATTGCTGGCGATATCGTCTGATGGTCATAAGCAAGGTTGCGGAAGAGTTTTATTGCAATCTATATTGATTTATTGATAAGTTTCTGTGTATTATAAGCTTGTTAACAACTAGGATTATCGGTTTACTTTCACATAGCATTTTTTTAGCATTATTAGTCAGGACATTTTCTAGCAGGATAACTGAATTTTCTTTTACCATATTGCCAAAAGTGGCATTTTATTACCCGTATACACAGGGTGAGTTGTATATACCTAGAAGCAATGCTTCGGGATTCTTTTGGAACATCTATAGGTCTATACAGGGTGGTTTCACTGTAACAGGTGTTAGATCTTTAAAAAATAACCTCACTTTCTCGTATAAGCTGTATATTTTTAAGGCTTTATAAAAAAATTACAGGGTGTTCAAGTTTTAAAAATATGTGGAATATTTACCAAACTAGTTGATATATTTGAGTCATATTTGGTACACGTTATAACGGCATGGGTTATAGCATAAAACCTGTTAATATCAAACAACTTAAACAACCAGTGGCGTAGAAGTGGGCAATTATAGTAAAATTATTGTTTTTAGAAAAAAAAATTGTAAACAAAAATGTCCTCTTGACAATTTTTTGCATGTGTCATGGTTTCATGGGAAATTTCAGGGACTCTTTAAAGTAAGGGGGCCCAGCATTATACTTTCCAAAGTGAGGCCTATTCTTTCCTCATTCTAATGGCATCAGTGATGCCAAGTATGCCACTTTATTGGAGAATCTATGAATATAACAGAGGTACTTTGATTGTTAGTAAAAAATTAATAATGATTTCCATGATTTCTAAAAATTAGACTTGACAATGTTGTATATACAAATGCAGAATGTGGCAACTGTCAAATGAAAGAAATTTATTTTATAGTTGAAATTGATTTCCAGCAATTATTTCCACGAATTTAAGTAATAAGTATGGTAAATCAGTAGTGCCGATTTTGCTTATTTAAGAATTTGTCGCTATTGCACCTTGTTACCAAGTTCCTCAATCCATTTGTAATACATATATACTTACTTCAACTTTCTTCCCTTGTTGAATGTATCTACCCAAAGAACTTTCACAAATTTCGGGATGGACTAATAAGATTAGGTCTAGTAGTTCTAATGATGTAGTTTTTCTCGGTATTCATTATAAAATTTTTGTAATTTTATTTCTATCCCAAGGTACATCACAAATTTAAAATAAACTTATAGTCGTAGATAAAAACTCTTTAAAAAAAGACCTGACAGAAGCTACCTGCTTAATAATTTAAAATTTTCGAAATATGATTTTTGCTTGATTTTTTTTGTTTTGAACTACCTATTTTTACTTATACGTAATGCTCACGTAATGGGAATTGTAGGATTTTTAAAGGTGGTACAGGAAAAATCTGGTTGCAATTATTGGGACTACTACAGGCGGCCGCATTACCTTTAATTGACACATCTGAGTATCTGGAAGTTAGAAAAGTTAAAAGTTGTGAATTATGATGGGAAATATTTTGCCTCCTATAGAATCTATGGCACTGGCATGTCACATAAAACCTGATGGCAGTTGGACACTGACATATAACATACCCTTGTATCAGCCCCCTTGTGGTCTCCTTGGAGTCAACAGAAAACAAACTTCCCCTCAAGTGACATGCTGGGTACCCTTATTTTAAAGAGTCCCTGAGAAAATTTATTTTTTGTATTATTTCAGGGTATTTCTTAAAAATTAAGTTTTTCCAATAAACTTTTTTTAACTTTAACTTCAAATTTTATTTTTTGTATTATTTCAGGGTATTTCTTAAAAGTTAAGTTTTTCCAATAAACTTACCCATTCAAGTTTTTATTTTTCGAGCGTAATATTAATTTTATATCTTCTCTAAATGTTTTAAGCCCTTATCTTCAAAAATAGGTATAGGTACCTACCCTTAAATAGGTAAGTCTATTAGAAAAGTTACTTTATTTAAAGCAAGAAACACATTTTTTCTACTTTGAGCAAACTTTTTAGTTAATTTTTCAGAAATACTCTGAAATGATACAAAAAAATGAAATTTGCCATGAAATTATGACACATACGAAAAATTGCTAAGAGGACATTTTTGTTAGTACATAGAAAATTCAATACATTTTATTACTATACAAGACGATCCATTTTTGTTCTAAAAACAATTTTACTAATTACCCATTTCTACCCTACTGGTTGTTCAAGGTGTTTGATATTAACAGGTTTTATTCTAACCCATGCTGTTATATCGTGTACCAAATTTGGCTTAAATATCTCAACAAGCAAACACGGACAATCATCTTACTTTTTCTAACCATTCTGGAGTTAGGCGGTTAAAATTTGGACCATCCTGTATAATCCAGCTCCAGACGCAGTCGATCGGCGACGCCTTTGAATTGACTATGGCGCCAGTAATCTGTTTTCGGGAACAGGAACACCGAGCAGCAATCAAGGTAGGCGGGGCTTTCTGGGAAGAGCCTAGGAACGGGGTGGCCCTTGGGGTTGATCGTTTTCATTCGGAGCTACTCACATCTTGCACTAAATAATAAATTTATTTATTTATTATAAACTGTATATAAATACAAGTCTCTATATACTCTATGTAGTCGTGTTCAAGAAACTTCAAGACATTAACCCCATCATTGAAGGTTCTGTACTCGTCAGGGGTGCCAATTGTTCACACACAAGTCGCTATAATAATATATTATCGGGACTGTACCTACAGGGTTATTCACATAACAATCTACGACCCCCTCAACTTCTTTGTTTTTAATTTGGGAAAAAAATGTAAATATGAAGTTGCATAACATTTTCTTGCCATTTCAGGTATGTATTCAGAAAAACAAATGAATGTTGCGTTTCGGAGATATAGACCAAACTTATGTTTGTTTTTTATTTTTAAACTTCCAGTAATTCTTATTTGTTACAAATATATTCGAAATACATGTGATGAGGTAGAACTCTCCCTGAGTACCTATTATTTTCTCTTTTTTTTTTCACTAATATTATAACCTATAATATAGCATTTTCACAGCACTATGTGGTAACACAACAATGAACCTCTGATATAAACTGTCACAGTCAAGCTCTGATTGTCGTAATACAATTTTCGTATTTCGTATTTACATTTTTTTCCCAAAATTAAAAACAAAAACTTAAAGGGGTAGAATGTTTTATGAATAACCCTGTACAGGGTCAAGCCAAGTCAATTAATTTCTTTAATTTTCTGTATATTGTTGCCTGTAAACGTTCAAAACAAAAGTTACTTAGACAAAATAGGGCTACCTAAATATCTAAAAAGGTATGTTCTTTGCAAAAAATATACCGGGTGTCGTACGCCGAGCGTCGCGTGTCAAAATTTTTAAATTTAGTTGCGATATAATCTTTATTTGGTCCTATTTTCGTTTGCCCATAATTGGCCTGGGACACCCAGTTTGAATGACCCTGTATATACCTACTTTCCAGGTAGAAAATTCCATTTTCAAAAGAAGCCGTAAGTAACGTACTGTTTGGTAGATACAACAATATTATATCCAAGATCAGGGACTCTTTAAAATAGGGGGACCCAGGACCCAGCACGTCACAGTCTCATAGGAAAAGTGAAGCCTTGAGGGAAAGTTTGTTTTCTGTTGACTCCAAGGAGACCACCAGGGGGCTGATGCAAGGTTATATTATATGTCAGTGTCCAACTGCCATCAGGTTTTATGTGACATGCCAGTGCCATAGATTCTAAAGGAGGCAAAATATTTCCCATCGTAATTCACAATTTTTAACTTTTCTAACTTCCAGATACTCAGATGTGGGTGGCAATTAAAGGTAATGCGGCCGCCTGTAGTAGTCCCAATAATTGCAACCAGATTTTTCCTGTATCACCTTTAGTAATCCTACAATTCCATTACGTGGGCATTACGTATAAGTGGCTAGTTCAAAACAAATCGTATTTCGAAAATTTTAAATTATTAAGCAGGTAGCTTCAGTCAGGTCTTTTTTTAAAGAGTTTTTATATACTACTACAAGTTTATTTTAAGTTTGTGAGGTACCTTGGGAGAGAAATAAAATTACAAAAATTTTATAATGAACACCGAGAAAAACTACATCATTAGAACTACTAGACCTAATCTTATTAGTCCATCCCGAAATCTGTGAAAGTTCTTTGGGTAGATACATTCAACAAGGGAAGAAAGTTCAAGTATACATATTACAAATGGATTGATGAGGAACCTGGTAACAAGGTGCAATAGCGACAAATTCTTAAATAAGCAAAATCGGCACTACTGACTTACCATACTCGTGGAAATAATTGCTGGAAATCGATTTCAACTATAAAATAAATTTCTTTCATTTGGCAGTTGCCACATTCTGCACACAAATTATCAAGTCTAATTTTTAGAAATCATGGAAACCATTATTAATTTTTACTAACAATCAAAGTACCTGTTATATTCATAGATTCTCCAATAAAATGGCATACTTGGCATCACTGAGACCATTAGAATGATAAAAGAATAGACTTTAAAGAGTCCCTGCCCAAGACAATACTACTCCGCTGAGAATATATTATACGCCTACATCTATACACATCAAAACCACAGAATAATTCCCCTATTCTGTGTCAAAACTACAACCCCTTAGATAACCTGTTGCCTGTTGTAAGGGGGGAGAGAGGTCTCCTTCAATCACAGAATAGTTCTGTGCCTTCAATATAGAGAGTTTTACTGCCGTATGGTCCCAAGCTGTTGCCAATGATATATAGAGTGTCGCCGGAGCAACCGAGTAAAAACGAGAATTATGTTTCAATCTCCCGTTGCCATAGAAAATATGTGCTAGCTCCACGGGGAATATGGGAAATACACTCACCGGCACGAAAAACGGAGCACTTATAATTTTTATCTAAAAAATGTAAAATTTTAATACTTTGCAATGGTTTATTATTATAATAAGTTAAAAGCAAACAACAACATGTTTTAAGTAATATCTAACAACAATTAAACGTTTATTTGAAAAGCAAGACTAGACTGTTTTGAATAAAAATTTCCAAAAATTAAAAAGTACACAAGTCTTAGTTGGCCATGACTTTTCTTTTGTTTTTATTGTTTTGACAAGTCTGAGTTTAAAGAAGTGAAACAGTTCAAAGCTGTACTGCGTTTATTTAAGGTAAAAATATGGCTGTTAATCCTGAAACAGCGGCTGCTATTGTTGCGTTGCTTCAAGACGGAAGAACTGAGCGATATGTTGCCCAACAATATGCCGTATCCAATAGCACTGTGCACCGTATTTATACACGTTTTTTGGAAACTAGAGCTTACACCAGACGACCTGGAACTGGTCCCCAACGAAAAACTAACGCTCATGATGATCGCTTCATCCTCTTGCAAAGTCTACGAGATCGTCGTGCTACAGCTGTAGAAATCAGAAATAGACTTCTTCATGTTCGGAATACCAATGTAAGCGAACGTACAGTTAGACGAAGACTTGGAGAAGCCAATCTTACCAGTCGGTGACCTGCAACAGGTCCAGAGCTTCTTAGGCGTCATCGAGTTGCGCGACTTCGGTTTGCCAGAAATCATGAGCACTGGGGTGAAAATGATTGGGAGCGAATTTTATTTACCGATGAGTCCAGGTTTAGCCTGCGATCTCCAGATGGTCGCGAGAGAGTATGGCGAAGACCACAAGAGCGTTTTGCAGAATGTACCTTCAGTCCTAGAGTAGGATACCAAGGAGGTTCAGTAATGGTGTGGGCTGGAATTTCTCTGGAGGCACGCACTGAGTTGTACATCGTTCCAAGAGGCTCCTTAACTGCTGCCAGGTACATTGATGAAATTCTCCAAGATTTTGTTGTCCCGTATGTTGATTTTATTGGAAATAACTTTCTTCTGATGCATGATAATGCCAGACCTCATACCGCAAGAATCACTCAACAGTATTTAAATGATGTAAACATTCCTGTTTTGGAGTGGCCAGCGTTAAGTCCAGATGCGAACCCGATTGAACATGTTTGGGACATGCTTGGGCGAAGAATGCGAAGTCGTGTTCCTGCTCCTTTAACCATAAATCAGTTGAAACAAGCTCTTTTAGAGGAATGGGACCTTATTCCTCAAGAGGACATTCGCCATTTGATTTTAGGCATGCCACGGAGAATGCATGCAATCATTCGAGCTCGCGGGGGTAATACCCGTTATTAAAAATGCTCCTCATTAGTTTTTGCTCAAAAATCGTTTAAGTTTTGATTCATTTAAGGACATTTTGCCACAACACCAATGTGGGTTTATCGTTCTAATTTTTTAAATTGTAACAAAAGTTTTTATTTAAAAAAAAGCGCCCAATTGTTATTAGAAATTACTTAAAACATGTTGTTGTTTGCGTTTAACTTATTATAATAATAAACCATCGCAAAGTATTAAAATTTCACGTTTTTTAAATAAAAATTGTAAGTGCTCCGTTTTTCGTGCCGGTGAGTGTATATATCGATGTTTGTGGAGGAGTTTCAGATTGGGGTTAACTTGAAAGGGAACGAAGTTAACGCTTTGGAAAAGCGATAGTCACGATTTTTTTGGCCAAAAAAATCTGCGAAATACGAAATATATGACATGGAGTTATAGAACAGGATAATATTATAATAGTTATAGGTTATACCCTTGTTTATACGTCTCTGTATAAATAAGGGTTATACAAGGGTTATATTATACTTACCGGAACTCGTATGTTATTTTATGATGATTTTCTATTTGACCAAAAAGAACAATAAACATTTTACGATGCTTCCATTTTATGTCCACTCATAGCGTATTCCATTTTCCGGTATATGCTTCTGAACATACAGACTGAATAATGCAGGGCGTTTCACCTTTGAATGAGGGAAATTTATATGTTTTGGATTTATAATTTTGTTTATATTTGGTTTACAAATAGGTACCACAGAGTTTGAGATAATTTTAGTGGTGTAGCTCTCGTTTTAACAGAATTTTTTTACACACAGGGTGTCGCATTTATGGGGTATTTTATTTTTTCCATTTTGGGGCACATTTTGCCAATTTCAACGTAAGCGGTTGACTTTACCATTACGAAACAACAATATACTTTTGCTGCAAAATGAAAAGTTGCACTATATGCTGATGGAGCTACAAGACGGAAAAGATAAAATCAAAAAAGTTACGAGGAAAAGCACGATCCAAAAATATCGCAAGTGGCGCCCTCTGTGAGATACGTTAAAATGTTCAGCTTATTCTCCGTCCCCAAAAACATAATAGTGCCAAATTTCTGTTCAGCAGCTTGACTATTTTCGGAGATATTGCCATAATACAATTCCAAAAAAAAACTTCAACAGTCAACACCCTGTATGTAAACGATGTATGTAGGTAACAACCTTTTGGGCCCACCCAGTACAAGTATGTGATTAACAAACCATTTTATTGAAGGGCGCTAAGAGTTTATGTGAATTTTTATGGGGCTTTCTCGCAAACATTCATAGTTAAAATTTTATGGACTGTCGTTAGTCTAGGATTTACCGACCTGGATAAATGTTATAGTATGCTCTTATGAGTTGAAAATCCACAATTCTGCAAAAGCTGTAGCCTGGAAAACATAACGTAAAAATCGATTGCAATATATTTTAAACATTCCACAAAAAATCCCGCTACAACAACTTTTAAATTTTAATTTTGGAGCAAAAATAAATTAAAAAAGATAAATGTAATTTGTTACAATTCTTAGAACTTAAGGTATGGGTATTTTAATTTAGTTATAAGTTTTTATATAAAATGTTACTCAAAATATCTGGTGTAGCGTGCAGAAATTTCAACAATGGTTCTGAAAGTCTATCTATAGCTTTGTCTGTATCTTCACCTGGTCATATTTGATGTAGAAAATTATTATATCCACCTACCAATAACATATGAATCTGTTTAATTGTTATTTTTCTGAAAAATAAAATAAAGAAGGAAACGAAATTAATATCGTAAGACCTTTAAACAAACACAAAAGTTAATAAAAACGTGGTAAAATAAATTTTCTACGGGAGAACTAAATGGCATAAATTATCAATATTATTTATATCCCAGTATTTTTCTCGTTTTGAGATAAACGCTATAGTATATTTCATTACGAGTCTGGAAATAAAGATTTTTCCCTGCGCGCGTGACAAATTCCCGTGTGAGGCGCAGCCGAACACGGGAAGTCATGCAAGCACGGAAAAATCTATTTCTGGACGTGTAATGAACGATACTTTTTATTATACTTCTTTGAAAACGGAAACTTAAATCATTTTATCGGCATATTATAATAAATGTAATTGACAAAAAATAAACAATGCAGACAATCTAGTATTTGTTACTCTCAAATTATTTCAAACGTGCTTTGTTGTAAATTAGTTATTGTCAGATAAGGCGAATAAAACGTCAAAAATATTACAGAAATGTATCTAAATATTGAAACACTTAGGTATACATGTTAAATATCAGAGAGCATATAGAGTTTCTTAAATTTAGTTTACTTTGCTGTATATTTCTATTTTAAAGCCATATATTCGGTATTTTTATTCAGCGCACGGAAAGTTTTTCCATGTGCTGTTTCCGTGCGCTAGCCCGAAAAATCCCATCTTTCATTATTGCTAAAACAGATGAAAATAAGGTGTTTTCAAAGAAGTATAATAAAAAATTATTTTCATTATTTTTTTACTAGAAAAAATTTCGTAGTAGGCCTGGAAAATTGAGATTAAGGTCTTACATTTATCACAAACTACAGTTTTTGTGACCCAGTTTTGAATCACACTATAAAAGCATACCCACTAACTAAGCTTGCTCTTTTTTTTTCAAGACTAAAAACTGGATGGAGTATAAAAACGGCATCTTTAAGCGGATACCACTCGCCTACGTCCCAAAGTCAGTCTCTAGATGAGGACGAACAACAAGCTATTGTTCAAGTAATTCAAAGAGCCGAGAAATTAGACTTAACCGAACAAGAAAGGGTAGATAACATCTTATATAGCGCCTAATTTTTTTTTCATTTATCCGGTATATTCCAGGTGGGAAAACTAGTGGAAAGACTGGAGAATATGAGAAGAAATGCCTTAGGAAGAAACCCAAATCAGTGCCTGCTATGCGGTGACGGATTTGGTATATTAGGTCAAAAAATCACCTGCATGGACTGTAAAAGGTTAGCTTGTGAAAAGTGTACGATAGACGCAAGTTTAAATAGGACAAATAGGTAATTTTTGCAGTCTTAAAAGGGGGACACCCTGTGTAAGTGTATGTTTCAGCCATCCGAAAAAACATTACCTGTGCATGATATGCGCTGAGACCAGAGAGATATGGAAAAAGTCTGGCGCCTGGTTTTTCAAAAGTTTGCCAAAATACGTGCTTCCTTCAGAGACTCCTTTTAAAAGAAACAGAAGCATTAGAATGTCTAGGAAATATAAAGAAGACGACAGTAGTTCTGACGAAGATAGGAGGTTGTGGAACATAGTAGAAAGAAGAAATTCAAGCACCGAGAGTGCCCATGGTAAGGGTATAACTTTATAAATTTTCCGACCTTATCTCCTTTATTATGTATGCTCAAACAAATAGGTTACAATATGCTAATTTTCCCACAATACTCCTACGTTCATTATTAACTAGATCGTATTGCGTGTTACTTTGATATCTTCCTCAATAAACCGACAAAAGTTTTTTCAGATGTTGTGGATCAAGACAACCAAACGCTAGTTATGTCTAGGTAAGAATATTAAAATATTTCCTACGCACGAAAAAACACAAATTGATATTTTGCAGGCCTACAAGTTCAAGCGAAAATCAACTTGCAAAAGAGTTGGAACCGTTGAGGAATTACATGGGGTCAGTAAATTTGCCAGAGTCGAAGACTTGGGACGATTCTAGTAATGAAGCAAGGGCAGAAGGTAATGGAACACAAATTTATTCTTCGTTTTTGACTCGTTTTCTTATAGAAAGCTCCGAGGCGTCGAGAAGGGAATCAATGGCCTCTAGATCAATGTCTGAGTGTTACTGGTCGGACACCAAAAGCCTCGATGACAAAATATCGCCAAGCTCTGCAAGCATAAGCAGCAGCATATTTAAGGTAACTCCTCCTTCTTCTTTTCATACCTTACCTACTTGTGCTTCTTCCTAACTTAGCTCCCCCAAGAAGCTACGATAACAGAATCAAGACACCCAACAGATACTTCTTTGGGGATCATCGAGTTATCACTGAACTATGACCAACTGACTAGTACCTTACATTGTACGGTGTACAGAGCTAAAAATTTGATACCCATGGATATAAGCGGGTTGTCCGATCCTTTTTGCAAGCTAAACATTTTGCCCAACGCAAAGGTATCAGCGAGATTGAGAACGAAGACGGTACACAAAACCAGAAATCCGGAGTTCAACGAAAACTTGACGTTCTACGACGTCACCGAAGAAGATCTTATGAGGAAGTCTTTGCACGTGCTGGTGGTTGACGACGACAGGTACGGACACGATTACATGGGGGAGGTCAGGATCAAGTTGGCCAAGATGAAGGTCCAAAATACGATCTACGTAAGTGGCAACCTTAATGTTGGACAAAGACAATCCCATTGTCTTTGTGTTGGAGGAAAACTTGACCGATATGTTTCAGCTGACGGTACCATTGGAGAACCTGAGACCGGAACAGAAAGGACCGCTGCCAGCTCCGGAGTTGAACCAATGGTTCGATTTCGATCTGTGGTCGCGCGGTCAAATATTGTTGTCGTTGTGCTATTCGACCAAACGACGCGCGTTATTGGTGACAGTCATAAAATGCGCCAACTTACTGCCGATGGACAACAACGGGTTTTCCGATCCCTTCGTCAAATTGTAGGGGGAATTTTGGGGGGGTTGAGAGGACCAAAAATAATCGTTTCTATTTTTAGACAGTTGAAACCTGATCAATATCACAGAAAGCACAAGACGTCGATCAAGTGGAAAAATTTGAACCCGACGTTTAATGAAGAGTTCGCGTTTGAAACCAGGCCAACCGACTTGTACAATCAAAGTTTGTACATTACCGTTTTTGACAAGGATTATGGGAAGAGTAACGATTATCTTGGTGGCCTTATTTTGGGTGGTTCGGGATCCAAAGGTAATGATAATTAAATTATTTTTTAAAGATGAATATTTAAAGAAAATTTGAGGTTTTATAATCAACACCTGCGACTATGACGTCACTGATTTGTATATGGGTCATACAATAGGTAATATAACAAGTGGTATGCCTATTATCTGATTATTAGGCATAGGTACCACAAGTTGAATTTAGGGAGAGAATTTAACAATTGCAAATAATTTAATTATTCAGTGTTTAGGAGTAATTTGACAACCAAACTTATTAAATAAATTAACTACAAACATTATAAATATTTTTTATTATACTTCTTTGAAAACACCTTATTTTCATCTATTTTAGCAATAATGAAAGATGGGGTTTTTCGGGCTAGCGCACGGAGCCACGGAAACAGCGCATGGAAAAACTTTCCGTGCGCTGAATAAAAATACCGAATATATGGATTTAAAATAGAAATATACTTACAGCAAAGTAAACTAAATTTAAGAAAATCTATATGCTCTCTGGTATTTAACATGTACCTATTTTGTATTTTAATTCGTAAGTGTTTCAATATTTAGATACATTTTTGTAATATGTTTGACGTTTTATTCACCTTATCTGACAATAACTAATTTACAACAAAGCACCTTTGAAATAATTTGAGAGTAACCATAGAAACGCATCATACATACCAAACACTATATTTATTGTCTGCATTGTTTATTTTTTGTCAATTAAATTTATTATAATATGCCGATAAAATGTTTTAAGTTTCCGTTTTCAAAGAAGTATAATAAAAAATATCGTTCATTACACGTCCAGAAATAGATTTTTCCGTGCTTGCATGACTTCCCGTGTTCGGCTGCGCCTCACGGGAATTTGTCACGCACGCACGGAAAAATCTTTATTTCCAGACTCGTAATGAAATATACTATTACCATGCTTAAAAGTTGAAGTCTATTTGATAGCTGTCATTTAGGATAAGCCTTCAGTTTTGAATATATTTATTGTGATCAATGTGTTAACTGAAATTAAATCTTATACTCAAGGGGCTTGGGATCATAGAAAAAAATTTTAGACTGGCCATGTTGCCAAATCAGTGAAGTCAAATAAATCGCCTATTAATTGTGATTTTTTATTGTTTTCTATAGGTCAGAGATTGAAGCACTGGTTAGATATGATAAAATATCCTGATCATAAGCACGAACAATGGCACAACTTAACCGAAGATGTTCTTGGTTGAATTTCAAGAAGAAGAACTTTGAGATTCTTGAACCTATATAGTGGAGTGGACCAAAAATGTTTAAAAGAGGCTTTAGCGGAAAATACGTGTTGTGAAAATTAGTTTGTTGTTATAGTTTGAAGTGTATTTCTAAAAAAAGAGGCCATATTTGTATTCTAAAAAAGTTTTTAGAATGTAGGTACTATAATATATTTTTAAACAGAAAATGTTTATTTGACGAATAAAACTCAAACATGTTTACGCATTTTTATTTCCTAATAACTAAAAAACATAAAAATAAAATCGTATTGCACAAAAAAATAAAACATAAATAAAACACTAAAAAATATTGCACGCTACAAAATATTGCACTTAGTTACATGGATATATCACTAAAATAAATAACAAAGCGGAAGCTCCATTGCACAACATCCCAAAAAGAATTTACCCGAGTAGCTAATATACAAGGTGTTTTAAAATAAAAGACTGTAAAATGATTTTTTTTATTTATTTCTTTAGTTCATTTTGAAACACCCTGTATGTAAGTATTTCCCCTGAAAGACTATAACCATCTATGGCAAAATATCTCGAAAAATGTACAGAATAAACTAAAATTAACCAAGAAGAAATCATAATAAGTACCTATAGTTAGTTAATAATTTAAAAAATAAAATTTATTTTGATAGGTAGGTACTTACTTGATTTTGACGAATATTAAACCTATTTACGTTTTGTGCGATATAGAAAAACTCTTAAGGTAGGTACCCTAGAGAATCTTCAATATTGTTGTTGCTCATATTCAAATCAAAATAATCCTTTTCTTTGCCAATTTTCGTCCTCCTTTCCTTCGACATTTTTTTGTCATCACACAAACTAGACCTCCTACTATCGTCCGACTGACTCTGGATTGTGTACAAACCATTTTTCGTAGAATACATGCCATTCTTTCCTTTCGTACCACCGTTCTTAGTCTCCCCTCTGTTTTTGCTTTTCTTCGAGTGCTGTTTTGTGGGACCGATCATTTTCGAATGGCTGTAACCGTCACTAGTACTGAACCCGTGCGGCACCAGATGGGTTATGTCTGTGGTTTGGCTGAGTTTAAAATCGGCGAATAGCGCCGCTATTTCCGCCGATTTTTTTATCGAAATTGCTTCTGTACATCCACCCGCCGAGATCGCTGTTTGGGGACCTAAAAAAACAGGTATGTATAAGGTTAGACAAATGATCTTTTTTATGTTTTGTGGTTGGAAAACATAGTACATCGTTGATAAGGTAAAAGTAGGACTGATATTAGAATAAATAGATAGTTATTCAATGCAATGTAAATATTATTTTGGCTCACGGCCCTCGTAAAATAAACTGGATTGCTTTTCCAATACAAACAATTATATACATATATATGTGCCACGAAAAGGTCGGCCATATTGGGCGCACACGTCATTGGCTGTCAAATGTCAAATGCACGAAGGCCGCGGTTGGCCGTTGCCAAGTGTTATTTTGTGTTGCCACCACAAATTTCGCTTTTCCCCTGGAATGCACTCTAAATCCCCTAGAAGGCACACAATATGGCGGCTATGGTGGGCGCAGCGCCCTCTGCCGGATGGCTAAAAATTGTTGGAAGGACTAGGGCCCAATGGCGGTCCAGTTTATTTTACGAGGGCCGTTTTTGGCTGCACTGATAAAAAAGTATGTGTACTCGTCTATTGTGAATGACAATTATAACTGTCAAACTATTCTTAGAGCAAAATAAATGGTAGGTAGCTGTAATCTATAACTAATTAAATTCCGGTCTCAAATCGTTGTTTTTTTGTAACGGCCTCTGGAAAATCTGGGCCAACGGAAAACAGCTGGAAGTTCGGTTCGTGGTCAGAGTAATTAACCCTTTCGCCCTTTCGGCCTCTATACGAGTCACATCCATCTAATTACGTCGGGAAAACAGCCGGGTATCTCGACGTGGGCGACCAACAATTTCCGGGGTTCGGGGTTTGCTACTCTGTGTGGCAATTACCGAGAGACACGTAAAGCGTAGGGGTGGGATTGTTTTCTGACTTTTAAACGGTGGTCCAAAACAAGAACGCAACTAACCAGAAATTATTAAATACCGAACGCGTTTACGCGATTCGGTTATTAGTTATTATAGCTGTCTGACGTCACAAAAAAAGCTCTTCCTACGTCAACATACACAAATAAAAGTGAGGTTATAGACAGGCAGTAGTAAGTATGGCATTTCTCCATTTCTACATACTTATACGCTTAACGTTAAGTAACCGCAATGTTTTGAGGTAGAGCAAAACATTCCAAACTCTCACAATAGTTGTCCTCCTTTTGACTTTTTGCACAAGTGAATTTGAAGTGAAATGAACATGAAGTGATCTGATAGTGAAATGATTTTTTTTATTGTTAAATGGAACAGTGTACGACCACGTTATCTATAATCTAACCCTTGAATGAATTTTTCAATATTTCACCACCTTAACCCCAGAAACTCTCAAAACCAACACAAATTGCATAAAAATCGATTTGCTGCGTAAACTGATCATTTCATAATCAACTGAACATTTGTAAAAGGAACACTCGATGTCAGCTGATGTGATCTCAAAGTGCTTCGGAATCGATTTGAGATCACTCAAAACTGTAAAAGGAGGACGGCTCTTGACACAACAAAATCCATATTTTTTAACTTTTAGGATTTACATGTATATAATATTTCACACTTCAATTCGATTTTGAAGTGCTTCGTTAACGTTAATTTTTATCCGTTTATCTAAAAGTTGATTTTATTTATATTTATTTTATAAGCGACCCTGGTAATATACCTACTAAAGAAATATTAACTATCCTCTGTAAGCTTAACTTAGAAAATGGCGGCCCAGGTGATTACGAAGTTCGCGCAGCTTGACGCTCATTCTCCCCACCTCCACATCTCTGGGTTGCAACTTACAAAAACGTATTAGAATTATCAAGCATATATTTTTTGATAAGGAATTTTAAAAGCACAGTATGAGTTGACGAAAACCAAAGGCTACCAGCCTTTCAATCGATCCGGAAAAAAAAACAGTAATAGAGCCGAGAGCTAGTCGAGTCTCAAAATAACAAAGGGTCTAGTCGGCCGAGACAGACGAACGCGAAAAACAAAAGCGAATCGCTTCCGCGGGCATTTCCACGGCCCGTTTCGACCCGGCTAATCGCCTGTGCGTGTCCGCCGGGTGGGGTATGAAAAATTTCCGGTAGAAAAATTTTCGCCTCCAACCGGCGGGTTTATAAATGGGATTATCGCACGCCTCCCCCCTTTTTGGGGTGGTGGGGGGAATCGAAAGGGTTTTGTTTGATATTTTTTACATTATAAAACAGGAGGAAATGCTCACCTGACATTCCACAGCTACCCATCCCTCTCCTCTCGTTGGCGCATTGCTGCCTATTTTGACAGTTTCTGCTTCTTCTCTGACATGAATTGTTGTTGTTCCTCGCATAGATCATCTGCAGATTCTGCAGGTCCTTCAGCGATTCTCTTTGGGCCATTTGGAACAGGTCGTAATCTAATGCTGACATCCTGTCCAAGTTCATCTTGGACAGTGACGTTCTGCCACTAAAGCCTCCTGAATGGAGGCTAGTCGGTGCGTCCATCTGATGGGATACTCCTACAAAAAATGTTCGAACTGCAGCTAACTTCAGTCAATGTCAATTCTGTTTCTGCCAACCTAACCTATTATTTTCTGTATAACCTACCTTCAGTGTTATGTGATTATATATTATTATGTGTTCAATTTATTCTCACCTATATGACTGTTTCTTCTTTTCTTCCCGCTGTTAGTCCTCGGGGCACACCTCTCGCTGCCAAACTTCGACCTCATCTGCAATTTCTCGTAGTAAGACTCGCTGGGGTTACTCATATATTCGAGACTCCTGGTGCTCTTGGTGTTCGAGTTGTTCTTGCAAAGTTTCCTGTGGTGATGAGGGTTGACGATCGCCAAAGCAGCGGGAAGGAAACTTTGCTGGATCGCGTCGAAATTCGGAGTTCTCCTGTTCACGTGGCAGTAGCACTTGTTGGATTCAGCGCAGGAATCGGTATCACAATCGCAGAAGGTGAGATCTTCAATTTGGCAGCAACATTTTTCTTCTACAAGTTTCAGTTAGATAGTCGGCACATTATCAAAGTAGTTACAGAGAGCACAACAACAGGACTGTGAATATAATGTGCTAACGATGAAATATACTTACTGATACTCCTTTTTTCGAAGTTCCTATGCCCCAAGCTACAGTAACATTTATCGGCAGATACACAGGTGCACGTGTCCGAGTCGTAGCTACATTCCGAACAACTGACGTATCCAGAAGATGAGTTTCTGTTTTGGTTGTTGAGCAGACTCAACTGGGACTTCGTTCTGTGCCTTCTTAAAGACAGGAAATCCGATTCTTCGCTTGTGCTCGCTCTCTCCTTTCTTCTGTACTTTGAGACGCCACCTAAAAAGTAACATATACAATGGAGAATTCGATGTTTCCCACCTTTCGTCACCTTTCTTCTTGTAACCCTGCTTCTTCCCTTGAGAATTAATTTCTTCTCTAGACCTAAAATGTCTGGTATCATACGAAGACGTACTGATGGTACTTTCCGGCAGCTTCCCTTCAGCACTCAACGGCGCGTTGTTATTTTCTGCGCTACTCTGACTTTCCCTGAGCCTCTGCGCCTTCTTGCAAGCCTTAATCTTCAATTTCCTCTGAAATATATGCTTGATTCTCTTAACCTTACCGCTAGCCAATACGTAGTGGGTCTTCCTCGCGTTGTTGGTGACCGGCCGGGTCAGCACTTTCTTCTTCTGCCTTCTCATTATGCTCTTGGATCGGGCATACAGTTCGTCCTTTGTGAGGGTCATTGACAGCTTGAGCAAGAATTCTTTGTAGATCGGTTTCAGATCGTTGAAAGACATACCGTCGGGATCTATGATTACGGATAAAATGTCGTCTAGAGAATGAAGACCTTCTTGAAGGGACAGTTCGTTGAAGATTTCTTTGAAGCCTAGCGGTGAACCGTTTGTTGAGGCTTCGTTGTTTCTAAAAATGAGAAGAGAACACTTAGTATGTTGCCAGTTGCCAGACATCTCCAGTTGAACCAGACATCGCTATCTCTTTCTAACTCATGTGATAATATAACTATCTCTCTCAGTGTTTAAGCACGCAATCTGCATTACCGACTGTAGCATGGAACGTCATGGAATACCATGAAACGTCATCCAAGACCATCGAATGCCGCCACGGAAAGTCATCAAATACCATGGAACTCCATGAAAGACGTTCCTCAATGAGAAGTCATGGGGTGCCATGCTATGATGGCACTCCATGGTCTTTGATGTCTTTTTACGGAAACAATTCATGATCTTTCATAACGTTCCATGGTATTCCATGACATTTAGAGAGATAGCTATATAATCCCATCACTATATAGGGTATTTATAAAAAATAATTGTACTGCTTTCCTTATTTGGCATACGTAAAAGATTGTTTTGGACGCTCCTGTTTATAACACTTAATTTCAAAATGTTATCGGAGTTTTCGCTTCTAAATCCGTTCTTGTTTTAATCACTTTATTTCCGATTCTTCTTCGTGAACGTTTATATATTTCTGCCCTCTTCTGAGAATTTGAGACAGCTCCCTTCTCTTTAATTTTATGGATAATTATTACCTGTTTGGCTTATGGATAGCCTACGCAGGAATTCCTTAATTATTACCGTTTAGGTAGGCCTTTTTAGGAGATGATTTTAAGCAAAAACAGATGCCCATACTTGGGGCGAACTTGAACGTCTACAACTGAGAATATTTTTACCTCCAGACATATTTTTTCACAAGCTTTAACTCGTATCTTCAAAAGTATATCTGCGCCTAACTTTTCGTTCGATATTGAAGGAAATTCGAGACGAAATACGGAGGTATATTCTTGAAAGCGAAACATAATACGCGAGCGACAAATTTAATGTAATTTCTCGGATAAAAGTAGATACTTTTAGATTGGATTCTGCCTGTAACAAATCGAACAACGAAGGGGAGGTTACGTTTAAAATTTTAAAGCGGTCTTGGAAGCGATTTTTTATCATTTAGGGTTAGAGTAGATTTTTTTATCGAGGTAATGAACCTTTTGCTTTGATTCACAAAAAAATCGATCTATTTTGACAATATACCAAGGACAAATATGATCTACTATACATACATATAATAATATGCAGGGTGTTCCATTTAAAAAATTATCTCATTTGTCACCACATTTTCGTGGTAGGTACATCCTGTAGATATAACTAAAAATATTTTAAAATTTGGTTTTTTGGTTTCCCAAATATCTACCTTAATTTGTTTTCTTTAATATCTCTTTTAGTACATAGTTGGTCATAGTTTCTATTGTTTTTGTTACTTTTAAACCAGGGGACTAAAATATCTTAAAGCCTTTTTGTTCTTTACGTATAACAACTGATACTGAAGAAAATTTGCAGCATTTACTTAACTAAGTGCGAAAGGGTAATGTAAAAAATTATTTGTTGGCCCATGCTTTATAGAATTCGACTTTAAAGTTATGCAAACATTTCTTTAACACCTGGTAGGTGTAAGTACGAGAGGTGAATAATATTGACACCGAACTGTGATTCATCGTATTCGAGCAATCCAGATTCCAGAAATTTAATTTTGCTATATTCCAAACTGGAATATGAAGCAGTCGGTTTTATTTTACAAGGACCTCCCATAATCAAGAAAGGTATAATTACGCAAAACATTAAAGCATCGAAGCCGGTTGAATTAATTAATTAAATTAAATAAAATGCAATAGCTTGCTTTTAGAAAAAACATGTTCTTATTATAGAAATGTGGGGAAAAAATTCAAGGATCTCTATTGCCATATTAGTGACTCACCTAGACACTTTGTTCTTGTATCTTGTCAGTCCCCCAGCATTCAAGAAACTTCCGGACCTGGGAATTGTGACCTTTGTAAGAATATCACCAGAATTTTCTTTCTTCCTCAAGGTATCCTCCAATTTGTTCACTTTCTGCACCTTTTTGAGCCCTTTGTTTTCATCACAGATCACATGCTTTATTTCTTCAGTCAGTTGCTTTTGCTCCCTGCTCATGTAGAAGTTCAGTTTGTCTAAAATGAACACAACAATTATCATCGACACATTCTTATTGTTTCTTATTTCTAACCTGTAAAACTCTTGGGTTTATAAGCTTCTTTCTCTTCTTCGGTATCCTTTTTGTCGTCCTTTTTCACTTCGTTTGGCTCTTCGTACGGAAGAATAGCGTTCAAATCTTCATTCTTCTCGCTGGGGGCCCTTGGTGCTCTTTTTGTTTTAGTGCTCCTTCTAACTATTTTATTTTCCATAGGTATAAGAGGCCGAGTATCAGAAGTCTGTAGAAAACAAGATTGTTAATTTTTAAGTCTAATTTTATTGTTTTACTTACGTTTAAGCCATCGCTCTTCTCGCTGATAATAGACGAAGCGGTGCTTCTTTTCTTCCTTGGAGGACGTATAGGAATAGCCGCATTTTGACCATTTTCTGGCACATGGCTACTTGTGACCGAGGCGCAGGTGTTCAAACCGTTTTTGTTGTTCAACCTGCTCTCTTTGTTCTTCATGTGACTCACTAGAGACTTGTACAGGGTCGCCGCTATCACTATAGCATCTTCTGATGTTTGACAGACAAAACTGCAAAGGAAACAAACTGATGGCGCCTTTTCGTTTCGTTTTTCCAACTTACCCATGGCACTCTAACTGTTTCTGCACGCCCATCTTCCTCATAACAACAGCGAAGAGCGGAGAATGCTTCTCGTTACAAATAAAAGCCTTCTCCGCGACGTTGAGACTTGTAAACAACTGCTGCTTCTCCAGATTATCGGGATCTGTTATCAAAGGCAGGAACGCGAACGTCGCATTGTCATTTATCACAAATTTAACGGCGGACCACACCGCAATCGTAGGAAACGAGTTCATTTGGGCCACGTCTCCGTGTTCACCTTGATACTGAACCCTGAGGCCCTTCTCTGATATCTCCAGTCTTCCGGTTAGAGGTTTCCTGGATTTTGGCGACTTCCTATATGCGAAATAAAGGTTCTTCAGGGGGTCCTGCAACCCCGACAGACTAGTGACCTTGTCTAATAGCGGGACACTTCCTAGATAATCCACGGAAAAGGAATGAACGCCGATCTCGTTCAAGGGTACCCCTGTATCTTTTGCCACGTCGCAGAACATTTTTTCTATCTTCGCTTGCACGCTGTTCCTCGAGTTCTGACTTGCGCTGCTATCCGACTCGAACATGCTGTCGATTTTTTGCTTGTACACGCTGTACACGCTTCCGGTCTCGTCGTTGTTGCCTCTTTCCTCTTCCTTCAGTCTGAAACCGTTCGATTGTTGGGAGACCACGCTAACCTTACTTCTGACACTAGCGTTTCTGGACACCCTACTAGTAAGGACGAGTTTCTCCGTGAACCTTCGCTCTTCCTCCGTGGTCCTTGGTTTTGGGGGGAGCATCGGAGGTGGCATCGGGGGGGCCGGGGGTCCCCCAGGAAGTGCCGGGGGTCTTGGTATGACGACGCTGTCCATAGCACTGCACATGACCATCTTGGAGGCTAGCCTGGGCACTTGTCAGCGCGTTATCATGTTGAAGTGGAGACGACGATTGGCCTGGAAGGAATAAACAAGATTTGTGAGTAGGGGGAAATCACACGCTGCCTTCTTGAAACGGGCACATAAAAAGGCAAGCGCATCATATAAAAAATTCGTACATTTTTGAAGAGTCAGAGGTCGACTGTGATTATTATTCGCAACCATTTGTTCCTCCAGCCGATGCGAGACAATGTATGTTAATCGCGCAGTTGTATCTCATTTTTTTGCCGTCTCTACGTACCGTTGCAATAGTCGAAAACGGCAGATAAGCAGAACTCAAACGAAAATAGGAACGAACAATAATAACATGCACGATTCCGTTACCTACAGAGTCCATTGTCGGTTTTCAGGGACTCCCGTTTTGTCCACGGGCGAGGAACATGTGTTCGACGGGCAGAGGAACGCCTAGTAATACACCTAGCACCTGCCTTGGGAGGCTAACCACTAACCATGGATTTCGTAATGGTTGGATTGGGACAAATCGGACAAAACTTAAAATAATATGGAGGACAGAATTTTGTTCTTATTTGTCTGGACGCCTCTTGTGAGAACACAGAAATATGTATAGCCTATTTATTGTTTATATGTTTATATATATGCACAATAAAGGACAGCAGCTAGAGAAAATGCTGTTCGATTTTTACAAGCTTTTATTTAACATGCAATGTTTGTTTAGGTAAAATATTGCAAGTTGAATTAGAACCACTTCTTGACATCGGATTCAGCTGAAATTTTGCATACACCTTTAGTTCTGGTGACAATACAATATGCAATACTCGATATTGTAGTACTTTCAAAATGGCCGCCGCTCCAAGATGGCGGGTGATGTATTTTTTGTCAACTCTCTTAATATGGGTATCAAATGAAAGGGCTGGAAGAGTAGAAAACGATAAAGTTAGTGACATAACACTAAATTAAATATGGCCACAGCTCCAAAATGGCGGATTAATTTTCTTGAACTAAAAAAACAATAAATAAATTAATAGTAAAAAAATATTTTTAAAAACAAGCTTTTATTTAAATGCTCTGAAAAGAAGAAATAAACTTTGAAATAAATCAAACCAAAGCAAACCCATAATTTTGTTTAGCATATACAATAATTAACAAAATTATGGGTTTGTTTTGGTTTGACTTATTACAAAGTTTATTTTCTTTTTTTCAGAGCATTTAAATAAAAGCTTGTATTAAAAATATTTTTTACTATTCATTTATTTTAATCTATGTAGGTATTATATTTTTCTGAAGATTGCCTTTTAGGTAGTACCTACTTAGTAACAAGATGTATTTACTGACGATCCATTTATTTAAGACAACCGTGATTGTTGTCTGATTTTGCATTAACCCATATAAATACCGCATCTTATTGTACCTTGCTGCATATGGGTGTCTCGACGAACAAAAAGTTTGAGTTCAAGGGCAATCCAATGTCAAATTATATTTCATAAATTAAGAATCTTTGAATATAAAACGTATCTATAATGTGTTTACAAACGTGAAACGCTATTTTCGTAACATCTCACCCTTGAAGTATCGGAAACTACAGCCGAAACCCCTGGTTGACACAAGAAACAGTCACGATTTAATTAGATTTTGAGATAAAAAAGTTTTCCGGTGTCAACTTCTGAAATTCAATGTGAACGTATAGTTTACTGGCTGCAAACGAGATACTCGGCTTATAGATCTTTTCTGGTCCAGTTGCTGGTGAACCCACGTGGAAAATTAATCTTGTCCCTCCTATGTGTCGCTTCCTTACAGAGAATTCAACGTCTGCCAATATGAACCAATGAAATGACATAATTTGTGAAATATTAACCTAGCAGGTGATGATTTCAGCGACAATTTCCCTCGTCTTAATTTCCACCAATCACAAACGCCCAATTTTGAATTACAAATGGTTTCTAGATGGAAAAACTGTATGACAGCACCTGTCATACTGTTTTTTTCGAGTTTACCCGCGGCAAAACTGTTGTATAATACGCCATTGAATATATCAATAGTTGTTATACTGACTGAAATTATTTCTCCTGCGAACACTGCATTTTGGATAAACATAAACTTAAATCCTCTGTAGTGAAGAAACTGTCCATTTTTGATAATTAATTTTTTTATTTTAATAAGTGGAACACTGGTTACATCTACGTAGTCGTAAAATATGATAAAATTGAAAACGGGGAATAGGCCCATAAAAAAAACTTAATCTACCTACTAATTTCTATCTACAATAAATTGCATCGACATTACGTTTAGCTGTTTTGCAATTTCATTTAACAGAATCGAATAAGTACCTAGTGATCTTCGATGATTAATAGCTTGCCTAGATTTTGTACCGCTATCGCAAGATGTTATTATCACAGCAATTAGGTCAGTCTGTTCGGTAGAAAACTATTGTGTTTAGAAATTAACTAATAGTCGAGTAAAGCTTCTGGCATCTTCTGTGAAACTAATCAAAATCGCACTACAAAAAATATATACTATAGCTATAAATACTATTATAATAATATAATAATTGTTAATTCAATATGCAGGGTGTCAAAGTCCTGATCAAAAAACCTGGGACACCCTATAAAATAAAAGTTCGTAATCTTTGCTATAATGTTGGTCCAATTTTCTTATAAAATCTAGACAAGTTTTCCTTTCTCTAACACGAATTTTTGAAGGTCGCCTATTTAATTCTAGAATATCGAGATCGGTAGTTTAAAAAATCATCCTGCCGCTTGCTTGGTTTTTTTCAAACAGCTCAATCGCGAGTTTGCTTTATCTATACCTTTTACTTCTAGTGTGCTTCTAGGAATGATATGCATTGGGCATTCAATATACGATAATATAATACATAGATTTATGCTAGTCGATTTTCCTATTTAGAGTTATATAATAACAGCTTTGGTCATATAGTTATATGCCATAATTTGCCAAAAACATGTTATTTCACTTAATTTTACAAATGCACATATCATTATTTAATTCCCATATATGTTTTAAACAAACGAGATGAAAGTAAAAATTGTAGAGCATAATAATAAAGCTATATAATGACATAATATGGCAGGGTAACATTGACAGATACTTAGACAAGGAAAGAGAGAGGACCTTGCCGTGTATAGATTTTGTTACATAATTTTGAAAGGCGACCATTTTATATGTGGCAGAAAAGGATAGTACATTCTGAGTTAATTTCGTGAATTTGTGAATTAAAACTGACAGTGATTAAGGGGAAAATAGACTCTTACGATGGTGAATTGTCCAGCGTTTGGTTGCAAAAGCAGAAGTGAAAAGCAAGAGCCCAGGATTTCGTTTCACAGGTAAATATTTAACAAGCTACCTTTAAAAGATGCCCTAAAACTTTATTTTTCCTCAATATAACTTCTCCAATTTTTTTCTAGCTTTCAATATAATAAAGTACATTGTTTTGTTTGTAAATAAGACCAATATAATTATTTTTTAAGATCGCACCCAGCTAGTAAATCGTAGGTCCCGGGCTCGAATCCCACACAAAGCACAACTTTTTTTATTTATTTGTAGTAATAATTGAACAATAGTATTATGAAGATTATTATACTCACAATCTACTCCATAGCATATTTAAAGTTGAATGTAGAATTGAAAGTTGTACTTAAAACTTATAATATGAAATTGTCTGTAGCACATTACACGATGCGTAAGCTCTTTTTTGGACGCGGAGGTCCTCCTCCTCGGCCAAAAAAGTGCACTTACACATCTTGCAATGTAAATAACTACCTAAGTATTATCACAGACCTATATAGCTCGAAGCTATATAGGTCTGTGGTATTATCTTAGTAGAGCATCTTTGTCCAGAAACAGTTATGCATACCTTTTACGTAAAACACACCTACCCGAAGATACTCTATCTCTAACGAGGTTGTAAATTTATATAGCTCTTTTAAAGTGGAAGCGATATTTTTTAGAAGAGGGTCGTATTTTATGGCCGCGCGAATCGCTGAAGTTTGAATATTGAACAGAGAACGTCTGGGATATTTACAATGTAAATTTGCAAGTGCTGCTTTCAGAGAAAGGTTTTCTGGAATTGTCAAAAACGCATCTCCAGTCCAAAAAAGTTTTTTCGGTTTCCGCTTTAAGCTAGATGTTTTTTTGATCTAATTACTATTTTATTAAAATTCACACGTATCTAACATACGCTGAGCATATGTTCTGTATTCCTTTCCTAATGACTGACGATTCACCGCTATATGGATACATCTATAAAATAAAAATTCTTTGGTGTATCCTAATTGATTTAACCTAAGAGGATTTTTTATACACTTTAGAAACCATGGAACTGCTTAATTGACTACAAAAAAAACATGGAAACAGAAGGCAATCGACAAAATAGCATGCAAATATGGGGACAAAAATAAAACGGCCTTGTCATTGCAGTCTTGATTTATTTCTAACAGATTCTTTTAAATTTCGCAAAAAAATAATTAACCATAATGATCCATTTAACTTATAGGTATTGTGTTGCTTTTATGAATGATGCGTGTTTCTATAGATTTAGATCGATTTTTTTGTTACAATGGACATGTCCCACTATATGAAATTTTCATTATATGTGGATGGTTCTAAACTATACAGTGTGTCCCAGTTGTAAACCACAATTTTGAAATAAACTATAGAAAATTTTATTTTAGCAAAAAAGTTCGTGTGAACATGGGTCCGAAAATGCTTAATAAAAAAGATACCTACAGGATGTTAAAGTTCATAGGATACGCCCCTATTTTAAATATAAATTCTACGCCCATGGGTTTTTGGTAAATTTGTAACTTATTTATAATTTATACATTTTTGCTCTGTTTGCTCAAAATTCAGAAGTTTTAGGCTAAATTGACAAGAGACATATTTTATGTAGAAATGAATCAGAAATTCAAAAATGCTGTGGGATTTACAAAAGAAGCATGGGCGTAGAAATTATTTTTCTATTTTTTATTTCAGCATATTTTTTTTACAACTGGGACACGTTGTATATATCGAGTAATTATCGATAGTTAATATATTTTTGTAATTATCATTTTGAGCACAAAATTATATCAAAACTTAAGGACAATTCATCTTTGTCGCCATTCAAATAACCGATGAAACAATAATTACTGTCATAGGCGTTGCCAGCTCAAACAAAATTTAAATTTTTGACAAATGAAAAATAACTCGTTTATGCTTTGTACGCAAGCCACTGGCGGCACTGACCCTCCAATTATCGCTGGTACCGCCGGCCATCTCTGGAAGGTACCTACGGTTTCCTCTTCGGTACCGTTGGGTACCTCTTTCTCCAGTTTGGTCAGAGAGCGAGCGCACTCGTACCTCAGTGATTTTTATCTGTATGCTCGTTAGATCGGTCGCCGATTGACGGTACCATGCGTACTGTTTGATAGGAATAATATGTAGTACCCATTTGTTTGCGGTTAGTAGGTACCTACGAGCTAATTTGTAGGCTCGTATATACTCGGTACCACCAACTGTTGGTAAGGTACCACAGTTGGAGTAAATGGTATATGCTTTCTAAAGTAGGAATAATAAGGTGAATGACTTCATACGAAATCCAATATGGCGGCCGTCCCAAGATGGCGGACTAAATTTATTTACCACCCTCCTGACTAAAAAGCACAATATAAAATTGAAAATAAAAAAAAACTTTTTAAAAACAAGCTTTTATTTAAGCCATGTACTAAAACGAATAAAATAATTTTAAGTTTTCGTTAAGATAATTCAATTCCAAATTGCGACAAGTTTTTGCAAATTGAAAAGCTTGTCGCGCGAATTGTAAAGAAAAAATGCATACTTTGGCAAATAGGTACTTGCTTATCAACCAATCACTGTCAATTTCCAAAAACTTGTCGCAATTTGGAATTGAATTATCTTAACGAAAACCTAAACTTACTTTATTCGTTTTAGTACATGGCTTAAATAAAAGCATGTTTTTAAAAAGGTTTTTCTTATTTTCAATTTTCTTTCGTGAAATTTATCTGCAACAATAAATAAACGCCTGTTCAGAAAGACTTCAGAGCTATACGGAGGCAAATATTCAAAGGAAGTGTGTACGTCAAGTCTCTAAGGCCAACTTACAAACAAAATTCGCCCATACAAGCGTAGGTATATTTTTTAGTTTTTTTAACTATTAATTTTATTTCTTCTGCTTTCTACGCCACTGGTTAGCGAATGGTATCCACTCTGCCCATTATGGGCTACGTTACCGTTGCGAAAATCTTGAGCATCGCGAGCAAATAAAAAGTCCTATATCGCCCGGAAAAACCAGTTCCAGCTATTTTCCTTCTCCGTGTGTAGTGTGTACAGGCGAATGACAAAATTCGATCTCGGACCAGACACTGTACCGACAATTTCTATAGAGAGTTCCAACTGAGCCACTCGAGTGGTGATTTTTGATATACAGTGTGTTCACGGATGGACTTAACTATTATTTTCAATTCTTCGAAAAAAGTCATTCTTCATAAAAAAGTCTGCTTGTTCTTAAAATAAAATTGGCATGGAAAAAGTTGACATTACTTATACTGGGTGACCAGAAAATTAAAGAAACGTTAATTAGCATAAGAGTAAACTACCTCTATTTGTAGAGATAATGAAAAAGTTATAAAGAAAATTTGCTCAGCGTGGTAAGCTACTTAAGTGTACAAAATTTCAAAGCGTTAAGCTTACTTCGTTTTTTTGATTTTTTTCTTGTTTTTCTTCGATTAAATAATTTTTTGTAGGTAGTAAGACAAAACTTATAAATAAAAGTTACTCAGAATAGGAAACTGTGTATGACGGAAAATTTTTTGACAATCCTAGGCCCACTTTGCGTTTCCTGTAATATTTTCCAAAATACAAAGTAGGCCTAGAATCGTAAAATTTTGTCATCATGCGCAGTTTTCCATTCTGGGGTAGTTTTCTTAATACAGTTTTGTCGTATTATTTACAGAAAACTATTTATTTGACAAAAAAAGAGAATACAGTCAAAAAATCAACGTAGGCCTAACGCTTGGAAATTTTGTACACTTAAGTAGCTTACCACGCTAAGCAAATTTTCTTTATAACTTTTTTCATTATCTCTACAAATAGAGGTAGTTTACTCTTATGCTAATTAACGTTTCTTTAATTTTCTGGTCACCCAGTATAAGTAATGTCAACTTTTTCCGTGCCAATTGTATTTTAGGAACAAGCAAACTTTTTTTATAAAGAATGACCTTTTTCGAAGAATTGCTTTGGTGATTCGATCTTGTATAAGTATTCTTGATCTACTGATCTTAAATCAATTTGGAAAACAAAAGCCTTTAAAAAATTGTCTGGGGGATTTGGCTTTGATTATTGCAATAAAACAGTCAACGTTTATAGTTTGGAGCAAAAATCGATTCAATGTTTGTGTTAAATCCCACAGCCAATACTTAATTAATCCTGTCTGATTGAAAACGGAACAACTTTCGATAAAGTTAATTTTAGTTTTGGGACACAAAACGCATCAATCATTTTTGGGTGGATCAAAGGATTTTGAAGGTTTAGAGCATCACAGTTTTGGGGATGTTGTTTGTGTGTTTCAGAAACCTAAATGGACGTGTTACCTTGCGATTAACGTAGAAATACGTATAGTTTTTGTTGATAACATTTAGAAGATTCTTTTCAGGATGTCGCTTATCTGACGTTTATGTTCAATTAGTAGTTTCTAATTAGTAAAAAATGTAGCGGTCCATCTTTTTACAAGCTTTTATTTAACTTCACCTGTTATAGTGTGGGTCGAATCTTGCAAACTGAACTAGAACCACTTGCTGACATCCGATTGAGCTGAAATTTTGCATACACCTTTAGTTTCGGCGACAATACAATATGTAATACTCAATATTGTAATACTTTCGAAATGGCCGCCGCTCCAAGATGGTGGACGATGTATTTTTTGTCAACCCCCTTAATATGGGTATCAAATGAAAGGGCTTGAAGAGTAGAAAACGAAAAAGATGGTGACATCACACTAAATTCAATATGGCCGCCGCTCCAAGATGGCGGATTACCTATTTGATACCCAACATGGGTATCAAATTAAAGGGCTCGACGGGTAGAGAACAATAAGGCGAATGACTTCATACGAAATCCAATATGGCGGCCGCCCCAAGATGGCGGACTAAATTTCTTCAAATAGGTACTAAAAAGCACAATATAAAATTGAAAACAAAAAAACCTTTTTAAAAACAAGCATTTATTTAACCATGTACTAAAACGAATAAAATAAGTTTAAGTTTTCCTTAAGACAATTCAATTCCAAATTGCGACAAGTTTTTGCAAATTGAAAAGCTTTTCGCGCGAATTGTAACGAAAAGATGTATACTTAGGCAAATAGGTACTTGCTTATCGAGCAATCACTGTCCAATAAAATTAATTGGTACCTACCTACTTTCATCAACATTTCGCGCGACAAGCTTTTCAATTTGCAAAAACTTGTCGCAATTTGGAATTGAATTATCTTAACGAAAACCTAAACTTATTTTATTCGTTTTAGTACATGGCTTAAATAAAAGCTTGTTTTTAAAAAGGGTTTTTTTATTTTCAATTTTTGATATTTTGTTCAGGAGAATGTTCTGAACAGATTATTGTACGAAACCCTCTAAAATACATCAAAAGGTTACAAAATGAACCCAAGCTCCTTTACCAACCAAGCTTCAGCTGTTTTGTCGGACTATTTCCCGCTATATCTTGTTTGAGTGCAGTTCACCTGCAGCGCTTTTAACCAACAAATATGAGGAGTTTCCTGTTTCCTGTCCACCCTAGGCATTTATCAATCTATGCATGAAGCTTTCGTTGTCAGAAAGATCGCCAACATTGTGTATTTTATCTTGATTACCTTACACCGCTGCATTTTCTTTTATTTAACGCAGCGCGCTTCTGACTTTCGTGTTTTCCATTTCGCAACCATAATCAACGCAGAAAATCGTCCAAGTGTTGAGAACTCACCGTATATGAATAAATAATTGCTCGAATAGCGATTTTCTATTAGTTAGCAACCGTTTCCTATAGCGGATAACAGGAAAAATTCGAGGTTTTTATTAATTTCGTGCCAAGAATGGTTTTTTATAGGCATAATGAGTAAATTACTTTCTTTTTATATACAGGGCGATCCGGTTTTCTTTAAACTTTAAAACTGAATAGAAAATGACATTTTAATACGAAAATTGTATATCAGTGTAATGCTCTATCAATATAATACCTACTTAAAGAAAAAGTTTATAAATCAAATTTATAAAAACTACTCCACAGTCAATTCAGAAAGGTAATTTGGAACGTTCCCAAAAGGAATGACAAGAAGAAGAAATTTTGTTAAAAAATATCGAACAATAAAAATTCTAGAAACTGAAAATTGAAACTGTAACTTGCTAACCTCTGCATAATTTTTACATTAGGGTTTTTGTGTTTAGGTCTGTCTATTGACACTACTATTATTATTAATAAAGTAAGTTACAGTTTTAATTGTTTTGAATCAACAAAAAATATGATATTATGGTCTTTTGTAAAATTAAAACGCAATACACTCTTATAAATGCAAAAGTTAACTTTTGAACAAAAACTGTCTCTTTCATTTTTTTATATCGATTACAGTTTCATGTCTAAATTCACTATTTAGATTAATTATTGTTCATTAGTAAAGGAAAATTTAAAACTCAACTCAATTTTTTTTTTCAAATAATCTGGTGTAAACAAAGGAATCATATGTATCGAATCGATCAAAATTCACAACGCTCTAACGGTTAAATCGGAAAAATTGTTTCAGATTTCAAAAATGCACGTTAAAAGTGCAATACTGCATGTATTAATAACTATAGTATACCTCCACATATTTTACAAGCTTTTATTTAACTTGCTTAGTATGTTTGTGTGTATACCTATGTACTGAAATCTTGCAACTGAATTTTAAACCACAATTTTGGCTCTGGTGACAATGCAATTTAGTATACCTACTCAGTATTGTGATTTTTTCAAAATGGCCGCCACTCCAAGATGGCGGATTACATATTTCGTCACAACCTCCTCGACATGGGTATCAAAATGAAAGGGTCTGACGAGTCCAAATGATAAGGTAAGTGACGTCAAACTAAATCCAATGACCCAAGACTGATTAACTTTCTTTACCAGCCTCCTGACATGGGAATCAAATAGGTAGGTACTAAAAAGCACAAAATAGAATTGAAAATAAAAAAAACCTTTTTAAAAACAAGCTTTTATTTAAGCCATGTACTAAAACGAAGAAAAGAAGTTTAGATTTTCGTTAAGATAATTTACTCAATTCCAAATTGCGACAAATTTTTGAAAATCGAAAAGTTTGTCGGGCGATTTGTAAAGAAAAAATGCATACTTTGGCAAATAGGTACTTGCTTATCAACCAATTACTGTCCAATAAAATTAATTTTTACCTACTTTCATCAACATTTCGCGCGACAAGCTTTTTGATCTACAAAAACTAATTAATAATTTGACATTTTTTAAAAGCATTTTTTTATTTTGTAAGTTAGATTTTATATCAAGCGCCGCATGATATATCGAAATCACATTACCTTCACAGTAAAAGGTTAAAACCTACATCCATATTTTTGTCAAAATCAATGCCAGTCCTTCTAGTCGACTTGCTATTCCTTTCGAATTTGCTCATAAATTTAGAAACGGCGAGAAAAGGCGAATGAAAGACCTAAAAGGACTTTCGAGTTCACGCGAAGATCGAATGAAAGCGTATCAAACAAAAATGAAATACATTTTAAACGTGAAATGTTTCTTAAATCGTGAGGTAGGTAGGTATTCGGATGGGTATTAAAAAGTGTGTATTATGTTTCAACGGAATGTAAAAAGCTTCTGAGAGTAAAGGAATAAAAAATTAAACCGAATTGGGTACCTATACATGCTTCTTAAATATCGGATTACGTTTCTTAATAAAAAAAACTTATCTGGATATGACTTTACAGAATTAGTTACACATTTACACGTGCCCTAGGATTTAATTTTGAGGGCGAAAATGATTGTTTATTATACTTCTTTGAAAACACCTTATTTTCATCTGTTTTAGCAATAATGAAAGACGGGGTTTTTCGGGCTAGCGCACGGAAACAGCGCATGGAAAATTTTTCCGTGCGCTGAATAAAAATACCGAATATATGGCTTTAAAATAGAAATATACAGCAAAGTAAACTAAATTTAAGAAACTCTTTATGCTCTCTGATATTTAACATGTACTTATTTTGTATTTTAATTCGTAAGTGTTTCAATATTTAGATACATTTCTGTAATATTTTTGACGTTTTATTCACCTTATCTGACAATAACTAATTTACAACAAAGCACCTTTGAAATAATTTGAGAGTAACCATGGAAACGCATCATACATACCAAACACTATATTGTCTGCATTGTTTATTTTTTGTCAATTAAATTTATTATAATATGCCGATAAAATGTTTTAAGTTTCCGTTTTCAAAGAAGTATAATATAAAATATCGTTCATTACACGTCCAGAAATAGATTTTTCCGTGCTTGCATGACTTCCTGTTTTTTGTCACACGCGCACGGAAAAATCTTTATTTCCAGACTCGTAATGAAATATACTATTTTGATAATTTATTACCATATTCAAGTGACGCATTAACAAAATTCGTTTCACCCTTTTGATATTATTGTTATTTCATCATATTCGAAGCTAGTGGGGCATATCTAATATGCAAAATAAACTGTGTACATGTTGTACTTAATGAACATATTGAATAACATGATAAACAGCTTTTGCTCTTTTTGTTTAGAGATAATTTAAATAGCAGTTTTCCTTTCGTTAGAAGAAACTATAAGCCATTCTGTTTTGCGAGGATACACCATTGTAGGATACCAGAGTAATAATTAACTGCTATTATTTCATAGACAACCTGCAACTGAAACTACTAATAAACCAAATATTCGTTCACGCACGGCGATTTTAGAAATTCCTGCTAGCGAAGAAGAGTCCATCGCTAAAATATATGTTCAGAGCTATAAAAAAACAAGTTTATATAATAATCTGTAAGGATTTTTAATCGCCACCGTAATTTCTTTGCAACAGTATAAAAAATTCTATTGTTCCCCCAAATAAAACACTTAGTTTTATAATGAAAACCTTCACCTAGGTCGTTCATTTTCGCTTGGCACTTCCACAATGAATCGGAGAGTGCTGCTCTTTCGTCGGCATTTGTTTTTCCACGGCAGACGCTATTCTCGTTCTAAATTTAAAATATTTTATCAAACAGGCCATGGGAAAAACGAAGAAGATTCGCGACATAGCTCCGAAAAGGAGCGTCGTAGAAAATCAGGGGCGGCGAGACGACCACAGACATAAAATTCTGCACCTGATCATAGAAAATAGAAAAAATATTATAGAACACGCAAAATTCACTTTCTTGTGTTACAAGGTTATTCCCACAACATTCCACCCCCTTTAACTTTTTTGGTTTTAATTTTAGAAAAAAAATGTAAATATGAAATTTATGTTTTTTAAATGGAACACCCTGTATATTCCTCGACTTTCGAAATCTACCCATTTTTCTGGTTTCAACGATATATAATATAGTATGTTATATGTTTGCTCTAGTAGTTTGCACAATATCGTCCTTTGAATTATTGAATCTCGGACAAAATCAAAATTGCCATGGAATTCAAGACAGCTATTACCAGAATATTATAAAATGGAGATTTGACAGTTTACATTAATTGTTGTAGTCCCACAATTACATACAACATACAATAATATATTGAAAATTTGCCAATATTGCCGCGGAAATTTTTAGTCCAAAAGGCATTCTGATGGATGGAACGTGATACTTTATTATGAATTAAATTAAATTATAGGAGATGTTCTGTAATGCTTCCATTTTGTGCAACACGGAGAGCATACCTTGTTAAGAAACTTCTCTTGTAGTTATCCACGATACCTGTTATCTCTCTGGTCTCCTGAGATATTTTTTCGATATTATTTGACCTCTCCACTTATGCCCGTCCCTTAAAAGTGTCCCACAGGAATAAATCGAGTGGGGTTAAGTCTGGGCTTCCGGCAGGCCATAAAATAGTTCCATTTGAACCAATCCACTCTACAAAAGTGTCATCTAAATGCCTCTTGACAGCATTTGATTTATGTGCTGGAGCATCGTCTTGTGGCCAAACGATATTCGGCTCATTAACTTGATTCAATAGATCAGAAATTTCTCCTCTTAAGAGCTGTAAATATTGTAGTCCAGTTAAGCCACCTTCAAAAAATACTGAACCAATTATGTGATTCCGAAAAATACCACACCAAACATTTATTGAAGTAGAAATTATATGAATAACCCTGTTCATAGCTCTTCCATTTCGCAACATAAAAAAGCTTTTGCTTCAAAATAATCATGCCTATACATATTTTGCTCCCATCAAAATTTCAAAAACGGAGCCACTGGTGAAAACTATGTAACGAAGCTTTATGTAAAAGCAATAACGAACTATAGACAGAAAACGACCCTGTTTATTAAATAATGAGGTTGAAAAGCTTGTAACTTAATTTGTCAAGATTCGTACACAAAATACCGCCAGTGAAAAGGCTGTTTTCTAAAATTATTTGCACTAAAAAACACATTACATTATTTTTTCAGTGATATTAGCTTTCCTTTTTTATTTTTTGAGTACAAGGTGTCCCAGTTAAGTGGTAAACCTAATGGTAATTTTAAAGATAAATTGATGGTTAAAAAACTACACTTGTTTTGGTATTTTGCTATAACTTTTAATTCTAGTCAACTTTTCTTAATAACATTTTGCTGAATTTTCTGAAATAAGGGTTCTTTACTCTTGTACAATTTTTATATTTTTTGACCTAGCCTGTATGCTGTTTGACTTGCAACCATTCTATGTGCGCCTAATGTGATTATCGAACATGCACCAACTTTCGGCAATATTTGTATTTTGTTTGTGCAATTAATAAAAAAAAATCCCATATGTTGCACATTTCAATGACCACACTGTATATTATATTAAAAATCTGACCAAGTGATGCTTACAATTTTTTAGCAACACCACAGAATAAATAGCTTCACAATATTTATTCTGTGGCAACACCACAGAATAAATAGTTGTGAGTACCACAGAATAAATACTTGTGAAGCTATTTATTCTGTGGCAACACATATTAGTCTGACATCATAATCGGGTTACCTACTTGACTTGGCAAATTCTACACTAGTTTATTTTTTGAACCATCAATTTATCAAATAAGCTTTAGCACGTTAACTGGGACACCCTGTGCCTATCATTTACATAGGTGTGTACCTACCTAAAATTCGTTCCGAAACAGATTCAAATATTGTTTGATTTTGTGTTATTATTCGGAATTCTTGATCCTATATTTGATGATACTTTGTCCTGAACTCAGAACTGCTATATCACATTTTTTATGCATATAATTTTAATTTTATGCATATAAAAAAGATAATATTTGCACGATTAGTGCTAACTAAGCGGCGTCACTACATCAAGACAAATTGTTTTAGAAGATAAATGGTGTTTCGGCTTGTGTCTTCATCTAAGTAGTTTGAAGTGTATTAATTTTCATTGTGATTTACATAACTGCCAAGTAATTTGCAATTAGCAAACGTTAATTATTACTGTCTGCAGTTACGTTTCATTATTTTCCCTTGTACACAATTATTTGGCGATTGAAACTTAGCATGCTATAAAGAGAGATAGGTAGCAGATATAAGGGTAGCCCAAGACAAGGAAAGAGAGAGGACGCCTAACAGCGCTCGTGGCCACGTTACCGACTGGCACATCGCACGACAGGCCAGTGGCGTAGCATGAAACGCGTTCTTAGCCAATATCACAAAAATGGTAAAAATGAAAAGGTAGTTAATTTTGACTTACATGTAATTTGAAATATTGGTATTTATTTGCAGATAATTTCCCAAATGTAAAGCTAGTGTCAAGTGCTGACATATTTATTTGCGGCGATTTCGAATCAATCAAAATAAAATAAATAATGCACGCCCATGGAAACCAGCCCATATTTTATGAAACCATCATAATCAATTAAGAAATTTTCAATAAAAACGATGTTAAAAAATAATTATATTGGTCCTATTTACAAACAAAACAATGCACTTTAGAAGGTAGAAGGAATTTGAAGAAGTTTTAGGGCTTCTGTCAAAGGTAGCCTCAATTGTAATATTTTATTTTACTCAAGTCCTTTGCCTCTCTTTTTTCAAATACCATTAACATAAGTATGATGAGATGACTGTTTTAAAGTACCTAACAATCTAGATGTAGCAACTATTTCATAATGAAGATTCTTATCTGTTTCCTTAAATTCAAAGGACATTTAAACTCTTAAATTAATTATGTTATTCCTGTTAAGAGAGGATGCAGGAGAATAAAATTTTCGTTAGACGTTTCATATCTTTTCAAACAAAACCAAATCACTTTGTAAATTAAAATAATGCGAGTATAATTAAAGGTTCTGTGTATATTTTATGTTTTATGTGAAATTAATACCAAAGGTCACTTAATTAAGTATCCGTGGAAAGTATGCAGAATTTTTTTTAAAAATACGCACGCGAGAAAATATTTACAACAACGTGCTACATGATTATTTAAACAAAAGCTACTTTCATTTTCATTACAGAAAAAATTCTAAAGGAGAATTAGCATATCTATTAATGAATCTAAGAATGAAAAACAAATTATATTGTGGAGTTTACAAAATAAAGAACACATAGTCTTCTAACCTTCATACTTATTTCGGTCTACATATTTCCTAGCAAAATATAAAAAAATGCACGACAGTTTAATAAGACATTAAGGAGGATGCTTGCAGTCGTCAAAAAAATCAAACTTTGTGCAATTAAAGCAGATGTAAAAAAGTGACGACCAAGTGATTTTCTAACCTATATTCTTGGGCATCAGTATCATTTTGTCACGCTATGTAAACTACAAATCGCTCTTTATGTGTCACATTTGCCGGTCACTGAAGATGAAACGATGAAGATATGTTTTAAAATGCATACGTAAAGACAAACCTATATATAAAATCCAAAAGGTATTGGTAACTTATTTGACAAATCTAATAAAATTAAATGTAAAAATTAATTAACTGCAACCATATTAGGTAGCAACATTTAATAATATGTATTATATTTTATCTAATATGTATCAAATTTGATGTATATTATATTATTATAATCAACTCTTGATTGAATACATGAATGAGACTTTGTAACACTTACACCACTGACTGTGTAGTACCGTTCAAGATAATTAACGCATCAGAATCTTGAACTTGAGGCTTCTGGCTCTTGGATTTTTCTGAGAAAAAGTCGAGTTCCTACTGAACATATGCCGCGTTGTGGTTTAAAAAAAATGCGGCTGTGTATATAAGCAATCTGCTGTAGAATCATGAGATTTTATACTTGTGTACCGGTATACAGTATACACTGTTGTTTTTTATAAAATGTTAACAGTACAAATATCGAAATATCATATACAAGCACAAAGTAAAATTTTAAATAGTCCCGCAAACAAAACAAAATTCAATTTATTGTCACATTGCATAATGCCTAAAAACATTTCTTAAATAAAAAGCGACCTTAATTTTCACCAAAAACGTTTTTCTACATTTATGTTTTACATACCTGAATGTATGTCTTTATATCCAATGTGTCAAAATATTTTTAAAAACACACAAAACAAAATAAATAATAAAAAACAATATAGAAAGGGTAAATAGACTTGTCAGACAACACTATCGACTAATCCGTACCTTTCTAAATTTGTGCGAAATGATACCTACATATATTTTTTCACAAATAATTGCATACATAAATGCATAATACAATTTATTATAAATTCACGAAAAATACACCAACTGCTAAATTCAAATGGAATATGCATATGCATATTGAATTGAATTGAAATAATGAATTGTATGTGGGGTATTGGTCTCCATAAATTATTACCTAATAAATTTAATAGAAACAAGAAACCAGACAACTTTCGTTAATCTGCAGGGTCTCAAAGTTGAGCAAAATGTGCCATGGAATCCCCTCAAAATAGTTGAATGATCAACAGGACCACTCGGAGTGTTGGTGTGCAAAGATTTAATACAAAAATTTACTGGGTATTTTTCTCTGGGCCATCTCAAAATGCTAAATTTTTATGAAACATTATACGGGTCAAGAGTGTTCTGGAATTATTGAAAAAATATTAATAAACACAAAAGTAATTTATTTTTTTTTACAAAATGTCAACCAACAAAAAAAAACATTTAAATTATTGGCAACAAAGTCACTGTCTAAGATGGTACATTTTCTGACTAACAGACTTTTGTATTTGTTTGGACTTGGTTCGTTTAAAATTCAGTCAAAAATTAAGTCACAGAGAAAGACACAGTGTATATTTTGTATTGGATATTTGCACACCAAAACTTTGAATGGTCCTGTTTCCTATTTTGCCCAACTTTGGCACTCTGTAGAATGAAACTTCAAATTTGGTCTATAAAGATTTTATGAATATCTTTCAAAGTAGACAACCTGCAAAAAATATTTTCTAAAGATATGATGACCTTCTAAACTTGTGGGAATAAACCTGAATCTCTTTGTATAAACCTACACATATTGACACTTTGTTTGACTAAATAACAACGGTCTCTTCGATAAAATATAATTTAAAGAGTGTCGTCACCCATTCAAAAGCCGACCGCGCCTGCCATTGCTGCACCTTCCATATCTTTATTTATATGTGGTCACCTTTGACGGACATTTCCTCGTTATTTTATTGTGCGTACGTTATAGCCATTTCTGAATAATTCAAGATAACGTTACTTTTTACTTGCGCATTTTTACATAAAGAAATTAAAAATTTGCGGTAAAATGGCAATTTGGCAAGTAAACGGGGTCGGACGAGTATTACAGTGACAGGTGTTGCGAAATTCCGCGATCACCACCAACAATGGTCGTATGGTCTTTTTTATCACAATGAGGAAGTAAAAGCAATATCGTAAAATTGCTGAAACATTATTATGTTTATTCGTTTTGAATACAGTTAGAACACTTCAATTTTAAGAGATTGTCTAGGCGAGTTACCTGTAAGCAAGTTTAGAAATACGTATGCTATCTGGGATACATCCTTTGAAATGCATTGCATATTTACATAATTCTCGACTTAAAAAGCTGTCTTTATTTGCATTTATTTTTAGGCGTTTCCGGGAAAATGCATTGATTTTTTATAACTAGACATAACAGTTGAGGGAAGGTATATATTGCTTCCCTCAACGAATTGATGGAAATGCGTATTTCAGGTTGTACCCTCAGGGTCAAATACATTCAAGAAAAAACTCAAGAGCGATTGAAGTGATCATAAAAAAAAACTGGACGCCGCGAATCTGAACAAATACGAACAAAATAAAAGTGCGCTGTCCTAGAAACGAGCTAGCAGTAGCCTGTGTGCGTATAAAATTTCTCCTCATATTGTTAAACATCTGACGGTTTATGTTTTCTAGAAGTATGGCCGATTACTGTTAAATGCTTACTGGTTTGGGTGGAATCAGCATAAAAAACGAGTTCAGGAACACACAACAAATTGGATAATTTATACATTGTGTGGTATTAATAAATTAGTGTTAAACTTTTTTTAGGAAGGATTCTTTAAATATTGCATACTTAAGTAGCTGAATGATAAAAATGTTATGTCTTTTTCAGTGTGAATAGCAATATTTTGTCTAGTTCGTTTTCAGTGAAATAAATACTAGAGAAAGTGAGTTATATTTTTACTTTTAACAAAAAATATTTTAGCACACACAGTTAGTTGTTGACGCCTCCGACGTCATAGATTTGTAAACACCACCAAGAATCTGGCACCATAGTGTTAATCAGGACACCCAAAAACCCCTATATATGCCAAATTTGAACTAAGGTGCCAAATTTGATCAAAAAAGGAATTGTCAAGTATGTCATGGAATTGCTTCAAAACAGTTGAACAGTCAACAGGACCACTCAAAGTCTTTTGCGCAAAGTTCCAATAAAAATATACAGGGTGTTTTTTGTGTACCATCTACTTGAAGTACGGAATTTTTTAAAACTATATAATGAACTTAGTTTAAAAATTACAGAATCCTGGCAGGCAGTAAGTTCAGATGAGTAAAGGTGGTTGGTGTGAAATCCACAGAAAATGTATCTTCTTAGACAGTTACTTTATTGAGAAATTTAAATCGTTTTTTATTTGTTGGTAGGCATGTTCTAAAAAATAAATTACTTTTGCGTTTATTAATATTGTTTTCAATAATTCCAGAGCGCTCTTGAAATGTATAATGTTTCATAAAAATACCACATTTTGAGATGACCCAGAAAAAAACACCCTGTTTATTTTTTTATTGTATATTTGCACACCAACACTATGAGTGTTGACCATGAGGTAATTGGTAATTCCATGGCACACTTGACTCGCCACATGCCTTTAAAATTCCTATTTTGCTATGTAGAATGGAACCCCCTGTATATTTTTTGTTAAAATTTTGTACATGGGTTTTTTGGGTGTATCGATTAACTCTGTGGTGTTTAAATAAAAAAATAGTAGCTTTGCATTTTCAAACAAAAAAAAGTTCAAACGATTATCTCCAAGAATAAATATGTTATGGATTTGTACAGGTATGAAAGTAGACACCCTGTATGCAAATCCTTACTCTTGTTGAAGCAAATTATACATTTCCCAAGCGAGCGGAAGTGAAAAACGATTAGGAAACCAGTGATTACCAACGTAGACACAATAATTAAAATGTGAGAGAAGTGTATGGCTTTGTTCGTACTGTCCAAATTAGTATAGCAACTGGGAAATCTTTTCAGAAAAGTAAAAGTTATTATTTGTAGGGTTCGCAAAAGACAATAATTGGGCGAATCTTTTCAGTTTTTCGGCGTACGGCCGTTTGAAAATGAATTATTCCAATAGGTATCGTTCGAACTATTGTAAATCTGTTGTAGTATTTCTAAAGTCACTTGACACAGCATAAAAAACTCTAATTGGCGTCACAAAAAGAATATAGCACATAAGCGTCACGCAGTTTTCAAAAATATACATATTCTACAAGCAACATGATATTTCATATTTAAGGTTTTTTTAAGGTTGTCGTCAGATACAACGTAAAGGTTAATGCACCACATAATAATGTCAAAAGGTCTCTAAAAGCCATATCGATTATAAATATTTACGCAAGTATATCCTAAGATCTGTGAAATTATGGCACGCCTATCCACCGCAATTCGCT
Organism: Pseudeuparius sepicola; assembly: GCA_963920635.1. Classification (NCBI taxonomy): domain Eukaryota; kingdom Metazoa; phylum Arthropoda; class Insecta; order Coleoptera; family Anthribidae; genus Pseudeuparius; species Pseudeuparius sepicola. The sequence goes on from OY987307.1 coordinate 30,042,451, forward strand.
GCACAAGTGGCCAGCCGTCGAACAGTGTAACCTATTCGTGATATTATATTAGGCGAGCATGCAGTCACTTGTTTTTACTACAATATCTATCTTCTCTGTCTCCTTCATCTCTTTTCACTACTAATATCAGGTGCGGTTTAATATGGTTAAAAAGTGTTTTGTCTCGTATTTTATTTTGCCGAGGCGCCTGTTCTCGAGCTACCCTGGTAAAATGTAAATGAACTCGCTTGGAACACAGTGATATGTGGGGCGCGATCTATTTCATAGCATTTACCAGGTTCTGCTACTGGTAAAAATACCAGAGTTATCAGCAGAAATCACCCGTATAATGCTGTTCCAAGTAACTTCATTTATACCATGCCTGTTTCTATTATTCAATTTTCCCATATTTTTTCCACAACAAAACTAAAACTTTAAGCCGCCATATCATCGTTTTGTTTCATTTGAATATTTCCACGATTTGTTGCAAAGTAAAACCATTTCACTTTCTTTAATTTTACGCGGTAGTCACTGTGACAACGAAGTAAAACGATTCGGATCAAGAAGTCCGTGGGTCTATAGAAAAGATATGAAAATCCGAGATTGCACGGTTTCCCTCATTGCATAAACAGTCCTCTTTTTGATTGGCATTGATGCAATCCTGTTTACAAAACAAAAGAATCAATGAATACCATTCTGCTTTTTTGTATATTATTTGTGCATTGGTTATTCCAACTTGTATAACACCACGATACACTTACCCACGGTATGTCATTGCGCATCTTGTGACGTCAGTTGTTAATCAGAATTTAAATTGCTCCATATGTTTTACACAGCAATATATACTTTTTTATGGGTTTTTGCTTATTTTAAATGGTTTCTTTTAAATAAATGTTGTTAAAAATATGTAGATTATATTACTAGATAAATGAATGAATATTCTGTACATAAAAAACACATTTAATTTGATAATTATTATAATTTTACAAATAATTTGTTTTCTTTGCGTTTTAGTTAATCATATGCATGCAAATAAAATTGATGTATATATTTTTAAATTAACAGGATTTTTCTTTTAAAAGACCCTATATTGGTAGACAATAAAAAAATGTCCTATACTTGGGTATCTAAATAATACATTTATTGTAAGTAAGGTAATCCTGAACTAAGTTTTGACTTCTATCGACGCAAACTCTCCATCGAAAAAAGTATTTTACAGATGACTTGTTATAGGCAAAGATATTGATAAACTTTTTCCTTCCAGTGTTTATGTTGGTTTATGTCAATTAAAGCCTTATTTACCAATTAATGCACACAAGCCTCGACACAAGCACAACCTGCACAACTACTGCTTAGTTTATAGTTAAACAACAAACAAAACAACATAATAAATAGTGAGTAAAATAGGGATCAAATAATGATTCCCTTTAACCATAACAAGGCTAATTTTTTATTACACATTATATTTTATTTCCTGTATAAACCAGGCATAAACTCTGTTTAGTCCCCTATTTTTAATGCTCTGTTCTATAAATAATCTGTTTCCTTACCAGATTATTGTCCTTGGGAAATCTATAATACTTAATTTTCTATAATACTTAATTTCCGTTCCCTTATTGTTTCTATTATTATCTGGACATACGCTGACTGCACATACCGGCATTTTTGGCCTATTTCAAAGCACTGTCGAGCTGGACTGACGATCAGTCAGTTGTTTACACTTTTTTCTTGACACATTTGTATAACACCAAACACAGTGATACAATAATGCAGAAGATGTTTTTATCGGGAAGCGAAAAGAACAATACATTTTCCTAAGACTGGCCATGTTGCCATGTGTACCCCGTAACCAAATCGATGACGTCACGGGCATTTTTAAACAAATAAAGACATTTTCCGACTGTTGTATCAAAGTCTAGGAGAATAGTATGTCTCTGGATGCTGGTTGTATGCTCAAAGCGAGCAAGCGATAAATCGTAGAATAAAACAGACAAGCGCCATATCCAGTCTAGTTATTGTTATAAATATTTAAATGCCGAAAAGAGAAAGAAGTCTCCATTTACATAAAAACCAGCGGGTCGTGAATGATCATGCTTCCTATGAGCGTTCAAATATTTTTACGGTTTCGTATCTTTAAAATACAGACGAACCGGTACGTGTATTCATACATTTTTTATTATTCTACTACCATTACAGATTACAGCATTGTTAAATGTACAGCGTCTTCAGGCGAAAACCCCGACCCCAGATAGAAAAAAAGTTTTATATAAAGTTGCAAGGTAAGTACGGGCTTCAGAAAGGTAGACTTGTGATTTATACAGGGTGTATCGTAAAAGTGGGACAAAATATATTTTTCGTTTTTAATAATAAACATCCTGTATATTTTTGGTTATTTTGAAAGAGCTAATTGCAACGACATATAAAATGTTTACATTTGCGTTTTCCTTTAGCAAGTTATGTGGACCTAAATTTACAAAAAAAATCAGTTAGCCATGAAATCAAGTCGTATTTTGGATAGTTATAACCACGATACACTTACCCACGGTATGTCACTAACGAATCCGAAAACAAGGCAACTCTGCGCATCTGCGTCAGTTGCGAATCACGAATTCAAAATAATGGGCGGCTGTGGTTGTGTTTTACGATTTTTTATAGTTTACAGTTTAATGTGTCAAGAAAAAAGTGTAAACAACTGACTGATCGTCAGTCCAGCTCGACAGTGCTTTAAAATGGGCCAAAAATGCCGGGATGTGCAGTCAGCGTTTGTCCAAATAGTAACAGAAACAGTAGGGGAACGGAAATTAAGTTCCCAAGGACAATAATCTTGCCAAAAAATGGATTGCTGCATGCCGCAGACAAGACAGTATCAATTTAAAAAATGGTAAGGAAACATATTATTTATAGAACAGAGCATTAAAAATAGGGGACTCAACAGAGTTTATGCCTGGTTTATACAGCAAATAAAATAGAATGTGCAATAAAAAATTAGCCTTGTTGTGGTTAAAGGGAATCATTATTTGATCCCTATTTTACTCACTATTTATTATGTTGTTTTGTTTGTTGTTTAACTATAAACTAAGCATTAGTTGTGCAGGTTGTGCTTGTGTCGGTGCATTAATAGGTAAATAAGGCTTTAATTTACATAAACCGACATAAACACTGGTAGGAAAAAGTTATATTTTTGGTAAGGCTTTGGATTTTATTTATCAATATCTTTGCCTATAACAAGTCATCTATAAAATACTTTTTTTCGATGGAGATTTTGTGTCGATAGAAGCCAAAACTTAGTTCAGGATTACCTTACTTACAATAAATGTATTATTTAGATACCTATATGATATTTATTGATTTGATTGTCTACCAATATACGGTCTTTTAAAAGAAAAATCCTGTTAATTTAACGAAATATACATCAATTTTATTTGCATGCATACGATTAGCTAAAACGCAAAGAAAATAAATTATTTGTAAAATTATAATTATCAAATTAAAGGTGTTTTTTATCAACAGAATATTCATTCATTTATCTAGTAATATAATCTACATATTTTTAACAACATTTATTAAAAAAAAAAACGTTTAAAATAAGCAAAAACCCATAAAAAAGTATCTATTGCTGTGTAAAACATATGGAGCAATTTAAATTCTGATTCGCAACTGACGTCACAAGATGCACAATGACATACCGTGGGTAAGTGTATCGTGGTTATAACTAGATTATCTCTTACTTATTCTTGTAAATCAAAATAATAACAAAATGGCAATAAATATTATTTAATATCCATCATTTTTACTTTTTCGTCAGCCAGAAATTTTTAAAATTTATTGCCATTTTGTTGTTATTTCGATTTACTAAAGTAAGTAAGAGATAATCTAGCAACTATCAAAAATCCGACTTTCATGGCTAAACTGGGATCTCTTAAATGATACAGGGGGGGTGTTAATAATAACATAATAAACAATACCTAGGAATCTAAAAAACTTTGAAAGAAACCAGAAGCTATATATTGAAATGTTGGAACCAATTAACCAATTGCTTTTCTTTTCTAATTTATTCCAATCAAGGTGTAGTCTAGTACATTGCTCTCTATCTTGTGTGGTGGTAGTACTCAGAAAAATTTCTATGCTTACATTCATCAACCTGTTCAGTGAAACATATTGTAGTAAATGTATGTAATTGCTGAATTTTCTCCCGACATATGAACAATGAATGAACAAAGTCGCTAAAACATACAATGCAGACATAAAATCTAGTAGAACTAATTCACTTAAAATGGCGTATCGGGCAATAAAATATAACCTAACTAGCTTGCTGCAAAATGTTTTTTTTTTTGCAACGATACTGCAGGAAAATAAATACATAAACACATGGTAAACATCTAGGGATATTTTGCTTTTAATTGAGTTATCTGTTAATTACTATACGGGATGGTTCAAAGTTATATGACATCACTTAGGACGAAAAATGTAGTGTGTATTTAAAAATAATATATAATATATTATGCTACTATAATATGGTAACACCCCGGCAAAATTGAAAAAGAAAGACCAAAGAAAAATAAAAATCGTTTTAATAAAAGAAAGATTTGAAAAATACCTGTATCCTGCACATATTTTCATTTATGGAAAAATTACATTACTAATAACAATTTACATTTTTATTTGATTTTGTTTCACTTATAATAATTATTATTAGTGCTATCAGAATTTTTTCCGAGTGCGAGTATATTTTCAAAATTATAAAAATTCAAAAGAAAGTAAGGAAAAATTTTTGGTCTATTTACCTGTTAAAAACAGTCTTACGTACCTGGAAAAAATCCACAATCCACTCCTCAAGACACCAAAAAGTCACCTCCAGAATCCACAATACACTCAAATCCAAGAAACCAAATCCGATCGTCAGTTTTTTCAAAGCACTCTAGACGCGCGCTTATAACGAAACGCTCGACTACCTGTACCGTGGTCAGAGCCTACTGCGAGTGGGTATGGTACTGGTGGCCCAGTACCACCGCGAGACCGATGGTACTCTCGAATTTGGTACCGTTGAGTGCTGGCCGAGGAGAACCCCGCTCTTGGAAAACAGGATTTAATTTTTATTTTTTAAGGTTGCCATAAAATGACATTCACGCAATACATTGCATTTTTTAAAAGTGCTTAAAGCTATTTTACAAGCTTTTATTTAACTAGCTTTGTTATTGTGTACGTATTGAAATCTTGCGACTGAATTTTAAACCACTTCCACCCAACCGATTGAACTGAAATTTTGCACACACTTCTGGTTCCAGTGACAATGCAATATAGTATACTCAGCATTGCGATTTTTTTCAAAATGGCCGCCACTACAAGATGGCGGATTACATATTTCTTCAAAACCTCCTCGACATGGAGATTCTTCTATGGACATGGGTATCAAATGAAAGGATTTGACGAGTACAAAATAATAAGGTAAGTGACGTCATACTAAATCCAATATGGCGGCCGCTCCAAGATGGCGGACTAACTTTCTTTACCACCCTCCTGACATGGGAATCAAAGGTGCTAAAAGGTACAAAATAAAATCAAAAATAAACAAAACCTATTTAAAAGCCATATGTACTAAAACGAATAAAATAAGAGTTTAGGTTTTCGTTAAGATAATTCATTGCCAAATCGCGACAAGTTTTTGTAAATTAAAAAGCCTGTCGCGCGAAATGTTCATAAAAGTAGGTACCAATTAATTTTATCGGACAGTGATTGGTCGATAAACAAGTATGGTTTAAATGAAGTTACTTGGAACAGCATAAAAACCTTTGAATTTTATACGGGTAATTTCTGCTGATAAGTCTGGTATTTTTACCAGTAGCAGAGCGTGGTAAATGCTATGAAATAGATCGCGCCCCGGATATCACTGTGTTACAAGTAAGTTCATTTATATTTTACCAGGGTAGCTCGAAAACAGGCTACTCATATTAAACCACACCTGGTATTAGTAGTAAAAAGAGATGAAGGAGACAGAGACGATAGATATTGTATTAAAAACAAGTGACTGCATGCTCGCCTAATATAATATCACCCTATTGCATGGGTTACACTGTTCGACGGCTGGCCACTTGTGCAGCGAAATACGAGGGATAGGCGTGCCATAATTTCACAGATCTTAGAATATACTTGCGCGTAAATAGTTATAATCGATATGGCTTTTTAGAGACCTTTTGAAAATATTGTCTGGTGCATTAAGCTTTACGTTGTGTCTGACGACAACCTTAAAAATCCTTAAAAGTGAAATATTATGTTGCTTGTGGAATATGTATATTTTTGAAAACTGCGTGACGCTTATGTCCTATATTCTTTTTGTGACGCCAATTAGAGTTTTTTTATGCTGTTTCAAGTGACTTTAAAATACTATACCTACTTGACAATGTATGTATACCTATTTTCTTTACAATTCGTGCGACACGCTTTTTGATTTACAAAAACTTGTCGCAATTTGGCAGTTTTTTATTTTTTATTCAAGTTGTTTAAAGCTATTTTTAAAAAGACCTCTGACGTTATGGATTTGAAAATAGGGCACATCTCAATGCAAAAAATGCCAGAAAAGAAAATCGTAAAATTATTTAGTGACGTCACAAAACTATACATATACCCAATTTATTCAAATTTTTAAACAATATAATTAATTGGACTTGTATCTTGAAGGTCGTGTACTCATTCTACCAGCATTCATAATTTATGTATTTTTAATTAAAAAATCTTAGCTGAGCCATATCAATTACGATAATCAAGTAGTATATAGCCCTAAACCATGAAATAATTAATAGGAACAGCGAGGAATTTTAAAAACGATACTAGCTTCTATTTTTACACCCATATTTTCATATAAAGCACTCAGAGATATCTCTGTCATTTTATAGGACCATGCGGAATGTGTTTAATAAAACATTTTATGTTTATTTCATCCTGTATAGTCTCTTTATGCGAATTCTGTGTTTGTTTTATTGCCAACATTATTTGCAAAGCGTTATTGCTTCTATAATAAATAGGTTACCTACTTCACAATATTTTAAAATATTGAAACAAACTTGACAGGATAACCAATGAATAAAGAATTCCAGGAAGGAGGTGGATATTATACCTAAAATACGTGATAGATGTCAGTATGTGGTATTTATATACTTTTTAGAGTTATTATTCTTAGCTGCGCGGCTTGTGGCACTTCCCTGACCGCCAAAACTAAAATGTGTGAGGATAATAATCCATCGGCCTTGAGGACTTGCACCAAAGTGGCATCGGCGTTTGTGTAGGTACCTAATTCTTCATAATTGGGAATTTAAAATTAGAATTGCAGTATTATCAAGGATTAGTTGTTGTAAATATGCTACTTCCTGGGGTTCTTTATTCACTGGTGATAAGTGATAACAGATTTTAACTGATTATGACTAACCTATCTAAAATATAGGTTGGTTAGGTTTTACTTTTCTCTTTCAAAAACTAACACACATTCTTGCTAGATGTTAGACCATGTTTCCAAAATTCAAATACATATGTAATTCATTTGCATACTTCGTCGACACCATGAAATACTACCATAATAATTCCAAATCTTTTATATACAAACTCCCATCTGTTGTCTGGCGTCTATACAATCATAATAATTCTTCCGATTTTAAATTCATACGAAAACTGGTTTCTCGGAGACATTAAAGTGGTGGAATGGCACCCAGGAGCACCGAAAATTATCTCCGCATACCCTACTGACATAATTTTTCCCGCAAGCTAATTTTATACGGGACTTTTTTGCACATATATTGCGATAACTGAACTGCCATTGCAGCGTCCTTAAATTCGAATTTACTGTACATACAGGGTACATAGTTCCACATTCCACACTATAAAAACTGAGTCATCTCCAATGACGCCAGATTTGTTAATAAAATTGAAAATTAAAAAACCTTTTTAAAAACAAGCTTTTATTTAAGCCATTTACTAAAACGAATAAAATAAGTTTAGGTTTTCGTTAAGATAATTCAATTCCAAATTGCGAGAAATTTTTGCAAATTGAAAAGCTTGTCGCGCGAAATGTTGATGAAAGTATAGGTACCGCAATTCATTTTATTGGACAGTGATTGGTTGATAAGCAAGTACTTATTTGCCAAAGTATGCATTTTTTTTCTTTACAATTCGCGCGACAAGCTTTTCAATTTGGAAAACTTGTCGCAATTTGGAATTGAATTATCTTAACGAAAACCTAAACTTATTTCATTCGTTTTAGTACATGGCTTAAATAAAAGCTTGTTTTTAAAAACTTTTTGGAACCTATTTGATCCGCATGGTGGTAAAGAAATTTAGTGCGCCATCTTGGGGCGGCCACCATATTGGATTTCGTATGAAATCATTCACCTTATTGTTTTCTACCCGTCGAGCCGTTTCATTTGATACCCATTTTGGGTATCAAATAGGTAATCCGCCATCTTGGAGCGGCGGCCATATTGAATTTAGTGTGATGTCACTAACTTTATCGTTTCTAATCTTCAAGCCCTTTCATTTAATACCCATATTAAGGGGATTGAAAAGAAAATGTAACTTTAAAGCTTGTAATTATGATAAACGCCTGACGCCCTGAACTAATCACAGTCTAAGCGCTTCATTAAAGATTACTACTATTATTGCCTATAGTCCGTTCAATAAACATTATGGAACTTGGCAATAAATGTTCAAAAGCATTCTTTTAAATTATTATTGCTCGCTCTACAACAGCAGTTCAGTTTTTAGCACAAAGATGAAATCTAAATCTTGATATTTTGAATTTTTTTTTCGAAATAAAACAAGCGGAACACAGTTGATGTGTACATCTAACCTTCCTTGTCTAAGATCTAACCAGATAAGTACCCCTCCTGCCATCTAGCAATGAAGTTGGAAAGTAAACCAAAGCAGCAGTAGCAAGCATCAATAAGTTCCTGCTGAAGAACAGAGAGCTTGAAAATATTCCACCTACTTAGAGTAACATGATCAAACATTTCGTTTGGTACAGTGTTCAACATATAGATGTCTCTGTATTGTAAGTTTATTTAGAATATGCAGGACGCTACAAGGCTTTCTGTATAGGACTTTTCTAAAATCGATTTATGACAATGTTTACGTGTAGAAAACTATGCATAATATTTCAAACAATATTATAATTATTATTGTCAAGGTATTTTCTTTGTAAACAAGTCGAATTCTTCGCAATTTCCAATGTAGCGGTGCTGGTTATTTTGCAACACCTATTTTTCTAATGGCATTCGAATTCCTTTGATGGCTGGCTTAGTCATTTTGCGTTCTTTTTACTTTTCGCCTTTACGCATTAATTTCAACAGAGAAGGCAGTGTCAACAAATTCGTTAGTTTTTCACTATCTTAATTTTGTATTTCTATTTATGGTATGTTATAAATGTTATATACAGGGTGAATTAGATTTTTTTGTAGCACCCCTTTAACATTGAATATAAAGTGACATTTTAAAACGAAAAGTTCACAAACGGACCCATCCTGTATGCTTTGTTTTGTTCGTATTTCCAGTGCAATGAAACGTTTTATTTTCCGGACCTTTTCCAATCTGTGTAGTAAATCCCGTATGGCAAAATAACATTGGCGGAATATTCTGATAATATTTTTTCACGGAAAGTAGGACATGATAATCGCATTGGGGACACAAATCCTTCCAACTTTGGTATTTACACTTTTTACCTAAAATCATAAACAACAAAGCTAGACGGATTAGGATAAGTCGCCAAAATTGCGTTTTTTCAAAATATCTAGTAAGTAAGCCATGCCTTTTTCAAAACTCCACAAGGTGCATTAAATTGGGCCCACAAAACTGCAATTCTTTCCCCATTTAACCTTCTTTCTATCTATACGCTAGTTTCTCAGATCCCCATACCGATCATCAAAAAAAACTCACCCTGTATGTACAATAGTTACTATAAATACTATTAAGACTAAGAAAAGACTTCTCAACTCATTAAGTCATCTCACCTTACTGACTGGCAGATTTCTGTAATTTTTTTAGACTTAGGTACCTCGTTCATTTATAATGTCTGGTGGCGGTTTTGATATACCTACCTACTCGATTTTTGAACCTTACAAAGTTTTAAAAAATTCGGAAGACGCGGAGAAAAACATCCTGTATATTTTTTCTAGGATCTTTGCACACTTTGAGTTGTCCTATGTTGACCGTTATACTGTTTTGAAACAATTTCATGGCATACTTGGCTAGCCAAATGCTTTTAAAATTAGCCTTTTGCTCAAATTTGGCACCTTGTGGAATGCAACTCCTTGTATATTTTTTGTTCAAATTTGGTATACAGTGTGGTCATTTAAGTGTGCAACATATGGGACTTTTTTTTATTAATTGCACAACCAAAATACAGACATTATCGAAAGTTGATGCATGTTCAATAATCATATTAGGTGCACTTAGAATGGTTGCAAGTTAAACAGCATACAGGGTAGGTCAAAAAATATAAAAATTGCACAAGAGAAAATTACCCTTATTTCAAAAAATTCAGCAAAGGTTATTAAGAAAGTTTTTTTATAATTAAAAGAAGAAAAAAAAATTTTTTTTTTTATTAATTTCCACAGTTTGATAATAAACATTAAAAATAAAAATTTTGAACCTTAAATGAGAGTTTTTTAATATACACATTGTTATTGCTAATTTTTTACCTTGTTCAGAAGAATTTTTGCGAAATTTTAAAGTTTTGTTAATATTGTTGCAACAAACATGAAGTTTGTGATTCCCGAAAAAATGAAAAATCTAAGTTTAGTTTACAAATATGCTTGAATTTGAACAAAGTTATGCGAAATTGATATAATTTTGATTGATTTATGAAATTGTTTAGGGTGAATATAAAAACATTGTTTTAGGAAATTATTAAGTAATGTTTTTCAAAAAAATATATTTCTTTTTCTTAGGAGGCCATGTTTTGGTATTTAGGCATAACTTTTAATTCTAGACAACTTTTCTTAATAACATTTTGCTGAATTTTCTGAAATAAGGGTACTTTACTCTCGTACAATTTTTATATTTTTTGACCTACCCGGTATGCTGTTTTACTTGCCACCATTCTAAGTACGCCTAATATAATTATCGAACATGCACCAACTTTCGGGAATATTTGTATTTTCGTTGTGCAATTAACAAAAAAAATTCCCATATGTTGCCCACTTAAATGACCAGACTGTACTGGGGTTTTTGGGTGTCAGATTTTAAATAAAAAAGCGCTAAAAATGGTTTTAGTAGACACGCTCTGTAGATGGTGTGTACTTTTTTTTGTTGATACAAGATTATGTTAATGATTTGTTGTTATTATTGCCTAAATGGTTAGACTTTTCAATAAATTATTGGGTTCTGTGTATGGAATTTCATTATCTATTAAATTAATATCTGTCAAAGGTATACTGTTATCTTCCCCGTTAAATATATAAACAAACCTGCTTTCTTGTTGTGATAATTTTTTCGCAAGTAATATCATAAAGGCATCTAATTTTTCCGAAAAAATCGAAAAAACACGCTGCTAAGTAATATTTTAACAAGAAGCATGAGTGCTGGTGGCAACAAAAATCCGAGTCGAAGACGTGGATTTTTGCACCTGCACGAATACATTTTGTTAAAAAAATATTACTTAGCATTGTGTTTTTTTTTTATTTTTTTCACAGGAAAAATTAGATGCCCGAATGGTATTTGACAAGACTATTTCATGAGTAACAGATTATTCTGCATACACATAGCTTACAAAACATACTACCTATTATACCTATTATACAACAGCTGTCAAGTTTTGCCGCGGGTAAACTCGAAAAAACTTGCTGTTATACAGTTTTTCCATCTAGAAACCATTATTTGTAATTCAATATTGCGCGTTTGTGATTGGTGGAAATTAAGACGAGGGAAATAGTCGATATAGTATATTTCATTACGAGTCTGGCAATAAAGATTTTTCCGTGTGCGCGTGACAAATTCACGAAGTCACGCAAGCACGGAAAAATCTATTTCTGGACGTGTAATGAACGATATTTTTTATTATACTTCTTTGAAAACGGAAACTTAAAACATTTTATCGGCATATTATAATAAATTTAATTGACAAAAAATAAACAATGCAGACAATATAGCGGTTGGTATGTATGATGCGTTCCCATGGTTACTCCCAAATTATTTCAAAGGTGCTTTGTTGTAAATTAGTTATTGTCAGATAAGGTGAATAAAACGTCAAAAATATTACAGAAATGTATCTAAATACTGAAACACTTACGAATTAAAATACAAAATAGGTACATTTTAAATATCAGAGAGCATATAGAGTTTCTTAAATTTAGTTTATTTTGCTGTATATTTCTATTTTAAAGCCATATATTCGGTATTTTTATTCAGCGCACGGAAAGTTTTTCCATGCGCTGTTTCCGTGCGCTAGCCCGAAAAACCCCATCTTTCATTATTGCTAAAACAGATGAAAATAAGGTGTTTTTCAAAGAAGTATAATAAAAATAATATAATTAGTAAAGGTTGGTGACCCAAATATTAAATATTTTTTGGTTTAGTTTAGTTGGGAAAAGGGTCAAAACGCTATTAAAAACACTATTTCTTCGCCAACGTTTCGATTAATGTATAATCTTCATCAGGGCTCTAAAATACAATACAATCTGGTATATAAAATGAATATAAACTAAAAATAAGAATTTCAGAAGAAAGGTTTTCTGGCACATGTTATAAATAAATATAATAATAAAAAAAATAAATAAAAAGAAGACTTACCAGAAATAATATTGATGATTTTAAATTGTAAGTATATTAACGTTTTAACTGTCTAGTTTTTACTGCCTAGTTTGTTTCTGTTATGTAAATATTTAGTAAAAAATTTATAATATAATATTTGTTTATTCAAAGTCAGTGTCAAAAATATTAGGTATAGGTAAAGGTATAATTAATAACGTGATGTTTAATGAGAAATGGGTATTTATTTGTTCAGAATGTTGAAATATGATGAAGATTATACATTAATCGAAACGTTGGCGAAGAAATAGTGTTTTTAATAGCGTTTTCACCCTTTTCCCAACTAAACTAAACCAAAAAATAAAAATAATATTTCGAAATTTTTTTTTCAAAAGGCCCGGCGCTCACCTAGCGTACACCTTCCCCCACCGCTCCTCTATCCCCACCGCGCCCCCCCTATCCTACCTGTCCGAACGCAGTTACCTGGCGGACCGACCCAAGACTATCCGCCGTCTTTGCCTACGTCACGACCACTTGTCGCGCTTCGCCGCGGAAATCGGCGATTTCCCACAGTTTTCCCGGCCGGTAGTCCGTCCCACTCGGTCCGTCGCGCAGTTTTCTAGTGCCCCCCGGTGGAAACCCGAAGGAAATCGAAGCAGGGACGGCCGATAGCCGCGTCGACGACTGTCGAGGAATTCGAAGGTGTGTTGAGATAACTGTGCAATGGTATTTTGTGGTCGGTTCGCCGCTGTCCAGGTATTTGGGTGCTTCGGGGGTATGTTTTGGAGGTTGCATGTGCGACAAATCACGTGGGAAGATCGTAGAATCTTGGGGACACCACCCCAGATTTTATACGATAAAACAGACACCAGAAACTATTTGTATACCTCAAGGATCTGTTCCGGGACCCCTATTATCGTCTGACGCACATAAGTGACCTTCGGTCGGTTTATATTTGCATTTGTGAAGCTCCAGTCATGAAGGGTAAACGAGCTTCTTTTGAAACAGTTTGTGCCAATATGTTTTGAGGCGCTAGTTTCCTACCTGAGGCCAGTAATGTCCAATAAACCGTCACTGGTTCATTGAATATTACGATTCTAAAGCCGATCGCGTCGGAATCTCAAAAAAGAAGCATAGAATTTCCAGTAGGTGTTGCAACGAATACGCTTTGAATAAAGATAGGTGAAATATGTCGGTAATTATATACGTGAGATGTGTTTCGTTGAGAAAGGTCATTGAATTTTCCACACAACTAGGTATACATGCTACATAAGAATCGATGTTGAACAAAATAAGAAAAAGGACTGTAATAATTAGCACAACCAAAAACAAGAAAAATTCGTAGTGTGTCGAGTTGCTTAAATAAATCTACTTTCATATTTATTTACAAATAAAACAATTGAATGTGCTTGACAAGCGAGTAGTACCCATTTTTTTCAAGGTTGTTGGCATTCAAAAAGTCAATAAATAAATACGTTGGACTAATCACCAGTTTTAAAACAAGTAAACGAACATTGAAATGTGTCTAATTGTATTGCTAGTATGCCACATCACACGTCTTGGAAATTCCCTTGTTTAACCCCTATTATCTAACCCCTTGTCTAACCCCTATTATCGTGTTCTCTGGTGTGCCACAAGGGTCAGCTCTGGGACCACTCCAAGCATGGTGTTACCACTAAGCGTCACCTCTTTCGAATTAGGTGTTGGATGGAGTTTGAACCGAGACGAAACTATTAAGTAAGCCAATCCGTTACGCAAGTCAAACCGAAGAGGGAATCTTCTTCTTCTTTCCCAAGTTCACAGAACAATCGGCTGGTGTCGCTCCGCTGGCTTTCCATACAGAAAGATCTTTTTTTGCAAGTACAGGATGCGTATGAGAGAATGTGTGTGTGAAAGTGTGAACATATTTCTAGATAGTCGACTTTCAAAGGTACAGAAATGTTCTGAAACTGAACATATCCTTGAAATACCAAATTTTATCGATTCTATAGACACACGGTGTATCTGCATGCAATTCCTATGGGCCGTAAATCAGCAAGCATTCTCGGCTGCTTACGCAACTCAATGTGGCAACAGGTTGCAGCGAAGAGAATGAAAAAATGACGCTGAGATCGTAAATCATCAAGAGTGCCTTGCCCGAGATTTCTGCTTTTATTTTGTTTTTTGGTTTCCTTTATGAGTGTGTGAGGTTATGACTAGCCATGGTTTAAAGAACATTCCTGAGGTGAATGTTCCGACTTGAAGCACGAAATACCATTATTCACGGAAAACAAGAGGGCAGTAATTGTTTCAACGACAAAAGAAAATAAATAGGATATTAAATTTGAAGATAATGTTATTATGTCCAGAAATGTAATATATTATTTTACTAGATGTTGTTAAAACTTTAAAGCCATCTTAATGTGAAATATTATGAGGTATTACCCCATCTTGTAGATGCATCATAAAATTCAAGTTGAATAACCTTTGCACCTAAAAAATATCCAGGTATAGTTACCTAGTTGGGTTAGATAAGGCACCATAAAATAAATAGTTGCTTTAATTTTTTGCTCGTGATAATATGTAAATCGGCTGTAAATAATTCATTGTACACATAACATGATAATTTTCACGTTGATCAGTGGTATATATACTAATAATAGATAATTTTTTGTTGTCGGTAGTAGGTATATTGCTACATAAGTTGATAAAAGCAACGAAATAATCATATACAGAACAGTTCTAAAGCCAAGACGAAAACAATGGCGCCAGCCTGCTAAGACAGTGCAGTGTCAAGTTGGGACAACACCTAAAAGATGTTGTGCACCTCAGGGATCCGTCCTCGACCCCCTACGTCCCACCTCGCGTATAAGCGATCGCTCCGCGCGCGACGTTGCCGGTTCCACGCGGCGTATCGCGGACGACTCTTCAATTATCGCTTAAGCACATAAATACTCGAATTTGGGACGCTTCGGTATGCGTCAAAGGGGCCGATTTTCGGTTCGTACGCGTCGCTCGTTGCCCCGGGCAACCGAGAGAGTAAAACACCTGTTGGAAGATTTCTCAATGATGACACACATTCGGGGGGGGCGTTTAAAAAGTTTTCAACGGCGATGCTGTGGGAAAGATTCGATTTGGAAGTTTTAGCGGGTCCTCCAGTCGCCTATAATGTTGTTTTCTAACTCCCCCTCTTAAAATTCTTATAGTTTGTAGTTTTTAACTGTGTCTTACAGGTCAAATTTAGCCTCAGGCTATACCTATCGTAAAATCAATCCAAGAAGATTACTTCAAGGTGACTCTTAAACTCGAAGGAATTTAGAAACATGTCATTGATTTTTTTTAAATTTTCTGTCTCAGGTAAAAACGAGTTCTGCGTGGTATTGGGTGTATGTTTTTGAAAACGAATAAAGCCTTTTCTTTATTTGGTCGTAAATTTTCATAAGGAATGCCACCTTAGGATCCTGAAATTAAACAAAACAATCCAAAAGATATCTTATACAGAGTGATACGAAACTAATATGGATTACTTTTTCTTCTTTCAAACAAATAAAAATATTTCAAACAAAAGTACCTATACGTACGTACTTACTTAAGTATATCATTAAAAAATGAAAGGAATATAATTGTTATGACAATAAGTAACCATCTGTGGTTACATTCTCTTCTAACTAATCAGCTAAACCTGACAGATGGCAGAGACATACCTCAGAGACAGATTAAAATAAAGCAAACAGTATTTAATGTTCATTTAGAAAACATCTGTTTGTGATATCTTTACAATGGCATAACATTCTTTGCTACATTTCTTAATGAAATTATTGGGGTACCTAATATTATAGCAATCTGAAACAGTAAGTAAAAGATTAAAAATAATTATTATGTAAGTATGATGCGCTTTAGATATAGAAATTAAAAGTTAAGAAATAAAAATTATATAATGTCTATTTTTACGTATGATCTATCACGAAAACAGTCAATTACTATATATGTATTATGATCCATCATCTAAAATAAAACAGGTGGTAAAGTCTTATTAGACATTGATGAATTTATGAAAGGATGTTAGATGTTTTAAAATACTCATTCATCGGCAATATTGACTAAATCAGTTTGACATAGAAAATGTTAAGGAATAAATAATGCCCTACAATCTACTAAAAATGTGTGCCTACCAAAATTTAGCACTGAATGTAAAAAAATCGCAGATTTTGCAATCCTTGCTACAATCGGAAATATTGGAAATGATAACACCATATATGAAACACAATTAACACAATTTACGAAATGGTAGTAACAATAAACATAATTTTTAATTAAACCAACTAATTACATTGAATCTTACTAATGCGACACTGTTGTCTTTTGGCCTTGAACGAAAACTCCTAACTCGACTCCCATACGTATCTATATAAGAACATAAACATTTCCAATCGTAGCCCATCAGAAGACATCAACAGGCACATAGGCAAGGAACCTGATATGTTGCCATTTGTAGTATTATAAGCCACCCTGTAACATGTATGATGCAATTCTGAAAACATTTTTAAAAATAAGGTAGTCACTAGAGAACGTTTCCTTCTTAATGAAAAATCACAATCAGTTTTTATAATGTAATTTTTAAAAAGAAGTTTTAACCGCCTGTTTAGAAACACCTCTGACGTCAATGATTTGTAAATCTTGTATAAAATTTGTCAGCTGGAAAGTGGTTAGAAATCATAGAGGTACAATTATTGAGACTGACCAAGTTTTTTAAAATGGCTAAGTACCTACTATTAAGTTTTTCACTTATTATAACAAAATACTGGACATTAACAATAACGTTTTAAAGTAATTTGAAGTAGCTATGTACTTAACTCTATATGGCCGTAGAAGTTTCACACATTCACAGTGCATTTCAACTAATTTAGTCGGTTATGTTTTTTTGCACGAGTTTAAATAATTTTATAGCATGGGAATAGACCAGTGTTATTATTTCTCAAGGAAACTCGGAATAAAGCGTAATGAATTAATATGTGAGATATTTCGTGCGCTTAAACTCCAGTATAAATATATAACAGTAAATCCGAGAAACGAGGCATCGACCATTTGCAAATATTAAAGAGATCTTTGACCTGCACAATACCATACACACCAAGCACACTATACTTTTCCTACGACAACACATTGTTTATTAATACATTAATTTGTGGGAATAAAAAGTAGGTGATGTTTTGGTTTTCTTCTTTGTCTGAGAATATGGAGAGATGCGAAAATTCTTTCATATTCGAACAGCTAATATTGACATTTCAGCTAAACAACATCGATAGGAATGCCGCATGAATATGCAATACTTGCAAATCAACCTATCTTTCAAGTATAAGGCCGATATATTTATGTTATCGATAGTTTGTTCAAGGCCCCCCAAAACGTATCTGGCTACTTATTGTTCACATCATGGGCAACAATAATTGCTCAAATATGAACTACAAACATATATGTGTGGTCATGCGTTTTTTTCACATGTCAGAACGGTACAAAATGTAAGGTCAAGGATCAACTGTAGTATCTAGTAACCTGGACCAGTTCCCAATGGCTTAAACGCCCCGAATATATTTGTAAGTTGCCGTTTCTTTTTTCAGAAAATGCCCAGAAACTAATACAACCAGCAAGAAAATGCCTCAAATACCCCACATCTAAGAAACAACTTAGAACCTTCGAAAATGTCGGACTCGACACCAATCTGCAGATGCAGGGTGCTATACTTGGGATCGAGTGTGCCTCAACAGACAAAAGACGGTCTCCAAGGCATACAGGAACCCCTGCAGGAGTTGTATCCAGATCAGGTAGGCTCGTTTGTAGGTTACACTTCGATTGGTTTCTTTGAATAGCGAAACTAAGATTGATTTCATGGATCAACCAGATATTGAACTTGATCGATTTAGGTTAAATAGTGCGTGAGATAAAGCAAGGTTAAGTATACCATAATATGCTAAAAGTAACAAAGTTTTTTTTTAATAAAAAATTCACGAACAAACATAATAAATCCCCAGAAAAATTGCATTTTCTTAAATAAATTAATGGAAAAATAAATTAATAGAAACTAAAAGAAAAGCAACAAATTGCATTATTTAATTAGTTTAACAGTAGTAAATGTACAAAGCCTACTTACTGTTAATATTCTTGGTAGACATGCAAAATAATTTGAAATATGATTTAAAATTTTGTATGTTGGTGCGTTAATTTTGTCCAGGGGTATATTGTGCTGAATATAAGAAATGTGTTCTTTTTATGACTATGTGGTTTATTTGCCTCGGCCAGAGGCCTCGGCAACTAAATTCCACATGAGTCATAAAAAGTTGAACTTCAGTGCCTAGGATCATAAATAGTATATTATACACCTAGGTTGAGAAGTGAGCCATTATTTACCGAGCATTTTTATATTTTTAATATATTATATATTTTTTTATATATATAATATGCGAGGTAAATAATGGCCTTCTCAACCGAAGTGTATATATAATTTTTTTTACTACTAACATTGAAATATTGCCATATTTTAGTCATTTCTCGCTTTTTTTAAATACTTCAAAATATCAAGTAGCCTGGGAGTTCAGTTGTCAAGCTGATAAAAAGACACTAATTTTTAAATGTCACAGAGAAAATGTTTCATTATTTACCTAGGTATTTTTTTATTATCATTATTTACCTAGGTAGAGAAATATTACTTCTCATTAGAGGAATGAGGTAAATAATGGTGATTTCTCAGGTTAGTAGTAAAAAATAACTATTTTTTTACTATTAGATAATTTATTTATTATTTTTTTAATTCAAGAAAATTAATCCGCCATCTTGGAGCTATGGCCATATTGAATTTAGTGTGATGTCAGATGTCACTAACTTTGTCGTTTTCTACTCTTCAAGCCCTATCATTTAATACTCATATTAAAGGGGGTTGACAAAAAAATACACATCATCCGCCATCTTGTAGCGGCGACCATTTTGAAAGTATTACAATTTAGAATATTGCATATTGTATTATCACCAGAACTAAGGCAAAATTTCAGCTCAATCGGATGTCAAGAAGTGGTTCTAATTCAGTTTGCAAGTTTTTTGACCTAAACAAACTAACATACATTACAAGTTAAATAAAAGCTTGTAAAAATAATTATTTTTCAGGGTGCTACTGGAGCCAAAGGAATTGACAGTTGGTTGAGCGTGTGGTCCAATGGGATACTGCTGGAAAACGTAGATGAAAATCACAAGAAAATCACCAGGTTCTTCCCAATCGAAAGTCTCCATTACTGTGCAGCGGTAAGGTAAGAATCTTCGACTGCATCCTTTTTATGTCGGTAACAAAAGCACCAAGTGAAAATAAGCGTAAGTACACCACAACATAATCTAATTTTATATGATTAACTGTACATTCTCGTAATACAACTTCCTGTTATAAATGTGGGCATATACGGCCTGCTTGTTTGCTTATAACTTCATGTTATTATTTTCTTTTACACAGTTTATGATACTCACTCTCTATTATGTCCAGGGTGTTGACTTGTGACCTTGAAAACGCCGTTTTCTTTCATGTCCAAAATCAACTAGGCAAGACCACGTGGAAAAATTCATCGAAAGTACTACGAAATATATAGTAGGCCTAGTATTCATATTGCGACACTATAAGTGTCATTCTTGTCATTGTAAGATAACCTTATACAAAATTTCTCGGAATATTACTGACAAATGAATTATTGTGTAACTCCTCTATTATAAGCAGAGCACAGTATACCTACTACAATATCGAATATCCATATCCTTCATTGTAAAAATCCAACATAGCGCTACTAACATTATTGTGTTCCATAGGCCTTAGCAACTGGTATTTTTCTGAAATTACAACGTAGGAACTCCGACAGCGTGTAAACCACACGTAAAGCATACGACGGGGTTTCTGAAAAAAAGGCGCCTTTGTATAAGGAACACGCGGCATTCATTACGTTGTAGGCAGGAAGCTCTAATTGGAAAATTGCAAATAAATAGTAATTTCCAGTGGGTACGCCGGTTCATCGAAAGACAGTAGGTTGTTATTAAAATGGACAGGTAGATGACTAAATTCTATTCAAACTACATAAACACAAGTTGTTGCATGGCTAGAGCGTGATACGCACGTGATCGGCTTGCTCTTGGCCAGCCGGCAATAAAGTCTGGCCCGGCGGGCGAGTGCAGCGAGTCGGTGTTTCTTACAGAGGTGTATTGAGTTGCAGGTCTACCTTTATTTTTTCCGATATAATTCTTATGTGTGCCATAAAAGTTTGTTTTTAAAGTTCTTAATACTGGGGCATATTATTTTAATATTTTATATTATAAAATTCATAGAGATCGTCCTTAATGCGGCCCTGCCTCGTATTAGCCCTCAGAATTGTTCACGTGCTTCCATCGTGTAAATGTTTAGGGGCCACTTGCATTTAGTTTGAATAGAGTGTAGGTATAGATAATAAAAAAATGAATCACCCTGTATATTCTGTATATAACCCGCGACCTTCTCGAAAGATTGCTACCTTTTTCTTACGAAAACATTTCCAACCGATCACGCAGGACTATGGCTTGGGTAATCGATTAAAAAAACAATTCGTGGTCGTATTTAGAAATCTGCGGTTTTCGTCATTATAATCCACCAGAATTTTACGCTTATCTGGTGGCGAACGACTTACCTATTTGTTACATAGCTTCTAGTATCGTTCTAATGCACCGCGGCATGAGTCATAAATATTTATGTTTTTCTAATTAGGTTCATTTCAGAATAAACAGCCGACCAACTTGGGTAGATGGTACCCGATATGGCCGTAACTTCTGTAGCTGCTACTATATCAAATTAGTCCCATAAAGACGTCAGTTTTAAAAAAAAAACATCCAAACGGTATGAATTTTTTTGGGGGGTTGCTTGGGGACTGCCTCCTGAGTGTCCAACCAAAAGATCGCACTCGAACTCCTGGTACGAATATTGCGTTATAGGGTGTTTTCCTAAACATTTTTTAGAGCAAAATTATTCTAATACAAGTACCAATTAATTTTATTGAACAGTGATTGGTTGATAAGCAAGTACCTGTTTGAAAAAACATGCATTGATTTCTTTACAATTCGGGCGACAAGCTTTTCAATTTGCAAATAGTATATTTCATTACGAGTCTGGAAATAAAGATTATTCCGTGCGCCCGTGTGAGGCGCGTTTCCATGGTTACTCTCAAATTATTTCAAAGGTGCTTTGTTGTAAATTAGTTATTGTCAGATAAGGTGAATAAAACGTCAAAAATATTACAGAAATGTATCTAAATATTGAAACACTTAAGCCTGGTTCATGCAGCTTCTTTATCTTTTAATTTTACTTTATCTTTAAGAAATAACCAATGGCATTTGTCCCCTGATTTGAAGTGACCAATGACATTTAATATTTCTTAAAGATAAAGAAAAATTAAAAGATAAAGAAGCTGTATGAACCAGGCCTTAGATACGAATTAAAATACAAAATAGGAATATGTTAATTATCAGAGAGCATATAGAGTTTCTCAAATTTAGTTTACTTTGCTCTATACTTCTATTTTAAAGCCATATATTCGGTATTTTTATTCAGCGCATGGAAAGTTTTTCCATGCGCTGTTTCCGTGCGCTAGCCCGAAAAACCCCATCTTTCATTATTGCTAAAACAGATGAAAATAAGGTGTTTTCAAAGAAGTAATTGTCGCAACTTGGAATTGAATTATCTTAATGAAAACCTAAACTTATTTTATTCGTTTTAGTACATGGGTTAAATAAAAGCTTGTTTTTAAATTTTTCAATTTTAATTTGTGCTTTTTAGTACTTATTTTTTCTAGTAATAGAAAATATTGTACAGATAAAAATTTTAAACTTTTTATGGGCTTTTCGTCATGTTGAAATTGATACAAGGTGTTTCATAAAAGCTGGACAAATCAAACTTATGTTAAGGAGGGCGCAATGTTACGTGGACGGCTAATACTCAAATATTAACTGCACGCTGCTGTGCAAAGTACAAATAATATATCCTTAATAATAAATCTGCACAAGTCATTCTAAGATTCCATTAATTATTTGTAAAAGGGACGAGTCAGCGGAGTCGACTGCCTGTGCGTATGCGAGATAGCACTTTTCTAATTTTCTCAAATTGCATAATCGTCTAGAAACCGGTTCTCAACTCGTGTATACCGGGTACAGTCATGTAACTTGCTGTGGTACGTGAGGAAAAGTCGATATCTATCTACCCGAAAACGGTCGATACCGCATTTTGCAAGAAATTGCGCCAAATATGAACAGTGACTTTGTTGTGAAAGATAGATAAAGAAAGTCCGATACGTGATATTAATAAAGGTACTTTGGTACAACGGAATAACTTATTCAATGCTGCTACCTAAAGGTTCGTCTTTAAATCAACTTACACCCTATTCAAACTAAATGCAAGTGGCGCGTAAACATTTACCGATGGAAGCACGTGAACAATTCTGAGGGCTAATACGAGGCAGGGCGGCATTAAGGACGATCTCTATGAATTTTATAATATAAAATATTAAAATAATGTGCCCCAGTATTAAGAACTTTAACAACAAACTTTTATGGCACACCTAGTCATTGACTTACCTGCAAATTTCTACTATTAACACAAATCGTAGCTCCAACAATTAATAAACAGCGAAAGAATTATATCGGAAAAAAATAAAGGTCCACTTGCAACTCAATACACCTCTGTAAGAAATACCGACTCGCTGCACTCGCCCGCCGAGTCAGATTTTATTGCCGGCTAGCCAATAGCAAGTCGATCACGTGCGTATCACGCTCTAGCCATGCATCAACTTGTGTTTATGTTTCACTTGCGTTTAGTTTGAATAGAGTTTAGAGTTTTACTGATCTAGAGTACTTACTCCAGGGTCCTTTACATCCAAATCTGATCGGGTATCTGATAGTAGTCAGTAGTCAGTCAACCATATACAAGTCAAGCTATTAAAACCGTGTGCACCAGGATGATGTTTCTTGCTTCTCTTCACGTTTCGTTTTTATATATTTTATCCTGTTATTTCGCTTAATCGAAAATGGAAATTTAAAGATTCCTCAGTCCGAGATTCCAGTTTTTAAAATAAATCTATCGGATATTCTTACGAACAACGCATATAAACAAGAGGTCCTGCCCATGAAGAGATGTTTATTCATACGAATTCCGTAATGCTTAATGAATTTCAAATCGGAGTCAGGCGTCTGCTGGTTCTTGATTCTTGAACCAAGAACGTGGTTGAAAAATACCGAGGAATGTGTCTTAATAGCCCAACCTTCTCAGTTAAAAATTGTTGACTGCTTTCTAACGAAAAGCACAAAATTGTTGGTGGCTGTGTGTACCCAGTCTTAAGGTAAAGGTTATTTTTTTGCTATGCGTAGGTACTTAGCCTTAATAAGAGATGCAAGCCCATTTTATGTTTCCTGTAGATGATGGTAATAAATCGTTTGATAACGAAGCAGTCTCGAAGGCCTATAACCTGATTTAGAGGAAAATACCTTACATTAGAACTTTTTAGTCTGTTTCTAGAATGTGTAGAAATAGAAAACGAACACAAAAACTAACCTAAGGTAGGCATTCACTTTAGGTATTGCATAGTGAATAGAAAAATTAAGTATGCAGCTTGTGTCACACATACAGTGACTGTGCAATAAAAATGTCTTTAAAGAAATTTAAATAATTTTATTTGGTGTCGTTATTGTCATATAATACTAATAAATATTGAAGTGAAACTATTTTCTAATGAAATATACAATGTACCTACCTAGCCCATCCCAAGTATTTATTAAATAGTTGACAACGGCATATACAGGGTGCAACTTTGATTAGTACAGAAACTATAACTGGCGGTAAAAAAAAATCAAAAATCACATTGCTATTATACTTAGAAACATTTTTAGTGACACTGGTTCACGCTCACATGGTAGTACAGCTTCGCGCATCACTCTCCTCATGTATATTGATTTAAACTATTTTGAATTGACTTATGTCTTTAACATAATATTGTATGATTTTTGTTACAGATATGTTCTAGTTCCAGAGAAAAACACTCTGCACTCGCCTTCACCAAGATTCCTACCTTTGGACTCCCCATTTGCAAGAGCACCAAACCCCACCCACCCACCTCTTTTCGCCGCCATTTTGAGAAGGACGACAGGAATCAAGGTCCTAGAGTGCCATGCTTTCATATGTAAACGAGAAGTGGCAGCCAATGCCTTGGTAAGCAATTTAGTGTTAGTGGTTAATTTTGTCACATAAGCCACTAGATATAAGGTTAAAACGCAAAATATTGAAATGTTTACGTTTTATTTTAGGTTAGATGTTGTTTTCACGCCTACGCGGATTCTAGTTATGCAAAGCAAGTTGATACGGCGGGTAGTATCTACGGAACGTTGGCATCGGAGAGGCTTACTAGTAAAGACAAGGTGAGTCGACATAACCTATACTGCGCAAGAGGGATGACAACAGTTTGGCGGCCATTTTGAACCTTAAATGAAACCGGAAATTTAAAACGCAACCATCCATATAACTTTTAAACTTTCAGTCACTGTCTTTCTCTTCCAGATCGAAGAATGGAAAACGTCAAGGTCCCAGTCTGGTTCCACCATGACCATCAACACCATCGGCAACGGCAAAGACGACGTCTCCGTCTACAACGGCGACGAAAACCACAAAGTGTGGGCCGGCAGTCAAGACAACCTGGACGGCATCTACGACGTGTATTCCGCATCGTCTACGATGAGTAGGTCCGTCCAAAGGCCCAGACAGGTGCAGCAACCAGTCGCTGTGCCCCCACCGCCCCCACCCACCGAAAAAGGGAAGAAGAAAAAGAAGAAGAAAGATAAGCAGATGGCCAAGTCGCTGGCCGGGAGCAGGGAGGACTTGTACCATCCACTGATGAACGGAAAAGTATGTGTCCAACAATCTTAGGGCATAATTATATCGTTCTTCTTTTAGGCAAGCAGCGTGGCAGGTACCATGATGAAACCAAGATCGATGCCACCGCAAATGGTACCGCCGGGACCACAACCGGTCTACATAATGGCGCCGCAGCATCCTGGAACGCTGCCCAATCCGAAATTCTTCAAATACGGTGAGAAAAAATACGCCGCAACCTCTGGCAGGCACGTTTTGATTCTCGTTTGTAGGCAACACCTTCTCGCACCGACCAAGAGGAAAGGTGTTGATACCGGCGCGGCCCATACCGCCACCAATAGTACCCGTAGCCCCGGTGATCATCCCAACCACCTTAACGAAGAACAAGAAGAAGCACAAACACGCGGAGGAGCCGATCTATATGCCTAGCAACAGGGCGTTGAGCCCGGTGGCCAGCTACCAACCGGTCAACTTCCCGCAAGAGGCCTACCTGATGCAGCACTACGCCACCATGGAGGGCCAGGGGAAGAAGAACAGAAACGGCAGGGAGCGATCTGTGGAAAAGCAAGGGAAGCTCAATAAGAAGCTGGCGCAAAGTATGAACGGTTTGGACGACCCGAATCTCGTAGTCCCGGCGAACGACGAAAGTCCCTTCAACACCGGTATATACAGGAAGAAGGGGCACCTGAACGAGAGGGCTTTCTCTTACTCCATAAGGCAGGAGCACAGGAGTAGGAGTTACGGCAGTTTGGCGAACCTGAAGTTCGCCAGTCCGATACCGAACGGCGTGCACGACGTAAGGACGGGTTAGCGGTGGGGTGGCAATGATCATTATTGTCGTTTTCAGGTGGAAGACAGGGAGGATATAAAGAAGGAGCGGGAGATAATGCAGATGGTACAGGATCTGGACCTCTCGGGGGACGATCTTGACAGGTCCGAGGTACCGAGGGGGATGTATGATGCGAGGGGGCCGCCGCCTCGACCTGTCATAGTGACAGCTCAGCAGATGAACGGAGGTAGAGGACTGAGGAGATAAAAGGTAAAAATTGCGCGGAAAAAAGACCAAGTTTCGGCCTTATGGGGATTATTATGGGGAAATTGGCCTGGAACTCTCATAGTATATCTACTCGTATTCCTATCGACCTTGCCCCCTCACCACCTAACCTTTATACTTTGCGATTCGATATCATAACCTCAATAATTATTCCAATGATCATACTACTCTGTTATATGAATCACTTATCGGAGATATCAAGAAAAGCGTTTAAAACAATGACTTCGTACAAAGGAAAAATGCTTCTCATTTAAGGAAGATGGTGAAATAAGTAGTTGAACGAAAGGAAATGAGTTACCTGAGCGTGAAAAACAATATTTACGATGTTTTCACTTTGGACAATACTGAAAGATGATACAGATATCTATTTAAAAATCCATAGGCGTACCTACGTTTTTTATTTGTTAAATTGTTCAAATTTAATTCGTGTAAAATGTTTTTTATTCCAGATTTAAAAAAAACCTTGTGGAATAGTTTTCTATGTACTGGTCCCAGAAATACACGTGTTCCCAACGGAGCACCCATGATATTAGCAACGTTATACATATAGTTTTTACAAAATTATTATATATTTTTATAATATAGAATATAATTACACATTATATAAATCCAAGTCAGAACCTATTTAATATTTTACCTAAGTATGACTTTATTATGTAAAAATAATTACTATATTCGCGATATTCTTCTGTACATAATTTACGTATTTATATTATATTTTTCTATATCGGTTTTCAAAAAAAATTGCTCAATAACTATTGTACATATTATAATAACATTTTTTAACAAAATTTCTAGGTACGTGGACATTATAATACATAGCGTTAATTTACCAAATAATTATGACTTGATTTAAAAAACTGTAAATATAAATAAACGTTGTTAATTATGTACTAGGAAAATTCTAATCATATTTTATAGTGCCATTAAATCAAGCAGAACGACTAAAGATTAAGGCATATGAATCCCGTTTTTCTTAACGAAATAGTACCTAGTTTAGTTATTATCATTTTATTTGTAATAAATCTTGTAAATAAACGAAAATTATTAAATACCCTTCGT
Organism: Pseudeuparius sepicola; assembly: GCA_963920635.1. Taxonomy (NCBI): domain Eukaryota; kingdom Metazoa; phylum Arthropoda; class Insecta; order Coleoptera; family Anthribidae; genus Pseudeuparius; species Pseudeuparius sepicola. The sequence continues at coordinate 30,070,155 of OY987307.1, forward strand.
TTTATTATCAAACTGATTTAGACAAGATTCGGTTTTTGAAAAAATGCGCTGAACAATTAGATTCAGAATCAAAACTTGTACCAACGTATCAAATTTTAAAACTCCCCTTATTTTTGCAATTTTTATTAGCAGATGTTGGCCAAAAATCTTTCTTAGAAAATAGTAGATTATGTTACAAGGACAAAAATACATATTTTTCTTGAAATCGGCAGTGAAGTATCTCAAAATCGTCATTAAAAGCTCAGAAATCGGCACTGATTGATGTAGCCCATTATTGTACGATTTTTTCAATAAGTATAGGCCTTGACGAAATGGAAATATCAAACGTCAGACGCGGAGCCATCGCCCGTCAAATGTGACCAAATATTCAAAACCCGGCCAATAAAGGCCCATTTAACTTTTCGTACACATTGCGAAATTGTTAACTATAGCAGCGCAATCTTTCAGTGTAAACATTTAGTATAGGTTTGAATATCAATATATTTTTCATGGAGGCAGCAGTTTGGATTTTCTGTTGGGAAGCGCCGTGCCTCGTCATACTTGACCTAGGTAGAGCGACCGTCAAAGTCAAGCAACGCCGCGCGCAGTCGGTTCATGGACGGGTGATCCCTTATGATTATTTTTTGCCTAATAAAATATTTTTTTCTGATTTCAAAAAGAATATAATATGTACCTCGGCACTGAAGTTATTTTCATGACTCATATAATATGTGGTTTATTTGCCTCAGCCATACGAAAGTTCAACTAAATATATCTTAACAAACAAAGGCAAAGAACAGATTGACCTACTTTTTTATATAAAAAAATTGAAGCTTTTATCTCTGTTTATTGTTTATTTATATTTTAATTCTGGTAATATAGTTTTCAAGTTGTCCGAGAATTATTGTTTATGTGGTTGCATATCTACAGAAATAATGTGTATTTGTGTGTAAAATCAAAAATGCATAATTAATAAAAATTTATATGGAATAAAAAGGCCATTTTTTAGTACTCATCTAAACAAAAACCATAGGCAAGTACCCAAATTCAGAATCGACATCTTTATTTGCTCTAAAAAACCTCAAGGAGAACCACAACCACTATATAACAAAATAACACACATATTCGGATATTTTAATGTCAAGCTTAACTGATTACCCACTAATGACTTTATAAAGTTCAATCATCATCCTCTACATTGCGAAAGATACAATGCAACCAATCTGTTAATTAAATTTAAAAAAATAATTAAAAAAAGTTGGGCTCAACCGGGATTTGAACCCGGGACCTCTCGCACCCAAAGCGAGAATCATACCCCTAGACCATTGAGCCTCAGTAATGGAAAGGATTTGAAACAGCGACACTCCAAGCATGGAAACTGAAAATATACAAAACAATCCAGTGAAAAAATTTAATTCTTTACATAGCAAAATAAGAGCAAATTTGGAAGACAGTCACATTAGATATAATTATCGCAAAAACCAAAGACAAATAATAATTTTATTATAAAAACTTTATAAGAAAATATATTTGCAAAAAAAGGAAAAAGGAGGAAGATATGCCCAAATGTAGACGAAGTAGCGAAGTAGGCCACACCAGAGGAGACTGTTTGCAACTTTTTCACGTGTGCAGACAAGTGCGTGTTTTGTACAAAAAAAATTCGACGTGGACCAAGCCAGGTGGCTATAGAAGAACTCGAAAATTAACATTATTATAGTCCAAAGCACGAAAGAAAACGTTTCTAAAGAATGCGGGCAGCGTTGCGAGATTTCCTATACGAGTAGTCGTTATTTATTGGCGAATACAAGTCTTTTATCATATTGAAGCCGAATTTCTGAGCTCTGTTGTACCGAAAAAATAAAGCTCGCATCACGGGACCACTTCCCCATTTTTGTTTATCATTTATTTTTAACGCGGTGTGATAAAACATCTATTATATTTTTTTCAACATCGTCGCGTCTACCATCGCCTTTGAAATACGGCAACACAGCACTTCTGCCAAGCAGTCGGCTGACAAAAGCAGTTAGCCAACGCGTTTTGTGCCTGTATCTATAGTACGCGTAAAGTTAACTGCGTATTTGGGCTACCATATAGACCTTATTTTTTAGGCTGCTGGCAAGTTTTTTCCGCCGGCTCAGAGAGCTCAGTGGCGTTTCGTATGTTCGGGAGTTAACGTGTGCAAAATGAGTAAACAGGGAAGAACGTTGCATTCTCAAGCACGAGAAATAATTGCCAATGTTATAAGGGTTTGCCTTCCTCCATAGTCTAAGGCATCACCGTTAAGAATAATATTAACAATAAATTAAATAACAATTATATGAAAATTAAGTCAGTGAGTTACACAAAATTGAGCTACGCCCCTGAACTGTGACTAATTTTATAATATTTGCGAGTTCTTCTTCTCTATATGAGAATGTCAAATTGGCATTTTTGCAGGCTATACTTTTCCCACGACTACATACCTAGATAGTTTCTAGCCCATCAAGAAATAAACCGTATCATAAAGAATTGTTTTTGTGGAGGGTTTGGCATAATAAATATGGGTTAACAAATATTCTTCTGGCTCTCCTTTTTCCTCTGAAGAGAATTTCACAAGAAAGGCGGCACGGTAAGAGAAGATGCGCACTTTCTCATCGCCCGGGGCCTTTATTATTCACTTCCCGCCCAAGAAGAAGAAGAAGCAGCTACTTCTTCTCCGGGATTTCATGTCTCGCGCCTTTCGTAGCCCTAATAATGTCGGCCCTAATACTAACTAGCGAAAGGCATTATTGTTATTGTAGAACAGTAATAATTAAACGGAAAAATGTCCAGCGCTTGTGGGAAAACTCCTAGAAAATATTCCAGTCTCGTAGAGTGAGAAGGAAGCTGGGCATTCTTTGGTCCCAGAAGTAGATGCTATCGGGGCATTAAATTTTATCTGTACTTCAGATTGCGCGTTTTTTTGCGGCCGTGTGTTGCGCATTCCATTCGTTTTGCGCGTTTTGCGAGAGATCGTGTACATGGGCGGGTAAAACAAAGGTCAATTTAAAAAAAAAATTGTACGTTTTGAAATACAACAAATAAAATTGAATATAAAGTAAGTAGACCAAATAGCAACAGTAACACAAATTTTATTTGGATTTATTCTTTAAGGAAACATGGATACCATTGTAAAAATTATTACCTACAAATCGGAAATCATCTAAATAACAGTTATAAAATTGTCTAACAGTTAATGTTTATGTTGGCAATGAATAATTCACTATTTAGTGTAAGTATTTGCTGTTTTGTGTTGTTGGTAGTTGGTAGTTAATTTTGACTTACATGTAATTTAAAATATTGGTATTTTTTTGCAGATAATTTCCCAAATGTAAAACTAGTGTCAACTGGTGAAATATATTTCTTAGTGGCGACTTAGAATCAATCAAAATAAAATAAATAATGCACCCCCATGTAAACCAGCCAATATTTTTATGAAACTATCATAATCAATTTTAAGAAACTTTCATTAAAAAAGATGTTAAAAATAATTATATTTGTTCTATTTACGAACAAAACAATGCACTTTATCATATTAAGAGGTAGACGGAATTTGAAGAAGTTATATTGAGAAAAAATATAGTTTTAGGGCATCTTTCAAAAGTAGCTTGTTAAATATTTACCTGTGAAACGAAATCCCGGCCTCTTGCTTTTTACTTCTGCTTTTGCAACCAAACGATGAACAATTCACCATCGTAAGAGTATATTTTCCCCTTAATCACTGTTCCTTTTAATTCACAAATTTTCGAAATTAACTCACAACGTACTAGCTTTGTCTGCCACATATAAAATGGCCGCCGTTCAAAACGACGTAACAAAGTCTATACACGGCAGGATAGGCCAGCGCGCTGTCCTCTATTTCCTTGTCTAAGGTAGGACTGGTAGATGCAAATGTAAATATTATTTTGGCTACACTGATAAAGAAAGATAGCAATAAGAACGGATAATTTTCGTTTCCTTTCTCAAGGCAAAATTTTCAGTGGACTCGTCTATTACACGCCTATGGCCTACCTCCAAGATACTTATTATGCCGATTTCATTTTAAATTGAGACAAATTAAGGAAGAAAATTTATTTTCCTATTATACTCGGTGGTAACGGTTAACCAAGCAAATGCTGTTGGATCTGATATTATACAGCCTAGGCCTAGGAAGAGGAATGTAAATTAGCATTAGAATTATCTGTGAATATTTTTTAAAGACATCTGCTATCCGCGATTGTAGAAGACTCTCGGTTCTCGAGCCCCAGTCCCAAATGCTGAACATTTTGAAAGGTAACTTTTTAAGACTTTCATCGGCGGAAAAAGTTGAAATAAAAACTCTTCGAAGACCAACTCCCGATTTACAATTATCCCAACCGGATAAAGCTGCAAAACGCGAAACGAAATGATAAGCGATATTAAATGTTTCAACACAAAAAATGCTACAATTGATCAGGGACTTGATTTAAAGCAGCGGTTTAGACAGTATTATCGATGAGATTATAAAAAATATTGAAGATTATCGTCAACACGGTTCAGGGTGAAGGTTACGGAAAATTTTAAGTTTAGATATTAATATAAATAAAGTGGAAATGGTAAACGGAGGCGGATCATATTTACCGATACCGGTTGAAATTTCAAAGAAACGAGCCTGTGTCAATGTAAAAAATATTTTATGCGCTTTTTACATTAAAATGCGTAATTTTTACGGCCAATTGAGGCAGTGACGTCAGGCTAATGAGACGGCGTAGCGCGAATTCGATCGAATGATGTCTAGAATCTTCTGAAGTGGCGAGAGTCGTAAAATGGATTTTGTTGTTCCTATTCGCCCGATCGGACTCGCGTAAAGGCAGCCGAGTGTGAAGCAGTAATTATGCAACTGGATTGCATTCCATTGATTGCAATTCCTCGTGAGCCGACGTGCGGAGCGCCCGAGGTACTTGAACAAGGCCGACTGAATGATTGTAGAGCGCTTCGCATTCATTGAGGCAACCCGAAAGAAAAACGTTATAGGTTGAAAAAACGTGCATTCTCGGAACGCTAGCGTTTAAGTTTTACGTCACTGCCTCGCGTCCCCGAGCCGCTGTCCTTTGAGCATATTACCACAGTCGAAACTATCGCAGCATAAATGGCTATGTAATAATGACGCTGTAAAACTGCCTGTGTTCTGCATTTATTTCGTTAAGAGTTCTATTTAATGAGGTTTGATTGATGAAATTTTCTTTATGTTCACGGTTCCAAACTATACAGGGTGAGTTACGTAGACCGCGGTGGTCTATATGTTCTACATTCTTAATGCTAGAAAAAAGTATGGACAAAACTTGTAGAGAAACATGAGTACTACATTCCGAAAGTATTTTCCAATATACAGGGTGATCCAATAGGTAGTGGCAACCCAAAGTTTTTTTTAAATGGAACATCCAGTATTTTGTTACATTTTTAGAAAGCCCTTAAATAGTATGTCCTTTTTGGTACAGGGTACTAAGGGTCTATCTTTAAAGTTGTATCTTTGTAAAGATATTTAAGCTGTAAAAAATACAAAGACATATTCTTTTTAATTTTTGGTGTAGTGGAAACACTTTTATATAGACAAATAAAAAAGGTGGGTCTAGCTCATACTATAGCCTAAATCGTAACATTTCTTCATGTTATCTTATTGTCTCTTATTTAGCAAAGATAACATTTCGCAATGCACAATTTCTAACGTACAATCTACAAACCGTATGGCCTAGCGGATCATAGTTAAAAGGTCAGCAAATAAATTATCATTACTGTTTGTTGTTACGTGTCCGATAGGTAAGTATAAGGCAAAATACTGAAAAAAATTCTGTATATCGTGCAATCCAGACATTCCAAATTATCTACGATTTCAAAAGCTGTCGAACTGAGAACAGTATTTACATAGTATATTAGAAATGCTCTAAAACTGAATTGTGCTCGTTACTAACTTGTTTGCTATTAGGTATTGTTTGCGCAAGGCACCCTAACATACTCTTCCATAATTTCTGACTATCAATTAATTGTTTCCATGGCTAGCTAGATTTCGGAAAATGATTAGAAGAATCCCATGTTTTTTACATATTTAACACTGTACAATACAATAAAAGAGACAATAGAAGATACAGAAATCTTTGTATACAAAAATTGTTGAAAATGATAAGGACTTTCAATGTATAGGGGGAAAATTGTATATTTCTGGGAAAATAATATCGATGACGTCACAGCGGCCATTTTCCCAAACATCAAAAATAGTAGTACCAGTACCTAAAATTAAGTTTTTCAGTCCTGAAAAACTTCATTTAGGTACGTGTGACAAACACTATTTTTTGTGCTCCCTAAATTTTGTTACACGCTTTTTACAATATTCTTTAGAACGCTTAAATGTGCAGATTATCCATAATTTTTTAAATCGTAAGGTTCGAAAAAGTTGGCTTAGAAATTGATATCGTAGCAAGTTTGTTTATTTGATAATTTTGTCATGTCATTCATTCATTTGGGACTAGGCCGAAAAAGAAGCATTTTACGGACTTAAATGAGTTCAAACTCCAAACTAGAAGTATAGGTACCCTTGAAGCAACCATACATGCTTATGCAGGGGAGGGGTGGCAATTACTATTATTTAGTGACTGACTCTGGGATATGGAGTTTAGTCACGTGTCTCTAAGCGTGACCTTACAACAGAAAAGCGAATCACCGACTTAGCGAGCCCCAGGAATTTTATGAAATTGCATAATAATTTTATTGAACAACTACCAGCGTTAGCATAACGGTTGCGGAGGTATTTATTATGTCATATAATTGGAAAAAATGCTAAATTGCGAATAGCGTACAATTAATAAAGCCGAGACTACTTTGGATAACAGTACCGATCAACGGTGGAATGTGTTCACTCTGGTGTTCTCGTACGGCTTCTACGACAACCAAAATTGAAAGAAAAAAAACAATATAATATACAGGGTGTTCCGTAATTATAATGTGCACAAATTTGGAAGAAGTATTCTAGAGTTGGTTTTAAGGGGGTCTTTTATGTAAAATTTTTCGATTTAATTCAGAAACTTGTATTTTGGGGCACTTTACCAGCCACTTTGAAGACACTTTACGATATAATTACTTTTTGCACCCTATCCATCCTAAGGGTAGAAACCCGAAACACCTAATCGTCTTTTTACAGAACTTTTTGTATGTTGGTTTAAAAATTGTACATGAAAGACCCTTCTTAAACATCTTATAGTGTATCTCTCATATTTTCTAACTTACTTATTTATTTTTTTTTTAGTTAACATAAACGTACCAGTGTCTGACCCATTGCCTAAACCTGAAACATGTATTATTTAATGGAAAAATAAGCTAATGAGCTGATATAAATCCATTCTATTGACATATTTATGTTGGTAGAAGTCACAGCTATGACTTATAACTTGGTTTCTCTATTTTTACTGATTTGTCAATTTATAGAGATTATATTCATTGTGGTTTTTAGTGTAGATTTTTCAACTGTCTTAATTTTGGTGGCTTATACTTCTAAAAACAAGGCAAGATAATAATTACTAATTATTAAAAAAATTTGAAGATTTTGGTTGGGGTGTGAGCTAATATTGGCTTATGTTGTTTATGCTAAGCCAATGCCTGACATAGGTGTCAGTCACTGGGAAAATCACAAGTCATGCAAAAATGATCTCTAAAGTCTCTAACAATAAACCTATAATGGTGTACAAATTTCACGCCAATGGGTTAAATCTTTCCAATGCCTGACACAATGTCAGCCATTGGCTAATATCGTTGACTGAAATATTTCAGTCAACGCTAATATACATCGTTTCAGCTATTGGTCACAATTAGCACTGACAATGGTAGACCTCGAAGCACTGTCTTCAAGAGCATCAAAACATCAAAACATGTATACATACAGAGCTGGGCCAAATTACTTTTTAAAGTAATCATTACATTACCCATTACATTTGAGAAAAATGTAATGAAATTACAAAAGGAATAATTCCTTTTTACAAAAATGTGATTACACATTACTTTTATTTGCAGAAAAAGGAATTTCTAATTACTTTCTCAATTACATTTTATTATTAGTAAATAGAACAACTACTTAAATAGGTAAACACTTAAACACAATACTTATGTGTTTTTAAATATTTATTGAAATGTGCAAAACAAAAACACAGCTAATAACAAAATAATAATTCTTATCACAAAAAACATAGGAACTTAAAATCTCACTAATCTCAGTAAAAAAGTAAACAAATATTTCTAATAGTGATACTAATACTAAAATGCGTTCAAATCCATGGCGAACTAAAGCAAAAACCGACAGAAGCGTGATAATTGTTTACAGATGAAAAGCAGGGTTCTTATACTTGGTTGTGATGTGTGACAAATTTTAAGCAAGTATTCTCGACGTGGCACTTTCTGTCAATCACGTGAACAGCACGTAATTGTGTTTACATTTAGTTTGCTTGGGATTTGAACGCACTATAGTAGTTCAGTTATTATACAATGTGACTAAAAAAGTACTTTCTAATCCCCATAAACATTACCTTTCAAGTAAACAAGTTTTTCGAAAAGATTTTCACTCAGAGAGTTCCTCGGGGGCTATTAATGTAGGTGGTATAAGAGAATAGCCTCTCTACGGAAGCTGAAGATACGAATCTGTAATCTATAGTCGATCAGCTGTTCGTGATGCGTGCGCAACAGGAATTTTAGAAACCATAAAGAAATCAGTACCAAAAAGTAATGATTACTTTAAAAGTAATGTAATTCCTTTTTGTAATGACTACTGTAATTAGGAATGAAGTAATGAAATTGTTATAATGATTCCTTTTAAAAAGTAATCCACCAATTACTTCGGGTTGCAATACTAAATTACCCATTACCATTACATTTTTGAATAATGTAATTCAATTACAATTCCTTTTCGAAAAAAAGTAATTAATTACTGTAATGATTACGACATGTAATCATTACTGCCCAGCTCTGTATACATACATACATATAGCGAATTTATGCCGTCTGTCATTTCAGGGGAAGAGAAGAAACAATATTTTTAGTAAAAAAAGAAAAATATAGGGAGAAGAAAAGAGGGAGGGGAAGAGAAGAACAATAAATAGAAAACAGATAGAAAATATTAAATGAGAAAAAAATAGTTGAAGCTAAATAAAATGGGAATACATTTACGAGAATCAACATTATCATAGAAAAATAAAAGAAATAGGTAAATAAACGCGAACATTATTTTTAATGTGACATATACTATATATACTATATGTTCCAGAAATGAGAATGTACGAATAAATAAACATTTCTACATGCAATAATCACTTGTGTTTTCCTTTTTAAAAATTGCTGTGACAATTTTTATAGGGTGTCAAGGTTTTGGGCTTATCAGATTCAGGCTAAGGGTCTAGTCAAATATCACTATGTTAGCTACTGGATAAAAAAAATAAATTTTAAAATATTGTTTATAAAAAATATATTGCAGATTTGATTTGGGCTGTTGGTAGTTATTTCCAGTGATGTGTCTCCTACTTACTCCATATTAAGAATCACCAATAAGCGCGCAAATTGATTTTTATAGATTCAAATTTGACAAATTAATCATTAACGTGTCAGGCATTGGTAAGTTTACGTTACCTCTGCCTTCTGAGGCGTTAATTGTTGAAAAAACTTTGCAAATCGTGTCTGTCTCTTCAGTAATGAACTTGAATCCTTCTCAAGGTTTTCTCTTTTTCATACGCAACACAATGGACGGTTGGAAAAAGCGGCAGTCTTCCTATTGTCTCTTTATGAAGCCATTCAGCTTTGGTACAATTGTGCGAAAAAAGTTGCGTGTCTTTTCCTGACGGTTACAACAGACGTGTTACTTCCTTGACGAAGTGCAGTCTTTGCCTTTTTTTTCTCGTTTGTAGTTGTCTGGAATACGCTGCATTTTATATTGTTAAACGAAACATATTGTGTAAACTAGTATACAGTTTCTTCGTCAAAAATCTCAGGAAAGCTTACAGAACTCGTTTAAAACGTACATTGGCTAATTAGTGGTTTTCGTATGTCAAAACTAGTTTGTTTAATGGGCAAACCTGCGAAAAAAAACGCCGAGGAAAAAGCAGCCCGTGGAATTTAAGAAATGCAGCAAACGAAAGTAAAATCTCGGTTTTCGAACACACTGTATGAACACACCTAGACACGGCGTCTGGGGAAATGGAGCACGAAAAATTTCTCGACGTAAGATTGTCCAAGAAGGAGAAATAAAAGAATGGTTTTACTTAAGGTTTGTACAGGGTGTTCGTAGCTATTTTTTACACCCCTAATTTTTTTATTTTTTGAAATTAAAAATTGAAGGTTGTAGCACAACCTTCTCAAGCTTACAAGCCCTGTGCAAACATGTGGCAACGCCGCAGCGGGACGGTTCAACGGGTCTATGCAGTATAGAGCAGTCTGCACTTTGGCTTAGTTTATAATTTCTAGTAAATGTTCAGCCCTCTTTTTAATTATAATTAGATACATTTGGGAACTTTGTTTCAATAATTGGGTACCTAAGTAAGTAGGTACGTTTGTTTAACAGACAATAAAAGCAGTAACAAGAAACAAAATATACACAGAAGTATAAGTATTTATAATAAATACGGTTCCTGGTGTGGATAGGTACATTTTCGACGAATAATATGGTAAATTTGGGCAAATAGAGGCGACTACATTTTGTTGTAAGTCGAATTTTTTTTGACAATTTTTCGCAAAGTACGCCATCAGGCAAATGATGATTAACTACCTATCTTCCCTTATGGTTAAATTTTCTAAAAAATACAAACAACAAGCGAACAGAGAACAGCATGTTGTGAAGGAGAGTGAGAGTAATCTCTTCGGATTGAAATGGCAGTTAGGGTCAATTTCATAATACATTCAACTACATTATCTTTTGACTTTAACATTAGGTAAAGAAACGTTTGCAACAATACCTACTAAACAATGGTTGGATTGTTAGAAAACTCCTTTAATTTTAAAGGGTACTTTAGTTTGTCTATGCAACTGGCGCTTAACCATTTTATTCTTAAATTTTCGTCCTTTGGACAGCCCAAAACGAATACAAGTTGACCGCTTGGCGTCAAGCAAAGAAAACCTAGCTACTTCAAGTTATTATTACGATTTGACTTACAGCCAGGTATATAACTAAGTTCTAGCTTCCCTCGATAGTTCTATAAGCATCTTGAGGCTTGAAATTGTAAAGGAACGATTCTTCACTTCGAACTTTTAGAGAAATATTTCATTTTTCACAAACAAAACAAATTTATAAAAAAGCTGTCGCCAGCACTTCTGTCTGTTTCCACCCAGAGACACACTGCCTCGTCGCAGCAATCTGTCGACGATAGCACTACCCGCACTACACAATCTAATTCTGGTAAATTTCTTGTAAAATCAACTGACAGGGAGTGACAGGCCACGCCGCGCAGACCCGCAAGCCATGTTGCCAGCTTTCTCAACTGCAGGGCTTTCCTAGAGTCGGCTGTGGTTGTAGGGTTCCTTAATGACGAGGAAGTGTTCTAAGGGGGTCTTTCATGTAAAGTTTTTCGATTTAAGGGTTTCCTGGAAACTTATACCAGGGACAAAAAATTTGGTTTGTTCAAAACTTGCCCATTACGATTCCGCTACTAACTTTTTTCTCACACCGCACAATTCATTAACTTACTTGGCTTTCATTAACCAAAAACAATCGCGTGCTTGGATTTTATGTAATTGCCCTTAAACATGGGAATGGCACTAATTTGATCTTTGAGTTGAAAATTACCAACACCTTACAATATAATTAATGCCTTATCTCGATCTTGAAAATGGACGGTAGCTTCCTTAGAAGATGTTGTTAAGATTTACTTGGCTTTGGTGACAAGTTAGATATCACTTTCTTACTTGTATTATTATATTTATTTACCCAACAGTTGACTGAACTTCTTCAGCTGATATGGCCGTATACGTATGAAGCAGGCTTCAGTGTTTCGTGCAAAAAAAACGCAGTCAAAGTTCACAGTATTCTCATGAACCTATAGCGCATCTTTCTCCTGTTTGGACTTTCACACCCAAACCAACTCGGAAGACGTTCATAAAATTTAATGCCATCATCTAGAGAGGTGCAGGAAGAAAGCTGATCAATTCCCGCGAGCCAGTTTCGAAACGCTACGTTCAAGTAAAGTAAAAAACACGTTAGTTGTCAAAATTCGCTTTGAATGTTTATGATTAAACAACTGACGTTTGTCATTTGTCACTTTTTACTACGAAACATTTAGCCACTGACCCAAAAAAAGGTTAAATCAGGTTTCAATGTTTACTGGTTGATGAAATCCACTGAAACTAAAAACACAACTCTATAGACCGAAAATAATTATTATGCATTATCCAAAATGTATTTTTGTATAATACAAATGTACAGCGTGTCCCAAATAGTTTGTCCTACCACCTGGATCTCAGGAACCGTAAGAGATACGAAAAAAACTTGAATACAAAAGTTGTAAGGTTGGCAGTGGACGTAACCTATCTTTTATTTTCACATATACAGGGCGATTTGTATTTGCAGGACAAAAATAAAATATTTAGATTTCCACAATTGCATTAATCCTTTGGAATATTTGCATTTTCCATGAAATTTGCTACAGAACTGTTTTTTTTTGTTTTGTATTTTGGATGCAGCGTTGCCAAGATCCAAGATATCGAATTTTTCTTGGAATTTAGGGACTTCGTGGAGATTATGGAAACTGAATGCTGTATCTTTATTTTAATAGATATCAAAGATATATTTTAGCCAACGTATGACAGCACAATCCTGTGTGGTGTGGTATGTCGAAATTGGTTTTTGCATATAGGTATAGTCTGTTCATAACAGGCTCTCAAAATAAGATAATTTCAAACAGCAATAACTTATTTATTTTAATAACAACTGTGACATATGAACAACTAATATCAATTTCCAAAATTGGAAACCCAAAGTTTTCTTCTCAAAAATAAGTTACTATATGTTCTAGAAATGAGAATGTACGAATAAATAAACATTCCTACATACAATAATCACTTGTGTTTTCCTTTTTAAAAATTGCTATGACAATTTTTATAGGGTGTCAGGTTTTGGGCTTATCAGATTCAGGCTAAAGCGGGATTTACACATAACAATTTTTGAGCAAGAAATTGTACAAGTTATTGACCAAAAAATTGAAGAAAATGAAAATCAATTTACACCTAACAATATATTGATCAACATATTGAACCAATTTCAAGTCTGCCAACTGTGAAAAATAAATAGAGGAAAAAAATATGTGGTTGGTATTTTTGTACCCTACATAACCTCAATCAATTTATTGTTTGTTTATGTTGAAAATAGTCTTTATTTTTAATAAAGTTATAGTTAGTTTGTCCCTTACTGGTATTGCTTTTCTCATGAAAGTATCCTGCTTTTGAAGGTGTGGCGATATTAACACTAATAAATAAGAAAAGCATTCCTGATCCATTCTTAAGAATGATTGAAACTGATCTGGTTCTTCTTTTGGAAATTTTCAAGTTTTTAGATGAATGCAAACACAAAAGCAGAAAAATATAAACAAATAATAAACATAACCAACAAAAACAAACAGTTGGCCATATTTAGTAATCCTAAAAGTCAAGCCAAGAATTCCCCTAAATTGACACAATATTTTAGAACCAGTTCTATTTGTTTCAATTTCTTGATCAATTTATTGTAGCCTCAAATTTTATCACAATTTCTATGTTACACGTCTCAATTTCACTTGATCAATAAATTGCTCAATTTATTGAAGCAAAAAATGGATAAAAAAATATAAATTTTAAAATATTGTTTATAAAAAATATATTGCAAGTTTGATTTGGGCTGTTGTAATTATTTCCAGTGATGTGTCTTCTACTTACTCCACATTAAGAATCATCAATAGACGAGCCAAATTGATTTTTATAGATTAAAATTTGATCAGCCAATCCTTGAGGTATCAGGCACTTTATTTGTTCTATTGGAAAGTGTGAATATTCCCTGAACTTTTTTGTTAGCCGCGATAATTATTGTAGTCAATTATGTACTTTTTAGTTTCTTTGCCAATGCAAATCATTTATTAATTCTTATTTATATTGTGGTATAGAGTGTTAGCGAAGAATGTTTGCGTTTTTTGTAATCGTCTAATATATTCCAGGAGAAAGTAAAATGTCTGTGCAGGTATCTATCGAAAACCAGCAAAACTCTCCCATTATTATTAGAGAGAACGTGATTCTGACTTCGGTTTCATGTCTAGGTTTTTTTTTAAATATAGGTAGAGAAGAAGAATATCGATATAGTGAGATGTAGATACATCTTTTGCATAAAATTGAACATACCTATTTATTTATCTCCATAATTTGCATGTCTCCTGTAAATTCTCACAGCAGTTTAGTTATTGGCAAGTAGTTCTAAAACAGCCGTGTTCCAGATAAGTAACAAATACTGAAACTGTTTCACGAAATATTTACACAACCCATCTTAGCATTTAAATTAATCCAAATGTTACATGCTAATGTTATATTCACGACACGTTTAAACGAATGGCAGATAGCACATTAATCTATATATGTTTCGTTAACTTTGTAAATGTCAACGTACATTTTATAAATTAATTAAATAGATAATAATATGTATCCTGCATTTTATATGTGGTATTTGATAATATAAGACGCAGAACGCATTTGCTTACTTCATAATATTAAAAAAAAAACAGTTACCACATACGTATGCATTTTAAAATATGAAGTTACAAGTAAGAATGCAAATAATGCAACCAGACTCAAGCATATACCGAATGTCTTCGCATAAGGTTGCATAATGAGTCAATGTGAAAGGAAAGGCATATAATTTTTCAAAAAAAATATTTACCTATTTTCATTTTATGATTTCTTTTTCTTATGTTAGGCAGTAAACGTAAAACCAATAATTATCTTCTAGGTACTTCTGAGAACAACATACACTTGCCTATTTTCCTGGTCATACGCTTTCGTATGTAGCATTATTACATAGCTCTAAAATTAGCCAAAACTAGGTTATGCCTTGGATAATAATAAGTTAACGCTAGCTAAACTAATTGAGATAACCCGAAGAAATGTAGGCAGTGGCGTAGAAACCTCCCTTGGTTTTTTTTTGGGTATGATATCATAGACTGTGAATTATATAGGGGGCCATGGATAGGAGATTTCTCATATTTATATTGCTTTACAGCGCCACCCGTGAGCTGTACTCGAACTACTGATATAGGGCGGGAAATTTGAAATGTAGACTTCATACAATCCATATTTGTCTAGATTTTTACTTAAAAATGAAATGATAAAAATTGTTGGCACATTCAAGGTTTCCATTGTGTAAATATAAGTATCTCAAAGCATATATATGATATACAAGTCTATCAAAGAACTATTTATCGTGCATTACCAAATAGGAAAGATTAAATTTAAGAAATGCCAATGTAAACAAATTACCTAGTCTTCTTTTCCCAGATCTGCTAATGTAGAAGCAAAATATTGTGTGTTACGCCACTGATAATAACATGTTATAAACACTCTAATTTTTTTCATTTGGCTCCAGAGAAGCATGCAACTGCATTAGATTGTGGTTATTTCCTTCATAGAAAGTAAAATTGTAGGGGATCAGCCCAACAAATTTAGGACAGATGCAGTAGGTATTGTTGGATATCTAAGGATAATATTATAAAATTATATCTTGCGCTATATCTATCCATTCCCAAACAATTTGCAATCGATTATCACAAATTGTTTAGAGGCTGGATTATTCTCGCCTTTTAATGTTCTCACTGTCGATTTAAAAAAATAATTATTATTGTATGCTTGGTATCACTTTACACTTTAATGCTGTTTCTTAATTAACAACAAATAACTTTTGATAGATCCTAAAAGCATTTCTTATTATTATTATCTTCTTCCGAGCCGTAGGAAATTGCTAATTAAACAAAAGAGAAAGCGATTTTTTTCAAACGAATTTCCCGCATTGTAAATATCAATAAATGTTCCGTATTGAGATAGAAAGGAGCGTAGGTACTTAAATTATTTTCCTTACATGGCGTTTAGAATAATTGCAAAATAGACGGAATGTGCAAATTGCCAACACAATTTTAATGGCACAGTGGTAAAGTATAGATACCTAGTTATATTATAGTATATTTCATTACAAGTCTGGAAATAAAGATTTTTCCGTGCGCGCGTGACAAATTCTCGTGTGAGGCGCAGCCGAACACGGGAAGTCATGCAAGCACGGAAAAATCTATTTCTGGACGTGTAATGAACGATATTTTTTATTATACTTCTTTGAAAACGGAAACTTAAAACATTTTATCGGCATATTATAATAAATTTAATTGACAAAAAATAAACAATGCAGACAATAAATATAGTGTTTGGTATGTATGATGCGTTTCTATGGTTACTCTCAAATTATTTCAAAGGTGCTTTGTTGTAAATTAGTTATTGTCAGATAAGGTGAATAAAACGTCAAACATATTACAGAAATGTATCTAAATATTGAAACACTTACGAATTAAAATACAAAATAGGTACATGTTAAATACCAGAGAGCATATAGATTTTCTTAAATTTAGTTTACTTTGCTGTAAGTATATTTCTATTTTAAATCCATATATTCGGTATTTTTATTCAGCGCACGGAAAGCTTTTCCATGCGCTGTTTCCGTGCGCTAGCCCTAAAAACCCCATCTTTCATTATTGCTAAAACAGATGAAAATAAGGTGTTTTCAAAGAAGTATAATAAAAAAGTCATTATTCGACAAAACTAGATGCCGCCCTGTATAACATGAAAGTTGACAGTTATCTGTTTTGACAGAGGTTGGAAAACGCTCGTTTTTCTCGTTTTGCAATCACTGAAAATCCCAAAATATTAGATATACTTGGCATAAGTATTGTGTGAGGAATGCCAAAATGCACTAAAGAGCTAAAAAAACTAAATCGTTCATTATCACAAGACGATGACAATTTCAAATATCTTTCCACCAATAATTTATTATTCACGCATGACAGGCCAACATTTTATTGATACCAAAACATTTCCTACACGATGAATTTTAAGACAAGTTACATTCAATTTGCATTCGTTAAATCCCTAAACTGGCTAGACGATTTCCATAGTCGTATGCAAATTTTATGAGCCCCTCTCGAGTTTTCAAAGTCGATCTTTTCATGGTTGGGCGCTGTATACGAGACATTTCACTTTTGGGGATTGAAGGAATGCTAGTAGGTATGACCTTTCTAGGCAAAAATAAGACCAAGACACAGTTTGTTTAAAATGCCAAATATTTCGGAAAATTGTAAAAACGAACAGGTCGCTCTAACAACAATAACAACAAATAACAATGAAAACATCCAACCAAACGACTGAACAATTTAACCAGTGTCGACTATTTATTTTGGGAACAAGTCAAGTGAGGAAGAAAGACAAAAGAAACTTCTCAAACCGATGTTAAATCATCGTGGTGGCTATATGTTCAATAATTTCTCTAATGGTGAGAGAACCAAGATGCGACGAGGCTTGATGGTAGGTAACTACGTTGTGTTGCTCCCATTCGTTCGAGACGGCATGCTATGCCATAGTCTAGGCCAGAAAATAACTAAATGCCATCAGAAGATGTCGAAATATTGTTAGTCTGATAGTCACTAACTTTTGTTTGGGTGAAGTGAAGTTCACCATATTTTAATTTATTTTACTTAAAAATATTATTTGACCCTCGGGTACTACCCTATTACTGTCCTCGTACTTCCCTCATACTTTCCTCATACTTTCCTCGTACTTTCATCGTACTTTCCTGGCACTTTTCTTTTATTTCACTCTTATTTTCCTCGTACTTTCCTAGTACTTACTTTCTTCGTATTTTTGCCGTAATTTCTTAGTCCTTTCCTCGTACTTTCGTAGTACTGTCCTGGACTATTCTCGTACTTTCCTCGTACTTCCGTACTTTCGTCGTACTTTCCTCGTACTTTCGTCGTACTTTTCTCGTGCTTTCCTCGTACTTTCGTCGTAGTTTTCTCGCACTTGCCTCGTACTTTAATCGTACTTTCTTCGTACTTTCCTCGTACTTTCGTCGTACTTTCGTCATACCTTCCTGGTACTTTCTTAGTACTTTCGTAGTACTTCGCTCGTATACATTCCTCGAACTTTCCTCATCCTTTCTTCGTACATTCCTAGTACTTTCCTCGTATTTTCGTAGTACTTTCCTAGCACTTTCCTAGTACTTCCCTAGTACTTTTCTCGTACTTCCGTACTTTCGTCGTACTTTCCTCGTACTGTTCTCGAGCTTTCCTCGAGCTTTCCTCGTACTTTCCTCGTACTTTCCTCGTACTTTCCTCGTACTTTCCTCGTACTTTCCTCGTACTTTCCTCGTACTTTCCTCGTACTTTCCTCGTACTTTCCTCGTACTTTCCTCGTACTTTCCTCGTACTTTCCTCGTACTTTCCTCGTACTTTCGTCGTACTTTCCTCGTACTTTCCTCGTACTTTCCTCGTACTTTCCTCGTACTTTCCTCGTACTTTCCTCGTACTTTCCTCGTACTTTCCTCGTACTTTCCTCGTACTTTCCTCGTACTTTCCTCGTACTTTCCTCGTACTTTCCTCGTACTGTCCTCGTACGAAAATTGTTTTCCCTCGTTTTTTCTCAACTGTTTCCACACTGTCCTCTCGACGTTTCTCGTCATTTATCATAGTAGGCCAGCCGGCATCCACCTGCGTGTGCACCGCCTTTCCCGCGGACCCGGACAGGTGGTCCGCGCCGCGCGGCCGGCGTCAGTCAGATGTTTTCCGACTGGTGCACGGCCAACTACGATCCCGCGAGGAAATAGCGACGCAGCTTCGGTGTCGCGGCGGTTCTCGAAGTTTCTCGGAGAATTTTTCCGGCGGTTTTTTTTTTCGTGGATCGCGCGGTGACGAGTTGTGGATTTTGCGGACGATGCGAGTGGATTATTTCAGTTTTGGATAGGGGTTTATTAGGTAAGCAGAAATTAATTTTGTTTAGTTTTTTATGTGAAATGCATGGTTTATAAGATACATAAAGTATTTATTTATAACAATTATTTCTCGACATTATAAAAAGGATGCTAATTAAATGTTTAAACATGCATAGAATAAATTTTTGAAATCGAAAAGTTAAAACATTTTTTGGTTGGTTAAGTACATGAAATAGTTTGATGATATTTTAATTTATTATCATTTTGGCATCAATTTAGTACCGGAAAATTTAATGTAAATAAATTTATATCCTAAATGGTTGAAGGTGCAGGGAATTTTGCATCAAATGTCTGAATTTTAAAGGGTTAATATTATTTTTCTACAAGCGGGAAAAGTGTACTTTTCTGCACGCATTTTAGTTTAGAAAGTGTCACTTTTCCGCACTACTTTTCCGCACTAGTGCGTAAAAGTGACACTTTCTAAACTAAAATGCGTGCGGAAAAGTAAATGCGTGCGGAAAAGTGTCTTACTTTTCCGCACGCTTGTAGAAAAAATAGTGTTCCTAACTGTTGCGGAAAAGTCGTACTTTCCGCACTTGTTAGGGAATATACTATTTCTCTTGAAAAACACATGTTCTTATCGATATTTTTAATAATAATAAAAAGTTATAGAATGATTAAGCTATAGTAACACAAAAACAAAATAGTTTTTTTACGAAGTTACAACTTATAAATTTACAGAAAGTTCATAAAATAAAAAATGTAAAAAAACTAAATTTTTAATAGAGAGTTAAAATTTGATACACTCGTGTAAAATTGAATAAGAAATAATAAGTAAAATATTTCGAAATTTTAACAAATAATCCCATTTTTTTAAATTTTATTTTAAGTTTGAGTTGCTCATTTTTTTATCTTTTAAAAAGCCTAGTTCATGCAGCAACTTTATATTTTACTTTTACCTTACCTTTAAGAAATATTATATGTCATTGGTCAGTTCAAATCAAGGGACAAATGCCATTGCTTATTTCTTAAAGATAAAGTAAAATTAAAAGATAAAGAAGGTAACACTAAAGTTAAATTTCAAAATACTTATATCACTAATAAAAAAATTCTCCATATTATGCGAAATTTTTGGATGACACTGTTTGTATGTACAGGGCCTTCATGCAAAAAATCCGACCCCCTATATTTCCTTAATTTTTGCAGATAAAAAAAAGGTTTATACATATAAGAGTTGCAAGTTAAGTATCGAGGTTTAGAAAGGTAGACTTGTGTATCGTAAAAGGGGGACAAAATATATTTTTTGTTTTTAATTATAAACATCCTGTATATTTTTGGATATTTTAAAAGAGCTATTTTTTCTAATAGCAACGATATATATAACATGTTGATATTTGCGTTTTCCTAAATTTACAAAAACAAATCAGTGCAGTTACCTATCCATGAAATTAAGTTGATTTTTTATAGCTATGCTAGATTATCTCTTACTTACTTTAGTAAACCAAAATACCAACAAAATGGCAATAAATTTTAAAAATTTCTTCCCACCAGTTTTTTTTAAGTAAAAAGTAAAAATATTGAAATATTGAATATTGCCATTTTGTTATTATTTTGACTTAATTTCATGGCTAACTACGATCTCTTAAATGATTTTCTTTTGTAAATTTAGGTCCACATAATAACTCGCTAAAGGGAAACGCAAATGTTATATGTTATATCTCGTTGCAATAAGAAAAATTAGCTCTTTTAAAATATCCAACAATATTCAGGATGTTTTACAGGAAGAAAAATCTCAATTACAAAGCAGCCTTAGTGGTACGTCCAAGGTACAATGCAAAACTAAAATTAAAAATATTATAATATAAAGCATTAACTTACATTTTTACGATACACCCTTATAAACCACAAGTCTACTTTTCTAAAGCACGATACTTGCTTTGCATCTTTTATATGAGACTTTTTTTTCTATCTGCAAAAATTAGGGAAATAATAGGGGGTCGGGGTTTTCGCATGAAGCCTCTGTACTCTTACATAACTATATAGGTACTCAAATTGTATAACCTTAATCACAATAATTGCATTATGTCAAAGATAACAACAATCTAATCCAAGATAATTTTCATATATGCTGCATGCATATATTCAGTAAGAAAGGAAATGCTCTTACATAAATAATGTGACATTGAGTTTTTTCCCTGAGATATATGCAAAAGGTATCTTATTGTTATATCTCAGCTTTAATTCAACGTTTCCGTTTTCTTATAGGAAGTTGGCAGATGGCTTAGTAAAATAACCACTTAT
Organism: Pseudeuparius sepicola; assembly: GCA_963920635.1. NCBI lineage: Eukaryota > Metazoa > Arthropoda > Insecta > Coleoptera > Anthribidae > Pseudeuparius > Pseudeuparius sepicola. Next base: position 30,091,405 of record OY987307.1, read on the forward strand.
TTTTTAATGATTTTAATTACAGTGTAGTGAGGAGCAAATTAGGCAATAATAATATGTTTGATTAACGATAGATATTATATCTTAGAACATTAAGATGCTTACTTAGCAGCTTGAGGTCGTAGAAAATGAAGTAACCGTGTAAATATCAATATGGATGGTGGTGTAAGGCTATAGCTTTCGAAATTTTTAAAGGTCTTTATAATCGTCTTACCTAGTTTCACGGTACCTAAGTGAATATTTGTAGTATTTTTTGCTGGATATCAAATTTAAACACATACAAGCTAATGCGGTGGCGATTATGACAATGTGATCCAGTTTTACCTTTAGTTTATTTTATTAAAGTATCCTGGCAACGCCTATGGACGTTAGGTAACTGTAAAAAATAAGAAAGGGAGCAAATAAAAAAATGCTTAAAACAAAGCAGGCGATAATTAAAACACTAAGCCAAAAATTAACACTTCTTAAACTGGAAACATTTTAACAAATTAGGAGATAACCATCTGCTCGTAAAAATTAAGGATCATCACGGCCCAACATGATATTGTTGGAAATATAAACGAGGGTCTCTGACCGAGAAATTCTAATTTTTTTAGAAGCGAAATTGAACGAAATGTAGGCCAGAGCATGTCGGCTTGTTTAGAACAATTATGTTACAAAATAAAAAAAAGTTGTAAACATTGCAAGGCAGACGGTTTTTTACAACCTGGTTTAGGTATTTCGAGAAATAACCACGTTGAAAACTAAAACATTTGAAACTAGTGTTTGACTATTATTCTTATATAGAAAGGTATATAACCTTAAAATTTACAGGTCACCACTTATTAAAACCTTTGAATAAAGAATCAAAGGAAGGAGTCAAAGCTCTGTGTAGATATATTATTATAAAATATGTGAGACGGATGCCGCCCTGAGTATTAACCAAGTTTTGACACAATATTTTGATATCTGACACGGTAATAACTGTCAGTATGTGGCCGGGACTCTTTAAAATAAGAGGACCCAGCATGTCACAGTCTATCACATTCACATATAGGAAAAGTGAAGCCTTGAGGGGAAGTTTGTTTTCTGTTGACTCCAAGGAGACCACAAGGGGGCTGATACAAGATACAAGGTTATGTTATATGTCAGTGTCCAACTGCCATCAGGGTTTATGTGACATGCCAGTGCCATAGATTTTAAAGGAGGCAAAATAGTTCCCATCATAATTCACAATTTTTAACTATTCTAACTTCCCAGTTCCCAGATACTCAGATGTGTCAATTAAAGGTAATGCGGCCGCCTGTAGTAGTCCCAATAATTGCAACCAGATTTTTCCTGTATCACCTTTAGTAATCCTACAATTCCCATTACGTGGGCATTACGTATAAGTAGGTAGTTCAAAACAAAAATAGTATTTCGAAAATTTTAAATTATTAAGCAGGTAGCTTCAGTCAGGTCTTTTTTAAAGAGTTTTTATCTACGACTACAAGTTTATTTTAAGTTTGTGAGGTACCTTGGGAGAGAAATAAAATTAGAAAAATTTTATAATGAACACCGAGAAAAACTACATCATTAGAACTACTAGACCTAATCTTATTAGTCCATGCCGAAATCTGTGAAAGTTCTTTGGGTAGATACGTTCAATAAGGGAAGAAAGTTTAAGTATACATATTACAAATGGATTGAGGAACCTGGTAACAAGGTGCAATAGCGGCAAATTCTTAAATAAGCAAAATCGGCACTACTGACTTACCATACTTCTTATTACTTAAATTCGTGGAAATAATTGCTGGAAATCAATTTCAACTATAAAATAAATTTCTTTCATTTGACAGTTTCCACAATCTGCACTTGTATACACAACATTGTCAAGTATAATTTTTAGAAATCATCTTTATTAAAAGATTGAAACAGTCAAATTTATTTATTTAGAAAAATAGTATTGTGACGAAACTGAAACTGTGTATTGTTAACCTACTTCCTTTTTTGTCAATGATATATGACCGTGTATTAAAAACAATTGCGTACATATCGATTTTCCATAAACCGCACGCAACTGTACGCGAAAGACAATAAATTATAGTAAAAAAACCTCCAAACATTCATTTTAGGACGCGATATTTTCTAAATATTAATGTATACGAGGTTTGGGAATTTATAGCTCCTTCATTGGAAGAACGTGAACAAATTGTTTCAAATGGCGTTTGCCTAATGAGGTGGTTAACTTTTGGTTCTTGGATATTTCCTAATATGCCAAATTTGATATATGACCTTACCTACAAACTAGGAATAATTTTGCATGTAATTAAAAGATTATCATCTTACTTTTTTCAACTTGAACTTTTTCGAAATTTTGTAACTATTTAAAGAATTATTTTATCACACTCTTGACCAATTTTGAAAACTTGATTATTGCTTTTTACATAAGTTTCAAGTATCAATAGAATGGCTACAATTCAATAACTAAATTGAAAAGTAATTTAGTTCCATAAAAAGTCTCATTAATTATACACGTGAAATAGCTTGATGATTAATTTATTATTATTGTGGTATCAATTTGGTAGGTAGTAGAAAATTTAATGTAAATGAATTTATATCCCAAATACATGAGGGTACATCAAGCAGAAGTTTAACCAAAGTGAATCATTTAAAAAATTATTCTAAGAATTAAGACAGATCGTTGACTAAAATAAACGGACATGCAGATGGAAAGGAAGCATTTGGGAGTAGTTTCTGCAAAAAGTTCCTTAATTTCCACAAGGGAACAAGATCTGACGTCCATACACCATACGCCCATACAATCTCTGTCAATTGGCAAAGAGAAAGTCAAGCAAAAACGTGTAATTCCGCGACATACTCTTAATAAGGATGTCTGTTCACCCTGAGGCGCTACAGTCTACGTATGTCGTATACCCACCTTTTATGTTTATTTTAAAATGAGAAAACGCGAGTTTCTGATGATTTTGTCGGCCTCTGTTCTCCACGCCTTTGTCGCAAACATTTTTAGTTTGTATTGGTGAGGTTAGTATGGTACAAGAAGAAAGTAAGGTGCCACAAATTTTCTTTGCGAAAAAAAAAATTTAATAATATATTTCAATTCATTTTTACAACCATATGTAGAGGTAGGTAAAGAGACAACCGAAAATATGACAACCTATGGTACCACATCATTCAGGTAATGCACACCTCGTCGTGCTTCTGAAGCATTTTACAAAGAAAAAATTTAAATATATTTTTTAATGTACCACGTTTTAAAAAAGAACCAAACAGTATAAAATAATTTCTCCGGGCCCCATAAAGATGAATGTATACAGGATTATTAGTAATTCCATACATTCCTTTGAAGATGTGATAGGGGAGGAGGTAAGGAATAAATTTAATCCTAATATGCATTATGCAAAACTCAATAGTTTTTGAGATATTTAGATTTTTCTTAGTAGACAAAAAAACCTACAGAACTTTTTTAAACTTTCCAACTGGATTACTTGCCCAACACTATGGTCTTATGTTGGGAATGAAAAAAGTCCGGAAACATTTAGATCATAGGAAAATTTTAAATAAAAAGTTGTCAAAAATATTTGAGTTTTGCATAATGCATATAGGATTAAATTTACTCCTTACCTCCTCCCCTGTTACATCTACAAAGGAATGTATCGAATTACCAATAACCCTGTATATTCATGTGTAAATTTCTTTAATAGAAAATAATACATTGAATTATTTTCAAGATATAGATATACAGGCCGAGTTTTTTTCGATGCCCACTATGGGGATCTAGGAAACTAGCAGAGCTAGAACAAAGGTTGAATGGTGAAAGAATTGCAGTTTTGAATGCTTAATCTAAGGCCCCTTTTGGATTTTTAAAAAAGTTCATGGCTCCCTAGATATTTGGAAAATAGTGCTATTTCATCAGATCTCTGTAGCTCCGTTATTTCCGACTATACAGAAAAATTGTAGATAATTTTGGGCTTAATAAGATAATCTAATCCAATTTTTTATGTTGTTTGTGCTTTTAGAGATATGACATAAACTTGTGTTTTTTTTTAATGTAAATCATAGTTGGCTGTGGCCTTATTAAATCGGCCATTTTTTTATCTTTCCAAAAATATAATACTCGACATAGTTATTATAAAAAATAAAATAGCTATGGCTAATTTTCTGATTTTTTTTTAATTTTCACATAATCAGCCATGGAATATTTTCATAATTACGTTCTATTTTATAATTAGACATACTTCAAACTTTCTAATATTTTGTTTTTAGCTGGTAACAAAATGTAACAAACTAAAACAAAAATTAAAAAACTCAAATAATTCAAATCATTTTTATTTCAAAAGGTGACCTTTTAAAATAAAAAAGGTATTCAAACAATCCACCATTATTATTTACGCAAATATTGCATCTTTTTAAAACTGAATTTGTCGCCTTTCTTCGAGAGTGCCTGTCAATACTTGCAATTGCTTCTAAAAAAGCTACTCTTAATTCAACAATAATTGTCTGATACTTTATTTTGTACTATTCCCCACAAAAAGAAATCCAAAACAGACAAATCGGGGGATCGGGGCTGCCAGGAAATAGGACTATTTCTCCCTATCCAACTATTTGGATAGAGCTGATCTAGGTAATTTCTTACGGGCAAATAATTATGTGGTGGAGCTCCATCATGATAATTTTTGTTTTATTTTGTTACATTTTGGTTACCAGCTAAAAATTAAATAATTTGAAAGTTTTAAGTGCCTTATTATAAAATAGAACGTAATTATGAAAATATTCCATAGCTGACTATGTGAAAATTAAAAAAAAAAACGGAAAATTATCCATAGCTCTTTTATTTTTTATAATAACTATGCCGAGTATTATATCTATGGTAAGCTCAAAAAATGGCCTATTTAATAAGGCAGCAGCCAACTATGATTTACATTAAAAAAAACACAAGTTTATATCATATCTCAAAAATCACATACAACAAAAAATGGATAAGATTATCTCATTAAGCTCAAAATTATCTACAATTTTTGTCTCTACAGTTTTTCTGTATAATCAGAAATAACGGAGCTACAGAGATCTGATGAAATAGAAAAAAATCACTCTTTTCAAAATATCTAGTGAGCCATGAACTTTTTTAAAAATCCAAAAGGGGCATTAGATTGAGCATTCAACACTGCAATTCTTTCCCCATTTAACCTTTGTTCTACCTCTGCTAGTTTCCGAGATCCTCATAGTGGGCATCGAAAAAAACTCACCCTGTATATTCTCCCGACGCGACGAGCTTTTGTATCATAATTATACAATTGTATAATATTACAAAATAATGTTGTTTGTTATTTATTTTGTTCTTTTCAGAACATTTAAATAAAAACTAGATTTTAAAAATATTTTATACCATTAATTTATTTATTATTTTTCTTACTTCAAGAAAATTAATTCGCCACCTTGGAGCTGTGGCCATATTAAATTGGGTGTGATGTTACTAACTTTATCGTTTTCTACTCTTCAAGCCCTATCGTTTGATACCCATATTAAGCAAGGGGGTTGACAAAGATACATCATCCGCCATCATGTGTACAATATCGAGTATAGCATATTGTATTGTCACCAGAACTAAAGGTGTAAAATTTCATCTCAATCGGATGTCAAGAAGTGGTTCTAATACAGCTTATTGCAAGATTTGATCTAAACATATACATTGCAAGTTAAATAGATGCTTGTAATAACAATTAGAACAATTTCTGGCGACTGTCAGTACCACAACCATATTTATGAAATTCTTACGACCACTCCGTTCTTTTATGGCAAAAACCGCAGGTGGTACTGCTCTCAAAACTCTACAAACGCCCGTGGGCGGTAAGTACAGTGTCACAGTGTCATCTAAACTTATTTGGGAAGCCTTGGTATAGTAACATCGGACGCCTACGTAGCACCATGGCCTCTAATTGTCCAAAGGTACCGACTGGTCGTGGAAAAAAAACGGCGGTACCAAACCAGCCTTCACTCACCTAATCGGTTGATTTTATGGTACCGTCCGATAGACGTTCGATTATTGAATTCTAGATACCTACCTCATTTAAAATTTCCAAGATTTTATAATTATATTTACTTACAATGATGGGGTTGTAGGAAAATCTTTTTAGAATACCCTGTACATTTGGCATAGATACTTGCTTTATTAGACGCATAGCCTTCCTTTAGATATTGTCGAATTTTATATGCCATCTACCTTCCACATAATAATCTAAATTTCGTCTTTATTTTAGAAAAAATATAAGAAGAATAACGGGTCGGATCGCTTGTTGTGGTTTTTGTTTTGGTTCTGGAGGCCGACAGTGGGAAATATTCAATTGCCGGCATTTGCGGTTTTGGGGAGACAGTTTTGTAGCGCCGAACGGAGCAACGACAGTGACGTCAACCAAATATACCGTAGCAACCGAAGACAGTCTAACAAGCAAAAAAAAGATACTTACCATACATATGTACTTAGAAGTAACATATTATACTGCATGGTAACGCACAGACAAGAGATAGAGATAGAACAAGCCGCCATTTTGATTCTTAAATTGACAATGTCACACCCGATTCTAGGAAATCCCTGAAGTTGAGAAAGTTGGCAACATGGCTTGCGGGTCTGCGCGGCGTGGCCTGTCACTCCCTGTCAGTTGATTTTACAAGAAATTTGCCAGAATTAATTTGGTTAGTGCGGGTAGTGCTATCGTCGTCAGACTGCTACGACGAGGCAGTGTGTCTCTGGGTGGAAACAGACTGCCGGAAGTGCTGGCGACAGCTTTTTTACAAATTTGTTTGGTTTGTGCAAAAGTGAAACATTTCTATAAAAGTTCGAAGTGAAGAACCGTTCCTTTACAATTTTAAGCCTCAAGATATCTAGAACCGTCGAGGGAAGCTAGAGCTTAGTTATATACCTGGCTGGAAGTCAAATCGTAAGAATAACTGGAAGTAGATAGGTTTTCTTTGTTTGACGGCAAACGGCCAATTTGTATTCGTTTTGGGCTTTCCAAAGGACGAAAATTTAAGAATAAACTGATTAAGGGCCAAATAATGCATAGACAAACTATAAACTTCCCTTTAAAATTAAAGGAGCTTTCTAACAATCCAGCCATTGTTTAGTATTGTTGCAAAAGTTTCTTTACCTAATTATAATTAGCTGAATGTATTATGAAATTGACCCTAACTGCCATATCGATCAGAAGAGATTTCTCTTCTTCACAACATTATCTGTTCGCTTGTTGTTTGTATTTTTATGAAAATTTAACCATAAGGGAAGATAGTTAATCATCATTTGCCGTACTTATTATAAATACTTATACTTCTGTGTATATTTTGTTACTTGTTACTGCTTTTATTGTCTGTTAAACAAACGTAGGTACCTACTTACTTAGGTACCCAATAATTATTGAAACAAAGTTCACAAATGTATCTAATTATAATTAAAAAGAGGTATGAACATTTATTAGGAATGTTAAACTAAGCCAAAGTGCAGACTGCTCTATACTGCATAGACCCGTTGAACCGTACCGCTGCGGCGTTGCCACATGTTTGCACAGGGCTTGTAAGCTTAAGAAAGTTGTGACAGTGCATATATTTTTCAATGATTTTTCATATTAGGTACCTACGCTTGAAGTTTTTTGTTGGATTCTAAGTTTTTAGGTTATGTTTTTATTTTGTGTAGTGTGTATCGCGCCTTAGAAGCAAATGGTGTCCCGATGGCGTTAAATCATCGGAATTATCGACCAAAACCGTGTCTAGAGAGACCATTCGCACTATACAGTTAGTTCATATTTCCTATTCGAAGAGAAATGTTCGCAATTACCGAGGTAGAGGAAGTGCGAACGCCTCGTGCTTCGATTATGATCGTATTGATGCTTACAGCGCCGTGGAAACATCTAACAGTAATACTCTTTATTATTAGTCGAGGGAAATATATATCTAGTTAGTGCTTCTGGGAGAGTTAGGACAATAATGTGTCACTTTTTATATCAGAAAAACAATTTTTAAGAGTCACATCAATTTTGTGGATGATAAATAATTTGGCATAGATTCCATGGGCGTAACAAACTTCTGAGTACAGGAAACACGCGCGCCACCTATGAAGTGAGGAATATATTAAACAAATGGCGGGGTATTTGAAAAGCTGCTCCTATTCATTTCATTACTATTGTTACTAAATCGTATTTGTTGGCAAAATCCACAGTTTAATTATGAAAAAATGAAGAGTGTAATGAAGGTCACATTTAAACTGTAAGTTTTGCAAACAAATACGACTTATTAATAAAATTGAAGATTAAAATGCAAATTTGTTAAAATTAATTTATTAAATTAAGTTTGAAAACTAAATATTTACATTTTTCTTCTGACTTATTTAAAATTGAAGTGGCAGTGTCATTCTTTTAGTAGTCATATTTTCATGCTGCTATTTTTGTCGACTAAAAACTTAAACTATTCGATAATGGTATTCATATTTCCTAATAAGTTTTCTTATAGAGGGCAACCAGATTTAAAAAAACACTCCGCCCATGAGTTCCCATCATTTTTCTTTATTTTGGCATAAATCATAATCTAAATATAAAAAAAACTTAAATTTGATGGAAATCTAAAATTTTTGTGGGGCAAAAGGTAGAATATGTCTGGTCTGCGCATACGATTTTCTATGGGATATTCAAAACATCAGAAACTGACATGACGTCATGCTAGGGGTCTTTAATGTAGTCTTGGTCCAGGTGAAAGACACCAAACGGTAGAGGAAGATCTGGACACCCTGTATAGGACTGATAATTGATGGTTATGCAGGTTTTCTGGGAAGATGCAATGTGTATTTATAGTGTGTGAATTTTATGTAATTTTAACATAATCCATACATACACAATTTTAATAGAAAGAAATTATCAATATGAAAATAAAGTTCAAGGTTCTATATATAAGTGGCTTACTTAGTAACTAACTATTAATTATTTAAATATCCAATAAAAAAATTACGCGGAAATCTCTGGAAATACCTACTGTAATTTCGTAATTTATTCAGAAAATATAATAAATTCCCTTACTAAATTCTAATTTATTTGCAATAGCAAAAGTAATAACATTTTAAAATATAGTTAAATTAAGATATAATTTTAAGTATACGTTTTGGCTTTTTGTGGTTTTATTTTAATTTTAGAAATTATTTTGCACTTAACATAAAATTACATAAATCATATTATCGTTGGGTGAAAAACCTTCAGTCAACGATATTATGCTTCCTCTATGTATCGGTAATACGGTAATACATTGAAAATGTTTTATCGATATGAGGAAGATTCGCACACTTCTTCAAAACCCGAATAAATTAACAATAAAAGTGAAATCTTTCTCGTGACTAGCACATTCTTTTTAATAAATTTGTGGAAAAAGGCTTTTATTTTAATTGGAGTGGATGCGTTTAATGTGTGTATGTTCTACATGAAAAAAGTTGGTTAATGAGCCATGCTCTTTTTGTGTTGCGTGGGACTTTTAACGTCGTTAGAAAAAATGAGCAATTACAATATTAAATAGCCAGAAGAAAGTTTTGATGGATTGTTGTGTTATAATAAAAGGGTATTGCACCTTGGATTGGAGAATGTTGATAAGATCCCACCAAGCAAAAAAACAAGTAAGACTATCTCACACTATTTTATAAATAAAAATAAATGTATTTCTCAATATATTTTTTATTGCAATTTAAAATAATAACACTTTAAAATTTAAAATAATAACACTTTATTGAAAATGAGTTAATATTTTAGATTTAAATACAGTTGTTAGTTTTGAAAATTTTGTAAGGTGCTTTGATATTCCAGATGGCATGCCAATTTGTTACAATTTTTTTATACCAACAATAAACGTATTCGTTGAAGTTTAAATTTTTATCCAAAAAAAATCATGCGTAAAATTTTCATTTTTATCTTATTAAAGATCATAAATTTTATTTTCAAAGGATTTAATTTGAATTTATTAAATCTTCTTGTAAATTATCACCTACACAAAAAATTAAGGCATCATCAGCAAAAACTGGATTTGATATTTTTTAAATAACTTGCTACGTCAATAATATAAATAATATCTACATAAAAGGGGTCTCAAGCCAGATCCCTGTGTTACTGGCCTATAACTGTCCCACGTCGACACCTGCTACATGGATCTCCGAAACGCCGACCAATCAAATCGCTACGCTCGCTTTCTTATTGACTGCCTCCTTGACTAGGTCGACGTCGACCGCAAAAAAACCTTTGAATTTTATATACGGGTGATTTCTGCTGAAAAGTCTAGTATTCTAGTAGTGCTCCAAGTGAGTTCATTTTGTACTATACATGGTACACTATTTAATTGTTAAACACTTCTTTTAAATGTCACAATCTGATGCCTATTCTTTAAATAATTTCGAAACCACCTGAATTCAACTCGGTTAATATCAATTTTTCTTAAAAAATATGTCAAAATAATAATTTAAAATTTTAATTGTTAATGATACTATAGCCCACTGTCTGTATCACCCCTGTTTCCTCAAACACATCAGACCGTGACTCGCACAAAGAACGGTTGACGCCAGACATGTTTTTTTACGTTATTTTGGATACAAAAAAATATGTCATGCACTTCCGCTATGGGATACACGGGTGGGAATGTTTTTAAAATACCAACCAGACGTTTGTGAGTCAACCGGTAAAGAAAACTCAAAACAGCTAACAGCTAGTATAAATCAGGGGTCCATAAGCTTACTACTTCAGATTCGACATACACTACCCCTAATAGAAGAAAACCACACCTATTTTTGTCTTTTAATCATTCATAACTAATGTATATAATCCTAATTATATTTAATTCATCGTTGTTTCGAAATGTAAGGCCCCGTTCAGATAGAGTGTCCGCTTGTATTTGTTGAGGTATGTACATCTTGAAACTGAATTTACTTTAGGTGTAGGTACCTACATACCTATACATCTAAAACTCACCCATTCAGTTTTCAAATCCCAAGCTTTTTAGGTGTCCAAGTCATTCTCTCTTAGCATTTCAGTTCTTGAGAGCTTGTGAAATCTCTATATTATTTATATAGTACGCCCTCAGGGCAAGAATGTTTAATAAACTTTCGCAAACCACGAGAGAGACAAACGGGCGAATGACCTCATTGAAGATACCACAGTCCGAGGTAGGCGTATGTTTTTGTTAATATCTACCACTATGTATCGTATTATATATAGTGTCTATATTCAGTCAGTTCATCTCAGGGACTCTTTAAAACAGGGACCCTTTGAAGTAAGGGGACCCAGCATTATACTTTCCAAAGTGAGGCCGTTTCTTTCCTCATTCTAATGGTCTCAATGATGCGAAGTATGCAATTTTATTGGAGAATCTATAGATATAACAGGTACTTTGATTGTTACTAAAAATTAATATGATTTCTAAAAATTAGACTTGACAATGTTCTGTCAACAAACACAGAATATGGCAAGTGCCAAATGAATAAAATTTATTTTATATTTGAATTTGGTTTCCTGCAATTATTTTCAGAAATTTAAGTAATATAAATATGGTAAGTCAGTGCCGATTTTGCTTATTTGAGAATTTTTCGCTATTGCACCTTGTTACCAAACCATTTGTAATATGTAGGTATAATAGGTACGTACTTGAACTTTCTTCCCTTGTTGAATATATCTACCCAAAGAACTTTCACAGATTTCGGGATGGACTAATAATAAGATTAGGACTAGTAGTTCTAATGATGTAGTTTTTCTCGGTGTTCATTATAAAATTTTTGTAATTTTATTTCTCTCCCAAGGTACCTCACAGACTTAAAATAAATTTGTAGTCGTAGATAAAAACTCTTTAAAAAAAGATCTGACTGAAGCTACCTGCTTAATAATTTAAAATTTTCGAAATACGATTTTTGTTTTGAACTACCTACTTATACGTAATGCCCACGTAATGAGAATTGTAGGATTACTGCCATCAGGTTTTATGTGACATGCCAGTGCCATAGATTCTAAAGGAGGCAAAATATTTCCCATCATAATTCATAGTTTTTAACTTTTCTAACTTCCAGATACTCAGATGTGTCAATTAAAGGTAATGCGGCCGCCTGTAGTAGTCCCAATAATTGCAACCAGATTTTTCCTGTATCACCTTTAGTAATCCTACAATTCCCATTACGTGGGCATTACGTATAAGTACGTAGTTCAAAACAAATCGTATTTAGAAAATTTTAAATTATTAAGCAGGTAGCTTCAGTCAGGTCTTTTTTTAAAAAGTTTTTATCTACGACTACAAGTTTATTTTAAGTTTGTGAGGGAAATAAAATCCCAAAAATTTTATAATGAACACCGAGAAAAACTACATCATTAGAACGACTAGTCCTAATCTTATTATTAGTCCATCCCGAAATCTGTGAAAGTTCTTTGGGTAGATACATTCAACAAGGGAAGAAAGTTCAAGTATACATATTACAAATAATGGAATGAGGAACCTGGTAACAAGGTGCAATAGAGACAAATTCTTAAATAAGCAAAATCGGCATTACTGACTTACCATACTTATTACTTAAATTCGTGGAAATAATTGCTGGAAATCGATTTCAACTATAAAATAAATTTCTTTCATTTGACAGTTGCCACATTCTGCAGTTGTATACACAACATTGTCAAGTCTAATTTTTAGAAATCATGGAAACCACTATTAATTTTTACTAACAATCAAAATACCTGCTTATTCTTAGATTCTCCAATAAAATGGCGTAATTGGCATCACTGAGACCATTAGAATGAGGAAAGAATAGGCCTCACATTGGAAAGTATAATGCTGGGTCCCCTACTTAAATAAAGAGTCCCTGGTTCATCTAGCAGTGCCTCTGACACTCTGACGCATTAAGTATCTATATCCCTATGAAACAAAATCTAGCAACGAAGACAATCAAGTGTCCCATTTCCTTTTGTCTTCCGAACAAAAAATATGTCACAAAGTGTCTCCGGGCATCTTTCACAGCCAACCGAGCGTATATTGAAACCGGACGATATAAGTTTCGTCTTACATGTATTTTGTATGACGTGTCATCGAATATATGTGTAATTCATGACCACTATCCGTGGAACGATGGGCCCGTTATGCCCTTTTTTGTTGTTTTCTGTAAAAAGACGTTTGAATGACACACTTTTGTTTACGTGGAAACGCGTAGACAGTCCGGCGTGCGCTTTTTCTGTCGATAAAACGCGTGGTTTGAAAAAATTTGTTAGGAAGTACGTAGGGGAAATCCGGCTGTGATGGCATACTGGCTGTGATGGCATACTGTCATTTTCTCAAATCCTATTGCGTTAGGAACGACACAATAGGCAACCAACAATTCATTTGGTTAGTTTCTATTCAATGTTCAACGGGTTCGTGTCGTTGCCCCTGTTTTTTTGAAGGTAAACTAAAAAACGTATTTATCAGTGATTGGAAAACATATTTTTGGGTAAGTAAATATCCTATTATTTGATATAGCAATGGAAAAATTTGAAGTTTTCGTGATATACGGGTAAAGTGATATCCTAACCTCAAATTGCCATGTGGCAGCAAGCGTTAGGTGTGTTCCATTTTTTTGTTTGGTGTGGTTTGTTCAGGCATGTGGATTTGGTTATGATGGCACACTATACCAACAGATATGATGGCATATAGACGAGTGTGCCATCATACACGGAATAATATATTTTTTAAATTTATTCTTTTTTTTTTCAGATAAAAGCTTCAAGCTATGGATTCCCGTGACGGGCAAAGTCGAGGACAACGTCAAACGTGGTCTCAATTAGATATGCAGCATGCCATCGAAGCAGTGGTGTCAAAACAAATGGGTTGGCTCAAAGCTGCAAAAACATTTAATGTCCCAAAAAATACGCTAAGAAGACGGGTGCAAAATAAAAATAAAATATTAAAAGGAAATAACGTCGGTTTTTTGGGAGGTTCTGTACCGGTATTTTCAGAAGATATCGAAGCTGAGCTTGTTGGGCATGTTAAAGCTCTAGAAACTCGTTTTTTTGGGCTGACTTCCCGGGATCTAAGAAAACTTGCTTACCAATTGGCCAATAAATTGAATTCAAAGCACAAATTCAATAAAGAAAGTCAAATGGCGGGATGGGATTGGTTGCAGGGATTTCTAAAGCGAAATCCTACTATTAGTATTAGAACGCCAGAAGCAACGTCGTTGGCAAGAGCCCAGGCGTTTAACAAAGTTCAAATAACAGCCTACTTTAACAAACTTGAACAAGTCCTAAACGAATTCAACGAACACCGTGCAGTCCAAAATGGAGAAAATCTTGGCAACAAAGGGTCGAAAACAAGTGGGTACTTTGACAGCTGCAGAAAGAGGACAACATTTTACTATTGTGTGCTGCATGAATGCAATAGGCAATTTTCTTCCGTCGGCTCTTATTTTTCCCCGGAAAAACATGAAGGCTGAATTACTAGATAAGGCTCCAACTAGTTCTGTGGGCTTTGCCCAAGATAAAGGCTATATGAATGGAGACACATTTTTATTGTGGGTCAAGCATTTCGTGAAGTATGCCAATCCAAGTCCTGATAACAAAATTCTGCTATTATTGGATGGTCATGGTAGCCATAAACAATTAGTTAATTAATTTTGTTTTGCTTTCCACCACACTGTACTCACCGAGTACAGCCATTGGATATAGCATTTTATGGACCTTTGAGAACCTATTACAACCAGGCAGTGCGAAGATGGTTATCGGCTCATCCAGGACGTGGAATTACTCATTATCAAGTCGGTGAATTATTTAACGAAGCTTACTCTAAGGCCGCTAGTGTTTCCAACGCTCAAAGTGGCTTTTCAAAAACAGGAATGTCCTTTTAATAGTGATATTTTCATTATTTGCGAAATATGCGTTTAGGTATTTATGATTCTATTAGGTTGTTAAATAAAAATATTGGAAAATTTTAAAATAATTTTAATTAGCATATTTTCTTAGGACCTACAGAACTAAGATGGCGTACTAAAATACAGTATGCCATCATAAACAGACGTGCATGCCATCATACCCGAAGGTCTGGTATGATGGCACACTAAGGTAAAAAAAATATATGTTGTTTTTGCAGTTCAAGTTTATAAGTAGCGTATTTATAAACGCTACACATAAATAGTACAGTAAGGTTCTATCACTATGTTGTTTTAAAAGTTTCTATCTTTACTTGTTTTTAAATTATCGGCTGTTAAAAAAATGTATGCCATCACAGCCGGATCTCCCCTACAAAGTGTCTTTACTAGCACAAACTTTTTCGGCGCTGGGACCCAGCATTATACTTTCCAAAGTGAGGCCTATTCTTTCCTCATTCTAATGGTCTCACTGATGCCAAGTAGGTATGCCATTTTATTGGAGAATCTATGAATATAACAGGTACTTTGATTGTTGGTAAAAATTAATAGTGATTTCCATGATTTCTAAAAATTAGACTTGACAATGTTGTGTATACAAGTGCAGAATGTGGCAACTGTCAAATGAAAGAATGCCGATTTTGCTTATTTAAGAATTTGTCGCTATTGTACCTTGTTAACCAGGTTCCTCAATCCATTTGTAATATGTGTATACTTGATAACTTTTTTTCCCTTGTTGAATGTATCTACCCAAAGAACTTTCACAGATTTCGGGAAGGACTAATAAGATTAGGTCTAGTAGTTCTAATGATGTAGTTTTTCTCGGTGTTCATTATAATATTTTTGTAATTTTATTTCTCTCTCAAGGTACCATAAACTTGCAGTCGTAAATAAAAACTCTTTAAAAAAAGACCTGACTGAAGCTACCTGCTTAATAATTTAAAATTTTTGAAATACTATTTGTTTTGAACTAGCCACTTATACGTAATGCCCACGTAATGGAATTGTAGGATTACTAAAGGTGATACAGGAAAAATCTGGTTGCAATTATTGGGACTACTACAGGCGGCCGCATTACCTTTAATTTCCACCCGCATCTGAGTATCTGGAAGTTAGAAAAGTTAAAAATTGTGAATTATGATGGGAAATATTTTGCCTCCTTTAGAATCTATGACACTGGCATGTCACATAAAACCTGATGGCAGTTGGACACTGACATATAACATAAACTTGTATCAGGCCCCCTGGGGTCTCCTTGGAGTCAACAGAAAACAAACTTTCCCTCAAGGCTTCACTTTTCCTATGTGATAGACTGTGACATGCTGGGTCCCCTTATTTTAAAGAGTCCCTGCACTAGACCGACGTGAACCTAACCAAAGAAACAAAACCAAAATCCGTAAAATAAAGCGCAATCCTTATTTCCGTGCACGGCACTGGTTGTACTGGCCTAACTGGCCCACGACGACACCTGCTCCGTGGATCTCCGAAAGGCCGACCATTCAAATCGCTACGCTCGCTTTCTTATCGGCTGCCTCTTTGACTAGGTCGACGTCGACGGCATAAAAACCTTTGAATTTTATACGGGTGATTTCTGCTGATAAGTCTGGTATATTTTTACAAGTAGTAGAGCGTGGGAAATGCTATAGAATAGATCGCGCCCACTGTTTTCCAAGTGGGTTCATTTATTCTATACCATCGAGCTTTTATAGGATGATAGAAATTGTTGCAGTGGCGTATTAGCATAGTTATCCCAATGAAAGAGTTAGATCCTTCGTGTCAGGGACCTGATTGGATGTAAAAGACCCTATGGGCTAGTTATACTCTAGATCCGTAAATAATAACAAACACAGAGGGTTATAAACCGAGCACCTCAACTCGAGTGTCTATCCAAGCTCGAAGAACGATCGCATAAATTTGACAGGCTATTCCGCGCAATTTATTTCCGCAATATCTCAAATGATACCTACTTTGGCGTTCGAATTAACCGCGAGTCGGTTATGGTGCACTAGATTCGTCAAACTGCACTTATAATATGAATCACGGAGTGCAGTTATAACGTGGGCATTGGCGCAGAGGCTCATAGACAATTATTTTGTAGACATAATATCAGAGTTTATATCTTTATTCGAACTCAAAGGTTATTTCTTAACAGGATAATGTCAAATTTTGACTCATTTGAGGTAGTAGTAATCTCCTTTATAGACATTGTGTGAAGTAACTTCAGGCTGGACCAACCCTATATTAAAGACCTGTGCATAGCGCTGTTTCAAGCGATCGCCACTGGCGCCACACGACGAAACAAATTTACACGGTGGTTTTAGTTAAAACACCATTGTTGCAGAATCTTTTATAAAATAGAAATATGCAAATGTGTCTCTTACAACGAATTTAATATCCAAAATAAAATATTTGTTTGTTATGTCTCTCTAATTTTACAAGTTCACTGGCATATTTCCATACATTTTCTTAAAAAAAAAGCGAGTCCAAAAAGCAAGTAAGAGTACTTGGTACCTTTTGGTTTGAAATGAAGTCCATGGCTAGTTGTAGTGTAAGTAAGCATAAAACGCATTAGATTTTTCAGTTTCTTCTTAATATGGAGGACTATTGGTTCGCTTTGATGCTATAAACAAAATTTTCTATTTTCATTCCTGCATACGTTAAAAAATACTCTTCCAAAATAATATCTTTAATTATCGCTTCTTCAGCTGGTTGATCAGATCATACCATAATTCCAAAATAGATTTATTCTTCTGCAATTCACCTATTAATGGTCTGTGCATAGGTACCATTTTCTTCATGTGCGCGAAAATTCCATGTTATCACAAACAAATCTACCTCGAAAAGCCATATTAATAGGATAAAACTCCCAAATACTGGACGCAAAGACAATTCATTACCGTAAAAAGAAGGTAAATCGTAATAAAGCTGGATATTTAAGATTTTTGATTTTTTAAACGTCAGAAACTGACATCCCAATAGTCACAGAATACCCCCCTATAACTTATAATAAGTCGCCATTTTTTTCGTCGTGTAGCGCCACCCCAATCCGTAAACAACAATGAAATATGACGGCATGATCGGGTCTTTAATATGGTGTTCTATAGGTCCGCCATTTTCTAGTACTAACGTCAAAAGATTTCTCTCGTTCTCCTTGTTTACGACTGGTTGGAGTGCTTGGTTACGGCATTTTTGTGTAATATTTTAAAGATTTGAGTGTTTTTTGTTAAGTGATAGTATATAGTTTATTGAAGTAGCTACTCTAAAAGTAATAGATAATTTTCATTCATAACTACGCAGGTAAGAAAAACACAGAAAGGACTTCAGATTTAAGAAGTTGAAGGTATTATAAATATACAAAGCAATTAATATCAACACAACAAATTAGGTATGCCCAAGTATGCTATATCGTAACATTTTCGAAAGCAGTTCGTCATCTTTTAACTTCGACCAATGAAAACATTGAATTATTAGAGTTAAAGTGAAGCCAGATAATGTATATTCACGAATCTACTTAAGGTTGTGTGATTTTACATATGAAGTAAAGTTAAGTAAGCGAAATGTTTTGAGGTTGACCAAAACATTCCAAACTCTCACAATGCCACAACAAAATCTATATTTTTTAACTTTTAGGATTTATATTATTATATTGTTTGTATTATGGTCTTGTGGTGTTTTGATGGTTTGAAACTGTTTGACGTCAGACGTGCACGTTGACATAACAATTCACACTTCAACTCGATTTTGCAGTACTCCATTAACATTAATTTTTATGCGTTTATCTAAAAGTTGATTTTATTTATATTTATTTTATAAGCGACCCTGGTAATATACTAAAGAAACATTAACTATCCCCTGTAAGCTTAACTTAGAAAATGGCGGCCCAGGTGATTATTTTTACAGCTTGACGCTCATTCTCTCCACCTCCTTCATGCATTGTGATCCTATATTGTAACCTTAATTATTTGTGTTACTTGCATCTTATAATTTTAATAATTAGCCAAGTCTATCATAACAAAAACCAAAACATTTTCTTAAATATAATGTTTCAAATTTGGCCGTGTTACGCCACTGGATGCCGTGACCGTGCGCCTCATTTTTATCTAATTATGAACGACACACTTTTCAAGCAAATTATAATATATCTTGAGTAGCTCCAAGGAAGTATTAATATCCAATTTTTATGAATTAAAAATACACACTTGCGTCCGTTTCTCTGTAGAATGGGACAAAACATGATTTATATTTGTATATAAATCGATTCACTAAGACAGGTTATGTGCACTTGTGCATATACAGGTGGCTACAAATAATGAGAAAGTTATTTCAGCAGTATGCAAGCTTTTAAGATTTATAGATTGAAAGAATGAGAACAAGAAATTTGCCACAAAGTGACAAATATAGAACAACAATGTACAATAACAACGTAGTGCCTCTTTAAAATATTATTTCGGAGATTTTTCTCTTTCGATTTAATATATGCTGTCGAATCGAAAGTATCTCTTCACCCGTAAAATTTCATTTGCATTAAAAAAATATTTCACGCATTTTATAATATAAATTTAAAATGGACAGTGTGTAATGTGTCCAAAATTGCGTTAAATGCAAAAAATTGTTGTGCCACGCGCCAATGAATCCACAAATTTTAAACGAAAAAAAATTGAAAAATAAACGGAAATATATTTAATACATAAACAATTATTAAGTATTAAGTATTTTAGACTGTGGTATAATCTTTGAACATAAAAAATTGAAACGTAGAAAGAAGATACCTATGTAAGAAAATATTTGTTCAAAGAGTTAGAATGATGGTTATTAGATTGACACCCACAAAAAAATGACGCAATTTTGGCCTTTCAGAATTTACACAGTCAACAACTTTGCGATACCTGCCAATAGATGTATGAGTCATCACCGCATCTGGGAAAACCGTAGAATTTTACGTAAATCTGAACCTGGACCGACACTACATTAAAGACCCGATCATATGCCGTCATATTTCATTGTTGTTTACGGGCTGGGGTGGCGCCACTCGACGAAAAAAATGGCGGCTTATTACAGTTTATAGGGGGGTATTCTGTGGTTGTTGGTATGTCAGTTTCTGACGTTTAAAATGTCCCAAATTTTAAATATCCAGCTTTATTACGATTTGCCTTCTTTTTACGGTAACGAATTTTCTTTGCGTCCAGTATTTAGCAGTTTTATCCTATTAACACAGCTTTTATAGGTACATTTGTTTGTGATAACATGAAATTTCCATGCACATGAAGAAAATGGTATGCGCACTCCACTGACCGTTAGGTGAATTGCAGAAGAATAAACACTATTTTGGAATTATGGGATGATCTGATCAACCAGCTGAAGAAGCGAAAATTTTAGATATTATTTTGGAAGAGTATTTGGAACGTATGCAAGAATGGAAATAGAAAATTTTGTTTATAGCTCCAAAGCGAACCAGCAGTCCTCCATATAAAGAAGAAACTGAAAAATCTAATGCGTTTTATGCTTACTTAGAATACAACTAGCCATGGACTTCATTTCAAACCAAAAGGTACCAAATACTATTGCTTGCTTTTTAGACTCGATTTTCTTAAGAAAATGTATGGAAATATGCCATGTGAACTTGTCAAATTAGAGAGACATAACAAACAAATACTTTATTTTGGATATTAAATTCGTTGTAACAGACACATTTGCATGTTTTTATTTTATAAAAGATTCTGGCAACAATGGTGTTTTAACATTAAACCACCGTCTAAATTTGTTTCGTCGTGTCAGGTCTTTAATATAGTGTTGGTCCAATGCAAGAAATGCTTAAATGTACTAGATTTACACATTTGTTCTAGCCCTGGCAATATTGCTGAAAAGCTCCAACAACGACTTAAAAAGGCGTGTAGAAAAAATATAATTATCATTAATAGGAAGCACCAAAATGGTTCTATTCGTCGACCTGTAATATGTACAGTGTACAACCTCAAGCCTTACTAGGAAACGATCATAGATATGATTCATCCGTGAAGATGATTATCTCTGAATTTTTTCCTGTAATGGCCAAGGATTCCTATTATTACTGCTGGTTTTCGAAGCACACTTCCGGTGTACACGTTAATGATTTATAATTTTTTTAACGATTGCTAATCGAGGCAGCTATACGTATGATGTAGGTATGCATCGTGCGAGTGCCCTGGCTGGTCAACCTCCATTGAATACAGTCAAAGCTCAGGCCAGGCACTTGACCCTATATTAAAGGGTTATAGTTCAGGTATAAAACATTTTGTAGCAAGAAAACGAAAGTGGGTTATAGTTATATAAATAGTCAAAGTCGGTCTCTACACCTCCATGTGTGGGAAGGGAACATAGGGTATTCGAGTTTTACAGATTAAAATTAGTACCAACGCCTTCACCAAAAGTCTAAAATATCGATTTTTATTATTTTAAACCATGATTTCTTTACCTCTGTCCATACCAAATAAAATGGTAAAATAAACTAGGTAGCTAATACATATTTTTATTTCATAGTTTGGTAAGGATCTTTAATAAGAACAAACAATGGCAAAGCCAAAATCTTCTATGTAACCTCCGCTCTGGTTTTAATTTACATCTGTCCAATTCCAATCATTGTTTCACCACCGAAGACTGGTTTGCCTAAATTGCTGCAACGGGATGTTTTGCTTTTTATAGCATGCAAAATAGTTATTGAGGCTTTGCACTAGGAATTTAAGGTAATTTCGTAATCTAAAATATAATATTATCTTATTAAATATATAAAAGTATGTATGTAGTTACTTATAGCGACTATGTAGGTTCCTATACCTTACATATGTACATCATCTCGCAGTTGTTACTTTATTGATTTAGTCTTCATATTATTCTACAAAGCTTCTTCACTATCTCGTATAATATAATAACTTGCGGAACATTTTGCGATACTGGAATCGTTTCAAGTAAACGAAGAATACAATATGATAATCAACCCAGAAGTAGGGAAGGTCGGGGTTTCGTACAAACAGCAAATAAAACCACACGACCTGATGGGACGTGATTGCATCGGTAACCTTCCTTCAACATTGTCGTCTCAATGTTATAAAAAAATGTCCAAAGCGTTGTCGTGACCTGGCTGAGGTTGTATTAAAAAGGAAGGATCATAATTTCCGATTTCTATAAATAAAATCGGTTTAAAATACCCTGGCATGAACAGTTTGAGATTATTTCCTTCGATAAGCTTGATTTACTTCTGGAATTTGTTTTCATATGACTTTTCAAGCCTTTCATATCTTCCATTTTAGAATAGGATAGAAGCGGAAAAGGGAAATAACTTTTAGAAGTAAAAATTTATGTGTAAAATAAGCTGTATGGGCATGTCTTCTACACCTATGAGAAACATGTTACTTTAGCCATGAAGCCGTGTCTGAAGTGAAATGCAAATAAGACAAAACCGTGTAATGATAGATTCGAATAGCGAAAGTAGAATTACTGAATTTCCAAATCGAGCCCTCCGGACATACAAAAATTATGCATATATTCGCCGAGACCGTGACATACTCAACAATTTCCGAATACAGAAACAATAAATAAGTTCTTTATTTAGTAGAGAGACCACCACGCCTCTCCGTAGAGGTGTAGAGCCTTTTCCTTTTAATATTATGCACACTTTTGGCCTTGTTCAATCGTGAAAATGTATCCATAAGTTTCAGATACAAGTTGTAGAAGCCAAAGCAAGCTTTTTTTAGAGTTTATTTAGTTTTACACAGGGTGCTCGGAAAAACAATGCCAAACCAAACTTATGTTTTTTTAAATGCAATACCCTGTATATTTTTAGATATCTGATATCTGCTCATTGTCATGTAATTTGTTTGTTTCAAGCTTTTGGAAATTATTCGAAGCAGTGCTTTAATCTGTTAACGTTTCGTTCTGCCTTCTTTTATTTGTTTCCTGGATAATCAAATTCTAACGATTATTTCCCTCATACTGCTTGCATCCAATAAGGTAGCTCTTTCTATAAAAATCCAACCAATCATATATGCCTCTGCTAGCGATAATTGCACTTGTGCAAATTATCGCGGTAATTGCACTTGTGCAAATTATCACTTCGTTGCTTGGCAACCGCGAATCTGTTGGATACAAACACGTACCTACTTCTTAAAGTTTGTGTGTTTCACACTGTTCTAAATTATGCAGCTTATAAATTATGTTGCGGTACTATTAAGCATTGTATCAATGAATTTATATAAATTTTACATTGCTAAATTTTTGATATTGGACCTCCGTCTCCGTTTAAATTTACGACACATTCAGAAAATAAACCAACGCTGACAGGGTGTAGGTACTATAATCGCATTTGCCTTGGATATCCAAGCGTCATGTTTGTTTACTCGAACGCTACAGTCGAAGCTGTCAATAAACTCTTTTAAAATGAATCGTTTTGGTATAAATAAATAAATAAATAATAAATAATCTCGACAAATACCACTCGTGCCGTAAATTTTTTTAGATAATTTTATTCTCAAGCCCTATTTTGCCCATTAGCAAAACCATTCGTACAAATTGGGCTTTTATTTTCAGAATAAGGTAGCTCCTTCCATAAAATGCCAACCAATCATATGCCTCTGCTAGCGATAATTGCACTTGTGCAAATTATCACTTCGTTGCTTAGCAACCGCGAATCTGTTGGATACAAACACGTACCTACTTCTTAAAGTTTGTGTGTTTCACACTGTTCTAAATTATGCAGCTTATAAATTATGTTGCGGTACTATTAAGCATTGTATCAATGAATTTATATAAATTTTACATTGCTAAATTTTTGATATTGGACCTCCGTCTCCGTTTAAATTTACGACACATTCAGAAAATAAACCAACGCTGACAGGGTGTAGGTACTATAATCGCATTTGCCTTGGATATCCAAGCGTCATGTTTGTTTACTCGAACGCTACAGTCGAAGCTGTCAATAAACTCTTTCAAAATGAATCGTTTTGGAAATGTAAACATAGAAAAAATTAATACAGAAATTATTAAATCGTATTCGAGAAATAATCTCGACAAATACCACTCGTATTCTCAAGCTCTATTTTGCCCATTAGCAAAACCACTCGTACAAATTGGGCTTTTATTTTCGAGCTTCGCTCTCGGGATTTTATCAAAAGATAAAAGACGAATTTATACTCGTGATCTTTCTAGGGCTTTCGAAAAAATTATCGATAAAATTTCCGGCACTTGTGATATTACATACGACAATTTTGCTTGGTGATTTTGACCTGATATTCCCCACCCGTCCAATTTGCTCTGTTTGTTCACCTAGATTTTACGCGGGAACCCAGTTCACATCGCACTAAACCGAAATACAATCTTTGCACATCTAATTGATGGCATCCTGCTGCATAATCAGCGATATGTTTATTCTGGGCTCGTACGATTCGTAACAATTACATGTGTTTAAATGTTAACCGTCGCGTCGCCTCGGCCGAGAATGTTTTAACACAAAAAACGAAAAAATGGGTCTCCAGAGCCGGTTGGTCTAGATTTTTGCGGGGAACGGTGCGTTAGCTTCGACCTTGTGGGACTTAAATTGGAAAAAGTTGAGATTATTTATAGCCTGGAAGGGAATAATTACAAGATTAGTTTTTTAACTCGTTTTAACTCGCATTTCCAACGAATCACCCTGTACATTATACAGGATGAGTTTTTTTCGATGACCACTATGGGGATCTCGGAAACTAGCAGAGCTAAGACAAAGGTTAAATGGGGAAAGAATTGCGGTTTTGAATGCTCAATCTAATGCCTCTTTTGGATTTTTAAAAAAGTTCATGGCTCACTAGATATTTTGAAGAGAGTGATTTTTTGCTATTTCATCAGATCTCTGTAGTTCCGTTATTTCTGATTATACAGAAAAACTGTTGAGACAAAAATTGTAGATAATTTTGGGCTTAATAAGATAATCTAATCCATTTTATGTTGTTTGTGATTTTTGAGATATGAAATAAACTTGTGTTTTTTTAATGTAAATCATAGCTGGCTGTGGCCTTATCAAATCGGCCATTTTTTGAGTTTTCCAAAGATATAATACTCATCGGCATAGTTATTATAAAAAATAAAAGAGCTATGGCTAATTTTCTATTTTTTTTTTAATTTTCACATAGTCAGCCATGGAATATTTTCATAATTACGTTCTATTTTATAATTAGACATCAAACTTTCTAATATTTTGTTTTTAACTGGTAACAAAATGTAACAAAATAAAACAAAAATTAAAAAACTCAAATTCAAATTATTATTATTTTAAAAGGTGGTCAAAGAATCCACCATTATTATTTATGCAAATATTGCATCTTTTTAAAACTGAATTTGTCGCCTTTCTTAGAGAGCGCCTGTCAATACTGGCAATTGCTTCTAATTCAACATTTGTCGCATACTTTATTTTGTACTGTTCCCCACAAAAATAAATTCAAAACAGACAAATCGGGGGATCGGGGCTGCCAGGAAATAGGTCTATTTCTCCCTATCCAACTATTTGGATAGAGCTGAGGTAATCTCTTACGGGCAAATAATTATGTGGTGGAGCTCCATCATGATAATTTTTGTTTTATTTTGTTACATTTTGGTTACCAGCTAAAAATAAAATATTTGAAAATTTGAAGTATGTCTTATTATAAAATAGAACGTAATTATGAAAATATTCCATGGCTGACTATGATGTGAAAATTTAAAAAAAAATCAGAAAATTAGCCATAGCTCTTTTATTTTTTATAATAACTATGCCGAGTATTATATCTTTAGAAAGCTCAAAAAATGGCCGATTTGATAAGGCCACATCCAACTATTATTTACATTTAAAAAAACACAAGTTTATGTCATATCTCAAAAATCACAAACAACATAAAAGATTGGATTAGATTATCTTATTGAGATCAAGATTATCTACAATTTTTGTTTGTAAAGTTTTTTCTGTATATGCAGAAATAACGGAGCTACAGAGATCTGATAAAATAGCAAAAAATCACTCTTTTCAAAATATCTAGTGAGCCATGAACTTTTTTAAAAATCCAAAAAGGGGCATTAGATCGAGCATTCAAAACCGCAATTCTTTCCCCATTTAACCTTTGTTCTAGCTCCGCTAGTTTCCGAGATCCATATAGTGGCCATCGAAAAAACTCACCCTGTATGTTTTAGGATGCGCGTGAAAACTATAAAAAAAATATGCATGCCTAATTTTCACTTTACCGGTGACGACAAGATATTGCCCAGGCGCAATGAACTACGAGTGTGAAGAAATCGGTCATAAATCGCGCGTTTATGACTTCTTCATGCCTATTCCCCGGCGATAATAAAGTCTTTCTGCGCGGATAGGTGTTTCCAAAGTTGCAGAAACTTCCTTATTGTACGTTACGGTTATCCGTGGTCTTACGCAACGCGCCAGTGCACCCTAAGGCCCGATTCCCACCGAGCGTGCAAAACGCAAACGAAGGCGCTGTCACCACGTGGCATACCCATGCCCCATGACAAATGAACAACTATTTCATACAGGATAATTCACTGAAGGTGGCCAGAAGATTTTTTTTTATCCACTACGGCTGTTGTAAATAATATAGCTAAACATATATGGTTGTTTCTGGGGTACCTACTCCTAGTTTGGAGTAGGTATTGTGAGGGTGAGAGTTATTATTATTATTGTTACACTCAATTTTGTTTTTGGTCAAGTTCCACATTACCAGTGGTAAAAGTGAAAATAATATACTTATATAATAAATAGTTGTTAGTTTATATTATAACAAACGAAAAAAAAAAACAAAAAACGTTCAAGACTAAGTTACTTAGAAAGAATAGGGCTTCCTAAGGCTTCCTAAATATCTGGTACACTGACGCAAATGTTTGCAGAGCACACAGAAAATTTCATTGATCTCAAATAATTGCCCAGAGCTGTATATGCAGAGGAGATTGCTGTTGGGAAATTTTTAATTGCTTGCCCTAAAAAAACTAAAATTTTAAAATACCTTCTAAGAATACCTATTTATTAAACCACATGAGTCATAAAAAGAACTTCAGTGCCGAGGTACATATTATATTTTTCTTGAAATCGGCATTAAAATGTCCCAAAATCGTCATTAAAAGCACAGAAATCGTACAATAATGTAGCCCATTATTGTACGATTTTTTCAATAAGTAGGCCTTGGCGAGATGTAAACATCAAACGTCAGACGCGGAGAAATCGCCCGTCAAAAGTGACCAAATATTCAAAACCCGGCCGATAAAGGCTCATTTAATTTTTCGTACACATTGCGAAATTGTTTCCTATAGAAGCGCAATCCTTCATAGTATACATATTTTAGTAAATTTGAAAATCAATAGATTTGTTGTGTAGGCTGCACAAGAAGCGGCAGTTTGGTTTTTCTCTCAGAAGGTGCCCTACATCATTATACTTGTCCTAGGTAGAGCGATCGGTAAAGTCAAGCAACGCCGCGCGTAGTCGGTTCGTGGACGGGTGATCCCTTATTATTATTTTCTTGCCTAATAAAACATTTTTTTTTCCGATTTCAAGAAAAATATAATATGTACCTCGGCACTGAAGTTCTTTTTATGACTCATGTGGTTTATTTGCCTCGGCCAGAGGCCTCATCAACTAAACTCCACATGAGTCATAAAAAGTTGAACTTCAGTGCCTTGGTACATAAATAACTATTATTTGAAATCCGAAAAAATGTTTTATTAGGCAAAAAAATAATCATAAATGATCACCCGTCCATGAACCGACTGCGCGTTGCTTGACTT
The DNA here is from genome assembly GCA_963920635.1 of Pseudeuparius sepicola. Classification (NCBI taxonomy): domain Eukaryota; kingdom Metazoa; phylum Arthropoda; class Insecta; order Coleoptera; family Anthribidae; genus Pseudeuparius; species Pseudeuparius sepicola. The sequence goes on from OY987307.1 coordinate 30,119,021, forward strand.
TGACGATCACTCTACATAGGTCAAGTATGACGAGGCACGGCGCTTCCCAACAGAAACTCCAAACTGCTGCCTGTTGTGCAGCCTCCATGAAAAATAGATTGATATTCAAGATTACTAAAATATTTATACTGAGAGATTGCGCTGCTATAGGTAACAATTTCGCAATGTGTACGAAAAGTTAAATGGGCCTTTATTGGCCGGGTTTTGAATATTTGGTCACTTTTGACGGGCGATGGCTCCGCGTCTGACGTTTAATGTTTACATCTCGCCAAGGCCTACTTATTGAAAAAATCGTACAATAATGGGCTACTTCACTACCGATTTCTGAGCTTTTAATGACGATTTTGAGATACTTATCTGCCGATTTCAATGAAATTATTATATTTGTTGCTACCCTGTAAGCATTTTAGAAATCGCGATAATATGTCGAAATTGTCGCCACCTTTTTTAATATTAGCGATGGCGTTTTTTTGCTTCCTATGCACTGTGCTAATTGCTAACATAGGAAACCGCTTGGCAGTCGTAAAAACTGTTTACACTTTCTGATGTCATGTCGTAGCCTTTAGTTTATTGGTTTCTCGTTTCCAATCGTTTTATATAATTTTTGTGCATACATTTTTGAGAAAGTCGTTCTTTTGACCTTCGAAATATATTATCAAAATGGCAGACAGCTTTTTGTATCTCGCGTGTCATATATTGAATAACAGCAGGAGAAATATATAAATAATATATAAATTTGCCTTTGAAAATTACGTAAACAGCTGTCAATTAGGAGTTGCGCAAATGGCAAAAAATGAAAAATGTTTATTAATTTGTGCATAAATATGATTATTATAAAATGCTAATTTATTAGGTATTCTAAGGTACCAACCTTGTAGAAAATGTATAAATGAATGTTTGGTGTTACCACAATATTTATACTAAAATCGAGCAATCCGTACGCCTGGCGTAAATAAAACCACGTGTTCAATGACGTTCCGCGATTGGTCGGTAGGCTATAAAATTTCACCCGACTCGGCAACAGGGACGTGCTCGATCGCAGAAGTGTAGATATTCGGTTTTATCTTGTTGTTTTCAGCTATTTAGACACTGCCACAAATAATTTTATCGATGTTTTGAACCATTTTAATGAAACCAATAATAATTCTATTCCGAAATATTTTGATGTAAACAAAAATGTAAAACTAAAATTTAATAAAGGTCGTGCCTCAGTGCGTCCCTGGCCAACATATCAAGCCACGTGCTATTGTTTACGCCAGGCGTAACAGTTGCTCGATTTTACCATAGACACTTATTTGTATTGGTCTAATTTCGTCCTTCATTTGTTTTTTCTTTTGTTTTCAGATCATGATCGCCCGCAATGCCTACTCTACTCCTACGCCAAGGCACGACCCCGTCACTTTCCGCCATTGTCGAGAAATCCCAAAAGAAACCGATCCATCCCCCGTTGGAGTACGATCTCCAACTTAGACACGGCCGTCTGGACATCGTCCTGCTTTCCAGGCCTCAGAAAATAACCGCCACCTCCCCCGACGAAGGTTTCGAGAGCGACATAGACAGCATTTCCCTCGTCTCCAGCGAAAATGAGTCGTTCGCTAACCAGAACACGCCGAAGCAACCGCTTGCCGAAACAGACAGCGCAAACGGTGGCTCAGGAAGCGACTCCGACACCGAAACCGAAAAGACGAACACCCTGACGCAGAAGAACGTGAACGCCATCAAGGAAGGCTTTGAGAAACAACCGAACGTCGTCAAGACAAAGGAGTCGTACAGCCTGCTCGATTGCGTCTGTTATACCGACGTCAACTGTCCGGACATCTTGATTTTTGTCATCAGAAATGAAGCGATCGTTTTCAGGTTTAATAATCTCAACCTTTTGAGGAGTTTTCATACGAATTTCAGCACGCTCAAAGCAGTCGCGAATCAAACGGTGTACAATCCGAGTCTTAGAACGCCCCAACCAAAATTTAATCTTCTTCAGAGGATTGATAACAACGGCGTCACTCATATAGAGATAACTAGAAGCAATGCGAAGTTAGAGAGTGGACCTAGCAGTATAATATCCGTGTCGGACGACCAGGATAGACGGAAAGAACAAATAAATAGGGTGGAAGCGGTTAAATATAGCCCAAAGGTTGCAAATATAGGCTTAAAGAAACCCGTTGGAAGATCCAGTTCAATTGAGAACCTTTTGGACGTGGACCAGCGAAATAATCTAGTCAGTGAATATGGTGGGGCGTTGAGAAAGGTCTGGAACTCAGCAGAAGATTTGCTAGGTATGTTTGGATCACTGTTTTATTGGTCGCTCTTTTTAACTCAATTTAGAAATACATTTTCAACGTTTATTCCAGATTCTGCCAGCCCCAAGCGACCCGAACGGAGAAGAAAGAAGAAACCGGCTCCACCACCACCACCACCACCAACACCTCTGAAACCCCAGAAACAACCTGACGATGTCTACGCTGGCCAGTACGTCAGAGTCAACGTCAACTTCGACTGTTGCAAGGACCTCGACCACAAGAGACTCGTCGTCAAGAGCACCCCGAACGAACCGCACCCCAAGAAACTGCACAACTTCAGCACCAAGAGCAATTTCGGTGCTTTTCTGAGACCCGTCAAGAGCGCTCAGGTGCTGAAGTATCCGGACACGTCGAAAACGTTGAATAGGAGCCCGCAAAAGAACGTCTACGAGAAGAACGGCGGCTCGTGGACCAATTCGGTGCCGCGCATGCTCAAGAAATCGTCGAGAAGCAAGTCTGAGACCAGGAACAACTTCCAACCGATGGCGTACAGATACATCGACACCACGATCGATTACTCCAATACACCGAACGCTCTATTTTTGACGGCCACAGGCCTGAGGCCCAAGGCGCACGATAGACCCAAAACAACCGAAAGTTCTAGGTTCAATTTCGCCTACAACGCCAGCAATAATAATAATAGTAATAGGGAGAGCATGGGGAACAGGTTGTTCGGGCTAAGTCCGAAACTTCGCGAATTCGGTGGAGAGAACAGGGGCATGTCGGCGTCCAGGTGGGGTAGTGTCAGTGAACTGAATTATCTGAGTGAAAAGGAGAGAAATAATTTGAAGAGTGTTATCAAGAACAACGGGGAGGTCGCTGGGAAGAAGAAGAACGAGAAGAAAGTGACGTTTAGCGCGTACACGACGGTACAGGTGGTTTAGGGGTCGACAGTCAGACAACTGTCAAACTGTTTTATGAAGTAGGCTTGGGTAGAAATTGGTAGGTGTAAACGGCTATGTAGGAACTTATAGTGTTGGTATTAGATAAAGGTGCTTCATAACTGGTTTGACAATTGGGGCGACTATTCGAAATTTGGCTACAAATATTCTTTTTTTTGTATCCGAAATTTCACGGTTTTAATTTTTGTAGAGTATTGCATATGCCGAAAAATTTTGACATGGCATAAGCTTCACTACTACATATTCGTTTCTCTAATTTCATATTTTCGCTTGAAAATATGAATTTTGCCTGTGCTATATGTTCGATTATACCTAATAATGTTTGTACTTTGCACTACTATTTTATCGCAATTTTTTATACCCAAAAAATGTCATTAGACATTCTTACTTTACACAAAGATACCATTTTAACTACTATTATTGACAACTATAAATTTTAGCAGTTATGTATAAAAAGTCGATGTTATTACTGTATATTTTTTTGCCTGACATAGATTGTATATAATGTATAATGATGTATAAAAACGTTGTTTAAATAAACCTTATATACGTAAAAAATTACTTTACATTATGTTTTACATATATCCTATTTAAAACACCCATCAGAACATATGTCTAATCATTTTTGACAGGGCACCTTGTACCTGTTCTAAAACCTGGACAACCTACACTTGCAAATATGGTAAGATTTAATAAATTTGCTACAACAAAACCATCTAAGGTTGCAGCAATAAATAAATAAATCTGATAAAAGCAAGGACAAAAAAAACGTTCCGGTTATGATTTTGATTCATCACATAATTTCGTAAGTAAAAGTAATACCAAACTATCGTCTTGTATTCGAAAACATTCTGGCAAAAGTAAATTGTGTGTGATCTGGGAGAAAGGTCTAACCTCTCGGGTTCTTTGCTCTCGAATTGGCCACTCTTAGGCCGGCGTTTGACCGTTGAAATTCTCCGCGTAGATAGATCGATGCCTCTCGATCAAATAATAAACTACAATGTCAAGTTTCCCCATGTTTTCACACTGGTGATCATTGGCGCAGTAGGCTTGATCGACTGTAGACGCCACGCTTCACAACATAACCTAATAAAAGTTGCCTCTGCCTGCAACTAAACAAAGAAGGCCTCGGTTGTCTATTGTTTATGTACACAACAATCTCGTGATGAATCTAGGAGCGTTTCAGTGGTCTCACGTAGATACTAATTCAGACTCCCAAAAAAATAATTAACTCCGAACAAGTTCGAAATTTAAGTGGAAATGTGAAAGTGATCATGATACACTTTATCGGCAGGTAGGATTCCTTGTGTCGTGTGAAAGTTTCTTCGGCTGGACCCCCGGAAACAAAAAAAGAACGCGAATAAATCGACAGGTTGCCATCATCTGGTCCATTGACAGCGAAATAAATTACAATGGTGGAGTTTAAAGAAGAATTCCATGTTTAAATCGATTGTCAACCTCCTTGGCAAATAAATAATAACCTCTAGGGATAATATATAATATTTTGGTTATTTTTATTTAAATAATATTGAACTTACACTTATTTTTGCTACTCAAGGAAATTCTTACCTTGGTTTTTTTATTGCAAATAATTCTGAATAACTGATGCGAAGATTTTTGATATAATAAAGGAAAAATGGTTTATAACTATATAGAGAGTCGATTAAAATATTATCCACTTGACTGGAGATGTATTTTTCTTGTTATTAAAGTTAATTAATTGTTAATAATTCTAAGGTTCCATTATACAATTTATGAGATTGAATATCGTTGTTACCAGGGACTCTTTAAAATAAGGGGACCCAGCATGTTACTGTCTATCACATAGGAAAAGTGGAGCCTTGAGGGGAAGTTTGTTTTCTGTAGACTCCAAGGAGACCACAAGGGGGCTGGTACAAGGTTATGATATATGTCAGTGTCCAACTGCTATCAGGTTTTATGTGACATGCCAGTGCCATCGATTCTAAAGGAGACAAAATATTTTCCATCATAATTCACAATTTTTAAGTTTTCTAACTTCCAGATACTCAGATGTGTCAATTAAAGGTAATGCGGTCATAATAAATTTGTTTTATTTGACAGTTGCCATATTCTTCTCTTGTAGACACAACATTGTCAAGTCTAATTTTTAGAAATCATGGAAATCATTATTAATTTTTACTAACAATCAAAGTACCTGTTATATTCATAGATTCTCCAATAAAATGGCATACTTGGCATCACTGATACCATTAGAATGTTGAAAGAATAGGCCTCACTTTGGAAAGTATAATGCAGGGGTCCCCTTACTTTAAAGAGTCCCTGGTTGTTACCCATTTATTTAAACGTTAAATATAAAAAATGTAATAAAAACCTTTTGTTAATTTTTGGGCAATCAAAAAATGGCCTACTGCGAGTATGTATTGCAACAAATTGACTTGTAAACTGTCGGAAGCCTTATGCAACGACTTAACTGCGCAGTACCAGCCCAAAAATTCAATTTAAACTTCAATCTTCCGTCTATTCTTTTTGAAATTAAAAATAGGTACCCGAGGTGCTCGTTTCGTAATGCAAGTAATGAGGTTTAAGACTCTGGTGCTTGTAAATAGGTAACTTACATCACGAAATGGTGTTTGTGTTAATGCAATTTCATGTACGGGCAGATCAAATTAAAATTGACCAGTGTGTACGATTTAAACGATGACGCTTTGCTCAATTTGTAAAAATGATGTTCTGTCGATGAACGATAATTGAAAAATTTGCATGAAGTTTGCTTGATGTACTTTCAAATTGATGGTAATTACTGTTTGGACGGTTCATTGGCAAGTTAGCTATAAGATCTGTCATCATTTTGTTTTCGAACGACTTTGAAATTATTTCTGTTCCTTCTACGCTGCAGTTCGGAAGGTTAAAAACCGCAGTTTAATAACTTTCTCACAAACGGCCTCCTCTGATATTTACAGGCAGCTTTTGATTAGTCATCCTGCGCTTTTTTCTCTTTATTTACGATCCTGCTGGTATTATAGAATGCAGCCAGGTCTACGAATAGCTGCTCCTTCGTATCGTTCGCTATTATAAGTGGATCTAGAAACATTTGATATTTTGGAAACCCACTGAGAGCGTAGAAACCTTTGAATAAAGATTAATCCCAGGAACCACGTTTTGACACAATATTTTGATATTTAACACAGTGATAGGTGTTTAGATACTTTTTCGAGTTATTATACATATTATTAAGGGACCCTGTATAACTATAGTCCCTTTTAGTTACACATTATATACCTATACTCCACTATAATCTGTTTAAATTACAATTTTTATCTACTAAAGTAAAATGCCTGTGAGCTTGAATCTTTTATATTGGCTCTGTAGTAATTCCTGTCTATGCACTATCTCCTTTATTAGTACCTACCGCCGGATGTACATCCATGAACGTAGTCGATTTCTTTTCCTAAAGGAGGATATTCCACAAAAAAACGACCTGGTATGATGCTTCGCTAGTCAAACACGTGTGCTACAACAGTACAGGGATTGTATGCAACCAGGCATACACGCAAATGTTTATCTTTAGCTTTTAGAAGCATCAACAGCTTTTTCTGTTGTTGGGCAATTTGACATGAATAAGAATGCAATAGACTGGAGAATTCTTATATCTAATACCACCTATGCAATAATAATAATAATTATTGTCAGTGACTTTTTTTAATTCTGCCGTATCATTCCCCAAAACCTACGTTCATGCCCAGAAGCAACAGCAACGGCTTAGCCCGCCGCTCGCTACCTACCTCTTCTTCTTCCCGCTCTCTGTCTCTCGTCTCGTCTTCTCCTTCTATTTCTTCTTCTTCCCCAGGAATGCCGGGCAAAGCGCGAATGGCGCAAACCAGATTCTAGGAGGGGAATTTTTCTTCTTCCTCCTCGCCGCGAACGCAGGCCCCGCTTTGGATTTTATTCTCTAATAAATGAGAGCGGGCGAGGTTGACGCCCTGCGGTGGTATTTCGAAAATGCACGGCGTTTCGGGAAGAAGAAAAGGATAAGGGAAAATGGGAACCAAGAACCAAACAATGGTAATCACGGGAAATGTATACAACGTAAATATTATAATACAAACCTCTAGCATATGTTAATTTAATACTAAATAAACATAAGCAAATAGGTACCTAATTAATGTTTAAAATGTTTCAAGGGCCTTATAGAAAGGACCATTAGTTATTATAAGTACAAATTATTACAAATATCCTGTGTCCCATAGATGATACACAACACCTTACACTCAAGGTCCTTTCAATCTTCTAAAAATGGCCATATAATGTTCAACAGCTTCCTTTGCAACATATCGCAAGCTGCTTATATTATTTTATCTCGTATTCCTTCACATTCTTTCATAATTGCGAGCTGTCTTCGTTTTTTTTATGAGTGGATTGCAAAGTAATTTTGAGAAGACGATTCGCTATGAGTTGCGTAATAACTTGGTCATGGTTCTTATGTTTTAGATATAGGTATATATAGTATTTCTAAAGTCAATTGAAACAGCATAAAAAAACTCTAATTTGCGTCACAAACAGAATAAAGAACATAAGCGCCACGCAGTTTTCAAAAATATACATATTCTACAAGCAACATAATATTTCACTTTTAAGGTTTTTTAAGGTTGTCGTCAAACACAACGTAAAGGTTAATGCACCATATAATATTGCGTTAAACGTTAAAAACGTAAAAAAAAACGTTAAAAACAAATCTTTACATCTGTCACTCGTTTGTTACCTTTCCAATCGTTTTATAATAGCCCAGCAATCTGTTTTATTTGGTTTGGAATCCTATTAGTCGATTTTTAGTTTCTAGAACAAGGTGACTTCGTTCATTAATGCTATGGTCGATTTACTGCAGCTTATTATTTCATCAAGGTAATTCTGTGGGTGGATCTATCAGCATTCGATTTGTTATGATCTTTATCGCTGTAATAGAAGGAAATATTCCTTTCATGGAATCATTCTATTAAGTTTCATTTGAAAGATCTCCATCTAAATTAAGAATAGGTATGTTCACTACCTTTATCAATTGTTTAATCTGGGGTAATACGCACAAAGGACAGAAGCGAATTCCAAAATAAAACTCTAATTTTGAACAGGCGGTGCAGGGGCTCAGTTTTCCATCGCACATCTTGGGCTCGCGCAATCGTCGCAGTAGGCTTTGGCGAGGCTCGCATCGAGAAAGTCGAGGATCGCCCGGGGCCCGACGCCCGCCTACTTCGATCGGGGACCGTTTTTTCGGAAAAAATCACGTCGGCAGCTGCTGACGCGCGATGTACGCTCGGTAGAAACCTTAGACAAGGAAGGGGAGAGCACCTAATTTATTTCAACAAATTTTTGAAAACTCCTTAATCATTACTAATGAAGCCAAGATTACTAATGTCTAATTCATTCCTATCCGCTGCCCTCCTGGCCGTATTTTAAATTGACCTCGCGGGTTATTGTGGCAATCCACAAGGATAAATGCATTGTACGTGAGACAGAAGCAACAGCATACGCGCCCGCTCTGAAGCCGAAAAGAGACAAGTAGAGTCGCTGTCGTCGACGGCCGACCTCTCATAACGCATGCATTCAGTTTGATAGACCGTTGCGCCGCGTCGTGATAGTCCCGTCAGCCATAGTTTCCTGAAAATAAACCCAAACAAATGGTTCGGGCGGTTCGGCACGTGCTCTGTCGGTTCGGTTCAAGTTATTTACGTTTTTTAATCGTTTCGTCTCGTGTTTCGGTGTACGGATTTTCGAAATTTTCTTTTCTTGGCGATCTATTCATATATTATTCCGTTTGTAGACTTTGCAATCGTGTAGTGTTTATAGTTTATAGGATATAGTAGTGACTATGCAAGAAATACTAAAATAAGCGACACTTTGACTTATGAAAAACGTTTAGAAATGAAAGTAACCTCTTCTAGATCGAAATCAAACCACAAAAGACAGAAGGAATAGTATATTTCATTACGAGTCTGGAAATGAAGATTTTTCCGTGTGCGCTTGACAAATTCCCGTGTGAGGCGCAGCCGAACACGGGAAGTCATGCAAGCACGGAAAAATCTATTTCTGGACGTGTAATGAACGATATTTTTTATTATACTTCTTTGAAAATGGAAACTTAAAACATTTTATCGGCATATTATAATAAATTTAATTAACAAAAAATAAACAATGCAGACAATACCTATAGTGTTTGGTATGTATGATGCGTTTCCATGGTTACTCTCAAATTATTTCAAAGGTGCTTTGTTGTAAATTAGTTATTGTCAGATAAAATGAATAAAACGTCAAAACTTTTACAGAAATATCTAAATATTGAAACACTTATACAAATTAAAATACAAAATAGGTACATGTTAAATATCAGAGAGCATATAGAGTTTCTTAAATTTAGTTTACTTTGCTGTATATTTCTATTTTAAAGCCATATATCGGTATTTTTGTTCAGCGCACGGAAAGTTTTTCCATGCGCTGTTTCCGTGCGCTAGCCCGAAAAACCCCATCTTTCATTATTGCTAAAACAGATGAAAATAAGGTGTTTTCAAAGAAGTATAATAAAAAGAAATTAACAGGTATGTATTTTAAGTCAGTTATGTACAACATTTCTGACTGGATTTGTGGATGCAATCCAAAAACGCGTTATTTATTATTGTTTCCCCTGCAGGTACTTTGTTTTGTACTGATGATTTGTTATGCACTAAAACTGGCATTACTGGCATAAAACTTAAAAGGAAAAGTGGCAAAACATATGCTCCTTCTAACAAACATACTACCTATACTTATATGGATAATGCTCGCAATAATATATGAATTTCGGTAGCCTTGGATGCGTTGATATAAGAACTCAATTAAATAGTGCTTATTGTAAATCTATAAAAGACTATAATCGTTGAACTTCTCGCGGTTATAGCTTCATGTCCCGGAAAACAGTTGGCGCCTATGGCCAACAATGTATTTTGCATTGTATTTTGTCTCCGGGTGAGCCAGAAAACTGTCAAACATGACAGCCGTGAGCAGTCTTTATTGATACGTCAGTCGACGCTATAATGATAAAGTAAGGCAAAATAAGTATATTTTTAGCAAAATTATTGACTGTAAAATTCTGCGGTGCATTTGAACTCCAAACACCAATGATTTCTCGTAAATACTCGTAAGTACATAAAAGGTGAGTAAATTTTCCTCAGACTTATCTCAATATTAGGTATTATTTTTCAGAATAATTGTCTAATGGATATCTCAAGGGATATATCTTTTAATTGCTCCATTTAAAAGTCAAAAACATAAAAAAATACATATTTTCGAGTGCGTGACTATCCACCACGTTTTGACCCACCTCTACAATATTTTGATTTTGATAAATAAGTTAAAAAACGTTGAATGTTGTTTATATATACTTTATTAAAAAATAGTTTTGAAGGAATTATAAAAAAAAATCGTCACAATCACAATAACACATCGTACATTTAAATATTATCATATATAAACAAAATTTTATTAGGTACCTACCTATAATAAAAAATACATTTTGAATCCAATATAAAACATAATATAATTGTCAATATTTATAATATAAAAAAGGCACATGTAGAAATAAATAGACTATGCTTTCATTTTTTTAGTAAAACATTTAATTATTAAGATATAAAAATATAAAATTTATTAAATATATAATCTTATATGACTACCGTTTTTAAATGACTAAAAAATCATTATTCGTTACTTTTTTACCAAAAATAAAAATATATCAGCATTTTATTGCCTGTCACTATGGTGTAGGTAAAAAAGAGAATTATTATTTGAGATATTGTAAAAATCAGTCAAAATTTTCAAAAAAAATTCCCACGATTTTCTATAAGTAACCCTGTACAAAAAAAATTAATACGGATGGACGCTAGCTATACCAACTCTACCGTTAGAATTCGACACCGTGCTGTTAGTTCTATGCAACAAATCCGAAAAATGTTTTTTCCCGGTTTTCTCCAATCTCATTTTAGGTTCGGCGTAACTGTGCCTGTAACCTGCAGGGCTCTTCGATAATTTTTGGGGATTCTTCGAAAATTTCGACTCGTATCTCGGTTCCGCCGCTCTGTCAAGTTCTACCGACGATTTCGAATAATTGTCAGTCAAGGGCGTGTGGTATCTACAACAAAAATATCAATTAATCAAGCTGACAATGTTCAAACGCAGTAGGCTATGGAAAAAATTGCAACAGTGTATTGACGTTCGACCCGGCCCACTGTGATTGAAAATGTTTCCAAGTAGGCGGCTAAAATCACGCAATATTGACGTTTGCGTTTATTTCACGTGTCAAACCTACGTTCATTGCGCTAAAATTTAACTGAAACGGAATTTATAGGCATTTATTGTAGTCTTCCCGGCATAGTTGCATGTGGCGCCACCTAACGGCCACTAGATCAATTAAAAGCAGGTAAGAACATTTTTATTAGACAGGGAACGAGAGAGTACACGGCGTGTGCTTACCCTGCCGTGTATAGATTTTGAACGGCGGCCATTTTATATGTGGCAGGCAAAGCGAGTACGTTGTGAGTTAATTTCGTGAATTTGTGAATTAATGGTAACGGTGAATTATAAGAGGAAAATATACTCTTACGATGGTGAATTGTTCAGCGTTTGGTTGCAAAAGCAGAAGTGAAAAGCAAGAGCCCGGGATTTCGTTTCACAGGTAAATATTTAACAAGCTACCTTTGAAAGGTGCCCTAAAACTTTATTTTTTATCGATATAATTTCTTCAAATCCCTTCTATCTTTTAGTATGATAAAGTGCATTATTTTGTTTGTAAATAGGACCAATATAATTATTTTTAAGATCGTTTTTATTGAAAATTTCGTAATTGATTATGATAGTTTGGTATGCACCATTGGGATATCCGAAACGGATACAGAGATACAGCGTGGGTTAAATTAGAGAAAAGTTGCGTTTTTCTATGCCTTTCAATAATCTGAAAAGAAATCTAAGATATTTTGGGTAGTTCCTGAAATATTGCCGAAAAACTGAAAATATGCGTTTTCATTCTTCCTTCATAACTTTTTTATATGTAATGGAAAATTTATGAAACCTGACAATCTTACATTTCTCGATGTGAGCTTTTCAATGGAAATGTCAAATAATTCCTACGCCAACTAGATTCTGAAATATTCGTTTCGGATATCCCAATGGTATGCACTGTAAGAGTGACCACCCTGTATACCTAGTCTAGCAAATAAACAAAGTGTAGGTGGCTGTGTTGGAATACAAACTCACCTGTCAGATTCTGGTAGATCTTGAAAATGTCTATCTCTTATTTCTCGTTCCCTGTCGCTACTTCTGTAGTCGATATCATCATCGTAGCTATGATGCGAAGTCTCCATATACGATCTCCTCTTCAATTCCTTCGCTATCTCGCTAGAATTCTTCCTGTGCTCTTCCTCTATGAGCGAAAACATGGACCTTCTCTTCGGATCGTATTTGTCGGTGTTCCTGTATCTAAAAAATTATCCTTGTTTGTCGGCGCCTCCAAAGTAATATTTATGTTGGCATTGAATAATTAGCCATTTAGTGGTACCATAGAAATACGAAGAATGGATATTACCGCCTAACCTAACCGTCGAATTTTCTGCGATCAGCAGCAGATCACTTTTCTGATCAAGATCCAATCGGGTGTGTCCCCAGTTTTGGAAAATAGTTTCGATGATCTAAAGCCGATTGTTAAATAAGAAAAGCACAGAAAGAACTTCAGATTTAAGAAGTTGAAAGGTATTATAAATAGACAAGGCAATTAATATCAACATAACATATTAGGTATAAATATGCCCAAGTACACTATGTGGCAACATTTTTGTAAATTCGTCAACTTTTAACTTGTCACGTTCGACCAATGAAAACATTGGATTATTAGAGTTGAAGTGCAGCCAGATAATGTATAGTCCTCCATACGGCAGAATGCTTGCGACGTAAGGGGGAAGAACTCGCAAATATTATAGAATTAGTCACAGTTCAGGGGCGTAGCTCAATTTTGTGTAACTCACAGAGTTAATTTTCATATAATTGTTATTTAATTTATTGTTAATATTATTCTTAACGGTGATGTCTTAGATTATGGAGGAAGGCAAACCCTTATAACATTTACTCATTTTGCACACGTTAACTCCCAAACATACGAAACGCCACTGAGCTCTCTGAGCCGGCGAAAAACTTGCCAGCGGCCTAAAAAATGAGGCCTGTATGGTAGCCCAAATACGCAGTTAACTTTGCGTACTATAGAAACAGGCACAAAACGCGTTGGCTAACTGATTTTGTCAGCCGACTCCTTCGCAGAAGTGCTGTGTTGCCGCATTTCAAAGGCGATGGTCGATGCGACGATGTTGAAAAAATATAATAGGTGTTTTATCACACCGCGTTAAAAATAAATGATAAACAAAAATGGGCAAGTGGTCCCGTGATGCGAGCTTTATTTTTTCGGTATAATAGAGTTCAGAAATTCGGCTTCAATATGATAAAACTTGTATTCGCCAATAAATAACGACTACTCGTATAGGAAATCTCGCAACGCTGCCCGCATTCTTTAGAAACGTTTTCTTTCGTGCTATAAACGTGAACTTCTGACGTGTTTCACGAATCTACTTAGGGTTTTGTGTTTTTACATATACCTACGCTTAACGTTAAGTAACCGAAATGTTTTGAGGTTGACCAAAACATTACAAACTCTCACAATGACACAACAAAATCTATAATTTTAACTTTTAGGATTTATCTTATTATATTATTTGTATTGTTCTTGCGGTGTTTTGAAGGTTTGAAACTGTTTGATGTCAGACGTAAACGTTGACATAACATTTCACACTTCAACTCGATTTTGCAGTGCTCCATTAACGTTAATTTTTATGCGTTTATCTAAAAGTTTACGTATTTTATTTATATTTATTTTATAAGGTACCCTGGTAATATACTAAAGAAATAATAACTATCCCCTGTAAGCTTAACTTAGAAAATGGCGGCCCAGGTGATTACGAAGTTCGCGCAGCTTTACGCTCATTCTCTTTTTTTCAAGGCCAAATTTTCAATCTCGTCTATTCAGTTTCTGCTAACCTAACCTACGTTTTCTGTATACCTATCTTTAGTGTTTTGTGATTGCTAATTATTAGTTGACATTGGCGATATAAGATTATCATGTGGTGTTTAGTGTGATATTTTAGGACAATGTAGTGGCCTGACGTTTTTAAAACTTGTTGCATTATATATTAATATCATTATTGAGCAATTGACTAATAATGGATATATTTATAAAACAATCCTGATATGACAGTTTTGTTACCTATATTGCTTACCTGTCCAAGGGAATGTCCCTCTCCCTTTCACCGTCTCTGACGTCCCTTTCCTTATAACGGTGTTCCTCGGGGATATGTCTCGGGGCCGGCTTGGGCCTTTCTCTGTGATCATTGTAAAACCTAAAGAAATATATTAAACATTCAAAAAAGACCGCGATTTTTCTAAAGGTGTTAGCCTACCTATCGTCATACGAAGACCTTTTGTTGATTTGATCCTTGACGTTGTAGGCGCTGCTGCTGTTTCTTTTCACGAAAATCGGTTGTTTTTCCCTCCTCACAGGGGAAATCGGAGGTTCTGGCCTTCTTCTCTCTTGCTCTAACCTCTCTTTTTCCATGAGGAGGAATTTTTCTTTAGCGTCCTTGAACCTGTCCTTTGGGGCCTGGAAATAATAAGTAGGTGTTATGATAACCGGAAGAATAAATATGTGTATCCGTGCCTTGACATCTTCAGGGGATGGCGATCTTTGTCTAAACATTGGATTTCTTCTGTTCGTGGTAGAGCTCTCTTCGAAATATTTTCTTGAATCTCTTGATTGGTGGATGATGTCTTCATCTCGTCTAGAATGGTAATCTCTTTCGTGTTCTCTGTAAAGTAAAACAAAGATTTCCATAAAATAGGTATACAGTGTGTCCCAATTTGATACCGGACACCTCAGAACGATATGAAGGACAAGGAAAACAAATGGTCTCTATTTTTTTATTGGTAGTCCCAAGGGAGGGTATCTCAAAGGCGGTGGAATTTGCATGGGGTAATTATTTCATGGCATGATTTTTTAAAATTGCTAATTTTCAAGAAACCCTATTAGGGATTTTTTACGACAAAATGTTATTAAGAAAACTTGTTCAGAATGAAAAACTGAGTAGAATTGCAAAATTTCAAAACTCTAGGCCTACTTCGATTTTTAGCTTTTTCGCCTTTCTCCCACTTTTTTCTTAGAAATGTGTCCCTTCTGGAGCTTTCACGTCAAAATATTATTAAGGAAACTTGATCATCGTGAAAAAATAAAAGTTTGACGTGAAAGCTAAAGAAAGGACACTTTTCTAAGAAAAAAGTGGGTGATAAATCTAAAAATCAAAGTAGGCCTAGCCTATTGAAATTTTGCGAATCTACTCGGGTTTTCATTCTGAACAATTTTTTTAATAACATTTTGTCGTAAAAAAATCCCTAATAAGGTTTCTTAAAAATTTGCTATTTTAAAAAATCATAGCATGCCATGAAATAATTACCCCATCCAAATACCACCACCTATGAAATACTCTCCCTTGGTACTACCAATAAAAAATAGAGACCATTTGTTTTCCTTGCCCTTCATATATTTCTGAGGTGTCCAGTATCAAATTGGGACACACTGTAGGTAACGTGTCTAAATATTTACATGTTTTTTTACAACCAAAATAATACAAAAACTTTGAAATGTGTTTTTTTTTTATAATTCTGAATATTACGTGTGTTTTTTTATCTTAATAAATACAATGTGTCCCGGATAAGAATGAGCAGCATGGCGATCTTGCAAACGGTGAGAGATAGAAATTGTGAGGTCAATAAAATGGTACAAACAGATTTCTAACATCTTTTTTCGTTTTCGAGTTATTTTGAAAAAAGCGAAATTTTGTGTTTTCGATTTTATTTTTTCTGAAGTTGTTATCACAGATAGGAAAAAAGAAAAACACTTTCTTGTGGCACTTTTTAACGGGCTTTAAGATGGCGTTTTTAGATTTGTTCCACAACATTTCGTTTTTGAGAAACCATCTTCCACTTTATTTTTTTAAATACGGACCTGTTTCTTTTGCGGATTTGCACTTTTTATTGCAAATACCATGATGTATGGCACGAATTATTTTTAAAATGTTTTGAGACAATTATACTGAAAATTCCTTTTTTCCATTCATTTTTTTCTATTGCTGCCCTGTATTTAATAATAAGAAGTCTAAATATTAATCAGTATTGTCAACAATTTAACTTACAACCTATCTTTCAATCGGAGAGCCAAAAAAGGACGGCAAAGACTAATAACAGTCACATACGATAATAAAAAAATAAATAAAATCCTCCTCCTAGAAGGCTTTGAAACAACGAAACCAACCATTTGTCATTTGTCATAACTCCCACTGTATCATTTAGTTAATAATTTGTATTATTAGAAATGGAGGGTGGTTTTTCAAATGAAGACAAATTTAACATGTTAGCATGTTATATCTTGTGTCACAGAAATAGTGTAGAGGCCGAACGAATGTATTGTTGCAATTAATAAATGGCAAAAGTTATTGGTTTCATTAGCTTGAAGCTTTCTTCTCACAATTAGAAAAAGCGAAGAATTTACTCTAAAACACAATGCGACACTGTTTGCTGTACAACAACAGAGGAAAACACTAACAAGACAGGGCCGTATTTAAAAATATTAAGTTTTCGAAGCAAAAATAAACTCTAAGTTAAATTGTTGACGATACTGATTAATATTTAGACTTCTTATTATTAAATACAGGGCAGCAATAGAAAAAAATGAATGGATAAAAGGAATTTTCAGTATAATGGTCTGAAAACGTTTAAAAAATATTTCGTGTCATACATCATAGTATCTGCAATAAAAAGTGCTTTCAAAATCTGCAAAAAAAATCCAGGTCCGTATTTAAAAAAATAAAGATGAAGATGGTTTCTCAAAAACTAAATGTTGTAGAACAAATCTAAAATCGCGATCTTAAAGCCCGTTAAATAATGCCACAAGAAAAATTTTTTCTTTTTTCCTATCTGTGATAACAACTTAAGAAAAAAATAAAATCAAAAACGCAAAATTTCGCTTTTTTCAAAATACCATTTTATTGACCTCAAAATTGCGCAACTTTTTCCCCATTTAACCGTTGTTCTATCTCTCACCGTTTGCAAGATCCCCATGGTGTTCATTCTTATCCGGGACACATTCAACTTGGTAGGTATATGTTTTGTTTTTGGTTCTTACCGTGGTAGTGACTTATGTGGTGACTTTTCTTTCTCATTTGTATAAAATCTCGGATCGTCCGCTGAATATTTCGTCCTAATGTCCCTGTTATTTTCTTTACCGTAATACTTTTCTTCATCGGCATATTTCGATCTTGTTTTAGGAACTGGTCTCTTTTCAAAAAATTCTTCGCCCTCATATGAAAATCTCTGACTCGCCTTTTCCCTGTACCTTATATTTTCGTCGAAGCCATCATCCTCGAAATATTTTACAGGTTTCTCGTTTTTCTCTCGCCTGTTCTCTTGGTACCTTTCATCTGGGTACCTATCGAATTTTTCTCTGTAGTTTTTGTCGTTTATGTACTTGTCAGAGTTAGAAGAATTGAACGTTTTTTCTAAGGTTTTGGCCCTAGTCGAGAACTCTGCAAAAGATTTCTGCCGTTGTATTTTTTGTTCGCGTTCTTTCTCCAACGATTTTTGCCTTTCGAGGTATTTGTTACTTGAAAATTTCGCGATAGGTTTCTCTAAATATTTAGATATGTTGCTCGGTTTTCTGTAGTCGTGGCTTTCCTCGGTTTTGGTTTTTACATCGTCGTAACTGTATCTAAAAATAAAAATCAAAACATATTTTTTAAATGGTATAAAAAAAATTGCCAAGTAAGAAAATTACCTGTTAAATCTTTGCACTGGTTCTGAAGATTTTTCTCTACCGTCGTTCTCGTAATTTTTCAGAGGTCTCGGTAGACTCACATGGTTATTTCCTTCCATTAAATATACAGAAGTTTCTCCAACTTCTTCATTCCAATCTTCATCATCTGAAACAGAAGAAAAACAATGTTTTGTTAATTTAAAAAGCAAACTAAAAAACGCTTATTCTGTTTACTATACCAGTAGTTACTAGTGGCTTATTTACTGTACTACTCGTATAACTGGACATTTCCTTTTGCTTACGAGCGGAAATGCCTACACTAAAATTGATTTAAGGCACAAGTTATAGGTGCACAATGTAGGTAGGCACAATTAAGTAGTGTCCTTTTGAAAATTTTACGACAAAATGTTATTAAGGAAACTGGGTAGGTGTGCACAATTTGTAAAGTATAGATCTAGGTATGGTATTTCTAAAGCCACTTGAAACAGCATAAAAACCGTTGATTGATTCTTCTATCGACGAAAAAACTCTAATTGGCGTCACAAAAAGAATATAGGACATAAGCATCACGCAGTTTTCAAAATATACTTATTCTACCAGCAATATAACTTTTAAGGTTTTTTAAGGTTGTCGACAAACACAACGTAAAGGTTAATGCACCATATAATATTGTCAAAAGGTCTCTAAAAAGCCATATATCGATTATAACTATTTACGCAAGTATATCCTAAGATCTGTGAAATTATGGCACGACTATCCACCGCATTTCGCTGCACAACTGGCCAGCCGTCGAACAGTGTAACCCATACAAGTATTGGTGATATTATATTAGAGGCGAGCATGCAGTCACTTGTTTTTACTACAATATCTATCTTCTCTGTCTCCTTAATCTCTTTTTACTACTAATACCAGGTTCGGTTTAATATGTTTAAAAAAGGGTTTTGTCTTGTATTTTATTGCCGAAGCGCCTGTTCTCGAGCTACCCTGGTAAAATATAAATGAACTCGCTTCGAACACAGTGATATAAGGGGCGCAATCTATTTCATAGCATTTACCACCCTCTGCTACTGGTAAAAATACCAAACTAATCAGCAGAAATCACCCGTATAAAATTCAAAGATTTTTATGCGTTCGTCGTCGACCTAGTCAAGGAGGCAGCCAATAAGAAAGCGAGCGCAGCGATTTGATTGGTCGGCGTTTAGGAGATCCACGGAGCAGGTGTCGACGTAGGCCAGTTAGGCCAGTATAACCAGTGCGGTGCGCAGGAATAAGAATTGCGCTTTATTTTACGGATTTTGGTTTTGTGTATAAAAAATTTAAAACGCACAAAAATGAATTACTTTTTCAAAAACCGGTACTTTTCCAGTGGCATATCATTTTTTTTATTAAAAAATATAACAAAAATATGTTGCAGACTTAAGTTATTATTAACCTGGCAAAACCAAAGAGGTAACTCAAAAAAAGTAACGATTAAGTGGCGCCCTCTGTGAGATAGGTAGAAATTGACATCTCCAGCTGACGAATATCTTCGCATTTCAGTGTTATGTAATTCTATACCAAGTTGTTTACTATGGTTACCCATAATAAAAATTAAGTTATATAACCGTGTATGGGTATTTTGAAATGCTAAATGAAGCACAACACGGTGTGTATTCATTGAACAATTTTCTAGTAAATAATATCTTTGTCGATAAACTAGGACAGAAATGTAGCAAAGCAATATATTTATACACTGTATCATAGTCCAACGGTTGGGACGATGGTTGTGCCTACCACGTTGTCTTTATTACATTTGCAGTAGGTAGGTAGGTACCCAGGAAATGCGATGGTATGCAAAGTAGTTGGGTAGGTACCTATATGTACGTTTAGATAATACTTTATACCTTTTACAGTGATTATAGTATTAATCACTGCTTTTACCTACTTACATTTTAAGTTGATAAAATGATAATACAGCAATTCAATTTTAAATTTCAAATTATGAAGAAGTAGGTACCTACACAAACGCCTATGCCACTTTGGTGCATGGCCGCAAAAGTTAATTTAAATTACAAAATTACTTACCGATGGTTTATTATCTTCAAACATTTTAGTTTTGGCGGTCAGGGAAGTGCCATAAGCCGTACAGTTAAGCATAATAACTCTAAAAAGTATCTAATAATACCACATATTGAGACATCTATCACGTGTCAGATATCAAAATATTGTGTCAAAACTTGGTAACTACTCAAGGCGATTTCCGTCTGATACACATAGAGCTTTGGCTCCTTCCTGTGTGATTCTTTAATCAAAAGAACGAAAGGAGTAACATAGGTATTGCAAATTATTGAATTCTAAACGTCACGTCTCCTTTTGTAACAAAATAAAAACGGCAGAAAAAATCTTGGCTAATTATATAGTAATTTATGTAGACACAGGCAATCTCCAGCTTACCCGTAAATTCAGGAATGTACTGTTACAAAACAACTATGAACAGCTAATTATTTGTGATATCCTAGTAATTGTTTGGAGGACAAGAATACAATAGATGGGAAGAATCTTATTACAGCAAGATGCAAAACTGTAAGTATGTGTATCTATAGTGTGTTCCGGGTAAGTTTGCAAGTTCTACAGGTTCAGGTTTTCTAAGTTATAATGGTAGCTAAATTATTGTTGTGTAAAACAAGACGGTTATGATATGGAGGTTATGATATCGAATCAGATTGCCTCAGATACGATTTTCTTATTAAAAAAAGTTTTGCATTGGGCCCATATCAATTCTATTGCATTAAATATACAATGATATGGGGGAAGCCTCAACGACTTGATGTCCCATTTTATTAATTATATTGTCAGACGCATAAGGCAACTTGGATTTATAATTTTTAACGATCTGGAGCAACTCACATTTAAAGGAATTTTTTATTGCTTAAATCCAAGATTCCTTAAAATTACACGTAACGTTGATTTGCTGCAGCTCAAAATTCCCTTTTTTCAGTTCTTCGCATATTTTTTCCCTAGTTAAGTGTTGCTTGTTAGTTGTCATGTCATAAATCAAACTTCTTATTTCTCCTTTATCCGATTCTGTCAAATCTTTGGTTTTCGGGGCTGCTTTACTTTTAGTGCGTACCATTTTAATATGTTTAATGCCTTCTTGCCTAATTCGTGAAATGGTCCTTGTACTAATCTGTAACGCCTCCGATGCACATTGAAGTACCGATAAATTTATACGTGTGTTCTCTTTTTTTTCTTGGAAATATTTCACCACATTTAATATTAATTTTCTACTTTGGGCACTGAATACTTCACGCTGCATTGTTATTACAGGAAGTCTATCACCAAAATAAACCAAATATTTAATTACTGCCCTGTTTTATAGGCGTCCTTCCATTTGAGTATATTATCTTTATTAACATAATGTATCAGACAAGGACAGAGCAATAAAAAGTGGGTCTTGCGGTTCTTTAAGCCGAACCCCTCGTTCCAAAACATAAGGGAGAGCAGGTCATAGCCCATCTCTCTCGATTTTATGGCCGACTTCGCCTTTACATTCTGCCCTTACTATATCTTAAATATTTCAAGGTATTGTCAATAATTTTAAAATCAGACAGGTAGACGGTAATCTGCTTTATCTAAAGTTGTTTTGTCGTCCACAATCTGATACAAGCATCAGACATCCCTGGGACATAAATATTAAGCACTTAAACTGGAAATGAAAAAATTCCAAAGCGAGAAGTATATGTCTTCGATGGGTCCGAGCACTGGGCACCACCATTTAGACTTGAATATCTGGTTTGATAGGCTCGGAGGGATATATTTAGAAGGCATCGTTCTCAGGCAGGCGTTTTAATATTCCGAAGCGTCGTCATGAGCTCTTAATGTTGTCGAGTTATGCTAAGTTGTGATAGGTTAACGGAACGACGTCGCAAGCGAGACGTGTTTTTTTAACAGGCTAGTGATCGTAGTAGAATATTTGCGTTATTTTTTGACAAAAGCAAAAAGGAGTACGTAGTACCATAAATTAGAATCCTGTCACTGTTGCTATGCAACCAAACGTACAAAAGTATGCAACCAGTTTTTCAGAAGTATGCAGCCGGATATACGATCCATCAGACGCTGTAACTTCCTAAAAGTTTCGTTCCGTTGATCCAGATTTTGAAAATATCGTGCGCCGATTCTATTAAATGTCTTGTTCTTCGTCCTCCTGTAACTTTCGGACCGAGCTTAGAACCGGCCTCGCCTTCTTCTTCTGCTCGGCTCGCGAGAAGTGAAAGACGGCAACCAACCCCGCGGTCAGGTTCTCTCCGGCGACGTTCGGCCGTTTTCGAAACAAAAAAAAAACGGCCACCTTCGACCGCGGATTCGAGACCCACATTTTCGACGGCGCGTCCCACATACCCGACGGCAGGCGGCACCGTATACCGTTGGACGGTGCGACCTGCCGCGAGAGACAGGTGGCGCGTAGTAGGCGGCGATCGGGGAAGGCTGTTTTAAATCCGAAATTATCTCGGCGATCCTGGATCTTTCTCGGCGTTTTTCGGGTTGGATCGACGGGGATTTTCCCGGTAATTTCGGCGGTGTTTGTATTTTCTTTCTGCGTTGCCCAGACCGCAAATTACAAGCGCGTATTTGAAAGTTGTACTTTGACGAAGTGTCTCCGGCAAAACTTTGTGTACATTTTCCAACTAATTTCCAATGAACGGTTTAGAAGTTGACATCAAACGATCCCATTAACGTTCGCTCTAAATGCCGCGCTCGATTCCGCGCATAAATAATGGGCACTTGTCGGCGCGTTCGCGTATTTTCTAAAAAACGAACAGCACGAAAAAAATATTCGCCTCTCGCGTCAATCAAAACGTTCTCTCTTTTTTGTGAAGAAGAAGAAACGCGCGCGGCCTCTTCTTCTTCGCGGGCCGCGCCTCTCGCATACTGGACCGCGGCCGCCGCCTCCGGCGACCACCTGTGTGCGCGCCGCGCGTCTCCTCTTCTTCTACATTTGGGTGCGAGGGCCCGAGGCGCCGAAAAATAACCAACCCGGACCCTGCCTGGAAACCGAACCGGAACGGAATGCCGGAGGAAGAAGAAGAAAATGGAAATTTACCTCTATTTTTTTTGTTAGGTCCATTATTTTTCGGTTTCAATTTCTCAACCTGCATTACAAATTTTTTTTAGAAAACGTGTAGGCATTCTATAAGCATTTCTTTTCATGTTGCAAATATCACGTATTAAATGTTACGAAAGGTTTTAATGTATTCGGAACACATTTACTGTGTCATTTTGCACGTGAAACTGATCGATATTTCCATTCATTTCGTAAAAAAAAATCAATAAAATCCACCGTTATACAGATGTGGTACACACTTTATTAAAGGTTTTTACTAATCATTGTGTTAATAATATGTTATAAGTAATTACCTCAATTTTAATTGGAAGATACGGTATGTATACTGGTCTATAGTAAGTGGGACAGAAAAAAATTGCGTATTACAATTATTATTGTACAGGCTGCAACTATTATTTTTTCGTTCATATTGTGTTGATCCTTCTGGTCCTTTAAAAAATTATACCTGTGCACATCTTCAACTAGAGCCGGGCCTGTATACGTTTCCCGTTCCCAACGAACACGGTTCGCGAGTTTTCGTCATCTTTCGGCAACGTTCGGCGAACGCGGCATTCGAAGCATCCTATTCCAGGGTTGCCAGATGCGACTACAATTATTACATATATACTCCGTATTTCATAAAAACCATGGAAATATATAGATACCAGGGGTATGCAACTGGGTCCGGCGCATTGGCAACACAGGTCGGCCATTACGTCGGGTTGTGAAGGCCAAAGGGTATGATCGAAGGTAGCAAAAAGTGAGCTATATTCGCTCTGAACGCGACCCTATGTTAAACGGGTTGCCTATACATTACGGGTTGGAGGGTTGGACCAATAGAATCGCCGGATCAGACGCCTTGGCGATCGATGAATTTGCAAATTTTGAAGTTTTAATAAAAAAATATATCAACAATCTCGAACAAGGTAAGTTAAATATGTTATTATTTATTAATGTCATCACCCATAATAGTTCTTCCCGAATTATTATCAATGTGTTATTCGAGGAATATTCCAAATATGAATAGGCAGTGTGAAAAGTATGGTTAGAGGGCTATTTTTAGAGACACTGTTACAAGTTATATTTATTCCCTTTATTCCTGTTGTTTCTTCTTGTCTATGTTATTACCACTAGAATAACAATAGTCAGTAAAAGCATAGTCGAACCAGTTTGGTTCGACTGCTAAAATGACTCGTACTGAAAGCCCCGTCTACTTAGTAGTCGTAGTTTTTCAGCAGTTATTATTTTCTGTGTTTTAATGTGTTTGTCATTGTTTAACTCCAGTAGTAGTTTTCTGTTTGATTTAAAGATATAGGTACTATCGATAGTAAAAAATAACACCTTTTTATTATTTTAGATACAATGGAAACTGTTGAAACGGAGAATGGAGGCAACTTAATTTGAGAGTAGAAGACACCGCAGGCGGCGTGTCCCCGAAGAGTCTCAAACATGGCCGGAGTTACTTCAGCATCATCTACAATAGGTCAAATCGCTTTATTCATTAATAAGTAATGTGTGAGATTAACTATTTTTAAGTATATCAGGGAGAAAAAGGGTACGAAGCGAATTAGTGAGGGTCATACTAAAAAACTCAAGAAGTTTAAAAATTCGTAACTGTTTTCATTACTTCCTATCTAACATATTTGCTTCCCTTACTTGTAGCTATTGCGATCTGCTGATAAGGAACTTACTAATCGATTTTATCTTTATTACATGTTTCCCGACTCCGATTGCCGAACCAAGTTCGGTAGACTGGGAATATTAACAATGACCAAGACTTTTCATCTGTGATTTATCCAGACTGAAAGAAGACCAAGGACCTGTGATATTTATTTTCTAAATAGGAGTTAATTTTTATTTTGTTTCTATTAATTAAGTTTTTGTATATTGTTTTATTGGTGGTGGTGACAACAATAGTTCTAAATAATAGTAATTGCCACCCCTCCCCCTACAATACTCCTAGATTGGAGTATTGTGAGGGCGAGAATTATTATTATTATACCTTCCTGATATGTTTCTATGGTTTTTGTTTTAAATATATACAAAAAAACGAAAATGCTTCAATATATCCCTATAGTCCTTTTAATTGTTTTATTTCTGAAAAGGAACACATAATGTGGCGGAATATATCACATTATGCTCTCTTTTTTTGAAATAAAGCAATAATTAAAAGTAATTACATATCCCAGTGGGAGATCCCAGTTCAAATTTCCCGCTTCTCCCCCTTTGCCCCTCTCGCCCCCCGCAGAATTCCTTACAGAAATTCCAACCAAGGTTCATCCAACCCGGTAAGGTGGCGCTGACCGTTCTGCCTCCTGTCAGCGGTGTTGCCAGGCAAAAGCATTGACGCCGCATTTCTTAACCTATATATTTTGTGATAGATACCATGAAGTTTTCTTTAGTTCAAACTTTTCAGAATAATATTATAAATGTAGGATCTGCTAAACTAGGTATAGTAAACGAGAATCTGGGGAACAAACTAAACTAACTAAACCAATGTACCCTACATAATTATGCCACTGCACGCCACTGATACAAGGTTTACAAAGGTTCGCCATAAAATTTAATTTGCACGCGTCAATAATAAAATTTCAATTACATCTACACCCTAGGTTAATATGTTTGGGTGATCGAATGTGAAAGTAACACATCAATAATTTTAGGAAGTGATTTGTTAATAAAAAGACGCTGTCTCATACAACAATCGTATACATTGTGGCCACTGAGAGAAAGTCGAGGAAATTTTTTCGAATATTTTTGTACTAAATACCTGCGTACCTTTATATTGATATATGGCATAAAAACGTTGTGTAACTTTGAGATTTGTTTGTTGGAAATCTGGTTACTTTTGCATCTGACATCTACATTTAAACTACATAGGTATCTAGGTACGCAAAACTATTTAATAAGTAGAACACAGTTTTCCTCGGAGCACCCATATCATATGCATATTATTCAAAAAACAATAGACTAACAGCACTGCAGTATATGGTATTCAAAAGTGCAGTTATGTAACAAAATACCGCGTGTTGTGAATTATGATGCTGGCTTTATATGAGACACTGTATTTATACTCTATTCAAACTAAATGCAAGTGGCGCGTAAACATTTACACGATGGTAGCACGTGAACAATTCTGAGGGCTAATACGAGGCAGGGCCGCATTAAGGACGATCTCTATGAATTTGTATAATATAAAATATTAAAATAATATGCCCCAGCATTAGGAACTTGAAAAACAAACTTTTATGGCACTCCTAGTCATTCACTTACCTGCAAATTTCTACCATTAACACAAATCGAAGCTCCAACAATTAATAAACAGCGAAAGAATTATATCGGAAAAAAATAAAGATCCACTTGCAACTCAATACACCGCTGTAAGAAACACGGAGTCGCCGCACTCGCCCGCCGGGTCAGACTTTATTGTCGGCAAGCCGATCACGTGCGTATCACGCTCTAGCCATGCAACAACTTGTGTTTATGTTTCACTTGCGTTTAGTTTGAATAGAGTTTAGTAACTAACATAATATTAAAAAAAAGCTCTAATTTTACAATGTTGTCAAGAAAACATCAACGCAGTAAAAGGGTACAAATGCTATGTTAGATTGCTTCTATTTTTTGTTTGATTATAATAATTATTATTGTAATATGGGTGACATCCTTACTTCCCACAACATTAAAAAAATTGTCCAATCACCGCCGAACCTACAACTTCTGACAATAAAGCATTTATTTACGCATGCTTACCCAGGGTAACAGTTAACGAAGACCTAAAACGATAAATGATCACGAAGAGAAGAAGAAGAAGCGCCTGTCTAATACTTTTGCGCACGAAGAAAGTTTGTTAACTGTCACTGTATACCGTTCTAGACAAAAAATAATAGCGCCAATTTCATGGTTGTTGCTCACGAGCACACATGCTTACTCAACGTGTAATTGTTGCTGATTGGGATTGCTCTTGATCGCCACCATCTCAGACAAAAATAATAAACATAGACGAATAATTCAATACAATACAGACTCTGCCAAGATAAAAAATGTTTAGTAACATTATTTGGCTGACTTGGCTGACAATGCAATGATTGCACCATTGCCTTCTTCATAAATTTATCTTGTGCTTGCGAAATAAATGTATAAGCAACGTTAAAAAAACATCAATTTGGAACAATTAGTTGGTATCTACAATCTACATATAGTAAAAATTTGGATAGTTCTCATTTAACAATAAATTTTACTGATTTTGGGAATTCACTGATCCTACTTGGTCTATAAATAATATCCTTAATAAATTGCTTATTCTGGCTAACGTGGCAACGTTGCACGAGGCCTTTGTGATCGATGAGCATTCGCTTTATTATGCCCCAACAGCTGATCCAGAGTTGGTGTTGATGTGCTTCGAGTGTTTACTTTGCGTTATTCTTGTTTTTTTTTCTTAGATTTTGGTGTTATTTACATATAGTTTAAGTTAGTAATTAGTGAATTAGTGTAGTTTTAAGAACGATGGGATGAGTAAAGTGTTGGATTTGTGGCATAGGAAACGTAACCTCTGGTTATCATATATGATGCAGGCTTAAGTGTCAAATTTGTTGTTCTTGTTTTGAGTAGGCATTTTTTATGGTGGCTGATTACAATCCTGCCTTCAGGTTAGTCCATGTTTATTATTTGTCTGAGGTCACCATGAAGATCAACAACGTGTAGGTACCTACACCCTGTACCCAGTGCATTTTTCAATTGTTATTGGCACAAGACAGGTGGGTCGTCAAAAAATTTAATGATCAACAGGTGCCTCTTATGGAAATTAACATACGTATGTACATATACGCCAAACGTCAAGTGCTATCTCCTGTATAGAAATCCGATGCTCGACGCCGTGTCGAATCGTGGAGAGCTCTTTCTTTTACGACAATCGCCGTTAGGTGTTATAACCAAGCCGAGAAAATTGTTTACTATTAACGGGGAACATCGATCAATGTTTTTCAATGTTAAAGTGACGTCAGAAGCCGATTTTACACTACTAACGAAAATTAAACATGGCAAATAAGGTGCCTCTGCCTACCCATTTATTTTTGATAGAAAGCAAACTATACAGGGTGAGGTTTTTTTATGATCAGTATGGAGATCTCGGAAACTAGCGGAGATAGAAGGGAGGCTAAATGGGGAAAGAATTATTGCAGTTTTTTTATACATACTTACTAGATAGTTGGCCATGGTCTCAAAAAATCAGGCATTGTTAGAGCTTTCCAACGATATAATACTCGATATAGTTATTAGGAAAAATAACGGAAATAAGAAATAACCAGGGACTCTTTAAAGTAAGGGGACCCAGCATTATACTTTCCAAAGTGAGGGCTATTCTTTCCTCATTCTAATGGTCTCAGTGATGCCAAGTATGACTTTTTATTGGAGAATCTACGAATATAACAGGTACTTTGATTGTTAGTAAAAATTAATAATGGCTTCCATGATTTCTAAAAATTAGACTTGACAATGTTGTGTCTACAAGTGCAGAATATGGAAACTGTCAAATGAAACAAATTTATTTTCTTTTCTTGTACTTCACTTTTCCTATGTTATAGACTGTGACATGCTGGGTCCCCTTATAAAGGGTCCCTGGAAATAACTATGGTTTCCATTTAAAAAACACAAGTTCGTGTCATATCGCGAAAATGACAGCTGTCATGGAAAGTAGGACATGATAACCGAATTAGGGACACGATTCCCTTCAACTTTGGTATTTACATTTTTATCTAAAATGAGAAACAACAAAGCTAGATTGATTATAATAAGTCGCCAAAATTTCGTTTTTTTTTTTTCTAAATAAATATGTAGTAAGCCATGACTTTTTTTAAAAAACTCACCCTGTATATTCTGTTAATAACTCTTGGATTTTACCCGAACGTTCAGGAATTCCGGGCGTGCGAAGAAATCGAGCAAAGTAGGAAGAAAAAGCCGCTGAGAGCATTACGAGAACATTATAATTACTAGAGAGAGAGAGAGAAATAGCATCATACATTTAGATTTAAAAATTAAAAAGTTATCTATCTCAAACCGAATACACCAACACTGTCTAATAAAAAACAAACAAACTAACAAAACTCGTCAACAGCCTCTCTCGTCGATAGAAAGAAATGGTGTTGCGCAAACCACAGACTGCTATAATGTTGGGGTCCTTCACCTTGGCTAAGTCAATTTACTTTTTTGGCCGCGGATTATGACAAGAAAACGGCTGTTATAAAATCGGAATAATAATGCGGGATCGAATCTGGCATTTACGGGAAATGATTCGGCGTAAACCAGAACGGTATTCGAGATAGGTTTGACGGCTTTCTAACATTTGGGAAACGACAGACGCCCGGCGCAAGCTTATTAAATTTGTTTTGGTTGTGGAATGTCTTCCTTCCTTAATAACCAACCACAATAAACAAGGTGTCTACTGTGATACCACAGCCGATTCTAGGAGAAGCGCTGAAGTTGAGAAAGCTGGCAACATGGCTTGCGGGTCTGCGCGGCGTGGCCTGTCACTCCCTGTCGGTTGACGAGGCAGTGTGTCTCTGGGTGGAAACAGACTGCCCGAAGTGCTGGCGACAGCTTTTTTATAAATTTGTTTTATTTTTGTGTTCGCCGAGGGATGCTAGAACTTAGTTATATACCTGGCTGTAAGTCAAATCGTAATAACTTGAAGTAGCTATGTTTTCCTTGCTTGACTGCAGGCGGTAGGCTGGGCTTTCCAAAGGACGAAAATTTAAGAATGAAATGATTACGGGCCAATTGCATAGACAAACTAAAGTACCCTTTAAAATTAAAGGAGCTTTCTAACAATCCAAACATTGTTTAACATTGTTGCAAAAGTTTCTTTACCTAATTTTAAAATCAAAATATATTTTAGTTGAATGTATTATGAAATTGACCCAAACTGCCTTTTCAATCACAAGAGATATTATTCTCCTTCACAACATGCTGTTCTCTGTTCGCTTGTTGTTTGTATTTTTATGAAAATTTAACCATAAGGGAAGATAGTTAATCATCATTTGCCTGTGGGCGCACTTTGCGAAAAATTCTCACAAAAATTCGACCTAGGTACAACAAAATGTAGTTCCCTCTATTTGCCCAAATTTACCATATTATTTGTCGAAAATGTACCTAACCACACCAGGCACCGTACTTATTATTACTTATGTTATGTGTATATTTTGTTACTTGTTACTGCTTTTACCTACTTACTTATGTACCCAATTATTGAAACAAAGGTCACAAACGTACCTAATTATAATTAAAAAGAGGGTTGAACATTTAATAGAAAAGATGAACTAAGCCAAAGTGCAGACTGCATAGACCCGTTGAACCGTCCCGATGCGGCGTTGCCACATGTTTGCACGGGGCTTTAAAGTTTGAGAAGGCTGTGGTTATACCTATACAAAATTTTAGCAAAAGATGTAGACTTATACGGGGAGTTCTATTCTACGGCGTGTTAAAAAATTGAGCTAAATGGGAATTTATAACTTACCACTGGTGCTGTGGTTGTCCAAAGTGTTGAACCTGGAATCCGGAGCATCTGGAGACTCGGGACTGGGCGGATGATCAGATCCAATGCCAGAACTGCCTCCAGAGGACTCCATCCTTCTTCCTTTCACATTTTGGCCGACTATGTTCGCGTTTAGACACCTAAAAAAATAAACAAAGCGAATTAAATATTGGAAACGTTTTAAAACAAAATACGAACCTTCTCAGTTCTAT
This sequence comes from Pseudeuparius sepicola, assembly GCA_963920635.1. NCBI lineage: Eukaryota > Metazoa > Arthropoda > Insecta > Coleoptera > Anthribidae > Pseudeuparius > Pseudeuparius sepicola. The sequence goes on from OY987307.1 coordinate 30,149,939, forward strand.
GCCGGTCAGGTTTCCTTTTTGTCTGTGCACGGTGTCGTAGTCTCTTGGTGGTAGTAAGATTGGCGAATTCTTTTTCCCGAATTTTGCCCTCAATTCGGCAGCTACCGAATCGTATAGGCTCGTAACTCTGGAAGTCTCGATTGCAAACCTAGAAAAAATACTTAAATTGCTTAGCCTGTTAAATAAAACTATCCACTTACCTTTCTTCACTACTTTCTGATTCTCTAGTTGAAGTTCCAGTGTCACTACCTATGCTACTCTCAACTTTTTTCAATTCTTTTTGGGGCTTGAGTCTGGATTCGATCTCAGCGAATTTCTTTTGATTTTCAGGTCTCTCTATCAACAGTTGCAACTGTTGTTTTAGTAACGTGGCAGAATCTACACTGTCACATCTAAAATAATAATGTGCTACAAGAAAAGGCATAAAATAATAATGGTTTCATACCTATAAGCATGGACGTGCAGCGGACATTTTGTGACGGGGTTAAAAAGTAGTAAAATACAGGCAATAATATCATCGTGCTGGTAGACACAAGTTATGGTGTTGTGGGGGATAAAATGTTTGATAGTTTCGTTTTTGGGTTTGTTGTTTTTGGGACCTTGAGAGACTATATGTTGTATTATCTTAAGACCCTTGTGTGAAACCTAAAAAAACATGGATATTTGCTTCCAAAAATTAGTAGATAAGCTGTCAAAGTACGAGCGCACTTTAACCATGTTAATTCCCATAAGGCCGAAACATGGTAAAAACGTTAACGACTATAGAAAATGGTCTCTGTCTCTCTCATGGGGACTAACATAGGGAAAGTGCGTTCGTACTGTCTTCTCTACTAAAATTCATTCAGGGTAAAATATCAACTGAACTAAGTTCTAGTAGAAAATGTTACTATTGTTAAACGCTTATTTAAGGATATTAAATATGAAATCAAATTATTTTTACCTGAAGTGTAACTTTGAAAGGTTCAACATCCTTTTCCCTGTCTTCTAAGTGTTTGATAACCGGTAAAATATATTCAGATCCTCTAAGGCCTTTCGATTCCTTAGCCCCAAGAAACCAAACGTAGTAACTTGACTTCTTGATGTCCTTCCTAAGTTTTAATGCCATCTTTGCGCTATTTCACATTTTTACAAAGTTTTTTAGTTGTTATATGGCACCACGATTTCCAAAAAAAAAACTCGCTCGCGTCGTGACTGAAGCCTGAAACAAAAGAATGAAGTTAGAAATGTAGCACAAGTGCATGTCGTTCTAGATATTGTTTTATAACATAATTATTAATTATGGCCAATAGATTGCAATAAACAACTAGAAGAGATCTAATTTTGATGTATCTTGGTATAGACTGCTTCTTTATGCTCTGCTTAGTACTGAAGCATGTATTTAAACTTATTGTCTTGTTTTAAAAATTTTACAAAGTAGGTAGGTAAACAGAGAAATCAGAAATAATTATTCCGTTAAATTCTATATATTTTGAAAGTATATATTTTATCTCACACCCTGTAGATATATATCTTGTATCTTGACCGCAGAGTCAATAGACTTAAAATAATAAAATAATGGATTATAATCAAGAGACCGGACTTGGACTTCCTCTATATGCCTGGCCTCTGTTCTCCAGGCCAACTAGGATGGACATTAAAACTCGATTTGCCGGTGATTTTTTGTTTTTTGCCGGCAGGGTTACGTCACGCGCGCCAGGTCTACGTGATTTTGTGATGTAATGGCAGTAATTCGTGATTTTCGCAGGAATGGTACTTATAAGATATTCTTGTAATGGGTTTTTTAAGTGCCACTTACACACCACACACATCAGAAGAAGGAGCGCTAGAAATTGTTAAATTTCATTTTAAATTGCAGATTTTAAAATTTTGAATTTTAGGTTAGAATTCTCTACGCTTCAATTAAAATGCTTAAGGTAAACATTTAGGTGTATGTCTGGTTGCATATATGTACATACCTCTACCACAGATGGCAATCTGTGCCTCTACCTCTCATTTGTATGTGTTCTAACCAGAGATATGGATATTTTTCTAAAAGTGTTGGAGATGCAGAGTGAACTGGATCTTATGATCATTTAATTCTTGCGAGATTTCTACGACACGACGCGAACAGGTTAATGTTTTTACGCCCATCGCAGACGCTTGCGGCCATCAATTATTTTAGTTCAGATGCAAATTACAGTGCAGTCTCAAACTTGTTCTAACCATGAGCGAACGCAAGCAGTTTCAGGATCCTTTTTAACTATAAGGCGACAAATAGTTATAAATTTTAAATACACTAATAACTGTTGTTCAATTACTAAAGATAATAATCAGTGATAAATTATAAAAGGCAGAGAATGCGGCGATAATAAAAAATAAAAAAAAACTTGGGCTTTTTGTGGGAATTGAACCCGGGACCTACGGTTTAGTAGTCACGTGCTCTAACCTTGCGGTAAACAAGTGCTTGTCAATTTTTGATTATTATGCCGCTCTCATTTGACACTGAGGAAACACTGATATTATTATTTTTTTCTGTTAAAGCCTATCCAGTTTGTCTAATAAAGAAGGTAATTTAATGATATTTTGATATCTTCGCTACTCTCTGAATAGAACATCCTTTCGTACTAATGGAGATAGGTACAGAGTGTGCCATTTTGGGTGTTTTTGGGTGTTTTTCTCAAAAACCTCGGATATTATTAAAGCTAGAGGGTGGCGGTTTTCACGTCACTATACTACTTTTTTTTGCGAGGAATTTGGTGGACCAATCAGATTTTAGATAAGTTTTATATTTTATGCGCATTGGCGCAGGACTGAAATTTTCGATTTTTTGGAAACCTCTCTCCTGGCTACAACTTATATATATTGACAAATTTAATTAACTATTTTTATAGATTTTTTGGCGTAGAATCGAATGGAATAATTAGTTTTTTGGTAGCGTTAATAGTTTTTGAGATATGAACTATGGTTTCCATTTAAAAAAAATATATAACTTTGGTTCATATCTCAAAAACTATTAACGCTACCAAAAAACTAATTATTCCATTCGATTCTACGCCAAAAAATCTATAAAAATAGTTGATTAAATTTGTCGATATATATAAGTTGTAGCCAGGAGAGAGGTTTAAAAAAAATCGAAATTTTCAGTCCTGCGCCAATGCGCGAAAACTATCAAACTTATCTAAAATCTGATTGGTCCACCGAATTCCTCTCAAAAAAGTAGTACGACGTGAAAACCGCAACCCTCTAGCTTTGATAATAACCGAGATTTTTGAGAAAAACACCCAAAATGAGACACCCTGTACTGTTAAAAAGTACGAAATAGATGATAACGCTTTAATCATGAAACGATTCATTTCTGTTACACCCTGTATATCGCAGCACTTAACACATAAATAACTATTACTCAAAACCATAAAAATGTTCCTTCAACTTTGCTTATTATAAAAAAAACGCATAAAAAAAGAAACAATCGAAATACGTCAATTTTTTTTGATACAGCACCAATCTATAGATGAGCCTGTTGTACCCACCGAACTATGATTGTGCCTCTCACATTCTGCTATAGGTCAGGGTCCCCCCAAGCCCGTGCAGAATCCATTGTTGCCATTTTTTCGGGCGGTTGCGTCAGTGATATTTGCCGAGAAGTATTAATCGCTATTTTCGACACAAGGATGCGGAGATGGGTCAAGTGGCATTTAGGAGGTGTCTTGTTTACAAGTTTCTTTGATTTTATTGGACTGTTCAATTCCTATTGAAATTATTATTATTAGGCAACAGTAATTATATAATTTATTATATCCGGGTTACTACTAATGAGCATGTTCATGTCTAATGGGAACATTGCCATATTTTACAAGCTTATGACACCCTGTATATATACAATATATATATATTTTTTGAGAATCTATTCATTTTTCTTAACAATTTATAATACCTAACCCAAAGGTGGTGGCAATTTCGTGTCAAATTTGCCAATGAACTTAAGAGACCTCAAAAAAAAAACATACCGTTCAAAATCGTTGGTAATGCGATCTTTATCTCATTCCTTTATGGTTGTACAGTGTTGCTAAATGTTACACTTATTTCGGGTGTGTTCTGTTTCAATGTACCTACCTTCACTTTTTAATGATTGAAGTGCCAGCAAGGACAGAGTTGTAGTTTGAATAATTTGTCTATAGGTTTGGTAGGTACATATTTTCTTTTAAAATTAATTGTGCAGGTTTTTTTAAATTCTCTTTTAAAAACCGTACCTACGGCACCTATATATTTTTTCAACTAAAACTGAAGTATCTATTAACAGTTATTGTGTAGAGAATTCCTTCAAATGATGCACCCTTTGTTTGATAATGAAAAACCTTTCAAGCGACTGACCCCAAGCACCAAGCACGTAGTATCTTAAAATTTATGTTTGTCGTAAACGAATACAATTGAGAATTGTTTAGAATCTTAGCCTTACGAAGGAGTGTTAAAAGTCAAGGACAAAGATTTATTTTATGTGCCTTTCTTTGGCTGCCAAACTAACATTATTTTAGCCACTAATGAGCATTAAATATCACACCGACAAACACGTGCTTGATTGAACAAACAAGGAAAGTGTAACCCTGAAGAATTCTCAGATATAAAAAATATCCTAACATTTTCTTTCCATTCTGTATGTGCTCACGGCTCATACAGAGTAGTAGGCATAATATACCGTTACAGCAAAGTGTAGGCGAAGCATTTGTTTATTTCATGAGTGAGGTTCAAAATAATCATTAGGAGGTAACAGTTAAAATTATAATGTAGATTATGTACGTAGGTACACGAAAACTTTGTTTGTAAATAAATACATTGGTTTAAATTTTATGACATAACTTTAATGATTGAAAATTAAAAACATAGGCGCATATGTAAACAATTATCGCAAAAGCACTTTTTGGTTATATTACTGTCATCTGTGACATTTGTTAAACTGTACCTACCTAGTTACTTCTAGTTAAAAACTAAAAATGTAATGTTATTAATTGCATTTGTGATGAATCGAAGATATGCCTCAAAAGTGTGTCAGCTAACTTCTCACAGAAATACCAGAAAATTTAAATGGTTACAAAATTTGCAATCTTTAAACAATTACCCTATTGTTCTTCTGGTAACTCTTACACCGGCATAATTGTTAGGTAAAAAGGCTTAATTGCCCTGGATACTAATTATATAATTTCATAATTGATAAGAGTAACCTGGGATTTAGAAGATTGTACCGGAAAATACCTTATAGTTTCATCTGGGAAAATTTTCTTCGGGCAGCTAGGCTCTCTATGGTATATCACAGATATTTTTTAACAAGTTTTCATAAAGATGGCGATAGAGAGACTTTAATTTCGGCCACCCTGTATACAAAAAAAGAAAAATGAAAACTTTCTCCTAAGTGGCCGCCTGCGCATTTCTTTTTATTGCCTAAATATCCCAAAGCGCCAGTGTACAGTCAGAGAAAAATAACAATAAAACAGTCCTACGCACGAAAGAAAGTCCAATTTATAGAAGAATGTGGTACAACGGCCAGAGACCATTTTCTTTCAGTTTCTAATTGCGAATCTTCTGCGTAAGTACCATGTATCTAATAAAGGCTGAAACAGGTCATCCATATTTGGCACTTCGAGAAAGGCCACGGTATTAGTTAGAATAATCGAGTACAAACTCCAGCCACAAATCGATTTGATGATCGCATTATATCCAAAATTTGAAAATATCTAGGTAGTTTGTATCATAACCTTAATTATTGAGTGGCTATATTGCTCGGAAGGGCAGAGGCCATGAAAAGATGTGAAGAAGAAGAATAATAACCTTAATTATTCAGGTTAACAAAAGGAAGGTCGGTTATGAATTCTTCTTCTTCTCGTTCGAATTTTTTCTTGTATGCCATCTTTCGAGTATTTTTGCCGTAATAAACTAGCAACTGCCAGCGAAAATTACCTTGTCTCCTTGTTGGTTACAGTTTAATGCAAATGTTTACAGGGAATTACTTCCTGCGGTCACAGCTGCTTCCTTGTACCTCGTGCCGTAGGAATTTCAATATCTAGTCGGCTGTGAAGTGAGCGAGAAAACAAAAACAAAATGGTGTGGCTGCGCCCAGCCTACTCTTCGTTTCAATGGTACCTATCAACGTTTCGTAGATATTCGATGTAAATGTTCTTTTAAAAAATTGCAAGCGTAACATTTCTGAGGATTATCGGTCCATATGCTCTTGCAATCGTTTTGATGTAACAATTTGAAATTTAAATGTTCCAAACATACGGCCAGATTAACATTAACGTTATTTGCTTTGCATAAAAAAGATATTAAGAATTGTCAACAGTTGACCCCAAATTTCTAAGATTATTTTCAAGAAAATTAGCTAATATATTCCCCAATCTCACGCGCCACATTTTATATGTAGCAACAACATAAATTACACATTTTTCCCACGCAAAACAAAAAAAATGTGCATATTATATTTTTCGTAACTTTTGAAGGAATTTACACAATGAATTAAACCAGCAACCAAAGCTATAGCGTCGTCTTTTACAACAGGTATAGGTACCAAGTCACTAATTAAAGTTTAAAAAAAATCAAGTGGGTCATGTAAATGTACCGTTCGAAAAATCATTAATTGGGCATCAAGTAGGCATGGATTAAATGTGGTCGTTAAGCTCGATGAGGAAGCTACAGGTGTCTTGTTGCGTTAGCAGAGATTTCGTTTGGAAATTTTGAATCGAATTTTCACAATAATTTATATTAAATTAGGTTATTTTGGATTATAAATTACTTTTTTTTCGTGTGTTTTTATTCTGTAATATCATAGAAGAATTTACGTAGTAAATCATAGAAGAATTTACGTAGTAAATTTACGTAGTAAATTCTTCTATGGTAATATTAAACAGTTGATACACACAGTGTGTTTCTCCAGTATAAAAAAAACTTTTTAAAGACAAGCTTTTATTTAATCCATGTACTAAAACGAATAAAATAAGTTTAAGTTTTCGTTAAGATAATTATTCAATTCCAAATTGCGACAAGTTTTTGCAAATTGAAAAGCTTCTCGCGCATAATGTTGATGAAAGTAGGTATAGTAAGGGCAGAATGTAAAGGCGAAGTCGGCCATAAAATCGAGAGAGATGGGCTATGACCTGCTCTCCCTTATGTTTTGGAACGAGGGGTTCGGCTTAAAGAACCGCAAGACCCACTTTTTATTGCTCTGTCCTTGTCTGATACATTATGTTAATAAAGATAATATATTCAAATGGGAGTACGCCTATAAAACAACGTTGTAATTAAATATTTGGTTTATTTTGGTGATAGACTTCTTGATATAACAATGCAGGGTGAAGTATTCAGTGCCCAAAGTAGAAAATTAATATTAAATGTGGTGAAATATTTCCAAGAAAAAAAAAGAGAACACACGTGAAAATTTATCGGTACTTCAATGTGCATCGGAGGCGTTACAGATTAGTACAAGGACCATTTCACGAATTAGGCAAGAAGGCATTAAACATATTAAAATGGTACACACTAAAAGTAAAGCAGCCCCGAAAATTAAAGATTTGACAGAATCGGATAAATGAGAAATAAGAAGTTTGATTTGTGACATGACAACTAACAAGCAACACTTAACTAGGGAAAAAACATGCGAAGAACTGGAAAAAGGGAATTTTGAGCTGCAGCAAATCAACGTTAAGTGTAATTTTAAGGAATCTTGGATTTAAGTACAAAATAAACGATGGAAGACAATACTTAATGGAAAAGCCAGATATGCGCCTGACAATATAATTAATAAAAAGGGACATCAAATGTTGAGGCTTCCCCCATATCATTGTATATTTAATGCAATAGAATTGATATGGGCCCAATGCAAAACTTTTTTTAATAAGAAAATTGTATCTAAGGCAATGCATGATGATAACACGGTAATGTCTATTTGGAAAGAAGCTCTCCAGGAAGGAAGTCAATAAAGAAAACTGGTCCAGTTGTATAAAACACACCGAGAACGTTATTAAGGATTGTTGGGAAAAAGAAAAGATATTGGACATTGACATAGACCCAATTATTATTAATTTAAATGACGATTCATATTCGGAAGATAGTATTTTATATTCTGACTAAAATTCATAACGAATTAAATGTATATTATTATTATTTATTTATTATGTATATACTGAGTTCTGACTATGTAAAGTTTACTTTATGTTGATATTTAATTTGTAACCTAACCAATGTACAAAACTCTATTTAAATATAAAACAATAGTGTATTATATAGCAAGGGGCTATAAGTGCATCTTTTAATCCCCGGAGTAAACAATCACTCGAAGGATTAACAGTCACTTTAGTCCAGTGATACATACGCTATTTTTTGCACCACAGCATTGAGTAAAGGAATAAATTATTCCTTTACTCAATGACCACAGGAACTAAAATTTTAAAATTCACAGGACATTATGTATTTACTACTATTTACTATGTAAAAAATTATTCACCTGTAATACAATTTAAGAATTGAAGGTGTATGTGCAGATAATTGGTCAAGATGTGAATATACGTGATTTGCTTTTTGTTATGAAATCTGCTGTCTTTATAGCAGGCACAGTTTCTTATTCTGCCTACCTACAGGAAACAAACATATTTCTGTTTAAAAATCGCTCATTATGAAAAAATTGGTAACTACTTATTAAATGCGGCATATTTTTTTTGGTCAAGTGAAATTCACTAGTTCCCCACAAGCACAAGAACCAGTCCGAAATACACACACATAAAAACCGTACCAAGTTCAAAATTAACTAAATTACAGTCTCCGGGCAAATGAAAGTGAGTACAAAAAAATTAACGAAGTAGATTGTTAGCGGCAATTCATGAATGGTTTGTGATAATTTATAATTATTTATACATTTACGTATTTACTTAACTTTCGCTGCTTTGTGTGCTTTAGTTAGCAGAGCAAGTGTGACCTTAGGTGAAAAAAAAAATAGTACTGTCTTAGCAATGAAAATAAAAATAAAATTTAAATATTTTTATTTTTGTGAGTAAAAAATTTTAGTCCTTTGGGATAAGTGACTCTTAATTAAAAATACGCACTTTAGTCCATTGGTACATAATAAACTATTAATATATCACGTTTCTAAAAAGAACTAAAAAGTAAAAAATAATTTGTTTAAACAAAATCAGCCTGCACTCAACTTTCACAAGGTTCTACCATCTAGATCTCTTTTTCCGTTTACTTAACTAAATCTCGATCTTTCTCTACACCCTAATTGGACATGTAAATTATAGCATTTTCTCTTAGTTCTAAGTTCAGAGCTGTAGGCTTCGAAACATAGTCAAGGATTACTAGATTGTCGGCTTCAGTAGAGAATGTAAAGCGCGAACTTCGATTAAGTAGGTATATAATAGGTGTGTGTAAATGTAGGTATGTGGTATGTATTATTTATATTCGCAAGACGATTGTCATTTTTCAATGGCCGAATGTGAATTTTTAAATTTAATTAAATTACTGTCAAAGATCATAATATTATCTGTTTAAAATGCCTTGAAGGCGTAAATGAATAATTGCTATAAAAAGTGCAAATTTCATAACAAAAAGCAAATTAAAGTTTTCTCTCTTATGTTGAAAACATTTTATTACAGGTAAATCGGTTTTGTTTTATTTTTGAATAGAATTTTCTTTCAAAATCGGATTGTACACCAATCCACACATCTGACGGTGGCGGAGGTTCATTCTCTGAGAAGGTTTGACCTGCTAAATTTTTTTAGAGGCCGCTGTAAATTATTTTCCTCAGAATTAGCGTATATCTTTCCAACAACTCAATGTTGTCTTCGATTTTTAATGCTACACAGGTCCACTAACAAAAATGAAATACTTATATGATTTATGTTTTTAAAGGCTTCTTGTTGCTTCGTTTTAGGTACAGCCACAGCCGATTCTAGGAAAAGCCCTGAAGTTGAGAAAGCTGGCAACATGGCTTGCGGGTCTGCGCGGCGTGGCCTGTCACTCCCTGGCAGTTGATTTTACAAGAAATTTACCAGAATTAATTTGTGTAGTGCGGGTAGTGCTATCGTCGCCAGATTGCTACGACGAGGCAGTGTGTCTCTGGGCGACAGCTTTTTTATAAATTTGTTTTGTTTGTGCAAAAGTGAAACATTTCTGTAAAAGTTTTAAGTAAAGAATTTTGCCTTTACAATTTCAAGCCTCAAGATGCCTAGAATCGCCGAGGGATCCTAGAACTTAGTTATATACCTGGCTGTAAGTCAAACCGTAATAATAACTTGAGGTGGCTAGGTTTCCTTTGCTTGACTGCAGGCGGTAGGCTGGGCTTTCCAAAGGACGAAAATTTAAGAATGAAATGATTACGGGCCAATTGCATAGACAAACTAAAGTACCCTTTAAAATTAAAGGAGCTTTCTAACAATCCAAACATTGTTTAATATGGTTGCTAAAGTTTCTTTACCTAATTTTAAAGTCAAAATATATTTTAATTGAATGTATTATGAAATTGACCGTAACTGCCATTTCAATCACAAGAGATATTATTCTCCTTCACAACATGCAGTTCTCTGTTCGCTTGTTGTTTGTATTTTTATGAAAATTTAACCATTAGGGAAGATAGATAATCATCATTTGCCTGATGGCGCACTTTGCAAAAAATTCTCTCAAAAATTCGACTTACAACAAAATGTAGTCCCCTCTATTTGCCCAAATTTACCATATTATTTGTCGAAAATGTACCTACCCACACCAAGGATCGTACTTATTATTACTTAGAATATTATGATATATTTTGTTACTTGTTACAGCTTGCGTATTGTCTGTTAAAGAAACCTACTACTAGAAACCTTACTTGGGTACCCAATTAATGAAACAAAGGTCACAAATGTATCTAATTATAATTAAAAAGAGGGTGCAGACTGCTCTAGACTGCATAGACCCGTTGAACCGTCCCGCTGCGGCGTTGCCACATGTTTGCGCAGGGCTTGCAAAGTTTGAGAGCTTGCCGTTTTTCTGTGCCTAAGCAGTAAGTAGGTTACAATGTCCATATTTGACACTGAAACTGAAGGAAAATCTGGAGCATTTAACTGCGGAAGTGTCTACCTTTTTAAAACATTCAGTTTTTATATGGCAAAATCCTTTCTCTTATTATCAGAAACATAAGAGTAATCTGATTAGTGATGACATAACCAAAAAATAACACATCCTAAACATAATAATTGTAAATAAACAAGATCCTTAACCGTGTTGTGTCCATCATACACCTAGGTCTACCTTTCAACTTGACACAATAATTTCCGTGTTTTTTTTTCGTACAAAACAACACCCATGCTATTAAATCGTGTAGGTAAGTCCGTGCTACCCACAAAGTCGCATTCTTCGGCCTTCGTGTGGCACGATGAAGACAAAAATAAGAGGATTTCTAAAACTTCTCGTCGGACACACTTTTGTTTGTATATCCGCTAAAGTGGAATTTTGGGTTAAGTTTACCATAATTTTCATGAGCGACGCCATTTCTGGTTTCGCTGCATATAATCATTGCGCCTAGGGGCCGAACGCGGTCATGAAAACGCATAGAGTACAGCATGTATTTTATAAGCCGTCTTATGTTGCCTAGAAATTACTTTCTAGCCTAGCCGAACACTTCGTTCCTCTAGGACTAACAGGTCGTGTCAAAAATTGGGAGAAACCACCATGCACAACAGTTGACCACCATGCACAACAGTTGACCACCATGCACAACAGTTGACCCGACCCGACTACCAGACTAGTTACTTCCAAGCCTTAGACCACAGAATCACGGGCGTAGCCAGGATTTAGTTTTGGGGGGGGTTTAGTTTGAGAAGTAAATAAAACAACAAAAATATACTTACATGAAATTTAATATCTATATATTCATCCGAAAAACTACGACATATTTATAAAGTTCTTAACTTTAAATGAAATGGATAAATTAATTTCGTTCCTCTGCGCTAAATCTAAAACCATTAAAGAAGAAATCTTCGGCTTTTTCTTTTAAATATATCCACTACTTCATCTGCATGAATTTCTGTTCCATAGTGAATGTTCATTAGAGCCAAACCATTAAGTCTGTTTTCACTTGTAGTGTTTCGTAAATAGTTTTTCAGTCTCCTTAGGCTCGAGAAAGACCTTTCTGGGGTAGCAGTGGATACAGGAATGGTAGCCAAGATTTGTAGTAATGTGTAAATATTAGGATAAAGGTTTTTATCGCACATATCTAGGCATTCCAAACTAGATTTCGGGGTAGGCAGTCTTCTTATCAGCATGCAAGGTAGCTGAAGCTTTGATAGCTAAATCCAAATTTGTTTCTTTATTAGAAACCCCTTGACCTTGACTACACCACTTTTTCCAGTAGTCCATACCTTTAAGTTTATCACCCTTCCTTTTTTTCCCCTCCATTTTTCGACAGTATTAATGATTCACGTATCTATCCTTAACAAGGTCATCGAATAACAGCGCACAAAAATTACTCACTTACACGGTACACTTAATTCTCTTCACTATTCGTTCACCACTTTTCACTTTTATTCGCTTCGAGTTCGCATGGAACAATACTGCCGTAAGCGCGGTCACGCGCCGCGGCGCCGCTTATATAGCAGCAAAGTAGCCGTCCAGAAACTTCCACGAACTTCCACAAAGTTTCGCTCATTTCGACCGAGGGGCGTGGCGACTAATCGAGAAACAACGCAAAGTGTCCCTACAATACAAAATAGTTCGGCTGCAACTGCGTCTGCCTCTCGTCAAAAGATGGCGCTAGGCGCTACTATTACTACATATATTCAAACGTAATAATAATTTAACTCTTCACTCCTCGTATTTTTTCGGTATAATATTAGGTAATATTTTGCTTATTTCGGGGGGGGGGGGTTTGAACCCCCGAAACCCCCCCCCTTGGCTACGCCCGTGCACAGAATAAATAGCTTTGCAACAGAAGCCTCCTTACGGACATGTGTCAAAAAAAGGCGAGTCTCCATTTCAATTTACAGAAAGACAGACGAAGTTTGAATCTAACTGAGCATGGCATAACCAGCGAAGAAAGACATTCTTATTACACTTAGCCAATATAATTATTGACACAAAAAGAACTAATGCATAAATAAAAAATATATCTACCCACATATTATGCAATATACTTATCCCTCTACCCGAATATTTAATATATATAATGTAAATGCTAATACCAGTTATCTATATACTAATACTTATTTTAATGACGAAACCCAAATTAAAGTACCTAATACTAAATACATACAAACTTTTTAAATATTACAGAAAATTCTATAGGTACTAAATTTACATAGGCATTGTCAGTTCTCCATTTTGTACGTGTAGTTTTAATTACGTTTTAAAACATTGGACTGAATAACATTTTAGTGGTGGTAGTATATAGGTACAGGGTGTCCAACTTTAAAACTGTACAAATCCGTAAAATCTTTATTTTTGGAGATAATAGCCTAACTTTTTTGTTTGAAAGGACTAAAAAACCGCGTCTTTTGACCTTCCTGCCATTTTCAAAATGCAAATCCAGGGCCGGCTGCGATTTTTTTATACCCCCGATTTTCACGAAAACCATTTAGCGATTTTTTATTTAAAAAAAAAAGATTAAAACCACACATGAATATCGTCACGGGTTTCTCAATTTAAATATAGTTTATTAAATTTAAACATGATTTTTTAAATTTAAATATGATTTTGTTAACGCCTACCCCACGGGGTCGCCTACCCCACGGGTTGCACTTTATTGCACATTATTTTCACCACCTAATTCGAATACAAAATCCAGGCACGCTATTTGGACACGCCATTTTTCATTTTTTCACTGAAGCAACTAAAACTAAAACTTCGTCAAATTTGAGTTTCCAAAGGGGTTGACCCCCCCCCCGAAAATTTGCCATGAAAATGAGGCATGTTCAGCATTTTCACGGTATTTTACCCGTAAAAAAGATGAAAGTAACGCGATTCTGACGGTTTTCTCAAATAGCATTTATGAATTTATACGCGTTTTACGCACTGGTACGTTGTTGAATTTATAATTAATATGTACGTTCTTACTTTCTTTCCTACTCAGGATGCCGGAAAAAAGAAGCAGTGATTTTTATATTTAAAGTTTGACACCACAGCGTTAATCAGGACGCCCCAAAACCCAAAACCCCCTTATTCCAGATTTGAACATTTGAAAATATACAGGGAGTTCCATTCTGCAGAGTGGCAAATTTGAGGTAACTAGGAATTTTTAAGGCATTTGGCGAGTCAAGTGTGGACTCCCCTCAAAACAGTTTCAACAGGACGCCTCAAAGTTTTGGTGTGCAAAGATCCAATACAGAATATACAGGGTGTCTTTCTTTGTTCCATCTCAAACCACTGAACTTTTTTTACTGGATTTTAAACGAACTAAGTCTAGAAAATACAAAAGCCTTGTAGTCTCCAAGTCCATATGAGTTAAGGTGGCTGGTGTGCCACAACAGGAACGCACAGAAAATGTATTATCTTAGACTTTGTGAACAAAGGTCCAATAATTTAAATTGTTTTTTATTTGTAAGTTGGCATTTTATATAAAAAAAAAAACAAATTACTTTTGTGCTAATTAATACTTTTTCAATAATTCCAGATCACTCTTGACCCTTATAAAGTTTAATAAAAATCTAGCATTTTGAGATGGCCCAGAGAAAAATACCATGTACATTTTTGTATTGAATCTTTGCACGCCAACATTTTGAGTGCTGAGTTGAGTGAATTTGGTACACGGGGGTTTTAGGTTGTTCTGATTAACGCTGTGGTGTTAGATTTTAAATAAAAAAATCGCTAAATGGTTTTCGTCATTTTTTACTAGAAAAAAATTTGTAGTAGGCCTTGAAAATTGACATTAAGACCTGAAATTTTGCACCAACGTAGAGTTTTTTGTGGCCTATTTTTAGAAAAAAAAAACGCGGCTAAAATCGGACGGAGAATACAAATTTTACGGGGGTGTTCGCACTTAAGATGAAACACCCTGTATATGCTTAAAAATAGACACCCTGTAGGTATAAAAGTAGACATCCTGCATATACAGTGTGTAACAGAAAGGAAACAATGGTAAATATGTAAGTAATAAAAATAATAGGTACCTATTTTTTAACTCCGGAACACGTTATATCAATATTGATAAACATTTATGATACACCCTGTATAGCGGCTGTTTAAATCTACTAGATAAGTACTTGAGACACCGTATATATTTTTTAATTTGCTAGTAGGTACCGCTACTTTTATATATTATATTCTACAAAGCAAAACCAATTAGGTTTTCTCTAATAAGGACACATATTTTCTGCATAGGTGTGTGTGCTTCAATTGCAAATTAAAACTCTATGGCTTAAGGCAGTATAGTATAGAAAATTAATCGAGTTTTCTATGTTTTAAGGTCACAGGCCATTTTCTATTATGTGCATGAGACTATGTGCAAAAATACCTAGTTGATTCCTAATCTTGGGAAAAGTTAGGTATCTAGTACACTTTATGGTTGTCTCAGCTCTAAATATCATAACTAAAATAGAAAAAGAAAATATAGCATATAACAGTTCTCGTGCAAATTAAGTTTGCAAAAAGTTTTGAAGAGTTTATACAAACTTTTCTAAAGAAAACTCCATGTACCTAACAATCTAAGAAAAATAAAATAAAACATGTAAAATACCAAGAGACTACATCGAAGCAACCACCTACACTGAAAACAAAGCATATAGGGCCATGTTAAAACACCCGCAACGCCTTCTGCAGACTCACCTTAATAATCCGCGTCTTTAAACTCAATGCCGCTCTCCGAAATCCCAGTGTATCACTCAAAATCTCACTCAAAAATCCCCGCAGATCACTCCAGACGCGAAAGTAGCGACGCCGACGTTGGGGTGTTTGTTTTTTCGACGCGTCCACCAACGGCCAGCCACCCGCGATATAGTCGGTGTGAGACTGAGGATCGCGTCGCGGATGGCTTTGGCAGGTTGGCCGCCTATGAAGGTGGAAACAGGTAAGAGGCGAAGCCTGCTGCGACGTGGAGGGCACGCTCGGCGGTACCGGTGACGTCGCTAACTCGGGAAACGCCGTTTAGACGGCAGTTGTATTAATCCCAGGTTATTTTTTCGGTTTGGAAAAAGCGCTGCGTTTTTGGGGGGAACATTTTATGAAAAGAAAGACGATCCAATAGAATAAGACATTTTAATTTTGAAGAAATATTATGAAGGAGCTAAAATTGATTGGATTTTTGGGTACAGGCCTGTTAGTGGCTAGATACTAGGAGCGACGCGGCATTCATTTTTTTTTTGTTAGTCCAACCGTGCTCTTTCTAGGTTAACTTGATCTTTGGATAAAACGCTTGCAATTTGAATTCTCTTGAGGAAGGGCCAGAATAATAAATAATTCATTTCGTAGAAGTTTACCTATTTATAGCACTAAATATTATTATTATTATACATTATACCTTATAATGTAGATATACAGTGTGACCGCGGTCCGCGGATGGAGATTACAAGAGGAAAATAAATGGACCAAAAAGTGAAAGATAGGAAATAGTTATTTATGTACCAAGGCACTGAAGTTCAACTTTTTATGACTCATGTGGAGTTTAGTTGCTGAGGCCTCTGGCCGAGGCAAATAAACCACATGAGTCATAAAAAGAACTTCAGTGCCGAGGTACATATTATATTTTTTTTGAAATCGGAAAAAAAATGTTTTATTAGGCAAGAAAATAATAATAAGGGATCACCCGTCCACGAACCGACTACGCGCGGCGTTGCTTGACTTTACCGATCGCTCTACCTAGGACAGGTATAAGGACGTACGGCACCTTCTGACAGAAAAACCAAACTGCTGCTTCTTGTGCAGCCTACACAATAAATCTATTGATATTGAAATTTACTAAAATATGTATACTGAAGGATTGCGCTTCTATAGGAAACAATTTCGCAATGTGTACGAAAAGTTAAATGAGCCTTTATCGGCCGGGTTTTGAATATTTGGTCACTTTTGACGGGCGATTTCTCCGCGTCTGACGTTTGATGTTTACATCTCGCCAAGGCCTACTTATTGAAAAAATCGTACAATAATGGGCTACATTATTGTGCGATTTCTGTGCTTTTAATGACGATTTTGGGACATTTTAATGCCGATTTCAAGAAAAAGTCAATTATTTCGTAAATTCGACCCCTCGATTTTGGAGGTGTTGGACAATGTTGGACATTAAATACGAAATCTCGGAAACGACTGTACGAAATCGAATTTAACCTTTATTTCCGTCATCTACGGGTCGAACTACGTCGGAAAAACCTATTTTCGGGGC
The DNA here is from genome assembly GCA_963920635.1 of Pseudeuparius sepicola. NCBI lineage: Eukaryota > Metazoa > Arthropoda > Insecta > Coleoptera > Anthribidae > Pseudeuparius > Pseudeuparius sepicola. The sequence goes on from OY987307.1 coordinate 30,167,238, forward strand.
AGGTTAGCATTTTTGGAAATTCAAAAAAGTGCGCTGGCCGGGCACTTAGAAACATTTTATGGGAATTTGGAGGCCGGATCCGTGTTCTACGGGTCAATTTACGTCGGATAGGCTGGTTTCGGACTCATTCCGAGTTTGTTTAAAAAGTTGAAAATTTGGAAATTTCAAGTGTTTTTCGAAAAAGTGCGCTGGCCGGGCATTTAGAAACATTTTATGGGAATTTGGAGGCCGGATCCGTGTTCTACGGGTCAATTTACGTCGGATAGGCTGGTTTCGGACTCATTCCGAGTTCGTTTAAAAAGTTGAAAATTAGGAAATTTTAGGTGTTTTTAGAAAAAGTGCGCTGGCCGGGCATTTAGAAACTTCCAAGTTCAATTTCGACCGGATTTTCGGTTTCTACGGACCAAACTGCGTCGGATAAGCCTGTTTCCGGCTAATTTCAATTTTTTTGGCGAAATCGTTAAATTTCAGTTTCCAAATGGGGTTGACCCCCCGAAAATCTCGGGGAAATATTCGCCACGCGCGCAGAGAATTTTCCATGGGTCTGATTTCACAGTATCTTATACATCTCGAGGCGCTGCGTCGATTGGCGCCACGCAGGATATCGTAGCTTTAACCGTTTCCGCGTAAATGATCAAATCAAATCAAATCGAAAACTCAAAGTTTTTTTTGACAACCAGGAAAACAAAACCAATTTGGAAAGGAATTTGCAGCTTTTCACATAAATTAAACTTTCAAAAAATCCCTCTAAAAAACTGAGAACCTCGTCTGAAAATAAAAACTGAATATTGTTTAACTTTATTGTGGTTCATTGTGGGTAAAAAGTGTTGTGAAGTGTATAAATACAAGAAATAAGAAGTAGGTACCTATACTTTACCGATCTGAGTGTATTATTTACTCGAACGAAACAAGATATAATCAGTTAAAAAACATGCATGTTAATAAAAACTGGCCAACAGTAATTAAAAGAAATCAGAAAACATGGTGTTTTTAAAAAATCGATTTTGCCAAGGGGTATGCATGGGAAATTGTCACTATTTTCTACTACTTTGTTGCTGCGTCGGAATTAAGCGTAATTCTAGGGTGAAATGGAACTTTTTCTAACTAAATCGACCAGCCGAATCGATGTAGCATGGTCCCGAATGCGCGCAGTAGGGCTCATCGGTTTTTTTATTATTAAAGTAAATAATTTTTCAGTGTTCGTTGGTTATTCTCTCAGAAAAAGAACCAAGGTTATTCTACTTGTTCGGAAACTTCCTGATAACGTTGACTGAAATATTCGGAATTTCAGTTAGCGCTGATAATAAAACTGTTGGACCCCGTCAAAATCAATGTTTACCTACGCCCCTGGCGTAAACTTAGTAACTTTCACTTTATAACCAACAATTGACAGCTTAACCCCGCAATCGTCCAAACGTCAGAATTTCTGACATAACACCGTCCGTTTGACTTTCGCGAGGTCCGGTCCGAAGATTGTTGAGAGAAGATGTGATTTTCCGCGACTTTCCGCGCAATAATTCGGACTATGGTAAAGGAAGATGACTCCTTTTCGCAGGAAGAAAAGCGGCAAGTCATTCCCGGTTAAAGTATGCACCCTAGATGCCGAACTAGAGTTCAGTTTGGAGGTCCGTTTTTGTGTTTATTAAAAATTATTTTATTGTTCTAACTGGCCAGTCATGAATCATTGCGCATTCTTTGCGTTGTCGTTAACCTAATTTATGCAATTAGATGCCTGGAATGTGCACCGTTTATTTTTCTAGTGGAGGGCCACGGGGAGGGACCTTTTCGAGCTGGTATGCAGGACCATAGGGCTCCGGGAGAGCTGGTATTTTGGTCTTCAGTTCGAAGATTCGAAAGGTTTCATATCCTGGCTGAAGCTCGACAAGAAAGGTTTCGTCAGCCCCTTCCTTCTTGTCGGCAAATAAAATGTGAACGTTTTTTTTTTCAGTGCAAGACCAAAGCATACAAAAGAACCACCAGACGGCGTCGTTTATGTTTCTGGCCAAGTTTTATCCCGAAGAAGTAGCGGAAGAGTTGGTACAAGAGGTTACGCAGCACTTGTTCTTCTTGCAAGTGAAGCAAGCGATACTGTCGATGGACGTTTATTGTCCGCCCGAAGCATCAGTATTACTTGCTAGCTATGCAGTGCAAGCAAAGGTGACTTACGCTTTTTTAAATTATTTTAATTCAACGCTCTCTTTAAGTTTGGTGACTTCGATGAAGACACGTATAAACCTGGCATGCTCGCTAGCGAAGATCTCTTACCTCAGAGGGTTATAGATCAGTATCAGATGACTTTGGAAATGTGGGAGGAAAGAATAAGAGTTTGGTATGCTGACCACAGGGGTATGTCTAGAGACGAGGCGGAAATGGAATACTTGAAAATCGCTCAAGATCTAGACATGTACGGTGTGAACTACTTTCCTATATTGGTGAGTTTTTTTTTTGTTTTTAAAATGTAGATAGGTCTGTAGGTACATAATTATTTTCTATTGGTTTATATTTCTATATTTTAAAGTTTGGTGGCAACAAAATACTAAGGCAGTAATGTATTATAATGTAGACATAGGTATATACAGGATGATTTTTTTAGGTCTACCACCGCGATTTTCTCGCTCATTTTGCGGCCTACAAAAAAAAGTAAGATACAAAAATGTGTCAATTTTGGACAGCTAAGTGGTGCTGCAAAAGAAACCGGCATTCATGGCCAACTTGTCGCGCAATATTAAAAAAACCTCAAATTGAGCAAAACTATTAATTTTTAAGAGGCAGAGGAAAACTTTTATATTGAAAATTGATGGCACTGAGAAGCTTTATCCGCCCAGGTGCTCAGATAGTTTCAGCAAATTACACAGGGTCTTCGGCTCTCTTGAGACCATGAAAATTTTTGTCGATTTTAGGTTTTTTTAGTACACCGCGAAAAGTTGGGTATGAAGGCCTATTCCTTTTTTAATGTCGCCTCGCTGACCAAAATTGCCATATTTTGTTTTCTTACATATTTTCTGTGCGACCCAAAATAAGCGCGAAAATCGCTTAATAAGAAATAAACAAAAAAATGCATAGCCTCAAGAGAGCCGAAGACCCTGTGTAATTTTCTGAAACTATCTGAGTACCCTTTTGCATAAAGCTTCTTAGTGCCATCAATGTTCAATATAAAAGTTTTTCCCTGTCTCTTAAAATAAACATTCCACGGCCATTAATACTTTTGCTTAATTTGAGGTTATTTTAATATTGCGCAACAAGTTGACCATGGATGCCGATTTCTTTAGCAGCACCACTTAGCTGTCCAAAATTGCAACATTTTTGTTTCTTACGTTTTTTTTGTAGGCCGCAAAATGAGCGAGAAAATCGGGGTGGTAGACCTAAAAAAATCATCCTGTATATGTGCGATGTAATTTACGAATGAAACTGCCCTAACTATTTTTCTAAGTGTCTATGGTGCTTGGGATGTTTGTATTTTTGTCGACCCGCCTATTTTTCAGAACAAAAAAGAGACTGACCTGTACCTGGGCGTGACAGCCCTAGGCCTCCAAATCTACGAGAAGGAAAACAAACTGACGCCAAAGGCCACGTTCACGTGGAGCGAAATAAGACACATTAGTTTCGACGACAAGAAATTCATAATCAAATTAGTCGATAAGAACGCGTCGAACTTCGTTTTCTTCAGCCAAAAAGTTAGGATGAATAAATTAGTAAGCAAAGTCAGATTCGGGTACTTTTTTTTATTTACATCGTATCGTAGATTTTAGATCTATGCATGGGCAACCACGATTTGTTTATGAGAAGGCGGAAGCCCGATTCAATGGAATTGCAGCAAATGAAGGCGGCTGCAAAAGAGGAGAAACAGAGGAGGCAGGTTCAAAGAAATAGGTATGTCATAACCGCACTTTTTAGGTTAGGATTTTTTGGAGCAGTGTAACTTTTGTACTGTTAATAGTTACGATTTGAAAATTTGGAAGATTTTATGGTTCTATTTATGCTTATTGTTGAAAGTGGTATGAATCCGATAACCGGAAGTATTTTTTCGAGGTTTCGTTATAATTTGTTTACTTCGTTAAAAATCATGGCTCTAGATATTTAAAAAATGTATCTATCTACTTGATATTTGGTAAAAAAAACTCGCAGAGTGTCCCCACAGGTATCCTATTCCATTTGGTTTTAATACGAAAGTTTTAAGATTGTTTTTTTTTTATAATCTTTCCTTTGGCAATTTCTTCTTCTTCTTAGATTAGCGAGGGAGAAGCAGCTCCGTGAAGAGGCGGAACGGGAGAGAGCGAACATGGAGCAAAGACTGTTGCAGTACCAAGAAGAGGTTAGGTTAGCGAACGAGGCTCTGGTAAGTGATGACCGGCGAATAATCTGGAGAGGTTGATTGTTTTTCTGCGAGCAGAGACGGTCGGAAGAGGCGGCCGACCTTCTGGCCGAGAAGAGCAGGGTGGCGGAAGAAGAGGCGCGACTTTTGAGCCAGAAGGCGGCCGAGGCCGAACAGGAGATCACCAGACTGCGCCTGTCGGCCATGCGGAGGGACGAGGAGAAGGCGAGTCAGCAGATATTCGCGGGAATATTCGCACGGGGATATTCCGCGGAATATTCGCACAAGAATTATTCTCGGGAATATTCGCACAATAATTATTCCGGGAATACTCGCACAGGAAATATTCCGGGAATATTCGCACGAGAAATATTCCGGGAATATTCGCACGAGAAATATTCCGGGAATATTCGCACAAGAAATATTCCGGGAATATTCCCACAAACCTGCTATAAAAATGGCAAATTTTATGAAATTTCCCGCGTTTCTTCAGGTAACGTTGGAAAGGAAGACGCGAGAAGCGGAAATGCTGACTGCAAGACTCGTGGAGGAGTCGGAACGGAGGGCGGCCGAGGCGAACAAACTAAAAGACGAACTGTTGAGGGCCAGGGCGGCCGAAAAGCAGGCCAAAGAAAAACTTCTTGACTTCCTAGGCAGAAATACCTTCACGGGATCGAACACCGCGTCGCCGATATCGGTGAGTGACGTAACCTCGGCGTCTTCGGCACGTTTTTCGTTTGTTGTTGTTTTTTTTAGTCCGTCACCACGCTTTACTCGTCACAGCTCTCCCACAGCATTCACTCCGACCTGCCGTTATTAGATAACGATCCCACCTTGAACCTAAACATGAATTCTTACGATCTGATAGCTCACGGAGACGCGGATCAACTGTCTCTAGAGATCGAGAAGGAACGGTAAGAAACAACGTTTTTTGACAGGCGACATTGCATCTGTCGCTTTTGACAGGCCGTATGTCGCTTTAGACAAATGACAAGTCTGCCTGTCACTTCTGACAGTTCACCTGTCAAAATTGTTGGGAATTTTCAGTGTCGACTACCTGGAAAAGTCCAAGGTGCTGCAGAACCAGCTGAGGGAGCTTCGTTCGGAGATCGCGGTGTTAAAAGTTAGCGATAAGTCGTCAGATTACGATCACTTGCACGACGAGCAAATAAAATTGGGAGATAATAAATACTCGACGTTGAAGAAGAGCAAGAGCGGATCGACGAAGAGCCGGGTGGCGTTTTTCGAAGAGTTGTAAATAGTGTTTAGGTTTATTTTTTTAACAAGTGCTATAAGAGAGTTTTAAGAGTTATATTTATATACAGTGACTAAGACAGTTGATAAATAAAATATTTTTAAAGTAACGAATTGTTTTGATTTATTTACTTCAAAAAATTAAATCAGAAAGTGTGCATTATTAATTAAAAATTGAATATTTTGGGACAGAAATTAAAAAAATGGAAAAGGTATGTTTTAACTAGGTACTTTAAGCATTTTCATTTTTCTCGGAAACTGATAAACAAATTTTTAGTTTAAATTTTTACAGAAAAAGTGTGCATTATTAATTAAAAATTGAATATTTTGGGACAGATATTCAAAAAATGGAAAAGGTGTGTTCGAACTACTTTAAGCATTTTCATTTTTCTCGGAAACTGATAAACAAATTTAGTTTAAATTTTTACAGAAAGTGTGCATTATTAATTGAAAATTGAATATTTTGGGAAGATATTCAAAAAATGGAAAAGGTATGTTTGAACTACTTTAAGCTTTTTCATTTTTCTCGGTAACTGATAAACACTATTTAAGTTTAAATTTTTACAGAAAAAGTATGCATTATTAATTAAAAATTGAATATTTTGGGACAGAAATTCAAAAAATGGAAAAGGATTTTGGAAAAGGGAAAAGGATTTTCATTTTTCTCGGAAACTGATAAACAAATTTAGTTTAAATTTTTACAGAAAAAGTGTACATTATTAATTGAAAATTGAATATTTTGGGACAGAAATTAAAGAAATGGGAAAGGTATGTTTGAACTATTTTAAGCATTTTCATTTTTCTCGGAAACTGATAAACAAATTTAGTTTAAAGTTTAAATTTTTACAGAAACCAAGAACTAATACTATAAATAATATGGTCTATGGGAAAATGGAAAAATAAAACAAAATCCCCAAAATAACATTTTTTATTTTACCATAAATAATAAAACAATTATTTAAAAATATTGCGAATTAAAAAATGGACGCCATTTTTTGGTTACATACTTAAATTACATTATGTTATAAAAATAAAAATATATCCTATCAAAAATCGCGTTTTATAATATAAAAAAATAATAACCTAATATCATGTAGATTTTCTGTGTGTTAAAGGCACCTTTTAAGGCATAAACTTTCAAGAGTCGTTTAGAATAACGTTACATTTTAATTTTTAGAATAACTCTACGTTTTGTGCTTATGTAAAGCAGTTTTGATCAAAGCGCAACAATTACTAACTATTGCTCTCTTCTCAAAATCGCTAAACACAAAAAATATATATATATTCGTAAACCTTTCATAACATTTTCGTTACGTACACACTGCATTATATTAATTAGAGATTCTACTTTTAATGAACACTCATTTTTGCACCTAACCTAACTCCTACGATATGTCTGACAACTGTCAAATGTCGGAAACATCCTAACCTCACTTACTGACGCAGAAGACTGTCGTCTCGGTGCCGAACGAAGTGGACTGCGAAGGTCCCGGCGTATCGTCGGTCGGTGAGGTTACGTTCGTAGATTGTGAGGTTATGTTCAGGCTGGCATCGTCGACACGGTGCTGTGCGGCGTCGTAGGCCGGGAGCCCGCTAGAGACGGGACTGTGGACGCGTTCAGCGACGCCATAGTGCCCATCTACGGGAAAAACCGTGAAAAAACGCCCGATGACGGGAAAAAACACACATAGCGGACGAAAACGTGCAAAAAATCTAGGTAGGTCATGCCGAAAACAATGTGTCAAAGCGGTCGCCATCAAGGAGGCATTGGAATACAAAACAAATGAGCGGATGACATATGTCAATGTCAATGTTGCGTTTCTTACCCATGTTGAATCTGTCAGTCTATGCGGGTGCATGAACGTGTAAATTGGTCAATTTTTGACATAAATACAACAATGTATTACAATAATTATTTAAAAAACATAATAAAAATGTCCACTGTCAAGTGAAATGTGATGAAATTGTTAAAAATAATTGCACAAAAAAATCCTTACCCTTAAATGCGCCAAGTCTTCAAGTTTGGTGAGATCATTCAATTCGATATACAAAGAATACACCAGAACCCATCCGTAAATCGAGAAAATCAAAAATACCGTCCACAGTAGGCACATCAAAATGTTATATCCGAAAATCAGGTCGTTCACAATCGAAAAGAACAAATGCGCCAACAATCTGAATATCGTGAACACCGCAAACGTGTATAACCATGGCAACATCTTTTTCTCGTACTCCTTCGTTAGCGAGATTATTAAAATTATGCTCGTCACGAAAATTGATAATGCCAGCAGTAGAGAGAACGCCGCGAACATTACTAGTGCATTTCGTACTAAAATATTAAAAAAACAGTTAATGCAACATTATAGAAATATTTGAAATTGTTCGTACCGTGTCTAGAACCAACGTACACAAATTGGTACGAAATAACGTAGTAGCCGTAGTGCGTAGATCCCGGGGCGGCCATGGAATAACAATACAAGTCGAAGCAGGCTGTGACTATGGTAAAAATTGACAGGAGCTGCAAAAACAAACGAAGAAACGACAGCACATGCATATAAGTAAAAGTTAAGTTTGTAATCGTATCTTTTAAGCGAAAAATAAGAAAATGAGTTTGTTACCAAAGAAAACACTGCTACAATCATAGCCCCTCGCTGCATATCAAGGAAAAATGCATCGTGAACTATAGGGCGTTGGTACCAAGGCACTTTCAAAGATTTCAAACTTCTGGATCCCCTCAAATTTGCACTGCTCCTGGTTATATGTGAATAAACGCTCGGTGTGCCAGTTGTGGGCGATTTTTTTCCGTACATCGTCGACATTTTACATGGAAAACTTGTGGAATACAAAATCAAAATTAAATCTAGGGTGCGGTGGATGGCCCAGTCAACAAACAAATAATTCGTCAATAAACAACTGTCAAGTGTCAACTGTCACTCGTTTACGCCGAAAGTCCCTATAAGTGCTGTCGAAAAAAAAACCGACGTGTCCCATCTGATTTTGACAGCAATGAAGTCCATAGGAAAAGTGTGAAATTTTTAATTAAAACCAACTTAAGTTTTTGATTTTCAGTTAAATATTGAATTAAATTAACAAACAGGTGAGGTTTAGAATAGTTTGGAGTTGGTTGGAAACCCCGAAATTCACGAGCATCTTTGTGTTGGCCGTTTCAAAGTTCATGGTCTAGGTTAGAGTTTAATTTTTTATTAATTTGGATGATGTTTTCCTTTAGTTTTTGGGTTAAGTACGCTTTCTATTATTACATTCTACGTTCATACTTTTACATTTTACCCACATCACGTGTCATTTCGTTTGAATCTTTGTTCTGAGAGTTTACATAAAGTGTGGAATCGTAGATTTCATTGTTATGTTTATTTAAGAAATTATGTGCTAATTTTTATATTTTTGCGTAATATTTGGCGTCCTTAATTAGATTTACATCAAGGAATCAATGTAAGTAACCATGAGACATCAAAATAACTTCATATTGGCATATCGGTACAACAAATTTGAAATTCCTACAAATACTACATCATTCTCTTTATTTATTTAATAATGTTCTTGATTCGACACCAATCCCTTCAGTATTAGTCTTCCGAAGCCCACAAAATCCAAATTGTATTACCTTTAACGAAATTTTACACCGTAGAATATAAAAATATCGCTAAAAAATCGTACTCATGAGTCATGACAGGCAAAAGACACAGATCTAAAACGAGTACGAACTTACACCAAAAGTCTAGAGAAGCGAAAGTGCCGATTTCGAAAAAATCGGCGTCTGTCGACGAACTTCTAAATTTGACTAAAGATCAGTTGAAAGGCGAGTGTAGAAAACGTGGACAAAAAACTACAGGAACTAAGGATGAGCTGGTAGGCAGCTTTGAGTTTGTTGTGTTTTTAGTCTGCCTGTTTATTTTTTTTTTTTCGTTGAATAACTCCTTAGATTATTTTATTATTAATGTAGCTAGTGTGTATATTTATTTACCTATATTTAAATAATACTATATGGACACAAAATATTAAGGATACTACTACATAAAAAAAGGTATTGATAATAAGGGTTACATGTGGCATATTTCCTAACTACTAATCAATAGCGAGATGAAAAAAACTTTAATGATTAGTTATCTATCACTACAAATAATATTACAAATTAACAAATAATTTTCTGCAACTTTTTTATGGTAAATGTAGCAGAAGTTCAAAAAACTAAGGGAGCATTTGAACTACTTTAAAAAAAATAGATTTTTTAAATAAAATTGAGCACCCTGTACAAATTATTATTCTAAAGTCCTATTCAACTCACTGTTCTCGTCACTTTTAACAAAATAACTGTTATAATCATCACTACATTTTTGTTACCTCTTTTTATTAATTTAAAAACAAGTTTGTAAGTTCTTAGTAACTTTCAGCACAGATTAAATAGCTTTGCAACAGAAGCCTCCTTACGGACATGTGTCAAAAAAAGGCGAGTCTCCATTTCAATTTACAGAAAGACAAACAGTATTTTAAGCATAAATTTGGTTCTAATACAATCTCTTTGTTATGTAGATTAACGTAAAATCAAATAAAATGCATATTATTCATGTCTTTAGAAGATATTTCGCCAAAAAGCGAGTCTCCTTTTGACACATGTCGCTAAGGAATTGTCTGTACGACTCGTTAGTCTGTGCTTTCAGTCAAGCACCTTGTGAATGTCTTATTTACACTTTACTAAATTATTCGTTACAAATTTAATTTCAAATCAACGATAACTTCACAGTGTTTACTATTTATTATTAACTGATATGCATTTTAACCACAGTTAAAATTATTATTTTCATTATAAATCAAAGTTTGATACAATGGCCTACTTCAATGAAAACAATAGTTCTGACTGTAAAATTAACATTTCTGATAGTGACACCGATGATGAAGTAAGAAAAATTAATTTTTATTTTATTAGAGACACTTTCGGGTAATACAACAAAAATAAAAATATATACTGTATATTCTCCACTATCAAAAAATTGCATACTATAAAGGAATGATTTTAAGGTTAGAAATTATGCCATTCGTTAGTTTTTAGCAATAATTTGTAAAGATTGTCATGTGCCGAAAAAGGCTATAAATAATGGCCAAACTTTTGTTCAAAATTTAATGCGATATATATACCTTTAACATTGTATTACTCGAGTCTCATTGAGTGTGACTGTATGTTCTTCTACAAATAAAGCAAAAAAAAAAACGTAATTAATGTCACACCATAGTATTATTCTTGTCTTATTGCCAATTTCTAAATATAATGCAGTAGCTTTTGGCAAATTATCTTGACCTTATCGCATAGTTCGTTGTATACTTCCGTATGTCCCGAATCTAAAAGTTTAAAACATTTTTTTCTAGCTTCAAAGACTAGGACATAGAATGGCAGTGTCTGTGACGAAAAGGAAGGAACAGACGTTGAAAAACGGCAACGCCATACACAATAACGTCAAACCCAAACAATCGACAGCTGAAAAACAAAGAAAACAGAAAGAGAAAGACGAGAGAGAGGGTATAGTTCTTTGGAAAAAGCCGTTAGTCACTTTAGAATATTTCTTTAAGGAGTGCTTCGAATTGCTCAGCACTTATGGGAAAAAGTAAGCGGGCTGTTATGTTTTTTCCACTGGAAACATAATTTAAAACAATTTTTTTAGTGTCTTAGCAAATAAGAAATTAGTGGTTTTGCTGGCATTCTCAGTATTATCACTTTATTTACTAGTTAATTCTAAAGGACCACATCAGTTGCTAGTCCAGGGGTTCTATAAAAAAGTCTTATGGTGCCTGTATTGGATAGGATTGGGTAAGTTCACTTTTGATGGTAATTGTGAAAGTTAGTAATAATATAAAAATAATTAAACAATAAAATGTTTATGCTGTGCAAGACAATAGAGTAAACAAAGCTATAAATGTTGGAAAGCCATCAAATTTCTACTAGGCCTACTTTGGTTCAATGTTATTTGCATTTTTTTTTCGTATAACACTAAAGCTCACGAGTTGTTTTAATTATTTTCCATGGCACACTCGACAAGATTTAATAGCACTCGGGTGTCAGCTATTCCTTTGTTGATTTGATTGTTTCCCGCATTTCATGGCACACTAAATTTTAATAGGTACCTATTGAATTCTGCACTACAAATTATTTGTTATTATACAGGGTGTCACAGCTTTTAGTTGCCAAACTTTTAGGGAATATGATTCTGTCAAGAGTAGTTCAAACGAACACGGTCTCGAATCTCACTCTTAATGGATTATGTGTTACTTTTCCCCAATTTTTATAGGTATCCTATCGTCAGTGGGCTTAGGAACGGGTCTGCACACATTCTTGTTGTACCTAGGGCCCCACATAGCGCAAGTCACGCTGGCCGCATACGAATGTGGCAGTTTAGATTTTCCCGAGCCACCTTACCCCGACGAGTAAGCTAAAATATTAATTTTCCAAAGGTGTAACTTACAAAATTTTCCGCTCGTAGGGTGGTATGTCCGGAGGGCGAAATTGACATGTCTGCCATATCGATATTGAGCATAATGTCAAAAGTTAGGTTGGAGGCAATGTGTTGGGGGGCGGGGACCGCCTTGGGGGAGCTGCCGCCTTATTTCATGGCTAGAGCTGCCAGATTGTCGGGGTAAATATATTTTTTTTAAATCACAAGAAATTGAAAATATTTAAAATATGAAAAAACTACAAGACCGCGAATAGCAGGGTGCCCACCAAGCTGAAAAAGTCCAGTTTTTCAGATATAGTGAGTAAGTTGTAGAAAAAAATATTAATTGAGGAAAAAACTGAAAGTAGTTCAAACGTACCTTTTCTAAAATGGCTTGTCTTTCTCTAGGAACCTGTATTTTAATTTTTAAAATTATTAATAGTTTAAAAAAGTAAAAACACATCTTATTTAATTTATTTAATAATAATTCTGTAGCTTTTTCATGTTGTTATCAAATTTGTAAAGAAATTCGTTCAATTTTCCCTTATTTTGTAGTCTAGATCCTGATGATGAAGATGACGATTTGAAGGAGTTCGAAGAACTTCAAAAAAAGCAACAGAACAGAGCCGAATTGACTTTAGTCGAAAGAGGAAAATTGTTTATAGAGGAAATTGTTCAACAAGTTGGATTTTTTGGGATTCTCGCATGTGCAAGTGTAAGTCGTTTTATTATTTATCGTTTATGACATTATTTCTTTGCTTAATCTTCTCGTTATTGTCATTTTCTTCGACATTTCATCTGTCATTTGTCACAAATATTGACTGATCACAGAGATCATAAATATATGTAGAGTGCTGAACAAGTCCCTTTTTATGGCAAATTGTGGATTTGCGCATGGGCCTATGGAACATGCGCATTAGACCTTCAGACCGCGCAATTCAAAACAGTGGTTGTTTTTCTGAATTACTATCTCCCTACAAACTTGTATATTGAAAATAAATTAAGCTCATCTCAACGTGGACTGGTCAAGACTTCGATAACTACAACTAGGTTCGTTTATACTTGTAAAACTAGTTTCGTCCGAACTACTAGAAGTTGCTTCACTGATGCTAGAACTTGACTTGTTTTCATCTACCTTTATAGCTTTAACACTAAAACAAATAAGCTACTAATAGTTTCTTACACCACAATCATGTTAATATACTTACTTAAATGATGGTTTAGGTGGTTTTAATAGAAGAGTTGGTACCGCATTTTCAATTAGCTGCGTTTTGACTCGTTTCGTTTTTAAACACTCTGGTGTAAAATGAGCAGAACATATTCGAGATGATCACTTAATTAGATAAAACACTCAAACAACTAAAACGCGAATAAACTATTAATAATTAGCTGAAAAAATTATGCCACAAAGCGTCTATGATGCAAACAACGGTAGGTTATACTTAGTTTGTCACTGTCAAATGGCTGTCAAAGAGTGTCAAGTTTCACAAAACACTACCTCAAATTGCAAATGCGCATGTCCACTGGACCTATTTATTACTATTTTTTACTATTTTATGATTTTAAATTCGTCCAAGATTTTCCGCGCATCCTATGTATAAAAAACATCGTCCAGCACTCTACCTATATATATGATATCTATGGTTGACTGCTACAATAACAACACGGTATGCAACCAACCATGCGAGGTTTTCTAAAGTTGTATTGTGGGTTGCATATTGCACCACCTACCTGATTGATTTATTGTACATTTTTAGATACCGAACCCACTGTTTGACCTGGCGGGCATAACGTGCGGCCATTTCCTGGTCCCGTTCTGGACATTCTTCGGGGCGACCCTGATCGGAAAGGCGATAATAAAAATGCACATCCAGAAACTGTTCGTCATAATAGCGTTCAACGAGACGCTGATAGAGACCGCCATAGACTACTTAAAATTGGTGCCGGTGGTCGGTGACAAGCTTCAGGTGCCGTTCAAAGCCTTCCTGGACAACCAGAAGTTGAAGCTTCACAAGAAATCGGGCCGGGTGGCTTCGGAGGGTAGCGGGAACATACTCGGATCGATCTTCGAGAAGTTTGTGATCGCGATGATTCTGTATTTCGTGATTTCGATAGTCAACTCGTTTGCGCAGAGCTATCACAAGCGGATACACAAAAGGAAGAACAGGAGCAAAGATTAGCGGAGTGGGCGACGTGGTTTTCGTGACAGGGTGATTTTGCGTACGGTGATTTTTTTTCGTTGCCAACTTTGCGGGCTTGAAATGTTTCCCCCGAAAAATTCATATTTATTCGACACTTTTAGTGACATACAGTGTGTCCGCAATTGGACTTGACTACGCATACTTGCAAATTATTTTATTTTAATTAAAAATAAAATGTTTGTAAAGTATAGCGGGCACCACGTTTGTTAGAAAAACAAATTTTTGGGATAGGTTATGCGAATTTCATCATTCCTATATCCAGCTAGGAAATTTTTTAGACATAATTTTAAGGAAGTTCAACAGTTCGAGAAAAAAAAGGTATTTTTTCTCAGACGTAAACAAAATTAGTGAAATTTAGTTTAGTATATTTTTGAAAAACATGCAAAAGTTTGTATCGCGTGATTCTTTGTGGATGGTGGTTCGATGTGTATTTTTTAGTGTTTTCGGCACGAGTGTGCTTGTTTTTGTTTTTTTGAAAACCATTCCTATTATTTTAATAAAAAGGTTGTATAAAAAAAACGTGTTTTGTTTTTTAAGGTGGCACAAACACACATGGCATTAAATACTACCAATTGAGTTTTTGTGTTTATTTTGAAAATCATTATGTTTTTCAAAAAACCAATACTCAACTCAAATACTGCATTATACTGCGCATATTTGGACAAAAAATCGGCCAAATCTGATGTCTCATTTGGAAAAACAATATACCTAAAGTTTCTGGTAATTTATAGAGAAGAAGAAGAAAATACATTTCAGGTATATTAACTATCATAATCAATTAAGAAATTTTCAATAAAAACGATGTTAAAAAATAATTATATTGATCCTATTTACAAACAAAACAATGCACTTTATCATATACTAAAAGGTAGAAGGGATTTGGAGAAGTTATATTGAGAAAAAATAAAGTTTTTTTGGGCCTCTTTCAAAGGTAGCTTGTTAAATATTTATCCCCCCACAAGCATATGGTTGCTTCTGGGGTACTCCTAGTTTGGAGTATTGTGAGGGTGAGAATTTTTATTATTATTAAATATTTATCTGTGAAACGAAATCTCGAGCTCTTGCTTTTTACTCCTGCTTTTACAACCAAACACTGAACAATTCACCATCGTAAGACTATATTTTTCCCTTAATCACTTACTTTTAATTCACGAAATTAACTCGCAAGTACTCGCTTTGTCTGCCACATATAAAATGGCCGCCGTACCGAATGTTGTTTAAACCACAAAATATAAAGGTTAGTTTAAACCACAGAAATCGTGATCTCTGTGGTTTAAACCTACAGATTAAAATGATTATATTTATTTTGTATATTTTTTTATTTAAAATAAAGGTAAGTACAAATAAAAAAATGAAATATATTATTTTAGATTATTAGTAAAAAATATTACAATAAAAAATATAATAAACAACAAGAATAAGCTAAGGAAAACGCTTTTGACTAAAGATCTCTTAAAACACACAGCCAAATTTTGACAAAAAAAAGAACAAAATTATCATTTTTAACATTCAAGTATTTAATATAATTAAATTATATTTCTTTGTACTGTTGTTTTTGTATATTGTTTAAAATAGATCGTTAGATGGGAGGACGAAAATGTTTATTAAAATCTTTTTATTGAACTAACGTGCAAAAATTTTCTACGATACAATTCGAGTAGTTTTTTTTTTCGTTTATTGTCTAAAATCTTGTTAATGAAATAGAGAGCGATAGATATTTTCTAACCTAAAAACATAGCCAATTTTGTGAGGTAAGACTAGAGATTTTTTTACATATTTATGTTTGGACCACACAGTGCATTTACTTCAAATTTATTATTGTACCTACAGGGTGTATCGGATTTATCTACCAGATATGATTCTGTGAAAAGTAGTTCAAACGAACATTATAAAATTTTGAGGTTTTTTTATTATCAACACAAGCATTTTTCATACCCTGTATATGAAAATTATGGCTGGAAATGGCTTTTTTGTATTCAAGTTTCTGTTTTTATAAATTTGAAATAAATCGTCGTAATATATGTATTATTGTGATCTAGTGATCTAACAATTCCTGGTGATTTTTATTATTGTGACTTTCGTACTCGATCACGACTCCTTCGTTGTTGGGTTTCAAGGAATCGCTGTCGATGTGCAGTTTGGCTTCACCCGGTGTCAAGACCATAGAACTGTGCGGGCCCCTTATTAAATGTGCCACATTGACACCTAAAATCATAAAAATATCAATAAAAAAATAAGATCCTTTTTCATGATTTATTTTTTTGGAATGTAGGGTTTCCATCAAATCCTTTGAAAATAAAGAACCCCAGGAAGGAGCAAATATGGGCGATTTTGAATCTTGGCGAAAACGCCAGTGTTAGAAACATTTTCACGGCCTACTAGAGCCACTGTGTTTTGTTTTGGAGATTTCATGGCTCTTATTAATCTAAGAGGCCGCTTCCGACATGTCATCTTTTGAGCAATATTGACAAAAACTTACCGACGTGTTGTTCTTCGCCTATATGATGTGGGTGGTGTCCATGGTGGTGGTTGTGATGTCCGTGGTGTTTCCTTTCTGTTGTTTCCGTTGAAATTTCGTTGCTGGTATGCTGTATGCCGGCTGCTATGTGTGCACCTAAAAATAATACGTTTTATTAGATAAAAAAAAAACTCCGCGTAAAGTCTTCTAACCTTGTTGGTGACTTGGCGCTCCCTCTATACCAAAATTCTCCGGCAGTTCTTTCAAATCTTGTTCGATCTTCGCGTTGTTCTCTTCGTTCCTGTCAAACAACACCCGATTCTTCACGTCGTTGTCGTCCTCGCTTTGATCTTCGGTCTCGTTGAACTTGTACTTTTCAAACCAGTGTTTCAGTTCGTTTTTCCACTCTACATCGGTCTCGCTGTTTTTATTCGTGCGGGTGGTATTCTGCGCTTCAAACAGTTCCGGCTTCTCTTCAGCGATGCTCTTGTAGTAATTCTCCTGATCGGTGTAGAGATTTTTCGGCAGTTCCAACGTATTCTCGTCCTTTATGCAATCCTCGCTTCTAACTTTGCCGCAAGTTTGACACGAACAATTCGTGATAATCTGCACCCGTTTTTGCAGTATCGGAGGGCCCTCCGGGTTCGTTTTATCCGTTTTGAGATTCACCTAAAACAAGCGGACATTAGTCAACTCCTCTCATTTTCTCGCGGACATTAGTCAACACCCCTCATTTTCTCGCGGCGACCACCCGTCAATCGCCTAGGTTTCAAAATCGACCGGACACTTACGTGATAGCATTCGATCTGGCTGGGCTGACAGCTGTCGCAGTAGGGCCCTATGAGCTCGCCGGGCTCGGCCGGCTGCGTTTTCGGTATGCTGTAGCTGTAGCAGGCGCCCACGCATACGTTGTTGTCAATGGTGACGGATTCGTATCCTTGGGAACCGACGACCTGTTGGATGGGCGTGGTTTGACACCAGGAATGTTTTTCCGGGTACAGGACAATGTTGTGGACCTGGTGCGCGCACAAAGTTTAATCACATGGTAATTAACTGGTATATAAAATCGTTAGAATTGGGACAAAGGGTGTTTAAAATGTCATTTACCTTGTGTTCTGTCTCACAATAACAGTTTTCGAAGATGCCCAAAATGAACAACGTGGCCGGTACTACTTTGTAATGCCTAAAAAAAGATTTGATAGTGATATACTTAGGATTTTTGAATAATGGAATATATCTTTGTTAAATAAGACGTAGATAAAGAATGTGTCGATGACCTTATGTCATTGTTGTACCTAGGCACTATATACGCATGTTTTTAATATAATACCAAAGATACCTACATCTTTGATAATACACAATACACTCGAGTAGGATTTTTTGAGAGTATATACACTTATGTCCACATTAAGGACTTATACCCTTGTAAAATCTTCATTTGTTGACCGATTTTGATAAACCTTTTTTGTTACATAGGCAAACAGACTAAAGATTCACTTAAAACCTATCTGTACCAATTTTCATTGTTGGGAAATAAAGGAAGAAAAATGGTATTCATTATTTAACATTAGAACAAATTTTTCTTAACTGATACTTATAAATTTTTCATAAAATGATGAAAAATAATTAATTAGTCTAAAAAGTCTATAGGAACTAATTTTCATTTCAATCAAAATTGGTACAGATATACAGTGTCCTCCAAAATAGAGGGAACATTTTTAATTAATGATTTATGTTTTATATTTAACTTTGGGGTTATTATGTTTTGCTTTAAAAAAGATGAAAAATGACTCGCTCAAACGTGGTCACGTGACATTCGCTATTTGTCAAAAATGACATTTAAAAAATAGAATCGTTGTAAATTGTTTTATTTGTTAAAATTTCACTTGAAATAGTATATTTCATTACGAGTCTGGAAATAAAGATTTTTCTGTGCGCGCGTGACAAATTCCCGTGTGAGGCGCAGCCGAACACGGGAAGTCATGCAAGCACGGAAAAATCTATTTCTGGACGTGTAATGAACGATATTGTTTATTATACTTCTTTGAAAACGGAAACATAAAACATTTTATCGGCCTATTATAATAAATTTAATTGACAAAAAATAAACAGTGCAGACAATATAGTGTTTGGTATATGATGCGCTTCCATGATGACTTCCCGTGTTCGGCTGCGCCTCACACGGGAATTTGTCACGCGCGCACGGAAAAATCTTTATTTCCAGACTCGTAATGAAATATACTATTTCCGCACTAGTGCGGAAAAGTGACACTTTCTAAACTAAAATGCGTGCGGAAAGTACTTTTGTAGAAAAAAGTTGTTTCTTTTCAATTTTACTTAAGTGTACCAAATTCTAACGTTCTTAATATGGACACTATATATTTTACATAGCGAGGATTTTATTTTACCAATAAGTACTTGAAAGAAATTATTTTATATTAAAGGTGAACATAAAAATGTGTTTTTATTATAGAAATTGGTAGAATAATTCATTAATTTTTTTAAATAAAAATCCAGCTTTATTATTGAAATATAAGAAGGAAAAAATGGCAACCATTACGTTAAAGTATACTGTGCATTTTTGCTTAAGTACCTACTTATAATAATTTAAATCTATTTTGATAAAAAGTTTTATAGGATGTTAGATCACTTTCTAAGAAAATGTTTGAATCGCCTTGTACAACATATACCATTATTATACCTACATCTCAATTTTTATATAAAACCGAATCTGGTAGAACCACTTCTAGTTTTTTAAATTAAATAATGGTAAAAATAAATCTTGCTCTAACAACAAAACCTCGAAACTTGCCAAAGACGAAGTAAAAATTGTAAAAGTTTAAACAAAATGTTAATTTTCCATGTTCTAAGATTGAAACCTTATCTTGTCGCTGTCCTTCGTGTGTAATATGAGAAACATTATTTGTTTATCGCATTCATTTTTGATATTAACAATTAACAACGCAAAATGCATATTATATGCACTTTTACAATGTTATGACATTAGGTATCTTGGTACATTTCTCACAAATGTAGGCCAAATATCTCAATTTATTTTTATTTAAAAAAGCAGAGAAAATACAAATAAAACATAAATCTATAACAACAAAAAAATATGAGGTAATATAATAAAAAAATCCTACACGCAACTAAAGCGACAACATTATATTATTTTACTCGGGGCGAAAAACCTTGGTACCTTTTATCTAAAACTCGATTACTTACATTCTACCTTAATCGCCGACAAAATAATCGACCGCACAATGAAAAACGCACAAAAGTTTTCCCCCGAAATCGAAACTACACTAAAATGAAAATGATCCGTGTGAATTTGTTTGGCCGCACACGGTCGCGGTAGGCTAGCGAAAGGTCACCTCTCAAAGGAACAACTGAACATCGGATGAAACTGCTCGCCAAAGGTAACTCGATCTTGTTAAGAAAACACACCTGTTGGAACACGGAGGTGGGCATGGGTCGCTCCGCGCCAAGTTTGAATTTTTGAACGGGAAATTTTCGAATTTTTTGCTAACTGTGTGATCGTATATCAGTTTTATCAAAAGATAACTGGGTTATGCGATATACAAAGTCGCTTTATTGTAAAGTGAGAGATTAAAAGACTAATCTAGTATTAGGTACCTACCTACTCGAACATATATCTCAGAAGTGTACATATGTAACAATTTTACCTCATGTTCAACAAAGTAGCCATGAAGGTGGCCTTACGGAAATTGGTTTTTACAGGTAAGTATAGTGCAGTACGCTTACCTTTTATCAGTTTAGAATGAACGTGATTTCAAAGAGTTCAAATGAATGCTGTCTGAATAAGTACAAAACTTTCTACAGTATGCATACTTAATATAATACCTACCTACATGCCGTTTGTGAGATAGATATAAATACCTAGTTTTAATAATAATGTATATAATGTTATAGCAGTTAATTTTGTTCTTATTAATTTGGAATTAAAGAGTAGAAACCATATAAAATAAATGGTATAAGGGTAAGTTTTAATATTTAGTAGGTATACTTTAATAAATATTGTGAAAAAAATGGGACAAACAAGATTTTATGACATTTTGTATGTTGAAACAATAATTAGGTAATATGAAATTTGCCAAAGAGTGTATATTATTGCGAAAAAAACTAAATTTTGAGGGTAAAATTTTTTTTTTGATAATTCGACCCAGGGAACTTTGGAGGTATTGGAAAATTTCGAACTCTACATCTATGTCGAACTACGACAGAAAAAAACATTTTCGGGACAGGTTAATATTTTATTATTATTACGGGTCAATTTATGTCGAATAGGTCAATTTACGTAGGATAGACTGGTTTTGGAGTTGCATTCTTTTATAAAGTTGCCATCTTAATTAAAAAAAGTGCGCTGGAAAATAAGAAAAATAATTATATTATAGTACCTAATCGTAGGCGTTTTTTTTATACAAAAACAGCAATAACAAACCTGTCATTAATTAGAAGCGAATGAATACAGCAAAACACCTACTATAAGGGCGAGTTTTTTGGCCATGGTCTCAAAAAAATCAAGCATTTTTAAAGCTTTCCCACGATATAAAATTCGATATGATTATTCGGAAAAATAATGGTTAGAGTTATTCCAAACTAGCATTTAATGCTACTTTTATTTTCTGAATTTGTGAGACGAAGTAATATATTAACACGATTTTTATTTTAAAGATCACGAGCCGCCACTGGCATGAATAATTTTTAAGTTATAGACAGGGTGATATTTTATAAACACTTTATTGATTAAGGCAGAAATAAGTTTTAAAACATCGGAGATAAATAATATTTTATAATAATTCTCTATCCGCCTGTTGCTATATAGACTGTGACGTAATTATTGGACTCATAGGTGTACCATTTTTTTGTAAAATAGTTATTTAATGTTCCAAGGCACTGAAGTTCAACTTTTTATGACTCATGTGGAATTTAGTTGCAGAGGCCTCTGGCCGAGGCAAATAACACATGAGTCATAAAAAGAACTTCAGTGCCGAGGTACATATTATATATATTTTTTGAAATCGGAAAAAAATTATTAGGCAAAAAATCATCGTGAGAAATCACCCGTCCATGAACCGACTGCGCGCGGCGTTGCTCGACTTTGTCAAGTATGACGAGGCACGGCGCTTCCCAACAGAAACTCCAAACTGTTGTGCAGTCTCTTTGAAAAATTGATTGATATTCAAACCTACTAAAATATTTATACTGAAAGATGCTATGGTGGGTAACAATTTCGCAATGTGTACGAAAAGTTAAATGGGCCTATATTGGCCGGGTTTTGAATATTTGGTCACTTTTGACGGGCGATGGCTCCGCGTCTGACGTTTGATGTTTACATCTCGCCAAGGCCTACTTATTGAAAAAATCGTACAATAATGGGCTACTTCAGTGCCGATTTCTGAGCTTTTAACGACGATTTTGAGACACTTCATTGCCGATTTCAAGAAAAATATATTATTATAAAGCAGCTGCAGTTTCAACAGGAAAAACATTCTTCTTATTTTATTTGCTGCTTGCGATTTCTATCAATTTTACACTTTACCATCCATCTGCATACAGACTATAAACTTCAACCAGATTTCATCTGATAATAATAATGCATTTATTGATACGCTACCTACGCCACTGGAACTTATTGGTAAATTCATTCTCAATGACTAAATTAAAATTTTTGAATTTATAATCTATGAATAAATAGGAAACATACAGCACCTGCTTTAAAACAACTATACAAGCATTGTATAAACAATGTATTCAGATGTTAATTAGGTAGCATATTATTTATAATTTATAACCAAAACTTATCGTGCATAATGTTGTTGTTGAAAACAACAACTTTTACATCTGGG
This sequence comes from Pseudeuparius sepicola, assembly GCA_963920635.1. Taxonomy (NCBI): domain Eukaryota; kingdom Metazoa; phylum Arthropoda; class Insecta; order Coleoptera; family Anthribidae; genus Pseudeuparius; species Pseudeuparius sepicola. The sequence continues at coordinate 30,189,773 of OY987307.1, forward strand.
TAATTATTATTATGTGAACGAATTTTGTTCATAGAGCGCCCTATTCTTAGTGTCACCCTCTATATAAAAACAACAACAATTTAAAGCAAACGGAAAACTACTACTGTAACTGTTCAGATAAATATTAAGTGCCTTTTAAAGAAATATTTAATTATTGCAACATCAACATCAATAATAATTATTATTGATTGATATCCGTTTATATATAATATATTATTTTTTTCAAGCCTTAATAAACAAGAAATTTATGAATTGTATTGTTGTAGATTTTATTTTATTTTTCAGTTAAAAATATCTTTTTTTTTTCAATACTTAAGGAAGCGAAAGTTAACGCCATTGGGAGCCATATATATAATTTTAAACAGAAAAAATAAAATTATACCTACTTTCTACTTTATACATTACTTAACAGTTTAGAACTTTTTTCTGGAAGCTCTTAATATTCTATTTTGGATCAGCCTGTAGCTCTTACTAAACCGGCTCTTCCGCCATAACTTTAAATAAAATATATTCATGTAGGCACACTTGCAGAAATAAGGAATCCACTTCTGCATTTTTGTCAAATAAGAATAAAATTCGAAAAGATCGTTCTACATAGACAAGCAAAAATATATTTTGAAAGTTATTTGAAGTCGGTGGTCTAGAAATTAACCATTAACAATATAACGAAAACATCATCTTTTCTTAGGCGAGTTCAGACATCGACTTAATAAGAAAATTACACAATAAATTACCGTTGATTGTCACTATAGAACTGTTTATTATTTTGTCTTCCAACTTATAATTTAACTGATACACACAAAATGAAACTACGTAATTATTTATCAAGCACATAGCTTTTTAAATAATTGTTTTTAATCATAGCTAAAGTTTGGTACACCTAAACGCAATGCTTTAAAAACGGTAATTTCATGGCAAAACACGAAAAATAATGGCTGGAGACCCATCCAGATACTGAATAAAATAAAACGTGATTTATCTGGTTTGAGTCGGTTTTATCAGTTTTGAATTTGCCGCCACCCGATACGCACATGTTTCGCGCATCTAGCCCACTGCGATCGTGCCGTGTTTGTGCAAAAAATTGGTGAATGGTGAATCAGATTTTGCTGGACTTCTGTGGAGGTCATTTTCGCGTATCGTTCACGTGCTTCCAACAGAAAACAGTTCAACGTGGTTAATTCATTTTTAATGGAAGCTTAGAAAGCGGCTGTTCGTGTTGGAAAATCCAGGAATAAGCGGCGAGCTTGTTCTGCGTCTTTCTGTGAATATCTGTGCATTTTAACCATGAAAATGAAAATCTACAAGCTTTTAATATTAAATCAGTTTATTAGAAGCCCCCAGACTGTCTCAAAGTGCGTTTTCGACCATTAAAAGTAGCCTGTTAGTTCGCGGAATTCAGTGACGTAATACACCCAAAAACTACCAAGAGAACATTTCCGAAAGTGGAAGATTTTAGACATTGCCGCAAGCCTTCGAAACAGTTTATTATGTATTCGAGTGATTTCAATAGGTACATCGAGGTGGTCTGCGGCAAGTATTTGGACAGGATTTGCGAAATCTCTGCGAACAAGATGCACCAGATCGAGTGTTCCTTCTTCTCGACAGAGGCGGCGTACCGAGCCAAGAATGACCCCGGAGATTGACATAGGACCAACGGGCCGTACTATGGTTATTTGACATACATTTGATGTCTTTTTTATCCCCGATGATTATTTTGTTTTCGAGGTAAGCCGGGGTTCCGCCGGTCATGGCCTACCGTGGGGTAAGTCTCTTATTGGTTACGCCTACTAGATTTTTGCAGATGTTGAGGTTATGTATAATTTTTTAACTTGGTGGGTTGTTATTCCAAGTTTTTTAACGAGTATTTTATCATAAATAACCTTCGGAATGTACTCAATTTTAATTTTATTCTCTTATGGACCATAGATAAAATAATGTGAGAGTGATAAGCACTCACTACTTAGTCCTTTTTTAATTAAAGCGCCACCAGTGGCTGGAGGACAAACTAATGAAACAGCGGGGAATTTAAAATGTAAAATATTCAATTATATTGGCACGACAACATGTGAAATATATTTTAGTGAATTTTCATTTTTTATGTAAAAAAAACTTAATTTTCTTCCTTTAGGTCAATTTTCTTGTAAAATGAAAGTAGAAAATTCAAAGAGCAAATAAACTAGGTACCTACCTGGGTAATGCATTTCTACGCAAATTGTTAAAACCAAAATAGAGGCTTACCTTACAATAATTTAAGTATGAAGTTATGCTATCTACCTTCATACTGGTTTACATATTTAATAAATAATGTACAATAAATCATCGATTACAAAACTTATGTAACTTTTAATACCTTGCTTCCAGATTATATGGTATTGAAATGGTTGTTTTAAAATTCTAAATCGCTTCACCTATAAAAAAGAAATTGGAGTGAAATCCTAACGTAGGACAAGAATAGGGGGGCGCCTATTCCTTACTAAGTGTTACGCGGACAATTTTCCTATTGAAATTGATGTGCGTAGGTTTAAAGAAATAAAAGACCCTGTTTTGTGAATATAATAGTGTTTTTCGTGAGCAACGATTTCGTAAGATGGGTAGTGATAATTTCCTTTCGAGAATGTTTGCGAGGAAAGATGTTACCGTGCGAACGCAGGACCAGATCGAGGGGTTACTCAAAGGTTTGTACGAATAATTTTGTTATCATGTTTTTTTCGTATCATACAATTGCGAAAAAAATATTTTCGTGTTCAATGTCATGGAGTCTTGTTTGCTTATTAACAAAGCAGTGTGTAAAGATATTATCTTATCCATGCGAATCTCTCGTTTATTCAAATAATCAAATATACCTACAGGCTGATTCATTTTACTACAGGATATTTTAAATATAGAATCTAAAAAACTGAAGTTTCGTACATTTTTTACAACAAAAGTTTTATAGCACAAAATAATCTTCTTTTTTTATTGTGATTAAAGTGAATCACCTACCCTTTGTCTTGGGTTTTGCTTACTTTGTTCTGAAATTTCACCAAATATAAAGAACAAAAGGGAGTAGGCATGTTTGATTATTGGGTACCAATCGAAAGCAGAGAACACCCTAGATCTTTCAATTTCTTCATTATAACCTTCGAGTATGATACTCTAGTGATATTCTGGTGACTTATTCTAGGTAACCAACCAAATGAGTTCAAAATGTTCATCAACAATGGGCAGGACGACCAAATGGAAGTCCGGTACTACAGGCCTTCGCAAGCAAGGACTGCGGTAACCTATCTGTTGTTTATTTTGACAGGTGGAGTCCTAAGGCTTATCTTTCATTGGATACCGCACTTGTACTTGCTCACTACTTGTGTCAAGTGCAAGATCAACGAAGCCAAGAAAATCCTCATAGTTGTAAGTTCACGTTTTTGCCAAAATCAGTGCACCAAGGAATGTCTATGATAATTATAGGACACCCTGTATTTTGACCTCGAGAATGTAAAACTAAAACAGTTTTAACGTTTTAAAATTATGAAGGTTCTTTTTATAAGCTGAATTTTTCTTGGCACATCTTCAAAGAAATTGTGCAATGTTGGAAAATGTTATTTTTGATGGTTTTTGATAATTAATAGAAAATTGCCTATCATCAGGAAGTTAAAAATAGAAAAATAATAATTTAAGGCCACTGATTCGTAGACACCACTACAAATATACCGTGCGTGGGACAAATAAATAAATAAATAAAAATCTTTTAACCAAGAAAAAATCAAAGCTGTTCATATTCACATGTTGCTAAAATTAATAAATACATTTGTGTTAACATTTCTTACCTACATTATTTGCATTTCACTTTTCTCAGGCCATATAATAATTTTGTTGTTTTTGATTACAACTGGCAGCTAACTTTGAAGTAGATTTAAAAAAAGATGAGATTTGTTTCTATAAAAATTTGGTTGAATTTTTTTCTGAGCACTGACTTGTTTGTAAGAATTTTATGATACTTGCACATATATTATAACAATTTTTTTAGGAATTGTTCAATGGAAAACATAAAATTTACCATGTGAAACCATTGAAAGTATTGACAGCTGAAACTATAGCACTATTGAGAAATAAAGAAGATATTTCTAATAGCGAAGAAGAAGATGAGATTCCGAAAGCCCTCTCTGTGCATTTTGAGAAGGGAGAGTTCAGAGATGTCGATAAGTAAGTCATTTTAATGTAACAAAGACGAGTGCTACATAGAAACTTATTTTTTTTTCTTGAATCTTCTGCATCAGTCATGAGTTGTTTTTATTATTCCTGCCAGCATTTTAAATTAAACAATGTTTTAATTGACTATACAGTTATCATATCCATAAATTTTATGGGTGACTCATGATTTTTGTGTAACATCATTTCTCGATAAAGTATTGTTTACTTACTTTGTGTATGTTGCCAATAATTTTAATATTAATCACCTTATTGTTATGAATATAAAAACAGAAAATTAAAATTCTGTAGCATATTTATTTGTTGTAAATCATTCTAAAAAACTTTTACTTATTAAAAAAGTTACTTCGTTTTATTTTTTTATATGTATACTTGAATAATTTGTAGATTATTGATGTTCACTTGCAAAAAAGTGTCATATATTTGGGACAACGAAAAACAGGAATTCACAAAACTACTAGGTTTAGACAGTGGTGTATCCTGCGAAACTTTTCACAAGTTCAAAGCTGTATCGCCAACGGAAAATTTTACAAGGTACATATTTAATTCCTTAATATATCGAAATAACCCCGTTTCGATAGGTTGTGACCAGCAAATTTCCTTTAAACAACCTATTCAAACGCCGAGAATGTTTTAAAATCGCTTGTTTAAAGAGTAGTTCAAACGTCCCAAAAATGAATTTCATTTGTATCGCGCTAAAGGTTCAAAAGGGAAAAGTTTGTATCAAAAACTGTCATTATTTCCTACTGTTTAGCGATTCTCAAAGTTTGTGAAAATAAAAATGAATAACCCTGTATTTTTTGTTGTTTTTCTCAGAGAAATAATAGGAGACGTTAGTACCAAATCTTTGTTATTCGCGAAGTGTTATAAATTAAAATTTGGCTTCAACAAAGGAACAATAAACATGCATTAAATTGTGGACATTTGAACTACTTTTTAACCAAGAGGTTGTTCAGTGATTTCTTCAAAAAATTTAACGCGCCGTACCTTCAGGGTGATCTCAAAGTTTGCCGAAATAAATCTGAAACTTTTCCAGACGCGTCGTCTACGGTCCCAACAAGATACTAGTCAGAGAATCGTCGATTCTCAGCCTGATATTCCTCGAGGTCCTGAACCCGTTCTACATCTTCCAACTGAGCAGCTTCGTCCTGTGGTTCGCCGATGAGTATTATTACTACGCCGCCGCCATCATGGCGATGTCGGTGTTCGGCGTCGGCATGACGGTGGCGCAGACGAGGAAGAACCAGCGGAACCTGAAGTCGACCGTGCATTCCAGCGACGTCTGTTCGGTGCTGAGGCGGCTGCCGAACGACAATTTGGACGAGATGGGGGACGTCGAGTATAAGACCGAGGTCATATCGACGGAACTGCTGGTGCCCGGCGATATTTTGGAGATACCGTCGCGCGGGTGTATAATGCATTGCGACGCCGTGTTGCTCACCGGAAATTGCATTCTGAACGAGTCCATGTTGACTGGTAAGTGAGAATTGTCGCTTTGAATGTCTTCTTTTTTAAACGATCTTTTTTAAAAAGATCGTTTTTTTATAAAGATCGTTTCAAAAAGATCTGATCTTTAGTCTTAATTTGACGATCTTAGATCATTTTAAAGATCTAAGATCGTTTTAGAGATCTAAGATCTTTAAAAGGATCTAAGATCGTTATAACGATCTAAGATCTTTTCGTCATTTGTTTTCGTTCATTTTTTAAACGTTTCAGTGATTTTTTATATAAAATAATGTTTTGTTTTTGAAGAATAAAAAATGGTGCTCTATGTTGTTGTAGGAATAAGAGTTTTTGTTTTTATATCTGCATATTTGTAAAATATGTTCTCATTTTGACCTCAATTGTTGTAAGTAGTTCGTTTTTGAAACGTTTCTGTGATTTTTTTATACAAAATAATGTAGGAGAAAGGTAGGTACATATATTTTTTAGAATAATGAATAGTTTTGTATGAACAAGGATTTTTCTTTTTATACGTTTAATCTACATATTATTGTCACTGCTATTATGAATTCAGTTACTAACGAGCGTTCATTTAAAGCAGTTTACCTCAGGAGATCTCTAGGTCTCAGCTAAAGTGCGAAAAATGACAAATAATATAAATAAACTGACGTACATTTTACCTATAACTACAAGAACCTATTTTGGTCTCTAAATGAAATTTGTATTTTATTTTCAGTTATCTATTTCTCAAAATTCCGAATTTTATAACTTAAGTTATAAAATTATAAATTGCATAAATAATCGGTGAACATGTTTTTACAAAAAATGTCTAATTCTTCATAGGTCTATCAACTGATTGATTACGTAACCAGTTCAGTTAGAGTAGTAACTTTACGTAACTAGTTACGCAAAATTTTATTTTACACAACTAGTTACGTAAAACTGGACGTATCGTCACTTGCTCAGGTTTTGAAAGATGTCACTTTATACTATGTCAAAATTAAGAAAAGTATTTATAGACATATCATGAATTTTGTTCAAAGATCTTAGATCGTTTAGAAGATCTTAGATTATCATTTAGAAGATCTTTGATCGTTCAAAAGATCTTAGCTCGATTGATCTTTTTTAAATAGATCATTTTTAGACGATCTTTGATCTAAGATCGTTTTTGCATGAAAAGATCTATTTTTAAACGATCTTAGATCTTTTTTGAAAAACGATCTGATCTATGATCTGGATCTTTTTTGGCGCCATCTTTCCCATCTCTGATTCCTACATATTTAAACGCGTGTTATAATAGGGTACTTCTTGATGAAAATTTATATGAAACGAAGAATGATTTGTCTACAAAGCAACCTATCAAGCAGGATTTTTTTCAGGCGAAAGTGTACCGATTACCAAAACGTCCCTACCGAACCTACCTAACATAATATACGATCCGAAGGAACACGCCAGGCATACGCTGTTCTGCGGGACAAACGTCATACAGACGCGGTACTTCGGAAACGAGAAGGTTTTGGCGGTCGTAGTTAGGACCGGGTTTTCCACGGCCAAAGGCAGTCTGGTGCGGAGCATACTGTATCCGCCGCCGGTGGATTTCAGATTCGAGAAGGACTCGTACAGATTCGTCGTGCTTTTGGCGGTCATCGCCGGCATTGGCTTCATCTACACGGTCATCGACAAGGTGGGAACGAAACGACGGGTTTGAGATGTTCGCGAGTGATAATATCGACGTTTTCGTAGGTTATGAAAGGGGTGGGGGCGAGAGACCTGATGTTCCAAGCGTTGGACCTGATAACGATCGTGATTCCGCCGGCATTGCCGGCCGCGATGAGCGTGGGGAGATTTTCGGCGCAGGTACGGCTGAAGAACAACAAAATCTTCTGCATTTCGCCGAGGTCCATCAACGTTTCCGGTGGGATCAACTGCGTATGTTTCGATAAGGTAAATAATTGTTTTCGACAGGTTTTGTTGTCAAAACGTTGAGAGTTGAGCAAAATGTCACCGAATCTTACTATGTATGACCCATACTATTCTAGTGGCATTTTAGTTTTACCTAAAGAACAACACAAGTAGACAAAAATCTACTACTTTTGGAAACTTTTGATCATTGTTACCAACCAAAATTAGACGATTACTAACTTGTAACTAAAAAGTCACCGAATCATACTGTAACCTAACTAATCTAGCGACTTTCCATTTTTTGTGTGCAGAATATTCTTCCCTTATTGATACAGACCATAGAACAGTAAATTAAGAAGTATTCAATGCACTGTTACCAACAAAAATTGAATGTACTTATGAGTTACTAAAAAATCACCGAATCTTACTGTAACCCTTAAGCTATTCTAGTGACTTTTTGGTTTTACTTAGAGAACAACGGATTTAGACAAAATTCTACTATATTGAGAAACTTTTGATGTATTATTGTCAACCGAAGTTAAATGTGTACTAAATAGTAACTAAAAAGTCACCGAATCATACTGTAACCCAACTAATCTTGTGACTTTTCAGTTTTTTGTGGAGAATATGCTTCCCTTATTGATAAAGACCATAGAACAGTAAATTAAGAAGTATTCCATGCATTGTTACCAACAAAAATTTAACATACTAACGAGTTATTGAAAAAGTCACCGAATCTTACTGTAACCCATACTATTCTAGTGACTTTTTAGTTTTACTTAGAGAACAATGGATGTAGACAAAATTCTACTACATTGAGAAACTTTTGATGTATTATTACCAACCGAAATTAAACGTTTACTAAATAGTGACTAAATAGTCACCGAATCATACTGTAACCCAACTAATCTAGTAACTTCAGTTTTTTGTGCAGAACATGCTTCCCTTATTGATAAAGACCATAGAACAGTAAGTTAAGTATTCAATGCATTGTTACCAACAAAAATTGAATGTACTGAGTTACCAAAAAGTCACCGAATCTCACCTTATCTGGTGATTTTTTTAGTTTTTCCTTGAAAACAACAGACATATACCAAAATCTACTACTCTTTGATGCATTGTTACCAACCAAAATTAGACGATTACTAACTTGTAACTAAAAAGTCACCGAATCATACTGTATAACCCAACTAATCTAGCGACTTTCCATTTTTTGTGTGCAGAATATTCTTCCCTTATTGATACAGACCATAGAACAGTAAATTAAGAAGTATTCAATGCACTGTTACCAACAAAAATTGAATGTACTTATGAGTTACTAAAAAATCACCGAATCTTACTGTAACCCTTAAGCTATTCTAGTGACTTTTTGGTTTTACTTAGAGAACAACGGATTTAGACAAAATTCTACTATATTGAGAAACTTTTGATGTATTATTGTCAACCGAAGTTAAATGTGTACTAAATAGTAACTAAAAAGTCACCGAATCATACTGTAACCCAACTAATCTAGTAACTTTTCAGTTTTTTGTGCAGAATATGCTTCCCTTATTGATAAAGACCATAGAACAGTAAATTAAGTATTCAATGCATTGTTACCAACAAAAATTGAACGTACTGAGTTACCAAAAAGTCACCGAATCTCACCTTATCTGGTGATTTTTTTAGTTTTTCCTTGAAAACAACAGACATATACAAAAATCTACTACTCTTTGATGCATTGTTACCAACCGAAATTAAACGTTTACTAACTAGTAACTAAAAAGTCCCCGAATCATACTTTAATTCACCTTAACCTAGTAACTTAAACTTAAAAAAATTAGAAATCTTCAACTCTTAATGCTTTCGCACTAATTAAAACTAAACGTTTACTAAATATTCACTAAACAAAGTTACCGAATCTTACTATAAGTTCCAATTTTTTTTTATTTTCTAGACTGGTACATTAACCGAAGATGGACTCGATTTGCTGTGCGTGGCTCCTATAGAAAACAAAACATTTAAAAATCCCGTTAGATCTGTAGAAACTTTGCAATTTAGCACGCTATTATACGGGCTCGTTTCTTGCCATTCTCTGACCATAATTGACAACCAAATTGTCGGCGATCCCTTAGACTTGAAGGTAAAAAAGATAGCGGATAATTTATTTTTTCTGAAAAAAAAATTGCTTTTAGATGTTTGAATCTACCAAATGGATATTGGAAGAGCAAGAAGTCGACGATAATAATAAGTTTAACATGATATTTCCCACGGTGCTAAAGCCACCGCACAAATCGCAAAGTTTAGGGGAGGAATTTCAAATAGGTAAAAAAAAAGAATTGTTTCGCAAGCGCGGCACTTTACGGTACCTCATTTTTTAGGTATTATAAGGGAATTTCCGTTCTCGAGCAGTTCCCAAAGGATGGGCGTAATCGTCCGTAGGTTGAGCGGTACCCGTTTCGAGTATTACGCGAAAGGCTCCCCAGAAATGATTCTTAATTTCGTAAAAAAAGACTCAGTCCCAGACGATTTTCACGAAATACTAGAAAGCTACACGCAGGAAGGTTATCGCGTCATAGCGTTAGCCCACAAGGAACTGAAGATGAGCTACGCGAAAGTGCAAAAAGTCCAACGGGAGGTGATCGAGAACGACCTCGACCTCCTCGGCCTGATCGTCCTGGAGAATCGTCTGAAGCGCGACACGACGCCCTGCATACAGCAACTGAACGACGCCCAGATACGCGTCGTCATGGTAACCGGCGACAACATACTGACGGCCGTGTCGGTGGCGAAGGACTGCGACATCATACGGCCGGGCCAGAGCGTCATAACCGTCAACGCGGACGGCGGCAGCCCGCCGGGCCTCTACTACACGCTGACGAACACGAAGGGCGGCGGCGCGCGGAACGACGGCTCGACAATGACGAACTCGGCGAGCGTCGCGAGCCTCGACACGGTCGAGAGTCAGGTGCGCACGGACGGCGCGGAGAGGGGCGAGGTCGCCAGGCCGACGGCGCTGTGCAACAACTACAGGTTCGCGATGACGGGCAGGACGTGGGCGGCGTTGAAGGAGTTCCACCCGGACCTGTTGCCGAGGCTCTGCACGAGGGGTGAGCGTAGAAACGATTGTCGAGCGGCCGTCGGAAAAGTGACCGGATTTAGGCGTGACCCCGCCTAGATCTAGTGACTTTTTCGGACGGGTTCGTTAAAACGCCGAATGCATGCTTTATGTGAACATTTAGTAGGTTAAGAATAGTTTTTGCCAAGAGAAATTATTGACCGAGTTTTACTATAATCCACTGTATTCTAGTAACTTTTCGGCTTTTGCTTAAGCCATAGAAATGGATAAAAGAAACTAATCGATTGAGAAGTCTTTTATGCATTGTTTACAACCGATATTAAACGTTTGCTAATTAGTAACTAAAAAGTCACCGAATCATACTGTAACCCCACTAATCTAGTGACTTTTCGGTTTTTCGTACAGAATATGCATTCCTTATTGATATAGACCATAGAACAGTAAATTAGGAAGCACTTAATGCATTTTTACCAACAAAAATTGAATGTACCATCGAGTTACTAAAAAAAGTCACCGAATCTTACTATAACCCCTATTATTCTAGTGACTTTTTAGTTATACCTAGAGAACAAATGGACGTAGACAAAATTCTACTACAATTCGTAACTTTTGATTCATTATTACCAACGGAAATTAAACGTTTACTAAATAGTAACTAAAAAGTCACTGAATCATACTATAACCTCACTGATCTAGTGACTTTGCAATGTGTCATGCAAAATATGCATTCCTTATTGATATAGACCATAGAACAGTAAATTAAGAAGTACTTAATGCATTTTTACCAACAAAAATTGAATGTATCAACGAGTTACTAAAAAGTCACAGAATCTTACTATATCCCATTTTATTCTAGTGACTTTTTAGTTCTACCTAGAAAACAATAGACGTAGACTAAATTCTACTACATTGCGAAACTTTTGATGCTTTATTACCAACCGAAATTAAACGTTTACTAAATAGTAACTAAAAAGTCACCGAATCATACTGTAACCCCACTAATCTAGTGACTTTTCAGTTTTTCATGCAGAATATGCTTTCCTTATTGATATAGACCATAGAACAGTAAATTAAGAAATACTTGATGCATTTTTACCAACAAAAACTGAACGTACCAATGACTTACTAAAAAAAGTCTAGTGACTTTTTAGTTATACCTAGAGAATAATAGACTTAGACAAAGTTATAATACAAGCGAAACATTTGATGCATTATTACCAACCGAAATTAAACGTTTACTAAATAAATAGTAACTAAAAAGTCACCAAATCATACTGTAACCCTACTAATCTAGTAACTTTTCAGTTTTTCGTGCAGAATATGCTTTTCTTACTAGTATAGACCATAGAACAGTAAATTAAGAAGTACTTAATGCATTTTTACCAACAAAAATTGAACGTACCAATGAGTTACTAAAAAAGTCACCGAATCTTACTATAACTCCTATTATTCTAGTGACTTTTTAGTTATACCTAGAGAACAATGAACGTAGACAATGTTACTACCAACTGAAAGTAAACGTTTACTAAATCTAAATAGTAACTAAAAAGTCACCAAATCATAATACTGTATCCCCACTAATCTAGTGGCTTTTCAGTTTTTCATGCAGAATATGCTTTCCTTATTAATATAGACCATAGAACAGTTAATTAAGAAGTATTTAATGCAATTTTAACAACCAAAATTGAACGTATCAACGAGTTTCTAAAAAAAGGCACTGAACCTTACTATAACCCATATTATTCTACTGACTTTTTAGTTATTTATTTATTTATTAATATCAACGGACAAGTCATTTTACATATACATAAGGTCATGAAACAACACATTCCTACAAAATAAACAATAATTTAATTATAAGTCGATTATTACAACTAGAGAACAATAGACATAGACAAAATTCTACTACATTGCAAAACATTTAATGCATTATTACCAACCGAAATTAAACGTTAAATAAATAATAACTAAAAAGTCACCGGATCATACTGTAACCCCACTAATCTAGTGACTTTTCAGTTTTTCATGCAGAATATGCTTTCCTTATTGATATATAGAACAGTAAATTAAGATTAAACAAAAATTGAACGTAACAACGAGTTACTAAAAAAAAGTCACAGAATCTTACCTTACTATATATGATTTTTTAGTTTTATTTTAGACAAAAATCGACTATATTAGGAAGCTTTTATTACCAACCAAAATTAAACGTTTACTACTAACTAGTAACTAGAAAGTTATCAAAACTTATTATTTCACCTTAATATAGTTTTTTTTATCTTTTACTTATAAACTATGCTTTAGCGATAAACATGGTCAAAAAAACCTAGTAAATAATAAGCTTTTAACGCACTGTTACCGCCCAAAATCCAAAAGAACTCCCCGAACCTCCGCAATACAGTAAACCCCCCGTTTCTAGGCAGCGTCTTCGCCCGGATGTCCCCCGAACAGAAGCAACAGCTCGTCCAGGAGCTGCAGGGGCTCGGCTACTGCGTCGCCATGTGCGGCGACGGCGCCAACGACTGCGGCGCGTTGAAGGCCGCCCACACGGGCATCTCCCTCTCGGAGGCGGAGAGCAGCGTGGCGTCGCCGTTCACCTCGAAAAATCCCGACATAACCTGCGTCCTCAACGTGATACGGGAGGGGCGCGCGGCGCTCGTCACCAGTTTCGGCATCTTCAAGTACATGGCGAGCTACTCGCTGTGCCAGTTCATCTCCGTACTCATCCTTTATTCGATCGAGTCCAACTTAACCGACATGGAATTCCTGTACATCGACCTGGCGATCATATCGATATTCGCCTTCTTCTTCGGCAAGACCGAGGCGTACCCCAGCAAACTCGTGAAGGAGACGCCGTTGAGCAGCCTGATAAGTTTGTCGCCGGTCGTCTCGTTGCTGTTGAACCTCCTCCTGGTCGTATTTTTTCAGGTGTCGGCCTTCGAACATCTACGATTCGAGCCGTGGTACGTCCCGTTCAATTCGACCGATCCCGACGAGGTGGCCTGCGTCGAAAATTACGCCGTCTTCTCCATTTCCAGCTTCCAATACATCATCTTGGCGATAGTTTTCTCGAAGGGTTACCCGTACCGCAAGAGCATCTTTTCGAACTACGGTTTCATCATTTCGAGCGTCGTCATGACCAGCATCAGCATTTATCTAACTTTGTATCCGTCGGAATTCGTACAGCGCCAGTTGGAACTCGTCTTGCCGGAAAGCTTCGAGTTTCGACTGTACATTTTGGGTTACGCGGCGATCAATTTCGTCCTCAGCCTCCTCGTCGAACGCGTCATAATCGACAATCTCCTCTTCAAGAAATTGCGCTTTAAATATCACGATTTGGACAAATCGAAACGCAAATATCTCGCAGTCGAACGCGATCTATCGCGCGAACCGCGGTGGCCGACGTTGACGTCAGATTTCAAGAGCGCCGCGAGTCCCACGAGTAACGAAATCCCGTGCCGGGCCGAAATAGTGATAGAGAAAGAGAACAAGTTCGATCGCAATCACGTCTTGAATAAATTGTACGAGAACGGGGGTTCGAGCAGAACGTCGTTGTTCGGCACGCCCAGTCACGTCGCCAGCTCGAATTTCACCACTCCGAACCATTTCGCCGACGGCAGACTACAATTTCGGAACGTCCTGAACAACGAGACGGGGTACTTCTCGCAGGAGGACCTGTTCTCCAGCCTGCCCTCGGAGAATAACCCATCAACACCCTCGAAAAGCGAAACTTTCAAGTCGTTGAGCAGCAACTACGACCTGGCCAGCTCGCAGTCGAACATTCCCGACATACCGTTCGACGATCATGTCGGGGACGCCGCGGATCGGATCGAAATCGACTTGGACGCGAACGACGGCGGCGACGTGGCGAATTTCAACGCGTACGGGATGTCGAAGAGTCCGCCCGCGGGCGGGTCGGGGACGAATTTGAGGTTGGAGATGAATAATTTCAACGGCGTCAGGTGAGACGAGATTTGGGGGGCGGCGAGGTGTGCTTTGAGGTTGGGTTGATTTGTGGGCAACAACCATGGAGATCATATATATAGGTAGAGTGCTGGACGATGTTTTTTATGTAAAGGATGCGCGGAAAATATTTGACGAATTTAAAATCATAAAATAGTAATAAATAGGCCCAGTGGACATGCGCATTTGCAATTTGAGGTAGTGTTTTGTGAAACTTGACACTCTTTGACGGCCATTTGATAGCGACAAACTAAGTATAACCTACCGTTGTTTGCATCATAGACGCTTTGTGGCATAATTTTTTCGATTTTCAGCTAATTATTAATAGTTTCTTCGCGTTTTAGTTGTTTGAGTGTTTTATCTAATTAAGTGATCATCTCGAATATGTTCTGCTCATTTTATATAAGAGTGTTTAAAAACGAAACGAGTCAAACGCGGCTAATTGAAAATGCGGTACCAACTCTTCTATTAAAACCACCTAAACCATCATTTAAGTAAGTATATTAACATGATTGTGGTGTAAGAAACTATTAGTAGCTTATTCGTTTTAGTGTTAAAGTTATAAAGGTAGATGAAAACAAGTCAAGTTCTAGCATCAGTGAAGCAACTTCTAGTAGTTTGGACGAAACTAGTTTTACAAGTATAAACGAACCTAGTTGTAGTTATCGAAGTCTTGACCAGTTCACGTTGAGGTGAGCTTAATTTATTATCAATATAGAAGTTTGTAGGGAGATAGTAATTCACGAAAACAACCACTGTTTTGAATTGCACGGTCTGAAGGTCTAATGCGCATATTCCAAAGGCCCATGTGCAAATTCACAATTTACCATAAAAAGGGACTTGTTCAGCACTCTTCCTATATATATGATATCTGTGGCAATAACTGGACAAAAAGTAAAGTGTAAATTGTAGACAGGGTGTCCCGGAAGCAGTCGGAAATAACGCGTTACTTTTTTTCTAAAGCATCGACAAATTTGATGTTTTCTTATAAAACAATAGCGGCATGAAAAACTGTAATTATTGCAAGTTTTTTAAGACAGCAAATGGTAGTAATAGTAAAAATAGTGGATAATATACAAAAAATATAACGGGGGCCGTTTGAACTACTATTAAGCTGGTGTCTTTTTTTCAAAAACTAATCATCAAAATGATATCAATAATGGTGTATTCCACAAATATCTTACATTTTTTTTCATAATAGTTATTGAATATAGTTTTCAAAAAATTGAATTTACATACAAATTACTTTTAAGCGAAAACAAAAAAATTACAAATTTGTAATTTATAAACCACTAACTATTATTATAGTGTTTCATGTCATTACTTAAACCAATGATCCCTAAAATTTTTTTTGGGTCACCTCATCAATATTTAAAATACCTTGAAATTTTTAAAGTAAGGTGTTTACTTAAAATGTTTTATATGTACTTATACTATACCGTTCCATATATGTATAACATATGCAAAACAATACAATACCAATTGTAATTGCTTATGTGAAGTATTAAAAACAAATGTTTAAATTATTACCTCTAAAAGATAAGCCAGTGTGTGATAGCTAAATTTTACATGTGATTATATCAGTGTTTATGCATGTAAAACATATAATGCATTTGTTTTTATTTTTTGTCGTAAAATTTACATAGGGGAATTTTTTTTATAAGTGTGCTAGCGTAGAATTTTCTAAACTAATTGATTTTGGCTGGGCCAAAAACGTCGCATTATTTATTTCAAAGCTTTAGGGAATTTACCATTATTATACACGGTTTTATCAATTTTTATTATATTCAACACGATATAAGGAAAAATAAAATCGCTGTTTTTAAAAAACAAGGCATTTATTTCAACAAAAATAATAGATACATAACGAATTTACATAATACTTCGTAAATTTGTTCATCGATCGAAACAGGAAAGTCGCCGAATTCGGTAACTTTTTACAAAGCAATTAAATGCGATAGACATTTATTTTTTTGGTAATCACTCCTTAAAAAATATAATTTATTTTTTATTTTATCACTTATTACGTCTTAAGCCCCCTGCTCTTTCTCTTAATTCTCGCGTAGGGCCCCACGTCGGGGTCCATGACAAAGTCGTAGAGCACCTGCGACCAACTGTGGTGTTGCGGAAGGTCGTCGTAAAATTCCTGCGCTATTTTCCTAACCTGAAAATGAGCACTCTGTCGTCAAGCATCTTTAAAAGTCACTAGATTTGGGTGGGGCACACCCACATCTGGTGACTTTTAGTAACTTTTTACCTCTGGTAGTTTGGAGCCAGGCACGGCAGGAAAATCGTGGTGTTCATTATGATACCCAACATTGAAAGTTATCGAATTTAATGGCCCGTAATAACTATACGTTTCGTAACCTTTCTTAAACATATAGTGTTCCGAAATGAAGTGGCCGGCTACGGGGTGTAGTCCCATCGCCATCACGCTACCGAATATTAGATATCCGAGAATCCTACCACCTAAAATACATAAGAAACTTAAAAATGTGACGAGGGCGATCGATAATCTGTTTACCGAAAAAGTAGACAACGAAGGCGTCAAAAACGATTTGGATCATAGCGTTTATCAGTTCTAGGCCTGTCAGGGGCTTTGGGTACGTGACTAGGGGCCGAAACGAATAGAAGAACGGTTGCAGCATCACCCAAACGAATTTTCCAAATGTCGTGCAAAACAACTTTGCCTCCATGTACGTGGGTATGTCGGTGTCTTTTATTTCGTCGCCCTGATACTATAAAAACGAAAGGAAAATCATAAATAGCCCTTCAAATTTGGTAACTAATGGTTCAGATTGGTTTTGAGCAAAAGTCGCCGCAAGAATTCGATGTAAATGTACTTACTCGGTGATGTTCAAGGTGGTACTTTTTGAAACTTATGGAAATGGGTATTCCTATTGGGAGATTTGCGAAAAATCCGAAGATTTTATTGTGCATGGGACGCGCATAGCCAAAAGCCAAATTGTGAGAGATTTCATGGATCGCTGAAAAAAAAAAGTTATATTTCTAGTACTAGATATGGAGGTGAAAATGTCCAAAAAGTTGTGAAAATGAAAGAAATGAAAAGAAAACATTTGAACTACTTTTAAAAAGCTATATTTTTTCTGATAGATGGAAATTTTATTTAAATCTGACGATAAATAACAATAAAATGCCATAAGTACATGGTGTCCTATGCTTGTTTCACAATTTTTTAAATTACAGTTTTCCCAAAAATTGATTTAAGAATGGACACTTCACATTAAAAATTTTAATGTATTTTTTGTTATTTTTATTATCTGAAATGTATTTTTGTAGTAGTTTTATAAGTATGTGGATGAACTCAAAATGGAAAGAGAACGTTTGAACTACTTATGAACAGTTTTATTTTTCTCAAAAACTGATTGACGAAAAATTCACTGAAATTTTGTTAATTTGCAATAATTTATAGTTTAAATGTGTCCAATTAAAAACTTTAAATACCATTAATTTTACTTCTACTATCTTTTAAGTGCAAATTTAGTTGAAAGAAATTGTTTAAACATCAATACTGCCTGAATATCATGTTACCAATTTATTGCATTTACATTCGCTTTAATATTGATAACAATCTATAATTACATTAAACTATATATGAATCATATGATACTTAAACGCATGACTACTTTATTGACAAAATAAAAACTTTATATTCTAGAATTTTTCCACTATAATAAAGATATGACAATATTTTCTGCCTGTATTCCTTGTTTAATTATGTAGGTAGTAGTTTCTAAGATATATTAAAAAACACTCCATTTTAATAAATCTACGACCATTTTCAAAATTTTCTTACCTAGCATAAGCGAGTGATTGATAACTCCTCCAAGGCAGTAAGCAGTCAACAATAATACTGGCCACGATTTATCTTTAAGAAGGTACATGAGAAAGAACTGGGTGAAAACCATCCCCGTAACAACCCATTTGAAATTCGGGTCGTACCCGAACAATTTCTTTATCTGCGGGTATTTCTCTGTAAAGAAAAAAATAAAAATTATTGGTCGTTGGCATTCTCAGGTTTACTTTATGAGTAATAAAACATCCTGACTACCTGCTAAAAATACCTAATAATACCTTCTCATATGAATTTATTTATATGATGGGCACTAACCTAAAATTACTTTTCTTCTGCTGGCATGGGGCTCTTCAGTGTAAGTCCACTCGAAGTCGGTTCTGGAGACGTGCTGGCCCATCTTTTAATTTTAAAATTTTCCAAAAATACTTTTATTTTTTTACAGCCACATTTTTCCTCGACTCACGACCGCACTGGACCTACCGGAAGGTGGCACCTTTTCTACTCTGCGATAACTGAAATCAAATATAGCATATATATGCTCTGGTAATATAGTGAGATCACAAAACAGTAAAATGTAATCAAAAGCGCGGCGTTGCCAAATTAACGAACACAGCTAGCTTCACTGTGGTGTTAGGACCACAAATCAATGAAATAAGGTACGTAGAAATTCCAAAACAGGGGTACCAACCTAACCTGTTCCATGCAGATCATAGAGATCATATATACAGTGTGTCCACGGATGGACTTAACTATACTTGTAAAAATTTTTATTTTCAATTCTTCGAAAAAAGTCGTTCTTCATAAAAAAAGTCTTCTTGTTCTTAAAATAAAATTGCCATGGAAAAAGTTGACATTACTTATACTGGGTGACCAGAAAATTAAAGAAACGTTAATTAGCATAAGAGTAAACTACCTCTATTTGTAGAGATAATGAAAAAATTTGGTAAGCTACTTAAGTGCACAAAATTTGAAAGCGCTTAGGCCTACTTCGATTTTTTTTATTTTTTTCTTGTTTTTCTTCGATTAAATAATTTTCTGTAGGCAGTAAGACAAAACTTATAAATAAAAGTGACTCAGAATAGCAAACTGTGTATGATGGAAAAATTTTTGACAATCCTAGGCCCACTTTGCGTTTCCTCCAATATTTTCCAAAATTCAAAGTAGGCCCAGAATCGTAAAATTTACGTTTTTAAATTATGAAAAGACAATAAAAATTAAAAAAAAACTGGTATTTGATTCATATAACAAAAAGGGGCATTCGAATTGAGTTCCGAATTGTGGTTGAAAAGAAAAAACAAGCTGTCGCTCCCATATGCCCAGATGGAACCTCTTGTAACGATAGTATCGCTAGTCAAGAAAAACTATCGATACTATCGATATGTGGTACATATTCCTGGTTCTGGTTCTAGTTTTTGTTATTATCAATAAAATAACTTTAGGCAAAAATCCCATGCAGAAATTCGGATACCTATATATAAATAACTTTATAAGTTATTACTCATTGGAATTATTTCAGTTTTTAAATCAACAACATAATGTTTGTCCTTTTTTAAACCAAACAGGTCAAACTCCAATTTTCGAAGATTTCATGTATTGTGATATTTAGGTCGACAAAAATACCTACTTATATTTATTTTTAGAAAATCCGAACACCGCATTTATATTTTAGAACCATTAGAAATAATAAATATTCAATGTGACCAATATTTTTAAAAAGGAAACATGCAAATGATGAAATGATGTAATTTCAATAGAATGATAGAAGAAAGGTGCCTCACGGATATACCATAAGAGCTGGATATTAATCATGAACCCATAATGTGCTTTGACTTTGAGAAACATTTTATTCATTTTTTATTTGGCATAATTTTTTTTGCTCATTGGTCGTTTTTTTTTAATTACAAATACCATAGAGAACAACGAAACACAGGAGATAAAAGTTTATGCAGCAAAGGTGCTGAAACGGCCCTCGTAAAATAAACTGGACCGCCATTGTTGGGGCCCTAGTCCCTCCACAAATTTTTAGCCATGCAACAGAGGGCGCTGGCACCCCCCTGGATAGCCGCCATATGGTGTGCATTCTAGGGGAAGAGTGAAATTTGTGGTGGCAACACAAAATGACATTTGACAACGACCAACCACGACTCTCGTGTATTTGACAGCCAATGGCGTGTGCGCCCAATATGGCCAACCTTTCGGTGGGACATATATGTATATAGGAGGGACAAATGATTGTATTGGAAGAGCAGTCCAGTTTATTTTACGAGGGCCGTGGGGGCTGAAAAATAAATCGGCATTCGGCATCCATGGCCAACTTGTCCCGCAATATAAAAAAAAACTCAAATTGAGCAAAAATATTATTAGCCTTAGCCTCCTGCTTCTCAAAAAATCAAATTGTATAATTACTCTTTAAATCAAGGGGTAAAATTGCTCACAACGGGTACACCATTTCGCCCGAAGTCCCTTTTTACCACACTCCAAGGTCAACTGGGTGTTTTCCAGACCGTCAATCATCGACGTACGTGGCTTACGCAATCAAACTCCCCACCACGCACCTAACGAAAACAAGAACAGCTGCGCACGTCCGTGCATCCGCGTCCTTAAGTACGGCGCATGCGCGTCGTTCCCCCGTCTCTTTCTACAGTTCGCCGTTAGAAAAGGACGGGTAGAGGACGCATAGCAATTTTATGCACCATCATTCTTGACGTTCGGTTAGTTCAATTTTGAGTGATCGTCGTTGGAGTGTCCCCGGCAGTTACCTCGTGTTTTCCGCAGGAATTTGAAGAATAATCGGCAGGAAAAATGGTCACCCACATCAAGGACAAGGTAGGAAAGAATCCTGTTACATATTTATTTGTTATTTGCGCGGAAAAAGTCGTTAAATCTTGGTAGAAACTTGAGGTGTGGTGAAGTGGTTTTTGACCACGTTTTTTTTGTAATGTGGGTCATATTTGTAATAGAATTGTATGAAGGACGTGAAATACGAAAGATCGATGTTGTGCAAGCCAGTAGGTAGATTCACAAATAATTCAACTAATTTTGTAGAGTACCTACTATCGATTCCCTAGACTCACGAGATGGTTTCAATATAATGTGACATTATTTTATTATCTATTGGAAATCGTGCCGCTAGTTCAACAAATATTAAAAGTGATATCACTACAGGAATATTTTAACATTTACAGTACCCGGCACAAGTATTTTATGGTTCTGCAATACTATGCAATATGCAATTTCCAATGACGTCATTGCCAGATAAAAGGATATAATATATTTTTTAATACTCATTTTTCTGGGATATTATATTTGTTGTGTCTATGAATAAGTACTAAATAATCTTATACTATTTGTTTGTGCTTAGACTGTGATTAGATTGTGAGTCGGGCATTTAACAAAACAAACTAGCTGTCTATAGGTTCCGACATCATTACTAATAATATTCCATGTATTCAATAATTGCAGAATGACTCACAGAGTAATAAATAATTATAGTAAAGAAATCTCAGTGATATGTTGTTCAGAAAGGTCGCAGGAAGGAATAATGAACATGCTATAACTAACTGGCCATTTTGTTTTTATTTTTTTGTCTGCAAAACCAAAAGCGTTGACTGACGTATTAATAAGACTTCTCACGGCCATAGTTTCATGTCCTGGAAAGTAGATGGCGCCTATGGTCAACAATGTATTTTTCATTGTATTTTGTGTCCGGGAAGCGCATGGTGAGCCAGCGAACTGTCAAACATGACAGCCGTGAGCAGTCTTTATTAATACTTCAGTCAACGCCAAAAGTATTCTTAAAAAATTCTGTGGGTACCAACTGGTTTAAAATCCAATAATCGTAACACTCACGTGACGGAATAAACCTTATTTTGTGTGCATACTGTATTTCTTGACAAAAATGTCCACATTTTACTTGCGTTTTGAAAATTAGATGATCCAGTTCGTTAATTTTTCAGGCCGATTTGGAACAAAAACTCAACGATGCCGGTGACCAACTGGTCGTCATCGATTTCTTTGCCACTTGGTGCGGACCCTGCAAGATGATTTCTCCGAAACTCGAGGAACTCGCCACCGAGTATGGAAACATCAACATCGTTAAGGTAATTTTACATTGAAAAAAGTATATTTTATTATATATTTTCATTGATTCAAGATCAGACATTTTTGAAGATATGACATCCCATTTTTTATCTCGTTTCTCAAGTAAATATCATGAAATTAAGTAGGTAAGCATGTAAATGTTATCAATCAGAAGTGATATGATGTAACAATGATAATATATTTTATGGCGGAAACATACTGCGAAAAAAGCATTGTCATGTAGTTCAATAATTGCTTAATGATTTTAATTTACTATAAGAGAACACAAACATACTTGTTTTATTATCTATCCTCATCCTCAGTGATTCCGCAGGACAATTATTGTTATCCTTGAAAAGATTACACTACAATGTTTACATAAGTATCTACCAAAATTCGGTTCTCAAGCAATAAGTTTTTTGGGTTGTTGTCACGAATAACTAACGACATATTACAGCTCATACAGCTGTCAGATTTATATTTGACGAAATCTGGTCACTTTCAGGTGGATGTTGACGAATGCGAAGAAATCGCAATGGAATACAACATCTCTTCGATGCCTACATTCGTTTTCATCAAAAACAAACAAGTTATAACTACGTTTTCGGGCGCTAACTATGACAAACTGAAACAGACCATCTTGGACAACAAATAGATCGTCTGCGGTCGCCTATCGTCCCATCACCAGATGTATTTTTTTATATTAATTGTACTTTAAAATAATGTTAGCGTTTATGTTTGGATTTTTTTGTAATTTTCGGCATTACTGTGAATTTTCGTAAAAAAAATAAAAAATGTATAGCATTCATCACCTATGAATTTGCGTAGTGCCTAAGCATTTTTACACAAGACTTTTTGAGCTGGTTCAGAGTTTTCAAAAAATATTTGAGTAATTGTCACAAATGTATATCCACTTGAAGAAATAAATGTGTTGAAAAAACTACTGTCTTTTATTTTGTAAAAAAAAACTAAAGACCATTTAGAAATAGAATAAATTTAAAGTTTCGCCTATCACCTTAACTCCATCACTAATAATTTATTTTTGTTCCTTGTTTTCTTAGGACACTAATAAAGTTAGGTGTTGGTTTATCTAAATAGTTTGATGCTGATCCAAAACCATGAAATAAAGAATAAAGTAATGGAGAGAAGAAGAAACTTAACATTATTGTTTTGTGGAAAGAACTAACCAAACCTTGGTGTCCACAGATAATGTTTCCTGGATGGAACTAAACTGGTTATTTTGTGGATAAAACCCTTGTTTATAACAGACCAGAGACGTTATAAACAAGGTTAAAACAAATAGCTTTGTGGACAACGGATTTTTTTAAATATTTTGCCAAATCTGTATATATTACAAAAGTATAAGCTACAACCCTATTTCTTATATTTATTAAATAAAAACCAATAAAACCCAAATAAAAAATTCGCAGGACTCTGCACGTATTCCTTAGTAGCGTATTCCATAACTTCGGACACGGGTACTTCTAACAATTCTATATTTTCTCCAATTTCCCCACCTCCACTATTCACCCTCATATCTTCTGTTACCTCACAATAAAAATATGTAGATCTGGCCCCAGTGGTATCTGACAAATTTCTGGTAGTGCAAATTTTCTGCAATTGTTCTATAGATACCTCGTATCCACACTCTTCTAATATTTCCTCTTGCGCTATTTTTTCGGTCGAGGCATCTTTATCTTCAAGGCCTCCGCAAAATTCTAGCGATATGCCCAACTTTGCGGGATACTTTTTAACGTCAATTTTGCCATACCTTTCGTTTTCTGGTATTTGTTGTAAATACACAGAAGCCCTGAACTGTTTTACAAGAACTAAAACGTCTCTTGTACTGTTGTAAACTATTATTATCACTCCGTTTCTTTCCGCCAATATATCACAGCTTTTTTGTACCCCATTTTGTTTATAATGGATAGTTCTTGGATGTGTGTAAATAGTAGGAATGTATTCTGTTATATAAACGTCCGATATGTCTTCCATGATTGCGGAGAGAAATTATTTATCATTTTTATTGTAAAAAAAAATAAAATTTGAAAAAATTGAAGGTCACAAGGGTCATTGACGTCAAAAATATTTGTCCCACAAAACACAAAAGTTAGGTGATACCTCTTCTTCTTTTTCTTGCTGGAAGGTTTCGTTATAAAATCGAAACGATAATCTAAAAATTAGTCTATTTTAATTATTTTTACAAGTATTTAAGAGAAGATGTAGTTTTTAGCATAGTGTGCAGAGTTATATGGGTTTGGGTGATATTTTGTTGTTATTTGAATCCAAAACACTGCTCGTCGTAGCTCCGAAAAATAAAGCCAACTTCACGCCGTCCATGGCGAAAAATGAAATGAATGGTGATTTGTCAAAAGTCCAGACGACCACAGTTGTTATTTTCGTTTATTTTAGCGATTCGTTCAAAAACTTCCGACCAATGACGATCTAAATTGTATTTTCGTAATTAGCCACACACAAAAAACAACTACGCACAACAGCCATGGTTATCCTACAGCTGGAGGAACAGGTAGGTCGTTTTTTCGAGGTTATATTTTGGGGCTGTTTTTGAGACGATTTCTTGGGGCTTTTTAGCCACCGATCATACAAGCAATATTCGCCGGTGCCGTCGAAGAAATCAAGGAATTGATTCATTATAAACAGGATGTCAATTGCTTAGGTAAAGTTATGTAATGTATTCGTGAATAAAATATTGTTTCTTTGAGTACACCATTGGGTGGATTTATGTCAAATTTCGAGCATTTATTCTTTATGCTAGGCGGTAGTGTGAAGTGAACGAAGAAGCGATTATCTTATTGTTAAATCGCCCATATTTTGTCCCCTTAGACTTAGAAAAAAGAACGCCGCTGCACGCGGCGGCCTCCAAAGGCGAATCGAAAGTGGTGTCGATCTTGCTTCAAAATGGGGCCAGGGTGAACGCCAAAGACAGCAAATGGGTGACCCCGTTGCACAGGGCCTGCAGCGTGGGCTCCGACGACACCGTAAAAATCCTATTGGGCAGTCAGGCGGACGTCTGCGCCCGCGACCGCCTCTGGCAGACGCCCCTCCACATTGCCGCCGCCAACGACGCCTACAACTGCGTCGATCTGCTTCTGAATTACGTGCCGAACCCCAACGTCACCGACAGGAGCGGCAGGACGGCCCTGCACCACGCCGCTTACAACGGTCACACGTTCGTCGCCGAATTGTTAATTTCGAGGGGTTGCATCGTGAACGCGTGCGACAAGAAGGATTGCAGGCCGTTGCATTGCGCCGTCCAAATGGGGCAGACCGATACGGTCGATCTGCTTCTCAAATACGGGGCCGACATAAATGCGAAGGACAGGAATCAGTATACGCCGCTGCACGTGGCGGCCGCGAGCGGCGTGGAATCCGTGTGCGTTCTTTTGCTGTCTATGGAGCCGGAAGTAGATGCACAGAACGTGTATGGCAACACGCCGTTGCATATAGCTTGTCTAAATGGGAATTTGAGCGTTTGCCAGCATCTGGTGGCGGCGGGAGCCAATATCGAGGCTACGAATTTTAGGGGCCAAACCCCCTTACATATAGCGGCGGCGAGCACTCATGGAGTCGACTGTTTGATGTTTCTTTTAAGGTTAGTATGAATAAATAACAAAATACGGGTGATAACACAAAAGATGGCGGGTACGTTTGAACTACTTTTTAGTTCAATCAAATGGTACACAAGGAGGGTGCAAAGTGGAAAGTCCTGGTGTAATTGTTTTTAGTGGTTTATTTCATGTTCTTTGAGGTGCTGAACACGAATCTGAAGTTGTCCAATAAAAATTTTCAATCCACCACCTCTTATAACTTGCAAAGCAAGCTATTTACTCAAAAAGTGGCCCTATAGTAAAATAAACAGGAGAAAATTATCTACAATTTGACTGTCTTAACATTTTTTTGTACGTCGTATGGTTTCCACTCAAAAGAGCGTTGAAATGATAGAAATAGGGAAATAAGTAGTTTTTGAAGACAGAAACATTCCAATAAACATAACATCAGGCAGTGCCCTCTAAAGAAATACTAGGGGGTGCTGCATTAGGCGCTGTTTTATGCTATTCAACCCACAAAACGTTAAGAATAGTATATACAGGGTGTCCCATAACTTAACTTATCCATCAGAGGGCAACAGATGGTACTAGACGTCAAAATATGCCGTGTGAGCCAAAAATGCCTTGGAAAATTGTTGCTCGTTGAAAATAAAACTTGTATTTCGAACAATTCAATCTTATTCAAAATTGACAAACTTGGGTTTTCAAAAGTGAGAAATCCGAATTCGGTACTAGTTTGAACCTAGTTCCTAGAGGGCGCTTGGTGTGAACTTCGTGATAAATTAAATTCTGCATAATATTTTACCCTGTGAAGCTGGGAATGTTTTGACGATGTAAAGAACATAATCTTGGTCAATATAGATATCGCAAGCCGTTTGCGAGATATTCGTCTCTGAATGTAGAAACACCGAAAAAATCCAAATTTCGAAAATACAACGCAATTTATCCTAAATACAAAATGTTTTTTGAAATTTACTTCAACAGGTATTGAAAATGTCCCCCGTTTACCTCAAGTCACTTTCTTTTGCTCTTTATTAAATGACGCCTCACATTCGGAAAGGTATTTTCAGCATTTTTAATATTATTTTCAATTTATTCGTTTCATTTTCAACACCCTGTATCTTTTAAACGAGCAACATGTTACCATGGCATTTTTGGCTCACACGGTATATTTTGACGTCTAGTACCACCTGTTGCCTTCTGGTGGATAAGTTATGGGACACCCTGTATATTGGATATGAATTTTCGGGCTGAAAATTGCGAACTTTCTCACAAAATTTCCGGGAAATATAAAATAAACAAATATTCGTTTTTCCAGAACCGAATATTCTCAATATATTGCAAAGTTCGAATTGAAATATTCGCCACTCACATCACTGCATGGAAGCCGTGTCTAAGAGGGCTCTTATACATAAATACATAAAAATTGTACAGAAATGCACGTCTTTTATTAGCCTATACAATAATATTTACCTACATGAAATAAAAACTATAAATTAATGGTGTTTTCTTGCTGTTTTAAAAAAATTACTGAGGTTCCTCCATGTTTCAATACTCTTTTGCGTGGAAACCATACGACTGACAAAAAAATGTTAAGAGAGTTAAATTGTAGATAATTTTCTTCTCTTTATTTTACTACAGAATCTCTTTTTGCGTAAGTAGCTTGCATTGCCAGTTATAAGGTGAAAACCACTAAAAATACTATTTTTAGTGGTTTTATTGATGATTTCTCATATTTGCCGTGAAAATTTTTGTTGGACAACTTCAGATTCGTGTTCAGCACCCCAAGAAACATAAAATAAACCACTAAAAATAATTACACCTAAACTTTCCACTTTAAACTACCGTTTGACTGAACTATTTACAGGTCTTCATTTTTTTCTCAAAACTCCTGTTTTTAGCCAAAACGTTGACATAAACAAACAAAGCAACGACGGCAGGACCCCCTTGCACATGACGGCAATTCACGGCCGGTTCACGCGCAGCAAAACGCTAATCGACAAAGGCAAGCGTCGTTTGATCACTCCCCCTAGAAAATTTTTCTATCTATATCTTTCCCCAGGTGCCCTCATAGACTGTGCCGACAAGAACGGGTGTACCCCCCTGCACATAGCTGCCCAATACGGCCACGACCTGCTCTCCAACACCCTGTTAGGTTACGGGGCCGATCCCGCGAAAAAGGGTCACGAGGGGAGGACCCCGTTGCACATGTGTTGCCTTTCCGGGTATGTCGAGTGTTGTCGGAAATTCGTGCAGGCCGGGGTAAACCTAAACGAGCAGGACGACAGCGGGAAGGCGCCCGTACATTGCGCGGCTTACAAAGGGTGAGTACCGCGAAATTTAGTGTCGGGTATCGATAATAGTTTGACGAACATGTCCGATAGTTGACGTAATCCGATAACTGTGACTGTTAGACTGCACACTTGAACAACTATGACTGATAGACTGTCATTCTTCAACAGCTATGACCTATAAACTATTACTCGGACAACTATGACTAGTGAATTGACGTACTCGTACAAGTATGACCGATAAATTGACGTGTATGACGATTATGTGTCCCTGATGGAAAACTTCAGTTCTATAGAGTGTCTGGACCTCCTGACGAGCAATGGTGCGAATTTTAAACTAAAGGACGACTTGGGAAGGCTGCCGTTGCACTACGCGGCGTCTCAGGGACATTTCCAGTGCGTTTTCACTCTCGTCGGTATCGGGAGTTCGGTAAACGATAGGGATGTCGAAGGATGTACGGCTCTGCACTTGGCTTCCGCCTACGACCACGACGGAAAGTGTGTGGAGTATTTGTTGAATCACAGGGCCGACACAACGATAAGTGACAATAGAGGTTAGAAAAAATCGAGTGGAAGACAGGGTATCTTGGAATATGTTGTTTTTTTTTTTAAGGTTTTTCGGTGTTGCATTATGCGATAGTGGGAAATAACGTGGCAGGAGTGAATTTGTTGATGAATGTGATCGAAGCGAGGGTTTTTAGAACCGAAAGGGGGGCGCCAGACACAACACCCCTGCATTTGGCGGTAAGTTATTTCTTTGGGTGTTTTTTCGGGTATTTTCTACTGGATTTTTAGGCCAAACTCGGCAACATAGACATCTTAAGAGCGATCCTGACAAAGTACAACGACGTGAACGTCCAGACGAACCAGGGCGTGACGCCCCTAATTCTGGCCGCCAGGGAGGGGCACGCCCAGTGCGTCCATCTGTTGTTGAGGTTCGGCGCCAAGGTGGCGATAAGCGAGAACGGCAACAACATGACGGCCGTGCATTACGGCTCCAAAAACGGACATTCGCAATGTCTGTCGCTGCTTCTGCACAATACCGAAGATCACAATGTCGTCGATATGTTGGACAGGTAAGAACGGGGATATTTCAGTCTCAGTTGGCCATATTGACAGTTGGAGACTGTCAAATACCACAAAACAATAAGAAAAAGTCAGTATTACATTAGAAAAAAGGTTTGTGTCTCAGTTGGCCATGTTTGACTGTTGGACTTGCTAAACTGTCATAAAACAATAAAAAAGCCAGTATTACATTAGGAAAGAGTGTATATTAAACAAATGAAGGATGTGCAAACTTAGTTGTTCTTTACATGTTGTGGTTAGAACTGTTCCGTTTTCTTTTAGACAACATAGGACGGCGTTAATGTTGGCAGTATCTGGAAACCACATTGAGTGCGTTCAAGCTCTGCTAAAATGCGGGGCCGATCCGAATATCGTCGATACAGACGACCATTCGTGTCTATTTAGGGCCGTAAGTTGTTTTTACTGTGTAACGTTGACTTCGTCACCTCCCGGTCGTTTTCCAAGGTCGTCAACGGTCAGAATAGCGTCGTGCAGCTGTTGCTGTCGAGCAACGCAAGGGTACAGACGACAGACGTCAACGGCAAGACCGTTCTCCATCTGGCGGCCGCCTGCGGTCACATAGCGTGCCTGGAAATGATCGTGGGTTACATGACGGAAGAAGAGGCGAAGAGCGAGGACAACCAGCAGTGTACGGTGCTGCACTGGGCTTGTTATAACGGTAAGATGAAGGAGAAGAAATCTTGTTTTGGTTTTGTATAAATTTGCTTGAAAATGCTGTTAAACCAGTCTTTTGTGTTGTGTGTACGAAATTTGATGTGGAAACACTAAGCCATTTAAAAGTTATTAAAAAAACAACATTATAAATTCGTAAATATTTTAATTTTTAGAAACTAGTTTCCAGATTTTTTAAAATTTTGTCAAAAAGTATCAAAAAATGTCAAATATCCCCCATCTTTTCATAATTATTGTTGAACTTGCATGCAGTATCAGAAAAAATGGAAATAGATCGTTTTTAATTACTTTATTATTATTTTCTTACAAATTGGTTAATATAATGACTAAAACTACAAATACTTATTTTTCATAATTTTTGGACCTAATTTTTCCACAAATGAACAAAATTGTAGAGTTGGGAAAGTTCCCTCTTTACGAAAATTCCCGGAAAGTTTCCGACCAAAATTTCCAAAACTTTCGGAAAGTTTTCAATTTTCTTTTTTTATTGTTTACTTTAATTAGTCACAGCTTTCCAAAAATACCAAATATGTCATATTTTAAGTTAAATTTGCTAAAGATATTGTAGAAAAGGTATAATACCACAAAATGTAAAAGTTTTGCTTTGTAATTCGTATTTCATGATCATAATTCAAATTTCCACTTTCAGATTTTAAATTATTAGTATTATTAATTAATTACTACCTACAGTAAAAAACGTAAGAAGTGACGGTTTTTTTTGTTAAAAAAATACTATTATTTTTTTGCAGACTTAGCTGGGACAAAAAAACATTACTCTCGCTAAACCAAAAGTGATATGCAACCGTGTTGTGCAGTTTTTTTATTCACTTTACTAGTCTAATGAAAAATTTAATTTCTTAATCTTAATTTTAAAAAAATCGGTTATTTGGCGATAACTTTTTTCTTTGAAATTAAACTGTTTTTTTCTTGGCGGCATTCAATTCCTTGGGAAAAACAAAAACTACACAAGTTTAGTTTTTGAACCACCAATGTATCTTACCGAGATAATCGCTCGTAACATCCATCCTGTACAAAAGGAAAAATAAAACATAAGGATAAAAGATAAAACCAAATATGAAAGAATAATAAATTCACATATTGTTCATATTATCATTATTTATCTAGTTTAATTTAATCTAAACTTATTAAATTTCAGAAGTCAAAAAGTCTAATAAAAAAATATAATAAAATATATTTGATCTGTGGTCTATACACGCACAGTTCATGATTCTTCTTTGTTCTTTTTTGTATTTTTTAGGTTATGTCATGAATCTTGGCCAGGCATTTATGACGGCAAATTTAAAATTTCTACATAAATTCCCAGAAAACTTTCCGGGAAAGTTTCCCAGGAATGTTTCCGAAACTTTCAGGGAAAGTTTCCTATACCTTCAAAGTTTCTTCCCGGAAAGTTTCCAAAAACGGAAACTTTCCCGACTTGGAAAGTTTCCGTTGCCCATCTCTACAAAATTGTATACTTGTGGAGAAAAAATGATTTTTGTAAAAAGGAATTTTACATTAGTAAATCTTTTATTTCTCAGAGACTAGTTAACAGATTTTCTTTAAATTTCATGGGAAAGTATCAATAATTAATGTCAAAAATTTACCCTATTTTTTCATAATAATTGTTGAACTTACAGTATTCACAAGAAATTGAAAAGGGACATTTGAACTACTACAGTTAATTGGTCATGTCTTTTTGCACAAATGTGTTCAAAATTTCTTTAAATAGTTCTATCTAAAAATAACTGTATTTATCACAAATTGACAAAAATAGTATGGAAATGAAAAAAAATCTTTCTGTAGGTCATGCGAATTGTGTGGAATTCCTTCTCGAGCGCAAAATCTTCAAAGAAATCGAAGGAAACTCGTACTCTCCAGTACACTGCGCAACGTAAGTCCATTTCTCAAATAAATTACCCCCAAAAAATAAGAAAATCGTCTTTCTCCCAGTTTCTCAGGGTCAGAAAAGTGCCTAGAACTCCTGGTCAACCACTTTGGTACCGAAATAGTCCACCTGAAAGACTGCCGCCAGAGGACGCCGTTGCACATAGCCGCCCTCCACGGCCACTCAGACTGCGCCCGGTTCCTCATCGAAAACGGGGCCGAGGTCCACGTCGTCGACGAGGAGGGCCGGACGCCGCTCGTGGCGGCGGCCCAGTTCGGCCAATCGTCCGTAGTAGGTGGGACGCGCCGACAACGGCCAAACGTAACCTCATTTCGTCGTTCCCCTTTTAGAGTTGTTGCTGACGACGAAGGTGGACCCCGCGGCCCGTGATAACCTGGGCAACACCGCCCTGCACTGGGCCTGCCTCAAGCGGCACCACAACTCGGCGCTGATAATACTGGAGAACTGCCGGGACGCTTCCAAGGTCAATTTGACGAATAGCGACAAAAAAACGTAAGTCGTGACAATCATACTTTCCAAAGTTTGTTCTATAATACGTACTTGTCCTGATTTGATTGATAAACTGTCACACTTGTCCAGGTTTGACCGATAAACTGAATACTTGTCCAGGTTTGACCGATAAACTATCATACTTGCCTATCTATCTTGTGCAGGGGGTGGCCGCCTTGGATCGGCCTGGCACGTTGTGCCCCCACACACTTGCCTATGTTTGACCAATAAACAACCATACTTGTCCTGATTTGTCTATGCTGTCATACTTGTCCAGGTTTGACCAATAAACTATCACATTGTCTATATTTGACTGCTAAACTATCTTGCTTGTCCAGGTTTGACTTATAAAGTGTCATATTTGTCCAGATTTGACAGATAAACTATGATACTTGCCTATAATAAACGACCATACTTGTCCTGATTTGACTATGCTGTCAAACTTGTCCAGGTTTGCCCAATGAACTGAATACTTTTCTAGGTTTGACCAATAAACTATCATACTTTCCTATTTTTGACTGATAAACTATCTTGCTTGTCCAGGTTTGACTTATAAACAGATAAACTACCAATACTTGCCTGTATTTGACCAATAAACGACCATACTTCTCGTGATTTGACTATGCTGTCATACTTGTCCAGGTTTGACCAATAATCTATCACATTGTCTATATTTGACTGATAAACTATCTTGCCTGTCAGGTTTGACTTATAAAGTGTCATACTTGTCCAGGTTTGACTGATAAACGATCTTGCTTGTCCAGGTTTGACTTATAAACAGATAAACTATCATACTTGCCTGTATTTGACCAATAACCGACCATACTTGTCATGATTTGACTATTATGCCGTCATACTTGTCCAGGTTTGACCAATAAACTATCACATTGTCTATATTTGACTGATAAACTATTAGGCCAGGGAAATTATGGTAAAAAATAACGAAACCTAGACAAAATTCATAACCCCGCATTTTTATAATGCCATCACAAAATATTGGTAATAAATAAACGCCAGAATTGTTTTTATGCAAAATAAATATATGCGTGTGGGCGTTTTTTAGAAAAATACATTTTCTTGTTGTAATAAAGACGGCTGCGAATTTAAGCTGCATTTATTAGTAAGTAAGGTATTTAAAGTTGAGATTGATAAATTAATCAGATTACGTTTGCGCAAGTATCCGAATGATGTAAAAATGTCATTTTGCGTAATATTTTGTTGGGCAAAAATATTAACTGCGTTTTTATTATTTATAATTACCTTAAAAATCAAGTATTAACAGTTTGTTCTGAAATTAAACATATTGTTTCGCCAGAAATCGCATTTTAAAGAAATTTGAAGCTGTTCTTGAGAGCAAGATTATTAACTGGCTGATTTTTGTTAAACTTTTTAAGTGGATACTAAGTCTTGTTAAATTTTTTGAAATTAAACAAAAATTGGTAACGGAAGTATTTTGAAATTACAAATGACAGTTGACCTACATGCACCGTAAATAAATGTTTAATTTCGCTATACTTGATTCAATATAGTTATATTGTAAAAAGTTAAACAAAAAAAACAGTTAATATTTTTGCCTAGTCTAGACCAATGAGCTGACGTACATGCGGCTCAGATAAATGTTTAATGTTGTATAAGTTACATTCTATTTGTAAAATAGTTAATATTTTTGCTTTTGCCGAAATAGAAAATTATCCGATTTTTATCTCTCTTTGTCGATCTAAGTTACTTCCATATTCTTAAAATGTTTAATTTCTTAATATACATTAGCAAGGGAAGTTTTTTACCTAAAGAGTCTAAAAAAATCCAGTTAACATTTTTGCTCGAAATTTCTAACGAAAAATAGGTGTTTTTTGAGGTAACTCAAGGTTCCGTTTTTCAAAATGTTTAATTTTTGGTTTCTACCAACGTATTTACTTATAACTTTAACTTTGATATGGTAAAACAAAATTGCAGTTAATATTTTTTTCTAGGTCAAATTCTATTTTCCCTTGCCTATATCTTGCTTGTCCAGGTTTGACTTGTAGTGTCATACTTGTCCAGGTTTGACCGATAAACGATCATACTTGTCCATATTTTACCGATATACTGTCGTACTCATCCAGATTTGACCATCGGCTGTCGTTATTTGTCGAAACTTGTTTCCACAGCCCCCTGCACCTGTCCGCCCAAAACGGCCTGGTCGACGTGACGAGGGAGCTCCTCAAGAAGGGGGCCTCTGTCCTGGCGGTGGACAAGGACGGACTGACCCCGGCGCTGTGTTGCGCCCCCAACAACAACGTCGCCCAGTGTCTGGCGTTGATACTGCAGTCGTTGCCCGATTTCCTGTCGAAGGATACCCCCGATAACGGTGAGTGAAATTTTGTTCGGAACGAAAATTTCAAGTTCCGTTTGTGTTGAAGAGTCCCACTCCCGAACCGTCCTCGAGTTCCTGTCCCGAAGTCTAGAGAGCGGGAGGCGTAACCTCACTTTCCGCGGTACGGAGGCGCAGACCGAGCTGTCGCTAGTTAACGATGTCGATTTGGTCGAGAAAATGAGGAGGAAGATGCTGAAGAGGCAGAAATACAGGGCGGAATTTCAAGAAGGGAAAAGTGTCTGTAGGAAAATCAGTAAAATGTCAATATCGGATGAAGGGAGTAAGAATATCGATAAGGTGAAATCGTGTAGTAGATGTCAGAGTTCGGGCGTTTTAAACGATGGGTTGACGTTTTCCCTGAGGCAGATATTAAGCGGTAAGAATTATTCAAAGAGTTTTTGCACTGAGTGAAACCGAAATTCTGCAGTTTTCCACCTTAGAATAAATCAAATTTCAGTGGAAGTATTTTTGACATTGCAAAATTAGGTTATAGACGTAATTTGGTGTGGTGTGAACTGGGCTTTTAACTGACCAAACTCACCAAGGTCAGTTGTAATTTCAATTTGTGCCGTGTGAACCGGGCTTTTAACTGACCAAACACAAAGGTCAGTCGTAATGTCAATTTGTGCTGTGTGAATTGGGCTTTCATGTGGAATTTCGTTTGAAATTCTTCTTATAGTCTGCCGATTGTCAAATCACGTTCTGTAAATATTTTCAAAGTGACGAATAATTCCCTGTCGCTTTTCTGCTTCGTTTTCATATAAATGTTGTTGGAAAAAATACCTACTGGCAATTTTGAATAAAAAAAAAGTGCTGTGATTTTTTTCTTCAAATTTTATATTAAATTTGTCTCTAAAATTGTGTATTATTAGAAGAATAGTTTAATAACGTAGTCCTACAAACGTGGATGTCAAAAAAGTTGGCAGAATTGCAAAAAAAATAGAAAGGGTACGTTTGAACTACTTTTAAGAACTCTTAATTTTTCTCAGTAACGGACGGATGGATTTTGCTCATATTTTGTCCAAAAGTAACAACTAATGACACACACATTCTGTAAGTTTTCTATAATTTTTCGAGTTACTGTTTTTGTACAGTTTAACGAAATATTTGCAAAAAGACTTGTTTTGACAACTGGCACATTATAGAACACTCTAAACATAGGATTTAGACAAATGACAGTTAAGTTTGACTTTTACTTAAGGTTACAGTATCCCGAAACCGAGACCACAAAAATACGTGTTGGTTGTCAAAAATGACGGAAGGCGTGTACAGAAATGTGTCAAATCTGTAGAGAAAGAGACCATTCTAAACTTTTCCGGAAACGACTGTAACTTTGCCGATTTATTTCAAAAAGAAATAAGCTCTCACGAAACTAAAGACGAAGAAATCACTTCTATTGCCGTCCAAACCGAAGAACGGAAGAAGAAGCAGCTGTCGCAATTTCATTTAGAAACGCTGGAGTACAGCAATATGAGACAAAGTTTTAAATTTACTACGATATCTTACGATTACGTTCCCGAAAATAAGTATGATGTAGAAACGGATAAAATAGAACATACTGAAGTACAAACTGAAAACTCGCTTACAATGAAGAAGAAAAAGTCTAGATTCGAGCTATCCTGCAATATATCCTAACCGTTCATTCCCCTTATCCCTAGCTTCTATTTACAATTTTATTGTTTATTTTTGTAATATAATGTACAATTTTGAGGTCGTAACGTATTTGTTTAGGGTCAAACATGTCCCGTGCGACGCTAGCGAATTCCGAGCTGCTAGCGTTAAAACTGACAATGTCGAACATATCCAACCTCAATCTGCACACGGGCCTCAGGAACGAATCAAATCATTCCAGCGACAATGAGTTTTATTGAGGGAATCAACTTGTCGCGCGACGCACTGTATATGCATACACAAATATGTTTTTTTTGTGATAAAAATTTACCATTTTAGCCTTTGTAAAGCAACCGTAATGAAATTTTTGATACCGTTTAGCGAGTTAGGGAAATTTTCTATAGGCAATAAGACACTAGTTAATTTTATACCATTTTACATCGCTATTTGTATATTTGAGGAGTAACTGAGGGGGGAAAATGTACATTTTTGGTGCTAGAAATTCTTTTTTTACACTTTATTTATCGTATTTATGATGTAAATCGATTTTCGGGTACTTACCTTATCGTTTAAGATATATTTAATATTCAGAACATAATGTTACGACTATATATTGTACTAATTATTAATTTAACAAAGACACGTTTTATGTAATTTAATTTCTAAATAAAATCGACTGTTTAATAATACTGGGTTTTATTAAACTTTCAAATTACAACAGGATCCTTAAAGATTCATCTCAAATTCATACTGGATGACGTGGATGATAGAAGAATAGAAGAGTCTTAGTCGACTGAAAATTTCGCCTTGAAAAAAAAAGAGACGAAAGTTCCTTGTTTGTCAGGGCCGCCAAAGTAGTAAATATTTATGTTGGCATTGAATAATTCACTATTTAGTGTCACTATTTGCTGTTTTGTGGGATGCGAAAGAGCAGAACTTTCATCTTTTTTTCAAGGCCAAGTTTTCTATTTTGTAAAAAGAGCCAATGGCCAGAGTCTAAAAATATCTCTCCAAAATGTACTCCTAATACTAAAAAAAGTTAAAAATACCTCCTTAAAACAATGAATGGTTTTATATGCTCCTAATGCACTCCAAAAATGATGCCAATATTGTGTAAATAGAGCCATTAGAATGGCCAAAGAAAGTTTAAAAATACCTCCTCAAAATGTGCTCTTAACACCCAAAAAAAAGTTAAAACTACCTCTTTAAAACAAGGATTTTATATGCTCCTAATACCATCCAAAAACGAAACCAAACCGATGCCAAAATTGTGTAAAACGAGCCCGGTAAAAGTTTGATAGTAGAACAAAACATCTTAAATCGAGCATTTCATGTGCTCGTGCTCCTAATATAAAAAAGCGCGGGAAAATTGCTTCTGGTAGCTCGAAAACCGTCACCTCCTCGCACTTCTGCTCTCCTGATACCTAAATCGGATCTCGGATTTTTAGACAGAACCCGCAAATTTGTTTCAAGAAATTTACTCCTAATTATTAGGAGAGCAGAAGTGCGAGGAGGTGGCGGTTTTCGCGCTACCAGGAGCAACTTTCCCGCGTTTTTTTTATGCTATTAGGAACGCATAAAAAAAGCGCGGGAAAGTTGCTCCTGGTAGCTTGAAAACCGCCACCTCCTCGCACTTCTGCTCTCCTCATACCTAAATCGAATCTCGGATTTTTCGACGGAACCCCGCAAATTTGTTTCGAAACCAAGAAATTTACTCCTGATTATTAGGAGAGGAGAAGTGCGAGGAGGTGGCGGTTTTCAAGCTACCAGGAGCAACTTTCCCGCCTTTTTTTATTCTATCAGGAGCACATAAACATCTTATTTTAGGAGGTGTTTTTAATGTTTGTTGCATATTCTGCAACTATTTAGAATAATTTCAGCGGTGTTTCTGGTAATAGGAGCACAGAAAATTCTCGCTTTGAGTAGATGTGTTGGCCAGGGCTCTTTTTACACCACTTTCCAGAAGTTTGTTCTATGGTTTTAGGGCATGAAATAAGGCACAAAGATACTCAAAAGTCCACTTTATTCAGAAAATTGATATACATGGTTTAAACATAATGAAAATAACACTATATTATTGTACAGGCTTTTCTAATTTTAAGGCAAACGATAATTTGGAGTAAAATAAAAAGCACTAGCTCATAACGTACAATTATCACATAAAAATACAAAAAGATACGTAATTTAAAACTAAATATACATTGAAACTAAAAATGCAATGTTGCCGAAAATTATGGAAATTCTTCACAAAATCCAAGGATAATTTTCACAATCCGGCAACGTCGCGACGCTTAGTTCCGCTACCATCCCCTAGATGCCCCATCCATCTTGCGGTCGGTAGTCGAACGAACGGCGACTTTGTAGAGTTCGCGACAACGCGGCGATTAGTTCAGCTATCGTCCGCTAGGCGACTCGGCCGCCCGGCGGACGGTAGCGGAATTAGGAAGCGTGGTGTTGCCGGACTTTAGCAACCTCGCACCGATGGAGAGCGTGACGTAAAATTTAGTTGGCAACAACGTCGAGATTTTGGTTGGCAACAAATTTGAATTTGTTATGATTCCGCAAATCTAACCTCACTTTTCCTTATGTAGAGTTTTTTTTATTTATCTGGTGGGTGTTTTCTAAAAGACAATTATTATTAATAGCAATAGCTGACCTAAACATTTCTAAAAGACAAGTACGCATTAACAGCATAATGATGTATAATCAGGAAGGGAAAGAATTATTCAACAATAAAATGCTAATACATGTTGAAAACTCCAAGGGTCTTTCAGAGGATAAACTTCTTTTGATAAGTATCTTGGAACTTCAAGATAAATTGGTAAGCAATTCAAGAATTTAAATAAGTTCTCCTTACAATGTTCTCTCAACATTTAGCAAGTGAAAGTAAAGGATCCCACTGACCATTCTTTTAACTATACAGAACAAATTGATCTTGGAGATTTTGAAGTTATACGATTAAATCAAGCTCTCGACATAAACTTTGCAGAATTTAAGGTTCAAATCGTGGAAATGTTGCAACAATTTCAACATAAAGAAATGTAAGACGTAAAATTTTTAGAGGCGGATTTTAGTCTTCCTTTTTAGGTTTCTAAAATGTAAGCTTTTTGATGATAAATGTTCCTTAGTTTTCTATGGAAAATCTAAGATAAAAACAATAATTTACCTAAGTTTGGACTTAAAGTTAACGAATCAACATGAAATAATAGCTGAGTTAGCAATTTCATTGCAGAAAGTAGAGGTAAAGTCACATAACGAAATATTTTCTCGAGGCTAACTAAGTCTTTGTATTTTTTTAAGGAATCAAACCATATTTTAAAGAAACAGTTAATGTACACTAAAAATTTGCTAACTGAGAGAGAGTCTGAAATTAAACAAATGCACACATTAAAACGAATGTCTGAGGAAGGACTACAGAAGGTATTTAATTTTTTTAATATGTACTTTAAAGAAATATTTAAAAAAACATTTCTTTAGAACTTTCAAAGCATATCTACTGCGTTCTCGAAAGTAATGAATCAGTTCCAAGCGAAAGTATCGTCTAAAATTTTGGAAATGGACTCGAAAGTTTCCTTTCTCAATAATAAAGTAAACATTTTAAAACAAGAACATAATTCAAAGAACGAAGCTACCCAACGACTTCTAAAATCAATAGACAACATGAAACTAACGTCGGGCGAATATTTACACAAAATTAACATGTTGGAAAAGGAGAACCAATCGCTAGTTACCATGAGGTAATTTCGCATGCTTTCTTCCTCAAAATGTTAGGTGTTTAAATTTCTAGATTGTCTTTCGAACGGACGATAGCCGAATTAAAAAAATCGCTCGCAGATCAAGAGGCTTGCTGTCAAGAATTCTCGAAGAAGAACCGAGAACTCGAGAAAAGCGCGATAAGCAAGGAAGTCGCAATTTCCCAAAAACAAAAAGCCATCGAGGAGTTGTCCAAGGATTTGGTGCAGGCGAACGGGATGTTGGTCAATTTCAACAACCATTACGACACGAAATGCAAAGAGGTAAGGACTTCTTTATAACGTCAATGTTTGTCGGTGAATTTTGAATGACGCAGGTTGACGATTTGACACAAGCGCTCGCCAGCAAAGAAAAAGAAATGACGGACGTCAAGAAGAAGTTCAGCACCTTGCAAATAAAATTCGACTCGTATTGTATAGACTGGAACAAGGAAAAGTTCGATAAAATCATGCACGAATTGTACCAGTCCAATCAGAAGATACAGGAGCTTGAAGAGGACGCCAGAAGGTTGAATAAAAGTAAGGAACGGCAGGAAAAAAATAATACAGTAGGAGCTATATTTTATAAAGGGTAGGATTGTATATTTTTTTTATTTTAGTTAACGTTTTATTGACGGATAAAGTGAACCGCGGTATGGGGCTGTATGATAAGTGACTGGTTGGTTTACGAAAGAAATATTGTTAATTTTTGAGTTTGAGAACTTTAAACATAGAGTATATTATTTTATTTTTGTGATAGTAATAATAGAGTTGTTTTTAAGTTTTTAAAATGTTGTTTTTTTACACTATACCCAAGATATAAACAAACAAATAAATAGGGACCAAGGACAGGTCCTCGAGGCATACCATTTACAATGATCAATCCAAGTTTTATGTCTACGATCTCCAACCCCTTGAAGGTTATGTTACAATAACAAGGACGACAGTCAATATAACCTAAAAATATTCATTATGAAAGCAACCTTGAGAAGTACCTTATTATTATTACCGAATAAAACACAAGCTACATTAAATTTTTGTTTTATTTCATTTGAGTTAATAATTACAAACAAAAAGATATATCATAGTAACCATATACCCAGCAAAACATAATGTATATTAATAATACATGATTATTGCTTTTTTTATATTTTTTCTCTAGTTAAAAATGCCTTAGAAATCTTAAACCATGTTATTTAAGACACAAGACAACAATAAATATTTTGTTAAAAATCGCCTACTACAAATAAAAATATGCTTCGGAGAGTATTCTCATAATTTATAAAAAAACACGGCCGAAACCCTAAAATATCAACTAGTGTTTAACGTTATCACGTTTAAGATCATCATCGATACAACATGATTGCGATATGGCAGCAAAACCCCACGTTTTGCCCGTTATAAATTAATATATTAAAAACGATAAGTATTGCCGTAACAAGGCACCAATAAACCCCGCGATGATACGATAAAAGTTACACTTAAAACAGTTTCGGTTATAAAACTCAACAGAACTACAGAGTAGTTATACAGGGCGAACCGCTATTTTAAATCCGCCCTGTATATAGTGGTCGATTAGTTATCACATTACAAAACGACAACGGTTACATAGAGTCTATGATTTTGCCAGTTATAATAGCTTCCTACTAAAAAAAAGTGACCACCTACAAGGCCAAATTAATAGTTAATAATAATATAAATTTTATAAGTCTATTGAAATGTCTTATTGCTTATTAAAAATTTTTTAGACAAGATTCATCAAGGTAAATCCTATCTAAACTATAAAAAGGCACCAATTATATTTTTAATTCATTTCTTTTCATTTTAGGCCACTAATTACCTTTTTATAAGTCCAGTGTTTCTTGATTTTTAATTTTTTTATGTAGATTTTTCAAAAAATCAAATTATAATGATATTGATTCTTGCTTTTGAGCAAAATTTAAAGAACAACCAATAACTGGTTTCTGACGATTGAAATTGTTTACAAGTAGTTCAAACGTACCCTTATTTTTTTTTGTATTTCTACATATATGTGTACATTATAGAAACCAAAGTAAACCATTGTAAATTTAATACTTTCAAAAAAATTGATACTGACTTTGTTAGCAAATTTTATTTTTCTGTAGTCATTTTATAGAAAAACTGTTGGTCAAAAAATTATGAAAAAAAATATGGGATCCTTATTTCATTACTCCTTACTTTTTGCCAAAACTTTAAGAAAATCCATTAAGAGATACCCGAAAAAAATTAAAATTGCTTAAAAGTAGTTCAAACGTACCATTCAATTTTTTTGTACTTCTACATATATACGTGTACATTATAGAAACCAAAGTAAACCATTATAAATTTAATACTTTCAAAAAAAATTGATACTGACTTCGTTAGCAAATTTCATTTTTCTGTAGTCATTTTATAGAAAAACTGTCAGTCAAAAAATTATGAAAAAAAATATGGGATGCTTATGTCATTACTCCTTACTTTTTGCCAAAACTTCAAGAAAATCCATTAAGAGATACCTGAAAAAAATTAAAATTGCTTAAAAGTAGTTCAAACGTACCATTCAATTTTTTTGTACTTCTACATATATACGTGTACATTATAAAAACCAAAGTAAACCATTATAAATTTAATACTTTCAAAAAAAAATTGATACTGACTTCGTTAGCAAATTTCATTTTTCTGTAAAGTCATTTTATAGAAAAACCATCAGTCAAAAAATTGTGAAAAAAATATGGGAATCTTAACGCATTGCTCCTTACTTTATGCCAAAACTTCAAGAAAATCCATTAACAGATTCCTGAAAAAAACTAAAATTGCTTAAAAGTAGTTCAAACGTACCCTATCTATTTCTTGCATTTTTGCCAACGTTTTGAACATCTACATATGTAGAACTACATAATACCAACCAAAATAAACCGCTCCCTTCATAAGACACAATTTTTGATACAAATTTAGTAAAAAAAGGCTTTTACCGGCATTTTTTTCTAAAATCAAAAAACACTGAAAACCGATCTAAAAACCACCGTCCCTTCCAAAAATTATTGAGCATTAGTATCTATCCTACCCAATACGAAATAAGTTAGATCCTTTGGAACATCCTAATAATCCTAACCCTATTTTTTTCACTCAGTCGCCTCGTTAAAAAATATCTTCGTCACCACCACGTCGCCAGTGCTTAAAGTTTGCGTCCCCACGTTACTGTGGTTCTCCTTAACCACCCCCGGCTCGTTGGCGTTCCTTACGCTCGTGACGTACTCGTTGGTGGGCGAGACGACCCGCTCCCGCCTCACGTACCCGTTTACCTTGTTCGCGTGGCAGCCGCACGAGCACCTGTGCCCCGCCTCGGTCGGCAATAGCGCGGCGGCCGTCAGGATCGACTCGAGCCTGTCGATCTTGTCGATCCTGTCGATCTTGCCGTCGTTCAGGACGGAGTCGACCAGCTGCATGGACTCGGTCAGGCTGGTCGGTTCGGAGTTGCGCGGCGACGTCGCGTCGCTGTCCAAACTCGGGTAGTCGCAGTCGTTGTCGTTCTCGTCGTCGCTGGAGTTGTCGTCCTTGTCCTGGCCGAGGCTCTCGAGCTTCTCGAGTTTCTTCGCCACCTTCGCCGAGGCCTTGAGTTTTTCCTTTTCGTCGTCGGTCAGTTCGATGTATCTGTCGAGATGACGATTTTCGTGTCACAAATTGACATTAGTAGCAATGAAAATAGACGGGGTGTGTTAGAACCAGGGACTCTTTAAACTAAGGGGACCCAGCATGTCACAGTCTATCACATAGGAAAAGTGAAGCCTTGAGGGGAAGTTTGTTTTCTGTTGACTCCAAGGAGACCACAAGGGGGCTGGTACAAGGTTATGTTATATGTCAGTGTCCAACTGCCATCAGGTTTTATGTGACATGCCAGTGCCATAGATTCTAAAGGAGGCAAAATATTTCCCATCATAATTCACAATTTTTAACTTTTCTAACTTCCAGATACTCAGATGTGGGTGGCAATTAAAGGTAATGCGACCGCCTGTAGTAGTCCCAATAATTGCAACCAGATTTTTCTTGTATCACCTATCTACAATTCCTATTACCTGGGCATTACATATAAATAGGTAGTTCAAAGCAAAAATTGTATTTCGTAAATTTTAAATTATTAAGCAGGTAGCTCCTGTCAGGTT
This sequence comes from Pseudeuparius sepicola, assembly GCA_963920635.1. Taxonomy (NCBI): domain Eukaryota; kingdom Metazoa; phylum Arthropoda; class Insecta; order Coleoptera; family Anthribidae; genus Pseudeuparius; species Pseudeuparius sepicola. Next base: position 30,234,089 of record OY987307.1, read on the forward strand.
GTTTTTTAAACAGTATAAATCTACAACTACAAATTTATTTTAAGTTTGTGAGTTACCTTGGGAGAGAAATAAAATTACAAACATTTTATAATTAACACCGAGAACTACATGATTAGAACTACCTACTAGACCTAATCTTATTAGTCCATCCCGAAATCTGTTAAAGTTCTTTGGGTAGATACATTCAACAAGGAAAGACAGTTCAAGTACATATTACAAATGCACCTGGTAACAAGGTGCAGTAGCGACAAATTCTTAAATAAGCAAAATCGGCACTGACTTACCATACTTATTACTTAAATTCGTGGAAATAATTGATGTAAATCAATTTCAACTATAAAATAAATTTGTTTCATTTGACAGTTGTCTTATTCTGCACTTGTAGACACAAAATTGTCAAGACTAATTTTTAGAAATCATGGAAACCATTATTAATTTTTACTAACAATAAAAGTACCTGTTATATTCATAGATTCTCCAATAAAATGGCATACTTGTCATCACTGCTACCATTATAATGAGTACAATGGAAAGTACAATGCTGGGTCCCCTTACTTTAAAGAGTCCCTGGTTATAACTGAAATTTATTTGATGTGTTTCAAAATTCTCGATAATTTAAAAAGTTTTCTAATGCCGTTCAGAACGTTAACACCCTGTACAGAAATATGACTCACCTGAGCAGCCGAACTTCTCTATTGCTTAAAACGATGCTTTTGGTGGCCTGAGATAATTTCATCCTCAATTCTACGACTTCAGTTTCAGTTTTCCTTTGCCGTTTCTTCAATTTTACTTGATCTGGATTTATGTGCATCAATATCTTAAAAAAAAATGCTTGAAAGAAAACCCCTACTACTAAAATATATATTTTTTAAATTCATTCACCCCAAAAAAACATAAAATCTCGAATTAAAATTCAAGGAATTGTTAAATTTCGACTTTATAATTATTCAAGCATTGTTAAGTTTCAAGTTACAAGTTGATATATTGTGAAATTTCATATTCTAAGTTCAAGTATTGACAAACATAAATTTCATATTCTAGTTAGGTTCAATTACATATTTTTAAGTTTACACATATGGGTAAAGTGCTAGAACCTAAATTTATAACTAAAAGTATTGTTAAATTTCAATTTATAAGTTCAAATACTGTGAAATTTCATATTTTAAATTCAAGTTTTGATACATTTAATCCTTATTTGTTGAAGTTGAATTATTCTTAAATTTAGACTTTTCTGCTGAAACATTGCTGAAATCTTGATTCATAATTAAAAGCATTGTTAAATTTCAACTTATAAGTTGATATATTGTGAAATTTCATATTTTGAATTCAGGGCATTGACAAATTTGATATTCTAAGTTCAATTATTATTAAATTTACAATAACTGCATGTTAAAGTATTGTTAAAACTTTGATTTATAACTTAAGCATTGTTAAGTTTCAATTTATAAGTTGGAATACTCCAAAATTTAATTTTTTAAATTTTAGTTTTGGTACAATCAATTTACTAAGTTGATGATTAATTTATAGTAATTCAAAGCAATATTAAATTCCAACTTATACACATATGCTAAAGTATTGCTAGAACCTGAATTTATAAAAAGTATTGTTAAATTTCAATTTATAAGTTCAAAACTGTGAAATTTCATATTTTAAATTTAAGTTTTGATAAGTCTGGATAGACAAGGATTTAATCATCCAAGTTGAATTATTCGTTGTATATTGAAGTATTGCTAACATGTTATAGTTCAAATCATTGTTAAAGTTCAACTTATAAGTTGAAATTAATGTGAAATTTCACATTTTAAGTAGAAGCATTAACAAATTCCATATAATAAGGTCAATGATTGCTAAAAGTATTGCTAGATCTTAATTTATAACTCAAAATATTGTTAAGTATTCCTAAACTCTCGAATTAAAATTCAAAGCTTTGTTGAATTCCAACTTATAAGTTGGTATATTGTAAAATTTCGAATTTTAATTTCAAGTATTGAAAATTTCATATTATAAGTTAAATTATTGTTAAATTTACACTTATATGTTAAAGTAGTGCTAAAAAAAACTTCATTTATAACTAAACGCATTGTTAAATTTCACATTGTAAATTCAAGTATAGACAAATTCAATTATTTCTTTACATCGACTCACCTGCTCTTCACACAAATCCATCATAAGCGACCTATTCTCCTCCCTTATGCTCTTCACCATGGCGTGATAAATCTTCTCGTTTACCAAACTCAAAACATCGGCCGAAGCGTACAAGATCATTTCCCTCGTCAACGGTCTCCTAGACCAGTACTTTTGATCCCTCCTATATATGTTCTTCAATTGGTCTTTGATGGGATTCAACGGGGCCCCGTAGCACTCGCACAGGGCGTTCAGAGCGACCGATTTGGCCTTGTACACGGGTCGTCCCGTCTCCTGATAGGTCAGAACGGCGTGGGCAGCTTGGGTGTCGAAAACGGAGGTTAAGGTTATGTTGAACTGGTTGAAGAGGTTGACAGAGTCGTTGCGGCAGTCATGGGCTATCTGAAAATCCGAAATAAGGGGCCTTTTTGCGGAAATATTACAAACCTCGCTTGATTTAATGTTGTAGGTACAAATATTGTTAAATTTAAACATATAATTTGAAATATTGGTTAATTCCAACTGTACGCTATTAAATTGAAGAGCTAAAGACTGAATACTATTAAATTTAATCTTCTAAGTTGAAATAATGTTAAATTTTTCATCCTTCCTAAGTAAGAGTATTTGTTAAATTTTGAATTCTAAGTTACAATATTGTTAAACTTTTGAGTTGCAGTTGAATTTAAATATTGTTAATTTTCATATTCATTGTTATATTTCTATTTTGAAGCACTGTTAAATTACAATTAATAAAATGAAATACAATTAAATTTCATATTTTAAGTTGAAGTATTATTATTAAATTTCTAATATTAAAATACAACATTATTAAATTTCGATGTCTAAATGGAAGAATCGTTAAATTTCAATTTGCAAGATTAAGTACTAGGAAATTTAATCTCCTAAATTAAAGTATCGGTAAATGTTTCTATTACTATTAATTTCCTTTTCTAAGTTGAAGTTGAAGTATTTTTAAATTTCAACTACTTTCAACTTGAAGTAATGTTATTTCGACTTTTAAATTGAAAAACAGTTAAATTTCTGTTTGCACAATGAAATATTGTTCAATTTAATTTTCAAGCTGAAGCATTGTTAAATTTCCACTCCTACATACATAATTAAACAACTGTTAAACTTCAATTCATGAGATGAAATATTGTTAAATCTCTAATTCTAAGATACAACATTATTAAATTCAGATTTCTAAAATGGAAGATCTTATTAAATTTCAATTTGTAAGATGGAGTACTATTAAATTTATTTCCTAAAATTAACTATTGTAAATTTCAACTTCCAAGTTGAAGTATTGATAAATTTCAACTTAAAAGTTGAAGTATTGTTAAATTTCGACTTTTAAATTTCAATTTGAACAATGAAATATTGTTTAATTTCATCTTCAAATTGAAGCATTGTTAAATTACTACTAAATTGAAGAACTGTTAAATTTCAATTCATAAGACAAAATTCTGTAAAATTTCAAGTTGAAGTATTGTTAAATTTCAACGTTCAACTTGCAGTATTGTTAAATTTCTGCTTCTACATAACTGAAGAACTGCTAAACTTCAATTCATGAGATGAAATACTGTTAAAAATCTCTAATTCTAAGATACCTACAATATTATTAAATTTAGATTTCTAGATAGAAGAACTTATTAAATTTCAACTTCCAAGCGGAAGTATTGATAAATTAATTTAATTAATTAATTAAATTAATTAATTAATTAATTCAATTAAATTAATTAAGTTTGAAAATTAATTAATTAAATCGATTAAACTAATTTCATTAATTAATTTAATAAATTAAATTATTAAATTAAATTAAATTAATTATTAAATTAAAAACTAAATTTCGATTTTTAAATTTCTATTTGAATTAGTTTAATTTCATCAAATTGAAGCATTGTTAAATTACTACTCCTAAATTGAAGAACTGTTAAACTTCAATTCGTAAGATGGAGTACTATTAAATTATTAAATTTCATCTCCTAAATTGAACTATTATAAATTTCAACTTCCAAGTTGAAGTATTGATAAATTAAATTAATTAATTACATTAATTTAATTAAGTTTAAAAATTAATTAATTAAATTGATTAAATTAATTAACATAAATTAAATTAAACTAAATTTCGATTTTTAAATTTCTATTTGAATGTTTAATTTCATCTTCAAATTGAAGCATTGTTAAATTAATATTCTTAAATTGAAGAACTGTTAAATTTCAGTTGATAAGACAAAATTCTGTTAAATTTTAGGTTGAAGTATTGTTAAATTTCTAATTCTAGCATACAACATTATTAAATTTAGACTTCTAAATGGGAGTGCTAATAATTGCCGCTTCTATGTTGAAGTATTTCTAAATTTCATCTTTCGATATGAAGTTATCGATAAATTTCAACTTCCAACTTTAATTATTGGCAAACTTCGTATTCAATTTATGCTCTCCTACCTTTACAATATCCGGAGACTCCAGTATCCTCTTCAGCCCGGCCTCGATCATCTGCGGGCACGATATCAAATCGAACAGGTACGAAAATCCCGCCGTCGTCGCTATCTGCATCAACGTCAACTGCCCCTTCACGCCCAAGTTGATCCCTTCGCAGTCGAACCCCACCACCACCTTCTGCCCAGTGAAGGGCCACGAATTATCCCGGCTCGCCTGCGTTTTCCTGAGCAGCTCGTCCGTCACCATCTGGCACTCCCTCGTGCTGCATATGACGCGGGTGTTCTGGAACAGTTTCGCCTTCCACGAGTCGCTGTACGCCTGCTGGTTGAGCTGCCTGTCCCTGCCGGTGTTCTCTTGCAGCGTTTTCAGCACCAGGCTGTTGATGCGCTGCTTCAACGACTGGTTGTTGGTCGCCAGCGACGGTTTTCTAGGTTGGTCGACGTTTTGGGCTGGTCCGTCCGCTTCGGGCTTGTTGCCTACTTTAAAATTGACGGGGACATTTTGGTTCTTTTCTATCGACGGCTCGGGACTCGTCGCCTTACTGTCGACCGGTTTCTGCAGCAGCTTCGGTTGCTTGAGGCGATCGCTTATCGACTTTGGGGACGTTTGAACTACCTGCTGGATCATTTTCTCCATGACAACGTCCACGTTGTTGTTGTTGATTGGGGACAAGTTTTTTGCGTTCCGCACCTCTAACTTCTCTTTCGCCTTGTTCTCTTTTACCAAATTCACTTGCGCCACGATGTGTTTTTGACTTATCTTCGGCGTTTGGATCAGCGTCACCAGGTTCGACTGTATGTGGAAACTGTCGGAAAAGAGCCTCAGGAAGCTGGACAACTGCGTGGGCGTGTTGAACAAGTTCGACCACATCGGCTCGGGCAGGTTGCAACTGACGATTTGGAACAGCTGCTCGACCAAAATCGGACCCTTGACCTCGATGCACTGCGCCAAGAAGTCGAGCAGCGCCTGCGTCTCGTGCGGGTCGATGGTGACGTCGGGATTGAAGTGCAGCTCGGGCGGGCAGTGGCTCTTGACCTGAGTGTAGTCGGTGAGGGTGACGGTTTCCTTTTCGTCGTCGACGAAAAAGGTGTCGTGGTGCCTGGCGAGGAAGTCGCGAAACTCGTGGAAATGCTGCCCGGACACGTGACGCACCACGGGGGAGGCCTGCGAACGGTGGCCCAGCAGGCTGCGAATCGGGACTTCGGTCCCTTCGCCGTACTGAGAGAGTTTCTCCGAGAAATATTCGACGGCTTGGGTGTTATAGTCCTTTTCGCCTGTTAAAAATAGAGAGAGGAAGATTTATGCCTAATTTGAAGCATTTGGACGATTTTTTATTACTTAAGTCCAGTTTGAAGATACAGTGTGTTCACAAATTAAGTAACAAGAGGACAAACATTCTTGTTTTTGACTTTCGGCGAAAAATTTATTGTTCTAAGTTCAATTATTGTTAAATTTACAATAACTGCATGCCAAAGTATTGTCAAAACTTTGAATTATAATTTAAGCATTCTTAAGTTTCAATTTTTAAGTTGGAATACTCCGAAATTTCATATTTTAAATTTGAGTTTTGGTACAAGGTACAATCAATCTTTTAAGTTGATGATTAATTTATAGTAATTCGAAGCATTGTTAAATTCCAACTTATAAGTTAATATAATGTGAAACTTAACGTTTTAAGATTTCATATTATAAGTTCAATTATTTTTAAATTTACACATACCTATGCTAAAGTATTGCTAGAACCTGAATTTATAACTAAAAGTATTATTAAATTTCAATTATAAATTCAAATACTGTAAAATATTCTTTCTCAGTTGAATTATTCTTAAATTTAGACTTCTCTGCTGAAACATTGCTAAACTCTTGATTCATAATTAAAAGCATTGTTAAATTTCAACTTATAAGTCAATATATATTGTGAAATTTCATATTTTGAATTCCGAGCATTGACAAATTTCATATTATAAGTTTAATTATTGTTAAATTCACAATAACTGCATGCTGAAGAATTGTTAAAACTTCGATTTATAACTTAAGCATTGTTAAGTTTCAATTTATAAGTTGGAATACTCCGAAATTCCATTTTTTAAATTTGAGTTTTGGCACAATCAATCTTCTAAGTTGATGATTAATTTATAGTAATTCAAAGCATTGTTAAATGCTTCATTTAGTTCAAGTATTCACAAATTTCATATTATAAGTTCAATTATTATTATCAAGGGGACAAACATTGTTGTTTTTGACTTTCGGCGAAAAATTTATTCTTCTCTGGCAAAATATAAATAAGATTGGCAGATAGGTAGTAGTTTATATTATTTATAAAAAATTTCATATCTGAGATCCTTGAATTTAATTGGAAACAACTATGTATTTTTATACTTAGTATTCTCTCTAAATTTTGATTCATATTTTATTTAGGTATTATTTAATCATGCTGTAACCTGTAGGAGTTTGTTTGCCAAAATATCTACCTAAGTGCATTTGAAAATATTTTAAGAATGCTAATAGAATACACGCAGCCTCAGAAAATATTGTGCCAAGTTCCTTAAATTTAAATAAATCCAATTTATTAAAGCAATCAACAGATGATTATTATAAGATTTTTATATTGAACTATATTATTTTCTCCAATTAATTCTCGTATTCAAACACACACAAAAAAAGGATTATACATCACGCAATGCTATCAACAATTTCCTTTGCATTATTAACATAAATATTCAACATATTTACCATATAGTGACTGTTAATTATTGTGAAATAATTGAACTATATTTATTGTTGCATGTTAAAAATTTCGTTTCGATTCCTAACTAATTAGATAATAAGTGAACAAAAAAAACTATTAAAAACTTTGTAGCGTAGCATAAAAAAATTCACCAATGAAGTATGCACATTTTCTTTTTTGACAAGGTTCATTGCATTATGATTTGGCAACAATAATAATTCTAAATGAGAATTAAAAGCTAATTTGAAATTAGTTTATAAAATGTCCGTGACTTCAACCTTAGGTGACAAACTGTTTATTTTCAGAGTTTCGACAATACAATGTCCCAATCGAAAGCTAAAAAATATATCATTTTCTAGAGGACATACAAAATGAAATATCGACGTTAGATTCTACTGATAGTTTTACGTAAAAGAGGCCCCTCGACGAATTTTCGAGAAAGTAAAACACGCTGTCCTGGTTTTCTCACTTACCTGCTTCGCTTTTGTTGCTGCTACACTGAAACGTGTTGATAGTAACATAATCGCCGTCCATAGCGAACAACGCGGGGTACTGCGCTAGAAATTTCTTGAGTCCGCTTTGGCTGCCGCCGGCGATCTGCCTCATTTCTTTCGTGAAACCCTTCGATCCGAACTGACAGCTCAGGTCGTGCAGAGTTCGCGGTTCCCCCTTGTCGAGGAGCCTCTCGAAGAAGAACAGCAAAGTCATGTTCCTCGCCAGCTCGTACTGCATAGCCTCCATGGCTTCGATGTTATTGGTGTCCTATTATGGGATTAAGTACGGTTCTTTCGTTTGACGGTTTTGGAAGTCATATGGCTTTAAAACGGGTTTCTTGAGCGTTTGTCGTAAAAATTCTTACAAAAACCTATTTTTAACGTAGGTAGTAGGCCACGGAAATCGTGTAGTCTTCGATTTAAAAATAAAAACAATTGCTAGGAAGTGTGTTGTTTGTTCTTTGATGTTGCTTGATCTGAATGTTACGTGAGGGTTTTTTTGTTTTTCTTGTGGTTTCTTCTTGCACGCCCTAGCAGGCAACCATCACTTAATTTTATACGTGTAAAAATCTAAAAACAAACTAAAAAGGGGGTGTATAAATAATTTAAAACTTATTTTGTAAAAACCTAGAACGTCAAAATGGCAGGAGCCATCTTGAATTCTGTGACAGCTGGCGACGTTGCCAGACTTACACGTTATGTTTCAACCACGTGACTACCGTTTAAAGGTGTCTCATTTTGATAAGTACCCGAAATTTTAAAAGTCCCAAATCATGTCTTAATCAATTCTAACGATCTTCATTAAATTGTACGTTTCTTTAAGCGAGAAAGTAGAAAATTGTTATAATTAATCCGAGGGGGTGGCAACAGCGCCCTCGTTGCCATGCCATCAAAAACAATTGACCAAACAAATAAAGGTGTCGCCCGCTAGATGGGTGAAGTAAATACTGTAAATAGCCACGTGATCAAAATAAAACCATTCTGATTGGTAGTGTTTAAAATTCAAATATATGCAGGATATTTATTTTACATACCTGTGAATAATTAGTGGATATATTTTTAGGAACAGGTGACAAATAGGCTGTTTTTAGAAAATACTTGGATTTTATTGATTTATAATTGGTGAACATTGTTTTTATATACAGTATTTCCTCAAAACATTATATATTCGGTTACGAGTATATAGTGGAATGGATTCAAAAAACGGTAGGTACCTATCGAGATTCCTAGGAAATCTAAAACTAAAGCTACGCGAGACATGGTATAAAAAATAAATACGAAAGTTGCGCAAAAAAAAACAGTCTTTCAAATAAAAAAAAATAAAGCATATTAAAAAAGTATATACAAAAATAACATTATACAAAAATGGCAAAAATAAATCACATTACAAGGTTCTCTTAACGGTTATGGTTGATGACTACTAATACTAAATATTCTCAGATCAAAAAGTCACTGGGACCCAAAATGTACAGGGTAAATAGTTTTTTGTCACACCCTGTATACACAAATATAGGCACCATTATAATAATAATAATAATACCAAAGGCGATCGATAATAGACAGAAAATAAAAGGTGCTTCGGGATTTTTTTATTATTGACATTTCTTGTGTTTCTTTATGTAAACATTTACAGAAAAATCTTCTGAAATATAACACAAAATAACGCTTTTCTCCTGAAAATTTAATCAATTATTTATAAAATGTACAGAAAACTATCTATAGATGAGATGCTTTTGTACATTTACACAGTTTTAGTAAAATCACACACAATGTGGTTACGTAAAATTACAGGAAAATCTTGAAGTCTTAGAGAAAAATACTATTGGAATGTAAATTTTCAGATTCCTTTTATGATTTTCATAAAAATATCTGTAAAGATTGCAGAGAAAAGTGTAAATATTATATTTTAAAAATCACACTATCTTTTCTGTATAGTTTGCTGGATATTGAACTTTGGCAAATTTACAGACAAATCTCCAAAATTTCTCTTTTTTCCTGTTTTCGAATTATAATTTTTTCGTTATGTTTTTGCTAATAAAGTTGTCTTGGTTAAAGTTCTTTTTATTACTAATTTCACAAAAATTGTTAATTTAGGACAATACCTACTGTAAATAAAGAATTCCAAATGAATAAATCCCATTTCTCAGCCTACTACGAAATTTGAATTTTTTCGAATTCACGCGCACCGCGACACAAAATTGCGTTTTTCATGAAAACGGTTAAGGTTTTCGTATTTTTACAAGAGACATTTTTTGTTCAAAATCGAATGTAATTTAATATTCCGCTGTCTAAAATGCAGATTTTTCAACGACAAAAAAGTTTAAAACACTTTTGTTCGAAAGTATCGACGTAGCCAACGCCCTCTAGCGGCTTGAAGAAAGTTGATAGAAAATTCATAATCGCCGTCCCAGAAAACATAAAAGTACCAATTTTCAACTCGATAGCATAAATGGAACCGAAAATACTAATTTTTTTCTGTTTTTAAAAGAAAACTTTGACGCCCTGTATGTCGAAAACGAAGCGTTTTTGGACAAAATTTTATATGAAGAACCCCATTTATTTTTAAAAATACTACTCAAATTTTGAGTATGGCGGTTTAACTTCGACTCACCCTGTATATAGTTTTAACTTTTCTGTAATCTGAAGTAAAATTTGCAGAATAAATACGTTTCACCAAAAGGAAACATTTTATGTTAGGAAACAAGTTTTTGTGCAATTTACAATTCATTGAGTAAATTTGACAGAAAAATCTATGAAATTCATTTTTTTTTTGTTGTAAAATTTATAGAAAAATATGTAAAAATAAAGGCAAAAATTTAGTATACTGAAAAACAATTTTACATAAGAAAGCTTGTAATTTTACGTGAAACTTGTAATTTTAGGTAAAACTTTGCAATTGTGTACGAAACTTGTAATTTTACGTAAAACTTGCAATTACGTGAAACTTGTAATTTTACATAAAGATTTGTAATTTTACATAAACTTGTAATTTTAGGTAAAACTTTGCATTTGTGTACGAAACTTGTAATTTTACACAAAAACCTGCAACAAAAAGTCGTGTGTATTTTCTGTGTTTCTTCTTATCCTTTCCCAAGAACACCCCGAAACACCTTAAACGAACCAAACGCTACACAATCACGAAACACAAACTCAAACTCACCCGCCCTAATAAATACGAAACTAACCCTACGTATACTACAAGATGCTGCCGACCGCCGACTCTATCTCGTTCTCGTTCAGGCAGTTCGCCTGGACCTCGCAGAACTCCACCTCGACCACGTCGTCGACCGCGTTCAGGCACTCGTCGTAGCTTATCGACTTGATCGCCGAGTCCAGCTCCTCCGGCTTCCTCTCGAATATGTTCTCCACGACCTCGCTCTTGATCGGGAACGTCGCGCCCCGCGAACCCCCCTCGCTGCCATCGTTCTTCGCGCGGCTGTCGTCGTTGTCCTCGGAGATCGTCGACGAAGTGTCGTCGTCGGAGCTCAGGTAGATCTCCTGCTGTTTCGGGCGACCGTCCGAGTTGTTGCCCAGCATGTTCTGGTACATCTTCCTCTGCATCGAACCGTCGGAATAACTCGACGACGTGTCGTCGTCGTCGTCGCTCGACGATTCCATCTCGTTTTTGACCGTCCGCCCTTCGTCGTTTTCCGACTCGCTGGTCGACGAGCACTCGACCTGCTCGATCATGCTCTCGTAGTTTATGTTGAAGTGCTCGCTCTTGGGGTCGTTCTCGGACTTTATCTGGAAGCCGTTCTCGCCCGCGTACCTTCGGCTGTTCGTCGCGTCCCTCGCGCGCGGCAACGGCGGCAGCGCGTCCAGGATGCCCCAGTCGAACTTCTCGTGGATGACCATGTGGAGCTTCAGCTTGCTGCTGGCGTTGTGGTACCTGCCGCAGATCCTGCATATGAAGTTAGAGCCGAAGCCCTGGCCGTGCAGCAGGTTCGGGTGCGTCCTCCTCAGGTGCAACTGCAACGTCATGTAGTCGGGGTTGGTCTGCAGGCAGATGCCGCAGACGGTCGCCGCGACGCTCTTGTGACAGCGGATGTAGTGCTGCCACAGGTGTTTCTTGGCCGGCCACGTCTTCTTGCAAATGTCGCAGAACGACGGGTCGTTGCTGTTGACGTACACGGTACGTTTGGACGAGTTGCACTGGGGGTTCTGCGAGACGAGGGGCGGCGACGGGGAGTCCGGCGGGTATTCCTCCTTTTTGACGGGCGACAGGGACGACGGCGGGTCCCTGGGCGGGTCGGCTGAAGGACAAATTTCCAGACGGTTAAAAGATGACGGTGTGACGTGTTATAAAGTTAGGGTGCCATGGAAAACAATGGGAGAATGCTGTCAATGTCTACTAAAGTGTGTTATAACGTTCGTCAAGTGTGCCATGATAAACAAACAAACTGTCATTTATGTTACTGTCACAGGAAATTAGCAGGAGTTCGACAAAACAAAACTTCATACCACATTACAACATTAAAAAATGATGTTATAATGTGTTATAAAGTTAGGGTGCCATGAAAAACAATGGAAGAATTCTTCCAATGCCTACTAAAGTGTGTTAACATTTGTCAAGTGTGCCATGATAAACAAACAAACTGTCATTTAGGTTACTGTCACAGGCAGAGCTGGACAGATCTATTTAAAAAAGATCGTTTTAAAGATCTAAGATCGCGATCTTGATCTTAGATCTAGATCCTTTTTGTTTCACTAAAGAACGATCTTTTTTAAAAAGATCGTTTCAAAAAGATCTGATCTTTGATCTTAATTTGACGATCTTAGATCATTTTAAATATCTAAGATCGTTTAATTAAAGATCTAAGATCGTTTTAAAAATCTAAGATAGTTTTAAAGATCTAAGATAGTTTTATTAAAGATCTAAGATCGTTTAAAAGGCTTAAGATCTTTAAAAGGATCTAAGATCGTTATAACGATCTAAGATCTTTATAACGATCTACGATATTTTCCTCATTTGTTTTCGTTCATTATTGAAATGTTTCTGTGATTTTTTTTATGTAAAATAATGTTTTATTTTCAAGAATAAAAAATAGTGCTCTAGGTTGTTGTAGGAATAAGAGTTTTTGTTTTTATATCTATATATTTGTAAAATAAGTTCTCATTTTGACCTCAATTGTTGTAAGTAGTTCGTTTTTGAAACGTTTCTGTGATTTTTTTATACAAAATATTGTAGGTAGAAAGGTAGGTACATATTCTTTAGAAAAATGAATAGTTTTGTGCGAACAAGGATTTTTCTTTTTATACATATTATAATCTATTATTATTTCTAAAATATATGTATTACGAATTCAGTTACTTACGTTACTAACGAGCATTTTAAAAAATTTTACTTTACACAACTAGTTACGTAGAATTGGACGTATCATCACTTATATCATGAATTTTGTTCAAAGATCTTAGATCATTTAGAGGATCTTAGATCGTTTAGAAAATCTTAGATTGTTTAGAAAATCTTAGATCGTTTAGAAGATCTTCTTAGATCGTTTAGAAGATCTTAGATTGTTTAGAAGATCTTAGATCGTTTAGAAGATTTTAGATCGTTCAAAAGATTTTAGATCGATTGATTTTTTTTAAATAAATCATTTTTAGACGATCTTTGATCTAAGATCGTTTTTGCATGAAAAGATCTATTGAAAAACAATCTGATCTCTGACCTAGATCTTTTTTGGGGCGATCTTTCCCAGCTCTGGTCACAGGAAATTACCAGGGGTTTGACAAAACATTAACTTTATAACACATGACAATATTGAAAAATGATGTTGTAATGTGTCATAAAGTTAGGGTGCCATGAGAAACAATGGAAGAATGCTGTCAACGTCTACTAAAATGTGGTTATGTTCGGTTTCGTCAAGTGTGCCATGAAGAATAAAGAAACTGTCATTCAGGTTTCTGTCACGGGAAATCAGCAGGGATTTGACAGAACAACAATCGACAAACGAGAAATTATTTTTATTCTTTTATGTTCATTTTCTCGTAATTCCGCACGAAACTACCCACCATTCGTTCCGCCGCTATTCTGCGCCGCCAGCAACACATTGCCCGCCACAAACGAACTGTTCGCCAATATCTGCCGCTTCAGACTCTCCTGGTTGGCGGCGGGGTCCTCCTCCGCCCTCCTCCCGAGCAGCCTCTTCTCGAGCAGCGAAATCCTGTTCTCCTGCATTGTGTTGTGCCTGAACATCGACAGGCTGGTCACCGGCTTGGTCTCGTCGAACTCCTCGTCCTCGTCGCTTTCCGACTCTTCCGTCTCGTTCTCCGATTCGCCGTTCTCGTTGTCGTGCGTCGCCGACTCCTTGCTGTGCCCCGAATTCGGATTCTTCGCCTGCCCGAACGGCTGCGCGTTGTGCACGGTCAGGCTGTGCGACTCCAGCTCCGACTCCGTGTCGAACACGTCCAGGCACGCCCTGCACGCCCTGAAACTCCTGCCGTGCGACTTGTTCAGGTGGTCGTAGGTCTTCCACTTGGAGCCGTAATTCTTGCCGCACACCGTGCACGACGTCAGCGGGTCCAGCTGGTCCTTGTGGACGAGCGTGACGTGGTCGCGCAGCACGTGCTGCGTCTCGAACAGTTTGAGGCAGATGCCGCAGCTCAGGCTCAGGATCTTCCTGTGCAGGCTCAGGATGTGCATCTTCAGTTTTATTTTGCTCGGCAGGGCGTCGCCGCAGAACTGGCACACGTACGAGTTGGCGTGGTCCTCTTGGTGCGCCTCCAAATCGTGCACGCTGCGCAGGATATTCTTGCAGGTCGCGCAAACCAGGTGACAGCCCGGGTGCTGGAAGCGAATGTGCGAGATGATCTCGCACTTGCTCTGCACCTTTTCGCTGCAAATCTCGCACACGTACTCTGAGTGATAGTTTACCAAATGCTTCGCCAGGCTCTGCCTGTCTTTAAACACCCTCGCGCACGACTTGCACCTCGTCAATAGGTCCTTCTGCAGGCGCGGTCTGCAGTTCTTCTTGTGCTTCTTCAGCAGGACGCGCTTGTGGAACGCCTTCGAGCATTTCGGGCACTTGAAGTCGCCCTCGTTTATCGGCGGCGTATAGTTCGTGATGATGTTCGTGTAGAGGTCGTGCGTGCTGTCGATCTCCTTCGGCGCGACTTTCGCCTCGTGCTGGGACTCGTCGTTGTCCGAGAATTCTTCGTTGTCGCTCGTCTTGCGATCGTTCTCCGCCAGCTCTTGCCGCAGGAAGCTCTGCTTGACGCTCTGAAAGTCGAAACCGTCGAACTTCTGCGACAGGAAATCGTGCTCGTCGAACTTCGGACCTTTGGCGTTGTGGATCTTGGCGAAATGTTGCGTTAAATGATATTTCGACGCGCTAGTCCTGACGCAAATCTGGCACGTGATGCTCGGGTGTCCCTTATGTAGGCGATTGACGTGTTTCCACAGGTGGGAGTTGCGCCCGTAGAATTTCGTGCACAAGTCGCAGTGGAATATCGAGTGCTTGTTTCGTCTGTGCTCCGAGTAGTCTTTGTACGTTTCAAAGTCGTTCTCGTCGCATTCCGAGCACGCCCACGACTTGACGTTGCCGATATTCTCGTAGCTTTCGTTTACGCCTATGTATTCGGCGGGATCGTACATTTTGCCCTCCCGTTTGCAATTCTCCAACAGGAAACCGTGGACCAGCACGTGGTTTTCGAGCCACTTGAAATTGTCGTCGGAATATTTGCAAATCTGACAGATATATTTCGCGGATATCGTGTGGTTTTGCTCGCACTTCTGCAAGTGGTTTTTGAGGTTCAAATGCGAATTCGTTTGTAGTAAACAAAGTCCGCAGAGGTAGGCGGCTTGGTTGGAGTGTTTCAATCGTAAGTGGAGCATTAGATCGTTCTTGCAAGTAAATATAGCTGGACAATTCGGACAAACAAAACTCGGCAAAAGCATCGGAGGGTCCTCGGGTTGTTGATCGTTAGACGGACTATCTTCTACAAGAGAAGACTCGATTTAAAAACGAAAATCTAATAAAAACTACGTGAACTCACCCATGGAATCGCTCCTCTTCAAATCCGATATCTTGACAAGATTCGGTATGGTTTTCTTCTTTTTCTCAACGGAAAATTCACCGGATCCCAACGATACAGCCTCAGACATATCTATGCCGTGGTGTTCGAATATATGGTTAGCTAGACTAGACGGACCGTTAAATTGTGCATCACACAGTAGACAGGATTGTGTTAAAGATGCTAGGGTTACATTCTGAAACGTTTAAATAAAGAATGTCTAAGAACGATAAAAGGAAAGATGGCAAAATTCAAAAATTTGGAAGGGTACGTTTGAACTACTTTTAAATTTTTAGGTATAAGTAATTCATGTGAAACCAGGGACTCTTTAAAATAAGGGGGCCCGGCATTTCACAGTCTATCACATAGGAAAAGTTAAGCCTTAAGGGGAAGTTTGTTTTCTGTAGACTCCAAGGAGACCACATAAGTGGGCTGGTACAAGGTTATGTTATATGTCAGTGTCCAACTGCCATCGGGTTTTATGTGACAGATAGTGCCATAGATTCTAAAGGAGGCAAAAAATGTCCCATCATAATTCACAATTTTTAAGTTTTCTAACTTCCAGATACTCAGATGTGACAATTAAAGAATTTCAACTATACAATAAATTTGTTTCATTTGACAGTTGCCATATTCTGTAATTGTAGACACAACAATGTCAAGTCTAATTTTTAGAAATCATGGAAACCATTATTAATTTTTACTAACAATCAAAGTACCTGTTATATTCATAGATTCTACAATAAAATGGCATACTTGGCATCACTGATACTATTAGAATGAGGAAAGAATAGGCCTCACTTTGGAAAGTATAATGCTGGCTCCCCTTATTTTAAAGAGTCCCTGTGGGAAACAAATTTTATCTGGTATTTAAAATATTGACCAAAGAGTCAAAATTTGAAATCCCTCATATTGAATGACAAGTTTTTATAAATGTTTCTTAAGTTTTGTATGTTGTTAAAAATGCTAGAGTTGCTTTCTGCAAAGTTTAAATAAACAATGTCGAAGAACAATAAGCAAAAAGTTGGCATAATTCAAAATTTTAAAGAGAAAGTTTGAACTACTTTTAAATATTTATAAGTAATTCATACAAAACAAATTTTATCTGGTGTTTAAAAAATTGTTCGTATATCTTTCACCAAAATTTCAAATCCCTAATATAGAATGACAAGTTTTTATAAATGTTTTTTTGACATATTTTATTTTACTTACTTGTGATGTTGAAGCCAACAAATTTTGATCATTGTCCAAGTCCCCGTTACATTTTTCTTCATTATTTTCCATCGGCAAATCAAACCCGTGCACATTTTCTTCCATTTCTAACTGAACGTCGACATTCTCCACAATTTCATTACAAATTTCATTTTCTCTCAGATCTTCTACGACTTTTTCAACTTTCTTTGGCTGCTTACACTTTCTGCGACTGCTCGAATCTAATTTAAATATTTTCGGGCACGACGTTTCAATCGTCTCGCCTTTTCGTTTCAA
This sequence comes from Pseudeuparius sepicola, assembly GCA_963920635.1. Classification (NCBI taxonomy): domain Eukaryota; kingdom Metazoa; phylum Arthropoda; class Insecta; order Coleoptera; family Anthribidae; genus Pseudeuparius; species Pseudeuparius sepicola. The sequence goes on from OY987307.1 coordinate 30,251,381, forward strand.
GTTTTTCCTGTTTCTTATTTCGTTTATAATGTTGTTTTCTGGTTTGGACACTTTCTGCTGCTTTTTCATTAAGATGACCTCAACAAAGTGGTTTATTTTGTTTAGGGTGTTTAGTTTTTCACCAGAAACCACACGGCCGGTGCTATTTAGGTCTTCTTTATCGGAATTATCCGATTCAACTTCATAGTCGACTAATACTGTGCTAGTATTTTTTTGCCGTTCGATTTTGTCGAGAAACGAACTAGTTAACGGGAATTTTAAGTCAAGTGCCTCGTATTCTACCTTTTTCCCTAATAAAACGTCCAGATATTCTTCGGTTTGTACGGATCTTGAATTGCTTTCTGACGGTATGGAAACATAACAGCTCTTATCTTTTTTCCTCTTCGTTTTTAGACACGATTCTTGTATATCATATTGGGCTTCAAGTATTATGATGTTCTGTAGACAGTTTTTTATAAAACTGTAAAAATTGTCGACACTATCCAAACATTCTCTACATATTGTATCGGGTAGCAGGCAATGCGGCGAAATCTACAAAAAATAAGCATTCAACAGCGTTTTTAAAAGTAGTTTATTAAAAACAAAACTTACAACGATCGGCAGGCAAGTTTCTATTTTATTTTGGAGCCCTTCGCTTTTGAAAATGTGCACGTAATTTTGGCTGGTCTTCCCGCATATCCTGCACAGCTTCATATCCATCTTAACGAAGGAAAATCGCCTTTTTCCTCATATTTTAGGAGCTAAACAACATTTTTCGATCCGCCACAACAACTGACACCCTGCTGTTTGACACCACAAGTCATTTTAACGCGACCGCCCGCAAAGCCCGACAAGAAAAATGTCTCTCACATTATTCCCTTTGCGTTTTCCAGCGGAAAAACGATTTCCTAACGGAAAACCCGTTTGTTTTTGCGAAAAATCTCACGTTACAAACACAAAAAACGCCATCATATTGAATTTTTTGACAGACGCCGCCATTTCTTGCGCGCAAATTCGCCGACGCGCCGTTAGATGGCGCCACCGTAGACGTCGACCGGACGTCACAATTTCTAACCTAGAATTGTTGTTGTTTGTTGTTTATTTGGGTTTTTCCTATCGATTATTTCACCGGAGGAAAAAAACGTCGTTTGATGATACGGGAAATGGCTTTGAACGGATTTTTCGAGTTTTTCCAAAAGGGCAAAGTAGGCGGTGGGCATATTCCGTGACAAAATCGTAAATTGTATTATTTTTTTAGACGTTTCGGCCAAAGAAGAAATTCCCTCACGGGACCATTAGGTATAGTCTTCATAAACAGGCGTGTGCCAGTTTAAATTCTGGCATAAATTTAAGGGCGGCCGTGAAGTTGCCACAAGGGGAAGATCTGAACGATTGGGTGGCAGTACACGGTAAAAATATTTTATCCCGATTTTATCTAAATATATCTACTACACTTTCTTTAACTTGTGTATTATCGTTATCTAATACGCATATTTTGGTAGTTTTCAAGTAGTTCTGAGGGTGAGGATTAAGTTATTCAAACGAAGTTGGCAGAAATGCAAAAAATTCTAAAGGGAACGTTTGAACTACTTTTACGCAGTTTTAACTTTTTCTCAAAAACCTGTGGACCGATTTTCTTGAGATTTTCCCAGAAAGTAACAACTAATGCCACAAATATCCTCTATTTATTAATTTTAATCTCACTGCTATGTAATATCTTCAAATTTTATTTTTTAGTCGTAGATTTTTTCAACCGAATAAACCTGATCTATGGCACGATATCCGAATACTGCACCGAACAAACCTGCCCCACCATGTCGGGTGGGTCTAGATTCGAATATCTGTGGGCGGACGGGGACAAATTCAAGAAACCGACCCCGCTGCCGGCCAGGGAGTACATCAGCCGCCTCATGGATTGGATAGAGATGCAAATAAACAACCAGGCCCTATTCCCGTGCACCAGCGACTTGCCGTTTCCCAAACATTTCATCGGCCACTGCAGCAAAATACTCGCTAGATTGCACAGGGTGTTTGTCCACGTCTACATCCATCATTTTCAGAACGTGGTCACCATTGCAGCGGTAAGTAAACGATTTCTACAGTTAATTCAAATGTTGACAGCTTAAAATCCCTCTAATGCAAGGCCTACTGTCTGTACAAGTAGGCAAAGAAGGCCTTGGATTTGAAAAGCCAAAAAACAAAATTTATTCAAAGCAAACACCGTTGATGTGATTCTATTTAAATAACATTAGTTTGTATTTGTTATCTTTTTAGGAAGCCCATGTGAATACGTGTTATAAGCATTTCTATTACTTTGTGACTGAATTTGAACTTGTCAGTAGAAAAGAATTAGAACCACTACAAGAAATGGCGTCGAAAATATGCAAAGATCAGCAGTTACACTGATATGCTTTAATTTAGTTGTTTTTCTTGTACAAACATCATGTATAAAGGGTAAAATGCTCAATAACTTTTTAAAGTAAAAATAATAACATAGTTATAATTTTTCTGTGAAAAACATGAATTAAACAGCTACGTATTTGAAAACTTTTAAGAAAAACTAATAATTGGTTTTTGATATTAAGAAATCTTTTTACTAATATTATATCGAATGACTTAATAAGGCCAGTGTTTTTGGTGTTTTTACCTATTTATTATTATACAAATATTTACTATTAATTTTAGCACTACATAATATACCTACCTAGTAGCGGCTTACCTATATATTCTTATTGTTGACCTTTCTTGTTGGTTGTGTAAATATTGATGTAATATTTATTAACTCAAGCCAAATATTAATTTATAATATATGCTGTATGTAGCGTATTTTACAGAGCAAAATGAATAAAAAATGCAACTATAAAGACAATTTGTTTTATTGTTGTCCAGGAATTAAATTAGGTATTCCTTGGAATAAATTTCCCATGTTACTGCCGATATTTTGGAAAAAATTCGTAAAACCATCTGCAACAGCACCAGCAGGCATCACCATACCTTGAGCAGTTAACAGAAATATTTTAGCGTCATTTAAAAAATTCGTATTTCCTCCTAAAGGATTCGGAAGCAGTCCATTATTTGTACCTTGTTCTTTATTTCCTGCAATATTTCAGTTTAAAATAAATTTTATAGTAGTTTGTCATAATTTACCATTATTTTCGCCTAATAAGGGCTTTATTGGATTTACCAAATCTCCTATTCCAGCTCCTAACATAAAATTTAAATTTACTCAACAATTTTAGGTATTTTAGGTAATATAGGTATCTATAATAAAATATTTCACTTACTTTGTTCATCTTCGTTTTTTTCTAGTGGTGCAGAAAGTACACAAGAAAATGAAAATAATAATGCTAGCAAAAAATAAAACATTTTAACAATATTCTAGTAGCTAAAATATTTTGTATAATATCACCCCTTTTATATCCTTTTTATCTCCTTATTTAAATCACTATCTAATTGACTACATAGTATTACTAAATTTAAATTTATAGGACAGTGTTTGATAATATTCGCTTAAATTTGCAACTATTTCCATATTTTTTGCATCCTTTACATAACCCTGGAATATTCCTGGTTAAAAACTTTTAGTTCATACTTTCATACACTGAAGAAGAAGAATAGTGCTCATACCTTATACCTTCTCTTTTATCGTTTTGTGACATCCGCATGTTTAGCCGTGTTCCACAGGATTTCATATCTAGGGGATTCAGTTTAGGAAGCGAAATTTGTGATTACAACACAAAATGACATTTAACGTGCATTTGACATTATTATTCAAATTTATAATAATTTCCTATATAAATTTCCCAGTCCGGTTTGTTTTAACTTTTATATTTTGTGGTTTCTTTTACGAGAACCGCACAACTAATCGGAGAAGCAGAAATAAACAAAACAAAACTCAAAATAAGTAGAATGTTTAGAACGCCCAACCAATCAGAGTATTTGACGAAATCACGTGGTATGCGCGTCACATCAGGTGACATTAGATTGGACGCCATTATTTATTAAAGTAGTTGAGGTCGAGCAGTATTTTTGTTACCGGGTTTTCGTTTTTAATGTGCGATATTTTTTACCGGATTATTCATAAAACTCGTTTCGAAGTGCTATTGGGTTATTGTCAAGATTCTTTTTTGGTAATATGGTGAACAACTGTCTCATATGCCGAAATGTTAGAGATGTCTCAGTCAACAGAGCATTGCATCAGTAAGTATTGATTTGTTCATGGGCGTCGCTTCGGTAACGTTGCGAGAATAATTTGGGACATTTGAGTTCAAATAAACTAAATAACTTCCTATTTATCGATATAACTTTGTATATAGCAGCTGAATTAATTTAGCATAATTACAAAAATAACATTTTTTACCATACATACCGTAGCGCGGTGTTACTTTACAACAGTTTTGACATATTTGTCACTAAAACTACCTGTAAAAATAAGCTAATAAATTGGCGGCTAATGTATGTGATATTTCTGCAACCATTTAAATTGTCAGACAAATGTGATGGTTACGAGTTTTATTTTATTTTTTTAATTTTTGTGTAAAGTAACCTAACTGCGGTGTCAAATTACACAGTGATATAAAAATGCATAAAATTCAAAGTAGGACTGTATGAATGGAGACTTTACACATTTTGTAAATTTTAAAAAGTGTGTCGACTCGAAACATTTATTTAATAAAAAAAACTGCAAATTTTAACAAAGGTAAAAGTTTAATTCTTGTAAGACATAAAATATCAATATAGAAAACTAAAAAAAAAACATTCTAAAAACGAAAAAAAGTATAAATAAGTATAATATTCAGTCTTAGAAATTGTAGTTTGTCGTGTCTATTAGTTGGAATGAATATATCCCTCTCTTCACATTTTGAGGTTTTAAATGTTTAATAATATCGCCTTCACTTTGCTGTTGCCCAGTTTCCTTTTATATACGCGGCCCACATTGTAAACTGAAACAAAAAGTTCATATTTACCGCGTTATTTACCAACTTTATAAATCCAAACTTATGTGTAAAGTAACCCTAGTGTACAAAAAACAACATAACTTTCTAAGGGAATATTACATTTATTTAAAATTGTGAATACACAGTCTTCATAAACCAACTTATGTTGTATATAGCCAAACAATGTCAAAACAGTTACCAAATTAAGGCAGGTACCCTTAGCACATACCTGTTGTTGAAACGACCAAAATTCCGCGCCACTACAAGCGTCCACCACGTTTGTCTCACAACACACTAAAAATTGTTCCCTTATTGTAAAGCTCCAGCCATCATGTGGCCTTTACGAATGCTCAGTTGATTTATTGCAATTTTGCCAGATTTCATCAAAATTTGATTTTTAGAGGGAACATGCCTGTCTGTGTAAAGTGACCAATAAGTTGCAAAATAACACCGCGCTATGGTACCCTACCTATATTTTCAGGTTTCCCAGTAATCCCCAGCTAAGATATAATTGGATGGAACGTCTTTGTCTTGATCCAGAACTTTGCACATCAAAATATTTATATATTTGTTCTGATCATTTCGCAGAGAATGATTTTAATATATTTCCATCTGGGACAAAGTCACTGAAACAGAGTGCATTACCAAGCATCGTTAATATAGCATCAGTAATGCAGAAGTCTGTTCCAAGGGCCGTGTCAATACCAACATATACTGTGAGGTAAGATAATATTTTGAAATAAAAAATACTTGCTTTCGAGTTATTTGTACTAATTAGGAAAACGAAACCCCTTTTGGTTTACCCGCCTATGGCCCTTCTGGGCTATAAAAACAACCCCCTTCTCCCTGCATTCCCATAATGCTATTTACCCTGGCTGCAAAAGTCTCTGGTGCTAGAATTCTGTAATTATGTCTCCATGCTTTTCAGATCTAGTACTACTGGTGTACTGCATGGAAAACAAATTGCACCAATCATTCAAGGACAAGAACCCCACAAGTAAGTGTTTATTGTAGTGCAATAATTATTATTTGTGGCAAAACTATTTCAATTTCCTGCCTAATACTTGTTTTTACAACACTTTAGAATATTATTATCTCTTTAAAAAGTTAAAAAGAAAATATATATCTGCAACCTTTTGAATTAAAATAGGAAATTTTATCCTCCGACCAGATTAGTAATTAGCATATTATTTACAGGCTTAATAGAGATTATAATAAGGAACTTAGATCCAGCTTTCAGAAGCATAAGGAGCTTTTTCTACAAAAAAGGTAAGACCGCACAAAATATTAGAGGGAAGTTACATAAGAAAACATAATTTTTTTTGTCTATAATTTCATCATAAAAATTATCACTGTATATTCGATGAAATTTTAAAATATTCCCATTTCCAGACAATATACTACATTCAAAAAGCCCAGATATATTGGGGATATCAAAAGTGAAACCAAGACTTGGGCCATATTACGCAAAACCACAGGACAAAGAAGAAAAATTATTAGCAGTCTCAGAAAATCTGAAGGAAGTCTGAGAAACAGAGTGAACAATTTGAAATCATTGCTAGCGCATATTGATAGCAAATTTGACATTAGTGCAGACAATATTACAAAAGTTCTTGACCCTGAAAGACCGCTTTTTAAAAGAATGCTGAAGGGTCAGTCTGCTGGTCAATGCTTCCCAGAATTTCGAACCTTTGCTCTGACACTAAGTTTTTACTCTTCAAAGGCCTACGAATACATCAAAGAAACTTTTAGTAAAAATCGGCCATCTTAGCATAATTGCATAAAAACTAGTACGCTTGCGCAATGGCAGTGAATCCGTCGATCACTCTAGGATTACTTCTGTTATTTTTCACGCCTAACCTCAATCTTCTGTCCAATTGATAGCTAACCCAATCGTGATTTTCTGCGTCTACCTAACTTTTACGTTTTGTGCGAACTTGCTTTTCTATGACAGTTGACAGTAAACACAACCTCAGTTTTGAACGTTTTCAAACAAAAGCACTTGCTAACATTTTCCCCGAAAGAAAACCGGACCATGGCAGAAGCGAAAGATGCTTCGGACTCTACCGCCAAGGGCCCAGTGTGTCTCATAGTGTTAGGGATGGCTGGCAGCGGCAAAACTTCGCTGGTGACACGACTGGCCGACAGTTCTAACAAGCCCTACGTCGTAAATCTTGATCCTGCATGCATAAACTTGCCTTATTTCGCGAACATAGACATAAGGGACACTGTGAATTATAAGGAAGTGATGAAACAGTATAAACTGGGACCGAATGGTGCGATCGTTACCTCGCTCAATTTGTTTTCGACGAAATTTCCCGAGGTCATCGAGTTTATACAAAAAGCGAGCAACGAGTATTGCGTGTTGGATACTCCTGGGCAAATTGAAGTTTTTACGTGGTCTGTATCGGGTAAGAAACAACAAAATCGTATAATATGTTCACTAATATTGTTAGTACATCTTTTTAGGGGCGATTATTACCGAAACGTTAGCTTCGACTCTACCTACAGTAGTTTTATATGTCATGGATTGCGTCAGAAGCACGTCGCCGATAACTTTTATGTCGAACATGCTGTACGCCTGTTCGATATTATATAAAACGCGTCTGCCGTTTATAATAGTAATGAATAAAGTTGATATAGTAGATTATTCTTACGCTAAGGATTGGATGGGCGATTTTGAATCGTTTCAAGAAGCTTTAGAGGCGGACGAGAGCTATATTAGCAACCTTACTAGATCTATGGCATTGGCGCTTGACGAATTTTACCAAAATCTTAAAGTTTGCGGGGTTAGTGCTGCTACGGGGCAAGGGATCGACGAACTATTTAAACTTATTGATGAAGCAAGGGTTGAATATGAGAAGTAAGATTTTTCAATATTTTTGAAACATGTTAAAGTAGTAGTTCATTTGTAGAGACTATCGAACGGAGTGGGAAAAAATCCGAGCCGAATCGGAAGCAAATAAAAAAGAAGAAACTAGCGCTGAAGAAAAGGAAGTTTCGAAGATTCAAAATTTGTTAACAGAAGTTCCGAGAGGTATAGAATTGTCTGATGTATATTTGAGGCAAGCCGCGAATGAAAGTAGTTCAGATTCAGAAGGGGAAGAAGCGCCGTTTACAGGTATTTTATATTTTTTGAAAAAAAAAAGTTTAATTTTATATTTTTGAAATTTTTAGATCTAGTAGATAATGAAGATGAAGATACATTCAAAAAAGTGTTGAGACAGCAGCGAGAGATGCAAATGAAGAGGGTAGAAGAGGCTGAACAAAAGAAAAATGCAACAGCGGCTAGTTCGAGTAAAACTTAATTAAACTATTTATAAATTTATTTGTTCTGTTTTTTCTTTTTTAATAAATAGAGGGTCCACTGAAAATTTTGAGTTTTATGAAATTTGTGAGAATAAACAGATAGTTGTTATTCAATACAAACCGTCGATGGAAGACTCAATCAACGATGCAAACGTATATATTATTTTGGCTAGACTGATAAAGAAGGATAGAGCTAGGGTGGAACTGTCAAGGCCAAATTGTTACTGGAATTGTCTATTTGATGTTCTGTGGTTTGACCAGAGCATGACATTGTCATTAAGTGCAACCTAACTTTTACATTTTGTGACCTCCTGGTCAGTTTTTGGAAATTATACAAACATTTGTCACTTTATACTTTTTTTTCTTCGTATATCGCAAAATTTTAAAGTAAATTAATACCTAACGATGAAACGCTATGTTTCTGAGCGCGATATTTTTTACCGCAGCTTGTTACATTCAGAAAAATCGTAAGCAAGATTGCGGGAATAATGTTTTGATATGTTCGAAAAATACTAGAAGAAAACCATTAAATTTAGTAGTAACGAATGGAAAAGAAGTGAAATTAGCTACTTTTAAAGAGAAACGACTACTGCCAAATTATTTTGAAGTTAAGTCGGCAAAAGGTCCTAAAATAATTTGTGAATACTCTGGAGACCAAAAAATTTGCGTCAAAAATGCAAATTTTGTAAAATTCAAAGCTTTCGAAGCTTATTTGTACTTTGTAGTGTTTAAATATGTCATTTTGTTCGCAATTTTTTAAATAAACACTTGTGAAATTTTGTATCAAAATAAAACTCGATTTATTTACAAAAGAACAATATATAAAAAATATATAACATAAAAAGAACATACCTTAGCATTTTCAACACCTTTCGAACACTTTGTACAAATTCGGCAAGTTGGCGACTTCGTATACGGCCCCATTATCCACGAAGCTTTTCGGGGGTATGAAGTAATTTTTTATAGCCGGATACAGCACGAATTCCGTCACCCATTTCCAATCTTTTCCGTTATCGTCTATATCTTTGCGAACTTTTGCGTAATACTTTCCCGTTTCTCTCGCGAAACTTTCAAAGCACGGTTTTTCCTCTTCCCAGTTTACTTCCGTCGCTAAACGAGTCACGTACATCGGCAACGCTGCGGGATTTGGGACATACCCCTCTAAAATACGGTACATTTGAACTACTACTAGCAAAACTCGCTTAAAAGCTACTGCTACCTCGGGTAACGCTACAATAAAGAACATTTTTCGCTTACCCAACAAAATAGGCAACGTTTTTATGCACCCATCTTCGTCGACTTCTATCGAAAAATAATCTTTCAACATCGGCGATTTTTCAACCAAAATTTCGGCAACTCTCTGCGCCAATTCTTCCTTGCTGCCGTCTTGTTCAGTCCATCCCGATTCCGGCTGTTCAAGGCACAAAACCGCCAATTCTTTTATGGATAACGCTTCCGGAAATTCGTATGCGTCGAAATTTTGAAAGTTGTACAAAATGAACTGGTAGAAGAGCTCCGCTAGAATTATTTCCGTGTCGCACATTAAAAGTTTCGTACTGTATTGCATTAGGGCTAATTTTGGGGTTACCGACCCCACGAACACGTGTTGTGCGAATGTTTCGCGAAGCTGACGATGGCATGAGTCTTCTACGGTTTTCCGTAGTTCCAGTACACTCGTTAGTTTAGTTTCTACTCTAAAAAAAGGTTTCGTTCAAATAATTTTGTGTCAAGTTCAAATTACAAGTGAAAAATTTAAGCATTATTGGGCTTTTAACCCTCAAAATATTGCACAGCCTCCCGAGACTAGATGAAATCATAGGAAGCCATGGTTTTGACACAAATGCATGAAGATATCCACAGCCTACTATCCCATAACCGCAAAATAGTCTACTGTTATAGCACAGCCTCCTGAGACTAGATGAAATCACAGGAAGCCATGGTTTTGAAACAAATGGAGGAAGATATCCACAGCCTACTATCAACTAGTGTTCAGTATTTTTTGCGGAACGATTTTTATGGTAGAAAACTTTAAATTTTCATATTCTATACTTACTTGGTGATCTTAGCGATGAAATGCTTGTTCAAAGGCTTGTCGATCTGCTTTCCTTTCAACGGATTTGGGTCTAATTTTATTTTTTTCGCCTTATGTTCCTCAATTTCGTCTTGGTTCGTTTGAACTACCCCAAGTTTTTCTGCTGGCATTTCTTCTTCGTCGTCTATATTAAGATTTTCAAAAATAATATTTTCGGAATCGTCCATTCGAATTGGACTTATCGGTTCGGTCTCGAAAATGTCCTCGTCGGTATTTTTTCTAGGAAAATCCAAGTCCAAAACTTTACTAGTGCTTGGCATGTTAAAATATTCTTCTTCGATGTAACTTTTGTGAAGTTTTTCCGGTGTTTTTTTATGTATTTCATTTATGTCTACAACTTTTTCAATTTTAGGAGTCGAAAAACATTTAACAGGGATTTCTTCGATTTTCTCTATACTATCATTCATTTCTTCAATGATATCATCTTTTTTATTATTTTCCGTACTATTCAAACAAACGATTTCTTCAGTTTTATTTAAGTTTATATCTTCGGAATTTTTGTTTTTCTTCAAAAATTCGTCAGTTTTATTCAAGCAATTGTCTTCGAAATTTTGGTTTCTCTCCAAAAATTCTTCGTGCTTTTTTTGCAATTCCTCCTCGTTCAATGAGGCATCTAATTTCAACTTTTCAGACTTTGAGGTATTGAAAAATTTCTCTATTTTTTGCATTTTTGGGTCAGTTCTCACCTTGAAAATCATTTTTCATAATAACAATTAAACTTCTAGACGAACATTTTTTTGGTGAAATATTTTAAATGAAATTTCTTACCAAATGTTTCGGTTGTATCTTCTTTCCATCTTTAATGATACATGGCTCATCTTCAAAACTAATTTGTGGTAACTTAGTTTGAATGTAAAAAACCCTAGAATTATTCGAACTAACCAATTTCTTTTGTATAGCCGTTGCCGTTTCGTCTATTATTTGATCCTCGTTTAAAAAATTAACTTCGCATTTCGTTGGGTGACAGTTTATATCTAAATTATTTGGGTTGATTTCTAAACTTAAATAAACAAACGGGTGATTATGTTTTGGAAGATAGTTTTCGAAAATATAGTCTAGAGATCGTTTTAAGCCTAAAATCCAATAAATTTTATATATTGTTTTATCAAATTGCAAGTGAAAACTTACGCGAACAATCGACAAGTCTGTGATTTATAAATAATAGGAAATGAAACTTTTTGGTAGAGTAATTTACATTTGTGAAATAGCCATTTATTTTAAACTGCAATGCATCATGTTCAAAATTAAATTCAATAAGTTCTCTGAAAATACAGTGCAAATCTTAATTTTTCTCATAAAAACTGATAAAATGTACTTTTTACCTTGCTATTAAATTTCCATATATAATCCTTATATTTTCAATATGACTCGAATCAGCGGGAGTCTTTACATCATTACTACCTCCCGATTTCTTTAAAGCAAAGGCCACTTTCGCATTGTGAACAGCATACTTAGATACCACATCGGAAATTTTTTGATATTCTTCGTTGTACGATCTCAGGGCATTTTTCCTTACCGTCATATTATAAAATAAATCTTCCACGGTTATTATTGTTCCTTGGTTACCGGCCAAAGGTTTCGGCTTGCCCTGAAGTTTACCATCTAAGAAAGAACCTCTGAAAATTTATAGTATACCTATCCCATAACCGCAAATTTTAGAGGCCTACTGAGATTAGGGGACGGAATCATAGGAAGCCATGGTCGAGTGACAAACGAATCGACAGCCTACTATGATAAATTACTTACTGATATGCACAAATGTCGTCTTTAGTTTTCGAAACGATCGTCAAGTGGGCTACATGCGAAATGCTTGCTAGGGCTTCCCCGCGAAAACCATATGTCGAGAGTTTCAATAAATCCTCAAACTCTCTTAATTTAGAAGTGGTAAATCTGTGGCAAACTATCGGAAAATCGTCTTTTCTTATACCCGATCCGTTGTCTTGAATCTACAAGACGACCCCTAAAAGTAACATTAATTTTTTTAAGAAATTTACTTCTACCTGTAGCAATTTCATCCCCCCATTTTTTACAGTCACTTGTATGTTTGTAGCACCGGCATCTAAGCTGTTTTCAAGCAGTTCTTTCAGAGCATTCGCTGGCCTTTGGATTACTTCACCCGCTGCGATTTTATTAATCAGATCTTCCGGCAATTTTTTTATGGACGGAGATTCTAGAGCCATTTTACATATTTTTAAATGTTTACTTCGTTAAATCAAACGAGAAATAATTCAGAAGTTGCGTTTTTACAGACAAGTTTTGTCTATGAAACATTAACCTCCAAAAACATGTTTCGATTTGAAGTTGCCTCCAAGACATAGAGGTAACAAAAACCTTAGGTCGGTGTGAAGTTAGCGGCACGACGCTACGGAAGTTTCTCGACCATATCAGCAAAATTGGATTTTCAAACAGCTAGAAATTGTATTTTGCATTTAGATTGAAAAATCTTCAAGGCAGATAAGTACACGTATGTTTCGCCATTATTTTGTACGGAAAACAATGGTTGTTTCACAGTTAGTTTTTGTTCATCGAACTGGTTTCGTCTGTGACGTAACTTCCAAACGTGACCATAAAGGTAACAAAAATAGTAAGGTTAGTGTGAAGTTAGCAGTAAGACAATATAAAGGTTTCAACCATGATCACAAGACTGTTTTCAATGAATTCTTACAAAAGAAACATGCAGGTTTTGGGACTTAATAAAAGCATATTAATATTATTGTAAATATAATTTAATATCAAACTAATATCAGTTCTAAATTTGCAGTCTAAAAGTTGTATAATATCCGAAAAAAAAAGGAAGAACTTCAACTGGGTCTAGTAACTTAAATAATAGGAATACAGTTTCAAAGGATTATCAAGCAAAATTATTTACAAGGCTTAAAACATACCTCTCAAACAAAACTTAATAATACTTTTCTACAACCTAGAAAGATATTCAGATATGTTTTTTTCCAACGATATGAAGTAATTATTGCCTTAATTTCTTTTTAATTTTTAGCCTCTCAAGTTATTTCTTTCAAAAAAATTTTTTGTGATGTTTTAAACATTCCAAATATAAATTTTATAGGGTAACATTTTTGAGGTGATATGTCGGAAAATTACAAATAGAGTTCATGTCAACCATTATTGACGCAAAGCAAAATTCATGCGCTGCTATTGGTCGACATATAAAGATTGGCACGATATGTTTTGAAGGAAACTGACGTTTTTTAAGATGTTACCCCATAAAATAGGATTTTTTTGTATGCTTTTTCAACGCTGACAAAATTTTATACAAAAATTGAGCACATCTTTAGTTTCTTTCAACGTTTTCATCATTTAATCTTTCCCTACTCGTATAGGGAGGCGGGGGCTCAGAAATCATCCTGTTATTTCTCAAAACGTCCACATAAGAAGGTGGTTGATCCAACGTAGTATTATTAACATTAAACCTTGCGGGATTGTACAATAACGGATCGTTTACTTCGGAAGTATCGATAATTATATGTCGTGTTATTCCTTGCCGAGGGGTTCTAGAGTTGCGATACGTATATATGTCGCACGGGAGTATTCCAAGGCTAGTTTGATTGCGTAACGCTATGCTTTCGCACAGGTTGTGCCTTTGCTGTTGTAACGCCGTCTTTTTCGCGAAAATAACCACACGAGACACTATTAGAAGCAGTAAAACAATAGAAAAAAGAATACTGACAACACCTAGAAAAGAAAACGGAAAAATCCTGTAGATTTACCACAAATATTGGAAAAATATTCTTACTTACAAACTGATATAAAGAGGTACCTAGCACCACTGTGGTTCACTTGGTATACAGTAGGATTGAATGTATATTGTTCAAGTTCTTCGTATGCTGAAAAAAATGCGAAAGTTGTCGAAATAGTGCCTACTAAAAAATGTAAAAAAATGACATACATTCTGACAGTACTTGACAACATTTAGGCCTGAATGTGACAGTACAATTGACATCATTGTGTCTGTCACAGCACCATGCCGTCGGTATGCATCTACCATCTTCAGGACATTTTATTTTGTCTGTAAAAAATTGGTCAAAACTAAAAAGTTGAATTTTGAGGTTACAATCTACAAGATCTACAATCAATTTAATATAATTTCATTCAAAATCTGCCATTAAATTTAGTACCTACCTATTTTAACTATGTAAAAGCACCTACGAGTTTAAAATTATTGTATTTGGCATTTTGCATTTTCAGAATTTTTAGTTTAAAGTTAGGTACATTGCAATATTGTTATAACTATTAATATTGTAAATTAATTCATTTGAATGTCAATATTTTCCCCTATTACCTATTACAATGTTCAATACCTCTAATAGACCTTGATATTTTACAACTTTTTATACGCAAAATAACTGTTTATATTCAAATATTTTGAAAACACTTGCATATTCGATTAGCTCGGTAAATAAAATAAAATCTCCCGTTATTTCTGAAACGTAGTTGAATAATTTTTCAATTATTGGGCCTGCAATTAGCACGATAACCTAAAAATTATTTCAGCACCATTTTAGCCCTCATTGACTTACCTTTGCATGGGTCTCCATTGCAGATCTCGGAACTCTCGTCTGATCCGTCGTTACAGTCTATGTGTCCATCGCAGACGTAATGTTGTTTTATACACAGGGGGCCACATTGAAAACTGTTCGAACCGCAATACAGTGTCTTCGTCCTTCTCGGTTCGCTCCACGTGTGGTTATACTCTCTAACTTTGAGCTCAACGGTTTTGCTTAATTTAAACTTGTTGCTTACACACGTATAGTTCCAGGTATCGGACGATATTAAACCGTCAAAGTTCAACTCTGCCTTGTTTATTTCTTGTGTTGTTTCGAGTTTTCTATCGGGTTTCTGCGTCCAATTTATTCTATTGTCGTAAAGCTTACTGTTGTTCCTTTTGGACGTTAACTCGCAAACCAACGTTAGCCGAGTACCAGAAAATAATTCTACATCGTTTGTGGTGACAGGATTTTCTGTATCTCCTATTCTTGTGAACATTTGCAGCTTCATAACGTCGTCAAAATCACCTTTAAAATACAACTTTTTTTAGTCGACGAAACTATGAAAACAAATTTAAAAATAAGCCGTAACGCCTTACTTACATTTTGATATGCCGATTAACCCTAAAACTAAAAAACAAAACGGTGTATTGTGCATCATCTTATCATTTTTAATTAAATTAAATTCATTTTGGAAGCAAACCAATTATTGGAGACATGTTTTGCTGTCAAATAACAACGCAAATCCGACCAATCTGACAACGAAGCGTTCAAAATCGGACAACAAAGCGTTCAGCATAACTCCGAAAAGTGATCCGACAACGTCGAGAATTTTGACGTTTACCTACAGAGATCGTATATAGTATGCAACCAGCAATACACCTTTCTTTGGGGGGGGGGGGCGGGGGAATGAAATTAAATTTTGAGTCTCAATCAGAGAAAATTTCTCTGGTCTCAATAAATATTATTGGTAGATAGTGATAAAATTAACAAATATCTTATTTGCAAAATTCAATTTTTATTGACATAATTATTTTTTACACTTACAGATAAATAATATATTAAGCAATTTTTAAAAGACTGAGTAGGTATTTTTTGAATATTTTAACCAAAAACAAGATGCCTACGGTTGTTTTGATTCTAAAAATTTTGAGAGCATCCTACATTTCACTATTTTCTTATTTTCTACTCCAATTATTGAATTTTATTGCAGTTTTTTATACAGTTTTGTACATTTTAAATATTCTTACATTAATAAAGTGGATGTAAGTAGTATTTACAGTTCACATTTTGACTAGAGTTTACTCGTAAAAAGACATCTATTTCCATACATATTTACAAACATTTCAAAAATGTAAATTATTAAGCCCCTTTGTAAGAATACCCCATTTGCTTCGTATCTCCAACAATATCAATGTCACTTTCGCAGTCACTGACGTCAGAATTCGACGTAGACCTGTCTGGGTTCACTTGCTTATCTTTTGATTGGTCTGCTGAGCGTTCTTGATCATTTGTATCTGTAAAATTAAAATTGGAGTACCTATTAAGTAAAAAAGTTTACTAAAAACGTTTAGGTACTATCATTATGCAACCCAACAAACGCGTTGCATATAGTTGCAGTAATGAAGAGATCCCATTGGCTAAACTGACAGCTTGTAAAACAGCACCACGTAGGTAGACAAGGCCTACTATCATTGGCCTCGGTAGGTAGAATATTTTTCTGTATCTGTCTGTGGAGAGGTAAAATGACAAATTATTATCTAGTGCCAGTAATTTGACGAAAACTTCTCCACTGTAAAAGTTACTTTAAGTAAAACGAAATGAAATAAGAGAAACTCCCAGATTTCTCGGCTCCCCTCTCAAGAATTAAAGAATTAGACCCCCCAAATTGGATACTAATTGCAGACAGGAGCCGTCAGGCCATTCACAGGAGCAAGTTGTGACGTAATGAGGGGGGTAAGAAATCCAGAGCCTACTAAGTTACGGGGCTACTCCCTCCGCGCTTTATGATCTAGAAAATATCGACAAATGTTTATAATGATTATTCTATCATCAAAAATATTTAGGCCCTTTTCAATTAATCGTAATAACATAATATATTCTATCAATAAAAGAGAAATACACAATCCTGTAGTTTGAGAAACATAACTATTGTTTTTTAAACAATAAACAATTTCAATTTTTTATTTAGTAAACTTTTTGCAGTAAGTACCTACTAAATAAAGTTTCCAGCTATTTTTTTGGTAGATTTTACTATAAGAAAATTAGTAGACAATGACTGAATCACTTTATAATTTTTGGCGCCATCTATTGCTTGCATCTTATTGCTGTAATATCCTTATTACACTGTCACACATTGCCTATAACCACGTTGAGTGAAGAATAATTTCCTTGACTAACGTATTTATAAGACTTCTCACGGCTCTAGCTTACTATTCTGGAATATATGTGGCGCTGATGGTCAACAATGTGTAGAACTGTCAAACACGAGCAGTCTTCAGGCAACGCGCGGTATATAGGCACATACCTATATAATACATATACCGATTTTTAACCGTCTGCGTACGCTAGTGCGCGGGTCATAGTAAAGGATGCACGATGCCGCCATTTGGGGTCCAGGACAGTTCGGCGCCGCCGATTCGGCGCGGCTGTTTCGGCGCGGGCGATTCGGCGCGAGGAGACAATTCGGCGCGGCCGATTCGGCGCCAATTTTTCAGGAATAATAAAATAAATAGATGGTAGTAAATTCGGAAAAATTTATGTACACAAAAAATAAAATTACGTATACATAAAAAGAGAAATACAAAAAGTAGGTACGTGGTCATAATATGTAAATATATACACTGGAAAATATTTATAGAAAGCATCAATTCAGTCCCATCTCGAAATTATGGGCGATACCTCTCAAAAAGTCCAGGATATTCCGGTTTTCAAAGTCGGTTACCAACCGGCATATCCTTTCGTCAGCTTCTATATATTTTCTCAGCTTCTGAGCTGGTTCATGGCCTGCGACAATCTGTTCTAAATACAAATCCCGGCCACTCTGGATTTTTCTCAACGAATCGATGAACCGCTATATTGTTGGGTGGTCCATCCCCAATTCGTTTTGCAGTCTTCTATTTGCTACTTCTGAATGGTTGTTGGTTCGATCTATCCCCTGCAAAACCCTTTCCACATTTCCACGCTGAATATGGGAGGGCGCCTCATATTTCCTCTTCTTCCTGGTCTGCCTATGTAATTGTCTTCAAACCAGTTCATAAGCCCTGGCAGCTCGTTTGGTATATTGTTCGAAAGCTGATCAACAGCGTTATCCAACTGGTTAGGTGGAACATATGCCAGACTCAGAATCATTCTAGCTTGTAGGGCAAAATCTGGTTCGTTGTTGTATCTCTGTCTAAGTCCCTGCTGGGCAAGGTGTCTAAAAGCGTCAAAATTGTAACGAAAAATATTACAGAACTATCAACATCTAAACGAAAAGAAAAGTGGTATTCACGTTACATTTCCTTTTCTAATTTATTTCTGAGAAGCAACAAAAATATGCTATTATAATATGCTGTAGGTAGCTATTGTTTGGGGTACTTTATGTTACAACAATATCTCGCGCCGAACTGTCTCCGCGCCGAAACGGCCGCGCCAAAACGGTGGCGCCGAATTGGCCGCGCCGAAAAGTACGAACCCCGCCATTTGTACCCCTATATTGACATTTATTATCGGAACAGCTGTTTTGTGTTTATCCGTTTTCCCTGCTCGTTTTCGGTTTTCCCACAAGTTTTTGTTATCTAGGTATTTCGAAAATAGCCTGTTGCTAACCGTTTTTTAATGACAGTGTAGTGCTTACATACAAGAAAGTATTTTGCTGTGATTATTACGACTAGACGAGAACAATGGCTTGCTTTGTGAAGCATTGTCAAAATCTCAAAAGACTGGTGCCTCCTGAAAGTTCTATTAAATTTTAATAAGAGTACCTACAAATGGCCGCCGTCCTTGATTGAAAAGTTACCCCGGTCGGTTGTCTCTTTTGCGCCGTATATGTATTATATAGGTATGTGTATATAGGTATATGAAATATACCGCGAAATTTGAATAATAATTATCATTTTTAAATCAATCTGAATCCTACCGAATCTGTACTTCTGTTCGGAAGTCAAAATATGTGTTCAGGCCCTTGGAAAATATCCAAGCAATCAGCGGTAATGCCGATTTAATGAAGGCCCAAGGGATTCGTTGGAAATTCAGATGCGACGTACGTCGCTCTCGGTCCTAAAGCTGAGCCGATTTGGCCCCATTTATTTTTAAGTGACAGTAACAGGAAATATGATACTCAAGCACAATACAGCACAAGGGTTTTTGCGAGTTTTGAGGTGTGGTGTGTTTATACGAAGAGCGCTTGATTTTCGAAATAACAATAACAATTATTTTATCATTATTATTTCGATGTAAAATGAGGAGAACATATTCGAGATGATCACTTAATCAGATAAAACACTCAAACATCTAAAACGCGAAGAAACTATTAATAATTAGCTGAAAATCGAAACATGATGCCACAAAGCGTCTAAGATGCAAACAACGATAGGTTATACTTAGTTTGTCGCTGTCAAATAGCTGTCAAAGAGTGTCAAGTTTCACAAAACACCACCTCAAATTGCAAATGCGCATGTCCACTGGGCCTATTTATTACTATTTTTTACTATTTTATGATTTTAAATTCGTCATAGATTTTCCGCGCATCCTATGTATAAAAAAACATCGTCCAGCACTCTACCTATATATATGATCTCTATGATACATACACACCTATTATCACAGACTTCTGTGCTATTATATACAAGGCAATTAATATCAACATAACATATTAGATATGCCCCTATACAAATAAAAAAGTTACGGGACTCTACTTATCCCGACCCGAATCACCCTATATATCTCTCCCGACTCCAACCAGCTCCCGAAGCAACTACCCCTAATATAATTCCCCCCCGTTCCTTATCAACCCCTTAGCAACTAATTCTGTTTCACAGAGGCCACCATCTTAGGGTCTCGTAGACTCCATCTTACCAAACAATTTGCCCCAATTTACTTCGTTAGCGTCCGTAAATTGATGTTTAAGTCGATGTACGCTCCCCTCCAAAAGTCACGAGACGCTCGGCGGGGAGTTCTGAAGACATCCGAGGGGAGAGTGTACCTCGACAATCGTTTCTCGAGTACGAAAGCCTTTTAATAGTGGTGTGAGTTCAGAGCAGGTAGACCTACCTATTTTATTTGCTCGATGAATTGTTTAGTTACTTTTCATCATATACCTTATTAAATATATATTTAATAAATCGCGAACGGGATACGACACGTCCGTCGGCAATCGTACGAAATCAAGCACTGAATGTTGTAGCGTGATTGTGATTAGATAATGCGGCGGTTGGAGAAAAAAACACCTTTTCTTTTAACGTTTGTAGGCAGTTTGTACAGAGTGAAGCAACTACGTGTGTTCTTTGTAATTGACGATGAGACTGAGGTATAATTTAATTGTATTAGGTGATTTTAATGATTACAAATCAAAGTAGGCCGATTTTTTCAAAGAATTATGTTAATTGGCTGGCAAAATATTAATTGCAAAATCTGGTGCGAACCAATTTAAAAACGGTGGCTGGGAAAAACTGGAAGAGCCGAATGATTTATTTTAACGAAAAAAGACTCCCATATAGGAACCTATTATAAGTTACGCTATCAGATTCATAATTTGTTCCCCCCAATTAACCCCAAAACAGCCCTTAAGAAATATATCGAAAAACGGTGGCTACGAAGGTACATTAAACTCTCTAAATACCTATCCAATTTCTGTAGGTATTAGGTATAAATACATAATCATTATTCTCTTGAAAGCTATAACACATCGCTCATTACGCAGTACGTTCAAATAAATTATCTTAATATTAAACAGGGTGTGTTAATATTTATGGGGTGTCCCATTTTCGATATTTTTGCAGGTTATATTTATATTTTGCAATTCTTACCTCCTAGAAAAAAACGCCACTGAATTCTACGTGAAAAAATCTAAACTCTATTCAAACTACGCGCAAGTGAAACATAAGCAGAAGTTGTTGCATGGCTAGAGCGTGATACGCACGTGATCGGCTTGCTATTGGCTAGTCGGCAATAAAGTATGTCCCGGCGGGCTAGTGCAGCGAGTCGGTGTTTCTTACAGAGGTGTATTGAGTTGCAAGTGGACCTTTATTTTTTTCCGATATAATTCTTTCGCTGTTTATTAATTGTTGGAGCTCCGATTTGTGTTAATAGTAGAAATTTGCAGGTAAGTGAATGACTAGGTGTGCCATAAAAGTTTGTTTTTAAAGTTCTTAATACTGGGGCATAGTATTTTAATATTTTATATCATAAAATTCATAGAGATCGTCCTTAATGCGGCCCTGCCTCGTATTAGCCCTCAGAATTGTTCACGTGCTTCCATCGTGTAAATGTTTACGCGCCACTTGCATTTAGTTTGAATAGAGTGTATATGGGGCGATTTTTAACATTTCAACAAGTTATTAAGAATCACCTTGTATCTCAAAAACTAAGAAGGCCATGAAAATTCTTTAAGGGACCTTGTTTTTTATGAAAAAGTAGACCAATGTCCCGAAAGCCGCAACTCCCTATCTCTAAAAATAGCCGAGATTCCCTGCAAAAGTGTAGAAAATGGTACACCCTGTGCATACCTACGTCACATCTCAGAATGACCAAGCAATATTCTGTAATATTGTTTCAAATTTGTGATCACAGATAAAGCATAGATTTTTTTATTTTGTATAGAACTGGCACTTACCCGATACAGGTGCATTGTCTTGACTTCCGCCATTCGACAATTTGCCAGTGCCGTTTTCCTCCTGTTTCTTCCTCATTTGTTTTTTGTGCTTCATTCTTCTGTTTTGAAACCAAGTCTTCACTTGGGTCTCGCTTAAACCAAGGGCGCTAGCCAATTCTACACGTTCAGGCGTCGATAGATATCTCTGGACAGAGAACCTTTTTTCTAACCCTAAAGATTGAGCATATTATGTTAAAAAAATATTGATAAAGAATTTATTTACTAGCCTGTAAGTTGTGAATCGCTGAATACAGTCCTAGCTTTTCTTCGTCGACAGTGTTTCAGAGCGTTCAATGATATTTCGCTTGGACTTCCACCAAAAAGAGCGTGGTGGAAAGGTATTCCTAAAAATTTTATTTTTTAATTAAGTATCTGAATAATATTATGTTAACCTAACATGAAGAAGTTTATTGTGTAACAAATTAAAGTAGCAGCAAGAAAGAGTAGTTGTTAAAATGCTAATCTGTGTAAGAATTTCCAATAGACCATAATAATTAATTTGTAAGAATATGATAAGATATGGACATTCACTCGAATTGTCCAAGTTATAGGCAAGTACCTAACTTCCATCTTGAACGTTTTGTTTTTTTTTTTCGGTTACAATTTACAGGCAATAATATATAGAAAATTAAATAAATTAAATTACTTGACCCGCGAAAACACAATCATGACGAGGCACGGCGCTTCCCAACAGAAACTCCACACTGCCGCCTGCTGTGCAGCCTCCATGAAAAATAGATTGATATTCAAACCTTCTAAAATATTTCTAGGTACTAAAAGATTGCGCTGCTATAGGTAACAATTTCGCATATGGGTACGAAAAGTTAAGTTAAAACTTTTGACGGGCGATGGCTCCGCGTCTGACGTTTGATGTTTACATCTCGTCAAGGCCTACTTATTGAAAAAATCGTACACTAATGGGCTACTTCAGCGCCGATTTATGAGCTTTTAATGAATTTTAAAGAAAATAATATATTTTCAGTGAGCATATAATAACAACCATCATAACCGAGTATAATACTATACTTTGTCCAAGACTAAGTACTACATAGTTTCACTTTTAGTGCTTTTTTTTTTCAGAAAATTTTGTTTTTTTTTAACGCAAACGTACCAACGCCTGACACATGTTTTTTTGATTGAAAAATAAGCTAATGAGCAGATACAGATCCATTCTATTGAAATATTTATGTTGGTAGAAGTCACAGTTGTGGTTTCTTAGCGAAATTGTTTAGTTCAGCGTTGTAAAAAATAGTATGTAATTACGTGTTTTTAGTTCAGATTTTTCAACCGTCTTAATTTTTGTGGCTTATACTTTTAAGCAAACAAGATAGATAATAATTATTTAGAACTATTTCAAGTTTTGAAGATTTTGGCTGGGGTGTTAGCTATTGGCTTATGTTATAGGTTTATGCTAAGCCTATGCTAAGCCAATGCCTGACATAGGTGTCAGTCACTGGGAAAATCACAAGTCATGCAAAAATGATCTCTAAAGACTCTAACAATAAACCTCATAAATGTGTATATATTTCACGTCCAATGCCTAATACCTCTGCCAGGCATTGACTATTATACAATGCGTCAGCTATTTGGTCACATTTGGCACTGACTATGGTAGACCTCGGAGTACTGTCTTCAAGAGCATCAAAACATGTATAGATTTGTCACTCAACGATTCTGAGCTGTCTTCTTCTTGTCCAAAGTGCTGATCACGACCAATAACTACTATTACGATCTTTACAAGTTTACCATGTCAAATTAAATTCAATTAGGTATTCATAATAAGTTCAAAGATGTATAGTTACGAAACGACTCTATATAGAGAATTTATGCCGACTGCCATTTCACGGAAAGAGAAGAGACAGTATTTTTAGAAAAAAAGAGTAATATAGGGAGAAGAAAAGAGGGAGGGGAAGAGAAGAACAATAAATAGAAAACAGATAGAAAATATTAAATGAGAAAAAAACAGTTGGAGCTAAATAAAATGGGAATACATTTCAGAGGATCAATATTCATAGAAAACTAAAAGAAATAGGTAAATAAAACGGAACATTATTTTTAATAACAACTGTGACATATAAACAAATAACAATTTCCAAAATTGGAAACCCAAAAGTTTTCTACTTAAGAGTATGTTACTATATCACAGCTTAGTTAATAAGCTGCATGTACTATACAGGGTGTTCGAAAAATAGACGGAGATATTTTAGAGGGTGATTCCCTGTTAAGAAATATGAAAAAAAGTTTCTATAAACATGGGTCCGGAAATGCAGAGTTTTCAAGATACAGGATGTTAAATATATTGCATGTCACTGGACAAAATTGGTTTATCAATTTTTGCAAAAAAATCACAAGTGCCTTGGAAAACAAATAATCAAAAGCATTTCTAGGAAAGAGTGGTATTGCAACTTTTCCAATATCATAACATAAAGTACACTACAACCAATTTTGTCCAGTGACATGCAATAAAACGGTTTTTATTTTTTTTCTCGAAAACGAAGTGAGATAGGAAAACAATACAAGAGGGAAAGAAGTTGTATTTTTAGATGCTTAATCAAACAAAAAATATTAAAGTTACAAAAAAGGTAGTGGCGTACATTTTTTTGATAATAATATTCGCTAAGGTGCCCCCCGGGACGCCACTGGAATTAATAAATTTAATCTAGTTAGGGCGAAATTAGCCTCTTAATACAACAAATAACATTGCCAAATTTCAACAGAATCGAGTAAATAATTTTTAAGACATTAATAATTTCATGTTTTATTTATTTTTTATTTAACATCCTGTATCTTGAAAACTCTGCATTTCCGGACCCATGTTTACAGAAACTTTTTTTCATATTTCTTAACAGGGAATCACCCTCCAAAATATCTCCGTCTATTTTTCGAACACCCTGTATATGTTCCCAGAAATGAGAATGTACGAATAAATAAAATTTCTGCATACAATAATCATTTGTGTTTTCCTTTTTAAAAATTGCTGTGAGAATTTTTATAGGGTGTCAGGTTTTGGGCTTATCAGATTCAGGCTAAGGGTCTAGTCAAAAATCAGTATGTCAGCTACTGGATAAAAAAAATATAAATTTTAAAATATTGATTATAAAAAATATATTGGGTTGTTGGTAATTATTTCCAGTGATGTGTCTCTTGCTTACTCCATATTAAGAATCACCAACAACCAAGCAACAACGTTTCTCCCAATGATAGTAGTATATTTTTGTTTCCTTTCGTGGAGGAGGAATTTGTTTCGATGATAAGTGGAAAACTAAAATCCAAACATTCGTCGGGATTTGACGGGGTGTCGGCGTTTCTCGTAAAGGAGTGTGTAACCATTTTAACCAAGCCTCTAGTCTACCTTGTTAATAGGTCATTTGTGGATGGGGTGTTTCCTAATCGGCTAAAGATGAGTAAAATCATACCTTTACATAAAAAAGGTGACCAGAATGCTCTTGAAAACTATCGCCCAATAGCACTGTCTCCAATTTTTTCGAAAATCTTTGAATATTGTTACCTCAGCCGACTCGAATCATTTCTAAATAGGAACAATATCTTCATTAAAAACCAATTCGGTTTTCGCTCAAAGTGTTCTACAAGTGATGCAATTCACTGTTTCTTGGAAAAGGTAGTGCAACATGTGGAGGAGGGTGAATGCCCTGCTGGGGTCTTCTGCGACCTCAGCAAGGCATTTGACTGTGTGGATCACGGGCGGCTTTTGCTTAAGGCTGAGACATATGGAGTTAGAGGAGGGGCCTTGAATTGGCTGCGAAGCTACTTGCTTGACAGAACTCAGTATGTCTCAATTGACATTTCAAGTGATGGTGTAACGCGTACTTCGGTTTCCGAGCCCCTGGCAATGACAGTTGGAGTGCCCCAAGGATCCATTTTGGGCCCTGTACTGTTTATCTTTTATATAAATGACGTTGGATTACAGCTTGACTGCAGTTTTTCATTATATGCGGATGATTCTTCCATAGTTGTTTCGGCAAAAAATAAAAATGAACTTGAATTTAGAGGAAACACTAATTTGGATTCATTGTATAGATGGTTCAGTTTGAACTCCCTATATATTAACAGCTCAAAAACAAATTATATTTCGTTTCACAATTATAATAATAAATCAAATTTAGATTATAAACTAAGTATAAATGGTACTAACATTGATAGAATTAGATCCACTAAATTTCTTGGTGTTATTATAGATGAAAACCTAAACTGGAAGCTGCACTGTGAATATTTGGTCACAAAGCTTAATTCCATGTGCTATCTAATTAGAAACCTAAGAGAAGTTTTAACAGTTAGTCAATTGGTGTCAGTTTACTATATGCCCATATAGAATCAAGATATGGCGTATGTTTTTGGGGATCTTCCTCTTTTGCTGAAGATGTTTTCATATGTCAAAAAAGAATATTAAGATGTATTGTGGGTGCTTCTCCAAGAAAATCCTGTAGAGATATTTTCAAGAAGCTTGACATCCAGACGCTCCCCTCCCTTCTGATTATTGAACTTTGTTCTTACATATTTGAAAATAGAGATAATTTTCTGGCTAACTCTGACGTGCACAGTTTTAATACGAGAACCCAGGGTTTGCTCCGAACTCCTTTCTTCCGCTACCGAATAGGGGCGTCAATCTCCAATCTTTCTAGGTACTAAACTTTTCAACAGATTGAATTTGGAGATTGTAGGCTCACCTGACATAAATATTTTTCGACGACGCTTAAGATCCTATTTGTTGAGACACAGTGTGTATAGCCTAAGTGAATTTCTTAAAATAAAGGATGTATTTTGATAGGTTTCTTCTTTTTTTTTTATTCGTATTTTTAATATGTTTCACTTGGTGTATGTTTGTATACCTATGTATATTTTTAATGTATATTTTTAATGTGTATAATAATAATAAACACGCCAAATTGATTGTTATAGACTAAAATTTGATAAATCAATCGGCACTGGTTAAGTTTACAGAAGAAATGAAGTTTTCGATGTAAAAAAAATGAAGCACCCTACTGAGAAAACAAACATTTCGACATTTCTTCTCACTTACCTTGTGTCAAAAAGTAAGGATCAGCCACAGTCTTATAGGGTGCCCCCAAATATGCTCCCAAAGCCCCCATAACTTGCATATATCCTTCTTGCGGATGCGGAAAGTTTTGCACAACATTCCCTTGAAAATACCCGTAACTCTTGTGATCGTTAGCCACGATCCCCCTATTATGTTGAACGTTCTGTTTGTTTTCCTCGCATTTCTTTTTTTGCTGCGAAAAAACCGCTTCCTCATATCTATTTTCCACTTTCTGCCTGTACAAGATGTCCTCTATCAGGAAACTCGTCCTGTTCGAACCCAAATTCGTCTCCACATCGGGTTGGCGGTGCATCGCAATTGTTTTTAACCTTGTCCCCTCACAGGTAACTAGATACCGCGTCGTTTAACCTTGTTCCTTCCATGGAGCACTGGATTCGCGGAAGTTTGCGAGGACCAGGGCTGACGCGACCTGCGAGCGCTCCACGGGCGAACTGAGGAGCTGTAGGGGTTGGGCGACGGTCCACGCCTACTATGATTGGGGTCTGGGGGCGGTGGCGACGGTGTTTTGTCCGAGCCAAGGGTTGCCTTGATTGTTTGATTGTCCTGGTGATCTTGTTAGGCGATTTTTGCGGTGGGAACCTGTCGATTTTGGTAGTTGCAGTTGTTTGTCAAATGCATCGGCAATTTCATAGCACACTTAGACTCCTTACAATGCCACAATGTCGTGGCTGTTGTTTTTTTAGGAGCCCTATCTCAGTTATGTACCAGGGAAATTTGATAAGTGCAATATATTGTTCTCTCGACAGTTTTGTTCTTCGTGGGAACCGATAAAATCAACTTAACCGTGATAATGTCACTAACAATCGTCGCAAAAAAAAGCCGTGAGGGGTTGAACGTCTGAAAATCTCTGCCATTCTTCTACGCAACATACGCTCGGAAAATTACGTCCGTATATATTTTGCTAATAAAATAATGAAAGGCACACTCTGAATTTATCAAAGACCACCCCTCTGGGAACATTATTAATCCAGTCGTGTTCGAGACCCCTTAATTCAGCTATTTCGACCCCCCCACGCTAAGCGAATTTCAGTACACCCCTAACCGGGACGGTATAGACGGAGGCTAGTAGGGAAAGTCGGTTTAATTTGCCTGGTTTCCTCTCCATATACAACTTTTCCCAAATATCTCTTATTTTAATAGGCTTTGCTCTGGCTAATTTAATGGCTGATTATTGCAATTATTGTGAACTACAGTCAAATGTCACCAACGATAAATTATTTAAGGTAGGTACCTACAGTCGAACACAGTTTTATAAGTTATAAAGCAAATAATATTTTGTTAATTGAACATTCTTTTTATTCGGCAAATACTACAGAAAACTTAAAACTATATGTACAGTGTGTTCAGAGTTATTTTTACCCCTATTTTGGCCTACAAAAAATGTCAAATAAAAAAGTTGTAGATAGAACCAAGTACTTTTTAATCATTATGCAAAAATTATACAGGGCGTCCCACTTAAGTGTGGAAAACTATACTTGTGTGTTTTTTAATAGAACTCCTAATATTATAGGCTCATCTTGAAGTGCTCAAAAAAGGCTTTTTAACAATATATAATACCTAGGTACTTGGTATATTCCTCTAACAATAATTTTTTATATTTTAATTAATTTTTCGGTAGCGCATTGTCAGTTGGCCATGAAACAAAACAATGTGTCCTTAACTGTCAGATGAGGCTTCTTGTTTTAAATTGAACGTAGGTAATTTGTTTATCAAATCGACAGGTTGTATATCAAATTTGGAATAATATGGGAAAATGCAGCCATATGTTAAGGGTGAATGCTCATTGCCATTCGATATTTTCAGGGGTAATGTAACAAGTGGTGTGCCTATTATCAATGACTATACTATTATCGATAATACCTTTCGTTAATTTTACGAATTATAATCCCAAAACTGAAAATATTTTCTTAGCATTGGGATTATAATGAGTGATAAATTAACAAAAGGTATACATATTATCTATTATATATAGGAATACCAGGATTTGTATTTAAAGAAAGGATTTAACAACTGCAAATAGTTTAATAATTATTCAGTGTGTATACGTATAGCCTTAATTTATCAACCCAACTTCTTAAGAATAAATTAACTACAAGAATTATAAATATATTTCCCCTTTGAAAATGTAATTTAAAAAATAAAAAAAAAACAGCCACAAACGGGATTTGAACCCAGGACCTCTCGCACGCAAAGCCAGAATCATGTCCCTAACCCATTGAGGTCAGACGAATGTTTTACTTAACTAGCCATATATAAATTTAATTAACATGCTTAAGAAATAAAAAGTCCATTTGACAGCTGTCGTTTAGGTTGAGAATTTGGTTCCGAGAGTTGAAAACATTTCGGAAGAGTGTTTTTTTAAAATAACTTTTTGACAACATCCTGTATATTAAGTTTGACATTATATTCGAATTTCTCGGAAAATTCTTTAGGTAGTTCTTAGTTTTGAACCATCAATAATTTTATCTTGAAAATTTATCTATATATTTATATATTTATATTTATCACATTAATTGGGACACCCTGTATGGGACCCTGGGTAACAGTAACACACTTTTTTCTTTTTACAATAATTCGAAATTTAATGAATTTTTTAAAATTATTTTTTAGCACTTTGTTTCCAAATGATTCCCAAATATGTGAAAAGCAGCATAGTCATACTATTTATTGACTCACTGTTACCTAGGCATGGGGAACACTGAGACACTATACCTATAATATATGAAAGAACCTGTTTACTTTTAGGGAAGAGATAATTATACACAGAATGTATGCAATTTTGTGGGTTTATATCTGAAACTAAATTGAAAAACCTTTAAATTTTTAGCACATTGTGGTTTGTAGGTAAAACAAATGTAAGCAACATTTATCTATTAGGTATATGGGGAACAGTGAGACATATACCTATGGGTGGTAATACGTCTCACTGTTCCCCTGTTGAAATTGTCTCACTGTTACCCATGGTAGGTACTGCGAAATGAAAACATGATAACAATACTAATCTCAAATATTATTTTTGAATTTTAACTGTACCAAACACCGCTCAACCCTATATTGGATACAGCCCCTATTTAATAACAAAAAACTGCAGAAGCTCAATCTAACCGTTAAAAAATTAGAATAATTGGCGTGCAATCTTCACAGCAACATCACAACTTCTAAACTGAATGGTCGGGAACTGTGAAAGTAGTGGAGAACGCTGGTCTTGGGTCTTGCCACAGCCGACTCTAGGAAAGCTCTGAAACTGAGAAAGCTGGCAACAATTTGATGTTTTTTTAATATTGCGCGACAAGTTGGCCATGGATGCCGATTTCTTTTGCAGCACCACTTACTGTCCAAAATTGCCACATTTTTGTTTCTTACGTTTTTTTTGTAGGCCGCAAAATGAGCGAGAAAAGAAAAAAAAAAATCGCGGTGGTAGACCTAAAAAAATCATCCTGTATATTTTGTTATTTGTTACTGCTTTTATTGTTTGTTAAACAAACGTACCTACCTATACGTACCTACAATAGGTACACAATTATTGAAAGTTCACAAATGTATCTAATTATAATTAAAAAGAGGGTTGAACATTTATTAGAAAAGTTAAACTAAGTCAAAGTGAAGACTGCTCTATACTGCATAGACCCGTTGAACCGTCCCGCTGCGCCGTTGCCACATGTTCGCACAGGGCTTGTAAGCTCGAGAAGGTTGTGGTCTTGCCATTATGCACACCTGGCGCCATCTATGAGCCACCTATAGGAGCAGGTATATTTTGAATGTCTCGCTGCTATCCTAGAAAATATTACCCGACGTAAATTGATCCGCAGAATCCGGAAAAAATTACGGGGTAAACGTGCAGACTTGTCCTACTGCTACCCGCGTATGCCGCGGACGCGGGAACGTATCAAATAAAGATCCCACCCCCCGACCAGGCCCGAATATCATCGGAAGCGCCATAATCCACCCTCCGCGATGGTTGCCAGGCGACGGCTTGGGGGGCGGGGCGCGACCGACCAATCGGCGACTACGCGGAGGCGCAAGGGAGGGTAGTCGGTGTCTGGGGGTTGAAATCGCCCGCTTAGCTGGTGCGTTAGCGGGGGGGTGGGGAGGCTGGCGGAGGGGCCTGGGGGGAGGTTAGCGGGTAGTTGGCGGTCTGCACCAAAAGAATTTTCGGATCTTCATGGGGCTGGGAAAAAAATATTTTTCTTGAAATCGGCATTAAAATGTCCCAAAATCGTCATTAAAAGCACAGAAATCGTACAATAATGTAGCCCATTATTGTACGATTTTTTCAATAAGTAGGCCTTGGCGAGATGTAAACATCAAACGTCAGACGCGGAGAAATCGCCCGTTAAAAGTCACGAAATATTCAAAACCCGGCCGATAAAGGCCCATTTAACTTTTCGTACACATTGCGAAATTGTTTCCTATAGAAGCGCAATCCTTCAGTATACATATTTTAGTAAATTTGAATATCAATAGATTTGTTGTGTAGGCTGCACAAGAAGCAGCAGTTTGGTTTTTCTGTCAGAAGGTGTCGTACGTCATTATACTTGTCCTAGGTAGAGCGATCGGTAAAGTCAAGCAACGCCGCGCGTAGTCGGTTCGTGGACGGGTGATCCCTTATTATTATTTTCTGGCCTAATAAAACATTTTTTTTTCGATTTCAAAAAAAATATAATATGTACCTCGGCACTGAAGTTCTTTTTATGACTCATGTGGTTTATTTGCCTCGGCCAGAGGCCTCAGCAACTAAACTCCACATGAGTCATATTAAAATGTCCCAAAATCGTCATTAAAAGCACAGAAATCGTACAATAATGTACCCATTATTGTACGATTTTTTCAATAAGTAGGCCTTGGCGAGATGAAAACATCAAACGTCAGACGCGGAGAAATCGCCCGTCAAAAGTGACCAAATATTCAAAACCCGGCCGATAAAGGCTCATTTAACTTTTCGTGCACATTGCGAAATTGTTTCCTATAGAAGCGCAATCCTTCAGTATACATATTTTAGTAAATTTGAATATCAATAGATTTCTTGTGTAGGCTGCACAAGAAGCAGCAGTTTTGTTTTTCTGTTCGAAGGTGCCGTACATCATTATACTTGTCCTAGGTAGAGCGATCGGTAAAGTCAAGCAACGCCGCGCGTAGTCGGTTCGTGGACGGGTGATCCCTTATTATTATTTTCTTGCCTAATAAAACATTTTTTTTTCCGATTTCAAAAAAATATAATATGTACCTCGGCACTGAAGTTCTTTTTATGACTCATGTGATTTATTTGCCTCGGCCAGAGAGGCCGCGGCAACTAAATTCCACATGAGTTATAAAAAGTCGAACTTCAGTGCCTTGGTACATAAATAACTATATTATACATTTTAGTGCGTTTTTCATGGTATGTTAAAAAAATTAGTCAAATTTTATTATTTGCTGCTTTTTAGTCTTGTGTTTGAAATTTTGCAATCGATTTTAAACATCTTGATGAGATTATGACAGAGACATTGTGGCAAATTTCAGATTTATTTCAGTTTCCTTTCACCTGTTCATATTTGAAATATAAAATTGTTATACCTACCTACCTACCAATAATATGTCAATCTGTTTAATTGTTATTTTCCTGAAAAACAAAATAACAAATCAAATTTAATGTCATAAGATTTTTATATATCAATATTAAAACAAATTAATTCCAGATCTTTCTTAGTTACCAACTTATGGTGCTCGAGCTTCTACTTGTCGCATTCTTGCAAACTCTTGTCTGTCTGTTTGTTTGTTGGGCACCATTTTTTCTTATTTTTATTTATTACCCGCTTTGGTATTACTCCGGAGTATATTCTTCTATCCTACAGGCAAGAAAAGCACAGAAAGGACTTCGTATTTAAGAAGTTGAAAGGTATTGGCAATTAAAATCAACATAACATATTAGGTATTCCCAAGTATGCTAATCGTAACATTTTCGTGAGCAGTTCGTCAACTTTTAACTTGTTACGTTCGACCAATAAAAACATTGACGTACATAAACGTGAACTTTTGACGTACTTATATACATTTACGAATCTACTTATGGGTTTGTGTGTTGTGTGTTATACGCTTAACGTTAAGTAACCGCGAAATATTTTGAGGTTGACCAAAACATTCCAAACTCTCACAATGGCACAACAAAATCTATATTATTTAACTTTTTGGGATTTATATTATTAATTATTGTATTGTTCTTGCAATGTTTTGAATGTTTGAAACTGTTTGATGTCAGGCGTGAACGTTGACATAACATCTCACACTTCAACTCGAATTTTAATCGACTTCAAAAAGGAGGAGGTTATCAATTCGGTTGTATTTTTATTTTTTTATGTTTATTACCTCAGAACTCCGTCATTTATAAACCGATTTGGACAATTCTTTTTTTATTTGAAAGGATCTACCTACAGAATGGTTCCATTTAAATTTGAAGAAAAAATTCCACCCCTAAGGGTGGACAAATAGGGGATAAAATTTCATATTGAACCGATTTCTATGATTCTCTTTTTATTATTATTATTACAAACGGATTACTTTAGGAATGGCCCCATAATAATAATAATAACAATAATAATATCCTGATATCGTGGATACCCGGGATCTGAGTGAATGTTCCCCGTAGATTAAAAAAATAATAATTCACTAAAAAAATAAGAAATAAAAAATTTTTTAACAAAAAAATTAAAACCGACTTCAAAAATTTGCCCGTATGCATACTCCACTAAAAATTAAAAAAAAAATAACAAAAAATAACACCGACTTCACAAATTTGCCCGTATGCACATTTCAACTAAAATTTTAGAAATATTTTTCTCTTTCTAAATTGAGTTATCTTTGGAGTCGGTGACAGTCAAGGCAAGGAATTTAAATCTATTTAGATATGAATACATCATATCCTACATACATCATAACTTACTGTCACCGACTCCAAAGATAACTCAATTTAGAAAGAGAAAATATTTCTAAAATTTTAGTTGAAATGCGTGTATACCGGCAAATTTGTGAAGTCGGCGTTATTTTTTGTTATTTTTTTGCAGTAAGTACTCCATTAACGTTAATCTTTATGCGTTTATCTAAAAGTTTATTTTATTTATATTTGTTTTATAAGCGATCCTGGATAATATACGGGCGTTGGTGCGGAATATCTTTGGCAGGTCCGTAATAACTCCTGATTAGGTTTGATACCGGGATTGAGAACATTCTGACGGCATAATGCTCGAATTACGCGGCACGAAACTGGCCGATCTGATCCTAACAAACTATTGTGGGCCGCAACATCAACATGGGAACATGGCCGAACCAACCGGATATGCCGGACTTTTTTGAATGGTGCGTATTATACGATTGGTTGAACTTTGAGGTATTATCGATTTCAACTGGAACCAGATAAGGACGGTATATATGTATATATATATATATATATATATATATATATATATATATATACATATGTGTATATATATATATATATATATATATATATATATATATATATATATATATATATATATATACATATGTATATATATATATATAAATTACAAGAAAAGGTGATAATGGGCAAACACTCAAAGTTAACAAAAAGAAAAAACTAGTAACCGCATACACGTGTTTCATGCTATTTGGCAATCATCAGTACGGTGTAATATTAACCAAATCAAAAGATAGGCATGATTTGGGAAGCAACAAATGAAGTCCAGGCAGGTTAATGTTACACCGTACTGATGATTGCCAAATAGCATGAAACACGTGTATGCGGTTACTAGTTTTTTCTTTTTTTTCTTTTTGTTAACTTTGAGTGTTTGCCCATTATCACCTTTTCTTGTAATTGTTACATTTACACTCGCTAATCTTACATCCTTATTATATATATATATATATATATATATATATATATATATATATACATATATATATATGTATAGAATTATAATATCTACAGATAATATATTGATGGTATTAAAAAATGTAAGTTGTTTTGCTGTACTAACGTATGGGGCATTTAGTCCCTTCGGATTAAAAGTAACAAAAACAATAGAAACTATGACTCTATTCAAACTAAACGCAAGTGAAACATAAACGCACAAGTTGTTGCATGGCTAGAGCGTGTTTCTTACAGAGGTGTATTGAGTTGCAAGTGGACCTTTATTTTTTTCCCATATAATTCTTTGGCTTTGTAATTGTTGGAGCTACGATTTGTGTTAATAGTAGAAATTTGCTAGGTGTGACATAAAAGTTTGTTTTAAAAGTTCGCAATACTGGGGCATGTTATTTTAATATTTTATATTATAAAATTCATAGAGATCGTCCTTAATGCGGCCCTGCCTCGTATTAGCCCTCAGAATTGTTCACGTGCTTCCATCGTGTAAATGTTTTCACGCCACTTGCATTTAGTTTGAATAGAGTGTAGGTATGTGCTTTATTCAATAACATTAATTAAATGTACAGTAACGAAACTCAGTAGGTGTTTACCTACTGTACACTGAGGAAAATGGACCAAATACACTATTTTGCTAAGAAAAATCCATTTGTTGTTAAAAGATTTCTGTTTACTACAGAAAGTCGAACTTGCTGAGCCAGCAAAAATTATCTTGCTAAGATCATTTCGTTGTCACAATCAGATATCTATTTGAGGCAAATAAAAAATAAACGAACCTATATTTACTATTGCAAAATTTATATTTATTACAAAAAGGTACCTACCTATCTAAGCTTTGCTAAGATATTCCCCTTGCCGCAAATAGGGAAACTATTTGTAACAAAGCAAGCCCTATTTAACCACAAATATGAACCTTCCTGGTACAAATAGGTAGTTTATTTACTTCTTGGTTTTGCGCATGCGTTTTGTGGTTTTTGGGCTTTTAGGTACACTCGCTTATGCATTGGTTCCGTGCGTTACCATTCAGTTTTCAGTTGCAAGTCAACCAGTACCTACTGAGTATACTAGATTGTACTACAGTAGTGTGTGCAAAAGGTTGAGCGGAAGTGGTTGTAAATTCAGTTGCAAGATTTCAGTACATACACACACAAACATTTATAAGGGTGGTTCGCAAAGTTTAATCGGAAAAAGTGGAAAATTTTAGTTGAAATGAGGATTATCTTACCATTTAATAGGGTTTATAGATTAAAATAGGAATATAGGAAAATAACTTACTTATACAAATAAAAAAATCTCACAATAATGGATCACTTCATTGTGCCAATTTCTCCTATTTTAATGACCGTTTCTTATGCTGAGCTGAGCTTAAATTTCGATAATATATTCGCAGCTATCGCCTCAAAGCGGAGGGGTGGTCGCTGATAGGGTCCGCACGGGCGTAGCCAAGGGGGGGGTTTCGGGGGTTCAAACCCCCCCCGCCCCTGAAATAAGCAAAATATTACCTAATATTATACCGAAAAAATACGAGGAGTGAAGAGTTAAATTATTATTACGTTTGAATATATGTAGTAATAGTAGCGCCTAGCGCCATCTTTTGACGAGAGGCAGACGCAGTTGCAGCCGAACTATTTTGTATTGTAGGGACACTTTGCGTTGTTTCTCGATTATTCGCCACGCCCCTCGGTCGAAATGAGCGGAACTTTGTGGAAGTTCGTGGAAGTTTCTGGACGGCTACTGGGCTGCTATATAAGCGGCGCCGCGGCGCGTGACCGCGCTTACGGCAGTATTGTTCCATGCGAACTCGAAGCGAATAAAAGTGAAAAGTGGTGAACGAATAGTGAAGAGAATTAAGTGTACCGTGTAAGTGA
This sequence comes from Pseudeuparius sepicola, assembly GCA_963920635.1. Taxonomy (NCBI): domain Eukaryota; kingdom Metazoa; phylum Arthropoda; class Insecta; order Coleoptera; family Anthribidae; genus Pseudeuparius; species Pseudeuparius sepicola. The sequence goes on from OY987307.1 coordinate 30,287,877, forward strand.
GTAATTTTAGTGCGCCGTTATTCGATGACCTTGTTAAGGATAGATACGTGAATCATTATTACTGTCGAAAAATGGAGGGGAAAAAAAGGAAGGGTGATAAACCTAAAGGTATGGACTACTGGAAAAAGTGGTGTAGTCAAGGTCAAGGGGTTTCTAATAAAGAAACAAATTTGGATTTAGCTATCAAAGCTTCAGCTACCTTGCATGCTGATAAGAAAACTGCCTACCCCGAAATCTAGTTTGGAATGCCTAGATATGTGCGATAAAAACCTTTATCCTAATATTTACACATTACTACAAATCTTGGCTACCATTCCTGTATCCACTGCTACCCCAGAAAGGTCTTTCTCGAGCCTAAGGAGACTGAAAAACTATTTACGAAACACTACAAGTGAAAACAGACTTAATGGTTTGGCTCTAATGAACATTCACTATATGGAACAGAAATTCATGCAGATGAAGTAGTGGATATATTTAAAAGAAAAAGCCGAAGATTTCTTCTTTAATGGTTTTAGATTTAGCGCAGAGGAACGAAATTAATTTATCCATTTCATTTAAAGTTAAGAACTTTATAAATATGTCGTAGTTTTTCGGATGAATATACTATAGATATTAAATTTCATGTAAGTATATTTTTGTTGTTTTATTTACTTCTCAAACTAAACCCCCCCCAAAACTAAATCCTGGCTACGCCCGTGTAGGGTCCTTTACACGGTTGGCATTTACTGACATTTTGGGGCCCCGCTGCTATTCTGCGGTAGAGGGCCCACCCGATTAACCTTTGTCAGTTTTCGTCACGACTCAGTTGGCACGTAATATTCCAATCCTGTTTGGAGGGCACTTCTGTAACTTAATAGCCACGTTATTGGGTAGAACCTTCCGCTTTCGTGGCTAGCTTAAAGTTACTCATTGACTTTATTTCGACTATTATTAGTATTAACCATAATCATGAGAATAAATAAAATAAAGGAAAAGAGAAGAAAGGAAAAGAAAGGAAACGAAAGGATAGGAAAGGAAAGGAAAGGAAAGGAAAGGAAATGAAATGAAATGAAATGAAATGAAATGAAATGAAATGAAATGAAATGAAATGAAATGAAATGAAATGAAATGAAATGAAATGAAATGAAATGAAATGAAATGAAATGAAATGAAATGAAATGAAATGAAATGAAATGAAATGAAATGAAATGAAATGAAATGAAATGAAATGAAATGAAATGAAATGAAATGAAATGAAATGAAATGAAATGAAATGAAATGAAATGAAATGAAATGAACGGAACGGAACGGAACGGAACGGAACGGAACGGAACGGAACGGAACGGAACGGAACGGAACGGAACGGAACGGAACGGAACGGAACGGAACGGAACGGAACGGAACGGAACGGAACGGAACGGAACGGAACGGAACGGAACGGAACGGAACGGAACGGAACGGAACGGAACGGAACGGAACGGAACGGAGCGGAGCGGAGCGGAGCGGAGCGGAGCGGAGCGGAGCGGAGCGGAGCGGAGCGGAACGGAACGGAACGGAACGGAACGGAACGGAACGGAACGGAACGGAACGGAACGGAACGGAACGGAACGGAACGGAACGGAACGGAACGGAACGGAACGGAACGGAACGGAACGGAACGGAACGGAACGGAACGGAACGGAACGGAACGGAACGGAACGGAACGGAACGGAACGGAACGGAACGGAACGGAACGGAACGGAACGGAACGGAACGGAACGGAACGGAACGGAACGGAACGGAACGGAACGGAACGGAACGGAACGGAACGGAACGGAACGGAACGGAACGGAACGGAACGGAACGGAACGGAACGGAACGGAACGGAACGGAACGGAACGGAACGGAACGGAACGGAACGGAACGGAACGGAACGGAACGGAACGGAACGGAACGGAACGAAACGAAACGAAACGAAACGAAACGAAACGAAACGAAACGAAACGAAACGAAACGAAACGAAACGAAACGAAACGAAACGAAACGAAACGAAACGAAACGAAACGAAAGGAAAGGAAAGGAAAGGAAAGGAAAGGAAAGGAAAGGAAAGGAAAGGAAGGGAAAGGAAAGGAAGGGAAAGTAAAGGAAGGGAAAGGAAGGGAAGGGAAAGTAAAGGAAGGGAAAGTAAAGGAAGGGAAAGTAAAGGAAGGGAAAGTAAAATAAGGTAAAATAAAATACATTTAACATAAAAATTAGTAATTATATTTACAACAGGTATGTATGCCAATTAAGTCGCTTATTTAGACGCGCGGTGTATGCTTCGGGGCGCTCGAAAAAAGCCCCCTCTTGACTTTCCCATGATAACATCGGGGGCGGCGTGTCGATTAACAGACGGGACCAAATCGAATCAACCCCTACAATGGACCAACCCTTATTGTGCCGGTCCGCCGTCGTCCTCGAACTAACCTCGTTTGCCTCCCTGTAATCACAACAAAAATCTAATAAATCCCTTCTGAAGGTCCACATTTAGGGGCGATCCGACGTTTTCCGCCCACTCGAATTTCTCGAATTAGGGTTAAAATTCAATCGGGGGGCTAGCCGGCATTTAGGTATAGTCCAGTGGCGGATTTTACAGAGTAAGCAGAGGTTAGTTAAAGGGTGTAGAGGTTAAATGTAAGAATTGAGGTTTGGTGTAAGAATCGAGGTTAAGTGAAAAGGCCGTATTACACTTGTCAATTTCTTCGTCAATAAATTGTACAATAAATTGTGCAAGTTGAATTGTAGGTGTAAAACAGAAATTGTCGACAATTTACCTTCAATTTTTTTGTCAATTTCTTGGCCAAGAAATTGAAGCAAGTTCGAAAATATTGTGGCAAGTTTGGGTATTTCTAGGGATTTTCTGTGTTTCGACCTCAATACCAATTTTAGTGATTTTAAAAAAAATTACTGGAATTATGCTCCAATTCACTCAGTATTCATATTTACTAATTTATAACTATTGTTTATTAGATTTTTGGTGTTACTTGAGAGATTCACGGATTTATTTACTTATATTATTGTTTGCATTTGTGCTTTCATGTTGGTAGTATTGAAATTGCACAATAAATTGACCAATTTATTGATGGTGTAAAACATACCACATTATCTACAATTTCTTGGCCAATTTATTGTGCAATTTATTGCCCAAGAAATTGACAAGTGTAATACCAGCTTAAGAATAGCTGTGATTATTCGCTCATGATGTAATAGTATATTTCATTACGAGTCTGGAAATAAAGATTTTTCTGTGCGCGCGTGGCAAATTCCCGGGAAGTCATGCAAGCACGGAAAAATCTATTTCTGGACGTGTAATGAACGATATTTTTTTATTATACTTCTTTGAAAACGGAAACTTAAAACATTTTATCAGCATATTATAATAAATTTAATTGACAAAAAATAAACAATGCAGACAATATACTTAGTGTTTGGTATGTATGATACGTTTCGATGGTTACTGTCAAATTATTTCAAAGGTGCTTTGTTGTAAATTAGTTATTGTATAAGGTGAATAAAACGTCAAAAATATAACAGAAATTTATCTAAATATTGAAACACTTACGAATTAAAATACAAAATAGGTACATGTTAATTATTAGAGAGCATATAGAGTTTCTTAAATTTAGTTTACTTTGCTGTATATTTCTATTTTAAAGTCATATATTTGGTATTTTTATTCAGCGCACGGAAAGTTTTTCCATGCGCTGTTTCCGTGCGCTAGCCCGAAAAACCCCATCTTTCATGATTGCTAAAACAGCTGAAAATAAGGTGTTTTCAAAGAAGTATAATAAAAAAAAATTAAACACACAGTGGAGGGGGTCTACTTAAAAGGGAAATGCGAAAGAATTTTTTCTCTCGAAGTTTAAAACAACATAATATAAACCTTATATTAACTAACACTAGTAGGTATTGTTTACACTGCTATCACTTATGGCAACATCGCCTTTGGCATATTGCAGATAAACAAAAATCCTACAAAAACAAAAAACTGTGATACCTACTGGAAAACATTTCCATTTTTTTTTATTTTTCTGGGGAATAGCTTATAGCTAAACTTTTGATCTTCCATAGAAAAACCTCGAGCAACATTATGGAGATTATCTATTTTTACTCGAGTGCTGGCTGTCGCTTCCTTTTTAAAACCCCGGAAGAAAAACTTAAACCCCCCTCTAATAGTCTGAGGATCGCCCTCTGGGCCCGTTTCTAAACACCAAAGGGCGAAACTTGACAGCTACTCACCGGCAAAAACACAAGGCCAGTCGAGTAGGTCCTTCCCGCTTCCACTTCATATTGCACGGGTAAAAAGCGCTTACTATGCTTCGGCAGACCGGAAAGTTCACAATACTTGGATAGACATTAACATTTGTTATTTGTCTACAGAACAATCAAAGGAGAGAGAATGGAAAAGGCTCCCCAATGGCGTCTCACCAGTATTTGACAGCTCAGGCATTTACACTTAGGCCTTATCTGTTCTCTGCTTGGGCTTTGAAATGATACAGGGCCGACTCTGACTATTTAATATAATACGTCGATTTCATTCAAGAATTTTATGATATTATAGTTACATCTCCAAACACTATATTAAAGACCAGTGCATAGCGCTGTTTCAAGCCACTGGCGCCACACGACCAAACAAATTTACAGGGTGGTTTAATGTTAAAGCACCATTGTTGCAGAATCTTTTATAAAATAAAAACATGCAAATTTGTCTGTTACAACGAATTTACTTCTTATGTCTATAAGTATAATTTGACAAGATCACAGGGCATATCTCCATACATTTTCCTAAGAAAAGCGAGTCTAAAAAGCAAGCAAGAGTATTTGGTATACCTTTTGGTTTGAAATGAAGTCCATGGATAGTTGTAATGTAAGTAAGCATAAAACGCATTGGATTTTTCAGTTTCTTCTTTATATGGAGGACTATTGGTTCGCTTTGGAGCTATAAACAAAATTTTCTATTTTCATTCTTGCATCCGTTACAAAATACCCTTCCAAAATAATATCTAGATTTTTCGCTTCTTCAGCTGGTTGATCAGATCAATAGTGGTTATTCTTCTGCAATTCACCTAAAATGGTCTGTGTGCAGTGTGCATATCATTTTCTTCATGTGCATGGAAATTTCATGTTATCACAAACAAATAATCTACCTATAAAAGCTGTGTTAATAGGATAAAACTGCTAAATACTAGACGCAAAGACAATTCGTTACCGTAAAAAGAAGGTAAATCGTAATAAAGCTGGATATTTAAAATTTGGGACTATTTAAACGTCAGAAACTAACAGACCAATAACCACAGAATACCCCCCTTATAACATATAATAAGTCGCCACCCCAGTCCGTAAACAACAATGAAATATGACGTTATCTTCGGGTCTTTAATATAAGCTGCGTTTTATTGGTGCTTCCCTAGTAATACTGGTAAATCTAGTGACAGAAAAACAAGAGACAATGAAACGGGTTAACAGATGTCACAACATTCACAGTGACACCAATAAAACATACCTATTGTGTCGGTCCATTTCTACTTTATTTAGAAATCATGACCAATCGACAAAAATGACAGAGGCATGATTTTCCGTTGGGCGCTAGCTCCGCGACGTTGCCAGATCCCCCCTCTTTCTTGGTTTCTCGTGAATTTTCGCGGCCCAACTTTCAACATTGATTGATATCCAGTAGGCAGTTACTCCGCATCGCTCCCCCCCTCCCAAATGTCAACTTGCCGTTTGACGGGCGCGGGTAACTAGATTCGCGACGATGACGTGTGGCCCGGTAATTGGGGGTGCGGGGGATATCGCGTTACCAGGGATACCGGCCCGTGTTCGGCTGTTTTGCTCGGCTCGCTGCGATTTGGTTTTGTTTGGAGATGCCGCGTCGTTCGAGCTAGAGGCCCTGTATGACACAAAAAGTGACAGTTATTCGTTTTAACAGAGGTTGGACAACAGATTTTGGCAGATCTAGTAACATTGTTTTTATTATATTCTTATCTTGGCGGGTGCCAGTTTGTCAACAAAACTGTCGACAAATTATTGAGCGTGCTCATTGTCTTTTGCAAAAAGGAATGTTAACAGTTAAAAGTGACATCTTGTGTAATAAGAAACTGCAAGAATTCTGAGCAGGATGAATTTTTCATAACACCCTTTCCAAAAAGCGCAGAAGAACGAGCACGATGGTGCAAATGAAATACCCTAACATGAGAGTTGGAAATGATACGAAAATTTGCGAGGTAAGTAAATTTAATTACATAAGTATCTCTAGTTTTTTATTTTTTGTTTGATCTGTGATTTTAATCTGCAGAATAATTTTCTTAATCTGCATCAGCAACATAACATAAGATACCTAAATTAATACGTATTAAATATTAGTACCTACCTATTTATTTTCAATAAAAGTCCATAAGGTTCTACAAACCCCCTATTAGAATTCTTATGAAAATTTCCCAATGTTAAAGAGATAAAATTAAAATTTTTGCCCTTCAAGGAGGTAAAACCTGTTAGGTATATTTACATTGGACCAGGCTAGGCATTTTTCGTTTCATGGAATAATATAAATGTAAGTATATGTGTTAGAGAGAGGCAGTTTTGAAGGTGCTTTATTTTGCACCAAGACCAACAAAATCGGACAAAAAAGAAGTTAACACGGGTGGGAATATAAAGAACCCTTTTTGTGTAGTCAGTTAAATGTTTGAGCTTATATTCCATTACAAATTTCTTGCTGATAAAAAAAATAGCATTTGATGGCAGCGTTTTATTATGTTTAGGTAGCTTAAATTTATAGTTCTTTAACTTTCAGAGGTTCACTTCTCCGACATGGATTTTGAGTGTCAGGTTGTGCTGAAGAAAGGATCATCTCCTGCAACGTTTGATGAACGTGACTTTAGCAAGAAAGAACCATTATTAAATATGTATAAATTTCTGAGAACTTGTACTAGTTTGATTTTTCCTATTTAATTACAATATATCTTTAAAAACAAAAATACTGTTGTCTTCTTTATTGAAATGTAGATGATCTCTCTTGCATTACAAAGTTATTAACTTTTATTTTACCAAAAAAAGAATGAGAGACTAATATATCGATATTAAATACCTAGGTACTCATTTTTTTATTCAGCCTAATTCCTTATTATTATTGGTTGATTCATATTACCAAAACAAACTTTCCAACTTTTTGTTCCGTACAAATTTCAGTATTAATTGTCTTAAAATTATGATGGTATGTATAAGAAGAGAGTTTGAAGAAACGAAACCATACAGTAAAACCATTTAAAAGACCTTTTTTATTTGTAAATGAACGGAATAATTATTATTGCAGCTATGATTCCTATTGAAGAAATATTCGAAAGTTTGAATAGTTGGTATGCTAGAGCCTTGTTTAATTTTATGTACATACCTATCTACATATACCACCCTCCTACAAAAATTTAATAAATGTTTTTATCCTGATATCCTAAAATTTCTGTTTTCTTGGAACAAATTATATGTTTCTTCACTTTTCCATTCAAACTTCAATAATATTATTAGTTAAGCTTTGCAAATAACATACTACTACCTAACCTATTTACCTATTTATTGGTTTTATCTATATTTTTATACATTTTAAACTGTGCCCTCATCTACATACGCTTATGGCAGTTAACTGTCGTTAGCTTAACCTTAAAATCCAATTTTGATACATCGTGCTGCTAGGGGAATGTTAGAAAGAGCGAAAAAATATATGTCTGTTGCACAAAATGATTTTCATAGGGAAAATAAGACCCTCGCCAGAGAGAGATCCGATCGTTGTCCAGCCTCTGTTAAAACGAATAACTGTCACTTTTTGTGTCATACAGGGCCTCTAGTTCGAGCTAGGTAAATGTTATATGCAGGGAATAACGTATCTTTAATTGTTTCAAATGTAGGTTTGCGCTGAAAGGTGTATCTAAAATATAATTTTGGCGTGGTCAGAGCTGCGCAGATCTATTTAAAAAAGGTAGTTTTAAAGATCTAAGATCGCGATCTTGATCTTAGATCTAGATCTTTTTTGTTTAACTAAAGAACGATCTTTTTTAAAAGGATCTAAGATCGTTATAACGATCTAAGATCTTTTCCTCATTTGTTTTCGTTCATTTTTGAAATGTTTCTGTAATTTTTTTATATAAAATAATGTTTTATTTTCGAAGAATAAATAGTGCTCTAGGTTGTGTAGAAATAAGAGTTTTTGTTTTTATATCTATATATTTGTAAAATATGTTCTCATTTTGACCTCAATTATTGTTGTAAGTAGTTCGTTTTTGAAACGTTTCTGCGATTTTTTTATTCAAAATAATGTAGGTAGAAAAGTAGGTATATATTTTTAGAGGAATGAATAGTTTTGTACGAACAAGGATTTTTCTTTTTATACATATAATCACATAATATAAAATTGGCATGGAAAAAGTTGACATTACTTATACTGGGTGACCAGAAAATTAAAGAAATGTTAATTAGCATAAGAGTAAACTACCTCTATTTGTAGAGATAATGAAAAAGTTATAAAAAAAGTGTACAAAATTTCAAAGCGTTAGGCCTACTTCGATTTTTTGATTTTTTCTTGTTTTTCTTCGATTAAATAATTTTCTGTAGGTAGTAAGACAAAACTTATAAATAATAAAAGTTACTCAGAATAGGAAACTGTGTATGATGGGAAATTTTTTGACAATCCTAGGCCCACTTTGCGTTTCCTCCAATATTTTCCAAAATACAAAGTAGGCCTAGAATCGTAAAATTTTGTCATCATGCGCAGTTTTCCATTCTGGGGAAGTTTTCTTAATACAGTTTTGTCGTACTATTTACAGAAAACCATTTATTTGACAAAAAAAGAGAATACAATAAAAAAATCAAAGTAGGCCTAACGCTTTGGAATTTTGTACACTTAAGTAGCTTACCACGCTGAGCAAATTTTCTTTATAACTTTTTTCATTATCTCTACAAATAGTTTACTCTTATGCTAATTAACGTTTCTTTAATTTTCTGGTCACCTAGTATAAGTAATGTCAACTTTTTCCATACCAATTTTATTTTAAGAACAAGCAGACTTTTTTTTATGAAGAATGACTTTTTCCGAAGAATTGAAAATAAAAAATTTTACAAGTATAGTTAAGTCCATCCGTGGACACACTGTATATTAGGAGTTCAGTTACTTACGTTACTAACGAGCGTTCATTTAAAGCAGTTTACCTCAGGAGATCTCTAGGTTTCAGCTAAAGTGCAAATTGTCAGAATTCGCGAAAAACGACAAATAATATAAACAAACTGACGTACATTTTACCTACAACTACAAGAACCTATTTTGAGGTCAAATTTAAATGAATGCTTTAGGTTAATTTGTATTTTATTTTCAAATATCTATTTGTCAAAATTCCGAATTTTATAACTCAAGTTATAAAATTATAAATTGCATAAATAATCGGTGAACACGTTTTTACAAGAAAAGTCTAATTCTCCATAGATATATCAACTGATTGATTACGTACCCAGTTCAGTTAGAGTAGTAACTTTACGTAACTAGTTACGTAAAATTTTACTTTACACAACTAGTTAGATAAAACTGGATGTATCATCACTGGCTCAGGTTTTGAAAAATGTCACTTCACACTATGTCAAAATTATGAAAAGTATTTATAGACATCTATATCTATTAACTATACAATATCATGAATTTTGTTCAAAGATCTTAGATCATTTAGTTTAGAGGATCTTAGATCGTTTAGAAGATCTTAAATCGTTCAAAAGATCTTAGATCGATTGATCTTTTTTAAACAGATCATTTTTAGAGAATCTTTGATCTAAGATCGTTTTTTGCATGAAAAGATCTATTTTTAAACGATCTTAGTTCTTTTTTTTGAAAAACGATCTGATCTATGATCTAGATCTTTTTTGGCGCAATCTTTTCCAGCTCTGGGCGTGGTTATTTTAAAGAGAAACAAACACTTGTATCTTCTGACAAAACAGAAAACAAAATAAAAACAAAAATTGAAGTTTTGTTAAGACGAATTAGTAAACAAGAAAGTATTAAAAAGCAGCTAAAAATAGTTATTTATGTGTGTATCAAGGCACTGAAGTTCAACTTTTTATGACTCATGTTGAATTTAGTTGCCGAGGCCTCTGGCCGAGGCAAATAAACCACATGAGTCATAAAAAGAACTTCAGTGTCGAGGTGTACAAGATAATATTATTTTGAAATCGGAAAAAAAATGTTTTATTAGGCAAAAAAAATAATCATAAGGGATCACCCGTCCATGAACCGATTGCGCACGGCGTTGCTTGACTTTGACGATCGCTCTACTTAGGTCAAGTGTGACGAGGCACGGCGCTTCCCAACAGAAACTCCAAACTGCTGCCTGTCGTGCAGCCTCCATGAAAAATAGATTGATATTCAAACCTACTAAAAAAATATTTATACTGAAGGATTGCGCTGCTCTAGGTAACAATTTCGCAATGTGTACGAAAAGTTAAATGGGCCTTTATCAGCCGGGTTTTGACCATTTGGTCACTTTTGACGGGCGATGGCTCCGCGTCTGACGTCTGATGTTTACATCTCGCCAAGGCCTACTTACTGAAAAAATCGTACAGTAATGGGCTACTTCAGTGCCGATTTCTGAGCTTTTAATGGAGATTTTGAGACACTTCACTGCCGATTTCAAGAATGTACCTAGTAGTAGGACTTTTATCACTATCTTTTCACCCTTCATGTTTTCTCTAAGTACCTAACTCAGGCTGCGTTAAGGTTTATGCCTAATTGCGCCCACAGTCCACAACAAGCATGCCGTATCTCCATCTCGGGCGTTTCCTACGTGTTAAAGTTGAAGTTCTCGCCGTGAATAGCCCGGCAAAGGACCTCATTATTTCTGATAGATACGGGCGTCTTATTCAGATTCCCATGGCCCTTAGCAAGGTTTTAAGAGCCCGGGAAACTGGAGCGTTTAAGAAGAAATTGCTGGCAGAAAGTGATAACTAAAATGGGCCGGTCGATAAAAATGTTAAAGTTGTGTTAACCGAATTCAGGCCTAATTGGTAGGATATTTGTTGTATGTCAGCTAATTCCTTACAACCAAACCTTAATTATTTTTTGTGTTTATATTAGTTATTGCTTATACCTAATATTTGCATTTTATCATTTATTAGAAAATTAAATAATTCATTCGTAAGTATTTGGTTTATTGCCGCACTCGGCCTTCGGCCTCGCGCGTCAATTTTGATGATGTCACTAACTTTAGCTCATACCTACCTATCCCTGTTGTAATTCATACAGTTTATTAATATCATTGCCTGGATAGGTATAAACATTTCAATAAAGCCCATAGGATCACATTACTTGTATTCAACATCTTTTGAGACCAAAAAGGAGTATTGTATATATGTTATGTAAGTATATGTAATAGTATATCCCCTACATCCAATCTACATGATGTCAGTGGGCATATACATACACGGCCTCCAGAAATATTATTACATTTTCTCCATTCTTCATATTCTCCCTTCTCCTTCCTCCAAATCTGTTATCGGAGATAAAAATAAAAAGACTCCTCCCAAAGTAGGTATATACATGTTTCCCCAGGCGACCTATCGATTTTCTGTTTTAAGTTCTCGCCTTTGCCATTTTTCAATTGACTGTACCCCCGACTGCAGAGGCGTTTCAAAAAATATTTTACGCAAGGCAAATTTTAACATTTTTACATATTTTACATATTTTTTGAAATCGGCAGTGAAGTCTCTCAAAATCATAATTAAAAGCTCATATCGGCATTGAAGTAGCCCATTATTGTACGATTTTTTCAATAAGTAGCCATCGCCCGTCAAAAGTGACCAAATATTCAAAACCCGGCCAGTAAAGGCCCATTTAACTTTTCGTACACATTGCGAAATTGTTACCTATAGCAGCGCATGCAATCTTTCGATATAAATATTTTAGTAGCTTTGAATATTAATATATTTTTCATGGGAGCTGCACAACAGGCAGCAGTTTGGAGTTTTTGTTGAGAAGCACCGTGCCTCGTCATACTTGATAGAGCGATCGTCAAAGTCAAGCAACGCCGCGCGCAGTCGGTCCATGGACGGGTGACCCCTTATTTTTAATATGTACCTCATCACTGAAGTTCTTTTTATGACACGTGTGGTTAATTTGCCTCTGCCAGAGGTCTCGGCAACTAAATTTCGCATGAATCATATAAATTTGAACATCAGTGCCTTGGTATATAAATAACAAATTAATGATAGGTTAAAACTCTTATATTTTAGGGCAAAACGACGCGTTTTATTTTATAAAGCCAAAGCTACTACGACACAAATATCGAACAATAAAAATTATATAGAAACCAATGCCAATTATTAATTATTTAACGTCTTATAGAATATGGCAAAAAAAAATTGGTGGAGCCCATTGGTTGACTCTTTTTTCGAGTAGATACACCAAGCTGTAGCGTATTTTGTACGCCACTGAGCGAACATCAGTTCTGCGATCCCCCTCTCGGTGGGTTGCAGGAAAAACCAATATCGAGCAAAAATTGGACATTATTGGAAAAATTACTGCAGAATGGCATTCATTAGGAGCAATTTGCGGTGTACAGTCGCGGTCAAAATGCTCTATCTTTCGGCGGACATGGTTATTTGTGTACCAAGCAAAAGACATGTAAACAGTGAACGTAGAGTTTTTCAACTTTATAGCGCTTCAAAAATTTTGTGAGAAATTCAACAGGTGAAGAACGACTTCCTACTTGGGCAGTGTTATCTATTGAAGAGCAGTGTATTGAAGAACTATCTCAAAATCAAAAATTTACTTGGGTTGGGTAAGTTTTTAGTTGCCGAGCAACAATTCCGCCTAACAGCGCTCGCGGCCGTGTTACCGACTGCCACATAGCACGACAGGCCAGTGGCGTAGCATGAAACGCGTTATTAGCCAACATCACAAAAATGTTAAAAATAAAAATTTAGTTAATTTTGACTTACATGTAATTTGAAATATTGGTATTTATTTGCAGATAATTTCCCAAATGTAAAGCTAGTGTCGAGTGCTGAAATATATTTATTTGCGGCGATTTCGAATCAATCAATATAAAATGAATAATACACGCCCATGGAAACCAGCGCATATTTTATGAAACTATCATAATCAATTAAGAAATTTCAATAAAAACGATGTTAAAAAAATAATTATATTGGTCCTATTTACACACAAAACAATATACTAAAAGGTAGAAGAAATTTGAAGAAGTTATATTGAGAAAAAATAAAGTTTTAGGGCATCTTTCAAAGGTAGCTTGTTAAATATTTACTTGTGAAACGAAATCCCGGGCTCTTGCTTTTCACTTCTGCTTTTGCAACCAAACGCTGAACAATTCACCATCGTAAGAGTATATTTTCTCCTTAATCACTGTTACTTTTAATTCACAAATTCGCGAAATTAACTCACAACGTACTCGCTTTGTCTGCCACATATAAAATGGCCGCCGTCCAAAACGACGTAACAAAATCTATACACGGCAAGGTAAGGCAAGCACGATGTCCTCTCTCTTTCCTTGTCTAAGATTTTTAATCTGTGTCCCACAATGAGGTTGAACAATTTTTTATCTAGAAAAAAAACCTGATATATACGCGGTGTAGGTATATTCGACTAGAATGAATTACACCATGATTGCGAATAAAAATAATAAAATGTGTGACAATGTTTAGATCTTGTATTTTCGCATATACGTTTCAAAAGCAGGTCCCCTTAGATTAAAATGTTTATCACTTATCTCCATTACACATTCACCTGCAGTAAATACGTTCTGATAAGACTAAATTTCCAATATTTGTTCGTGAACAGATAAGATTACTCACTAGCTTGTGCCACACAGTATTTTTTCAGTTTGTGTGGTAGTTTTTGCGAGACATTTTCGCAATTGAAAATTATTCAGATGCTAGTGTAGAGCTATCTTAAACATGAATTGGTAAGTTAAGTTATTATATCTACCTATATTTGTCTTTTTTAGTACCTAACTAAACTACCTACTTATTTACAATAGAATTGGGGTTATCTGAGTAGTAAAGCATATACACATGGTCATGGACCATATTAGGAAAAATTCAAGGAAACTGACATGAGTTGTATCCCAGAAAAAATTGTGGTTGTATCAAAGATCATATGGATATATATACAGGGTGAGTTTTTTTCGATGACCACTATGGGGATCTCGGAAACTAGCAGAGCTAGAACAAAGGTTAAATGGGGAAAGAATTGTAGTTTTAAATTCTCAATCTAATGCACCTTTTGGATTTTTAAAAAAGTTCATGGCTCCCTAGATATTTTGAAAAGAGTGATTTTTTGCTCTTTTTTTATCAGATGTCTGTAGCTCCGTTATTTCTGATTATACAGAAAAACTGATAATTTTTGTTTTATTTTGTTACATTTTATTACCAGCTAAAAACAAAATATTATAAAGTTTGAAGTATGTTTATAAAATAGAACGTAATTATGAAAATGTTCCATGGCTGACTATGTGAACATTAAAAAAAAAACAGAAAATTAGCCATAGCTCTTTTATTTTTTATAATAACTATGCCGAGTATTACATCTGTGGAAAGCTCAAAAAATTGTCTATTTGATAAGGCCACAGCCAGCTATGATTACATTTAAAAAACACAAGTTTATGTCATATCTGAAAAATCACAAACAAATAAAAATTGGATCAGATTATCTTATTAAGCTAAAAATAATCTACAATTTTTGTCTCCACAGCTTTTCTGTATAATCAGAAATAACGGAGCTACAGAGACCTGATGAAATAGCAAAAAATCACTCTTTTCAAAATATCTAGTGAGCCATGAACTTTTTTAAAAACCCAAAAGGGGCATTAGATTGAGCATTCAAAACTATGCAATTCTTTCCCCATTTAACCTTTGCTCTAGCTCCGCTAGTTTCCGAGATCCCCATAGTGGTCATCGAAAAAAACTCAACCTGTATATGATCTTTGGTTGTAATAACACTTTCCTGCTTAGTAATTCAAATATATTTGAAAGCAATCAATAAAGAGGAAATCTTAATAGCATTTTTTTATATTTTAGGGTAAAATTTATATTGGTTTTGTCCTCTATATGCCTCAAAATAAATGCAGAGGGCCAAATACCAATCTGTACGCAATGCAACTGCATTTTCAACGACAACCAATCACCTGTCGACGTTTCCTGCGTGAAACCAATGAAAACCGGCATATTGAGCGTTGACTTTTGGCTGGACTCTAGCAATGAGTCATACCCATACTCCTCAATCACCTATAACTACAACAACTTGGATAACTTAAATTTTGTATTTCCTGCAAGCAACATAACATATCTAAACCTAGCTTACACTGATGTCACCACCATGGGTGAAGGTATATTTCAAAATTTGCAGAACATGAAGACGCTGATTTTGAGTTTTAACAACATCGACCTGATTCAACCAGACAGTTTTAAGGTACTTAAACGAAGAAACTTTTCTTTTTAATTTATCATCTTAACTTTATTAGGGACTTTATTTGGAAGGTTCATACACGCCTCTGAGAAGTCTAAAAGAACTAAGACTGGACCACAACAGGATACACACTTTGAATATGGACGTATTTGAACATACGACCGACGTAGAAATTTTGGACTTAAGTTACAATCCTATAGATGTCATAGACAAGCACACGCTCATAGCCATCAGCGATTTGGCCTACTTAAAGGTAATGGTAACATTTTTTTATACAGAGCGATTGTGGTCTTTGGAAAAATGAAATCGAAATTTCAAATTTTAGGAACTATATTTGGGACATACAGGAATTAAGACTTTGCCAGAAAATATGATGCACACTCCTAGGTATCTTTCAGTGTTGGACCTAAGCGGAAATCCCATAGAAAAAGTCCCAGAAACTTTGGGGGAATCTAGAAATTTGACTGTGTTGCATCTAAATGAGACTTCGTTTGTTAACTTGACGAAAGAAAAGTAAGGAAACCGACTTTATTTATTGTTTTTTCTTGTACAAATTAATGTTTTAGTGGTTTCCCAAATATAAAGACCTTACAAAAACTCTACATGTGCCATCTACCAAACCTCCAGAAGATTGGAAGAGGAGCGATGTCAGGTCTGACAAATTTGGAAGAGTTGCACGTTCACGACACTAGTTTGACCAACTTCGACTCTTTGGCTTTGGCAAAAATCAATGAAAATGGAGCAGCCATCTGGCCATCAATAAAAAAGGTAGGTATACAACAAATATACAGGGTGAGTCACATCTAAAGGCAGAGCCGAAAACACAAGGTAGAACTAGCTAAAATAAGCACATATGCTTAATAAACATTAGCCCAAAAAAGCTTGGTTCTCCATATACAGCGTGTTGAAAATTTTCCAAAAATAACATATTTTTTTAATTTATTTCGATCCCATTTAGGAATTCTAACCAAATTTGGTACACATTATACACTGGACGGTTGCCATTTTGTGGAATAATTTGACCCCGTTCCGATCACCAGCGGCATAGGTACAAATAGTTACTGTAAATAATTGTAGAAAAAAGGTAGTACGGCCCTGTGCAAAACCAAAAATTTTGCCTTTTTTGGATAGCCCATTTAATTTGGAACAAAAAGTGCCTCTTGGCATTTTTTTTATTTCTGGTACAGTTTCTTCGTAATTTCGGATTTTTTAAACTAGTGTCAAGGCGATTATGCTGGCATTTAAAATAAAATTATTTGTATCTACGCCGCTGCTCATCTGAACAGGGCCAAATTATTGCACAAAATGACAACCCATAATATGTATAAAATAATTCCTAAACGGGCTAGAAAAAAATTAAAAAATATTTGGAAAAGTTTCAACACTCTGTATATGGAGAACCAAGCGTTTTTGAGCTAATGTTTATTAAGCATATGTGCTTATTTTAGCGAATTCTACCTTGTGTTTTCGGCTCTGCCTTTAGATGTGACTCACCCTGTATATTTGGAAAGGAAAACGTTAAAACGCTTTATTTCGTAGTTATATATTCAAGACAACAAACTGTCGTACATAGATCTAGATTTATTGGCGAGATGGGATTCCCTGAAGGATTTGGACATAAGGAACAATCCTTGGACTTGCGAATGTGAAAACCAGTGGTTGGTGGACGACCTGATGCCTATTCATCTAAAAATCGATGATGCCAAAGCCAAAGAAGTCATGTAAGAAACATATTTTTATCACAATGTTTGATTCCTTTCACGAAATAGTATCTTTCATTACGAGTCTGGAAATAAAGATTTTTCCGTGCGCGCGTGACAAATTCCCGTGTGAGGCGCAGCCGAACACGGGAAGTCATGCAAGCGCGGGAAAATCTATTTCTGGACGTGTAATGAACGATATTTTTTATTATACTGTTTTGAAAACGGAAACTTAAAACATTTTATCGGCATATTATAATAAATTTAATTGACAAAAAATAAACAATGCAGACAATATAGTGTTTGGTATGTGTGATGCGTTTCCATGGTTACTCTCAAATTATTTCAAAGGTGCTTTGTTGTAAATTAGTTATTGTCAGATAAGGTGAATAAAACGTCAAAAATATGACAGAAATGTATCTAAATATTGAAACACTTACGAATTAAAATACAAAATAGGTATGTACATGTTAAATATCAGAGAGCATATAGAGTTTCTTAAATTGTATATTTCTATTTTAAAGCCATATATTCGGTATTTTTATCCAGCGCACGGAAAGTTTTTCCATGCGCTGTTTCCGTGCGCTAGCCCGAAAAACCCCATCTTTCTTTATTGCTAAAACAGATGAAAATAAGGTGTTTTCAAAGAAGTATAATAAAAGTATAAAAAAAGAACTTTTCAGTTTAAATAAAACTAAGTATAGTATTTCTAAAGTCACTTGAAATAGCATAAACACTATAATTGGCGTCAGAAAAAAAATATAGGACATAAGAGTCACGCAGTTTTCAAAAATATACACATTCTACAAGCAACATAATATTTCACTTTTAAGGTTTTTTTAAGGTTGTCGTCAAACACAACGTAAAGGTTAATGCACCATATAATATTGCCAAAAGGTCTCTACAAAGCCATATCGATTATAACTATTTACGCAAGTATATCCTAAGATCTGTGAAATCCACCGCATTTCGCTGCACAAGTGGCCAGCCGTTGAACAGTGTAACCCATGACCCATGACCTTTTGATATTATATTAGGCGAGCATGCAGTCACTCGTTTTTACTACAATGTCTATCTTGTCTGTCTCCTTCATCTCTTTTTACTACTAATACCAGGTTCGGTTTAATATGGTTAAAAAAAGTGTTTTGTCTCGTATTTTATTGCCGAGGCGCCTGTTCTCGAGCTACCCTGGTAAAATATAAACGAACTCACTTGGAACACAGTGATATGGGGGGCGCGATCTATTTCATAGCATTTACCACGCTCTGCTACTGGTAAAAATACCGGACTTATCTGCAGAAATCACCCGTATAAAATTCAAAGGTTTTTATGCTTGCTATGCTATGTTTTTATAACCAGTGCCGTGCACGGAAATAAGGATTGCGCTTTATTTTACGGATTTTGGTTGTGTGTATAGATTTTTGTGTGGTGTTGTTTTGTTCGAAACAAAACTGTTTGTTTGCTTTGGTTTGAATTATTTCAAAGTTTATTTTAGCATTTTCATGCTGTTCCAAGTGACTTGGATAACTAAAGTCTCAACTATAGTACTTAGTAACTTAATTTTCAAGAATACTTATTTTTTAGGTGTGCAGCTCCAGTTGAAATGGACAAATATTCAATGTATGAACTCTACATTAAAAACTACCAAATGAGATGTTTAGATGAATATGGGGCAAGACCCGAAAACGATGCACTTATGCTTGTTGGAATGCTAGCAGGTACTTATCTTCAATTTTTTGTTACCATTCAACTCAGGTTAAATAATTTTTTAGGTGTATTAATAGCAATACCATTAATTCTGCTTATAATGCTGGCATATCAAAGAAGGTGGTTGGGAAGCATATTTTCCTTATGTGACACTTCACCTGCTTCATATTCTAGAAGGTTCTACAGCGCAACCTCTGATGGTCACGATGAATATATTTAGATCTATAATTTGCTAAACTTAATTTTGTCGTTAAATAGCTTGGTATAATAATACCCTAAATATTGTTTTGTATACTTACCCGATGATGATAGAATAATCACTCGCTTATCTGATAAGATTTATAATTAGAAAATTTTTGTATGATATAGAATTATAAAGTAAACGTATAAGTAAATAAAGTAAGTATATTGTATAATAACATACATTTATTTTACTGCGATTTTCGTAGAGGACGGACGGGGTACTGGGCACCCGTCGCGGGGTCGGACCGGATACTAGACCACCCTCCCACGGCCGTCTCTAATCTATCCATCAGAATAGCCGTTTCCAGGTAGTCTGAGAGGCCTTAATCAAATCAAAACAGATTTAATTAAGTAGATATACACCTGTAAAGCAGCGGGTTGTCGCTTTATTGCGGAGTTAGCTATATCGCCACCTTCATCTTTTGTTTGTGGCGCTTTTCAGCCGTCGTGCCCTCCGGCGTTTATTGTTCGTGCTGAGGGGTGGACGGGAGGGGGAGAGGGGGGCGTTTATGGGGTGAATAGACACGGCCTACTATGTTGGCAATTTGTCGATGCGAAATTTGACATTATTTGTTTTTCAGGTGCGGGACTTTCTTTATGCCGTTTTGATTTTAGATACGCGATTGAATATAAGAAATACGCCCCCTGTAGGCTCAATGCTAAACTAAGTATACGGGCCATGCCATTTTGTTGATACGTATATTATGTTTTCTGTTTTGTTCAAAATCAGTCAAAAAAGCTTTATTTTCTAAAGTTGACTATTATAATAATGTGGTAAATAACAACAGTTGAATTCAAATGTTTAAATATTCCCGCCACGCTTGTGCCAAAAATGAGAGAAGAGTTAAAGAAGAGTTGTTAGAAAATGAAATAAAGCAAGTAAAATGTGATTTTTATTATGATTAACACGCCCAAAAGTCCTCCCACAGTTATCAGAAAGTGGAATTTGAACATGCTAAAGTGTTATGCAGTGTAATTACGAAGTTTTAGTGCGAGATTCGGACCAAAAACCGTCTTGATTCGATCGCCGAGGTCCTAACCTAAACATTTTTTGTTCGTTTGTTCCTGAAAACATTTTCGAGATGGAACAAGTTTCGAATCAATTTAATTTAACCAACAAAGTTCTCTATTTCGAATTCTGCTTTTAGTTCATTTTTAGTTGCCTGTTGCCTTTGCAATTACATAAATCATAAACAATAATGTTTAAATTTTATAATAACCGGTAAGTACAGTTTCCCGCGGTGTACTTATGTCTGCCAAAATTTTTTTGAAATTTTGGCTACCCCCCTATTTTCGGGGTCCCTGAACACGAATCTGACCTTAGTTTTGGGTGCTCGGGCGTAGTTTCCGAGGAAATGGATTTTCAAATTTCCTTTGATACCTCACTTTTCATGGCGATATTTGTGGTTATAATCCGGATGAATTTTTACTATATGCAGCTCAAACTGATCACCACACTATTTTGCACCTTTTACAACATCGAAACTTCGCGGAAACCCGCGGAAAATCCGAAATTTGGAAAGATTCGTGCCGTGTTTACGTCCGGCCCGGCCGCTGTTTTCGCCCCACAATCGGCGGGCGCCGATTGTCGGGGGGTACTTTTACCTAATAACCAAATAACTTTATGAAGACGACCACAAAATATATAGAAGACGACAAGAACAATGAACAAGAACAAAGAACAACGCAGTGTAAACCCAAAGTGTGCCCAAAGCTAGAGGTGACAATGGCCCATATAGTTAGTTGGCATAGTGCCCGTCGGGGCGTTGGCATCTTAAATTCAGTCGCGTATTGTACAATGCCATTTGTTATTATTGTATTTTGTATGGGGTTCCAAGTTCCAACAATAATTGCGGTATTATTTATTCGGTATTTGTGGCGTGTGTCGCCATCTACCTCAGAGAATACTGACTAAATTCTACCGCGGCCACTTTACACCGGTTTTCTATTCAGCGCGTATACCAGTTTATTTCTCATTATATTTTGAATGAAAGCTTTCGGCCCCGCAGGTATACGATTCACAATGCGACTTCATGCCTTTCGGTTCAGTGTTCACAGATCCACCGTTAATATGAGGTTATGACGTTAAAACGGGAAGTTTTTTCGTCGGTTTAAGCTTGGATTTTTTTGTTTTGTCAGTGAGTTAGAGTATTGTAAAATACGGGTGACTGTTTTCCGTTGAAAAAATGATGAACCCCTGTGTGATACCAACCCCTGCGGAAGATACCGTTGGTGATGGCAGATGGATGAGTATGGTAGGTTGTTGTTTAGTACATTTTATTTTTGGTTCAAAAGAAAACGTCAATTTTCGAAAAAAGTTTTTTTCTGAGGTATATTTACTTTCTAACGGTTCGCATTGCTTTTGAGCAACACTTCTCAAATATATATTTATATAGCGTGTCCTACATGCATTATTTCATTTTTCCACATAGGTTTTTTCGAATTTATGGTCCTAAATAATTGAACTTGTACTAATATATCCAGAATCCTAATAAATTGTATGTAAATAATTTAAAAGAAGTAAATTATGCCTGTATTTTTGACTTTTGTTATTATTTTTGAAAGGGTATTTTCAAATGTACCTACCTACCTAAAGTAAACAACATTTGAATAAATTTCTTTTGTTTTGGATTCTGATGTTACATATTAATGTGGATATATTATAAATGTTAATTAAGCATATAGAACATTTATAAGCAGATACATACATTATTTTGTTTCTGTTTACAGATTTTTTAAGACTCAACGTACAGCATGTATACGTGGTGATTCAACATTTTGACCCACAAAATGTCTTTTTCGAGCAACACGCATAATTTTAAACTTTTGATCATACAAATTTTAATCTAAGTAATTACTCACATTACATTACTCAATATTTTTAAATATTTTTTGCCACAAAATGTGAGTAATTACTTAGATTAAAATTTGTATTGATCAAAAGTTTAAAATTATGCGTGTTGCTCGCTACACATAGAAAAAAGTCATTTTATGGGTCAAAATGTTGAATCACCACGTACGTGCTGTACATTGAGTCTTAATACGCAAACAATGCCAGGATATTTCATTTCGATTTATCATTGTAATTCTTTACCATTCTCAGCTACACTTTTTTAAAGTTTTTTATCGCTTTTTTCAAAATTATTCTTGGCATTTTGTTCATTAAATACCTACTGTATATATTATACAGTGACCGGCAGAAAGTTGGACACAAATGGAAAACTTTTTTATTATTAATTTCTCAGAAAATGTTATTCTTGATAAAAGTTGGTGAATCATTTAAAATTCAAAACGCGCATATCAAAATTTAAATATGTCAAAATAACTCAAGAATAAAGTACCCTTATTTTTTAAAATACGGTAAAAAGTTACTTACAAAAGTTGTTTGTAATCAAAGGTGGATGTCAGATTTAAAGTCACAGCCACCTAGTAAAAAAAAAGAAATTTAACTTTTTTTCGACCACCCTGTGTATTACAAAAAACAAAATACCGCAAGCGAAACTTATCATCGGATAACACATGAATTTGCTACTAAACTTTAATTTTGTTCGATTAGCAGCTAGAAATTTAAATTAATCCAAAAAACCCAAAGTTGCAGTTTTAACAATTAAATAAATATAACAAAAAAACAATTTATTGTGTCCTATATAATTTTTCTGGCAAAATTTATTTTTGAATCGTGCGATGATCTTATTTTTACGAAAAATCGAAGCTATTTTTAAGCTTATTTACTTAAATCCTCTCATCTGGTAAATTTGAAATATAGAAACTCGAATTGTATTAATATTCACGTAAACATTTGTTTCCAAACATCAAAAAACTCAGAAGATAAATAAAATATGAACCTCTGGAAAATATCTGAATTTATTTTAGCAAATAAACCAGACCAAGCAGAAACATCCTGGAACTGGCACAGTATATATTATGATAATATATAAATCACGTTGGTTTTAGCTTTTTTGTGTTATAAATCTAGAAGAACTAGAGACATCATATATGTATACATTCGTTGGCTATTTTTTACGGTCATCTCTTTTTGTGTTGGATGTCCTTAGATATAACAACAAAAGATAATTGCCTGAATTAAAATTAAATTACATGATTTTTATGACCTTGCTCTTTGCTAGAACCAAAACACCTCTGAAATCTAGTTGTCTTATAAGTAACAATTTATTTCGCAATTTCCATCATCTCACTACAACAATAACAACAATAATTTAACATTTACCACCTAACAATTTTATTAAAAAAATGTCAGGCAAGTAAAAATATTACTCGACCTACAGCCACCTTGATATGTAAGTACGCTTGTTACAAATAGCGTAATTGCGATTTTTTATTAGAACTTCCTCTAGGGTTAGTCACAAGATAGTAGGCTCTGAAAAACAATCGACGTCGAACGCCGGCTTTATGACGTTTTCTGTTCACGGCCTCCTAGACCCTCACGCGCCTGTCACATTTCAGCACAACAGGTTCGCCATGCAGGCGAAAACAAGCGAACCGGAGGTGGTCTTCATAGGCGACTCGATCATGCAGCAGCTGCAGTTCAGCTCGCTGTGGAGCGACAAGATCAGCGCGTTGCACTGCATCAATTTCGGCATCGGTGGTGACAGGTAAACATGATCGTTGGGACGCCCTGTACGAAATAGCGTTGACCGCGGATTGTACGATGTTTACAGCTACGGGAATGCCGCGGTGGTGTCATGGTTTGGTGGGTTTCTAGTCTAGCGTATAGCAGGAGTTATTGTTCCGATAGGTTGTGGAAAAAAATCGGCGGATTTCGAGACAGCGGCAATAAAATTAAACGTTAAAATAGTCTTATTTTATGGTTTTCTTTCACTTGTTGAAGAATAAAACTGAATCACCCTGTATAGTGAACCAATGGTTCGCCCTGGGACTTATAACAAATTTTTCTATTTCCATTCTTGCTTAGGTACGTTACAAAACACTCTTCCAAATATAATATCTAGAATTCTCGGATAGGTATTTAAAATGTGAGACATTCTAAACGTCAGAAACTGACATTATAACCCTTAGACAAGGAAAGAGAGAGGACGCCTAACACCGTTATTAGCCAATATCACAAAAATGTAAAAAATTAAAAGGTATTTATTTTTGACTTACTTTGTAATTTGAAATATTGGCATTTATTTGCAGACAATTTCCCAAATGTAAAGCTAGTGTAAAGTGCTGAAATTTATTTGCAGCGATTTCGAATCAATCAAAATAAAATAAATAATGCACGCCCATGGGATATTTTTTATGAAACTATCACAATCAATTAAGAAATTTTCAATAAAAACGTTGTTAAAAAATAATTATATTGATCCTATTTACAAATAAAATAATGCACATTATCACACTAAAAGATAGAAGGAATTTGAAGAAGTTATATTGAGAAAAAATAAAGTTTCAGGGCATCATTCAAAGGTAGCTTGTTAAATATTTACCTGTGAAACGAAATCCCGGGCTCTTGCTTTTCACTTCTGCTTTTGCAACCAAACGCTGAACAATTCAGCATCGTAAGAGTATATTTTCCCCTTAATCACTGTTACTTCTAATTCATAAATTCACGAAATTAACTCACAACGTACACAATGTCTGCCACATATAAAATGGCCGCCGCGCCGTTCAAAACGACGGAACAAAATCTATACACAGCAGGGTAGGCAGGTCTCTATCTTTCCTTGTCTAAGCTATAACGACAGAATACGCCACTCTATAACCTTGGTTATAATACACATAAAGCTTTAACTCCTTCCCGGGTTTTTTTATTCGAAGGTTCTGACAGTCTACGTCACGGGCGTAGCCAAGGGGGGGCTTTCGGGGGTTCAAACCCCCCAGGAAATAAGCAAAATATTACCTAATATTATCTATCCTTGTTAAGGATTATCTATCCTTGTTAAGGATAGATAATATTACCTAATATTATCTATCCTTGTTAAGGATAGAGACGTGAATCATTATTACTGTCGAAAAATGGAGGGGAAAAAAAGGAAGGGTGATAAACTTAAAGGTATGGACTACTGGAAAAAGTGGTGTAGTCAAGGTCAAGGGGTTTCTAATAAAGAAACAAATTTGGATTTAGCTATCAAAGCTTCAGCTACCTTGCATGCTGATAAGAAGACTGCCTACCCCGAAATCTAGTTTGGAATGCCTAGATATGTGCGATAAAAACCTTTATCCTAATATTTACACATTACTACAAATCTTGGCTACCATTCCTGTATCCACTGCTACCCCAGAAAGGTCTTTCTCGAGCCTAAGGAGACTGAAAAACTATTTACGAAACACTACAAGTGAAAACAGACTTAATGGTTTGGCTCTAATGAACATTCACTATGGAACAGAAATTCATGCAGATGAAGTAGTAGATATATTTAAAAGAAAAAGCCGAAGATTTCTTCTTTAATGGTTTTAGATTTAGCGCAGAGGAACGAAATTAATTTATCCATTTCATTTAAAGTTAAGAACTTTATAAATATATGTCGTAGTTTTTCGGATGGATATATAGATATTAAATTTCATATAAGTATATTTTTGTTGTTTTATTTACTTCTCAAACTAACCCCCCCCCCCCAAAAACTAAATCCTGGCTACGCCCGTGGTCTACGTGTAGCTTTGTCATACCTATTCAGGGTCCAGGTTTATTCCTACTAATCCCAAGAGTTTTGTTAATATAAAACCATTATTGTAGCAATTTAAAAGATGTCCGTTCGATAAGCAAAACCAAATTTCCAGAGTTGAAAACGTCTTGTGGAGAATCCAAAATGGCGAGTTCGATTTCAACACGAAAATAAGGGCAGTGGTCCTTTTCGTCGGTACGAACAACACGGACTGCACACCCCATGAGATACTCGAAGGTATTCTGGAGATCGTCAAGGAAATCAAACAAAGGCTCGGCAACGTCATCATAGTCATACCCGTAAGTAACTGCGGCTTCTAGGCCGATGATAGAGACAGTCCATGGCGCTAACGCATAACCGCGTTGTCACGTGACCAACTTAGTCCTTATAATAAAAGGCATTTTGGAGATAAGTAGAAAAAACAAATTTTGCAACAATTTGGCGAGTTTTTCTTTCATCTATTACATTATCGGTTTTGTGCATCCAGGCTGTCTCTAATTGTTTTTTCAAAATTTTCAACCTGCCTCGGCTGTTTTGGGCTGAGAGTTAAACGGCACTGCACTCAAATATTTTGGCACATTCTCAAAAATTGTTGGGACAGCACCTTCCGTTAGTTCTCTATACGTATTTTCCTCCCACAACACATTTGTCCACTTTAATTGTTTCGCTTCCTTGAAAATGTGTTAGCCACACATACTTAGGGTTTTTTAGAAATTAAATCTCCATTTTTGGTGCAAATTTTCATCCCGATGCAAAGCAAATGTTGTTATGGTGACATTTTCTTCCTGGCTTTTGTAATATGTATAAATATATTATAAACAGACCCAATATTTGGTATTTAGGTTATTTTTTACGAAATAAAAATGAAAACTCACCTCAGTATACTGTAAATATTGACGAGGCCCCAGTTGATCGGCAGCGTGAAAGGCCGAATAGGAACCGTATCAGGGCGTGCGTCGACAACGAAAATCCTCGAGTACGTTACAACACCGATTTATTTCGCACAGGGTGAATGGCGAATACAAAATACACAAACCCGAACGTGGTCAACGGGAACGGCTTCCGGCCACCCGGACCGTCTGAAGCCGCGAATCTCCCGTAAGCAGTTCGCCCGTCTGTGTCTCAGGCTCCACTGTCCATCCGGGGGGAGAATTCCCCTTACAGCGCTCACGCGTCGGCGCGAGCGGCACCAATACTCCTGGACGGCACGGCTCCCACCCAGAGGCCATAATAACACCTGGGCGGTTCCCCTCCGCCAGGACACACGCGCACTAGACACAAACTTGTTTCTAAAATATAAACTAAGACGTTTAACGTTTTCAGTTATGTGACAAACGACATGTAACGTCGGACTAAGATGGTCGCGTTATTTTTGCGCGCCATGGCCTGTCTTTATCGTAGGAATCGAGGCGTCAAGAGTCACTTTGTGCCTCAAGGCGATTTTTTTAGACTTTATTGCCGAGGGGACAACACCCGAACCCGTTCAGGGAGAGGAACGAACACGTGAACACTTTTTTGGTGGATAAGTTCAGCAACGAAGCCAACCAAGACGAACTGACCGAGAATGTTCACGTTGTGAAAATCGACGGGAATATCGTCGGGAATGATCAGACGATTTCCCATCATATTATGCACGATTATCTGCATTTGACGAACACCGGGTACACTAAGGTGTTCGAGAAGGTTTATGAAAAATTGTGCGAATTGTTGCAAGTAAAATGCGCATAAAAAGTATTGGTCGAAAATTTGTTTGATATAAAAGAATGCTCTCGTTTATTTTTTACCTTATTATACGGGACTTTATTTCTCATTGTAGTTTTACCTAGTAAAAAGCAACCAGTTATATTTTTAAGAAATTAGAAAACTTGAATGAATGCTTTGTATAATTAAGTCTTGTATCCATTTTTGTGTTATTATATTATAGGGGTGTTCACCCTGTAGGTATATATAGTTTCAAACTGCATCTGCACAGTATATTTTCTAAAGAAAACGCCTATTAATGGTGATGATATTTATTTTTTTTGCATTTTCCATTTTTCCTACCATATAAGTATTTATTGAATAAAATGTTACAAAAGTTCACAATGTTTCATTTTTTGTCTTATTCCCGCTACTGATCCCTTCTACACACAAACTTTGCACAAAGTTCGATTACGAATTTTTGCAAGAGGGCAGACATTTTATTAACGGCTTCAAGCACTTCTAGATGGTTCGGTTCTCTGTCGTCCTCGTAGGAATGTATGCATTCGTTTGTTATAAGGCTGAAGCCAAAAACGATCATTCCACAATGTTTCGCAACCAAGACTTCGGGTACCGTCGACATACCTACAAAATAATGGGCTGATATACCTACTAAAGAACAAATTCTTGATTTTTTACATTAAGAGGGCGTTTAAACACACCTCAGACAAATAATAAACATAGACTAATAATTCAATACAAGATATAAAAAATGTTTAGTAACATTATTTGTATTATACTTCTTTGAAAACACCTTATTTTCATTGTGTTTTAGCAATAATGAAAGATGGGGTTTTTCGGGCTAGCGCACGGAAACAGCGCATGGAAAAACTTTCCGTGCGCTGAATGAAAATACCGAATATATGGCTTTAAAATAAAAATATACAGCAAAGTAATCTAAATTTAAGAAACTCTATATGCTCTCTGATATTTAACATGTACCTATTTTGTATTTTAATTCGTAAGTGTTTCAATATTTAGATACATTTCTGTAATATTTTTGACATTTTATTCACCTTATCTGACAATAACTAATAATTTACAACAAAGCACCTTTGAAATAATTTGAGAGTAACCATGGAAACGCATCATACATACCAAACACTATATTGTCTGCATTGTTTATTTTTTGTCAATTAAATTTATTATAATATGCCGATAAAATGTTTTAAATTTCCGTTTTCAAAGAAGTATAATAAAAAATATCGTTCATTACACGTCCAGAAATAGATTTTTCCGTACTTGCATGACTTCCCGTGTTCGGCTGCGCCACACACGGGAATTTGTCACGCGCACACGGAAAAATCTTTATTTTCAGACTCGTAATGAAATATAGGTACTATTGTCTTAGTAACAGAAATCTAAAACAAAACAATGCAATGATTGCACCATTGCCAAACTTCTTCATAAATTTATCTTGCACTTACGAAATAAATGTATAACCAGTTAAAAAAACATCAATTTGGAACAATTAGTTGATATCTACAATCTACATATATATAGTAAAAATTTCAAGTTATCATTTGACAATAAATTTTACTGATTTTGTGAATTTAAATATCCTATACTTGGTATATAAATAATATCCTTAATAAATTGCTTATTCTGGCTAACGTGGCAACGTTGCGCGAGCTCTTTGTGGTCGATGCGCATTTGCCTTATTACGCCCCAACAGCTGATCCAGAGTTCGTTGAGATTTCGCCGGTTTGTTTTGATGTGTTTCGAGTGTTTACTTTTGTGTTATTCTTGGTTTTTTTTTTAGATTTTGGGGATATTGGACAAAAGAGGTTTGAAACTGACGTCAGACACGTGAACGTTGACATAACATTTCACACTTCAACTCGATTTCGCAATGCTCCATTAGCGTTAATTTTTACGCGTTTATCTAAAAGTTTATTTTATTCATATTTATTTTATAAGCGACCCTGGTAACATACGAAGGAAATATTAACTATCCCCTGTAAGCTTAACTTAGAAAATGGCGGCCCGCAGGCGCGATTACGAAGCTCGCGCAGCTTGACGCTCATTCTCCCCACCACATCTTCCATTGCTCTTACCTACGGCGTCGACGCCGAGCTTTTCCATCGCATTCACTTCGGCGATGGACTCGTAATTCGGCCCGCCGACCATCGCGTACACCCCTTCGTGCATGCGCTCGATGCCGACCTGCTTCGCGATGTCCTTGGCGACGTCTATGATCTTCCTCTCGTACGCCTTGTTCATGGGGAAGAACCTCTCGCCGAACACGTCGTCGTTCGGCCCCCTCAGCGGGTTGCTGCCGCCGAAACCCAGGAAGTTCACGTGGTCCTTTATGAACATCACGTCCCCGACCTTGTACGACTGGTTCACGCTACCGGCCGCGTTCGTGACGATCATGAATTTGACGCCGATCATTTTCATCACCCTCACCGGTGACGTCACTTTCTGCAGGCAGTAGCCTGGAAGCAGAGATGTATGGAGGAAGGGAATGCGCTTTGACCCACTGCGCATCCGGTTTTTCGGCTACACAGAGGGCGCTTAGATCGCCGCCATTTTAACCCAGTCTTGCCTCGTAGTTTGTTTACGTTTACTTCTTAATTGCTTTTTTAAAGTTTTCTCGTGTGTTTAGCGTTTTTGCTGGCGTGTTTTTGTAATCGTGTTGTGTTCATTAACATGTCTTGCTCCGTATAAGAACATGCACAATTGGTGGGCAATAGGAAATGCCCCCAATCAACTTCTTTACCGTCGGAAAATGAATCTGACCAACAACAAAGTGGTCCGAGCCTACCACAAGCTTCAACTTCAACAGATTCAATGATTTCTCCTAACGAGGCACCAAGGCAGATTCGCAGAAAACGGTCCAGGTAAAAATAAACTTTTTTCACTAAAGTTGTTTCCACATCAATATAAAATTATACCTAAACGTAAATAAATGCAAAAAGCAAATAATTTTGAATTTGTCGCACTTTCGTGGGTTAAAATGGCGGTAGAAAAATTTGCAGTCTTGCGCACGTTGACAAGCATTCTTCCCCTCTATATCTCTGCCTGGAAGGCGTTGGAAGACAAGAAAACAAATGAGAAACGCGACTTTGACAGGTCGGACATTTTGGCTGGAGGACAACCAAAACTATAAAATATAGGTATATATAAATAATCCGTAGTTTGAGTTTGTATAGTTCTAATAAGATAAATACAAGGTTCATTTAGGAAAACATTTAACATTTAAGTAACCCACATTCAATATTTATTTCAATACCTAAATTGACAAAACTAACGATAGGATATTTTAGTAGGTATGGCAGTTTGTTATTGTGTTTGTCCTCCAACAAACATGGCCGCCGACTTGTGACGTCATATGAAAATGATCAATAGCCTTCTACACTCTATTCAAACAAAATGCAAGTGGCGCGTAAACACACGATGGAAGCACGTGAACAATTCTGAGGGTTAATACGAGGCAGGGCCGCATTAAGGACGATCTCTATGAATTTTATAATATAAAATATTAAAATAATATGCCCAGTATTAAGAACTTTAAAAACAAACTATTATGGCACACCTAGTCATTCACTTACCTGCAAATTTCTACTATTAACACAAATCGCAGCTCCAACAATTAATAAACAGCCAAAGAATTATATGGGAAAAAAATAAAGGTCCACTTGCAACTCAATACACCTCTGTAAGAAACACCGACTTGATGCACTCGCCCGCCGGGTAAGATTTTATTGCCGGCTAGCCAATAGCAAGCCGATCACGTGCGTATCACCCTCTAGCCATGCAACAACTTGTGTTTATGTTTCACTTGCGTTTAGTTTGAATAGAGTTTAGCAGCAGTGATTATAGTATTGTAGAATCACTGCTTTGACGGAACTACTGGAAGATATTCAACCCGCGGTAAAATATTTTTAGATTATGATTATGATACAATTTTTTTATCTACCTTCATAATAGTGAAACCTTCCTTGCATACAAACAACTTTAACTCCGGAAAGGCTACCAAAAACTAACTTCCCAGCGTGTCCTTCTACAGTGCTCTGTGGAAAATTTGGTATTTCTCCGTAAGGAATAGCAATGGCATTTTCTATTGTGTCTGCTAGACTACCTAGTGCGAAAAAAGGGTTAAACATTGTTAAAAAGCCAAGTGAAGTTTTTCCTTCTCAAAGATAAATAATAAGAACTATCTGCGCCATCTCTATATGTCTAACTGAACTAACGTTTCGTAAAGGCTACCAGAAATGTCAGTAGGTGGCGCCAGTGTAAAAAATTTCGTGAAAACAATAAAGTTTCGTGTTTAATTGTTTAATTCTGGTTCCCCTCCTATATAAATCGTTGACCGACATATTATTATCACTGCTCACGGCTGTTACATCTACATACCTCATAAGAGGTCCGCCTTTTTTTTGGCTCAGCATGAGCATGCGCTCTCTGGAGAAGAAACACAATGCAAAATATATTGGTAGCTATCAGCTATCAGCGCCATCTATTTTCCAGGACACAAAGCTATATCCGTGAAAAGTCTATAAATAAATCGGTCAACGCTTGAACTTTTCAATGAAAATAAGCGGATAAAGTACCTACTTAAGTTAAGGGTAAGGTTATAAGTACCCTATCTACCTATCTAAAATCATTTACATACCTAGTCCTGAGCCGCAAATTATGAGGATTTTCGGAGAAAATGGTATCTTGCTTTTGATGAAATTTGCAGCGGCTGATAAGTAATCAACTCCGAATCTAAAGCATCGTTTGAGGATTTTTAAAGTGCGTAATTTTCGAAAAACCAACTTACTCTGCACCGGTAATTTGTTCGCACATCTTCGGTCAGGAATGTTTCGAGAATTTCCGCGCTTCCAACGTTTGGTAGGTATTTTGGCGGTGCTGATATGCGACGTCGGTGGTATATCACTTCTTAATTTTGTAGAAAAATGCTAAATGAGAATGATAAAATGAAGTTAAATTTTGAAATTTTATGACGGTATCGAAAAGTGACACAAAGGTAATTTTATAGGGTGATTTCCCAGTCAAATGTAACATGATACCGAGTGGCGCAATAGGTAACTATTATCTACATAAACAAACTAAATAAAATAGGTCTTGTAACAATCGAAATATTGTTTAAATTGTTGCAAATAAGTTCCTTTTTACGGCAGTCCGTAAAATGCAATATATCGACAAATTTAATCAACTATTTTTATAGATTTTTTGGCGTAGAATCGAATGGAATAATTAGTTTTTTTGGTAGCGTTAATAGTTTTTGAGATATGAACTACGGTTTCCATTAAAAAAATATATAACTTTGGTTCATATCTCAAAAACTATTAAAGCTACCAAAAAACTAATTATTCCATTCGATTCTACGCCAAAAAATCATCTATAAAAATAGTTGATTAAATTTGTCGATATATATATAAGTTGTAGCCAGGAGAGAGGTTTCCAATGCGCCAATGCGCGGAAACTATAAAACTTATCTAAAATCTGATTGGTCCACCAAATTCCTCTCAAAAATATGAAATTGAAAAACTTTCTTGGTGAAAACGTATTTAGATTTTTATTAAAAATAGTTGTGTTTATAATATATTTACAATAGGTATTTTTGATGCCATTTCTTAAGTAAAATTTAAATAAAAAGAAAAATACTATTTTAGTGTATTATTAAGAAGAAATGGCAAAATATGGCATACAATAATAATTGTTTTTTTTTTATTGCAATAGTCAAATTGACATAAATGAAGTCACTAAATTTAAATGTGTTATAAAGTGACTTTAGGAAATATTTAATAATACTTTTTTTGCAAACATTTCATTCTTGCAATAAATAAAAAAAACATTTGGTAGAAGTAGATATACAGGATGTAACTAAAGTATGTATCAAATTTTGGGCCATTATTTGTTACACCATGTATACAGGGCGATTGTTCTTTTAGGATTCTCACCCAAATTATTCTATGTTAATATTATGATTCTACAATAACTTACTATAACTACAGTCCTTTTTTAATATTACAAGATTCTACGAAAACAAATTTCAAGTCTCATAGGTATATAATAAAATTCTTTAATTTGGTTTTTATTTTTTACAAAATAATAATAGGTGGCATAATGCATTCTTAAACTACATATTATGAAATAGGAGAAAATAAATAAATGGCCTTTTTATCCAATAACACAATACGAGGTAATAGTAAATGAAAATGCACGTTTTACATAATTGTTCCACATAGGTACAACATTATACTAATAAATAAAATATCATTTGATGATTTAACTAAATAAAAATAACCTCAAATCTGCTGTCGAAATGACAGGAGATTGGCAACTTTCCAACTTGAGGCCATTTTTATTATGAGACATAACAAAAAAATACAGACAAATCTCCAGTCGCTATTTTTTTATTATATCTATTAAAATTTTAGGTACAACTTCTCACTCATTGCTATCACCATGCCCTTCTCCTTCTTCTTCTTTTGCATTCCCTTCTTCTTCTTCATCCTTTTCCACTTCCCCTTCGTTCTTCTTTATCTCTTCTTCGTATTTCTTGCAACGTTCTTGCAGGTCTTCGTAGGTCTTCCCATGCAACATCGCCACAATAACTACCGTCATATTGTCACATCCTAACCCACCCCAACAATCGGGCGCCAAACACCTCATCATCAACTTCTCGCAAATTTCGTCCGGCTCCAAACCGTTGGCCATGTTCTTTATGACGAAATTTACGACGTCCTCGTTCGACATAACCTCCCAAATACCGTCGCAGGCCAACAATACGAAATCCCAATCGGGCGTTATCGTCCTCTCCTCGATTTCCGGCATGGCCGTGACGATCTGTTCGGCCGGAATTTTGCCGGCATTGCGTTTAAACCTGTAGTCGCCGAGGGCGCGGGACAACGCCAAATTTCCGCAGACGCGATTGCTTTGTCTACACACCCAGCCGCCCGCCGCGTTTATCCTCTTGAATTCCTCGGGGTTCATCGGTTTGTGGTCTTGGGACAGCTCATCCACGGCACCGTTGACGCAAGCGACAGCTCGGGAATCTCCAAGATTCGCGCAATAAAGCTTATCGTCTTTGATGATGGCGACAACTGCCGTAGAGCCACTCTGCTCGTTCTTCAGATCGACTTCTTCGAGCATGGCCTCGTCCATCTCGAGGAAGGCGGACTTCAGGGCTTCCTTCACGTCCCCGTCCTTATATTCCTGCCTGTTTATGACGAACTTGTGCAAGTTCTTGCCGGCAAAGTCCGATATCTTGGCACCGCCGTGGCCGTCGTAGACGGCGAAAAAGGCAGTGCCCGGATCGTCGGGTAGCGACAGGATGTGCGTGTGGGAATCCTCCATGTCGATCCTCCAGCCCTGCATGCAGCTGGAGCCGACCCTATAGGCGGCATTCCTGACACCGCAGGTGTCCTTCGCAGTCTCGGGTTCCGATAAGGTTTGGCCCATTTCGAAGAGTGCGTGACGTGAAAAGTTACAGAACGTTCTTCGTAAATGTTTGCATGGTGATAAGAAGTGTTTGAATCATATATTTTGCCAATGCGTAACTAAGCTCTACGAATGTGACAGAAGCTAACCTAGTTTTTCGGTGACAGGTGCAGAGGAAAAGTTAGGTTAGTTCTTCTTCTTCTTCTTTTGCTCGTCTTCTTATGGTCTCTGCTCTCCCGAACGACTTAGCCATTCGGGGCCTTCGTCACCTCTTCGTTGATATGGATATGTCCAGCTTGTGCAGTATCCGCCCAACTTGGTCAATTGAACAAATTTGCTACCTTCCTTTTTCAATCATTTCCTTCCCAAGATTACTGTTTCCATGTGGATCTTTCTCGTTACTTTCTTCAACGTTACAAAACTCATTCACATGAAACGACATCAGTTATATCACAGATTTTTACTTTTCATCTATCCTCTTTGGATCAAATTGTTCAATCGTTCAAAATCTATTTCAGACCTTTCTACAAAATTTTTTCACTCCAAGATTATGGTATTCATGTGGAGTTAGGTTATATTACGTTGCTTCTTCTTCGAAGATGTACACAGGTTACGTCCAGAGATATAGAGGGGGGAGAATGCTTGTCAACGTGCGCAAGACTGCTAATTTTTCTACCGCCATTTTAACCCACGAAAGTGTGACAAATTCAAAATAATTTGCTTTTTCAAATTTTTGTCGCATTTATTTACGTTTAGGTATAATTTTATATTGATTTGGAAGCAACTTTAGTCGAAAAAGTTTATTTTTACCTGGACCGTTTTCGGCGAATCTGCCTTGGTGCCTCATTAGGAGAAATCATTGAATCTGTTGAAGTTGAAGCTTGTGGTAGGCTCGGACTCAGGCTAATGAATAAAGGGGACGAATTTGTTTGCAAATTTAAGTGAATTGTTGACAGGAGTTATTTATTACTATCCCCATGTTTACAAATATTGGTCCTTTACTGACCTGCCCCAAACATGTTGTCACATTTAAGAGTAACAATAACTAGGAATATCATAAATAAAATAGGCAATTTCTTTAGTAGATGCATTGAACGTAAAATTGCCCCCACTTATAAAATTCAGACGGAACAGTAAAGTAAAACAACCTTTTCGTGTTCAAGAAAGATTATGTAGGTATTTTATTATTGACAAAATGGTTATAGTAGAGAACACCCATTATTCTTTGCACTAATCGGCAACGTTGCGACAGTTTGACAGGGGCCAAAGTTAGCGCTTGCTCAACTCTCAACTTGTTTGTTTTCCATTTTGTTCGTTTTGGTGTGTGCTTCGGTATTTGCTTAGTTTTACCAGAGAACAAACGCTAAAAACGAGTTTTTCGTGCGGTTCCAAGTTTAAAATATTAAAAAATGGTAAAAAGGTACATAAAGTGCAAGTGTCTTTCCTCTAAAGTGAATAAAGAGAATATTTCGTTTCATAGGTAGTGTTTGTAAATACATTTATCTCTTTCATAAAGTGAGAGGGTTCAGCTTACTGTTTGCATCTGTATAACGACGCTATAATGCGGTGTCCCCTTTATTCATTAGTCTGAGGGCTCGCACCACTTTGTTGTTGGTCAGATTCATTTTCCGACAGTATACAAGTTGATTGGAGGCATTTCTTATTGCCCACCGATTTGTATATGTTCTTACAGAGCAAGACATGTTAATGAACACAACACGATTACAAAAACACGCCAGCAAAAACGCTAAACACACGAAAAAAACCTTAAAAAATCAATTAAGAAGCACGTCAAAACGTAAACAAACTACAAGACAAGACTGGGTTAAAATGGCGGCGATCTAAGCGCCATCTGTGTAGCCGAAAAATCGGTTGCGCAATAAGTCAAATCGCATTCTCTTCCTCCATATCTCTGGTTACATCCCCCTCTATTTCTGTGTTCTTCAACGTCAAAAAATGCATTGCTAACTTCACGCTCAAATACGTTTACAAGTCCATTCTGTTAAAATGTACAATGCACAAAATTCTGACAATGTTACAATTTGGCTATTTGGGTCAACGCCCTTAATCTAAAAGCCATTCTCGAAGAAGACGAATTAAATTAACCTAATTTTTCTAACTTTCAAACTTTTGTTGATATTGTACAAATTTTCTTCAAACTTTTCGATTTCTAAACAACAATGGACTCGGACGAGGGTTCCCTACCCTCCCCACCCCAGCCCACGATACCTGCACCCAGTTTGCCCCCACCAGTCCCGGCAAGAACAAAAAAGCCCGAGCCCCAAGACGATCTCGACGATGAAGAAATTTCCCAGCACATGACCCAATCGTACAGCGAGATTTCCTTCAAGTCTGGATTGAGTCCCGAGTGGTCCCCAGTTTTCACCGTGGACTCGGTCGAGGTGTCCGATCATTTTAAGCATCGTCCGGACACGTTGGAGTGTAACAGACCGTTGGGGCCTCTGAATTTGGAAGGTACGGTCCACGTCGAAGGAAACATGACGCATTTCGTGGCGGAAGATTTGGAGTACAAGATAAAATTGTCGAGTCCCGTCGCGAAGAAAGGGGATACCCCTTCGCGGAGCGGAACGCCAAATACTTTGTATAGACAGTTGTTGGTGCCGCAGGTCGGGCAAATAGACACGGCTCTGATAAATGACCTGGAAAACGAGGCGCACAGAATGGCGACTTCGGTCGATAACCTGATAGAAAATCTGAGCGAAATTCTACACTCGATATCGTCGATAACGGCAGATAATGTGGACGTGTATAAGAACGCAGTGGCAAAAATGTCAGATGCGATGGACGGGAATATAAAGGGTATGTACACGATGATGGCGAAGGCGGAAGAAGTAACGCAAAATATGAAAGTGGTAGAGAGACATTCGGTGAGAATAAAGGAAATCAAAAGACTCGTGGATCTGTTTGAAAGCTTTATATAAGGTTAGTAACGGGTTTTTTAGTCAGGTTTTTGTGATACTTTGTGTAATTACGGGGTGATTCAAATAAAAACACTCAAAACATCTCTGACAATTTGCTGAGCTTTTCGAATGTTACTTATTAATATTACTTCTGTGCTTTTTGAATCACTTAGTATAACAATATTTTAACTTTTTTACCTATTTATTTCATATTTTCAAGAGTATTTAAGAGACTTATTAAAATAACATATTTATTTTTATTTAGCAATATACAATCTCACTTATAAAAACAAAATAAAAATAATACAACAATATAATAGTAACTTTTCCTTCGTCAGTTTCGCGCAGTCTCGAAGTTCTGTCTGTACCAATCGACACTCTCTTTAATAGCGACAGGAAACGGTGTGAATTCAAAATGCGGCAAGTATTTCCTCAATTTTTCGTTGCTAGCGGTTTTTTTATATTGACCATCCGCTTTTGTTGTATCAAACACTATTTTCCCTTTAAAATCGAAAGCATTTACGAGCTCTTCGGCTAGTTGTTTTATTGAAACCTCAGATGTTTCATTAACTACGAAAAGTACATTATATTATATTCGCTATATACAATTATTTTATTATGGTACATTGCCCTAATGGTTTCTCATTACTTACCTGATAAAATTATAGGCTCTATTTCATTGTATTCTCTCAACACCCATATCATGAGTTTTGCCAAATCCAACGAATAAATGAATTGCCTCAACGGCTTTCCAGTTCCCATAACCGTGAATGTATCACCACCTTAAAGATTTATTTGTAAGCAACTTTTTCTATTCTTCAAAAAATATATTACCCGACTGAATTGTGTCATGCAATTTTCGAATGAGACCAGGTATTACATGACTAGATTCCAAATTGTAATTGTCGAAAGGTCCGAAAACATTGCACGGAATAACGGAAGTATACATACATCCGTGTTGTTCGTGATAAGCCTTATTGAATACATCTATAAGCCTTTTAGCGTAACTATATCCAAAGTTTGATGGATGCGGAGGGCCATTATGTACCTAAATATAACATCATATACATACCGATTTATGTTTTGGTTATATTGATTGCTTTACCATATTTTCGTCTATAGGATATGAAGTTTTATCGGGAAAGATACAGGTAGAAAGACACGAAACGACCTTCTTAACACCAGTCTCATGGCTGACTTGCAAAATGTTGTCGTTCATGTGTAAATTGTTCCTTAAAAAGTCCAAATTGTGAGACATGTTGTGAAACAACCCGCCGACCATAGCCGCTAGGTGAATCACGTGTGTCGGATTGTGTTCTCTGAAAAGTTCTTTAGTAGACTTCAAGTCGCTAAAA
Organism: Pseudeuparius sepicola; assembly: GCA_963920635.1. Taxonomy (NCBI): domain Eukaryota; kingdom Metazoa; phylum Arthropoda; class Insecta; order Coleoptera; family Anthribidae; genus Pseudeuparius; species Pseudeuparius sepicola. The sequence continues at coordinate 30,327,006 of OY987307.1, forward strand.
TTGTACGAATGAGCAAACATTTGGGGGCGTATTATTGTAAGTTTTCACCACAAATTCGCATCTTTGCTGCTTGCGAAAATCCAGGTCTCGTTTGATTTTTCGCCTTTTTTAATTATGGATTCGATGGCTTTACCTACTAGTCCTGTGCCACCCGTGACTAAAATCACCTTGTTTTCGGGCATTTTCTCACTTTAGGAATGCACTTTTATTATAAAACAGTCTATTAGAAAGGTTTTTTTGTTCTTACACTTTTACACGTCTACTAAAATAAGGTTAGGTTACCCGTCAAAAAAAGTTCTTCTTCTGCAGGCAAAAATGGCCAAATTCCTGGGAATTGTCATCACAAAATATAAAAGTTAGGTTGCGTGCACTATATGGCTATTATTTGTTTATTTAATAATAATCCAGATAAAAAAAATTCAAACGAATTTAGATAACCATAACCTGTATATTTTGTGGATAACCACTTTAATACAACAATAATAAGGTTTGTGTCATCCAGGGTCTATCCTGGACCAACACTATATAGTCTGGGTCTATCAAATGTGCAGGAGACCATTACTGTGAAGTTAACAATAGTGCGCCAAAAACTTAGAAATTTCAAACATTTATCGAAATTATGCTTCTAGGACCGATTTGAATAAAATAAAAATAAAAGAAGTCAGGACTAACGAGTCTATTTATTTTAAATAACAATATAATGTACATATAAAAAAGTAAAAGTATTACCAGTTGTACATTTTTCAATAAATACTAACAAGAAATAAAAAGTAGTTTATTTTGTTAAATTTTTTTGCAAATCTTCTTTTGTATTAAGACACAAATGTTGAAACAGGGTCTCTTTATCATTAAATTCTTTACTACAAATATTACACGAATATTTCTTAAAATACTTCAGAGGTAATTTGGCATTGCCTATACCGTGGTCTTTTGTTAAATGTATTTCCAAATTCATCTTTAATTTGTACTCTTTATCGCACTCGGTACATTTAAAATTTGCTATGTTCGAATGTAGCATCATGTGTTTCGTCATTTCCCCTTTACTTATAAAAGATTTATCGCACAATTCGCAGGTGAAATTTTTTTCGCCAAAATGTCGTTTCACGTGTTGGTCATAATTCGACTTAAGCGGGAACTTTTTTTGACAATAGCTGCAAGGGTGCTTCCAAAGGTTTCTGTCTGTATGGACAACTAGAATGTGAGCGCGCAAATTTTTATTTGTATTGTAAGCTTTGTTGCACTGCATACATTTATAATTTCGTTTATTTGAATGTATATAACCGTGAAATGTGAGGTCGCTGCGAGTTTTGAAATTTTTGCCGCAAATCGTACATAAATGCGTTGAATCCGAGTTATGTTGATAACTTTTATGTTGTGTTAAGTTAGCACCGGTTCTAAAACGTAAATTGCAAACTTCACAGAGGTAGGCACGAATATTTTTTACATCTATCTTGTGTTCGTCTTTGCAATGTTTTATCAACGTTTTCAAAAGAACAAATTTCGTACTGCAATATTCGCAAGTAAACTTTTTTTTATCTACACTTTTACGTTTTGTAGTTTGACTGTGAACCTTTTCGATGTGTTCCTGCAACGCTTCTTTGGTTTCGAATGTGTTTTCACAATTAAAGCATATAATTACTTTATCTGTTAATTCTTTTTCGCTTAAAACTTGATGGTCTGTAATATTTTTGGATACAAAATATTTTCGTTCTGCTTCTTTTTCTATACATTTCTTCCTAAATTCGTAGCACAAATTAAGTTCTATTATACAGTCTTGGCAAATCAAATACGTTCCTAGCCATTCCTACAAAGATAAACCTATAATTTAAACGAACTTATTATTTAAAAATGCACTCACTATTTCAGGTACAATTTTTTGTAATTTCTCACTATATTTCACATCATTTTCGTCATTTTCAATTAGTAGTTTCGTTATTTTTGCTTCCTCAAAACAAATACGACAATAATTGCTCATTTTTTTCAAGTTTTGTTGTAAATAAATATTATATCTTAATGAAAATATTAAAGCCTAACCTCAAAGTATACGAAATGTCAAATACCACAAAACATAAAAGAAGCTATCTGATTTGTCCAACGTAACTCCGAAATATGCTCTGATCCTGCCAAGTGCATTCTGTGGCACAGGACCGTATGCAAATTTTTAAGACTATTATTTTAAATAAACTCTAATCTAAAACAATATACACTATATTTCTTCTTAAATTACATTATTTTTACACGGTTGTTAAGCGAGTTGTAACCTAATATAGAAAATTTTTATTTAAATTATATTTATAAATAACTTATTAATATTAAGATGCTTCCCAGACTGTAGAAGATACCGAATTCTTTTTCCTACTGACCACTTCCACATGGGCATCTAATCCGTCTGAGAGCCTGCTTAGACGCCTTGCCCAAGCACCTTTTATAGCTAAAAAAATCAGTATTAAGTATTTAACTTTTTAAAGATTTTTTTAATTCATTTTTTCCAAGTTATCTATACCTGTGCGACTTTCTCCTTTTGACGCGTTGTTATTTTCCTGTATTTTGTTCAAAACATCGTCATAATCATAATCATTCTTCTTTAAGCCATGCTCATATTTTGCCTCTTTAGCCAGTAAGGCTTCCCTTTGAATTTGAGTTTTTAACTGAAAAAAAATATATATATTATACTTTGTCTTGTATGCTCATATTATGTACTTGCCTCTGAGGGAACATCCGGTATCACATACTGCATAATTCCAACTAACGCGAATACAACATGCTGAAAAAATAACAAATTACAAATTGCAACCCATTTTTTAAATTACTTCTGTTACCTCAAAAATAACAACGAACGCCAATCTCGCCGCAAAAACATGCCAGTATTGTGGACTCAGCCCATAAGAGCCGTCACCTTCATTTGGACCATTCCTATATCCTAAAATATAGAAAATAGAAAAAACTTTTTTATTTTAATTTTTTGCTTATTGCCTCTATATTGACAAGTGGCCGGTGCATCATCGTCTTCGTCGGCGCCCATATTGTCGTGATAATCCGAAGTATTGAACACTGTAAATTTATTAGAAATTAGAAGAAACTGCGCATTACTTAAAATTAAAAGTTACCAGAAAGTGAGGCATCTATGTACCCAGTCAAATCTTCAGTCTTTGAATACTTGTATTTGTACACCATCCTCGGTATGAAGTCGCTTGTGTACGCAATCACAAACGCCTAAATAAAATCAAGTAACCTACACGCTCGACGGTAAGTAACCTAATTAAGTTACTAATCGCCTGTAAGTAACCTAATTAAGTTGCTGTTCGCGGACAAACAACCTAATTAATTAACGCTCGCTTAGTAAGTAACCTAATTAAGTTTCTACGCGCGGGTAATTAACCTAATTAAGTTACTTACTTTGCTATATTTAAGTACCTACGTACATTTGACACTACGGCGGCGTACGTGATCGCCCTCAGTATCCCGTACCAAGCGCCAATGTCCTCGACCCTTTCGGCCAACGGGCGGCGTGCTTGCGTCACCATTTTGTAGGCGTCCAATCGGATCTCAGCGATGTTGTTGAGCAGCGCGCAGAGGGGGGCCAGGGGAAATGCCGCGACGAATAGCGTGACGAAGCCGTACTGCAATACTAGTAGGGGGGATGTTAGTAATTTTAACTCGATATCACTTGTGTAACTTAATGTGAAGACGTTAGGAAAGCTGGACACATTTGGAGTAATTAGTAAGTATTAAATTTTAGTTTGAGTGAGCGAGTAACTCATATCCGTTAAGTTACTTACTCATTTCGAGATATTCGTCGAAAAGTGCAAGTCTACCGGGATCCTGTAGGTGGTAATCCTGTTCCCATCTCGTGTGTTTTCTGGTAAGGTCCTTAGTGTTAGATCTGTGTGATCTATACCTCCACCAATTATAAAATTTACTAAAAAAAAATTGTACGTTTCGGCAGAGTATTTTATAAATTGAGTTACTTTAAGTTACTTACGGGTTGAACAGTTCTACTAAGTTGTTGAAAATTTGCTTTCCAATCATTATTATAGCTAGTTGTATGCAGAGTTCGCTGAGACAGCCGGCTGGGTCGCAAATGTCACCTTTTACCCTTAAAAACTCTGATTTGCGACTTACTGTGTCTCCTGGGTAATCGTAGAATCTTCCCTGAAATAATATACGTTTCAAACTTTACATAAAAAATTTAATTAATTATTGTTACTTACCTTAAAAAACGCTATGTATATCAAAGACGAGTAAAAATTCATAAATTCAAATAGAAAAATCTTAAACGTATACGAGTCTTCGTATTCTGTCTGTGTCCTTGGGTTTTCTAAATTTGTCAAATATATTGCCAGTCTATGATAAAACTACAAAAATATCATATAGTAAGTGTGCACACCATATTTTTTCTACAATTTTTTTAAATCATAGCTTACCCTGGTTAAGAACATGATTATAATCAAATTGATGACAGCAGCTGATACAGACGTAACTATTTTGGCATGCTTTTTCAGGAAAAAAGTGTTACTTCCATAAATGACTGAAACTAGGGACAGCCTGTATATTATTGTGCCCAACACGGCACATAGTACTACAACAAGCTACGAAGAAAAATACATTAAAATAATAAAATAATAATAATAATAATAATAATACATTAAAATAATAAAAAAGTAATAATAATACATTAAAATAATAAAAAAGTAATAATAATACATTAAAATAAATAATAATAATAATAAATACCTACCATGAAGAATACAGCAGAGCCAGTCACGGCAAAACGAAAAACCTTCGACCACACAGGTAGGTAGGGCTCTTTTTCCCTAGTTACAGGGTTGGTTCTAAAAGTTTTCACGCTGGTTTCAAATTCTAAAAAAAAAACATTGTCGAAATGTTTCTTTATATCATATTCCTTTACCTGGTCTGGCTTCTTCATCTTGTTCGGCGCCCTGTAAATCCCATTCCCACTGGATCACACTCTGTTTCCTTCTCCACATTTCCAAAAATACGGTGGCTAAAAAAAAGGCGGTCAAGAACAGTTTCAATGGGAATTTTTGTCGACCTATAAGTAACCCATTTTATTTAAATTACTTACTTATATTACTTACCCCACAGACTCATGAATATGGCGAAAAAAACCGTTGCCGGGTTGTCGAACAGATACGTCAGTCTGGCAAACTTACAACTATCCATTAATTTAGTATATTTACAGGCCTTATCGCACAATGGACATAACGTTATGTTTCCCGGCCCTGTAGGATCGCATATTTCTTTCCTACAGACAAATTAACTGAGTTGCGAACATGTTGAAAATATGTAACATATAAATGTTGTAAACACGTAACTTGTAAACGTTTAAATGACGTTACCTTGGGAATATCTGGACAGTGTGCAGTGCTCACGCGTGCAAAGACATCACAAAAAAACCGTGATATAGGTTCGTGCTGAAATGTTCGAAACCTGACACAAAAATGACGAAAATATAAACGTTATTTTTGCGCTTACGTGGGTATATTGTCGTTACTGTCGATAGTTACAATACCGTACAAGAAACATAACGTTCCGACAATGGCTGGAGCGTACAACATTTTCGTATAAAATCCCAGCCAACAAAAGTACAGGCCTATCTTGTCGCCAAAATATCTTCTGACCAAATTTAACGGTTGCCTCTTCATCCATTTCTTTGGACTGGCCCATTCCAGGTATAACAACTGAAAAATGTACAGGGTCGTTCGAAACTACACGGCACCCTTTTAGGTGCGTAATCTTGTCGAAATATGACAAAAAAATTATCCGTTATGAAGATTTATATCTTATATCTTATGAAGATACACGGGTGTTGTAAAAAATTTAACCACAGGTTATAAGAAAATAGCTTAATACGAATTCGAAAATTAAAAAATTCAAAAGTCAAGCAATATTCAGGGTGAGTTTTTTCGATGACCACTATGGGGATCTCGGAAACTAGCAGAGCTAGAACAAAGGTTAAATGGGGAAATGATTGCGGTTTTGAATGCTCAATCTAATGTCCCTTTTGGATTTTTTAAAAAGTTCATGGCTCACTAGATATTTTGAAAAGAGTGATTTTTTGATATTTCATCAGATCTCTGTAGCTCCGTTATTTCTGATTATACAGAAAAACTGTAGAGACAAAAATTGTAGATAATTTTGGGCTTAATAATATAATCTTATCCAATATTTTATGTTGTTGTGATTTTTGAGATATGACATAAACTTGTGTTTTTTTAAATGTAAATCAGTTGGCTGTGTGGTCTTATAAAATTTTCACATAGTCAGCCATGGAATATTTTTATAATTACGTTCTATTTTATAATTATACATACTTCAAACTTTCTAATATTTTGTTTTAAGCTGGTAACAAAATGTAACACAATAAAACAAAAATTAAAAACTCAAATTCAAATTATTATTATTATAAAAGGACACCTTTTAAAATAAAAAAGGTGTTCAAACAATCCACCATTATTATTTATGCAAATATTGTATCTTTTTAAAGCTGAATTTTTCGCCTTTCTTAGAGAACGCCTACCAATACTGGCAATTGCGTCTAAAACAGTTGCTCTTAAATCAACAATTGTCTCATACTTTATTTTGTACTGTTCCCCACAAAAATAAATCCAAAACAGACAAATCGGGGGATCGGGACTGCCAGGAAATAGGTCTATTTCTTCCTATCCAACTATTTGGATAAAGCTGATCTAGGTAATTTCTTACGGGCAAATAATTATGTGGTGGAGCTCCATCATGATAATTTTTGTTTTATTTTCTTACATTTTGTCACCAGCTAAAAATAAAATATTTGAAAGTTTGAAGTATGTCTTATTATACAATAGAACGTAATTATGAAAATATTCCATGGCTGACTATGATGTGAAAATTAAAAAAAAAAAACAGAAAATTAGCCATAGCTCTTTTATGTTTTATAATAACATGCTGAGTATTATATCTTTGGAAAGCTCAAAAAATGGCAGATTTTATAAGGCCACAGCCAACTATGATTTAGATTTAAAAACACAAGTTTATGTCATATCTCATAAATCACAAAAAACATAAAAAATTTGATTAGATTATCTTATTAAGCCAAAAATTATCTACAATTTTTGTCTCTACAGTTTTTCTGTATAATCAGAAATAACGGATCTACAGAGATCTGACGCAATAGCAAAAAATTACTCTTCAAAATATCTAGTGAGCCACGAACTTTTTTAAAAATCCAAAAGGGGCATTAGATTGAGCATTCAAAACTGCAATTCTTTCCCCATTTCACCTTTGTTCTAGCTCTGCTAGTTTCCGAGATCCCCATAGTGGGCATCGAAAAAACTCACCCTGTATATTAAATTTTCAGCAAAAAATGTTGTTTATTTGAAAAAATAAATGAGGATATTTAACGCAATATGCTCCATAGGGTGCCACGAGATTTGTTTATATCAAGTTCCCTAAGCAACCAGTGGCGGAGGTACCTGTATGTATAAATTAAAATGAATTATATTTGTAATTATTGATTCAAATTGGCACTTTTTCTTATTTCATATACAGTGACCGGCAGAAAGTTGGACACAAAAATTTAATATTTTTAAACTCTGATTTCGATTAATTTAAATTTCTAGCTGCTAATCGAACAAAATTAAAGTTTAGTAGCAAATTCATGTGTTATCCGATGATAAGTTGCGCTTGCGGTATTTTGTTTTTTTGTAATACACAGGGTGGTCGAAAAAATACAAAAAAAGTTAAATTTCTTTTTTTGACTAGGTGGCTGTGACTTTAAATCTGACATCCACCTTTGATTCCAAACAAGTTTTGTAAATAACTTTTTACCGTATTTTAAAAAATAAGGGTACTTTACTCTTGAGTTATTTTGACATTTTTGGATCTGCCTCGTCTGCAAAAATAGATATTTAAATTTTGATATGTGCGTTTTGAGTTTGAGATGACGCACCAACTTTTATCAAGAATAACATTTTCTGAGAAATTAATAATAAAAAAGTTTTCCATTTGTGTCCAACTTTCTGCCGGTCACTGTATATTTTTTAAATTTTTACCCTTCTATCCAACAACTGCCCATCGCTCTCCCCTCTATCCCATCTTCCTTCGTGCAGTGGAAAGCACGAGTAATACGTGTAGTCGTTTAAAAGTCGCCTTATCCCCACCTAAAAAAGATTTAGGTACCAATAAAGCGTGGTGTCCCACAGGGTTCTACTCTACGTTGGGCCCCACCTTATCAGTATCATCGAATTTTACTCTGAGCAGTATCTGCATCACTATCAAACTCCTCTGAGCGCTCGAGAAGCTCGTCACTCTGTCTTTTACCACAAATCTTAAAAAAGCAGTTAGACAAAGGTTATTGCATCATAGAAGATGTTTGTTCTTCAGTTTTCTTACTGTTCTTCGCGGTCCCCTCCTTCCGTTGCGTCGTAAAACGATGGTTCTTGATGGATTAGGTCGTGGTTGTATTCGAAAAATTCCCGCCACTTTTTTAACCATCTTTTGTACAGAGATTCGGTTTTGCTGGCGTCTTTCACGTCGTCCTAAAATGTTGGGACTGTTATTAGGTTGTTGCAGGAACTCTTTAAAGTAAGGGAACCCTGCATTATACTTTCCGAAGTGAGGCCTATTCTTTCCTCATTCTAATGGTCTCAGTGATGCCAAGTATGCCATTTTATTGGAGAATCTATGAATATAACAGGTAGGTACTTTCATTGATAGTAAAAATTAATAATGGTTTCCATGATTTCTAAAAATTAGACTTGACAATTTTGTGTATACAAGTGCAGAATGTGGCAACTGTCAAAGAAAAGAAATGTTTTTTTTATAGTTTAAATCGATTTCCAGCAATTATTTCCACGAATTTAAGTAATAAGTATGGTAAGTCAGTAGTGCCGATTTTGCTTATTTAAGAATTTGTCGCTATTGCACCTTGTTATCAGGTTCCTCAATCCATTTGTAATATGTACACTTGAACTTTCTTCCCTTGTTGAATGTATCTACCCAAAGAACTTTCACAGATTTCGGGATGGACTAATAAGATTGGGACTACTAGTTCTAATGATGTAGTTTTTCTCGGTGTTCATTATAAAATTTTTGTAATTTTATTTCTCTCCCAAGGTACCTCACAAACTTAAAATAAAGTTGTAGTCGTAGATGAAAACTATGTAAAAAAAGACCTGACTGAAGCTGCCTGCTTAATAATTTAAAATTTTCGAAATACGATTTGTTTTGAACTACCTACTTATACGTAATGCCCACGTAATGAGAATTGTAGGATTACTAAAGGTGATACAACAGGAAAAATCTGGTTGCAATAATTATTGGGACTATTACCACAGGCGGTCGCATTACCTTTGATTGAAACATCTGAGTATCTGGAAGTTAGAAAACTTAAAAATTGTGAATTATGATGGGAAATATTTTGCCTCCTTCAGAATCTATGGCACTGGCCTGTCACATAAAACCTGATGGCAGTTGGACACTGACATATAACATAACCTTGTACCAGCCCCCTTGTGGTCTCCTTGGAGTCAACAGAAAACAAACTTCCCCTCAAGGCTTCACTTTTCCTAGGTAATAGACTGTGACATGCTGGGTCCCCTTATTTTAAAGAGTCCCTGGGTTGTTGCTTTATAAATGTTATCCAATAAATTGTGCAAAAAAATTCCAAACAAGATGATCTTCTCAGGGTTGCTTGGGCACTGCCTCCTGAGGGTCCAACCAAAAAATCACACTCGAACTCCTGGTACAAATTGCGCTATAGGGTGGTTTCCTAAACGTATAAAAAATCATCCTGTTTGGATTTTTTTTGCAAAACTGACATCCTTATTGGATAAATAGCGGAAGTGTCACTTTTTGAAGATGCAAAGAAAAGAATGCAAATCTTGCCGCAGGCGGCTTACCCAGGCTTTTACCGATATGGTAATAAACCTTTTTATGGGCAATTTTAAACCCATAACAGCCGAATATCTAGTTTTCGTTTTCCACGGCAGGTGTATTTTTAAAAACCAAGTTTTCCCGTCGAACGACAAGTCTTTGTGTTCCAGTTCCAGCTCTAGCCCTTCTTTCAGCAAGTTTTCCTAAAACGAAAACTGAATAGTATATTTCATTACGAGTCTGGAAAAATCTATTTCTGGACGTGTAATGAACGATATTTTTTATTATATACTTCTTTGAAAACGGAAACTTAAAACATTTTATCGGCATATTATAATAAATTTAATTGACAAAAAATAAACAATGCAGACAATGTAGTGTTTGGTATGTATAATGCGTTTCCATGGTTACTCTCAAATTATTTCAAAGGTGCTTTGTTGTAAATTAGTTATTGTCAGATAAGGTGAATAAAACGTCAAAAATATTACAGAAATGTATCTAAATATTGAAACACTTGCGAATTAAAATACAAAATAGGTACATGTTAAATATCAGAGAGCATTATACAGGGTGTTCGAAAAATAGACGGAGATATTTTAGAGGGTGATTCCCTGTTAAGAAATATGAAAAAAGTTTCTATAAACATGGGTCCGGAAATGCAGAGCTTTCAAGATACAGGATGTTAAATATATTGCATGTCACTGGACAAAATTGGTTTATCAATTTTTGCAAAAAAAATCACAAGTGCCTTGGAAAACAAATAATCAAAAGCATTTCTAGGAAAGAGTGTTATTGCAACTTTTCCAATATCATAACATAAAGTACACTACACCCAATTTTGTCCAGTGACATGCAATAAAACGGTTTTTTTTTCTCGAAAACGACGTGAGATAGAAAAATATTAAAGTTACAAAAAAGGTAGTGGCGTACATTTTTTTGATAATAATATTCGCTAAGGTGCCCCCCGGGATGCCACTGGACTTAATAATTTTAATCTAGTTAGGGCGAAATTAGCCTCTTAATACAACAAATAACATTGCCAAATTTCAACAGAATCGAGTAAATAATTTTTAAGACAATAATAATTTCATGTTTTATTTTTTTTATTTAACATCCTGTATCTTGAAAACTCTGCATTTCCGGACCCATGTTTATAGAAACTTTTTTTCATATTTCTTAACAGGGAATCACCCTCTAAAATATCTCCGTCTATTTTTCGAACACCCTGTATAGAGTTTCTTAAATTTAGTTTACTTTGCTGTATATTTCTATTTTAAAGCCATATATTCGGTATTTTTATTCAACGCACGGAAAGTTTCTCCATGCGCTGTTTCCGTGCGCTAGCCCGAAAAACCCGATCTTTCATTATTGCTAAAACAGATGAAAATAAGGTGTTTTCAAAGAAGTATAATAAAAAATATATTCCCTGCTATCGTCCCCATCTTGTTGTCCCCACCTGAAACACCCGTCTGTTGTCTCTCCTCTTAGCTTCTGCCTCGGTCATAACCCCCAGTTCTTCTTCTTCATACACTAGAACCATGTCGATTCTTCTTCTTCCGTCTCTAAAGTGCAGGCTATCAGGATTGAAGTTCTAAAAATTGCACATAAGTTTTGTCCCCACATTTTTTTTACATCGTCGTTTGGGGCGTACCTCATCTTTTTGCATAGGGGTCAAAGGGGGTATTTCCATAAATTCGGCTTCCGGACTATCCTGGACCAATGAAGGCAGTGGCGTACCAGGTAACGTCAAATGACAGTCTTCCCCCAATTTAGGCCCAAAGGCATCTTTGATATTACTAAAGTTGTTTAGTCTCGACTAGAAATCATTGACAGTAACAGTGACGTCAGAACGTGCTATGTCATCGCGTAATCGAACAAAATTCTGTGCAAATGAATAAAATATGCCCCTAAAGCTGCTCTTGCACCCATACCTGGTCAAGCCTACTTAGATATTCAGTTATCATTATAGCTACGAAAATAGAAAATTGTTTTATTTTTAGATTAAGGGTACACGTGTCCTCTCTTATAAAGAATGTTTGTCGCTACCTATTTCCTGTAAATATCTAATAACTTGCCCTTTTTATTGCGAATACAGTGATGTATCGTTTTTAGAATTCTGTTGAGATTTGACAGAATTATATTATATTATATTATATATATACACACGACCAAATTACATAGTTTTTATTGACGTATCGATCAGTTTACAAAAAAGTCACAAATGAAAAAGCAGAAGCAAAACAAAAAAGTTCATACGAATTCAAACCTTATATATTTTTAAAATATGTAAGAAAAAGTCACTGTCACAAAAAGGTCCCCGTTTTTTGCTTGTAACTACGAAATTGTTAGTTTCAGCCTGCTATTGAAAGTGTAAACGTGTTTTTGAAATGGTTTATTCTATCATGGAAAGGTTAGAAATTGTTGCAATTCGTGCTGTAGCTTTAGCGCAATCATGATTTCGATAACATATATTTTTGAAAGCTGCGTGACGCTTATGTCCTATATTCTTTTTGTGAATATTATATAAGTACCATTTCTGACTGCAACGATCCACGTCTATAGTTGGTTCTGTCGTTTTCTGTCGTTAAATCTTCGATGCCATTCATGGCCTCAGGTCCAGAGGAGACACAGGATCTTTTCCTTGTTGAAATGTTAACTAAAGACCTGGACTTAGGTATGGCCGGAGAGTAGATTTCTTCTTCCATTGGGACATTAATGCTGCACGTGCTTTCATTGCTAGGACGTCTTGATGAGGATCCTGAAGAAAATTGGAAAATTAATTCAAATCGAAAGAGAAAACTATTCTTAAAAGTGGTCCATAAGGGCTAAAAATTGTATGGTCAAACTTAAAGTCGTTCAAAAGATTAGGAAAAATACTAACTTTTATGTAATATGGGAAATTTTGATACGATACACCATTCTCTAGATATTGGCCATTGAAGCTTTTTCCTAATATTTCTCTAGAAAAGTCGTGAAAGAGGTAAAATTTTATTCTTTTAAATATTTCTTTATAACTGCCGTAAAATTAAGATATTTTAAAAACACAAAGTGCTTTTTAAAGGTTATAGCTATTGATATCCGGAGAGTCACAATTTTACTGAATTTTTAACCAGTTCCACTCAACCGATTGAGCTGAAATTTTTGGTGCTGCTAGTAGTATGCTCAAAATTGTAACTTGTTCAAAATGGCCGCCGCTCCAAGATGGCGGATTACCTACTTCTTTATACAACCTCCTTGACATGGGTATCAAAATGAAAAGGTTTGTCTAGCAGAATATGTGACGTCATTCTAATTTCAATATGGCGCATGCCCCAAGATGGCGGCCCAAAACTCACAGGAAAAAGGCCTTGTAATAATTATTAAGATTAAGACATGGTAACTAAAAAACATAATATAAAATAATAAATAAAAAACTTTTTAAAATCAGAAAGCTATTAGTTAACCCTGTACTAAAACGAGTAAAGTAAGTTTAGGTTTTCAAAATTTGTTTTCAAAAAGCTTGTCGCGGGAATTGTAAAGAAAATACATACCTAGATACTTGCTTATCAACCAATCATTATGGCTCAAATAAAAGCTTGTTTTAAAATAGTTATTTATGTACTGAAGTTCAAGTTTTTATGGCTCATGTGGAATTTAGTTGCCGCGGCCTCTTTGGCCGAGGCAAATAAACCACATGAGTCATAAAAAGAACTTCAGTGACGAGGTACATATTATATTTTTTTGAAATCGGAAAAAAAAATGTTTTATTAGGCAAGAAAATAATAATAAGGGATCACCCGTCCACGAACCGACTACGCGCGGCGTTGCTTGACTTTGACGATCGCTCTACCTAGGTCAAGTGTGACGAGGCACGGCGCTTTCCAACAGAAACTCCAAACTGCTGCCTGTTGTGCAGCCTCCATGAAAAATAGATTGATATTCAAACCTACTAAAATATTTATACTGAAAGATTGCGCTGCTATAGGTAACAATTTCGCAATGTGTACGAAAAGTTAAATGGGCCTTTATTGGCCGGGTTTTGAATATTTGGTCACTTTTGACGGGCGATGGCTCTGCGCCTTTAATGACGATTTTTTATTTATTACTTTATTTCTTCTTATTTCCGGATTTCAAAAAATATATAATGTATCCTTCGACACTGAAGTTTCTTTTTTGTAACCCATGTGGTTTATTAACACTAAATTCCACATGCGTTATAAAAAAATTGAACCTCAATGCCTTGATACACAAAGAAAAATGTTTTGTTGTCGAACTTTGTCACCTTTTTCTTTCATTTTTCTGACTTCTGCTAGCACCCCAGATATTATAGAGTTGATGTCTCTTGATAACATTTTTCTTGAATATGAACTTTATTATTTGTTGTATCGCAATATTGTGTCATTTATTCAAACATTATTGCACATATACACTATTGGAAATACTATAAGTAGAACTGATGTACTGATGTGTATGTGTGATCTAGTAGGCACTGGAAACACTAAACACTATACATACATAGATCGTGCACAGACTTATGACTGGAAGGCGTGCCTGTGTAGAAGGACGATAAATTATTCTACTATCTATTTTTGACATCTATGTACATTTTCCCATAACACAGTTATTATTTTCTAAAGGTCAGTCCAACTTACATTTCGTTCGTTTTGTGAGTTTGGTGTGACTGCAGTTGGTTAATATTTTAATAGATTATTATTTATAGTATTTAGAATGCAGTATTGTACATCAAACATTTCATTTGTTGGTAATAAAATAAAATTACAGCAATAGTCACAGTAAATTATGATGTTGCCAGTTGCTATATTATAAAGTTTTGTATCGAATTTGACGAATTCTAAGTTAGGAATTTTTCGTAAATAAAGTAACTTTTATGTAGGTTTACTAGAGTTTTCAAATGAGTTCCTCAAAATTTCTAAAAAATATATATGAAAAATAAACACTGACTTACCATTTGTGTCAGATCTTCGCTCCGCTTCTATGAACAACACATTCGTATCGCTGTCCATTTTAGTCCCTTTAGAAAACTTAAAAAAATTCAACAAAGTCATCTAAGATATCTATCCAAAAATCGCAATATATCAGAGAGGAACTTTTCGAGACAACTTTTGAAAGTTTCTGCACGCCACTGGTGATGATTCGAAAACTGCGTGTCGCATATTGCACTAATAATAATGATAACTACTGCTATTGCATATAATAATGTGTGGAGAATTTTTTTAATGTGTATTAGTATATTGATATTTAAACACCGAATGACAAGAACGGAAATACAAGATATTTACTTGCTGTAGATCAATTTACGATGTGACGTCATCTAACAGTGGAGGGGGCAAATTAACAGTGTACAGGACGAAACATAAAACATAACATAATAACCTGAAACAAAGATATCCGTCAGCGTTTGTATTTGTAAGCTACCGTAATAAAATTAGATTTCTATTTAGCAAGCACATTTTGGACTCGTTGTTTTTAGGCTACTATTTGTCCACTAAATTTCATTAATATAGCATGGTATACTGCTTCGATAAAAGTGACTTTGTAACACTCGTCACGAAAATAATGCGGTTTATGTTTTGTCTTAAGGCGACCACTCCCTGTAGTTTTCAATCGAACGTTTGTGTCTGTAGAATAAAGACGCGTTAATAATAAATGATAGAACTATGGAAACGTTGGTATACACATTTGAAAAATCAATTTCAACCTATATAATAACGAAAGTTCCCAGCCTACGTTCTGCCCTACATAATTGATCTTAGACAATTATATGTATATAGGTGTAGGTGTTCAAAAAATGTCGTAAAAGAAGGTATTTGATAATTCAGTATCTAAAATAAGAAAGATAGACACTTTTTTATTATAAAAAATCTATTCTACAAAGAAAATTACAATAAACAATAAATAAGCTGTAACAATACAAAAATAGTCAGGTATATGGCTATAACTTTTTTTATTATTCTCTACTACACGGTACAAGGATTCTGCATGTAGAACAACTTAAACCCAACCCCCGTTACAGCGTTATTAGTCCTCACTTGTACCACTATTGGTCCGGTACTTATGTCTAAAAAATATGCCAATAAAAAAAACTCCTTAATAATCGAACCATATGTTTTCTTTACCCGTGATTGGAGCGTTCATGGTAAAATCTGTAACTGTTGAACCATCGTTCAACTTGCCGCCGCAAAGCCTTGTACCATCTATAACTATATAATCATCTGGACAATTTAAGATATCCACTCCCGCTTCTCCTATTGGTACAGTAAGATCACCATCTAAAAAACAATATCATCATTTTTCTCCGTGTACATTTGTGTTGAGGGCGTGGATTAGCAATGACGTATTATTGGTAGAGAATCCGCATAGATTAACTACTGTAATAGACGCCTTTTTAAGATTGTATAGAAATATTGCACAATTAATTTTTTTAATTAAAAATAGTTATTTATGTACCAAGGCACTGAAGTTCAACTCATGTGGAAAATAAAACAAATGAGTCATAAAAAGAACTTCAGTGACGAGGTACATATTATATTTTTTTGAAATCGGAAAAAAAATGTTTTATTAGGCAAGAAAATAATAATAAGGGATCACCCGTCCACGAACCGACTACGCGCGGCGTTGCTTGACTTTGACAATCGCTCTGCCTAGGTCAAGTATGACGAGGCACGGCGCTTCCCAACAGAAACTCCAAAATGCTGTCTGTTGTGCAGCCTCCATGAAAAATTGATTAATATTCAAACCTACTAAAATATTTATACTGAAAGATTGCGCCGCTACAGGTAACAATTTAGCAATATGTACGAAATGTTAAATGGGCCTTTATTGGCCAGGTTTTGAATATTTGGTCACTTTTGACGGGCGATGGCTCCGCGTCTGACGTATGATGTATACATCTCGCCAAGGCCTACTCATTGAAAAAAATCGTAAAATAATGGGCTATACTTTCAGTGCCGATTTCTGAGCTTTTAATGAGATCATTCCTTACTTTCGTCGGTATTTCTCAGTTGAAATGGGTACTCCATGTCGTTTCTAACATTAGTGTACGTTATAGAACAATATCCAGCCTCCCTTCTTATGCAGATGGCATAATTCAAGTTGTTCTGAAACAGAAAATTGTACAAAATGTGCCTGAAAATATTATAAAAAAAGTGAAATGTTTTTGTACGTTTTTTATTCGAGGAACATACCAAATATCCTGGGGTGCTCCTATTGAACATGGCAGCTTGATCATAGTTGAAAGACTGTATGGTCCCACTAACCCCTGTGTAATATTGGAGACAATTTGAGCTTTGCGTAGAACAAGAATCTTCCAACTGACAAATTCTGATCTTGAATTTCTTGGCCATGCCAGAAGAGGACAGAACCATCAGTTGGAGCGGTCCAGTCAACATTGACACGTCCACATACACTACAAGAAAACGATTCTACAATTTTGTTGTTTATTACGGTATGTTTCGTACCGTGTTGCCCCGTGTTGTACCCACATATGATTGGCAGTTGCATTGTAACACCTTCCCCCGATATTACCAATCTCTCGTCTGTACATGTGCCGTCCGTTGGACTTGCAAGCTGTAAGAAAACTTTTATTATTAACAAACAGGGTTGGCAATGGTTATTTTTTATTTAACTTGCCTCTAAATCCAAGAAATCTATCCTAAACTGCCTTATATTGTTGTTAGTTTTATAAACTTGAAATGAGCAAGACACGGCATCACTATATTGCCTTGAAATTTCAAAATCTAAGTGGTCAGAAGATGGGTGACCCATAGTGTTCAAAGTTTGCATCAAGTTTGACAAACTGCTGCCGATTTCGTTGCCCTGATAATACCAGGATGGCAATCTTGGGTCTGGGGTGAGAGGATTTTCTGTCATCGGTATTACAGTCGATGGTGATTGGGTACCACCACCATTTGGGTAGTAGTCTGGGTAGTTGGGGCTTTCGAAATAGCTGCAGTTTTGGCTTGCCCAACCAGCACAGGTACCCCTGTCTAAAAATAATATCTGTATAGTCGGGGTCTGGCGACATTATACAGGGTGAGTTTTTTTCGATGGCCACTATGGGGATCTCGGAAACTAGCAGAGCTAGAACAAGGGTTAAATGGGGAAAGAATTGCAGTTTTGAATGCTCAATCTAATGCCCCTTTTGGATTTTTAAAAAAGTTCATGGCTCACTAGATATTTTGGAAAGAGTGATTTTTTGCTATTTCATCAGATCTCTGTAGCTCCGTTATTTCTGATTATACAGAAAAACTGTAGAAACAAAAATTGTAGATAATTTTTGGCTTAATAAGATAATCCTATCCAATTTTTTATGTTGTTTGTGATTTTTGAGATATGACATAAACTTGTGTTTTTTTAAATGTAAATCATAGTTGGCTGTGGCTTTATCAAATAGACAATTTTTTGAGCTTTCCAAAGATATAATACTCGGCATAGTTATTATAAAAAATAAAAGAGCTATGGCTAGTTTTCTGATTTTTTTTTAAATTTTCACATAGTCAGCCATGGAATATTTTCATAATTACGTTCTATTTTACAATAAGACATACTTACTTCAAACTTTTAAATATTTTATTTTTAGCTGGTAGCAAAATGTAACAAAATAAAACAAAAATTATCATGATGGATCTCCACCACATAATTATTTGCCCGTAAGAAATTACCTAGATCAGCTCTATCCAAATAGTTGGATAGGGAGAAATAGACCGATTTGTCTGTTTTGGATTTCTTTTTGTGGGGAACAGTACAAAATAAAGTATGAGACAATTGTTGAATTAAGAGCAGCTGTTTTAGAAGCAATTGCCAGTATTGACAGGCGCTAAAAAAGGCGACAAATTCAGTTTTAAAAAGATGCAATATTTGCACAAAATAATAATGGTGGATTGTTTGAACACCTTTAAAAATAATAATAATTTGAATTTGAGTTTTTTAATTTTTGTTTTATTTTGTTACATTTTGTTACCAGCTAAAAACAAAATATTAGAAAGTTAAAATATGTCTAATTATAAAATAGAACGTAATTATGAAAACATTCCATGGCTGACTATGTGAAAATTAAAAAAAAAACAGAAAGTTAGCCACAGCTCCTTTATTTTTTATAATAACTATGCCGGGTATTATATCTTTGGAAAGCTCAAAAAATGTTCGATTTGATAAGGCCACAGCCAACTATGATTTACATTTAAAAAACACAAGTTTATGTCATATCTCAAAAATCACAAGCAACATAAAAAGTTGGATCAGATTATCTTATTAAGCCCAAAATTATCTACAATTTTTGTCTCCCCAGTTTTTCTGTATAATCAGAAATGTAAAATCAGCTACAGAGATCTGATGAAATAGCAAAAAATCACTATTTTCAAAATATATGTATAGTGAGCCTTGAACTTTTTTAAAAATCCAAAAGGGGCATTAGATGGAGCATTCAAAACCGCAATTCTTTCCCCATTTAACCCTTGTTCTAGCTCCGCTAGTTTCCGAGATCCCCATAGTGGTCATCGCATCGAAAGAAACCCACCCTGTATATGAACAAGACTGTATACAGCTTGTGCAAAACCTACTTACATATACAGCAAACTCCATAGCCGTCAGCACAATTTCCCAGAGCCATGCCACCCATGTTTGTACACTCCGTGGGAGTGTAACAAAGTCCCTGATATGTTCCTGAAGGCCCGGTAGCGTTGCATTCTGTATTATTGAATTTTACTATGGTAAAAATGCTGAAGAACTTACTGAATTTGTTTATGGTTTTATTCTTTAAAGCCCACAGCGCGTCAGAATTTAAAAATTTGGATTTTTCGTCGTCTAAATCGTTTTTCGGAGATTTGGGTTTGTCGTTCGTCGTGTTGAGCGTATCGTTGAATTTTTGCGCGTAGAGTTGAGCCAAGAAACGCTTCAACATGTTGTTGATTCTTGCCTTTGAATTGTTGTTATTTGTTGGTTGTTTTATCATTTCAATTTCTTCATATCTGTCGTAAAGTTTCGTAGTTTCTTCTACGTCTTTATAAGGTTTCGGTATTTTTTGTATGTAACTGGAACTGTGATATTTTCCGTTGCTGTTATTGTAGTTTTTAGTTTGAAAGTTCGGCCTTTGATGTTTATCTTTTTTGTAATGGTATTTATCGCTTTGAACGAAATCGTTATTGCTTTCGGTAGTTGGTTCGTGCTTTCTTGTAGTATACTCGAAATGATCGTTTTCAAAATTGTGTGCAAAGAAATCTTGTTTTCTCGATGGAAATACCGAATCAAAGTTTTTAAAGTTTAAGGTGTCACTTCTGTCGAAGTGTTCTGGGAATAATTTCGGTTGAGGATTTGTAAAAATTCGTTCATAATTTTCAATTTCATCCTATAAAAAAGTTGTTGGAAAACGGCTGCTTTTTTATCCTATTTATGATAACTTACTTTAAAGTTTTCCTCGTTGATATAAGTATCAACATACTTAGCCACTCTAGAGTCCCAGTTTTCATCACTACCAAAGTGAAAATAAGAGATATCATCCTCACTGAAACCAAAACGTATGAACCCGTTCAAAAACAAAAACCCAAAAACTATTTTGAGAATCATCTTCGCACACTCTTAGTTGAGCACTAAATATCATATTGATGCTTGAAGTGTCATGAGACAATGTAGTGAGAAAATGTGTCTCCCAACCCAAGGTAAATTAGCAATTACCAGAGCGAATAAAATGGTATCACATGCTCTGAATGTATCGTGTCGACAATTTTTTTTCTTGGCAAGAAATGAATTAGTTTCGTTTTCGTTTCATAGAAAATATTGCAAAAAAATAAGATAAGAAAATACAAAGGATACGTGTGTGTTATTAGTTGTGTGTATGTACTGAAATCTTGCAACTGAATTTTAAACCATTTCCATTCAACTGACTGAGCTGAAATTTTGCACACACTTTTTGGTTCTGGTCACAATGCAATTTAGTATACTCAGTAGTGTGTTTTTTTCAAAATGGCCGCCACACCAAGATGGCGGATTACCTACCTACATGGATATCAAATGAAAGCATTTGACGAGTAGAAAACGGTAAGGTGAGTGACGTCATACGAAATCCAAGATGGCGACCGCCCCAAGATGGCGGATTACCTATTTCTTCACATAACCTAACGTATCACTGTGTCGGTTAAGTACTGGATAAAAATATATAGGTACATTTTAAAATATTATTAAAAAAATATGTATTAAACGGTACTAATATAAAAGCACAAAAAAATAAAAAACCTTTTTAAAAACAAGCTTTTATTTAAGCCATGTGTCAAAACGAATAAAATAGGATTAGGTTTTCGTTAAGATCAATGCCAAATTGCGAAAAGTTTTTGTAAATCAAAAAGCTTGTCGCGCGAATTGTAAAGAAAGTGAAAGTACATTGTACTTTGGCAAGTACAATAGGTACTTTTTTCTACAAGCGTGCGGAAAAGTACGCATTTTAGTTCAGAAAGTGTAACTTTTCCACACTAGTGCTGAAAAATACTTTTTTATACGATCGTTATAAAAACTTTACTTTTTTTAACCTTTTTAAATGCATAAAGTATATCTTTTTTTAACAAGTTAAAAAAACTTACTTTTTTTCACTCTGAGCAGTTTAGAGTGAAAAAAAGTTAACTTTTTTCGCTCTAAACTTCCTTACTACGTTTACATGGAGTTTGGAATCGAATTCAGTGTAATGCAGTTTGGTGTTTTCATAAATGGTAAATGTGGCGTTAAATCCCGAAAATAAGAAAATTTATTTTGAGATTCAAATCAATCTCAAAATCTCTTCATGCGGTTTTCAATAATTCTAGAAACATATTCAAATCGATTTCAATACTATGTGTAAACGTAGTGAGACCGCGATCTAAATATTATAATCCTCGTAATTGAAAACCATAGTGCATTTATATGCCCTTTAGTATATAACACAAAAATCCCATCCCAAATATTTCAATGTTTAAGCACGATCGTATAAAAAATAATGTATGAAACTCATGCATAAAGTGTCTTTTTTTCATTCATGGGAACTTTCCCATTCATAAAAAAAAGTACTACTTTATGCACTTGTTGCATAAATAACTATTCCGCACTACTTTTCGCACTAGTGCGGAAAAGTGACACTTTCTAAACTAAAATGCGTGCGGAAAAGTAAATGCGTGCGGAAAAGTGTATACTTTTCCGCACGCTTGTAGAAAAAATAGTGTTCCTAACTCTTGCGGAAAGTGTCTTTTCCACACTCGATTTCTTGGCTGAACTCCGCTACTGCAATCGCGTGCGGAAAAGTGGCACTTTCCGCACTTGTTAGGACTATTTTGCTTATCAACCAATCACTGTCAAATAAAATTAATTGACACCCTACTTCTTTGAACATTTCGCGCGACAAGCTTTCCGATTTACAAAAACTTGTCGCAATTTGGCACTGAATTATCTTAACGAAATCCTAAACTTATTTTATTCCCCGTATGAAAGGGTCAACGTATATTTTTTTCATGCACTCTAGGTGGACTGAACTATTAAACTGTCTAATAAAGGCACCTTAACGCTCGATAATAATTATGCATGGCCACGGCCTACGTGATTATATAGTGTCGGAAATCGAACCAGAACTGCGTGGGCAAAAAAATGAGACACGACGATATGAAATTGTTTTTTCGTTGTCAAGCGCAGTATATTCCGAGATTATTTATTATTTCTATGGGAAATTTATTGTAATAATTGTCCACAATTTCGCCGAATATATTTAAAAAATTAAATAAATCACAAACTGTTTTTATAGGTATACTTAAATATTTTGTACATCATTAATCATTTTTCTGGAACACTGTATAGTCACGGTCATGGACATTTCTTTCGGGTTTATAATTTGATATAATTTTACAGTAAATTGACAACATTAACTGTTCCTTTCCGACAAATTTTGTGAACATTATATTTTTACGGTCGCTGATTTTACGACATATAGCAATTTTATTTTTAGTATCTCGGCAAAGTGCAGTGTAATAAGTGCATCATGTGTAAAAATGACACCTTTCCATTATGTTTTACCTTGAAAAAAAGTGCGAACAATTCTATTATAGTAAAATTTCGCTTTCTCTATTATAAATAAGGATATCCGGCAATTATTATTGCTTTCAAAAATATCAAATACAACCCTGTCTGTCGCTCACCACATAACTCCGAAACGTCATTCATTTGAACTATTCATGTAGAACTACCGCCTCCACCTCACTCAATTATTTCTTATTTGACCTACTAACCTAAAATGGGGTCATTCCTCGTCATAATAGTATTATTTTATTGATTTATTAGATCTTATCTATTTATAGAGATACTAAAATGTCTACAAATATTTATTATTTATTGTTAACATTGTAGGAAATGAATATGGAACAAGTTGTAGTAAAATCAGAACCTAACGAAGAGCTGTTCGAAACCGAATGGGTACCTGCCAATGATACTATAAAATTGGAAGTGGAAAGCCACGATGTGGACTTATTACACAACAACGATATGCCTTTTAAGTGTGGCATTTGTGGACAGAGGACTACAACCGGCGGGCTTTTGAGAGTCCACATGAAAACGCATTTAGTAAAAAGATTGCACGAATGCACCGTGTGTAAAGCTACGTTTTCCTTTGTAACGGAACTGAATAGACACGTTCTTTCGCACAGGGAAGGCAAAAGCAACTACATCTGTGAAGTAAGGAATAATAACTTTCTAATAATAAACTTTATCCTAATTGGTACAGTATTAGTTAAATCTTTATAAAGATGAACGACAGCTATCAAATTTGACAGCGTATTTGTACCAAAGTAGCCTAGCGCCATCTGTAGGAGCAAAAATTAGTTAAAACATAATCACTGTTGTGTCAACATTGTAGACAGGCTACAGAGCTGGGAAAGATCGCGCCAAAAAAGATCTAGATCATAGATCAGATCGATTTTCAAGAAAAGATCTAAGATCGTTTAAAAATAGATCTTTTCATGCAAAAACGATCTTAGATCAAAGATCATCTAAAACTGATCTGTTAAAAAAAAAAGATCAATCGATTTAAGATCTTTTGAACAATCTAAGATCGATCTTCTAAACAATCTAAGATCTTTTAAACGATCTAAGATCCTCCAAATGATCTAAGATCTTTAAACAAAATTCATGATATATAGTTAATAGATAATATCTATTCCCTTTCATAGATAATATCTATTAACTATATAATAATATTATAGATGTCTATAAATAATTTTTCTAATTTTGACATAGTAAGTAGTAAGTGACATCTTTCAAAACTTGAGCAAGTGATGATACATCCAGTTTTGCGTAATTAGTTGTGTAAAGTAAAATTTTACTAACTACTTACCTAAAGTCCCTACTCTAACTGAACTGGTTACGTAATCAATCAGTTGATATACCCATGGAGAATTATTCTTTTCTTGTAAAAACGTGTTCACCGATTATTTATGCAATTTATAATTTTATAACTTAAGTTATAAAATTCGGAATTTTGAAAAATAGGTAGGTAATTGAAAATAAATTACAAATTAACATAAAGCATTCATTTAAATTTGAGCTCAAAATAGGTTCTTGTAGTTGTAGGTTGTAGGTAAATTTATATTTGTCATTTTTCGCGAATTCTGACAATTTGCACTTTAGCTGAGACCTAGAGATCTTCTGAGGTAAACTGCTTTAAATGAACGCTCGTTAGTAACGTAACTGAATTCGTAATACATCTATTTTAGAAATAATATGTAGATTATATGTATAAAAAGAAAAATCCTTTTTCGTACAAAACTATATTCATTCTTATAAAAAATATATACCTACCTTTCTACCTACATTATTTTGTATAAAAAATCACAGAAACCTTTCAAAAACAAACTACTTACAACAATTGAGGTCAAAATGAGAACATATTTTACAAATATGTAGATATAAAAATAAAAATTCATATTCCTACAACAACCTAGGGAACTATTTTTTATTCTTCAAAAATAAAACATTATTTTATATAAAAAAATCGCAGAATCGTTTAAAAAATGAAAACAAATGAGGAAAAGATCTTAGATTGTTATAATGATCTTAGATGATTTTGAAGATCTTAGATCTTTAAAACGATCTTAGATCTTTAAAACGATCTTAGATCTTTAAAATGATCTTAGATCTTTTAAACGATCTTAGATCTTTAAAATGATCTAAGATCGTCACATTAAGATCAAAGATCAGATCTTTTTGAAACGATCTTTTTAAAAAAGATCGTTATTTAGTGAAACAAAAAAGATCTAAGATCAAGATCCCGTTCTTAGATCTTTAAAACGATCTTTTTTAAATAGATCTGCCCAGCTCTGACAGGCTATTTTGACACCAATTAACTGTCAAAATTTGACCCTACGGTTTTATTAGATTTGCACCAAAGATTGTTTCACGCAAGAAGCATTGAACAAACACACCAGAACGCACACCAAAGAGAAACCATTTAAATGTACACTCTGCGATCGTACATTCGCGGAAGACGCCTATCTGAGAGTGCACGAAAGGTCGCATCACGGCGAGGAGTTCCTAAAGAATAACATGCTTCGCGACGGCACCTTTGTCGACCCCAGCAAGGTGATAAAAGTCGAGGGAGGCGCGAACAAGGACCTGACCTGCAAGTTTTGCGGGAAGAACTTCCAGGACGAGGAGTTCCTGAAGCTGCACGAGTCGGCCCACGAAAACGAAAACTTCGACCATTCGATCTTTGGCGGCAGGTTCGAGAACGCAGTGCTGCTGTCGAGCGACATTGACGTGGAGAAGTGCAGGACGACAGTTCCCGTGGTAGAAGAGGACGATTTGTTTTTTGCTTGCGGTCACGTCGACGAGAAAGGCCAGAGGTGTATAAGGAAGTTTGGGGAAAAGGAGGCATTGCGTCTCCACGAGAATTCACACGACGACGACAAAGGTAAATTGCTTGTCGACTGGGTGTTTTTCTTGTACGTTAATCATCGTTGAAGGTCTTGACGAGACGGACCGCTGCAAAGCGATCGTCAAGGGCAAGGAAAAGACGGTTTTTCGGTGTACGCTCTGCGCGCGGTGCTTCCCGGTCCCCAGCAAACTGAGGTCGCACATGAGGTCGCACACCGGGGAGAAACCCTTCAAATGTGACGTTTGCGGTAAGGCGTTCGGCACGGCGGGTAGCCTCAAAGACCA
This sequence comes from Pseudeuparius sepicola, assembly GCA_963920635.1. Classification (NCBI taxonomy): domain Eukaryota; kingdom Metazoa; phylum Arthropoda; class Insecta; order Coleoptera; family Anthribidae; genus Pseudeuparius; species Pseudeuparius sepicola. The sequence continues at coordinate 30,353,034 of OY987307.1, forward strand.
CGGCTACCTCCACAGCGATTCAAGGCCGTACCAGTGCAAAATATGCAAGAAGGGCTTCACCAAAAGCAATTCTTTAGGTGAGAATACCGGCACAAGATGTATGTATAGGATGGGCCAAATTGGACACTTTTAAAGGGAAACTCCTATTTTTGACGGAGATAGACGAAAACTGATATTGGTGTCTGAGGCTCATTTCTTATGATAAACTTAATGGCGAAAACCGCAAATCGATATCTGTCACCGTTCTTGATTTACAGGGCGTTTTTCGAAAATGTGCGTTTTCGAAAAGTGTCCGTAACTTTTTTCGGGTTAAAAATTTTGTATTTCTGTGAAAACATTCCTAAAGCACTTTTTTACGTAGAATCCAATGCTGCTACTACATTTTTTTTAGTCAATGGTTTAAGAGTTACAGATAAAAAATATTATTTTTTAAATGGAACACCGTGTATATTTTTTCATTTTTTAATAGAGCAAAAAATTACCATTCCAAAAATATATAACACTTAATGATTTACTTAAGTAGTTATCAATTACTAATAGCTTTTATGATTTCATGTGTATAATTGGAAGCACGCCCTTTCAACAAGTAGGCTTTGGACGGTGAGACAATGAAACAACCATGGAAAAATGTTTACTGTTACCTACCTGTCAAATTTTCAGTTGGGCTGTTTAGGCAGGGTAAAGATTTTTCTATTTTTGTGTAATTTATAAACTTTATAACATACCTACAATGAAATTTGAAAGTTATGAAAAATGGGATATAATAGTCTGTTTTATACAATCCGGGGAAAATGCCTATCTCCGTTTAACTCGTACCTACCTTTTCGGCTCAAATCTATTAACTATTACTCTAACACTATTAATCAAATTGTGTCGCAATCTTGCAAAAATATGCTTGAAAGGATGTCTTCTCTCTGGATACCGCTCGTAGTATAAATTGCTCGTTGCATCTGATTTTTCCCCGGATTGTATAAAACAGACTATCATATCCCATTTTTCATAACTTTCAAATTTCATTGTTAATTAAAAGTGTCCAATTTGGCCCACCATGTACAGTGTGTCCGCGTTTGCTTGAGAAACGTAGGAATGTAGGAAAGTTCGTCAGCGCGGACACACTGTGAGTGACTGTCGCTTTAAATTTTCAGAGGATCACATTAGATCGCACACGGGAGAAAAACCGTACGAGTGTAATATATGCAAGAAGAAATATACGACGGTGGTGATATTGAACCAGCATCTTCTGTCGCATTCGGCGGAAAAACCATTCAAATGTGACGTGTGCAATAAGAGCTTTATTTATTTGTGTAATTTGAAGTATCATATGGTGTCGCACACTGGGGCCAAGCCGTTTTCTTGCAATCTTTGCGATAAAAGTTACGCATTGAAGAGTGCGCTAAAAATGCACATAAAGGAACACACAGGTAAGATAATATGAGATGAAAATAGGGCAGTCCAAGAAAACAGCTGATCGAGTCCAGAATGTCGTTAATTGTCTATTGTTTTGATTTATTTTAGAATATTTCGTCGTAAGCAACAAAAACTTAAATATTAAGAGAAGTATTTCAGGTTGAGGCTTAAATGTGACATGTGGAACATTAAAAACAAAGACAACATTGTGTTTTCAAAAATTAGCTGGCCAAACATTCTCAGAGAATGAATCTTCTCAGAGAATGAATCTTCCACCGTTAGATGTGTGAATTATTTATCGAAAGGGAGTATTTAACGAAGATACCCAATTAGCGTCCAATTTTGAAACTTTAATTTGTTTTTTGTTATAGAATTTGCACCTTTTATTATATCAATTTTCCATTTACACTTTCACATAGTGAAAAATTCGCATCAGCGTCTTCTTATGTTTAAAGCTCAAAACAGTTTGAATTTAGGTAAAATTAACGTTATCTCGACTTCCTCGATTAACAGCACAACAAAAACAAGGCATTTTAAACAGTAATTAAATGACATTTAAACATTTAATGTAAACATTTGTCCTCTGCGGGCCACTATCAACTAATTGTGACAGATCGTTGGACTGCCCTATTGACGGTTGTTTGTTCTAATAGAGGTTAGGTTGTCATCTGTCAATTTTCATGTTTACCCTGTTAAAAAAATACAGTCGAACTCATTTATCACAAGCGTCTAAGGGACCACGAAATTTGTTTGTAATATGTAAATATTTGTTATAAAAGACCACTAAAAAAATTGACTCTGATTTTTTTAAATTGTAAAGCTTGACTGCAGTTTTTGAGCAAAAGTGACCCCTTTCGTACAAAATCCAAGGCCTACTATGTCGGTTTCTAGTAGCAACATTTTAATAAATCACATTATAACCGAGTGTTCTTTATATCCCGCGACTGTCATGGCAGAGTTTGGCTGTAGTTCAAATGTACCTTTTTTTCATTCCAATGAAAGAGACATTCAAAGCCGTTGCCGATAATTTCCTGGTCTTATTTTACATGCGGATTTTTCGTATTTTGATCCAAATGTAATATGTTTTTAGGCGACAAACCTCACAAGTGTAGATTCTGCGAGAAAAGTTTTACGACTGTCGGCGCCTTTAAAAAACACGAACGGGTGCACACGGGGGAAAAACCGTACAAATGCGAGATATGCCAGAAAGGATTCACGCAAACTAGTTCGCTGAGTAGACATATGGATGGACATTCGGGCGAAAAGCCATATAAATGTTCAGTCTGCAACAAAGGTAAATGGTAGACGCACAATCGTGCTGTAAAAAACCCGATATTATTTATTTTGTGTCGAAATGCGAGTAGAATTTGTTTCAGGCCTTACCTCTGGAAGTTATCTAAGAATTCACATGAGATTACACAGAGGGCAAGTTCCATACGAGTGTAAATTTTGCAATGAAGGTTTTACTGTTTTATTGAAGTACAGAGCTCACATAAGAGAACATAAAAGCGGAAAAGACTTGAATAGAAATGTGAAAAAAGAGGTACAAAGTGACGATATAAAACCCATCGAAGAAGTGAATGTAACTGATATTGTTAAACAGGAAGTAGCATAAAGTGATAGGAAACAAAAATGTGTATAAGGGTGTTCCATTACAAAGAATTTTTAATAGTCAGTTTATGTTAATGTATTTTTTTGTTAACGAAGTTTTTGGGATTTTTTTGTTTTGTTTTTATTATATTTTTATTTATATTAATTAGTTGTTGATGTTGTGTAATGTTGTTTGCATTATTATTGAGTATGATTAAAATTTTGAAATTGATTTGAGTCACTTATAATATTATATTATACATTATATAATAAGTCGTTGACTGACGTATTTATAAGACTTCTCACGGCTACAGCTTAATATTTTGGAATATAGATGGCTCTGATCGCCTGCAATGTGTTTTCCATTGAAAATTGGTCTCCGGAAATCGTATGGTGAAGCATAGAACTGTCAAACATGACAGCCGCGGGCAGTCTTTATTAATACGTCAGTCAATGCATAAGCCCATTGTCCAAAATCTTTGAAATTAGGGCATCTAGTTGGTAATTTGTGGTAGTTCAGCCGATTCGAAACAACCTAACTTTTATGCTTTGTGATTCTATATCAAAATCTTAATTATTCGAGTTTGAAATATTGGAAAATTAAATAATTAATTTCTAAATATCCCTTTCCTTTAGTTCATACAATTTATAAATATCATCGCCTGCATAGGTATAAACTTTTCTACAAAATCGATAATTTGAAGGTCAAACAAAAGGAAGGTCGATTTAGAATTCTTCTTCGATTTTTTTTTGTGGGTTTCAACCTCGGAGAAATAACCAAGGATATTTCTCATCGAATTGATAAGTACAATGTCAATTCAATGATATTTCTCTGAGGTTTCAACCTTATTTCATCACATTAATTTGTGTTCAGCGCCCTCTTTTGAAGCAAGGAGTAAATAGGTACCTTAAAATTGTGGATACTGTGGATACCGTCTTATTTGAAAACTGGGACTAACTGAACTAAACCTCTGTCTATGCAGAGTAGTTTTTTCAACAGATCGTGTGAGGTCAAACACGAAATAAAAAAAGCCACACAATTATTATTTTTTATTTTCAAATACTTTTTCTTGGTAGGAACCAAAATTTTCATAAAGTCAGTCTTAATAATAATAAAACCTTACAAAATAAAAAATAAATTCTAAGTACCGATATAAATTAGAGGATTATTTACAATAAGATTAACTTTTTACAGGTGGTTTGTCTAGGCGCTACTTATGTACAATGGCTTCTATTTATTTATTTAAGTTAAAAATAAACGCATTTAAAATCGAACAAAACTGGGAAAAATCTGACAAAAAATTATTACCCGACACAAATTGGAGTTTTTTTTTTATATTATTTATTGCTTTATATCGGAACGATGTAAAAATAATCCTGTTATATTATAAGAAGTATGTAATATTTAGGCTCCTTTGTACCTAGGTAAAAATGGTATAACGTACCATTACCATAAAAAAAAAATTAAAATTCTTTAAAAAATAGCTGCATTTTTACACATTTCGACAGACTGATGTCGAAATATGTTTTAAAAGCCACGGTTTTCTGTCAAAATATCACCCTATTTCGGCACACATGAGAGTTCTTACTGGCCAACCTTTCTATTCCGAGATCTCCCTAAACTTTTTCGTTTGGCTTACGAAAACACCGAACAGTTTTATTTAGTTCTAGTGGCCTTTAAAAATTGGGGAAAATGTGTGCGAATATAAAAAAAACTGTTACTTCGAGATCTTTACAAACTTTTTCGAACACTCTCAAGACAAAAAAAAAAGAAAGAAAACTATCGAGGCCACATTGTTTTTGTGCGAGAATAATGATAGAAAAAAATAATAACGCAAAGTTACAACCTACAAACTACATTTATCACAAATCACAACTACTAGGTATCACGCCCAATCCACTGGGAGTTCTCCGCATTTTTTTTGTTTAAATCTACTAAACGAATCTCATGATTTGTGACGTCTACGAATCACAATGAAATTTGGGCCGGCACAACTTTCTTTTACCACATTGTTTTACAACAGCGCACTCTTGATTAAAAAAAAAATCAAAATGTTGACCATAGGACAAATGAACTACTTTCCATAAAATAAGGTATGAATCTGTCGCAACCAATGAACTGCTGTCAAATTTGTATACTTTAAAGTTATAAAACTGCCGTTTTCATTGTACGCTACTTCGTTGCTGTGGTAAAAAAAAGGAAAACATATTAAAAATCCCTTAAAAATTACAATTTCGAGCATAGATAAGGCCAGAAAACATATGAGAATAATATATAAAATTCTAACAATCAGAATTTTACATTTCATTGTATTCCTGCCTTAATACTGTTAAAAATAATATAAAAAACAATTAAAATCAATCAAATAAATAGGTAAAATCTGTTTTGTCTAAAAATTCTGAGAGGTCCTCTAAAATTATGTCATTCTGAATTTCCAAATAGAAATTAGCTACAAAGAAATTTAATTTTTAAAAGAATTTCTCGCCTATTTCCCGCTATTTTTGGCCCAAAATAAAACATTTACGCTATCGGTCGTTAGGTAGTAGAGGTATCTTAGCACCATTTTATCTTCATTTTGGGCGTAAGATAATTAGTGCCTTGGTATTTTGAAACTTTTTCTTGGTTCTTTTTGTGGTACGTATTTTTCATTTCGAGATCTCCAAGAAAACCATCTATCCGATGATTTTGTTGGTTATTTCAGAGAGTTCTTAAATTCTACGGTATGAACAGAAGCAGATTTGCCAAACATTTGAACAATTATTTTCGTTAGAAATCTTCTCAGAGTTTTAATGATCTCATATTGTATGGTTTACTAAAATTATTAAATTATATGGAATATTTAAGGCATTAATTGTCAGGTTTTCCAAAGGTTAAAGAAAATTTGTTGACAAATTCTTGAAAACAAAAACTAAAAACGCCGTTTTATACATTTTAATTTCTTTCTTTACACATTTTCTTCATGTTGTGGATTATCTGAAGAATATTCTGATAGCTGTCCAGTAGTGATAGAAATGTCGAAGCAGGTGTCAAAAAGTTGATAGAAATTCTAAAAATTAAAAGCGGACGTTTGAACTACTTTTAAGTAGCTGTTTTGGCAACATATTTTCTTTAAATTTTATTAAAAAGTAATATCTAATTAGATATCACACATTATTTCATGTTTTTTTTTAATTTACATTTTCTCCACGTATGTATTGACTTGATAGAAAAATGACAGAAAATTATTTATTTTTCAGATTTTCTTTGAATTGTATCATAATATTTTCTGAATAACAACTGGTAGTTGTAAGCAGTTGTGTGTAGCTGAAAATGTCCAAAAAAGTTGTCAGAAATGCAAAACTTAATAGGGAACGATTGAACTACTGTTAAGATGATGTAAACAACATAAAATGGTTTTTTCTTCAGATTTTCTTCAAATTGTGTGTTATCTGAAGAATATTGTGGTAGCTCTCAAGCTGTGGATAAAAGTGTTGTAAAAATTAGCATGAATAATGTGAAAAACTGAAAGGGGACATTTGAACTACGTCAATGTCACGTGTCTTTTTTCATCATTTCGAATGCAAGATTACATTTTTTTGGGCGAAGAAAAGGCCAGGAAAGTCATTTGTTAATTTGCAATCGTATATGTGAACTAATTAAAATTGAAAATCTTTAAGAAATACAGAACCTTAATAATAAACGATTGAACTACTGTTAAGATGTCTTTTTTTTTTGCTAACCGGTTGAATATTTTTTTTTAATTCTGTCTTTTTGCATTTGTGAACATTTGGCAGAATTTACTAGTCAAAAACGTTGGCAGAAATACAAAACCTTAATAGGGAACGATTGAACTACTGTTAAAATGTCTTCTTTTTTTCGCTAACCGGTCGACTAATTTTTTTAATTCTGTCAAAAAGTAACAACTAATGCCATACTTGGATAATATGTTCATAGCTTTTCGCAAATTTACTTGACAGAAAAACGACATTAAAGAGCAAAAGATGGAAAATTGTTTTTTCTTCGGATTTCCCTCAAGTTGTGTCTTATCTGAAGAATATTAGTAGCTGTGGATAAAATTAAAATTAGCATCAATAATGCGAAAAACTGAGAGGGAACGTTTGAAGTATTTCAATGCCATGTGTTTCCCATTTTTAATCATTTCCGAATGAAAAATTATATTTTTTCCACCACAGAAAGTTATTTGTTAATTTGAAATTGCATTTGTAAGCGTTTGGCAGAATTTACTAGTCAAAAAAGTTAATAAGGAACGATTGAACTACTGTCAAGATGTTTTCTTTTCTTTCGCAAACTGGCTGACTAGTTTTTTTAATACTGTCAAAAAGTAAGAACTTATGCCATACTTGGATAATATGCATAATTCATAGTTTTTCCCAAATTTACTTGACAGAAAAATTACATTAAAGAGCTAACAATGTAAAATGTTTTTTTCTTCAGATTTCCTTCAAATTGTGTCTTATCTTAAGAATATTAGTAGCGGTGGATAAAAATTAGCATCAATAATGTAAAAAACTGAGAGGGGACGTTTGCAGTACTTCAATGCCAGGTGTTTATCATCTTTTTTTCATCATTTCCGAATGAAAAATTAGATTTTTTCCGTTGAGGAAACACCGAAGAGAGTTATTTGTTAGTTTGCAATCGCATTTGTAAACGTTTGGCAGAATTTACTAGTCAAAAAAGTTGGCAGAAATACAGAACGTTAATAAGGAACGATTGAACTTGTTAAAATGTCTTCTTTTTTTTCGCTAACCGGTCGACTAGTTTTTTTAATTCTGTCAAAAAGTAACAACTAATGCCACACTTGGATAATATGCATAGTTCATAGTTACAAAATAATGACATTAGAGTAAACAACAGAATGTTATTTTTTCTTCAGGTTTCCTTCAAATTGTGTGTTATTTGAAGAATATTGGTAACTGTCAAGCCATGGATAAAAATGTGATAAAAATTAGCATCAACAATGTGAAAAACTGAGAGGGGACGTTTGAACTACTTCAATGCCGTGAGTTTCCCATCTTTTTTTCACCATTTCCGAATGAAAAATTACATTTTCTCGGGCGAAGAAAGACATCTGTTAGTTTCGCAATCGCATCCGTAAACGTTTGGCAACAACCGCAAAGATCACACGAGAACGAAAGAACCCCGCCGTACCGAGAACCGACCACCCGCCGCACTAACCACCCCCATCACCCCCCGCCTACACGCAATGCCGTCATGACAGTATGCTGTCCAGGTCCAGGTTCGTGTTCTGCTGCAGGTTCAGTATGCTGTCGATGGCGCTCTGCACCTGCTCGTCGATGCTGTTGTTCTCGGCGGCGTCGCCCGCCGCCGCCGCCGCCCCGCCCTTCGAGTGCTTGTCGACGCGGAAGCGCTTGAGCGTCTCGAGGCGGGAGTCGGCGCCGCCGCCGCCGCCGCCGCCCGCCCGCTTCAGGCTCGGCTGCTGGCCGTCGGGCGGCGGCAGGCAGCCGAGCTCGCGCTGGATGCACGCCCACTCGTCGTAGTCCTCGGCGGCGGGGGCGGCGGGGCCCGGGGGCGGCGGGTCGGGCGGCGGCGCCGCCACGTTGAGCAGCTCCGTCTCGTGGTCGCGCCGGAGCTTGAGCAGCGACTGCTGCTCGTCGGCGAGGAACATGCGGTCGAGCATCATCAGCTCGGAGGTCTGGTCCTTGCGCTGGAAAACGTTGGGGGCGTGCGGTAAGGACGGTGTCGAAATTCGGGGAGGGTGCGTGACATTTCGGAAAGTGCGGCAGGAGAGGTGTGATTTCTAAAAGTGTGGTGCGAACTTTCAAAATGTGGGGCAAGAAAGATTGAAATTTCAGGAGAATACATGGGTAAAAAGAGTGTGAAATTTTCATAAAATGCAGTAAAGAAAGTAACTTATAAAAACAATAAGAACTGTATACTTTCAGAAAGTTTGGTGTGAAATATGAGAAATTTCGGAAAGTGTGGCAAGGAAAATTGAAATTTCAGAATAAAACATAGAAAGCATGTAGTGAAATTTTAGAAAATACAGTAAAAAAGATGTGTAATTTATAAAAAGGTAAGAGGAGTATACTTTAAGTTTAATGGGAAATATGTGAAATTTGCGGTAAGAAAAATTGAGATTTCAGAAGGAAGCACGGAAAAAACAGTGTGAAATTTTATGAAACGCAATAAAAAAGTAATTTAAAAAAACTGGAAGAAGTATATACTTTCAGAAAGTTTGGTGTGAAATATGTGAATTTTCAGAAAGTGTGGCAATAAAGATTGAAATTTCGGAAGCATGGAATAAAACAGTGTGAAATTTTATAAAATGTAATAAAAAAAGTAATTTATAAAAACGGTAAGAAGTGTTTACTTTCAGAAAATTTGGTGTGAAATATGTGAAATTTCGGAAAGTACGGCAATAAAAATGGAAATTTCAGAATAAAATATGGAAAAAACAGCGTGAAATTTTAGAAAATGCAGTAAAAAAGGTGTGCAATTTATAAAAAAGATAAGAGGAGTATACTTTCAGAAAGTTTGATAGGAAATTTTTTTGAAATTTCAGAAAGTGCGGCAAGAAAGATTGAAATTTGAAAAGAAAGCATGGAAAAAACAGTGTGAAATTTTATAAAAAGTAGTAAAGAAAGTAATTTATAAAAACAGTAAGAAGTGTATCTATACTTTCAGAAAGTTTGGTGTGAAGTACGTGAAATTTCGGAAAGTGTGGCAAGAAAAATTAAAATTTCAGAATAAAATATGGAAAGGACAACGTGAAATTTTAGAAAATGTAGTAAAAAAGGTGTGTAATGTATAAAAAGGCAAGAGGAGTATACTTTCAGAAAGTTTGGTAGGAAATATGTGAAATTTCAGAAAGTGCGGCAAGAAAGATTGAAATTTGAAAAGAAAGCATGGAAAAAAAAGTGTGAAATTTTATAAAATGCAGTAAAGAAAGTAATTTATAAAAACGGTAAGAAGTGTAGACTTTTAGAAAATTTGGTGTGAAGTATGTGAAATTTCAGAAAGAACGGCAAGAAAAATTGAAATTTCAGAATAAACCATGGAAATGATGGTGTGAAATTTTAGAAAATGCAGTAAAGGTGTGAAATTTATAAAAACGTAAGAGGAGAATACTATCAGAAAGTTTGGTAGGAAATATGTGAAATTTCAGAAAGTGCGGCAAGAAAGATTGAGATTTCAGAAGGAAGTATGGAAAAAACAGTGTGAAATTTCAAAAAATGCAGTAAAGAAAGTAATTAATAAATACAGTAAGAAGTGTATACTTTCAGAAAGTTTGGTGGAAAATTTGTGAAATTTCGGAAAGTGCGCCAAGAAAAATTAAAATTTGAGAATAAAACATGGAAAGGATATAGAGTGAAATTATAGAAAATGCAGTAAAAAAGGTGTGCAATTTATAAAAAGGTAAGAGGAGTATACTTTCAGAAAATTTGGTGGGAAATGTGTGAAATTTCAGAAAGTGTGGCAAGAAAGATTGAAATTTCAGAAGAAAGCATGAAAAAAGTGTGAAATTTTCTAAAATGCACTAAATAAAGTAATTTAAAAAACAGTAAGAGGTGTATATTTTCATTAAGTTTGGTGTGAAATATGTGAAATTTCGAAAAGTGCGGCAAGAAAAATTGAAATTTCAGAATAAAACATGGAAAGGACAGTGTAAAATTTTAGAAAATGGAGAAAAAAAGGTGTGTAATTTATAAAAAGGTAAGAGGAGTATACTTTCAGAAAGTTTGGTAGGAAATATGTGAAATTTCAGAAAGTGCGACAAGAAATATTGAAATTTCGGAAGCATGAAAAAAATGGTGTGGAATTTCAGGAAATGCTGTAAAAATGTGTAATTTATAAAAAGGTAAGAGGTGTATACTTTCGGAAAGTTTAGTGTGAAATTTGCTAAATTTTAGAAAGTGGTAAAAAAAAGTGTGGTAAGAGAGGTGTATAATTTCTGAAAAATTTGTGAGAAATATGTGACTTTTCAGAAAGTCCAGTAGGAAAATATTATGTTAAGGTGCGATAATTAAAAGAAATAGTAAGAAAGTGAAATTGCGTAATGTGTGAAATTTCGGTGTATTAAGAAAAGTGTAAATTTCAGAAAGTGTGGTAAGAACGGCATACATTTTATGAAGTGTGGTAACAAATGTACAAAATTTGAAAAAGTGAGGTATGAACCCAGAAAATCGTGTGCTAAAAAATTTGAAAACGGGAAAAATGTGCGTTAAAAGTGCGGCGACAACTCACCATGCTCTCCTTCATCAGCAGGTACTTGTACTTGTCGACCATCTTCCCGAACTTGCCGATGAAGTGCCTGGCCGTCAGCTCGAAGATCTCGTCGGCCTTGTCGAGGTCCCTCTGCGACAGGACTGGCTGGTCCATGCAGTGGTACCGGATCAGCCGGATGCACGCGTCCTTCTTGTCCCGGAACGCCGTGTGGACGTCCGGCTTCACCGCCCCCTTCTGGTCCAAGTTCAGCTGGGTCTCGATCCTGGAAAGAAACCGTCGCAAGAGTCCGTCCGTTCGAACTACCCCCTGCCACTTACAGGTGGGCCTTCTTCGCGAGGGAATGCAGCGACTGCTGCTGCTGTATCTTCTGTTGTTGCTGTTGGTTGTCGTGTTGCTGGTGCAGGTGCTGTTGGGCCGCGGCGGGCGGTTGGTGTACAACGATCGGTTGTTTCAATACGGTGACGTTCGGAGGCGACTGTACTTGAGTCTGTTGAGACACCGTCGATCTGAAACGGTTGATTTTGTACGATTTGCACGTGAAATGGACAACTGCGCGAAAAACGACAGTTGATTTTGGACAATTTGCGCGTGAAACATACATTGCGCGAAAAATAACAGTTGATTTTGGACAATTTATGCGTGAAATGTACAGTTGCGTAAAAAATGACAGTTGATTTTGGACAATTTGAGCATGAAAAATATAATTCCGCGAAAAACAACAGTTCATTTTGGACAATCTGCGCATGAAAAATAAAATTGTGAGAAAAACAATAGTTGATTTTGGGCACTTTGCATGTGAAATGTACACTTGCGTGTAAAACATCAATTGGTTTTGGATAATTTGTGCGTGAACAGTTGATTTTGGACAATTTGAAAATTAAACATACAATTGAGCAAAAAACCGCAGTTTACTTTGGACAATTTGTGCTTAAAATGCACAACAGGGCGAAAAACAACAGCTAATTTTGGACAATTTGCGCATGAAAAATATAACTGCGCAAAAAACAACAGTTGATTTTGGACAATCTGCGCATGAAAAATAAAATTGTGCGAAAAACAATAGTTGATTTTGGACACTTTGCGTGTGAAATGTAGACTTGCGTGAAAAACATCAATTGATTTTGGACAATTTGCGCGTGAACAGTTGATTTTGGACAATTTGCGCATTAAACATACAATTGAGCAAAAAACCGCAGTTTACTTTGGACAATTTGTGCTTAAAATGCACAACAGGGCGAAAAACAACAGCTAATTTTGGACAATTTGCGCATGAAAAATATAATTGCGCAAAAAACAACAGTTGATTTTGGACAATCTGCGCATGAAAAATAAAATTGTGCGAAAAACAATAGTTGATTTTGGACACTTTGCTTGTGAAATGTATACTTGCGTGAAAAACATCAATTGATTTTGGACAATTAGCGCGAGAACAGTTGATTTTGGACAATTTGCGCATTAAACATACAATTGCGCGAAAAACAGCAGTTTACTTTGGACAATTTGTGCTTAAAATGCACAACAGCACGAAAACCAACGGTTAATTTTGGACAATTTGCGCATGAAAAATAAAATTGCGGGAAAAACAGTTGATTTTGGACAATTTGTCTAAATGTAGTTGATTTTGATCAATTTGCGCATGAAATATACGATTGCGCGAAAAAACAACACTTGATTTTGGACAATTTGCGCATGAAACATACAATTGTACGAAAAACAACAGTTGATTTTGGACAATTTGCACATGAATTATACAATTGTGCGAAAAGCAACAGTTGATTTTGGACAATTTGCGCTTGAAACATACAATTGCGCTAAAAATAACAGTTGATTTTGGACAATTTGCGCATGAAACATACAGTTTATTTTGGACAATTTGCGCACTGTTGTACCTACCGTTGGGTTGATATCACATGGTTGGGGTGAATGCCGTGCGGGGGGTGAGCCTGATGATTGTTCTGGTGGCTCTGGTGATTTTGGTGGTGGTGCTGCTGCAACTGTTGATGCGTCGGATGGTGGTGGATGGTGGTTTGGGTGCCGTGATCGCCGGTCGAGGTGGCCACGCTCACCGACAGCCTCGGCGCCGTGTGCGCCTGTGTTGTGATCGGCTGAAAGAGAATCTCGTGACGGCTTATCGCCAACAGGCGTGGAATTCGTATACGAAACGAAAGGCCCCGTCCCGAAAGAAAACTCACAGGCGACGGATAGTGATAGTGGAAGTTACAGCAGCTGTACACGTTGTGCACATGCATGGCCAAGTGGAGATCCGCGACTGAGAGACGGGACAAGGAAAACGTCAAGATAGCTTTCGTTTATCTTATCTGCAAGGCAAATTTTATTCGCGGAGATAAACGAAATGTTTTTAAATGTGTAGATGATACATATTGTAGGATTTGTTTATTTTTTCAGATTCGCTATCAGTAGGCAGAGTGGTAGGTCGTGTATATTTGGATTTGCAGAACGTTAGATAAAAAAACCTTCATTATCTTTTGTTACATTGTGCAAAACAACGTATAATAATTTTTGTATATTTATTTGCGTTGAAACTTTTTTCGTGAATTTTCTAAACGCAAAAACAATTTTATTGTCGTTCGATCTCATCTAGACCACGGTCCAAAAATAGAAACGTATTCGGTTTGCTTCCACGTGAAAAATTAGCATATGTGACATACATTTAAACATAAATTGCGACACAGTTATGTATAGCCAATATCAAGGACGATATTTGTAATTTTATAATGGGTAGTAGACATCGTTTGTAACAATTCCTACCTTGTTTGTTTCTTTCTTGTTTTGTTTGAGGAATGAATTTTGTATTTTTTTTTAAATCATATTTTAAAAATGGTTTTGAAGAGGTTAAAATCTTTTCAACGTTTAAAGAAAATTCACCAACCAATTTCTGAGAAAATTGAAAATTAGTTCAAACGTTCCCTGTCCATCTTTCTTCTGAATTTCGGAATTTTGTATGTTTTTCAAAGACAACTATAATATTCGTATTGTATAATTAAACATTTTTCATATAAAGTAACAGTTAGATGGAAAAGCTATATTGTAAATTGTTTAATAAGTTAGATGATACCTTGCAAAATGCTTTTCAAATTTTACTGATTATATTCATTTCAGGAAAATTGTAAAAGCTCCTAAACATTTTGGAGTTTCACTATGTTACTCTCTTGTTTGAAACAAATATTTTTCGTTATTACATTGCTTGTCTATCTTTAATACGAGATCCACAAATTCGAGTTAAATAAATTTAGTATAAAATTTGAATACGGAATTTTTCAAAAACGGAAAAAGATAATGCCACAAAGTTTAATATTATTTTGATTGCCTTGATGAGCAGATTTCAAAAATATATAGGGTGTTCCCTTTAAAAAAACATAAGTTATGTCTGCCACGGCTTTCTAAAACACACTGTATAAGTTCCAATAGCGTCACAAAAAAATTTGTATTAGTATCTAAAACTTTTATAAAACACTTTTTTTTCTAACCTCAAACACTAACAAGTTAAGGGGGGTGTCAATTTATAATGAACCACCCTGTATATCATGAAGCAGAAAACAGTCTTCTTACAAAGCAAATTCTTTGTGTTGTAAGTCTAAGTCACAGCTTTTTAATCACAAAATTATCGAGAAATAAAATGCTCTGCAAAAACTATAATGGCGCCAAATTTGAAATTTTCTAAGTACCCGGTGCAAACCGTTATGCACCCTGGGTATGTACCCATTTGGGAACATTCATATGTTCCCAGGTGCATTCGCTTGCCCATCTCTAGTGGCACATATATAAGAATAACCTTTCTGCATTTCCTATCAAAATCATCCTATATAAAACAATATACAACTCAAATATGCGTATGTGTAACTATTTGTATCAATTTGTACAAAATGTTCAAGCAGCATAGTCGCATTGTACACTTGCACAATTCGTGCCACACTTGTGCACATTTTGTACAACATGCGCAAACTATTTGCACATTTTGTACAACATGCACAAACTATTTGCACATTTTGTACAACACGGTCAAACCTTTTGCACATTTTGTACGACATATGCAAACCATTTGCACATTGTACAATCCGTGCAAACATCCACACATCTTGTACTATCCGCGCAAAATTCTCCCCGTTTTCACTCACCTGCAACGAGGTCGAAGCGACCGGCCTCTGCTGCTGCTGCTGCTCCGCGCACCTGCCGTTCCCCGGGCTCGCCTCGCCCTTCGCCTGACCCGGCGACGGCAGGTTCAACCCCGTCGGGTTCACTATCGTCAGCTGGTTGTTGTGGTAGTACACCTTGTCGGGCGGCAGCAGCTTCCCCGACGCCAGGATCTTCTGCTGCTCGGCGAACAGCAGCTTGAGCGCGTTCTGCACCTCCTGGTCGGCGGGCTGGAGGCGCGCCGCCGCCGACAGCGTGTGGATCTGGTGCTGGATGTTCTTCAGGTGCTGCTGCTTCTGCGGCGTCAGCTGTATCGTCGTTATCTTCTGCTGCGGCTTGCCCTCGCAGTTGTTGTTGTTGTTGTTGCCGCCGCCGCCCGTGTTCGTCTCGTCCAGTATCTGCCCGAGCAGCTTGTCGACGTCGGCGTTGGTGTTCGAACCGTTCGAGTCGCGGGCGGGGCTCGCTTTACGCTTGGCCGGGGACGCGGGCCCCTTCTGCCGCTCCGTCTTCGCCTGCACCGGTTGCACGGCCGCCTGCGGCTGAACCGTCCTGCCCTGCAACGGTTGCACGTGGTTGTGCGGCAGGATGTGCTTGTTCGCGTTCTTGGCGACCGCCTTGATCTGCTCCGTGTTGTTTATCGTCTTGATGCTGTCGTTCACGTTCTCCTGCAGCTTCACGCTCTGTATCTTTTGTACTTTCCTCACCGGCTTCGCCTTGGGCGACATCTTCTTCTCGTTCGTCTCCTTGCTGGGCCTCTGCATGAATATCGTCTGGCCGTTGACGGTCAACTGTCCGTTCCTCTTCAACTGTTCGAGTTGTTCGGGGGTCAAGTTCACAACGTACGACGCCGGCGACGAATTATTCTGATTTTCCGTGTGCTGAGGGTGCTGCTGCTGCTGCTGCTGCAACTGTTGAATCGGTTGCACGGTTTGTACGGGCGGCTGGCTCTTCTGAAACGGCTGAACCTTCAACACCGGCTGGGTGGTCTGCGTGTGCGCCTGTTGAAAGCCCTGCACGCCGTGCGCCGGCGACGCGATCGGCTGCGGCTGCACGGTCTGCACGCCCTGCGCGATACTCTGCACGTTCTGCATGCTCTGCGGCTGCATGTGCGAGTGCACCGTCTGCGTCTGGACGGCGTTCTGCTGCTGCAGCAGGCTCTGCAGCTGGCCCTGTATCTGCGACTGCAGGCTGTGCACCTGGCTCTGCGATATGCTGTGCACGGTCGGCTGCACCACCTGCGAGTGTATCGGCTGCGGCTGCACGATCTGCATCGGCTGTTGCAGGGCGTTGACCGTCTGATGTTGGATGGTCTGCTGCACGGTCTGCTGCTGTATCTGCGGCTGCAGCTGTTGCATGTGCTGCACCTGCGGCTGCACGGTCTGCTGCTGGACGGTCTGTATCGTCTGCGACTGCACCGTCTGCTGTTGGATCGTCTGCACCGACTGCTGCTGGATGGTCTGGACGGTCTGCTGGACCGTCTGCTGGTCCATCGACGGCTGGAGGACGAGGCCGCCGTTGAGGCCGAGAAGGCTCTGGAGTATCAGCTGGCTCTGCAGGTCCTGGTTGATGGTCGGGTCGTGCTGTAAGACGAGCCTACCGTCCTCGCCCATGGTCAGTTTGAAGCCGCCCGTCCGCTGCAGCATCAGGCCGTTGTTGATGGTGAAGTTCGGGGCGATGAACGAGTTGAACGGTATGCTTTGGGCGGTCGCGGCGGCCTGGGATGTCGTGTTGGCGATCATGCCGCCCTGGAAGTTCTGGTTGAGGACCTGCACCACCGGGGCCGCGTTTATCGTCGGCTGCGGCATGGCGGAGATCTGTATGTTCTGTATGTTCTTCTTGGTGTCGGCGTGCATGAAGCTCGGCTGGATGTTGTGCTGGTGGGTAGGTTGGGGGGTCGTCGGCACCGAATTGTGTTCGCTCTCGCTCTGCGACGTGTCGCTCTCGAACTGTATGTCGTCCTCGTCGCCGATACCTAAACAAAAGAAATTCGAGGTTGGCCTATCTATTTCTATCGTGGAAATTCGAGAAATGTTACCGGAAAGCTTCATAATATTGGCGAGGTCCAGTTTCTTCTTGACCTGCTTGTGTTTGGGTCGCTTTTTGACCTGCTGGGGCATGTGATGTTGCGGGGGAGGTTGATGGGGGGCGCTGACGATCGTCTGGTGTTGAATTTGAGCTGGGTTGATCGGTTGATTGTTTGCCATCTAAGAAAAGTTTATAATAAGCTTCAGCTTAAAATGTTTTGAGATTTTGTTGTTATAAAAAAAATACGACAATAAAACTGAGAGAAAATTTTTAAAGAGAATTATATTAGGTACATGTTACTTTAATCTGGACCGACACTATATTAAAGACCCGAGCATGACGTCATATTTCATTGTTGTTTACGGACTGGGGTGGCGCCACTCGACGAAAGAAATGGCAACTTATTATAGGGGGGTATTCTGTGGTTATTGGTATGTCAGTTACTGACGTTTAAAATGTCCCAAATTTTAAATATCCAGCTATATTATGATTTGTCTTCTTTTTACGGTATTTAATTGTCTTTGCGTCCAGTATTTAGCAGTTTTATCCTATTAACAAAGCTTTCATAGATAGATTTATTTGTGATAACAATAAATTTCCATGCACATGAAGAAACTGGTATGCACACTGCACAGACCGTTAGGTGAATTGCAGAAGAATAAACACTATTTTGAAATTATGGGATGATCTGATCAACTAGGTAGCAGAAGAAGCGAAAATTCTAGATATTATTTTGGAAGAGTATTTTGTAACGTATGCAAGAATGAAAATAGAAAATTTAGTTTATAGCTCCAAAGCGAACCGATAGTCCTCCATATAAAGAAGAAACTGAAAAATCTAATGCGTTTTATGCTTACTTACACTACAACTAGCCATGGACTTCATTTCAAACCAAAAGGTATGACATACTCTTGCTTGCTTTTTAGACACGCTTTTCTTAAGAAAATGCTTGTCAAATTAGAGGGACATAACAAACAAATATTTGATTTATTAAATTCGTTGTAACAGACACATTTGCACGTTTTTATTTTATAAAATGATTCTGCAACAATGGTGTTTTAACATTAAACCACCATGTAAAGTTGTTTCGTCATGTGGCGCCAGTGGCGATCGCTTGAAACAGCGCTATGCGCAGGTCTTTAATATAGTGTTGATCCAGCTTTAATATAAGAAAACACAGGGTCGCACTAATGTGCCAGTAATAACAGCAAAAAAAAGTTTGTCGAAGGTTTTTGTACAATTTGCGCAACGGATGGAACGGTTTGTACAATATTTACAATGTTTTGTACAATTTGTACGTAGGATTGTAAACGTAAGCCTTATTCCAACTGCAGCACAGAATACAACAAATTGAGAGCAAAAAACACGGGGCCTTACGAATTTGTCAGAAATGATAGCAAAAAAACACCAGAATTTCCCCGAAAAACGCTCACCTGAGTAACGTAGGTGCCGCCGCCGGCCAGCTGCACCCCGTTGGCCAGCACCCTGACGGCCATGGGCTGCCCGCCCTGCTGCAGCTGCAGCAGCGGCTGCCCGCCCGCCTGCAGCACGAGCCCGGGCGGCGGGCCCTGCGGCATCTTCGCCGACGCCGAGACGGGCGGCCTCAGCACGAACTGGACGCCCGGCGCGGCCAGCATCGGCACCTGGTTGAGCAGCAACGACTGGGCGGGGACTAGTGTCGTCGCCTGCTGCGCCTGCGCCGTCGGCATGACGATCTGGGGACTGGAAACGGGGGTTTCGTGAAGTGCGGGCGAGGGCTTGTCCAATCTGTGCACTGTTTTGTATAACATGCACATAGAAACATTGTAAACATAAGACTGCAACAAGTTTGTGAATGGGTATGTACAATTTGTGCAGGTTTGTACAATTTGTGCAGGTTTGTACAATTTGTGCATAGAGCCTTGTTTTAACTGCAATAAGGAGAGGTAGTGTTTGCTGTAATTGATCAAGAAATGTGCAAAAGTTGAATTTGTTAAGGTACAATTTGCACAAAGGTTGGGATGGGGATGAAAAGTTGTAACCATAAGCCTTATTCTAACTGCAACAGAGCAGGTTATAGTGTTTGCTTTAACTGATCAAGAAATGTGCAAATATTGAGTTTGTCGAAGTTGCGCAAAGGTTGGAATGGTTTGTAAAATTTGTGCGACATCTGTACAATTTGTGCATAGAAAAATTGTAAACATAAGCCTTATTCTAACTGCAACAGAGCTGGTTATATTGTGGCTTTAACTGATCAAGAAATGTGCAAATATTCATACAAGTTGCGGAAAGGTTGGAATGGTTTGTAAAGTTTGTGCGATGTTTCCACAATTTGTGGGTAGAAAAATTGTAAACATAAATCTTATTACAACTGCAAAAGAGAATGTTACAGTGCTTGCTTTAACCCATAAAGAAAGTTTTTGTACAATATGCGCAAAGGACGTGATGGTTTGTAAAATTTGTGCAATGTCTGTACAATTTGTGCATATAAAAATTGTAAACATAAGCCTTATATCAACTACAACAGGGAATGTTAGAGTGATTGCTTTAATTGGTCAAGAAAAGTGCATATGTTTAGTTTGTTAAAGGTTTTTGTACAATTTGCGGAAAGGTTGGGATGATTTGTACAATTTGTGTCAATTTGCGGACAAATAAATAGTAAACATGAAAAATCTGTATATACATTTGGAATAATAGACAAGTGACTACTCATGTTTCTTAAATATGTATTTTAACTTTAGTAAATTAGTGAAAATATGAGATACATAGGTGGTTAAAATCTCTGTTTAAAAATTAAATTATAGAAAAATTAATAATTATGCTTTTGCGCTTTCAAATTGAATTGAATTGAAAAAAAAAGGAAACACACCAGTTCATTTTTTATTTCGTTGACATTCAAATTGGGCTTCAGTTGACATATTTGTTCTCATTTCATCGAAATGTAGAAAACCATTTTATCAATTTCCACCAATTACAAACGCGCAATTTTGAATTAAAAATTGTTTCTAGATGGAAAAACTGTATGACAGCACCTGTCAGCAGTTTTTTCGAGTTTACCCGCGGCAAAACTTGACAGCTGTTGTATAATAGGTAGTATATTTTGTAAGCTATGTGTGTGCAGAATAATCTGTTACTCATGAAATAGTCTTATCAAATACCATTCGGGCATCTAAGTTTTCCTGTGAAAAAAAAATCCAAAAAAACAATGCTAAGTAATATTTTTTATAACAAAATGCATTCGTGCAGGTGCAAAAGTCCTCGTCTTCGACTCGGATTTTTGTTGCCACCAGCACTCTTGCTTCTTGTTAAAATATTACTTGGCAATTTGGCAACGTGTTTTTTCGATTTTTTTCGGAAAAATTAGATGCCCTTATGATATTACTTACGAAAATATCCATCAATTATCGACATTTTGCACATTTCCACCTAACGAATCTAATACCAAACAAACCGAATCGCAAGCTAAATTTACGTTCTCGAAACCACAGAATAGCTTCACAACAGAAGCGTCCATAAAGACGTGTGTCAAAAATAAGCGAGCCTCCATTTCAATTTGCAGAAAAATAACCAATAACTTTGGTCCTAATACAATCTGTTTGCAATGTGGATTAACGTAAAATCAAATAAAATGCACAATGTTTATCCCTTTAGAAGATATTTAGCGTCAAAGCGGGGCATCCTTTTGACATGTCTTTATGGACACTTGTGTCGTGAAGCTATTTATTCTGTGCCGAAACTCACCTGACGCTAGGCTTGGGCGACGGCTGGGGACTGGCCGCCGGCTTCGGCAGAATGTTCAAGTGCGGCTTCAGCTTGATGATCTGCGGCTGGGCCGCCTGCATGGGCCTGCCGAAGTTCGTGTTGTGTATGATCTGCATCACCGGGAAACTTGGCTGCGGCGTCGGCGGCTTCAGGCTCGGCGAGGGGCTCTTCAGGCTGGCCGGCGACGAGTACGGGCTCGGCGGGTAGCCGGGCGACGGGTTCGAATATGCGGGTGACATGTTTGTCACGATCTGGGGCTTCTTCACGAGGTTCAAATTGTTCGAACCGACGACGGTGCAGTTGGTGCTCAAGTGCTCGTAGTCGATCTTCTCCTGTTTGAATCCCTGGCTCTTCGGGGACTTGCACATCTTTTGGTTGGGCTTCTGAGACATCTTCGGGTCCCACTTCGGCTAGAACCACCTTCGCAGAACTACCCGAACTCGAAGAGGGACATCTCGGCGCACTTCCGACCGCCACCGTTCATTATCTCCGCCCGCCCTCCATCTCGCACCGTGGACCCGCGGATTTTTCGCCTCTTCACCTGAAACCAACAACAGTGTCCACAAACATAACCTGCAAGGGTTCTCGCGCGCGTCCGCCAAACGGGAAGCCGCGGGCCGCAGCCTCCCTCGACCGCGCGGACCGTCCGGGGGCCGTCTAGTGGGCCGCGCGCCCGGTTACCATGGCGATGCGACCGACGGCGCTCTTTTGTTTATAAACAATTTGGCGAAATCGCGACGGGCCACAGCCGCGCCGCCATCTTTTAATTGAACGCGATGCGCCGCTGTTTTTTCGACGGTTCGCCGATGCGCGATCGAAGCTGGCGCCGGGCGGCGTTGCCGGATCGCGCGGGAAGTCCGTGGGTTTGGCGATAACTCGATTCATAATATTTGGAGTTTATTTTTTTAAGGAGATTTTATCCCAAAATGTTATCTGGCGATGTGAAATAAGTGGGAAAATATTTAAAAACCTCTATATTGTCTTAGCAATATGTTCATATGTAAATATATATATACACAGGGTGTTTACTTATTTGTTTGAAAGGCCTTCAAAAACCACTTTTGCAAAGATTAAATAAAAAATGTTCAGGATATTTTTCTCTGGCCATCGCAAAATGCTGAATTTGAACTGCCCTGGCATTATTGAAAAAAATATTAATAAACGCAAAAGTATTTTTTCCTCCAAAAAGTTCGCACCATTTTAATTAACGTTTTATTTTGAAATTTAATTTTTGGGTTACCTTTTGCTTTAAAAAAGATGATAAATGACCCACTCAAACGTGGTCATGTGACTTTTGTTATCTGTCGAAAATTACATTTAAAAAAATATATCGCCAAAAATGGGTTTAGTTAGTAAAATATCAAAAAGTTGTACTTGAAAAAGTTGTTTGTTTTTCAATTTTACGTAAGTGTACCAAATTTGAACGCTCTACTAAAATATTTAGTTTTTTGCCGATTTTTAATATTTATGAAATTTCTGAAAATTTTAAAAACTCGAAACTTCGAAAAAACTATTTTATATCACTAGCTTTATCATTCTATTAATTTTTTATTACTAATTACCGATAAGAACAGGTATTTTTCAAAAGAAAATGATATTTACGCTTTAAAATTGTTATATTTGTTGCAAAGTTGATGTAGCGTCTAGCATTTGGGGTATACATTTAGTTACAATTACGTTTCCCAGTTCTAAATTGATGCCAAAATAATAATAAATTAAAATAGGTAGTATCATCAAACTATTTTACGCATCTAAGCAAAATTCTTGACTTTTATGGAACAAATAATTATTACCTTTAAGTTTAATTTCACATTAATCAATTTTGATGAGTAGGCCATGGAGAGAATATAAGCAATTGTTTTTATTTGACAGTTTGATAACTGTCAAATAAAAACAACTACGAAAAAGATCCAATTTGGGACACCACACCCCTGTATGGCAACATTTTTACATGTACCTAGGTATTATAGGTAATGTGACTTTTTCTCCATAAATTACAAATAGGTACGGAGTTACGCTAAGCTTGGACTTGGGAAGTACCATATCGAGAAAGATCAATAAACAAAAACAAATGAAACTTTGCCCCTTGACTAGGTATAAGTACCTACTTTCAATAAGGTTTTCACAATATCTCACAAAAATTAAACTAACAAATCCTGAGATATGAATATAAAATATCAATTATATAGGTAAAACAGGAATAATAAATGATTATTTAATGCGTAAATCACATTTTATTAACACCTGGTTACTAGGTATATTTAGAAAAGTAATCGGGAACATACTTCACCCCTAAAATAGAACACCCCTGTTTGTTTGGGCGGGGTTGATACTTTGTGTCCCCCTTCCTTATATGACCTACTTTGACCCCTTTTATTAAAGTAACCCCAGCAAATTACGTTTTTATTTGCATATTGTTAAACCGTCGCTTTATATTATTCCCATGTTTACTCAAGAAATAGTGTTTTCCAACAAAATAGATAATAGATCGTCTTTCGTCTTCCCGACGGGCCGCGTCAAAAGGCCGAACGAGACACGAGACAAAGACAACAGACGGGTCGCCTCCATATAAACGAGATAATCGATCTAAAACCTCCGCTATTCAAAAATCGTTAATACCCCCGATCTGACAACGCCGCAAATCATTCGCACCTATTGGACCTCCCCTCCCCTACCACCGGAAATGGACTCTTCCGATCCGCTTTTCCAAATCCCCGTCTAGTTTGTTTTCCCGTTTCCTACGCCTACTACCCCGAACAGCTGTTTCGGGCCCGTCCGACGCCGACTTTGATTCGTTATCTTTATTAATATGCGGCGCCCGCACCGCACGCACGTGCGGCCGTGCGGCAAATAAGCGAAATGGAGCCGAACGGCGGCGGTGGTGGGGGGAGAACAAAGAAACATCGCGGGTGGCGGCGCGTTTGACCGCGGCCCACCGCGTTTATTTCGATGCATCGTCGCGATACGCGGCTATTATTATTGCGGGGTTGTAAACAAAGCGGGCGTGTCGCGTTTCAGTTGTTTTTCCCGCGGCGTGGCGCGGCCAGCTCTGATGAGGCGGAGGTGGGGCGGGCGCCCGCCCCGTCGCAAAAAACGGCGGACGATCGTTCTCCGTGGCGTGTAGAAACACGCGGGCGAATAAAATGCCTACGTACCTTTTTGGCGGAATTCGGGGGCCCCGAAGGCGAAGGCGGGGGCAGACGCGGATCGGGGTTCACTGCGGCAAAGCAGGGAATACGGCGCGGCGATTGGCCGGCGGGCCGGGCCACGTGACCCGGAAAAAACGGGGGCAGGCGCGCGCGCCTCCTTCGACCTTAAGATAGGCGCGCGTACGGGCCAGCCGGACGTTTTTAAGGTGACAATCGGCGATTATAGCGCCTCGTGACGGTCGTTGTTAACGCTGTTTCGGACGTTTTTAACGCCGCCTCCCCCGATCCGCCGGCGGCCTTTCGCCTCGTTCGCCGTTTCCGAGAGATTTTGGCGGGTTTCAGCGGGGGGTTTTAAGCGGTTTTTTTCCACGGAACGGTTGTTATTTCGTTATAAAATAAATGATGGGGAAGCGAGGGGTGGGGGCGAAAGAATAGTGGCGACCAATAGGGAGCGTTCTGCCCCCTCCGATGGAAATCGGAGGAGAGGGAATGGAGGGGAAGGCGCGCGGCGTTGCCGAAGCGGCGCGGCGTTGCCAAGTTGCAGGTTTATTACTGGAATCTAAAGATTTTTTTGGTAGAGAGGAGGGAAAATATAAAATAGTGTTGTTTTTGTGAGATATCTTTAATAATAATAATAATGATGACAAAACTTATACTAAACTACATATTAAGTAAGAAGTTGGTAGATATTTCTAAGAAAAACAAACAAAATTAAAGGGAAACTATTTTTAGGCAAAAACAAACAGATAATAATTATTATTAATATAAAAATGGAAAAAAAAAATTTTTAGTTATACCTGTGTCCATGTTTACCATCTTTGTACAATCTTTGTTCATTCTCCCATTTTGATTAACTTTTTTTTGTTAGGCAGTAGCAAAAAGTATTTAAATAACTTGTTGTTTCCCTTGAAAAATACTAAAACGCGCCAAAAAAAATTTTACACAAAAACCTTTTTTTACTATATTTTACAAATATGTTTCGATTAGCAAAGTTATAAATACACATCTTTTTATAAACCCCAACCAAGAAAACCCTTTTCTTGGCGAAAGTATCAAAACTAGACATTATTTACAAAATTTCCGCGATTTTTTCATCCTATAACCTACGAACATTCCATAGTAGCCCAAGAATTCGAATTCTCGTTGAAACTCGGCATCGCCTGACTCGAGCTCGGTTCGTTTTCATTCATAGTTTCCGCAGTTTCTTGAGTCGAAATTATGGCACCGGCTTGTTCAGTATTCGACGACGGTTCCTGGGCGTTCGGCTCATCCCAATAGATTTTGAACCTCGTCACCCTCGGTTCGGACGCCAAAATATTTCTGATCACCTGAAATGCAATTTTACACTGTCAAAAAATCAATTTGACAACTGACAGCAGTCACAAAGCCGGCGCCCTCTAGTGGCCATACCACGAACTAACTCTAAAAACTTACCTTGTCGAATTGCGGCGGACTAGGCAGGTTTTCCCTCAATTCGGGATCGCTGTATTCGTTGTTGATAAAATATCCGACTCGGATAAATTCCTGAGACCTGTACGAACAAGTTAATAGGACAACAGTAACACCGATTGCATCGTTTTCAGGAATCCTAGACACGTTAGGTGGATCGGCCTGGAAAGATTCATTAAACGAGTTCCGACGTGATATTTTCGATTAACTTACTTGAAAAACGAACATGTGCTTTCCCTCGGGTATCGGTCCGACGTAAACAGAATCCAAAACTTGATCGTGTTCTTCGGATTCGGCAGATCCTACGTATATCATCTTCCATTCGAGATCTATGGAAAAAATGAGTTAAAAAAGTTTGAGGTTACAATTTGTTTGTTTTTTTCTTACCTTCTTTGAGCTCTTCGATGCACTCGAAAGTTATTTCGAATTGAAACGGGTTTAAAAATGGACTGGGATTGTCCATGACTGTTATGTTGCATAGTTGCACCCTTGCCATTTTTTTTTACAGAAAAAAAAACAACAAATTGAAAGATGATATTTACAACACTCGGACTGGTTTCTTATTTCAAAATGCTCACGATTAGTTTTTCGCCACAAACATCCACACAAAAACAAAATCTGTTTCCTCACCGATTTTCGTGGTTGGAATTTTCGATCTTTGACAGAATTTACGCGCGAAACGTTAATCAACTTTAAAACGCTAAAGTCACTAGAAATAATGTTGCTAACGTGCCAAAAACCACAGAAATAGTGACTTGCGGCTAACTTGAAGCTGCTATTTCTGTCGGAGTTACGTTACTTTGTTTGTACACCTGAAAGAAGAAGAGTAGTTATTTCTTGTTTCGACGTTGGCGACAGTGCCAAGATTTTTTTGTGGGAAATTCAAAAATTCTGGACAAATTCCGTCTTATTTATCGCATAAATTTGTTCTAAAACAAACAATCTAGTTTAATTGCCGATAGAACCAGACGATAACTTTGGAATTAGGCAAGTTAAAATCTTATGACGCAGGCGGGATTGAAAGCCGATTAAAAAAAAACATTAAATTTAATTATAGTCGACCTGTCAATTCTGAAGTTTGTCAGGTGTTGTGAAAAAGGTTGGAGCATTACAATAATAATAAAATGTTATAAATGAAGCTTGTGAAGTAAATAATTAGAACATTACTGTTGGCCAGTGAGTTATCTGAACAAAGGGGCTAAAAATAAAACAAACAAGATGTTCGATAATCCTAAAACCCTCGAAGATATTTGCCTGGACACTGTTTGCGACAACATTTTAACGTATATTGTACCCCAGATACAAACCAAAGAGGGCTGGTTGACCACTACCGAAGGCAGCGACTGTTACGATGATGAGAGGTGTGACAAAAGGTTCGTGTGTCATTTTCTTAAAGAAATAATCGTCAATAATCATATCTTTTCAGGTATAATTTTAGGAATCCAGACATATATCTCATCAACGAAATATCTGAGAAGCTAATGAGCAAGATGATGAAGAAAAGGCTGCTTTGCGACGCTACGTTAAATTTGTTTTCGTCGAAAAATACAACGCTGAAGGTTGTGAGGCTTAGAAATTGCAAGGTGTCGAAAAATGGACTTCAGATATTAAAGCAGCATAAGATCGTTGATTTGGAAGCTGTTAACTTGAAAAACGCCAGTGTCGGAAGCGTGCTAGGTAAGAAGTATTTTCGTCGTTTTAAGTTGTTACAATTATTTATACTAAATTGTTTAATAGATTGTCTTAACGAATGGTCAGAAATGAACATGCTTAACGCGAACTTCAGTAGATGCACTTTTACCGAGAGCATATCGAAGTTTACCTTCATGGTTAAGATTACAAAGTTAAAAAACCTGCGTAGCATAAGTTTGGCGCATAGCGAACTTAACCAAACGATATTTAGGATGATTTGCGAAGATCTGAAGTTTTTGCAAAAAGTCGACATCTCAGGAACGCAAGTGAAGGATTTGGGCCCCTTGACAATGTTGTCTGATAGATTGATCAGTCTCTCGATCAGTGTGAGTGGAATTTTTTTTTTGCCGCTCATACATAAGCGAAAAAAATCGTTAAATTCCTTTGCAATTGTTTTTAGAATCTGCAAGGTGCCAGCGAAACATTATTAGATACTCTGAAAGAACTTAAACAACTCAAACACTTAGATATTAGTTTGTTTAATGAGAAAATGAGCTTCCAAAGGTTCCGTTTTCGTGAAATGTTGAAGAGTGACGAAATTTTGCCGAGTTTGGTTTCGTTGGATATTTCCGGTTGGACAAATGTCGATAATGAGACTCTGTTGCGGTTTATAGGTACACACAAGAAGCTACAATTTTTAGGTGAGTACCTAAACATATAACATTTAAAAATATCTAAAAGAACGTTTGAACTACTTCCCCGCTAGCAAAATTTTACTTAACACTCGTAGCAGGGACTTTTAACGCTACAAAATCAATTCTCTTCAAAAGAACATAACAATTGTCATAATATCGCACTTTTTAGGGCTAGTTTTAAACACCGTAAACTTCGAGCCGTCGTTCTCGGACCCCTCGAATCCTCAATACCCGCAACAATTGACGATTGCCGGTCTAGCGACCGAAGACCAGATCAAAGTGACCCTGCAGAAGTACCAGGACAGGTCTAGTTACATACAGAAGGCGCTGTACCATCTGTTCCAACTGACCAGTACATTTTCACAACCGCGTCCCGATTTCTTTAAGTTGGTACTGCCCGTTATGGAGATGCACTCGACCTGGTTCGGAGTTCAGATGGCGGCTACGGCCTGTTTGTATAATTTGACGAGGGCCGAGCTGTCGAAAAGTATTCATCCAAGTGTTTTGAGTAATGTTGTCAGTAAGTTAAAAAAAAACAACATATATTTTCATATTACTCTTCTTTGTTGTTGCTTTTTTCTACTTGGATTAATAAATTGTGACAATTTTGTAAGTGTGGGACCGATTTTCTTTGTCAACATTACAAAAGTACAGCACTAAACACCAAAAAAAAAATGAAGATAATCTTACGGAACGAATGAACTACTTTGCAGTATCTAAATGATACAAAAAGAAATGTGACATTTTTTGTTGTTTTTTAAGGTTTGACTTTGCTGGCAATGGAAACATTCTCGAATGAGTTTCAGCTGCAAAAGAACGCTCTCCTAACATTGTGCAGCGACCGAATTTTACACGATGTGAATTTTGACAGATTTCGGTGCGCAAAGTTGGTACTTGACGCCCTCTGTGGCTTCGAGGATGTCAATATGAATCGAATGGCAGTTGCTATATGCAGTATTTTAGCAGCCAAGGTAA
Source organism: Pseudeuparius sepicola (assembly GCA_963920635.1). Lineage (NCBI taxonomy): Eukaryota > Metazoa > Arthropoda > Insecta > Coleoptera > Anthribidae > Pseudeuparius > Pseudeuparius sepicola. The sequence continues at coordinate 30,382,037 of OY987307.1, forward strand.
GAAAAGTATATTTTTTCAAATAGAGACACCAAAATTTGTTGTTGCCTATAAGTAAGAGGCCCCACGTTGGGCGTTTGTTGTCGTTGATAAGTTTTCTAGAGTAATTTTGATGTTTGATGTTCTTTGACACTTTCTTTATGAGAAATATATTTAAAAAGATTATGGAAATCATATTGCCCTGATATTCAATTTATTAGGTAGACAAAAAATAAAAAAAGGCCTCACGTTTGGCGTTTGTTGTCCTCGATAAGTTTTCTATAGTAATTTTGATGTTTCATGTTCTCCAACACTTTTTTATGAGAAATATATTTGAAATGATTATGGAAATCTTGTTGCCCTGCCATTAACTATATTAGGTTAACGAAAAAAAAGGCCTCACGTTGGGCGTTCATTCTTAAAAAGAGGATATAATGACCTAAAAACGTCTCTGACGTCATCAATTTGTAAACATCACCATATATGACAAATGTACTTCGAAATGTTGCCAAACCTACCAATGGGCCAAATGAACTACTTTCCAAATTAAAGCACAAAGAAATGCAGTTTTTTGTTAATCTGAAAAACAGTAGTTTCAAGTTAATAATGACAGTTCTGGGGCGCTCTAGAGCGTTCCATAATCGCTCTAGAACACAATTTTTTTTCGAATACACCTGAAATTTTTCTATAGGTTTCTACCGAAGAAACTTCAGAACTCGGCGCCCATCCGCACTACATGCGGAAACTCCTGTCGATGGTGCAAAACCGCGTGGACAACAAAGTCTCGGACATAACCTTAAAATTCACGCTGAGCGCCCTGTGGAATTTGACGGACGAGAGTTCGGCGACTTGCACCGTCTTCCTCGAACAGGGCGGGGCGAGGCTGTTCCTGAACGTCCTGAAGACGTTCAAAAACGATTCGGCCATAGAAACGAAAGTGCTGGGCCTGTTGAACAACATCGCCGAGGTCGCCAGGCTCAGGCACAGCCTGCTGATGGATTCCCTCGTCGTCGAGTTGCACGAATTGCTGAAGTCGCAGTACATAGACGTCAGTTATTTCGCCGCGGGCATCGTCGCGCACCTGGCGAGCGACGGGACCGACAAGTGGACGGCGAGGAGTTTCGAGCGGATCGAGATGTTGCGGGAGCTGGAGAGCGCGGTTAAGAATTGGAACGTGCCGGAAAGCGAGATGGTCGCCTATAGAAGTTTCAAGCCGTTTTTCCCGTTGCTGAGGGAGGATATGGACTATCAGGTGCAGCTCTGGGCGGTCTGGGCCATCCACCATGTCTGCACGAAGAATCGTAAGTCGTCAAAGTGACAAAAGTTTTTTTTATTAGCTCACTCGTTATTTTGTAGCTAAACGGTACTGCCCGATGCTCTGCGAAGAAAACGGCAACGTCTTGCTGGTCGACTTGATAAATTACGACAAAACCAACCCGCAAATTAGCCACATTTGCTACCAGGTAATTAGTACATTAGAAACAAACGCTGCGTCTTAAATAATAATAGTTTGTAACGTTATTTTCTCGTTGTGATTTTTTTTGCCTTGCTATCTTGGCAGGCCATGGAATGACAAGACAACTGTCAAGCGTCACGTTTGACAGCCATGGCCTACTGAAAAGTTATTACTGTTGTTAGAATCATGGGCGGCTATGATGGAGGATGTTGAAAGTATAGGTTATGTTTGTTGTTGAGTGTTAGGGAGCAGTTTGAAGTTTCTTTATTGATGACAGGGAAAAATCGGAGTAAAGCGAATTATATAGCTGCATTGTGATTTTTTTAAGGTAGGCTGTACATTTTAAATTTTGACGTATATTATATTTGAGATTACTAATTTTTTCATTTAGAAATTTATTCATAACCAAAGTCTGAGTGTTGAGTTGTTTATTAAGTGCCAATATATAAAAAAAATATATGTGAAAGAAGAAAGCCATTTGTGTATAAATATGAAGAAATTGTTAGAACATGTTACTATACTAGTAAAAAAAATTAAAATATATAAATATATACTCTTAATAGCACAATGATGTTTTGTGACCTCTATATTGTAACTTTTTTCTTTTTTGATATTTTCTGACACTTATTTAATTATTTCACGGACATTATTGTACGCTATTGCGGCATGATTGTTGTAGAAGTAAATCAAAAAAGAAAATAAAAATTCTCCTAATTTTGATGTGCTTCTAGTAAAATTTTATTGCTCATCGTATTTATGTTTATTTGTGTAATGTGTATGGTTTCGTTTTTCTGTAAATATCGTATATTATATGTAAATCGATCAAAAATATACTTATATGTATTATCGGCCAGAACTCGTCTTTTTTTATCCCCCTAAAACTACAACCCTGGGTATGATTTTGGGTACAAAAAAATCAATTCTGTACAAATTCTGTACTGAACATAAAAATTCAAGACATTAAGTATATGGGACAAATGAACTACTTTCTTCTTCGACGACAATTTTGAAAGTTACAGCTTGAAATTTGATATAAACTTTAATGAACTAAAAGCCTCTCGATGGGCCTCAAAATTGAAGCAATGGTTTTAGTTTTTTCTTCTTTTTTAGGAAATTGAGTAATAAATCTTTAGTTTTTCTGTGTTATTTTTCTACATTGATTTATTAATGAATTGTGATAATTTTGTAATTGTGGGACCAATTTTCTTTAACAAATTTAAGAAAATGCAGTACTGAACATAAAAAATCAAGGCAATCAACATTAAGTATGGGACATATGAACTACTTTTTTCTCAACAATAATTTTGAAAGTTTTGGCTTGAAATTTGGTATAAACTTTAATGGACTAGAAGCCTATCGATGGACTTTAAAATTGAGTCAACGGTTTCAGTTTTCTTTTTTTTTTCCGGAAAATCATTAATAAATTTTGGTTTTTCTGTATTATTTTTTCTCTACATTGATTTATTAATGAATTGTGATAATTTTGAAATTTTGTAAGGGTGGGACCAACTTTCTTTAACAACTTTAAGAAAATTCAGCACTGAACATAAAAGATCAAAACAATCAACATTAGGTATATGGGACAAATGAACTACTTTTTCTTCAGCAATAATTTTGAAAGTTAGGCTTGAAATTTGGTATAAACTTTAATGAACTAGAAGCCTCTTGATGGGCTTCAAAATCGAGTCAATGGTTTTAGTTTTCTTCTTTTTTTTGGAAATTTGGTAATAAGCCTGGTTTTCTGAATTATTTCTACATTGATTTATTGACGAATTATCGCAACTTTTTGTGTGAAACCGATTTTCTTTGTCAACATTACAAAAGTAAAGCAATAAACATGAAAAAATTAAGATAATATTACGGAACAAATGAAATACTTTTGCAGTACCTACCTGTACAAGTAAGTGCATTATTTCGTTTTTTTCTAAGTATAAAGCCTGGTTCATGCAGCAACTTTATCTTTTACTTTTACCTTATCTTTAAGAAATATTAAATGTGATTGGTCAGTTCAAATCAAGGGACAAATGCCATTGCTTATTTCTTAAATATAAAGTAAAATTAAAAGATAAAGTTGCTGCATGAACCAGGCATTACATGTATGTAAATCAATAGTTTTTTTTTCCTAAAACTAGTTATGATTTTGGTTAAAAAGAATAAAAGTCCAGTTTTAGAGTTATAGAAAATATCTTTATTTTCAAAGGCATAATATCAGTAAACATCACGGACAACGCAATGCCATGACATTTCGCTATAGATATTTCAACCATTTCTGTACAAATTCAACTATTGAAAAAACTATTTAATATTTACAAAATAGTGGAAACAAAGGAAAAGGTCACTTGGATTCTCTCAAGGGATCGCACAATAATTACTTCGTTCTCTTTTTTCGAACTGACTAAACAACAAATAATAATAATAATAATTAATCGAAATCGATATTAGAAATGTAAACGCAATATACAATTCTAGTGGATATGCACTCTGCATGCTAATACTACGACAAAATTTTGCTTAAGGTCATTAAAACAATTTCTAAAATTATCACATTTTTTTTTTCACACCCAAGCAGTTTCTAATGTCGAATATTAGCATACCGAACGTCCCTAAAAGCATATTGAAATATTTAATTTTGCTGTTCTTTTAAGGATTTCAGAACTAGACTTGTCGTTTTTCCATTTTGCACATAGCACAACGATATGAATCAGATTACCCATTTTCCACAATAGCAAAAGTATTCCTTAGTCCGTCAGTTGTCAAAACAAAGCCAACCGACCCTCAATTAGTCTCGCTTCATTTCAAAAACGGAAAAGCGTCCAAACTCACCCTGAAATCCCATCAGACGTGGCATATTTAACAAAACATAATCAACAACCTTTTTTCGGCGCTCCAAAAAATAAACAAAAGTCGCCCCCCCTCCCGAAAAACTATATACAACCACTGGGAGGCCGAACTCTTTTTGGTCACCCTGTATATTAATAACGACCCTTAAAATGCGGTATGTGTTACATCAACTCACAAATTAGGTATAATACAAAAGTAAACGAAATGAACAACTAATTTTGGGAAGGTATGTATATGTATAAACTATTTTTTTTTAATAATATTCATGCCCTCTTTTTTATATCGTTATCAGTCGTGGGTTTGGTAATGTTTTTTTTTAAGAAGTTTACTCAATCGATCACTATCTCGTATGATATTAGAGATATATATATTGGAAATGTGGGACATTTTTGGTGATGTTGATAAAAAATAAAAAAGTTTCCCGTATGTTTCCAACTTTTTGGGACACACTGTATATGGCGTTTGGACTCATGTTAAGGTTTAAACAGTCTTGAAATTTGACAAACAAAATGAGGACATACGCTTTTGTATTAAATTGCACAAATAAATAATTTTTGTAATATTTTCTTCCAAAGTTGTGTAAAACTACAAATAAAATTGCAAACAAATATTTTTTTTATATCACATTTTCCTGTTAATTTGTGAAAACAACATAGGTTCAAAAAATATGAAAACAGTATGACAAGATATTAGTTTTTAAAGAAAGTCTGTCAATCAGTTGCGGAGAAAAATACAAAACTGTCTAAGAGTAGTTCAAACGTCCTCTTGCATCCGCTGCATTTCTTCCAACTTTTTTGACATTTAATTCAATTAATTAAATATAGAAATTGATTTATCAGTTTTGAATCTTATTTGTAGTCTATAGTCCCTTTAAACAAAATAATTGACTTTCCGTATGGCCTCAAGATAAGTTTTCACAAGTGAAAATCAGAAAGACCAAGAATTTTTCCCAACATAGTTACCCTGAAAACTTTGCTAAAAAAAACAGAGACCCATTCCAGCAACAAACGCGATAGACCATCATCTACACACTATCCTTAAAACAATGATAAAACTTTATACCTCATCTATCTTTCTGAGTCATCCACCGCTCTGATAAGTATATTTTGATTTCGGAAATCTGCGTATTTAATTTAGCTTTAAGTATCACATCTTTTCCAGATAATACAAGACACTCCACGTATAGAAATAAGTATTGCACCCTGGCAATTTTTTTCGCTAATAATTCGTCGTCGAACGGGTAAGTTTAACAATTGGCCATTGCAAAAAAATGCAGTTGAAATTTTGCGGAAAAATAGAAAAGATACCCAACGGAAATCCATAACAAAGACGCTCACGTCTTTCGGAGTTCTCCGAAATTACGATTACCGTCACAATGCGGTTTACGGGGAGTTGTCACATTTGGGATGTTTTTCGGTTTCATAACCTCAAATATCGGAGGGTGGCAGAGTGTTGCATTGCCTGTCAATTGTCAAAACGCGTTTTTCAATGCGTATAAACGTTACTAACAAAATAATTATAAAAAATATATCTTACAAAGCAATAGTAATTAAATGAAAAACCATATGAGAGTCAGTATTCAAACTAACAATTTTTCTACGACTTGTCATTGGTGTTGTGGCGTTAGTAGACAAAAATAGTTCAAACGTAACCTTTGGCAAAATATGCCACTTTGTAGGATATATTGAATTGTATGAAATATTTGCAAAAAACTTGATTCGACAACTGTTAAAACTATACAACAATCGTCAAGAAACAATGCCAGCAACTTACTTTTTTAAGTAAAAGTAGTTCAAACGTCCAATTTCCCAAAAACTTGCCGAACTACCTCAAAAAAGTGCCGATAAGTGAGGTTATGTCCCCCGAACCCCGGCCACGCCCCCAACACTCGACTAGAACACCTTCCCCGGCCATTTTCGCCCATCAATCGATAATCACGTACGGCAATATCTTTAACGTCTCCCCGTCGTACGATTCCCTTTCCAGACATTCGAACCACTCACTAAACACTGCCGATTCTGTCCTCTCGCTGTCGCTGTACCTGTTGTAGGTCTCGCCCGGCGTCCTGTCGAGTTTTTCGTACACGTTCGGCACGATACTGTCGTACAGACCGTCCTCGTTCAGTTTCGGTCCGGGTTTTGGTTCGCCGAGGCCGTAATTGCCGTTGACGTTCGGTATATCGCTCGTGTGCAGTCGTTCCAACGTTTCGCCCGGTACGTCCCTCAGGTGGTACCGCTCCTCGAGTTCCGCCTTCGCCCTGCACCCCTCGTCCTCTACAAACTCGAACTTGGGGCCCTCGGCGACCTCCTCGTCCTCCACCGAGAAATCCGACTTGTTCTCCTTGAGGTAACAGCTGCACGCGGCCCGTCCGTCGTCCTCGTAGAGCACCGAACGATCCACCGGGGGCAGGAGCGAGTACGCCTCTTCGATCGTTAGTGATCGCGAAGTGTTCTCTTCGGTTTTTACGTCGGGCTCAGAGAGTTCCTCCTTCACGTCCTCGTCCTCGCCTTCTATGTCGTCGACGACGATTATTTCCTCCTCCTCCTGCCTTATCAGGCTTTTGTCGTTTATGACGGAGCCGCTCTCGATCACCTTCTCGTTCTTGGAATTGTACTTGCCCCGCAGGGAGTGTTTGTTCCGCGAGGCGTTTGTGTTGAGTTTTTGATCTATTATCGACACCCGCTCGGTCAGTTTCGCCGCCTTTTCGATCAGATCCTCTTTGGGTTTGACGATGGAATTCTTGTTTTGTATGCTGGCGAGAAGTTCCTGCGTGGTCTTGACCTTGGAGTTGCCGCGCGAAGCCGACACAGCCAACTTGTTGGAAAACGAACTTTCCGCCTCGTCGAGCAAATTCTTGTGGTTCTTCGACCCCTTTTTCCGGCCGCGTTTCTTCGGCGTTTGCGGCTCGACGACGGGGTCCGCCTTTTCCGGCGCGCTCGAGTTCGAATCGGAATTGATCACTATAACCTCGCGTTTCACTTCACTTTTCGCCGCCGCCGCCGCGCCTATCACATCTTTGAAACTGGAGTTCGAGTTGTCGGAAAAGTCAAAGTCGGACGCCCCGTTCGCCCTCGGCCTCTTGACGTTGACGTTCTCCAGGCTGTCCTTCGCCGGGCGTTTCTTGCCGGAGGCGGCCGCCAGCGTGGGGCTGACCTGCGGGCTCAGCCTCTGAACGGGGGTGGGGGGCGTCAAAATTAGCGGGGGACTGGTCCGTCTCGGTTCGACTTTCGCGGGCTGCTGCTGCTGCTGCAGGGGCGGGCTGGCCCTCGCCTGGCCGTTGGAGTCGGGCAGCACCATCGACCGCCATTTCTTGAGCAGGCCCTTGGCCCGTTTCGACAGCTGGTCGTCGGTCGTCTTGCGGCGGAGGTCGTTCACGTGCTTGCCCAGTCGGGTGGTCTGCAACAATACGGGCAGGATCGTATCGGTTTTCGGACATTTAAAACACCAACATCATAACTATTGTGGTGTTTTAAATGGAAACTAACCCTTGAATTTTTTGGCTATGTGCCACGGTTACTGAGAAAAATATATTTTTTTACAAGTTGTTCAAATGTCCAATTAATCAAAAAACTACAGTACGTGGCCAAAAAAATCCTCAAGATACCAATAATAATTATTATAATCTTTATTGCCAGTAGGTTTTAAGGGATCAGACAAAAACAACCACATTTCATGTTTAAAAACATTTTCCTTGATATTATTGACTCTGTTGGCAACTTGCCTGCACCAACATGAAATTGCCTTAGAAATTTGAAGGCCTTAACCTCAATTAAATTAACAACCTTTCAAAAAACCTCCGAAAAAATCAATACCAGAATAAAGCAAAGATATGGTTTTGATGCCCCCTAAGGTCAGTGACCTTTATTGAAAGCTAAATGTTAGGGTGTTTTCTGTTGAAATTTGTAGAATATATCAGATTTCAATTTACCAAAAGAAAATATCAAGTCAAGTGGGTAATTTATAAAGGCACAATTATTATTATTCTCTGCATGTATAATATTTGTTGTTGGGTATTTGGCAAGTTTTAATCGGTTTGCAATGTTGCCATGTTGTGTACAACATTATGAAATCTGCCTACTACAGCAATGAATATAACATAAAAGACTATTGCAAAATTTTTGATATTGTAATAAGTATAATAATATAGGTGTGACAATTTTTGAATGCTTACCTCCAGTAGTTCTTTGGTAATAACCACTTTTTCCAACAACGATATGATCTCCACAACGGCTGGCATATCAATGACCTAAAAGGCATAAAAGAACATTGAAATACGAAATTTGTTGGTAAAATTCGATTGATACATTGATGTATTATTTTGAAAAGACAAGAATATTAGAATCAAGAAACAATAAAGCAAAATTCAGTATCTAAATCGTTATGAGTCAAAAATAAATAAATATTGAAAATGTTATATAAACATTTCGTGTTTGTTAAGTTTATACTTATTTCTTGTTTTCATAGTACTTATCTGCGCCCTTTTATAATGAATTTAGTCACAAAATAAACTACTGGGAGTGTCTAAAATTGGGCTTCTAGTTTGGGCCTTTTTGTGGGTACTCAAGGCTTGTTTTTGTTATAGTCTCCACAATCGTTTGGAGGACATTTTCACACTTTCATTTTTAAAATTAAGCTGGGAAATCTTTACAAATAAAACTTTTTTTCAGACGAGCCTTACATTCACGGGCATACGTCGTCAACACAAAAATATGTTAAACTTATCGAAATTGTCTAGTCGACAGCATCTAGATACATACTATCAAGTATTGGAGGTTTGTTCGTCAGGTGAGGGCATACACAATCGACGAAATATGTCGGAAATATGAACTTTGAAACCTAAAGTACATTAAAAATTAATTCGGACATTATATTTCTAAAATTAAGCTACAGAGGCATATTCTGTTGACCTCATTAGGTTTTCTGATGTACCTAAAAAATTTACTGTTACAAGATCTCGCCAGTCTCTGGTCTTACATAAAACGCTTTGCATTGAAAAATTTGCATAAAATCAACACAAAAATATACGTTACAACTTATTGGAATTGTCTAGTCGACAGCATCTAGAGTTATTGAGTATCGGAGGTTTGTTCGTCAGGTGATGGCATACACAATCAACGAAATATGTTGGAAATATGAACTTTGTAACCTAAAATACATTAAAAGTAATTCGAATGCAGGAATCTTTGAATATATTCTATCGTTGCACTTAGAACTACTGTACGCTCGCACCTGACATTAATTTGAAAGAAAATGCGACACATTTTTTGGAAAAGGGTAAGAAGAGGAACTATACGATAGGAAATATACTACCTGCAACACTATGACTCTACAACTAAACGCACTTTGATAGTAGTGAATATATGAGTGACATTTGTACTTATTTCACGTTTTCATCGTATCTCTGCCCTTTTAGAATGAATTTAGCCTCAAAATAAGCAAGGTTTGTTCTTGTTTATCATTTGTAGTGTATTTTCGCATTTATATTTCTAAAATTAAGCTAAACGGGCAAATATTGTTGATTCCATTGGTGTTTTTGATGTAATTAACAAATTTCCCGATCAACTAGATGAAACTCCCTCCCCCACTCGCTTCGTTTCCGTTAATACTGTCGCGAGATCTCACCATCCACTCGACAGGCATATGTGGCACATACTACACTCCGACCTCGCATAAAACTCCTGGCATTGCAAAATTTGCGACAAAAATAGGATAAAACATTGAAATTGTTTAGTCGACAGCATTTAGATACTATCGAGTATTGCAGGTTTGTTCGTCAGGTGAGGACATACACAATCGATGCAATATGTTGTTTGTAACCTAAAATACTTTAAAAAATAATTCGAATGTAGGAATCGTCGAAAATATTCTATTGTCGCACTGTACGCTCTCACCCGACGTTAATGCGAAAGAAAACGTGACAAATTTTTGGGAAAAGGCTAAGAAGAGGAGCTATTCGATAGGAAATATAGTAATATCTAGGTTGTATGACTTGACAAATAAACGCACTGTGAATAAATGCGTGTTGTTTGTTGTTTTTATTTATTTGTTGTTTTCACCGAATATGTGCCCTTTCAGAATGAATCTATAGTCCTAAAATAAACTACGCACGACGAGTGTCTAAAAATCTGGCGTTTTCTTTTTGGGGACTCAAAGTTTCTTTTTGTTTATCATTTGTAGTGTATTTTCACATTTATATTTATAAAATTAAGCTAAACGGGCAAATATTGTTGATTCCATTGGTGTTTTTGATGTAATTAAAAAATTTCCCGATCAACTAGATGAAACTCCCTCCCCCACTCGCCTCGTTTCCGTTAATACTGTCGCGAGATCTCACCATCCACTCGACAGGCATATGTGGCACATAGTACACTCCGACCTCGCATAAAACTCCTCGCATTGCAAAATTTGCGACGGAAATAGGATAAAACATATTGAAATTGTTTAGTCGACAGCATCTAGATACTGTCGAGTATTGCAGGTTTGTTCGTCAGGTGAGGACATACACAATCGATGCAATAGGTTGTTTGTAACCTAAAATACTTTAAAAAGTAATTCGAATGTAGGAATCGTCGAAAATATTCTATTGTCGCACTGTACGCTCTCACCCGACAATGCAAAAGAAAACGTGACAAATTTTTTGGGAAGAAGAGCTATTCGATAGGAAATATAGTAATATCTAGGTTGTATGACTCGACAAATAAACGCACTGTGAATAAATACGTGTTGTTTGTGGTTTTTATTTCGTGTGCCCTTTTAGAATGAATCTATAGTCCCAAAATAAACTAGGCACGGCGAGTGTCTAAAAATCTGGCGTTTTTTTTTCGCTGGGGACCCAAGGTTTGTTTTTGTCCATATTCATATTTCTAAAATTAAGCTGGAAAATCTCCGCGAATCCCCCCCCTCCCCCGTATTTTAACCCGTCGACACCGCGGCGGCGGTGTCGGGAAAACCTCCCAGCCTACTGCGCGAAAACGCCAAAACCCCCCCTCGTTTCCGTTGAAAACGGCGGTCGCGACGTTCCGCCAGTCCGGTCGGCGCGGGGACACGTCGGTACGGCGGTGGCGCTCCCTTGGCGGACCGCCGCCGCCACGGGACCGACGGGATCGCCGCCGTCCAAAATGGAGGTTTTTCGTGCGGTTTATCGGCGTAACCGCGCGCCCCCCCGTGCCTCACATTATATTCGGCGTCCAGCGCTCCCAACAGCCTGCGCGTCAGCTCGACGGCGTTGCTCTGCATCTAAACGCGGTCGGCGCTGGCTCGGCGCCGGAGCGTACCACGCGGCACCGCGCGCCAGCAATGGCGGACCGACATTGCCGTCCGCCGGCGGTCGGCGGTGTGCTGACGCCCGGCATCGTCCTGACGGGCGGCCGCTGGTGGGGGCACTGGCGGCCGCGGCGCGCGCCGGCACCCGACCGACCCGTGCCAACCGCGCGCCGCCGAAATCCCCCAGGACGGGGCCGCGGCGCGCCGCCGCCGCCCTACCCGCGCCGTCGGGGCGCCGCGCGCGCCCCCCGCCGACGGCCCCGCGCGCGTCGCGTCGCGTTCGGCGCCTAAACGCGAAAATCGCGGACGGGGCGACGTCCCGGCGGCGCCGTGACGCGGCGCCGGGGAATTTGGTCGCGCGCGGTTGGCGGCGGCGGGCGCGCGCGACGCGCGGCGGAAACGCGCGAGCGGGCGACGCGGGAAGTTCGAACGCGGATTAAGGGGGGGGGTACGGTCGAAAGACGCGGTCGTGACGTCACGGACGGGTCGGAATCGGTTGCGTTGCGCGAATTACGAACGGGCGGTGATATAATGCGAGAATGGTGGCGTGGGGAAATTCAAGTTCGATTTCGAAACCGATAATCGGGGTGGGGGGGGGGCGTCTTGAAATGTCGGCAATCGCGAACGCGTGGCGTTTGCGTTTGAAATTTGGCGAAATAAAGTTGGCCGGATGAGCGGGCCTTTGACCCGCAAAAACCGGATATCCGGCCGAATCGGACTTTCTAAACGCCCGGCCGGAGCACTTTTTCGAAAAACGCCCAAAATAAACTCGGAATGACTCGAAAATCGGCCCACTAAAGCATTTCTAAATGGCCGACCAGCGCAAATCTAAAAGATTTATCGATTCAATGATTTAAATAATTAAGAATTTTAACCATTAAAAATTGCATATAAAAATATTTAAATAACTCAAAATGATTTACATTGCTAAAAAAGATCTAAATATAAACGATTTAAAACATTATTATGATCAAAACAAATCATTGTAATAATTTAAATAATTCTAAACGAGTTAAATCACACACAGACAAAAAATGTGAATGTCGTTTTTTTTAAATTTATAAGTTTCCCAAATTGATTCAAGACCGTTTTGAAGAATTTATAAATACCCGAATAAATGATTTAAATCTTCCAGTACAGTAAAAAATACACCTGTAAGATCCAAACCACCCAAGGAAAGTATTTAAATCATAAATAAAAAATTACCACTTACGAAAAAGATTTAAGATACCTATATTTTAATTTAATTAATAATAATAATTAATTTAATTTAATTCCCTTTCCATTTCAGAGGATTTCTCATAACTGTCAATTTGTCCAAAGTAGAATTATCAAAAACTCATCTTTGCTCTTGAAATTAAATCGACAACTGCATCCAACTTCATCTCATGGTTAAAACCCCCTGATGACTTGAGCTAAACTTGGCAACGGATTTTTAATCACAAACTGAAGTCATCTGCAGTTGTCAGCTGTTCAATCTGTCACTTGTTAGCTGTCAATACTGATGCACTGTCTGTCAAATTTGTTTACTTTTTTGTTTCCAAATTTATTCTAATTCCAAATCAATAGTGTCTATATAGTGATGTTTTTAAACGGGATTAACAACAAATTGCCAAAATCTCTTAAATTAAAGCAAAAAAAAATTGAAAGCGATTTTGGCACTTATCTAATAAACTATAGCCACGAATTAAACTTAGAACAAATAATCTGTGCTATAACTTCAAGCTAGTTTAATTCATGTCTCCCATGATGGATGGCAGAAGTAGATAGTTGTATGTCTAGTATACAGTGACCGGCAGAAAGTTGGACACAAATGGAAAACTTTTTTATTATTAATTTCTCAGAAAATTTTATTCTTGATAAAAGTTGGTGCATCATTTCAAAGTCAAAACGCACATATCAAAATTTATATATCTCTTTTTGGATACGAGGTAGATTCAAAAATGTCAAATGTCAAAATAAAATAATGTCAGCAAAGTACCCTTATTTTTAAAATACGGTAAAAAGTTACTTACAAAAGTTGTCTGTAATCAGAGGGGGATGTCAGATTTAAAGTCACAGCCACCTAGTAAAAAAAAAATAAATTTAACTTTTTTGTATTTTTTTCGACCACCCTGTGTATTACAAAAAACAAAATACCGCAAGCGCAACTTATCATCGGATAACACATGAATTTGCTACAAAACTTTAATTTTGTTCGATTAGCAACTAGAAATTTAAATTTAAATTTGTGTCCAACTTTCTGCCGGTCACTGTGTATGTTTCACCCTTGTCTATAAGTTTTCAGTCAATGCTACAGTTTTATACAAAAAAAATCACGGTAAAACCTTAAATAATAAACACTATTTTTGTTGAAAATTTATTCGACCCTTGTTACAAACAAATCACTTAGCACCTATTTACAAAAACACGGCCCCGACGGCTCACACTTCTTCGAGCAGCGGAAAGCCGTCCTCGCCCTTCGATACCAAAGCTTCGATATTATAAAACGCAGCATGTAGAGTAATGATGACCATGGAGGCCCCGATCACCCAGAAAATAGCGCCATGGGCCCCCACCATATAATAAACGGGCATCGAGCACAATGCCACGAGTCCGTACTGTTGGGCGAGGGTCAAATCTTTGCCCAATATCGACAGTTTATTGCCGGCGACGTAGCGTTGGTTCACCTTCCAACCCGCGTAAAAAGTTAGGGCCACTGCAATGAGGATCAACGGAGAAGAGATTCTAGAAGAAAATTAATGCAAGCTAGAAAATGCTTCGATAAAAACTTTATATCAATGTCGTCTGTTACTGGGCCAAGTAAACAGTTTGTTTACAAAATGTAAACAACGTCTACGAGATAAACTCGTTGGCAAATTATACAGGGTACTTCATGTAGTTTTATTTAAAAATACTTCGCACGAGATATCTGATTAGATTTGAACCTATACAAAATGAAGCTATTTTATGTTCCACTGCATAATATGGTATTAATACAAAGTGCATTCGGTCATGAAGTATCTAAAAATAACTTATGGACCAACAGATTACTATTTTAATACTCAATATTCAGTTTTTTTTTTTGTGATTTCTAGGCTTTGACCTCAATTAAGTGTTTAACCGTTTGTAGTAGGAATTTTAAAATTATTCATGGGTTTGATTTCAAAATTTTGCAAGTCACTCCTTGGTTATTTATCAAGTTTGTAGGAAACGTGAAAAATTCTTTACGGATCTTAAAACAACAGAGTGTAAATATTGCTTAGTTCTCTAGCTATAACTTTTTAATAACATTCGCGAATGTGACCTACTTACGTAAACGGTGTTAAGTGCAAAAAAATACTCACAAACAATAAACTATTAGTCCCAGAAACACAAACAGGTAGTTCGCTTGGAAATATTCGACGTTTCTCATAATCCTCCGACTTAATCTCGGTATCGACGGTGGGGCTTTAAAATTCGACGACTGCACGAAAACCAACCATGGCCTCACGTGCTGCCTCTGCTGGAATATCCATTCTTTCGGATTCGGTATTTGCGTTGGAATCTGGAGAAGGCTACAAAAAAATACTTGCCGATTTCTGGAGAAAACAAAAAGTGAGGTTACCTTCTGAAGTCTGCGCTTTTCTTGGTATCTAAGGGAGGTTCCATCTCGCCAGACACATCTACGGCTACATCGGTCATCTTTGGGCCGTTTTAAACTACAATTTGTGCGAATTAAATGGGATGCATTCGAAAATTTTGGATTTTTTCAAAGTTGGTGACGTGTGTTTATTTACTTTTTTGACAGAAGCTAGAGCCATTTCATAGAAGCTGGTTGATGACGTAGACAGAACAGCTGATTAAATATAAAAAACAAAAACCAATGTTTGCCACATAAACTTGACAGATGACATGACAGTCAACGCTCACGTCCAAGTACCATAAACTAGACAGAAAGTCTATACTAAAATAAAATAACAACTCTTACGCCTGATGTAAACAAGAACGTGTGCGTTGAGATTTTCTCCAGAGCCGCACTGAGGCACGACCTTTATTTAATTTTAGTTTTACAATTGTTTACGTCAAAATATTTCGGAAAAAAATTATTAATGCATTCGGGAAACGAAGCAATTAATAACTAGGTTGAGAAATTATACAGCTTAATCCAAACAATAATAATAATAAAATGCTCTGCAGTTACTAATAAGATCACGTGTGTAACGAGTTTGGAAGCGATTCGCGCAAGCCGTCATCGCGTGACAAAATGTATGCAAAAATCAAACTTTTCCAAACGTTTTTATTGTTATACTTAACGGTCCTCGTAAAATAAACTGGCTAGTCCCTTCGCCACTTTTTAACCATCCAACAATGTGTAATTGAACATCCCATAAATACTCAACAAACCATATTAAAAGTTATGTGTTTTGACCACAAAACCCAAAAAACTCACGTTACAACTAAATTTCAATGATTTTTATCACGCGATGACGTAACCCGAAACGACAAAATAATGAGACGAGGTTACGTCTTGTTGTGTTATGATGTCCGCGTCCATTCTGTCAATCCAAACCAAACAAAGAACCCCGACCGGCCAATCAGAGTCCCGCATCGCCGTATCGAGCGATTTTATTGGTCGAATCGAATGCAGATGCGTCGTGGATGCGTCACATCGAAACCTAACCGTTTTCGGCGTCCCCTTGTTTTTGTGCGACATTTGCGTTTGGAAAAAAACAGTTTTTAAACAGTTTTTAAACGATGTCGTTCGTCAGGTCGCTCGCGGACGAGCTTAAGGACGAATCTCACGAGGATTTCGACACGTCGTCGGGCTGCGATATGAGCTTCGAGCTGAGCACGGAAAACGCCACCTTCGCCAGTCCTGTGCCGGTGCGAAAAATGGATTTCGTCAAGTGCGAGAACAACAACAACACACCCGCGCCCACCAAGATGAGCTTCAGCCCGCCGTATAAGAGGGTGAGGGCCCTGAGGCTTTTCGACAGTCCGCTCACGCCCAAGACGATCATTCAGAAGTCCGCTGCTAACACTCCGATGCCGAGAAGTAGGTTGTTCGGGGACAAGCCCAGGGCCGTTCCCAGCGCCTACGCTAAAAACGAGAGGCCCATGGCGAACGTGAACCCTTTTACGCCGAACGGTACGTTTATTCTTCGTCTCGAACGCTTCTTTTTAAATTTTATCTTGTAGGTATGCTTCTATCGAAGAAAAGGTCTCGTTCGATACGATCTCTGGCCGACTCGCCCAAAATCAAGCCTCCGAACTTCGATTTAAACGATTCGGACGCTTCCGACGTGGAAATCGAACAGCCGACGAAACGGGTGGCGTTACAGGTACGTTGCGACGTTTTCACGAAGGTTTTTGCATTATACGTTTTGTGATTGTTTTAGGAAAGTAACATTTCGCGTTACCATCAGGAATTTTTGGAACTGGGGCTGATAGGAAAGGGACAATTCGGTTGCGTGTACAAGTGCGTTAATAGGTTAGATGGTTGCGTTTATGCCGTTAAGAAATCAACGAAACCTGTGGCCGGAAGCTCTTTCGAAAAGACGGCATTAAATGAGGTTTACGCACATGCGGTTTTGGGTGAGTCTAAGTTTTTTTTATATATATTGCAAAAATTCTTCATTCTCGAGGTATAAGAATCAATGACTTGAAATCGGTTATATTTTTACAGAAAGTTCTTTACATAAATTGGACATTTGAACTACTCTTAAAAAAAACATTTTCTCAGAACTCCTGGTACTTGAAAGGGTAATTTTCATTTGGAATGAAATGCTTGTTACGCAATAATAAGTTTCTTGTGTTGTTTCTAAGATGATTTCTTTGAAAATCTTATTTTTTAGCACAAAATCTTCATTCTCGAGTTAAAGTAAAATAAAAACCATTATAAAATGTTGCGATTTGACATTTAACAGACAGTTTCGTGATCAAAATATCTCCAGCTTTCAAAAAAGTAACGTCAAACGATAAATAGGCTAAATTGGACATTCGAACTACTTTAAAAAAATATAGATTTTTCTCAGGAACGATAGCAGTTATCAAAAAACTTCAAGAGATAGTTTTCATTCGAAATGCTATACTCTTACTATGGATTAAGCTTATTGGTGTCATTTTACGACGATTTTCTTGAAAATCCAATTTTTTTTCAGGAAAACACCAACATGTTGTTCGTTACTATTCAGCCTGGGCGGAAGACAATCACATGATAATCCAAAACGAGTATTGCAACGGTGGTTCGTTGGCGGACAAAATAGCGCAGGAGGCGCTGAGCGGTAGCGAACTTCGTAGGCTCATACAGCATGTTGCGGAAGGACTGCGGTATATTCATTCCGAAGGTAAGAACATTTTTTTTATGTGATATGTGCCGTTATTTATTTGTTTGCCTTTTCAGGTTTGGTGCATTTGGATCTGAAACCCGGGAATATTTTCATTGCGAAGGAGAAGAAAATAAACGTGACCGATTACGATTCGGCGGACGACGGCTTCGAAGATTTGGACAGCAGCATGTACGAGGAAGAACTAACCTACAAGATCGGGGACTTGGGGCACGTGACGAGCATCAGCAATCCGCAGGTGAGTTGTAAACTTTGCGGCATCAGAACACTTTATGAAGAAGCCATAACTTGACAAAGAAAAGGGAATCTTTATTATCGAAATAACGATGAGAAAATGGCGCGATTTGACATTTGACAGACAGTTTAGTGATCAAAATGTCTCTAGATTTCGATAAAACTACGTCAAATTGGTAAATTGGACATTTGAACTACTTAAAAAATATTTTTTTCTGAGAAATTGTAGCAGCTATAAAAAAGAAAAAATCAGGTACAATTTTAGTGGAGTTTTTGCGACCATTTTCTTGAAAATATTATTTCTTTATTGCAAAGTCATAATTTGACATTTCACAGACAGTTTAGTGATCAAAATATCTCTAGATTTCGATAAAATTACGTCAAATGACAAATAGGGTATATTGGACATTTGAACTACTTAAAGAAATTATTTTTCTCAGAAATGGTGGCAGTTATAAAAAAGAAAAAAATCAAGGGACAGTTTTCATTCTAAATGATATGGTCTTGCTACCAATTAAGTTGTTAGTGGAATTTTTGCGACCATTTTCTTGAAATTATGATTTCTTTATTGCAAAGTCTCAATTTGACATTTGACAAACAGTTTCATGATCAAAATATCTCTAGATTTCGATAAAATTACATCAAATGACAGATAGGGTATATTGAACTACTTAAAAATTTATAATTTTTTTAAATGGTGGCAGTTATAAAAAAGAAAAAATCAAGGGGCAGTTTTCATTCGAAATGATATGTTCTTAGTACGACTTAAGTTTTTAGTGGAATTTTTGTGACAATTTTCTTGAAAATATTATTTCTTTATTGCAGTCACAATTTGACATTTGACAGTTTAGTGATCAAAATATCTCTAGATTTCGATAAAATGGGGTCAAATGCTAGATAGGGTAAATTGGACATTTGAACTACTAAAAAATATATTTTTCTCAGAAATGGTGGCAGTTATAAAAAAGAAGAAATCAAGGGACAGTTTTGATTCGAAATGATATGGTCTTTTTACTACGAATTAAGTTTTTAGTGGAATTTTTGCGACCATTTTCTTGAAAATATTATTTCTTTATTGCAAAGGCACAATTTGACAATCATTTTAGTGATCAAAATATCTCTAGATTTCGATAAAACGGGGTCGAATGCTAAATAGGGTAAATTGGACATTTGAACTACTAAAAAAATTGTTTTTCTCAAAAATGGTGGCAGTTATAAAAAAGAAAAACTCAAGGGACAGTTTTGATTCGAAATGATATGGTCTTTTTACTACGAATTAAGTTTTTAGTGGAATTTTTACGACCATTTTCTTGAAAATATTATTTCTTTATTGCAAAGGCACAATTTGACATTTGACAATCAGTTTAGTGATCAAAATATCTCTAGATTTCGATAAAACGGGGTCAAATGCTAAATAGGGTAAATTGGACATTTGAACTACTAAAAAAATTGTTTTTATCAGAAATGGTGGCAGTTATAAAAAAGAAAAAATCAAGGGACAGTTTTGATTCGAAATGATATGGTCTTTTTACTACGAATTAAGTTTTTAGTGGAATTTTTACGACCATTTTCTTGAAAATATTATTTCTTTATTGCAAAGGCACAATTTGACATTTGACAATCAGTTTAGTGATCAAAATATCTCTAGATTTCGATAAAACGGGGTCAAATGCTAAATAGGGTAAATTGGACATTTGAACTACTAAAAAAATTGTTTTTCTCAGAAATGGTGGCAGTTATAAAAAAGAAAAAATCAAGGGACAGTTTTGATTCGAAATGATATGGTCTTTTTACTACGAATTAAGTTTTTAGTGGAATTTTTACGACCATTTTCTTGAAAATATTATTTCTTTATTGCAAAGGCACAATTTGACATTTGACAATCAGTTTAGTGATCAAAATATCTCTAGATTTCGATAAAACGGGGTCAAATGCTAAATAGGGTAAATTGGACATTTGAACTACTAAAAAAATTGTTTTTCTCAGAAATGGTGGCAGTTATAAAAAAGAAAAAATCAAGGGACAGTTTTGATTCGAAATGATATGGTCTTTTTACTACGAATTAAGTTTTTAGTGGAATTTTTACGACCATTTTCTTGAAAATATTATTTCTTTATTGCAAAGGCACAATTTGACATTTGACAATCAGTTTAGTGATCAAAATATCTCTAGATTTCGATAAAACGGGGTCAAATGCTAAATAGGGTAAATTGGACATTTGAACTACTAAAAAAATTGTTTTTCTCAGAAATGGTGGCAGTTATAAAAAAGAAAAAATCAAGGGACAGTTTTGATTCGAAATGATATGGTCTTTTTACTACGAATTAAGTTTTTAGTGGAATTTTTACGACCATTTTCTTGAAAATATTATTTCTTTATTGCAAAGGCACAATTTGACATTTGACAATCAGTTTAGTGATCAAAATATCTCTAGATTTCGATAAAACGGGGTCAAATGCTAAATAGGGTAAATTGGACATTTGAACTACTAAAAAAATTGTTTTTCTCAGAAATGGTGGCAGTTATAAAAAAGAAAAAATCAAGGGACAGTTTTGATTCGAAATGATATGGTCTTTTTACTACGAATTAAGTTTTTAGTGGAATTTTTACGACCATTTTCTTGAAAATATTATTTCTTTATTGCAAAGGCACAATTTGACATTTGACAATCAGTTTAGTGATCAAAATATCTCTAGATTTCGATAAAACGGGGTCAAATGCTAAATAGGGTAAATTGGACATTTGAACTACTAAAAAAATTGTTTTTCTCAGAAATGGTGGCAGTTATAAAAAAGAAAAAATCAAGGGACAGTTTTGATTCGAAATGATATGGTCTTTTTACTACGAATTAAGTTTTTAGTGGAATTTTTACGACCATTTTCTTGAAAATATTATTTCTTTATTGCAAAGGCACAATTTGACATTTGACAATCAGTTTAGTGATCAAAATATCTCTAGATTTCGATAAAACGGGGTCAAATGCTAAATAGGGTAAATTGGACATTTGAACTACTAAAAAAATTGTTTTTCTCAGAAATGGTGGCAGTTATAAAAAAGAAAAAATCAAGGGACAGTTTTGATTCGAAATGATATGGTCTTTTTACTACGAATTAAGTTTTTAGTGGAATTTTTACGACCATTTTCTTGAAAATATTATTTCTTTATTGCAAAGGCACAATTTGACATTTGACAATCAGTTTAGTGATCAAAATATCTCTAGATTTCGATAAAACGGGGTCAAATGCTAAATAGGGTAAATTGGACATTTGAACTACTAAAAAAATTGTTTTTCTCAGAAATGGTGGCAGTTATAAAAAAGAAAAAATCAAGGGACAGTTTTGATTCGAAATGATATGGTCTTTTGAATTTTAATTGGGTTTTTTGCCACCAAACTTGTTAAAAGGCAACTTTTTTAAGTTGCCTGGAAAATTAATAAATTCTTAACAGTAAATGAACTAAACTTTGAACTTGTAACTCAAAAAATATCTTCAACAAATTTGTTTCCTGAGCTTTCGAGGAATAAATCTTCTTCCTTTCTCAATAATTATCATGTCACAGATTAGGGAGTATCATGTCATGTCAAAGTGAAATGACAGATTAATAAATTTCAGGTTAAAATGTCATGACAACAGAAACAATAGCCTAGCCACCTGTCTGATATTGTACACCCTGTGTTCTACCTAATTATTTAAAATAACTTCTCTGAATAAATGGCAATAATATTTTACTGAATTCCACTGAACATTCAGCAACACAGTATTTCCTAGAATAAATGCTGAATCTTTAATTTTTCGTCTATTTCCTACTTCTTCTTTGAGAATTGGTTTGGACCTATCCCACAAACTCCTATGATTGTTATTAAAAGAGTGTTCACATATTTTCGACTTCGAAATTTGATTTTGCCTGATATAATTTTTATGTTCTTTTAAACGAACGTTAAATGGCCTGCAAGTCTCCCCAACTTGAAAAAGTTGTCTTTTAACCAGTTTGGTGGCAAAAAACCCAATTAAAATTTAATGGATCTGTTTACGCCACAAATAAATTTTAGAAAATATGATATGGTCTTGAAAATATTATTTTCTTGAAATCGGCATTAAAATGTCACAAAATCATCATTAAAAGCACAGAAATCGTACAATAATGTAGCCCATTATTGTACGATTTTTTCAATAAGTAGGCCTTGGCGAGATGTAAACATCAAACGTCAGACGCGGAGAAATCGCCTGTCAAAAGTGACCAAATATTCAAAACCCGGCCCATAAAGGCTCATTTAACTTTTCGTACACATTGCGAAATTGTTTCCTATAGAAGCGCAATCCTTCAGTATACATATTTTAGTAAATTTGAAAATCAATAGATTTGTTGTGTAGGCTGCACAAGAAGCAGCAGTTTGGTTTTCCTGTCAGAAGATGCCGTACATCATTATTCTTGTCCTGGGTAGAGCGATCGGTAAAGTCAAGCAACGCCGCGCGTAGTCGGTTCGTGGACGGATGATCCCTTATTATTATTTTCTTGCCTAATAAAACATTTTTTTTTTCCGATTTCAAGAAAAATATAATATGTACCTCGGCACTGAAGTTGTTTTTATGACTCATGTGGTTTATTTGCCTCGGCCAGAGGCCTCAGCAACTAAACTCCACATGAGTCATAAAAAGTTGAACTTCAGTGACTTGGTACATAAATAACTATTCCTTATTGCAAAGTCTTCATTATCGAGAAAAACCATGAGATAATGTCGGTAATTGACATTTGTCAGACAGTTTCATAATCAAAATTCTCTAGATTTCGGTAAAATGACGTCAAATGATAGATAGGGTAAATGGGACATTTGAACTATTAAAAAAAAAACGTTTTTCTCAGAAACGGTGGCAGTTATCAAAAAAATCAAGGGATTGTTTTCATTCGACATGATATGGTCTTACTACGAATTAAGCTTTTGGTGATAATATTGTTGAAAAATCCATCTACGCATGGCGCCGTCTAGGTCACGTCTAACCTCACTTTCCGTCGCTTTTCCCGCAGGTAGAGGAGGGCGACTGCCGCTACCTGCCCAACGAGATCCTGCAGGAGGACTACTCGCACCTGACCAAGGCCGACGTGTTCGCGCTCGGCCTGACTGCGGTCGAGTGCGCCGGCTCCGGCCCGCTGCCGAAGAACGGCGAGAAGTGGCACGCGCTGCGCCGCGGCGAGCTCCCCCCGCTGCCCCAGCGCCTCACCAAGGACCTGGCCGACCTCGTCGCGTCGATGATCCACCCGAACCCGACGGAACGGCCGAGCCCGAGCCACGTGCTGCAGTCGAGGGCGCTGAACCCGGACTTCACCAAGACCAAGGCCGACCTGACCAGGGAGCTGAAGGCGGAGAAGATGCGCAACGAGATGCTGGTCAAGCAGCTGAAGGAGGCGGCGATCTGCATAAAGACGATCGCCAACGAGAACGTCAAGGTCCCGGCCGCGCTGAAGGTGAACTCGAGGCTGATCGGGAAGAAGGTGAACAGGAGCGTGAGCACCACGACGTTTTAGGGTTTTGTTCGTCGCGCGGGGTATAGGTTATGAAGGGTCGCAGGAATTGTGATGGTTTGTCAGCGTTTTTTTTTTTTTCACTATTTGAAGGAGCGTAACTTTTGAATTTTTTGCCGGATTCAAATTTGCTTTTTTACGTTTTGTTCGCAGCGTTTTATTCTGTATGTATGCAAAATTTTATGTTTATATCTCTGTCTGTTTAAATTTTTAAAAATAACAGGCGAATTTTTTTTTTACTTTACTTGAGCAGGCATAACTTTCGAAGTTTTTGCCAATTTCCAATTTGGTTTTTACGTTTTTTCCACCAGATTTTCCTCTATATGCGTGTAGAAATTCATAGGTGTAACCCATTTGTTGTGGTTTTTTAACATAACTTGGGCGAATTTTCTTTTTTTACTTTACCAGTGCAGGTGTATAATTTAGAAGTGTTTGCCCAAGTCTAATTTGTTTTTTTCGTTCTATTCGCAATGTTCAACAAGTTTCTGAGTAAAGACTTCATAAGAGTAGTTCAAACGTCCTATCTTTTCTTTTGTTATTTCCCAACTCTTTTGACATGTTATCCATATACATAAAATATTTCACAGAAAAATGACATTTACTAAGTAGGCATTGTATTTTTTTCGTCTTTGGAAGGAATTATTCATTTTTAACTTTTTGGTGAAAAAAATATATATATTCTGCTGACAAATCATCACATTTGAACGACCCGTACTCTTATGGGGCTGCCCATAATATATCTTCTGTGATTCTTCTTTTAATATTGTATACAAAAAATGTTTGGCAATGTTTCTTCACTTTTTTTAATATTTGCAGCCCCCTTTTTTAAATTTGTATTTTGATTTTTACGAACGGTGCGAGCGTTCAATTTTCTTTGTTTTCGAGACATTTTGCTCAAAAATTCAAGAGGGGAAGAACGTTATCTAAAAAGAATGTGTCGCTATTTGTAAGTCTCGAAATATGCTTATTTCCTTAACATTTTTTATTGTTTCTAAGATTGATCGAAGGAAAAATGAAGCGTTACGTTTTAAGTTTTAAAATGTCAAAATATAGCTGTCGGAAAAAAATCCTTCTTCGCAATAATCCTGTATACCTACCTATAGTTTTTTTTTTTTTAAATTATTTATGTTAATTTTTAAGGCAAAAGTATTCTTCCTTTTAAAAAGTATTCTAGAACTTCTTATATCCCGTTTCTTTTTCTCTTAAAATGTTATGTGATAGAACGTAAAGAAAAACGATAAGAATGAGTGGCTGTTCTTTATCCAAATGCGTGATTTTTATTAACGACTATAATTCGATTTTAGGTTTTGTTCGCAGTTGTGTTTTTATTATTCGCTTGTTGTCGATGTGATAATGACGGTCTTTGTAATGGTTTTTTACGGAAGCGTATTGTCTAAGTTATTAGTTTTTTTAATATGAATAATATTGACGGAGCTAGCATGTAAGTAGTCGCCCCACATTCCTTACATAAGTGACTAGACCTTAGAGTAAGTTTTATACTTATTAATGTTACATGTAAAGAAAGTTTTTTTGTACCAAATATATTTAGAATAAAGACAAGGTCGTTTTATTTCGCCTAGATCGACTGAAATCCACAATTTTTTTAAATTTGCCGCCGTTTTTTGACATTTGACTCAAGAAAAGTCACGACCTACTCCTATCAAGTCACAGATGGCGTTACTAGACGTGTTTTTCCATTTCCTTATTTGGCACTGTAAATATTTGCCATGAAATAGGCCCAGTTTTCATTTATTGCTCCCAAAAAAAAATTTTTTATATAGGAATTATTTGAATTTGCCGCCTTTTGAAGGTGGTGGCGCTGTCGAAACCTGTTTTAGATATCAAACCATAGATGGCGCCACCCGATGCATCTTTTATATTCTGTTACGTTTTTCGTTTAACAAAAATGAACACTGCCTTTATTTGTTGGTTCTTGAGCATTCACACATACTACCTAAGGTATGTGAGCATTCATTAAATCAAATTTTAAAAATAAGTTATTTGAATTTGCCGCCGTTTTCAGTTTGTCGAAGCATCGATGGAGGAAGGAAGCCACATATGTTATTGATGACAGTTCATAGATGGAGCCACAAGCAAATAATCCCTTGCTTCTTCATTTTTATGTGATTATAAATGGAAAATTTCGGGCGATGAAACACAAAATTGATTCAGTTTTCGTTACGGACTACATTTTCATAATTCGCACTGTTAAATATTTGCCAATAAATAAGAGTTTTCATTGTTATAGGAATTATTTCAATTTGCCGCCGTTTGATGGTGGTGGCGCTGTCGATACCTGTTGCGTTTTTTTTTACATTTCGGTACGTTTTTTTAATGAAATAAAGTTAAGGCAATTAAGTATATTGCACAAGAATGAACACTGCTTTTATTTGTTTTATTTGTTGCTCCTCGTTTTAAAAATAACTAGTTTGAATTTGCCGCCGTTTTCAGTTTGGTAGCGTTGTCGAAGCCGTGAGCTTTGTTCCGGCAATAGTTCTGAACCAGTTCTAGCCAATCACAATGCAGAAGAGTAATTCCAGAACTGTTTTCAACCAATTAGATCGCCGAGAGCCGGTTCAGAACTGGTGTTGGAACAAATCACCCGTGTTTTAGAGGCCAGTTTGTAGATGGCACCACAAGCAACTATTCCCTTCTTCATTTTTATATGATTTGAATTAAAGAAAATTGAAAATTTCCCAAGATGAATTACAAATTTTACTCAGTATTCAGTAGAAACTACATTTTAAAGTAGTATTTTTTTATTATTTTTTGCCATTGCAGTTACCTGTTTTAAATGCCGACAGGCAATCAAAGATGGCTCAACTGTGCTGGATTTGCAGCAATTTTATGGAGTATGGCGCCATTTTCGTGTGGGGTTCTGTGTGCTTGAGACGTCTCATCTATTTTCTCAGTTTTTGGTAAGTTTTTTTTGTGAAATGAGATTACAACAGTTAGGAATTATTTTTATTGTTATTGAGTTATTGTGTAATGCAGTTTTACATCGATATTTGCTCGATATATATTCGTCTTTGCATGAATTTGAACGTGTCGCCTACCAAGCCGATTTTTGACGTGTACAACAAAAATTCCACTTTTTAACTAAGCGTTTTTTAAGAATCTTGAGGCCTCCCTCTCTCTACCCTCATTATTTTTATATTTATAATTAGAAAATTGTATTTTTTCCCCACTAACTGAATGTTAACCGTTTTGACGTCACCGAGAGCTATGCAGCGTTGCCAAGTCACTTTTTTCCGCTTAACAAAAGTGAGCACAAAACAGTTGATTTTAACTAAAAGAAGGATTGTTATCCTCACATCACCACACACTATCACATTTTGCAAAAATAAAGCAATACCCGTTAAGTTTCTACCTGTTTTTGTGAATTTATTAAGTTTGATCGTTTTCGATAATAAAACAATCGTTTCAGCGTGCGAGAGATATTGCAACACTGTTCGGGAGCTGTCTTATATTTTCTATCAGCTGAGCTGTCCGCCATTTTGATCCGGTGTGGTTTATTCGAAAAACGTCTCTTGAAGTGTTCTCCAGTTTTTTTCGAAAAAATGCAACAAGAGAAGATTCCAGGCGTCATACGTAAGTTGCATGTTTTGTTTTAAGAATTGTGTTATGTATTTTTCGGGTTTTCAAATGAAAAATCCTGTAAAAGACAGATCTATCGCACGTTTATTGATTACAATATCTTCGACATGTTTTCATAAACATCTCTTGTGGCTTAGCCTAAAATAATACATCCACAAACTCGTGAACAAAAAATATATATAAAAAAAATAATTTACACTACATTCTACACGAACTACTCATTACCTAATACAGTTTTTTAAATACTTAAAAATAACGGTAAAAAAATAATTAAGAGTTAAGTCGTAAGTACCTATTCTCAGTAACCCAGCTGCTTTTTTTATGAAAATTGGAATGACTAGATTTCTTTATACTCGGAGACGTTCGCTTGGCCGCCATGTTTGGTTATTTCGAATCCTGAAACAAGCGAAAAAGTGAGGTTAGTGTTAGGTTAGGTTCGGCCGTTTCAAGGGTAACTCGATGGCTGGCGCTCGCGCGGCAACCATCGAGGCTATGTTGGTTGGAGATGGCGGGATTTTCGATTGTTTTTTTATCGACAAAAACTGACCTGCATCGGATAGAGGAAAGATTCCGCCGTGTCCTCGCCGATCATGTTCTGCACGGAACAGGTGAAAACGCCCATATCTTCCCATGCGATTGCGCGGATTCTTAGCTCACCATCCGGGAAGATGGTGTGCCTTTCGTCGTCTTGGACTGGCTTTCCGTTCGGGTCCAACCAGGTCAAAGTTGGCTTTGGATTTCCGACGGATTTGCAAGGTAAAATGACGTCGTTGCCTGTGAAAACAGATACAGTTACTCTAAAATATTAGGTACATTGGGCTTCACTATAAATTGACACCCCGTTTTTGAGGTTAGAAAAAAGTTTTTTTTTACAAAAGACAACCTGTTTTTTTAATGGAACACCTTGTATATTTTTAGATTATTGAATTCTACGCATTTTTCTGATTCCAACGAAGTAGGGGGGAAATTTTTAATTAACGTTTTATTTTGAAATTTAATTTTGGGGTTACCTTTTGCTTTAAAAAAGATGAAAAATGACCCATTCAAACGTGGTCATGTGAATTTCGTTATCTGTCAAAAATGACATTTAAAAAATATATCGCCAAAAATGGGTTTAGTTGTTAAAATATCAAAAAGTTTTACTTGAAAAAGTTGTTTGTTTTACAATTTTACGTAAGTGTACCAAATTTGAACGCTCTACTAAAATATTTAGTTTTTTGCCAATTTTTAATATTTATGAAATTTGTGAAAATTTTAAAAACTCGAAACTTCGTAAAAACTATTTTATATCACTAGCTTTATCATTCTATTATTTTTTTATTACTAATTACCGATAAGAATAGGTATTTTTCAAAAGAAAATGATATTAACACAAATTCTGTTGTTTGTTGCAAAGTTGATGTACCGTCTAGCTTGGGGTATAAATTTAGTTACATTACGTTTCCCAGTTCTAAATTGATGCCAAAATAATAATAAATTAAAATATCATCAAACTATTTTACGTATCTAAGCAAAATTCTTGACTTTTATGGAACAAATAATTATTACCTTTAACTTTAATTTCACATTAATCGATATTGATGAGTAGGCCATGGAGAGAATAGAAGCTGTTTTTATTTGACAGTTTGATAACTGACAAATAAAAACAAATGTAATTAGGAATAAAAAAATTAATAGAATGATAAAGCTAGTGATATAAAATAGTTTTTACGAAGTTTCGAGTTTTTAAAATTTTCAGAAATTTCATAAAATGTTAAAAATTGGCAAAAAACTAAATATTTTCGTAGAGCGTTCAAATTTGGTACACTGATGAAAAATTGTAAAACAAACAACTTTTTCAAGTAGAATTTTTTGATATTCTAACAACTAAACCCATTTTTGGCGATATATTTTTTTAATGTCTTTTTAACAGATAACGAAAGTCATATGACCACGTTTGAATGGGTAATTTTTCACCTTTTTGAAGCAAAAGGTAACCCCAATATTAAATTTTAAAATAAAACGTTAATTAAAAATTTCCCCCCTATGGTGCGAACTTTTTGGAGGACACTGTATAATATAATAATAATAAAAAATAAATAAAAAATAAAATAATGTTATATGTTCGCTCCAACCGTTCGTTCAGAACTGAGCCTTTTTTGGGAGGGATTACTCCTTGAGTCATAGGTTGCCATGGAAGACAAAAAATAATTATTAACAGTTTGCAAACATTATTGAAGGTTTGCAAGTATATTCACGCTTTGAAAAACAAAATGGGCTATTTTAAGATTTCAGACAAAAATGAAGAAGGGAAATTGGGAGAAATGAGAAATTATAAATAGTAACGTAGTTAATAAACTTCGTCAGATTTATTGTCTGAAATTTATTTTTTTATGAAATAACATTTAGAAAAAGGATATATTTGTATATAAGTATATATTTTTGTGGGGTTATTTAAAAAACTAAATTTATTATGACAGACCGGAAAATGTAGAAACATTGATAGGTAGAATTCGGGAAGAAATCCACATATTAAATACTGAACACAGCAATTTTATCGTTGGTTCAATAAACAGAAAGTTAGTAGCAAATAGCAATAAATGCATTGAGCAAGATGAGCCCATGTGGAGCATTTGTAATACGTATATCCTTTTCCTAAATGTTATTGTCGTTTTCAATAAAAATTAAATTTCAAACAATAAATCTGACGAAGTATATTAACTATGTTACTATTTAGAATTTCTCATTTCTCTCATTTTGTTTTCCAAAGCGTGTATATACTTCCAAACTGTCAATAATTACTATAATTTGACATTTGTCTTCCATGGCCACCTATGACCCAAGGAAAAATTCGTAGAATTCAATAATTCAAAAATATGTGGTGTTCCATTAACAAAAAACAAAGTTATGACGGCTTTCTAGAACACACTGTATAAGGTCCACTAGCGCCGCAAAAAACTTTGTATTAGTATCTAAAACTTTTGTAAAAAACCTTTTTTTTTCTATCTTCAAAAACTAACAAGTTAAGGGGGGTGTCAATTTAAAAAAAAATACTAAAAAAATTTTTGAAGATGCTTACCAATGACGTCCATGTAAGTTGGTGCCCAGAAGGTTACTCTGGGTAGGTGGTGTGCCCCAAGGATCTTCCTTGCGACCAGCTGGGTGAAATTCATTTCATTGCCTTCTTTGTTCGACACCATCAGTTTAGACGCTGCCGATGCCTCGTGGCCACCTTCAATAGATGCTACACATCTGAAAAATTAAAGTTTTCTTTTGTTAATTGCGTTGCTGTCTAGATGGTGATAGATATATAGATAAAATTTATTTGCAATTTGATATTTTTTTGTTTAAAGAAACTTACCTATAGATGTCCTGGTGTCTTGGTAAGATGTAGCTGATCACCAGTCTAGAAGACACCTTAGCTAGCGCCTGGTCTCCAAATGTCACCAAGCTTGCCTCAAAACTTTCGTTCTGAAAAAAAAAGGAATTTATTTTATTGTCGTTACTTTCAAACGGTCAACGGGTCATTTCCTATATGAAATTTCTTTGATATTCACCTCGGTAATTCTGGTATTTCTCTTATACCACTGTATGGTGGGTGGCGGGGATCCCATCGCCTCGCAAGTGAATTCCACGTGTTGGCCAACCTTCTTGGATACCATTTTCACCGGTTCTTGACTGATTTTCACCCAAACTGATTTCGGGTTCCTGAAACCCATGTTACCTGGAAAAAATCGGAAAGTTAGTATTCGTTTTTTTTTTCAATTTTTTTTTTACCTTGAGGATTGCTGCTTATGTCATTGTCTATATCGTCGTTCAGTCTTCTGCATTTCGTCAAACCGGTGGCGACGAAAAGTAATAATAATACTGATAAGCTCATCTGAAAAAAAAAAAAATAAAAATTTGTAAAGTTCCTACTCCACCCAATGTTACTTTAATATGATTCTACCATCGACTATTTCAAAGGGATGTGAAATAAAAACCGACTGATAAGTGATTAATTTATAACTGCCACTTGACACTTGAATAAATCGTTTATACGATAAGCGATACAAAAATATTGTAATGTTGAACTTAGTTGTTCATTCATTGGGTTATCAAGTAGCGTCCACGTCATTTGTGAATGCATTTTTATGTTGTTTGTCTTTATTTATTTTAAATGTGTGATTTATTAGTTCAGTAATCGTTACTTCATTTGATTTAATTAAGAACGATATGTGCTTGCACACGCTTTTTTCACCGGATGTTGGTAATTATTTTAAAAAAGGTTATCCAAGCACTTTTGACTTTTATGGAAACAATCTTTGGAAAAATAATATGGTATAAATTTCAGTGGGATGTGTTGAAATAGTATATTTCATTACGAGTCTGGAAATAAAGATTTTTCCGTGCGCGCGTGACAAATTCCCGTGTGAGGCGCAGCCGAACACGGGAAGTCATGCAAGCACGGAAAAATCTGTTTCTCGACGTGTAATGAAAGATATTTTTTATTATACTTCTTTGAAAACGGAAACTTAATACATTTTATCGGCATATTATAATAAATTTAATTGACAAAAAATAAACAATGCAGACAATATAGTGTTTGGTATGTATGATGCGTTTCCATGGTTACTCTCAAATTATTTCAAAGGTGCTTTGTTGTAAATTAGTTATTGGCAGATAAGGTGAATAAAACGTCAAAAATATTACAGAAGTGTATCTAAATATTGAAACACTTACGAATTAAAATACAAAATAGGTACATGTTAAATATCAGAGAGCATATAGAGTTTCTTAAATTGTATATTTCTATTTTAAAGCCATATATTCGGTATTTTTATTCAGCGCACGGAAAGTTTTTCCATGCGCTGTTTCCGTGCGCTAGCCCGAAAAAACCCATCTTTCAGTATTGCAAAAAGAGATGAAAATAAGGTGTTTTCAAAGAAGTATAATAAAAAAAAGTTTTGCCACCTCGGGCGAATTTTCTGGCCTGTGTACCAACCTAATAGGCCTAAGCATTTCCCGCCAATTTCACTGTTCATTCATGAATTGTACCGTTCATTGAAGTTGTGCTTCGTGCGTAAAATACTATAGAATCAACAGTTTTGCTATATTTGCCAAATTATACCAAAAGATACAATCTTATGGCCATTATAAGTCCAAAAGTTTTCGATAACGCTCAAGACAGGTTTCAACATGCTACAGACGTATCGTGTCATGATGAATTTGATAACCAATTATGTTTTTATTTATTTGGAAAAATTTATCATTGGATGTTTCAACAATTTCCGATTTCTTAATAGGAAATCTATAGTAGGATGAGTGATGATTAGGTTAAGAGTTTATCTAGTGCTCTGAATTTTCGAGACACATTTTGTATTATCGATTCTGTCAATTATTCATTTTTTTATCGACATTTCTCAAATTGTCGGCAAGAAATTTTCCAATTTAAATTAACTTTTGAGGCCATGCACCAAAGTGGCATAAGCGTTTGTGTAGGTACCTACTTATTCAAAATAGGAAATTTAAAATTATATAGACTTGTATTATCAAGGATTTCTAAACTTAAAGACATAAACGTGCCTTATAATTTTTTACAAGCTTTTATTTAACTTCACCTGTTAGTATGTACATACATATGTATATGTGTGGGTCGAATCTTGTAAGCTGAATTAGAACCACTTCCTGACATCTGATTGAGCTGAAATTTTGCATACACCTTTAATTCCGGTGACAATACAATATGCAATACTCAATATTGTAATACTTTCAAAATGGCCGCCGCTCCAAGATGGCGGATGATGTATTTTTTGTCAACCCCCTTAATATGGGTATCAAATGAAAGGGCTTGAAGAGTAGAAAACGATAAAGTTAGTGACTTCACACTAAATTCAATATGGCCGCCGCTCCAAGATGGCGGATTACCTATTTGATACCCAACATGGGTATCAAATGAAAGGGCTCGACGGGTAGAAAACAATAAGGTGAATGAGTTTATACGAAATCCAATATGGCGGCCGCCCCAAGATGGCGGACTAAATTTCTTTACCACCCTCCTGACACGGGAAACAAATAGGTACTAAAAAGCACAAAATAAAATTGAAAATAAAAAAAACAAGCTTTTATTTAAGCCATGTACTAAAACGAATAAAATAAGTTTAGGTTTTCGTTAAGGTAATTAAATTCCAAATTGAGACAAGTTTTTGCAAATTGAAAAGCTTTTCTCGCGAATTGTAAAGAAAAAATGCATACTTTGGCAAATAGGTACCTACATACTTTTATCAACATTTCGCGCACAAGCTTTTCAATTTGCAAAAACTTGTCGCAATTTGAAATTGAATTATCTTAACGAAAACCTAAACGTATTTTATTCGTTTACATGGCTTAAATAAAAGCTTGTTTTTAAAAAGGTTTTTTTATTTTTAACTTCATATTTATAAGATTCGTTTTTAATTCAAAATAGCTCCATCAAACTAGATACCAGTCTACGATGTTCGATCCAAGTGGGCCAAACTTATGACAAATCAAGTCGGCCACGACGTAATAAAACTGATAATCAAGCAGGCTGTCAATCCCAAGGCCTTTCCATTCCATATAAATTTTCATGAAAGACAAAGCAAATATCAAACATTATGACGATTATGACGTCGTTGAATCTAGTCGAACAGTACGTAAAAACAATCGACAGTCGGTGCCACGCAGTCTAGGATGTCTGTGTACCTTTTTGGCGGTTAATAATTGAGGTTAAGTACTCAAGGTTGTGGGTTACGTCGGGTTCTTGGGAAACGCTCGTTGGTCGGGGCATTCCTGGACGTAATTGAAAGGTTCCATTCATTTGGAAGATCGAATCAGATCGGGTTCGTACGTGACGGAATGCGCTGATGCGGTACGTTGCGAATCGCCCGATAATAATTGGGAGTTTACGTTAGGATTGCGGGGCCTGGAATTTTTGTCCGCGTTGTGGGAAATTTTGTTATGATAAAATAACGCCTTGTATAAAATGTGTCAGCTGGAAAAGGGGTTGGATATCACAGACCTGGACCGACACTAGATTAAAGACCCGAGTATGACGTCATAATTCATTGTTGTTTGCGGACTGGGGTGGCGCCACTCGACGAAAAAAATGGCGGCTTTATTATAGGTTATACGGGGGTATTCTGTGGTTGTTGGTATGTCAGTTACTGACATTTAAAATGTCCCTAATTTTAAATATCCAGCATTATTACGATTTGCCTTCTTTTTACGGTAATGAATTGTCTTTGCGTCCAGTATTTAGCAGTTTTATCCTATTAACACAGCTTTTATAGTCAGATTTGTTTGTGATAACATGAAATTTCCATGCACATGAAGAAAATGGTATGCACCCTGCACAGACCGTTAGGTGAATTGCAGAAGAATAAACACTATTTTGGAATTATGGGATGATCTGATCAACCAGCTGAAGAAGCGAAAATTCTAGATATTATTTTAGAAGAGTATTTTGTAACGTATGCAAGAATGAAAATAGAAAATTTTGTTTATAGCTCCAAAGCGAACCAATAGTCCTCCATATAAAGAAGAAACTGAAAAATCGAATGCGTTATATGCTTACTTACACTACAACTAACCATGGACTTCATTTCAAACCAAAAGGTACCAAATACTCTTGCTTGCTTTTTAGACTCGCTTTTCTTAAGAAAATGTATGGAAATATGCCATGGGAACTTGTCAAATTAGAGGGACATAACAAACAAATATTTTATTTCATTTTGGATATTAAATTCGTTGTAAAGACACATTTGCATGTCTTTATTTTATAAATGATTCTGCAACAATGGTGTTTTAACATTAAACCACCGTGTAAATTTGTTTCGTCGTGTGGCGCCAGTGGCGATCGCTTGAAACAGCGCTATGCACGTAGTGTTGGTCCAGCACAGACATAAAATTAATGTAGACTGATCATGTTGCCAAATGTAGGAAGTAGGTGAACACATGTCAATCGTACAGAGGTCGCGTTTTGTGGATTTATCAATAAAAGTGACTTATCGGTATTTTTAATTAGACACGGCCTTGAATAGTGCAATGGTCTCGCCCGTTTGATAATGGCCAGACCAAAGTCCCTGAAAAAAACGACCGATGTGAAATAAATTTGGATAATTTTGTGAAGAGATAGGAAGATAGTGACAGATTATTGAACGCGACTTTACTCAGTATGCCTTTCAAAGGGCATTATGTTGCGTATATTCTCACAATAATAAGGTTTGAATTAGAGAGTCATCCTGGGTTTTTCATATTATGGAAAAGTGAGTTTTCATTTATTCGAAAAATATGCGTTTTGATATGATTTTAGTGTGTTTTGTAATGAAGTTCAAAATAGAAAATTAGACTGAAAAACCATAGGCATACCGTTAACGTGGATCCAAAGGGTCCAACTTGCATTTTAATACTTAATTTTTCCACAATAATAAATATGTAAGTTCTTGTCATAAAACTGCCGAAGAAAAGGTGGCATAGGTACCGTTTGCGCATGTCCAAGTACACTTTACATCGAATAAATCGTTTAAACGATTAAATAACATTCAATTTAAACTGTACTTGGACATGCGCAAACGGTATGCCATCCTTTTTTCAGCAGTTTCATAACAAAAACTTGCATACTTCTTGGCAGCCTGTTCAGTATTAAAATACAAGTTCACGTGACAATAATACACTACTACACTAACGGTATGCCTATGGTTTTCCGAGGAATTTTCTATTTTGAACTTCATTATAAAACAATGGCAGCCTGACTAAAATATCAAAACGCATATTTTTCGAATAAATGAAAACTCAGTTTTCCATATGTTTAACATAATGCCCTTTGAACGGCATACTGAGTAAAACCACTTCCAAAAATCGGCCACTATCTCCCGGTGTCCACGGATGGACTTAACTATACTTGTAAAATTTTTTATTTTCAATTCTTCGAAAAAAGTCA
Source organism: Pseudeuparius sepicola (assembly GCA_963920635.1). Lineage (NCBI taxonomy): Eukaryota > Metazoa > Arthropoda > Insecta > Coleoptera > Anthribidae > Pseudeuparius > Pseudeuparius sepicola. The sequence goes on from OY987307.1 coordinate 30,418,146, forward strand.
TTCTTCATAAAAAAAGTCTGCTTGTTCTTAAAATAAAATTGGCATGGAAAAAGTTGACATTACTTATACTGGGTGACCAGAAAATTAAGGAAACGTTAATTAGCATAAGAGTAAACTACCCCTATTTGTAGAGATAATGAAAAAAGTTATAAAGAAAATTTGCTCAGCGCTAAGTGTACAAAATTTCAAAGCGTTAGGCCTACTTTGATTTTTTGATTATATTCTCTTTTTTTGTCAAATAAATGGTTTTCTGTAAACAGTACGACAAAACTGTATTAAGAAAACTTCCCCAGAATGGAAAACTGCGCATGATGACAAAATGTTACGATTCTAGGCGTACTTTGTATTTTGGAAAATATTGGAGGAAACGCAAAGTGGGCCTAGGATTTTCAAAAAATTTTCCATAATACACAGTTTCCCATTCTGAGTAACTTTTATTTATAAGTTTTGTCTTACTACCTACAGAAAATTATTTAATCGAAGAAAAACAAGAAAAAAATCAAAAAATCGAAGTAGGCCTAACGCTTTGAAATTTTGTACACTTGAGTAGCTTACCACGCTGAGCAAATTTTCTTTATAACTTTTTTAATTATCTCTACAAATAGAGGTAGTTTACTCTTATGCTAATTAACGTTTCTTTAATTTTCTGGTCACCCAGTATAAGTAATGTCAACTTTTTCCATGCCAATTTTATTTTAAGAACAAGCAGACTTTTTTTTATGAAGAATGACTTTTTTCAAAGAATTGAAAATAAAAAATTTTACAAGTATAGTGAAGTCCATCCGTGGACACACTGTATATGTTCCGACGTAAATCAGCCCGTAGAATCCGAAAATGTTCCCCCATTTGCAATTATTACATCTACAAAAACAGTAATTTCCATAATTTCCGACGAAAATAAGGTCAATTTCCTCCCCATCCTCCATGATTAACTATTGAAGTTTTCTCGGCAGGGAGTGCTAGTTATAACCTCGTAAACATGGCTATTTTCGTATACTTTCGATATATGTCATTGCTCAAATTGGTCTGTTGTCTACTTCCTACGGTTATTCGAGCATTCGTAAATGGATGAATTCCAGAAATGCTATTGGAGAAGACCGATAAAAAATGGTACCTAAAAATAGTAGTTTTTTTGCGACAAAACAAGACTTCTCTTTAGCAAACAGTGACGTTAAAATTGTAAAATGTTGTCAAGTAGGTATAGTATTGCTAAAGTCACTTGAAACAGCATAAAAAACTCTTATAATTATTGGCGTCACAAAAAGAATATAGGACATAAGCGTCACGCAGTTTTCAAAAATATACATATTCTACAAGCAACATAATATTTCACTTTTAAGGTTTTTTAAAGGTTGTCGCCAAACACAACGTAAAGGTTGATGCACCATATAATATTGTCAAAAGGTCTCTAAAAAGCCATATCGATTATAACTATTTACGCAAGTATATCCTAAGATCTGTGAAACACAAGTGGCCAGCCGTCGAACAGTGCAACCCATGCAAGTATTGGTGTTATTATATTAGGCGAGCATGCAGTCACTTGTTTTTACTACAATATCTGTCTTCTCTGTCTCCTTCATGTCTTTTTACTACCGATACCAGGTTCGGTTTAATATGGTTAAAAAAGTGTTTTGTCTCGTATTTTATTGCCGAGGCGCCTGTTCTCGAGCTACCCTGGTAAAATATAAACGAACTCACTTGGAACACAGCGATATACGGGGCTCGATCTATTTCATGGCATTTACCACGCTCTGCTACTGGCAAAAATACCAGACTTATCAACATAAATCACCCGTATAAAATCCAAAGGTTCTTATGCGGTCGACGTCGACCTAGTCAAGGAGGCAGCCGATAAGAAAGCGAGCGTAGCGATTTGATTGGTCGGCGTTTAGGAGATCCACGGAGTAGGTGTCGACGTAGGCCAGTTAGGCCAATATAACCAGTGCCGTGCGCAAGAATAAGGATTGCGGTTTATTTTACGGATTTTGGTTTTGTGTATAGACTTTTTGTGTGGTGTTGTTTTGTGTGAAACAAAATTATTGGTTTGATTTGGTTTGAATTATTTCAAAGTTTATTTTATTATTAGTTAAGTGAATATAAATAATTTTTTTATAATATTTTATGCTGTTCCAATTCCAAGTGACTTCATTTATACCATACATCTGTATCGATAAGCTTCTGGAAGGATTATCATTGTCCCCAGATATGTGTCGGTCACGTGATCCATTGCTAGGAATTTGTACCTATAGTATGTATATCTCTGGCCATTTTTAAATGCCATTTCGCAATGTTTAAAAAAGATAATTTCAAAATCGTAGGTCAGGACCCGACTCGTGAAGACCTTTGCAATTGTGTCATTATTATCATTGAAAGACAATGGGACTATTACAGACGATAGCCTTTTGTGCAATAATTTGAGTTTTTTATATTTTTTCTCTTTGGTTCGCTTGATAAGTTCTAAAATTGCAGAAGCGTGTGCGTCAATAGAAGATAAAAAAATCAATTAATCGATCAATCTTCAAGTGCTGCAGAAACCAATCATGGTGTACCGCAAGGTTCGGTATTAGGACCTTTGTTATTTTTTTTATACATCAATGGATGAGATCAGTAAAATATTGCAAAATTCAATTATTATTCGCGGATGATACATTAGTTTTTATGTTGGAAATTCAGAAGAAGAAATATTCAAAACAGAAACTTCTACATTGATTATTTATCTAAAAAAGTACCTATCGAAAAAAGTAGGTTATCTTTGATTTGACAAGAAAATCTAAATTAAAAATGTTTAAAACTATTATTTTTCTACACTTTACAATATTTTCAACTATTTTATTTTTATTTAATAAATCTCAAATCAGTGTATTGCAAAAGTTACAAAACCGAGGCTTGAGAGTGATTCTAAATTGTGACAAACACACAAGTATACGACAAAAGCTTAAGAAACTGAATTTATTTATCGTAAATAAAAAAATAGTTGAAAATGCTTTAATTTCTGTCTTCAAAATAAAAAATAACTTGATTCCGAAAATTTCAGAGAAAGATTTATTTAAAAGTAATAGCCAAAGTCAATGTTTATAGTACAAGAAATAAGTAAGGAAGATTTGGTTTTAAATAAATTTAGTACAAATTTTGGGCAAAATCGATTGTTACATAAAGGATTTAGATATTTTAATCAGCTGTCAATTAATATTAAAACGATTAAATGTTTAGCCAAATAATTTAGAACAAAATTAATAAGTTGCATTGAAGAAAAAGTAGCTTTTTGTTAATTTAAATAATATAACTTAAATTCCGTTTTGTGTATAAGTCAGAATAGAGAAAAAAGTAGAATAGTTTAGTATACATTACGTAATAAGTATTATTATTATTACAAATAAAAATGCCAAATTCCAAAATCTATAGTCTATAAAGTGTACCAACAGTTTAAGACATTTAGAAAAAAAATCATAATAATAATTCATATGACGACAATGTTCTGAAGACGAAAAATTGACTCAAGACTATTTGAATTCTGTTCTAAGAAGCCTACGTGATCTTCAGCAGGTCAAAAACGTGGGTACGTATCAGAAATGCCTGTGGGCACATTTTGAAATAATGTTATTCGATATTCATATTTAATTTTTTGTTTTTTTTATGCATAAATTAGTTAGTTTTTAATTTTTAAGGGAGAGTTTCCAAAATTTTTAACATTAGTAAAAAAATAACACTGAAATGTTCGAAAATAATTGTTAAAAACATCGCGTTCTTGTACAAAAAGAAAATAATAAAAAAAGACTCACCATGTTGCCTCACAGTAGGCTCCGCCCGTTCGAAAAGGAAGAAGAAGAAACAGAAACAAAAGAATGTCCTTCGCACGCGTGTGGTCACTTGATCAAGCTCCAATCTAGGATGCTGCGTGGCGGCGATGGTTTGCAGCACATTTGATATCGAGTAGGCTGTGGTGGTCGGTTGACAGGTCACGCTCTGTCGCCTCGACGGTAGTAGGCCGCGGACGGCTTGGCGGACCCGCTTTATAATCGCGGTGAGCTTTGGGAAACGGTCGTTACGTCACGGCCTACGCGACTGGGGGGGCTCGCCTACGGACACGTAGAAGCTGCCGGAGCTACGTGGTTTTTGGCATTTAGCGAGATCAAACATTTTATAGTTTTGTATACAGGGTGGATAGAAATTGTGGAATATCGCTTATATTTCTTAAAATATCCCTCATATGAAAAACTTGTTTTAATAAAAGTGTTAGGGGAAATTATTTCCCGTTTAGTGATATCAAGCAATCCTTCGTAGCGCAAAAAATGTGGTTGCCATGGTAAATGGTAAATGGCACCATATACGTTTTTTGGTGAAAATTGATACATTGGAACTTTCTGAATACGATACAATACAATTTTAATGGGGTCGCATAAGAAAAAAATACAAAAAAATTAAGTTTTCTATTATGCTAGTGACAATGTTTATCAAAATAATTATTAACATCAAGTTGGCCATGCCAAAATCAGAACAATGGGAAACTGTCACTAGCTGTCAGTTGCCTGTAATTGTGTGCATTGTTACACAGTAATAGTTATTTATGTACCAAGGCACTGAAGTTCAACTTTTTATGACTCATGTGGAGTTTAGTTGCTGAGGCCTCTGGCCGAGGCAAATAAACCACATGAGTCATAAAAAGAACTTCAGTGCCGAGGTACATATTATATTTTTCTTGAAATCGGAAAAAAAATGTTTTATTAGGCAAGAAAATAATAATAAGGGATCACCCGTTCACGAACCGACTACGCGCGGCGTTGCTTGACTTTACCGATCGCTCTACCTAGGACAAGTATAATGATGTACGGCACCTTCTGACAGAAAAACCAAACTGCCGCTTCTTGTGCAGCCTACACAACAAATCTATTGATTTTCAAATTTACTAAAATATGTATACTGAAGAATTGCGCTTCTATAGGAAACAATTTCGCAATGTGTACGAAAAGTTAAATGAGCCTTTATCGGCCGGATTTTGAATATTTGGTCACTTTTGACGGGCGATTTCTCCGCGTCTGACGTTTGATGTTTACATCTCGCCAAGGCCTACTTATTGAAAAAATCGTACAATAATGGGCTACATTATTGTACGATTTCTGTGCTTTTAATGACGATTTTGGGACATTTTAATGCCGATTTCAAGAAAACGTACTTTTTTACTCAATTTTCTGTGTACTTAAGTACTTTAGTAAGTTATAATGGCGCTTGAATTAAGTGAAACGGAAAGAATACAGGTTAACATACTAAGTACCTAAGTACATAGAAAATTGAGTAAAAAAGTACATCTAGTGTAACAATGTACACGGTTACACAGCTATATAGTGACAGTTTCGCATTGTTCTGATTTTGGCATGGCTAACTTGATGTTAATAATTATTTTGATAAACATTGTTAATAGCATCATAGAAAACTTTTTTTTTTTTGTGTTTTTTTCTTATTCGACCCCATTAAAATTGTATTGTATCGTATTCAGAAAGTTCCAATGTATCAATTTTCACCAAAAAAAGTATATGGTGCCATTTAAAAAAATTAAATCGGTTACCATGGCAACCACATTTTTTGTGCTACGAAAGATTGCTTGATATCACTAAACGGGAAATAATTTCCACTAACACTTTTATTAAAACATGTTTTTGATATGAGGAATATTTTAAGAAATATAAGCAATATTCCACAATTTCTATCCACACTGTATACAGGGTGTCAGAATGTATAGTAAATACTTTAAAGGGGTGTTCGGCAGGTGGTTTTAAGGGGGGCCTTTCATATAAAATTTTTGCCTACCGCTTTCAAACGTTACAGATCGACTGTACATTCAAAATATGGAAAAAAATACCAATTGGACATTGGTCAAAACAGCATTGGTTTTCTTGAAATAGGGTGTTCAAATTTTGATAAATTCAATCCTTTCCATTTTGAAAACTAATAAGTACATTGTTCATAGGAATTTTTTCCCCAGTTTAAATGGTACAGTCGATGTGTAACGTTTGAAAGCGGTAGGTAAAAAATTTTTGTTTCGAATGTTGAAGTTAACAGGTGTTTTGGGGCACGTTTTGCCAATTTCAACGCAAACGGTTGATTTTATCGTTACGAAACAAGAGTACACTTTTGTTGCAAAATGAAAAAATACACTGAAATGATGGACCTGCATGACCAAAAAGATAACCTCAAACAAGTTTGAGCAAAACAATTAATAGGAGTTGTTAATTTTTACCCTTTTTTAGGGCACTGTGTAAATGAATTAACTATCCTAAGGCGTCTTCCAGTAAGTAGATAACACATACCAAATTACAAATTTTTAAGTAGCGCCGTTATTGAGATATAAATAAAAAAAATACTTTTGGGTCACCCTGTAGACTCGAATAATTTGGCAAGGAAAGCCTAAATCGAAAAATTTTATATGAAAGACCCCCCTTAAAACCACCTGCCGAACACCCCTTTACAATACATTCTGACTCACGTTTTGGACGTACATAAAATTGAAAATAAAAAAACCTTTTATTTAATCCATGTACTAAAGCGAATAAAATAAGTTTAGGTTTTGTTGATGAAAGTAGGTACCAATTAATTTTATTGAACAGTGATTAACTACCTATTTGCCAAAGTATGCATTTTTTCTTTACAATTCGCCCGACAAGCTTTTCAATTTGCAAAAACTCGTCCCAATTTGGAATTGAATTGTCTTAACGAAAACCTAAACTTATTTTATTCGTTTTAGTACATAGCTTGTTTTTAAAAAGGTTTTCTTTTATTTTCAATTTTATTTTGTGCTTTTTAGTACCTATTTGATTCCCATGTCTGGAGGGTGGTAAAGAAATTTAGTCCGCCATCTTGGAGCATCGGCCATATTGAATTTAGTGTGAAGTCACTAACTTTATCGTTTTCTACTCTTCAAGCCCTTTCATTTGATATCCATATTCAGGGGGTTGACAAAAAATACATCATCCGCCATCTTGGAGCGGCGGCCATTTTGAAAGTATTACAATATTGAGTATTGCATATTGTATTGTCACCGGAACTAAAGGTGTATGCAAAATTTCAGCTCGGGAAGTGGCTCTAATTCAGCTTGCAAGATTGGACCCACACATATTATGTATACATACATACTAACAGGTGCTTGTAAAAATGAGAATGTTTTGGAATTTATTCGGTTTTTAAACAGTTTTGTTATAGTTCTAATTTTATCAAAAGTGGCACCACAAGAAGTATTAAAGTTTGTAAAAAAACGCACATAACAAAAAAGTTTCTTTCCAATTAATTTAAATAATTACTAATATAAGTTTTATGGAAAGTCAAATAACTGATAATACGAGTTGGAAAGTTAAAAATTCACAATACGAAATAACTTATTTGACGCTGGATTTCCTTTTGTCGGCTTAGCGGTATCAGTAAATTATTGACACGAGATCTTAGGTCAATAAGGGCACTTCAACAGTTTAAAAGATAAGTTTGTGGTATTAGGTATCCCAGATGGCCAGTTGGTGTTAGATACGATATCAAATTTGTAAATAACAGTCTGTGCATATGGCGGGATGCAGTTTCCGTTTTTACAGTGGCGCGCACCTTTGAGTTGGTTTCGACAAACTAATCGATTCAGAAATTCTCACTTTTCGTGAATTCAGTACCTACAATACAGGCAAAAAATTACAAGCCACTTTTATGTCTCTAAATTTAGTAATCCTTGGTAATGCAGCAATTCTAATTTTAAATTTCCAATTATGAAGAAGTAGGTACCTACACAAACGCCTATGCCACTTTGGTGCATGTCCTTAATACAAAATTACTTACCGATGTATTATTATCCTCAAACATTTTAGTTTTGGCGGTCAGGGAAGTGCCACAAGCGGCACAGCTAAGCATAATAACTCGAAAAACTATCTAAACCATCAAAATATTGTGTCAAAACTTGGTTACCTACTACTCAGGTCGATTTTTGTCTTACGTATTTTATAATACACCATAGAGGTTTGTCTCCTTCCTATTATTATATTATTCAAAGGAAATAGTAATAATATAAAAAAAACTTGGCGTTCAAAATGACTTTCTAGGAATCATTGGAAAATACCATTTTAAATAAAAGAAGCAACCATTATGAATAATGATATCTATGCACTTTTAAAATGTCTGTACTTAATAAAACGCCTCTAGAATTATTCTATCAAATTATTTCCTCAACAAGGCCACTATTCGTACGGTGAAAACTACGAAGGGAATTGCATCATTCAGCCGTAGGTCCACATCTGGCGACACCTATCCTATATGTAGACCAATGGATTTCCCCTTAGCTGATGCAAGAGCATATTTGCGTTTGGTGATTTCCAAAATAGATTTTTGTCAGCGTAGCGTACAAAAATGTCGTGATTCACTAATTTATTTTGCACAATGTTTAAAGTTGATAGGACTTGTGCAGAAGACGCACTATTCGACCTTGAACTTGTTTTTTTTACGACTTACTATACAAGGTGTTTTTTATTAAGTGTCCGACATTTCAGAGGACGATTGCTCGGGTAGTTTTAAGAGAAAAAGTTCATATAAACCTGGTCCGCAAGGCCTTATTATTATTTATTTTTGTTTTTTTTCTAAATAATGGGCCAAACTAAGATCAAATTTGGATAGTAAAAACGAAATTTTGGCAATTGTGCATTTCATTTGTTTGTTTTTCAAGTTTTGCTTGTCAAAATATTTAGATAAGTTTCAAAACAGCTTTGACATTTTTTTTAAAAAACGCCTCTGATGTAGTTGATTTGAAATATGACAGTAATTTAATTATACACTAGATTGCGACAGGTAAATATTTCATGTCTCTAGAATTCTGAAAACAGCGGCCATCAATGATGACATATTTATGACAGGAGGACTTCGAGCTTCTAAAAAATTACAAACCTAAACATGGGATTGTTTATTGACACAAATTATTGTCATTTAACATTCTAAAATTCTGTTACAAAATGTTATTCAAAATCAAACAATGGATCTATTTGTTTTTCTCTATTGATAATGTAAATTGACGCAGTAGAATTTTTATCGGCAATAATTTGTAGCTATCCACTATTTGTTTTTGTTATAATAAGAAATAATACTTAACGGGTGTTTAACAAAAAAAACAATAACATTTCGGATGTAATCCGAAAACTTACACGGAAATTAAGTGTTAAGGACCCAGGGTTGCGACCTTACACTCTGCGACAATCCACGCAGCGCCCCGAAATATATCGAATAAGCGATATTTTTTCTCACACAAGCGAGAAGAATCAATAATGAATGGAAACAATTGGGTTGACTGTGCTGTGGTAATTTCCAAACCAACGATATTGTTTGTTGAAATATTATTGAGTGTTCTAACGTATGACGTGTCAAAAGAAGGCTCGATCAAAACAAATGAATAAAAACAGTCGATTTTCGGGTCGATGTATCTTTGTAGATAAAATTTTTGTTTAGACAAGGGTTACGTCAACTTGGGAAATTTTTCGAAAGATTGTTCAACAGTGTTTTCTGTAGAAAAAATAGCGATAAATAGCTACATTTTATTTGAAACGGTTTTAACGATACGTTTCTTCAGGGTGGTCCAACTTGTCCATTTTGATCTAGTATTTTTTTAACGATAAATTTTGTTAAAAAATATCGAACAATAAAAATTCTAGAAACCAATGAAAATTTCGATTTAACTACCCATTTTACCTGTCTACTCTCTTAAATCAAATTACACGTGGATTAAAAACAATTAAAAGTGTACCTTACTTTATTACAATAATAGTAATGTCGATAGGTGTACCTACCCTTAGACAAGGAAGGAGATAGGACATCGCGTTTTGAACGGCAGCCATTTTATATGTGCAGACAAAGCGAGTACATTCTGAGTTAATTTCGTGAATTTGTGTATTAGAACTGACAATGATTAAGGGGAAAATATACTCTTACGATGGTGAATTGTTCAGCGTTTGGTTGAAAAAGCAGAAGTGAAAAGCAAGAGCCCGGGATTTCGTTTGACAGGTAAATATTTAACAAGCTACCTTTGAAAGATGCCCTAAAACTTTATTTTTTCTCAATATAACTTCTTCAAATTCCTTCTACCTTTTAGTATGGTAAAGTGCGTTGTTTTGTTTGTAAATAGGACCAATATAATTATATTTTAACATCGTTTCTATTGAAAATTTCTTAATTGATTGCGATAGTTTCATAAAATATGGGTTGGTTTCCATGGGCGTGCATTATTTATTTTATTTTGATTGATTCGAAATCGCCGCAAATAAATTTCAGCACTTGACACTAGCTTTACATTTGGGAAATTATCTGCAAAAAGCAAGAGCCCGGGATTTGATTTCAATTTATCGAAATAAATGGTGGATTATTAAGAAATATTAAATTTGATTTTTACTTCAGTTTTTTTGTCTTTAGGTGCCTATACTATACTTATTTGTAATAAAGCAAGTTACAGTTTCAACTGTTTTCAATCCACATGCAACTTGCAAATTTGGTACAAACAAGTTTTAGGGTATGCACAATCCAGTGGCGCGGCCATTTTTTTTTAAAATAAAAATGCCTAATACGATTTGTAAAATTTTAACCAAAAAAGCTTTTAAACATATGTATAGGTCTTGCTTTATAAAATAAAAGATGTGGGGGTATTCCGCTTTTAAATGGGTCACACTGTAGATTTAGGCCTATCGACTAATATCTTTACAAAAAGAAAAACACGTTTTTGTGGGACTCGACTTAAGAATTCCCCTAACTGTACAATTTTAACAATTATTTCAACTAACTAAGAAACTTAATATCCCATGATACATTTGTGTTCTTGGAATAATTATACGTGCAAGCAGGCCTTGTTACTATGCGGTCAATGCCAATAAAAATTGTTAAATAATTGACTAGTATTCAGCTGGTAACCAGTATACAGGGTGACACGCAAAACTAGAGTCGAATAAACCGCAAGAAAAAAAGTCGGTTTCAGGTTTGTACTGTTGGTACTTGGTCGTGTGTGGCGATTCATTTTGGTATTTTTTTTTTAAGATAAAATGGTTGTAATGTATTAAAAATTGTTGAAGCTTCAGTGTGTGGCCGATTTTTTCAATGTATGTCAACTGATAGTTGCAAGTCACACATAGATTATTAATGGTTCCAGATAAATCATTGAATAAATTCTTGTTTAATCTTCTGAGAATGTCATTTTATCGCTCTTAATGTGATGCATGTGTTTGACCACGTAAAAGACCAAGTCGGTTCTCAAAATTCAGTCTTGGGAAGTCAAAAAGTCGGACACAGGCCATAGGCTGCGTATAAAATCTCAGAAAATAAAAAAAATCAAACAATATTTTCTGTCTGTCGCTAAAGATATTTCAGAGGAAGATTCCTCGGGTATTTTTAAGATAAAAAGTTCATATAAACATGGGTCCTCAATGCCGACATTTTGTGTTAAAGATTTCTTTTATTTTGTAAATAATCTTTGAATTTAACGTTGATATTTGGTCGAAAATTGGTACTTGTTTTTTTTTAACATAAGAAAACTTGATCTTAGTTTGGCCCATTACTTAGAAAAAAAAAAACAAATATAAAAATAAATCTGTAACAAATGTCGGATACTTTGCGTTGATAAAAAAATTGGGTAGCTTTCCGTCAACACCAATACGAATCGTAAGAGGGTATATCAGTAGTAAAACTATGAGAGTAACAAGTGAAACCCCTCTGAGAGTATCAAGCCAGACAACTCTCGACAGGTTTGTCTTACTACTCGGACTTGCGTATATCATTGAGATAACCATTACACATTTGGGGAGTTTAAATAATGATCCATAACCGGCAAGTAAAATACTTACTAGACTTTTTTCAAAGCTGATAATGGCATTAATTTTTACCGAATGTTTTATCGAAGTTTTTTTTTTTCCAAAAAAGTGCGCTGGCCGGGCATTTAGGAACTTCCAAGTCCAATTATTGTGACAGGATTTTTGAAAATTTTGTTTTTCCATGTAAAATAATTATAATGGTGGAATAGTTGTTTATGTACCAGGGCACTGAAGTTCAACCTCATCACACGTATTTCAAATGTATTTATAACAAACTGAGAATAACTGGAAGTTAAAAAAATATAAAAAAAAATAAACCACATGTTTTAACTGAGAATATTATGCAGGAAGGAGTCTTATTATATTTTTGGAAAATCCGAGACATTCTATTAAAGATGCATCGAGATATGTATTTGCAAATATCATGGAGCTCAGTCCAGAGAGTGTTGAAAATGCATAAGTTTACACCATATTGTTATCGCCCAGTTCAAAAACTGTATAATAAATAAATGATAATTATTATAACTTACAGTTTATTTTTACTTCGAAAATTTAATATTTTTAAATACTTACGGCCCTGTCTGGTTAGTGCTTTCCTCTGTGTCGTGTTTCTAATAATACAAATTATTAACTAAATGATACAGTGGGACTTATGACAAATGACAAGGGGTTGGTTTCGTTGTTTCAAAGCCTTCTAGGTGGAGGACTTTTATTTATTTTTTATTATCGTATGTGACGGTTATTAGTCTTTGCCGTCCTTTTTTTGGTTCTCCGATTGAAAGATAAGTTGTAAGTTAAATTGTTGACAATACTGATTAATATTTAGACGTATTATTATTAAATACAGGGCCGCAATAGAAAAAAATGAATGGAAAAAAAGGAATTTTCAGTATAATTGTCTCAAAACATTTTAAAAATATTTCGTGTCATACATCATGGTATTTGCAATGAAAAGTGCTTTCAACAACTGCAAACAAATCCAGGTCCGTATTTAAAAAAATTAAGTTGAAGATGGTTTCTCAAAAACGAAATGGTGTAGAACAAATCTAAAAACGCCATCTTAAAGCCCGTTAAAAGATGCCATAAGAAAGTGTTTTTCTTTTTTCCTATCTGTGATAACAACTTCAGAAAAAATAAAATCGAACACGCAAAATTTTACTTTTTTCAATATAACTCAAAAACGAAAAAATATATTAGAAATCTGTTTGAACCATTCTATTGACCTTAAAATTGCGCAACTTTTTCCCCATTTAACCGTTGGTCTATCTCTCGCCGTTTGCAAGATCCCCATGCTGTTCATTCTTATTCGGGACACATTGTAAACCAGAAAAATACGTAGATTTCGAAAATGGAAAATACAGTTTAGTAGCAAATCCATGTGTTATCCGATGATAAGTTGCGCTGTTGCGCTTGCGGTATTTTGTTTTTTTTTGTAATACAAAGGGTGGTCGAAAAAAATACAAAAAGTTAAATTTCTTTTTTTTTTGACTAGGTGGCTGTGACTTTAAATCTGACATCCACCTTTGATTCCAAACAACTTTTGTAAGTAACTTTTTACCGTATTTTAAAAAATAAATTAAAAGTAAAAAAATATTTTTAAAAAAAGCTTTTATTTAAATGCGCTAAAAAGAATAAAATAATCTTTTCTTTTAAAACTTTTACTATCAACTTATAACGTCATTCCACAATTTATATGATATAAAAGCTTGTCGCGAGATTTAAGTAGTGGTATTTACTTAGTTTGAAAACTTAAATCTCGCGACAAGCTTTTATATCATATAAATTGTGGAATGACGTTATAAGTTGATAGTAAAAGTTTTAAAAGAAAAGATTATTTTATTCTTTTTAGCGCATTTAAATAAAAGCTTTTTTTAAAAATATTTTTTTACTTTTAATTTATTTTGTAATTTTTAGTTTGGCCAGGTGTCTGAGTCTATTCATCTCAGTTAACGCATCATTGTCGCAAGGTCGTTTGCCGGTTAGTTTAGAACAGTCTAGCTCTTCAATGAGGAGACCTTCTAATGACCATCTTGGGTGTTCCGCCATGTTGGATTTAGAATGACATATAATCATGCATTGTCATCCAAATTAAACGTGTGTACAAAATTTCAGCTCGATCGGTTGAAATTTAACTAGTCCGCCATCTTGAGTGTTCCGCCATGTTGGATTTAGAATGACGTCACACATATAATCATGCATTGTCATCCAAATTAAACGTGTGTACAAAATTTCAGCTCGATCGGTTGAAATTTAACTAGTCCGCCATCTTGGGTGATCCGCCATGTTGGATTTAGAATGACGTCACACATATAATCATGCATTGTCATCCAAATTAAACGTGTGTACAAAATTTCAGCTCGATCGGTTGAAGATATCTGCTTCAAAATTGAGTTGCAAGATTCCACCCGAACAAATTACATACATACATACATACATACATACATTGCAAGTTAAATAAAAGCTTTTAATAAGGGTACTTTATTGAGTTATTTTGACATTTTTGAATCTGCCTCATATCCAAAAAGAGATAATTAAATTTTGATATGTGCGTTTTGAGTTTGAAATGATGCACCAACTTTTATCAAGAATAAAATTTTCTGGGAAATTAATAATAAAAAAGTTTTCCATTTGTGTCCAACTTTCTGCCGGTCACTGTATACTGTATCCATCTAAAAAAATCGCAAGTTTGGTCTACATCTCCAAAACGCGACATTCGTTTGTTTTTCTGAAATTTTATACAATTTCATATTTACCTACATTTGTTTTCTAAACTTAAAAACAACAGTTAAGGGGGGCAGAATGTTGTGTGAATAACCATGTACAGGGTGTCCCATTTTGGGTGTTTTGGGGTGTTTTTCTCAAAAATCTCGGTTATTATTAAAGCTAGAGGGTTGCGGTTTTCACGTCACTGTACTACTTTTTTGAGAGGAATTTGGTGGACCAATCAGATTTTAGATAAGTTTTATAGTTTCCGCGCATTGGCGCATTGGAAACCTCTCTCCTGGCTACAACTTATATATATCGACAAATTTAATCAACTATTTGTATAGATTTTTTGGCGTAGAATCGAATGGAATAATTAGTTTTTTGGTAGCGTTAATAGTTTTTGAGATAGGAACTATGGTTTCCATTTAAAAAAATATAACTTTGGTTCATATCTCAAAAACTCTTAACGCTACCAAAAAACTAATTATTCCATTCGATTCTACGCCAAAAAATCTATAAAAATAGTTGATTAAATTTGTCGATATACAGTGTGACCCATTTGTTTTGGGGTCAGTCTGTAAAAAGTGTATCAATCGTGCGATTTGGCTGATTTTTTTTTTAAATTGTAGAGCTCGATGAACTGCACATTTTGAACAAAAATTGCCTGGTTCGCATAAAATCCAAAGCCTACTATGACCGTTTTTATGAGCAAAATTTTAAGAAACCATATTAGCGTTTTTTTTTGAAAAAATCTGTGTGCGCCAATGGATTGAGCACCCCTCGAAATGGGTATGTACAAAATTTCATCAAAATATTTCAAGTAATAACGATTTTGTAGAAAAATTAAAAATGCAGCCAAGGTACGTCTTTATTTTCAAAAATTCAAAGTTGGCCATGGAAAATAATTGAATTGTTTACTTTTATTAAGTGTCAAACTGTCTAAATTGAGTTCAGAAATTGTTTGTGCTCAATACAATTAATTATCATAATTATGGAATATTTAAGCATAAGAGACAAAATAGAAATTGTTCGACTCGTGGGCGACAACGAGCGCTCGGCAGCAGAAGCTGCGGCCGAATTTAATAGACACCCAGGTAGATCAGTGAGTCGAAGTACTGTACAACGTATAAACAATATTTTTGATGAAACTGGATCGATTTCTAAAAATTTATTAAAAACTAGGCAAAATGGACGCCGTGGACTTGTTGAAAATAACAATCAAATTCTGCAATACTTTAGTGACAATCCTCGAAATAGTGTTCGAACGGCTAGTTTAGACCTTCATATACCCAGAGAGAGTATAAGGAGATGTTTGAGACAAAACAAAATAAAACCGTTTAAGCCAAAATTTTTGCACACCCTGGAACCAGGAGATGAGTAGAGAAGATTAGAATTTTGCTATTGGCTGCAAGGTGAATATCTCCATAATGGCAACTTTTTAAATGAAATTTTATTCACCGACGAAGCCACGTTTACTACAAATGGTGTAGTATCAAGTCAAAACTGCCGTCACTGGTCAGCTGAAAATCCAGAGTTTATAATAAATGCAAGGAGACAATATTCACAAAAAATTAACGTTTGGTGTGGAATACTACGCGACAGAATAATTGGCCCATTTTTCTTTGAAGGGAATTTGAATGCGGCTGGCTTCTTGAATTTTCTAGAAATTGAATTTAGAAATGCTTTAGATGAGTTACCATTAAGATACCGTTTAAATTTAAAGTTACAGTTAGATGGCAGTCCTATTCATAATGCTCGTTTAATCAGAAACTGGCTAGATAATAATTTTGAAAACTATTGGATAGGGCGAAATAGTCCTTTCTGTGAGTGGCCACCGAGATCTCCGGACTTAACTCCTTTAGATTTTTTTCTTTGGGGTACACTTAAGCAAAATGTTTATAAGTCAAGACCCCATAATTTACAAGAACTGCAAGCTAGGATAAACCGTAGTTGTGAGGAAATTACTCCACAGCAAATACGAAATGTAATTTTGAATGTACGCAAGAGGAACGACAAATGCATTGTAGAAAATGGAGGCTTGGTAGAAGTTACAAAAATTTTATAATTTTAATTGTTTTTATGTTTTGTGTTTATAAGCATAAGGTTGTATTATTACAATTCAATTATTTTCCATGGCCAACTTTGAATTTTTGAAAATAAAGACGTACCTTGGCTGCATTTTTAATTTTTCTACAAAATCGTTATTACTTGAAATATTTTGATGAAATTTTGTACATACCCATTTCGAGGGGTGCTCAATCCATTGGCGCACACAGATTTTTTCAAAAAAAAAACGCTAATATGGTTTCTTAAAATTTTGCTCATAAAAACGGTCATAGTAGGCTTTGGATTTTATGCGAACCAGGCAATTTTTGTTCAAAATGTGCAGTTCATCGAGCTCTACAATTTAAAAAAAAAATCAGCCAAATCGCACGATTGATACACTTTTTACACACTGACCCCAAAACAAATGGGTCACACTGTACATAAGTTGTAGCCAGGAGAGAGGTTTCCAAAAAAATCGAAAATTTCAGTCCTGCGCCATTGCGCGCAAACTATAAAACTTATCTAAAATCTGATTGGTCCACCAAATTCCTCTCAAAAAAGTAGTACGGTGACGTGAAAACCGCAACCCTCTAGCTTTAATAATAACCGAGATTTTTGAGAAAAACACCCAAAATGGGACACCCTGTACATTTCCGAAATTTCCATATTAAAAAAACCCGCCACTCACCGTGTCGGCAGCCTGCTCTGATCTTCCTTCCGTACGTCTCACCACCACGGCACACTGAGACGGGGCCGGGGAACCACCCCCCGTATTTATAGAGGCTGGCGGCGGCGCGCGTCGCCGGTCCGGCGATCTTCGACTGTTTTCCCGTCGTTTTTTTTCCCGCCGATCCGGGCCCCGAAAAATCGAGTTGGCGTCGGAGAGATCGACGACCAAAACCAAATGATGGTGATGGGTGCAGCGACGGCGCGAGCGGCTGGTTCATCGATGGGTGACCGCCTAAAGCGACTTTTTTAAAATTATTTTTATTATTTGGCATGCTTCGTACGTCGTCGGAATTTTCCGTGGCACTTTTTTCGCCCCACTTTTAAAAACTTCGACAGTAATAAGACTTCATTTCATCAACTTCGTTATTCGTTTCGCACAGGGCGTGGGTGTCCCTTCTTTTGTGCTCCGTTTTAATCATTAAGGGAAACAACAACAAAATGCAACCTCGTTGTCGAATTTAAACCAGACGTCTACAGAGTGCCTCGCTCAAGAGTGAAACAACCTTATAACTTCTTTAATTTTTAACCGACCGGAACGAAATTTTTACCATAGGTAGAAGGCATTGTTGCCTACTTATTTCCAAAAAAAAATTAGTTGTGTACATCAAAGTCAAAGCCGCCTGCGATGCCACAATCTAAGCTAAAAATCCGAACGTCATATTAGTTTTTTTTTTCAAAAAATGTACTAAAAAAAGTTGTTCACAATCGATCCAGAACCCTAAATCCAAAATTATGTCAAAATCAAAAAAATATCAAATAAAAAAATTAAGTAAAAATTAAAAAAAAAATGTTTTATAGCTTTTAATTTTATTTTAATGTGGATCGCAGGTGGCTTTGATTTTGGAGTAGGCAACTATTTTTTTGTTTTTTTTTTCTTTTCCTCTTGGTATTTTTTCGTATGTGTTATGGTTTAATGGCAAATTTGATTTTTTGTAAGATTTCAGGGTATTTCTGAAAAATTAACTAAATAATTTGCTCCATAAGTAAGACTCAAAGTAGAAAAAATGTGTTTCATACTTTAAATAAAGTAACTTTTTACAATAAAAGTAATGTTAATGAAATAGTATATCTGAAAAATCTGTTTCTGGACGTGTAATGAACGATATTTTTTATTATACTTCTTTAAAAACGGAAACTTAAAACATTTTATCGGCATATTATAATAAATTTAATTGACAAAAAATAAACAATGCAGACAATATAGTGTTTGGTATGTATGATACGTTTCCATGGTTACTCTCAAATTATTTCAAAGGTGCTTTGTTGTAAATTAGTTATTGTCAGATAAGGTGAATAAAACGTCAAAAATATTACAGAAATGTATCTAAATATTGAAATATATGTAATATATGTTAAATAAGAGAGAGCATATAGAGTTTCTTAAATTTAGTTTACTTGTCTGTATATTTCTATTTTAAAGCCATATATTCGGTATTTTTTATTTAGCGCACGGAAAGTTTTTCCATGCGCTGTTTCCGTGCGCTAGCCCGAAAAACCCCATCTTTCATTATTGCTAAAACAGATGAAAATAAGGTGTTTTCAAAGAAGTATAATAAAAAGTAAAATCTTGAATGGTTAAGTTTATTGGAAAAAGTTACTTTATTTGAAGTAAGAAACACATTTTTCTACTTTGAGTCTTACCTATCAAGCAATTTTTTTAGTTAATTTTTCAGAAATACCCTGAAATAAAAACAAAAAAATCAAATTTGAAAAATTGCCAAGAGGACATTTTTGTTTACAATTAAAATTACATAAAAATCAATACTATATAAAAATTACTATACAAGGTGATTCTTTTTTTTTCTAAAAACAATTATTGTACTAATTACCCAGTGCTACTACGCCACTGGTTGTTCAAGGTGTTTGATATTAACAGGTTTTATGCTAACCCATGCCGTTATGACGGGTACCAAATTTGACTTAAATATCTCAACTAGTTTGGTAAATATTCAATAAAGTCCACATATTTTTTTAAAACTTTGTGCACCCTGTAACTTTTTTATAAGTTCTTAAAAAGATACAGTTTATAGGAGAACGTGCGGTTACTTTTTGAAGATCCATCACCTGTTACAGGTTTGTTCCCTTAAAAGTTAATCACAGCAATACAGATTAAAAAAATGTTTGCCTAAAAAAGTAAAATAAAACATGAAATGGGCCTATTGTAGCATTGCTCTTGACCCGATCAAGGTGTGCTAGCCAAAGCGACAGCCACATGTCAGTTCTGGGAAGAAATGCCGTCGTGACGTCAGAGTTATGTAACTCGAATTCGATCGAGTTCCCAGAGAGGCGTTTGGCATTTTTTTCGCCGTCCATTGAAGTCTCAGATGGCCGCGACCGTGAGTCATACAACCGACATTCGATAGCGGGCAGCACAGGTGTAGGATAGGCAAAAAAAAAAAATTGCCGACTTTGTTCGTTGTTACGGTCGATTTTTTTTTATTATTTCATTAATAAGTGTGCGGCCTGTGGTTTGGCCTACAGAGATGAGTCACCCAGCGTATAAAAATCAGACCACCAAGACATCGTGAATATTATAAAATTCCTTCGCTCATTCGTGGGTTTAATAAAAAAAATTGAGAAAACATTTTATGCCAATATTTGGTAAAAGATTATAAAATATGTAATAAAATAAATTCCAGGAAAAAATCCAAACAAGGCGCCATAGCCAAACAGTAGTTTTAGGAAGTAGAGATTAGGTACCCATCATTTCGTGGAAACAGTTTTATAAGAGCTTTCGAGAAATTGTCAAAAGATAATCCTCATTAACTAAAAGCATTGAAAAAAAAACGAATAGTAGGTAGAAGAATTTGTCTCTTCAACATTAATAGAAAATAGGTATTTTTTTTTATACAAAGTTTTATATATTTTTTGATTGACTTGACGAGCAGATTTCAAATATGCAAATATGTATATACAGTGTGTCCACGGATGGACTTAACTAGTAAATTTTTTTTCTTGAAATCGGCATTAAAATGTCCCAAAATCGTCATTAAAAGCACAGAAATCGTACAATAATGTAGCCCATTATTGTACGATTTTTTCAATAAGTAGGCCTTGACGAGATGTAAACATCAAACGTCAGACGCGGAGAAATCGCCCGTCAAAAGTGACCAAATATTCAAAACCCGGCCGATAAAGGCTCATTTAACTTTTCGTACACATTGCGAAATTGTTTCCTATAGAAGCGCAATCCTTCAGTATACATATTTTAGTAAATTTGAAAATCAATAGATTTGTTGTGTAGGCTGTACAAGAAGCAGCAGTTTGGTTTTTCTGTCAGAAGGTGCCGTCAATCATTATACTTGTCCTAGGTAGAGCGATCGGTAAGGTCAAGCAACGCCGCGCGTAGTCGGTTCGTGGACGGGTGATCCCTTATTATTATTTTCTTGCCTAATAAAACATTTTTTTTCCGATTTCAAGAAAAATATAATATGTACCTCGGCACTGAAGTTCTTTTTATGACTCATGTGGTTTATTTGCCTCGGCCAGAGGCCTCAGCAACTAAACTCCACATGAGTCATAAAAAGTTGAACTTCAGTGCCCTGGTACATAAATAACTATTATTTTCAATTCTTCGAAAAAAGTCATTCTTCATAAAAAAAAGTCTGCTTGTTCTTAAAATAAAATTGGCATGGAAAAAGTTGACATTACTTATACTGGGTGACCAGAAAATTAAAGAAACGTTAATTAGCATAAGAGTAAAGTACCTCTATTTGTAGAGATAATGAAAAAAGTTATAAAGAAAATTTGCTCAGCGTGGTAAGCTACTTAAGTGTACAAAATTTCAAAGTGTTAGGCCTACTTCGTTTTTTTTATTTTTTTCTTGTTTTTCTTCGATTAAATAATTTTCTGTAGGTAGTAAGACAAAACTTTTAAATAAAAGTTACTCAGAATAGGAAACTGTGTATGATGGAAAATTTTTTGACAATCCTAGGCCCACTTTGCTTTTCCTCCAATATTTTCCAAAATACAAAGTAGGCCTAGAATCGTAAAGTTTTGTCATCATGCGCAGTTTTCCATTCTGGGGAAGTTTTCTTAATACAGTTTTGTCGTACTATTTACAGAAAACCATTTATTTGACAAAAAAAGAGAATATTATCAAAAATCAAAGTAGGCCTAACCCTTTGAAATTTTGTACACTTAAGTAGCTTACCACGCTGAGCAAATTTTCTTCATAACTTTTTTCATTATCTCTACAAATATAGGTAGTTTACTCTTATGCTAATTAACGTTTCTTTAATTTTCTGGTCACCCAGTATAAGTAATGTCAACTTTTTCCATGGCAATTTTATTTTAAGAACAAGCATACTTTTTTATGAAGAATGACTTTTTTCGAAGAATTGAAAATAAAAAATTTTACAAGTATAGTTAAGTCCATCCGTGGACACAGTGTATACAATATGGGTGTTTTATTTAAAAAACGTAAGTTTTGCTTGACACAACTGCATAAAATTCCCTAAAACTTTTCTCTATCTAAAAATTAAGACTTAACGTGGACACCGTGTATTTTAAAACTACCCGGCCAAACAGCCGTGATAATTATTGTAGCGACTGTTTTAATCAACTCCACAAGATTTATGTTTCTCCACTTTGTTGCTTTATTTTCAATAAGTTGTACAGTGAGAAAAAACGATCAACCACACACTACAATAAATTTCATGTTTAATTGATACATCACAACGAAATAAAGGGGCTGTATAAATCATTGAAACAATTAAAATGATTTATTACAAGCCGATAGGTAACACCTGTTGAACGGAGCCGATAGCAACAGGTGATATCGATTTTTTTTTCAACTCTCGAGAATGACAGAGAGGTTTTATTAGTCGTCATCGACAAAAATAAAAATCATTTTCTCAAAATCGCAAATCGGCACTGAAGTAGCCCATTATCGTACGATTTTTTCAAAAAGTAGGCCTTGGCGAGATGTAAACATCAAACGTCAGACGCGGAGCCATCGCCCGTCAAAAGTGACCAAATATTCAAAACCCGGCCGATAAAGGCCCATTTAACTTTTCATACACATTGCGAAATTGTTACCTATACTGCCGTGCTTATTAGAAACGCAGTATCTACGTACCGCGCTAAAATGAGAAATCGGACGTTAAAGTTTTTGGTTAATATCTTGGAAACTAATACTTTTTCGCTAAAAAAAACTGTGTTTGTGTGAACTAACTAATATCAGAATTATACTGTAGACGTCGTAAAAAACGTATATTTAATTTTTTTGCTAAAAAGTCAGATACCGCGGATTTACTTCGTAAACATACCAATTGAGTTGCGACCTTTTTTAAGCAAAATGCAGTATCTACATACCTACTCATAACAATATATAATAATGGAAACGTTCATGGCATTTCAGGCACAAGGTAGGTGTAATACGAGTAGGTAATACCATCGAAGGATTTACTATGACGTAATACTTAGGCCTACTTGTCACGAACGTTTCCATTATTACAAGTAATAGAGGCGTGATTTATCCTCTATATTTATAACAATAATATATCTTATATTAAATCAATTTTTTCAAGAATGGCATCTAGGCAAATAATAGGAACAAGGTATTCTTTGCAATCTTTATTTATACATCAAAAGTACGGGGCGGGTTTTCCCAAAATATTTGCTGATTTTGTGGTAGCACACCATTTTATTCTTTCTATTGAGGCATGGAACATTCTTAAGTAGGTCACTTTTCTTCATTGCTTTTTTCATAAGAAAATCCAATGTTTTTGTTTTATCTTCGAGAAAAGAAGTTCTGTACTCATTCTTTTTACTAACGCTGAACATAACGAGATGCGTTACATTTTCGATAATTACTATTGTTCTTAGTAGGATACATTTATATCATTGTATATGTACAGGGTGTGGTTGTAAATGCGGGTTATCTCGGTTATTTTTAGAGCCTAATATAGATAATAACTACAAAGTGTTATTATTTTTGTAAAGCTTTCGACAATCTGAATATAACTAGTAGAAAATATACAGGGTGTTATATGTAAAAAATCTAAGTTTGATCCATATATCGAACACTATCAATTTTAGTAAAAAACTGAATACGGCACTGAATTCTACATGAAAATGTCTATAAGATACAGTTTTTTCCATTTCAATATCATTAACTGTTCCCAAGATACGAGGTATGCCCCAAAAGCGCAAATTTTCAATTTCGCCCTGTATCTTAAAAACGAAGGTGCCTATGAAAAATCTGTTTACGGTATCTTTGGTTTCACAAAAAAGTAGCAACAATTCGCGAAAACCGCAACTCCCTATCTCTACAAATAACCGAGATACCCCGCATTTACAACCAAATCTGGACACCCTGTGTCGCCCTGCGGCAACGTTGCGCCAAATTTTACTCTGTAGTACGGCTTCTCAAATCAACAGCTTCCTCTACATACCTTCGCACCACCCCGCTCTTCCCCGTATCGTTTAGTTGAACTCCTTTTCTACCTCACCCAACGAATCATTTACGACTAATGAGTGTACAATATAGGGCGGGAATTAACAGGCAAAGCTAAGACAAAAAGCGGCACGTGCAGTATGCTTAGACAAAATGCGGTAATTGCAAGTGTCTCATATGCAGGTACCGCTTTTTTGCTAAGAAAATGAATATACGGCATTTTCATTAAGTAAACCTTTGCATTTAGCACATACGGCATATAAAACATTTATTATTTCACTGTTAATATTGCAGATACCGCTTTTATAAGTAGCATGGAAAGAGATAAGTCCAATGTGAACCCAATGATACAGAAAAGACGATTTCAGATATTTTTGCAGATACCGCGTTTCTAATAAGCAGGGCAGTATAGCAGCGCAATCTTTCAGTATAAATATTTTAGTAGGTTTGAATATCAATCTATTTTTCATGGAGGCTGCACAACAGGCGGCAGTGTGAAGTTTCTGTTGGGAAGCGCCGCGCCTCGTCATACTTGACCTGGGTAGAGCGATCGTCAAAGTCAAGCAACGCCGCGCGTAGTCGGTTCGTGGACGGGTGGTCCCTTATTATGATTATTTTTTTGCCTAATAAAACTTTTTTTTATATGTTAACTATATCATTCATGAATTCATGTTTTTTCGTAGTGTAGTGAAAAATATGAATTTCTAAACCCTAAGTCCCAAATCTACGACTATGTACTTACACGTGAACTGTTACATCATTTGGTAGAGAAAAATAACACACAAAAAAAATAAAACAAAGTCGAAAAAGCCACCATACTTACACCTAAAGCGCTACCACAGCCGACTCTAGGAAAAGCCACTGAAGTTCAGAAAGCTGGCAACATGGCTTGCGGGTCTGCGCGGCGTGGCCTGTCACTCCCTGTCAGTTGATTTTACAAGAAATTTACCAGAATTATTTTGTGTAGTGCGGGTAGTGCTATCGTCGCCAGATTGCTACGACGAGGCAGTGTGTCTCCGGGTGGAAACAGACTGCCCGAAGTGCTGGCGACAGCTTTTTTATAAATTTGTTTTGTTTGTGCAAAAGTGAAACATTTCTATAAAAGTTCTAAGTGAAGAATCGTGTTATATACCTGGCTGTAAGTCAAATCGTAATAATAACTTGAAGTAGCTAGGTTTTCTTTGCTTGACGGCAGGCGGTAGGTAGACTTGTATTCGTTTTGGGCTTTCCAAAGGACGAAAATTTAAGAATGAAATGATTACGGGCCAATTGCATAGACAAACTAAAGTACCCTTTAAAATTAAAGGAGCTTTCTAACAATCCAAACATTGTTTAATATTGTTGCAAAAGTTTCTTTACCTAATTTTAAAGTCAAAATATATTTTAGTTGAATGTATTATGAAATTGACCCTAACTGCCATTTCAATCTCAAGGGATATTACTCTCCTTCACAACATGCAGTTCTCTGTTCGCTTGTTGTTTGTATTTTTATGAAAATTTAACCATAAGGGAAGACATCATTTGACTGACGGCGCACTTTGCGAAAAATTCTCACAAAAATTCGACTTACAACAAAATGTAGTTCCCTCTATTTGCCCAAATTTACCATATTATTTGTCGAAAATGTACCTATCCACCCCAGGAATCGAACTTATTATTACTTATATTATATTATGTGTATATTTTGTTACTTGCTACTGCTTTTATTCTCTGTTAAACAAAACTTACTTAGGTATACCCAATTATTGAAACAAAGTTCACAAATGCATCTAATTATAATTAAAAAGACTGCTCTAGACTGCATAGACCCGTTGAACCGTCCCGCTGCGGCGTTGCCACATGTTACACAAAGCGTCACTTCAAAGCATCGTTGTCGGATTGGGCAAAAATCTCAGAAAATTAAAGCAAAATTAGTCAATAAGAAGGGAAAATATTATGTGATAGATAATTGATATTTATATTCAACGATTGATCAAATGAATAATATACAACATAATATTAACCTTATTTTAAATAGCTCGTATTGTTTACATCGTTAGCACTTTGTAATCATGGCAACCTCGCCTTTGGTTAATTACAAGTAAACAAAACAATAGGGTACTTGACGAAATTTTACAAACTTGATAAAACAATTCCTGGACACTTGCCTAAGACCCTACAATTATTTAAAAAATATATATTTACGTACTTATCAAGTTTTTAGACTTTCTTCGAAATTTGGCGGGAAAGCACTTATGACGTCACAAGTGTTTTAAAAAGACAATTTGGCAACATAGCAATACCACTAAAGTGTTCTAAGACATAACCTTATTCGGCAGTGAAAGTTGCAAGGAAAGTTGAAATTTCAGAATTCTAACCTCAAACTCCCAGACTTATGATGCCCCGTGAAACCACATTTAGTCAAGAAGTGTTTTTTTTTTCGTAAATATCTATTCAATCGTTTTTCTGCAAATTTTTTGGCTAGGTTGGGCCGGAATTCGGGCTCAGTATTAAGCACTATGGCGCCTTTATAAATGCGCCTTCAAGATGGTCCCTAGGCCGAGGTTCTCTCTTTATTAATAACTCATAATACAACTGTACTATTACTACAACGTAGGTAGGTACAAACCTTTGCAGTTTTATCCCATGAATTTCGGCAGACGCCAACATCGGATTATTAGAAAAAATTTGTGCTACTTAAAAAGCATCCCAATTTCGGCAAATTACGGATTTTCCTTTTAGGGTCCATGATATCTTACCTGACACATCTAACAACACGATAACTAGGTCCGCAAATAATATATATAATAGTAAATATTAATAACAAACTATAATAAATCGCACAGATATTAATATCTACTAATGTTTTGACTTAGCGATATACGGAATCGGAATGACAGTTGGCATCACGGGATGTCATCTGCCGATCAAAAAACCATACGTGTTAGATGACATGTGGATATATGCATATGGTTAGATGCCTAGGTGGGCAGGTAACGTTGCCACATAGGCGAATATTTCCCCCATTATTGATACCTGAATATTTATAGTACGTTCCGTATACAGATATTTTAACTAAACTGTTACGTGGCAGAGATGAAGGATATAGTTTCCAGCGTGTGCAGCATAAACAGACACCATTTTGCTATAGAGGAGTCAATATGCGGAATAAAAAAGTCTTTATGTGACAAAATTTGTGTGTGCAATTGCGTTAGTTAAAGCTCAAAAGTTGCAATATATTAAGTAACAGATATTAATAGGCAAGCTGGAGATATTTGAATAGAAAACTGCAATTTGTCCTTGTTCCACGAAATATTGGAAACGGGCACCGGCAACGTTACAGTTCCGTTCCTCCTGAGAGGCACAGAGTTGCCACTTTTGGCGTTCTGGACAATAGAACGACGAAACTGTAGATTTCAGCCTGAACAAACTTGTGCAACTTCGTCTTTAATTATCATGAATAAATAAGTGTTAAAAGCCGTTGTTTCATTTATTACGTGTTATGTTGGTGCATCTACTGTAAACAGAGTACAATTTTAGAGCAATTAAAAATATTGTCAAGTACCCTATTCTGTTTTTTTATTATTTTTCTTAAATTCTCAATATGGTGGTCTCCAGGGATACGCGACGTATTTTAACATACATTTCCGAAGGAAAGATTTCGCATATCTTCGACCTAGCAACAGCGTAACCTTGGCTGTCACAATAAAAACAAGCGAACGACCACGTCAAAATCAACAGCCCAAGCCAACTGATACGGGACCTACGCCATTAAATCGCCACCTAATTACGGGAATCAAGTCGGCTTTGTTAGCGGCACATCTCGATCTAGTTAGCCGGCCATTCACGATTTTCTAATTCGGTGCCGGTCTTGGGCAATTAAAATCTGGGTAGGAGGTAAACAAATTATAATTAGGTGTGGTATTGTTTGGGGGGTGGCAATTAAGTTTGCGCGCGTTTTTCAGCAGTTCTATGCGCTTCCAATGGAAAATTTTACGGCGGTAATCGGCGACAAGGACCCAGTCACAATGGCAAACCCATCAAACTGGAATATATATATTCTGAAACAGTAAATTTTATGTAGGTCGCGGAAAAAGCGCGGAAATTCGAGGATGCCTTGACACAAATCCAAAGATATCTGGAGAGCTCATCAGTTTTCCTATAATTTTTAAAAAGGGGTTGCAACCTCTGACGTCACTAAATTGTGTGTGTATTATCTCCAACCGTTTCCGAGATATTTATCAGAGAAGCTCCATTAAACTAGATATGTACATAGTCTCATGGTCAGTGTCTGATGTTCGATCAGAGTAGGCCAAACAATAACACCAAATTTACGACAAATCAAGTTAGCCATGTTAATAAAACTGACAATCAAGTAGGCTGTTAATTCAATATTTCTATTTACCAGTCAGGTTAGTCTAAAATTTTGAAGCTGTTACTAGTTACAGTGTTACAGTTTAAATAAATCTCTCGCTGCATCTCTGTGATTTTTCGTTACTTCTTCCGAAATAATTTCAAATTCGTTCTTTCTCGTCCTCACTAATTCTAAAACCAATTTTTCTCTTGCTAATCGCGCTTCCTGTCGTTCTTAATCTTCGACACAACTACATTGTATAAATGAAGCACTCGGAACATTTCTATTTGGATATTTGCGAGAATACTCCCTCAAAGTTTCTACGTGTCTTTTATCATTTTTGACAAAGACCTTTAAAATAGCACAGCATTCTTCTTTCAAAAACATTTTTTAAAACTCTAAGTAGTAACAGCTTCAGTAACAAAATTTTAAGACCAATCTGTCTGGCAGGTAAATAGAAATATTGAGTTTATACAGCTGACTTGATTGTCATAAAATTGGTTTTATTGTTTGGCCTACTCGGACAGAACATCAGACACTACCATGAGACCATCTATCTAGTTTAATGGAGCTTCTCTGATAAAAATTATATACAGGGTGTTTCATTAATATGGTAAACAAATGAAACTGGGGGTAGAGGGGGCCAAAATATGACGATTGAACGCAACATCGCTTATACAAACGTTGATGGTTAAAAAGATACAGGGTGGTCAAAGTTAAAATTTTATTTATAAATTTCTTAATAACTACGAAAGTTTTTATGATATCGACTTAAAAATTGGTACATTAGGGTTTTTTAGGACGGCAAACAAGCATATTTTATCAGTTTTAATGTAGTCCCTAGAGGGCGCCACTTACTCCCTTAGAATTATTTAAAAGTACGCACAACTTTTTTTCCCCTCTACTCCCAGTTTTTTACCATATTAATGAAACACCCTGTATATATCGTTGGAATCAGAATTAAAAAAGGAATCCTAGGTTAAATGGAATGTGTAAGTTGTAAATGTAATACAATGCTTAAAATGTCATCCTTGTTATTGTAACATAACCTTAAATAAAATTTAAACTGGCCTTGTTGCCAGATATTGCCTATTTCCAAATTAGTGACGTCAGAGGTATTTTTAAATGGGTTAATGGCACTTACCCCATTTTATTTTCAACATGTACCTACGATATAAACGCGTAATATTATATTTCTTGGGAATGCAATAAATAGTAAGTATGGAGGTTTTGATACAAGTCCAAGAAAAATGCGAAATCAATATGATTATTTGCAAACAAAACACGAATTTACATAAAATTGTGTCTATCTGACAAAATGAAATCGATTCTCCAAACATCTCATTAGTTATTTGCGACAGATCAAGAGTCTAAGAAAAATATTGTTTAAAATATTTAAACTTTAAAGTTTTGATACGTCAATGACAATAACATTGCATTTGTTTTGTCGCCTACTCTGATCGAGCCACATATTATGTCCAAATTCCCGAATAGTTTTACATGACTCTTCGCAGACAGCCAATGACAAAATTAAATTTCTAGAAATTTTTAGAATTACCAATAAATAGGCCGCATACCGCATTCTCAAGACCATTCAAACGATTTGAGACGTAAATATCTTGTCGTATACTGGACTGCTGTCACGTAGGCAGACATTTCCATAGGTACCTACCTAGGGTGCAATATTGAATTATATAATTACCGCAATCTTATGCCAATGTTTTTTTCATCATATTAGACAGTGTCTTTGTTGAAAGGTCCAATAATTTAAATTGTTTTTTATTTGTAGGTTGGCATTTTGTAAAAAAATAAATTACATGTTTTGACTCGTATAGTTTCATAAAAATTCTGCATTTTGAGATGGCCCAGAAAAAAATACCCTGTACATTTTTGTATTGAATCTTTGCACACCAACACTTTGAGTGGTCCTGTTAACCATTCAACTGTTTTGAGGTAATTCCATGGCACACTTGACTCGCCAGATGCCTTTAAAACTATTTTGTTTTGACACCCTTCAGTATGGAACTCCCTGTATATTTTTGGTTCAAATTTGGTATATGGACGTTTTCGGGTGTCCGAATTAACGCTGTGGTGTCAGATTTTAAGTAAAAAAAATTTGAAGGCCTCCAAAAATAAATAAAAAAATTGGCGACATATTCTAGTATGCTCAAATGTAAAATAACATCTAAGAAATTATATAATTTCATTAAATTAGATGATAAGTATGAACTGATAATATTCGAAAGGAAGTTAGTTCACATTGCTGCTATTTATATGTTCATATTTTTAATAATCGGAGATTTTAAACAGTTAAAAATTGAATTTACCCGCTGCCTTAATTTTTAATGAACTTTAAGATAATAACATACGATTAATCAACGCTTTTTGAGCAATAGTGTACTTGACAGCGTTTTCTCAATGATAATTTATAGGATAAAAAAGCCATTCATCCATAATGCTTTTGCGCAATTTAAAACCACGATTAGTTTCCTATAATTTAATTTTTAAAAAGAGGTTGGATGCCTTTTGGTTTGAAAATGAAGTCGATGCTTTGAATAAAGAATGCCAGGAAGGAGTCAGAGCTCTATGTGTGTTATAAAATAGTGCGACGGAAGTCGCCTTGGGTAGTAACCAAGTTTTGACACAATATTTTGATATCTGACATCCTGATAGATGTCAGTATGTTGTATTTAGAAACTTTTCGAGTTGTTATGCTTAGATGTGCGGCTTGTTGCACTTCCCTGACCGCCAAAACTAAAATGTTTTAGGATTATAATCCGTCGGTAAGTAGTTTTGTAACTTAAATTAACTTTTGAGGCCATGCACCAAAGTGGCATAGGCGTTTGTATAGGTACCTACCTACTTAAAGACATAAACGTGCATTTATAGGTCGAGCATTGTAGGTCGAGCGTTACAAGCCCAAATTTGCTCCTTCCTGTGGTTCTTGATTCAAAGGGTTGAACGGATCGTGATTCCAAAATAGTTTTATTCTTGTGCAATTCAAATACTTATAATTATTCTTTTGCTGTATAGGTATGGATCCAAAAAAGAAACAACATATCGTAATACATCCAAGGGATCTATACGATATGCAAAATCGGAGGGTCTACAACCAGAACAACGTACGAATTGAGGACCGTCCACTCCAGACGCGTTCGGCAATCGATCCTGGCAACAGCAAGGTCTCATCTCAACTACGCCACAGACTCACGACAAAGAAGATCGCTTCGACCAAAATAGCGAAGCCCACCAACAATACGATCGTCGCGAACGGCGACTTGCCCAAAAAGACGATAATAGTCAACAGTTTGTCCATATTGCCACCGCCGAATTCCAACTATCCGGCTGTAACGTACAGAAACAGCGACGGCTGTCTGACTTCGCAACAGATAAAATACATAACTTCGAAGAAAAGATTTTCGTCGTCTTCGGACGAGCAGAACGCCGAAGACAACCTGGTGGGAGATCCATTGTTGAGCGAATCTAGCCTGAACCAACCGCAACAGTCTGAAATTGCGATGAAGGTTTTACGAAACGGAATCAATTCGAGCGGGAAGAACCAGACGCGAGCGTGGGGAAAAGGCCTCCAAGAGATTGTACATCTGTTGGACGATCAAAGTCCCAGTGGCAGAGAAAGAAAAAGTTCCGACAATGATTTGAGTGACATCATCAACGGATACAGGATCAGTCCCAGTCTGGCATTACCCAAGGGGGAGAACAAAGAAAAATCTGGTAAGAAAAATAACGATTTGAATCTTGAAGAATGTGTGGATTTAGTTTAGAAAATGTAATTTTCTTCACCTCTTCATCGTAACGAATATTTTCTTGAAATCGGCAGTGAAGCGTCTCAAAATCGTCATTAAAAGCTCAGAAATCAGCACTGAAATAGCCCATTATTGTGCGATTTTTTCAATAAGTAGGCCTTGACGAGATGTAAACATCAAACGTCAGACGCGGAGCCATCGCCCGTCAAAAGTGACCAAACATTCGAAACCCGGCCAATAAAGACCCATTTAACTTTTCGTACACATTGCGAAATTGTTTCCTATAGAAGCGCAATCTTTCAGTATAAATATTGTAGTAGGTTTGAATATCAATATATTTTTCATGGAGGCAGCAGTTTGGAATTTCTGTTGGGAAGCGCCGTGCCCCGTCATACTTGACCTAGGAAAGAGCGATCGTCAAAGTCAAGCAACGCCGCGCGCAGTCGGTTCATGGACGGGTGATCCCTTATGATTATTTTTTGGCCTAATAATACTTTTTTCCGATTTCAAAAAATATATATAATATCCCATATAGCATTTAATATTTTTTGAATATGCAAAATAAGGAAATATGTTCAGTAACGGCATATACCCAAGATATTTGTTAATCGCAGATACAAATATAATATGTTAGATGAATGTACAAATGATGTATATGTTTGTTTTGAATAAGAAGGGATATTTCCACAATATCTTCTGTAACATATTCATAATTTAGTGGTTCTATAAATATTTACAAGTTGAACATTTAACTTAAGTACATTACAGGCACGTACACCTTAGAAACGTGCAATTTGGAATATTGCTGGAACATGCTAAATACTATATTCATACAGCAAATATCTTATGAATGTTCACAAACGATACATATTCCTAGTCTTGTGACGTCACAGAGATTCTAGCTTACACTATTTTTAGATAATATTTCAATGTAACCCAATGGCTCAGTTGGTTAGAGCGTCAACTTGTAAATCGATGGTCGTAGGTTCGAACCCAGAAACTGGTGTTGGCGGATTTTTTTTATTTTATAATGTACACGTGAATATTAAATGGATATACATAGAACATACATTGACTATTTGTGGAACGTGCATTCAATATATTTGTGAATGTAGGTATATAATACGTGAAATAGTACCTTCAAAAGGCGAACACCTGAATGTTGCCTGAATAATGTTCAGATAATGTTTTTACAGTTTTTATGAATATTCCTACAATATGCATATTCTCTGAAAAAATATTATCAGAATATTCCGCCAACGTGATTTTGCTATATGGGATGTACCTCGGCACTGAAGTTTCTTCTTTAACTTTAGCAATGTTGTCTTCGATTTTTAGTGACAAATCTAAAATACACGTTACCGAACGTTGCCTATTTCCAAATCAGCGATGGGAACAATAAAACAAAACCCAAAAGTATTTCAAATTAAAGTGAAAGTAAAATTAAAACTATATGGTACCCAACTATGGCTTCAAGCCTTGTATATCCACTTATAGACAAGGAAAGAGAGAGGACGCCTAACAGCGCTTGTGGCCGTGTTACCGACTGCCACATCGCACGACAGGCCAGTGGCGTAGCATGAAACGCGTTCTTAGCCAATATCACAAAAATATTAAAAATGAAAAGGTAGTTAATTTTGACTACATATAATTTGAAATGTTGGTATTTATTTGCAGATAATTTCCCAAATGTAAAGCTAGTGTCAAGTGCTGAAATATGTTTATTTGCGGCGATTTCGAATCAATCAATATAAAATAAATAATGCACGCCCATGGAAACCAGCCCATATTTTATGAAACTATCGTAATCAATTAAGAAATTTGCAATAAAAACGATGTTAAAATATAATTATATTGGTACTATTTACAAACAAAACAATGCACTTTATTATACTACAAGGTAGAAAAAATTTGAAGAAGTTATATTGAGAAAAAATAAAGTTTTAGGGCATTGTTAAATATTTACCTGTGAAACGAAATCCCGGGCTCCTGCTTTTCACTTCTGCTTTTGCAACCAAACGCTGAACAATTCACCATCGTAAGAGTATGTTACTTTTCATTCGCAAATTCACGAAATTAACTCACAACGTACTCGCTTTGTCTGCCACATATAAAATGGCCGCCGTTCAAAACGACGTAACAAAATAGGGTAGGCAAGCGCAATGTCCTCTCTCTTTCCTTGTCTAAGTCTATCCTTCAAGCTATATTTTTTGTATTTATTTTTCAGGACAAAACTCAAAAGTCCTAGAAAACGGTCATGTGAACAAAAATCTAACAGGACTATATAAAATTCAATTCAAAACATCAAGCGATGAGCTTTGTCCAAGATCAGGTAAAAATTTCTACAATTTTCAAAAAAAAATCATTACATTTTATTTTTTCTTGCAGTATCCTTAAAGAAAAATCAACCAGAATTTAACGCACAGAAATGCGATTCTGCAGATGGTGCACATAAATCAGAATCTCCACCGTTATTGGAACGTGAAATAATTGCAAAACCAGACCTTAAAAATGAAAATAATCGAGAAATCAGTCCTCCACTTTTGGAAAGCAATATCGCTGTAACGCAAGAAAATGACATTCAAAATGAAAATAATTGTACAGAAATTGACCCTCCATTGCTGGAAAATAATAATTCTTCACCAATCCAAAGCGAAATAGTTATCGAACAGCCCAAACTACAGAATGAAAATAATCACTCAGAAAGGTGCACTCCGATTTTAGAAGAAATAATTGACGTCCAAAATGACAACAATGAATCAGATGCAGATAGGCCGCCACTTCTGGAAAAGGAAATATCAACTAAAAATCCCGATGTTTCAAATGAAGAAAAATTCATTAAAAAGAAGAAATCAACCTGTACTCTGCGTAAAGCTAGATCCAAATCTACGACCAAAAGGTTGTTTCAAGTTCAAAATATTTCTAGAAAATCTAAGCATCTGAATAAGACAACCCAAACTCCAAAAGGTTTCTTAAACAAAACTCTTAAGAAGGCAAACTTTAGTGAGCAAATTTCTAAGGCATTGCGAACAATAAATATGAAGATCGACGATTTGTATAAAAAAATTCAAGAAAACTCTTCAATGTATCAGCGAGCACATAATTTATTAATGGAAAAACTACAAACTGTGTATGACTTGTTCAATGTTATTAAGATGCTGGATTTGACATATTTGTTGAACGAAGAAAATACCTTAATTGAAGAAGACAAAGAAAATGTCCCTGGGTATCCTCTAATGTATGTAGGAGAAGAAAAAGAAATGGATGAAAGCAAACAAAATGATCAAGAAGTAAAACACTTGAATCAAGAAACTGAAGATAGCCTCGATGTTGGTGAAAATGTAACTGTTATAGTTATAAATGAAGAAAATGGAGAAATAGGTGACACAAATTCCCATGAAGAAATACGCATAGAAGAGATCAAATCTCAAAACTCTTCAAACCTTCACGTTGATGAAATGAATCTTGTTAAAGATACTGAAGAAAATTTGCCAACAAATATTGAAGAAACTAAAACTGTTGAAGAACGACTTGAAATTGCAACTGAAGACATTGCAATAATTGTTAACGAAGATATATTATCGGAGCAATCAATTCAAGAGAAAAATGAAGATGTCAGCAACGAAGAGACTAAAAAAAACCTGAAAGAGGCAGAAGATGGAACAATTCAAATGAATAAAATGGAAAATGATGTATTAAAAGTTGAGAAAAATAAAGAAACTTCCATTGAAAATGGCGATAAAGGGACGAAAGAAGAACAAATAATTCAAAAGGAAGATTTAGAGACATTAATGCAATTGGGGCCATTAATTTTGGAACAGCTACTCGCTAGTGGATCGGAGGAATTAATGGAAAATGATCTTGCTAATGTTTTGGAAAATACAGATATTGCACTAATTGAAGACATTGATAAAAACCTGAATGAACCAGACCAGGTTGAAGAGAAAGACTTTCAGAACTTGGAACTTGAAGATAATCCAGGAAAAAATGATGAAACCAAACTCAAAACAGCCATGGAAAAAGTCTGCAAAGATGTTAAAAAAGAAGTCAAGATAGAAATTGTTAAGACTGACTTAGACTATAAAGAACGTGAGACTGAAAAAACAAGAAAGAGTGAAACTAAAGTTCAAGATGAGAAAGAAAATGAGCCAAGTAAAAGGAGCAAAGGAAGAAAAAGGCGAAAAAATGATGATGTTTTCGGCAGGAGAATAAAAAAGGGACGTATGATGGACACTGACGAAGGCATGGTAATTTGTACAAGGGTAAGAATATAATTAAAAATATTTTTTATTTTATGTTTTTTTTTGCCCTTTTTAGTCCTTGAGGTCCAAGACAGTAGAATTCTTCATGAATCCATGAATGATAATTTCGTCTATATAGAAATGGTGAGTCATTTTTATAAATATTTTTTTATTTTATTAGCTTCGGCTTTTTTGCTATTTTATTCATTAAACAAATGTAAGTGAAAGTTTTAATAGTGTAGTTTTTATTTTTTACATAAAGGTAAGTGAATATTATCTTGTGTTTTTTGCTTGTTCGCCATTGCCAATAGTTTTAAAAAAAGGGAAATATAAGAGTAAATAAAACTATTTTTATTTTTAGGTTATCAAAGAATATTTAATGTTTTTGAACAAATACACAGTTACCAAAAGATGGAATAAGTATTACGAAAAGATTTTAGTCGCTTTTAGAGACTAAAAAGTAGTTTAATAATTTTGTTCGTTTTTAATATTTTAATATAATTGTTCGTTTTTAAATAGTTTATAAGGTTTAAAAATATTTTGAATTTTAAAACTAGTAGATTTATGATAAAAAAATTAGTAACGTTACAATTTCTTTTCAACGATGATTTTAAAATATGCTTTAAGAAACATTTTTGGGTTTGTTTTCAATATTTCTTTGAATATTTTAATATGTATAAGTATATACATACTTCAAAGTAAAAAATAAACTTTCTAAGTAGACATAATTTTTCTCTTTTAAATTTTCATAGTAAATAAAGCATTAAAATTATCGTAGGAATATTAGTCTAAAGTCTGGAGCAGTTTTTAAGTACAAAATGTGTTATTTATTATTTTAAAACAATTATAACATAATTGTTAAGCTCAGCAATATTTTTGTACCTAGTCTTCAATAAAAATCCACAAACTACTTTGAACTTATTTTATTAATACTTAAAACAAATTTAAAAAATCGGGAATGACGTGTAAAAATCCACAAAAACAATATAAATAATCACAAAAATTGAAAAAATGGCCGTACAAAAATATCTTAAGTAACTAACCTTTTTCAGCTAATCAGATCTTTTTCGTCGCATTTTATTGAGGTTAAATACATGGTGTATATTTTTTAAGGAAGGCAATGATTAAAAACTAACACTAAAATATTTTTACATTAATGGTTGCTGTGCTTCCGATCTTCCCTTGGAAAATACTATGGTAGGTTCGTCGTCGTCATTTGAGAAAAGCATGGCCCTCTGCGTTTTGATCCCTCCCAAAAATCTACAAAAAACAGGAAATGATTTAGGACCTGCGGTTATTTTTAGCATTCAATTTAAGTACATGAGTTTGTCCAATTTTCACGCGAATGGGTTGTGTAAACTGTTTAATTTAGTTAAATTGACGAATCTTGTTAAGGTGTTTAGAGCCGCTTTAATCAAAGCCTGAAGTGTAAATTGGTGGAGTTATATTTAGAACAAATCTAGGTACAGGTGTTGGCGAAAAAAATAACTTATACTCCTATATAATTTGGCTATTTTTCTTTTGAAAATTTCCATTATTTATAAACTGATTTTTTTACTTTAGAAATCCTTATACTTACCTTATACGGCTACATAATAATTAAAATTATTTTCTTTCATTTTGAAAATTATGCAAAAATAGTAAAAATGGAGGTCCTTTTATTTTATATTTAGTTTTTCTTTAATTCCCAGAATCTATTGAAATTTGATATTTTTTTCAATTACATATTTAAAATATGACCTCACTGAAAAATGAAAGTAGTAATTATTAATAAAAAAATTATATGTATATGCATTTTAATTAATTTTCAATAATTGTTTTCTAATACTGTCGGTTAATTCATTAAAAAATATGTTCTGGTAACCCATTTTACGCTCAATGATTTTCGTATTTTTTTACGAAAAAATCGTAGTAAGCTTTGAAAATTGAGATAAAGCACTTTTTGTATCAAAATGCAAAATATATTTTTTATGAATTTATAATGCAATTACATTAAAAAAATACTTGCTTCTATTTTTATACTACTAGTGGTATTTAGTTAATATTATTTCGCTAATTATATAAATAATAAAGATGGGAATCTATTAAACTGGTTTTAATATTTTTAAATGAATTGAAAAAGTTGGTAACAAACCTAAAAACTTATTTTGTTCATTTTATTATTTTGTATTAATAGTAAAATTTAAAAATAATTGTGAAAAATAGAAAAATTAGTTCATTATAAGAACAATCGTTAAAAACTGACCCATATTTCTCGGTAGATTTTTAAATTAATTCATTAATTAATCAGTAGATTTTTAAATTAATTATTCTACAATAATAATTTTCAATGATTTTTGTTACTAATTTACAATAACTCTAAAATTATTGCAAAAATAGTAAACATGAAGACTTGCTAAAAGAGTTATTAATATATTATTTGAATTCGTTTATAAAATCTTAAAATAGTTAAAAATTCAAAAACACTTGCTTCTATTTTTAGACTACTGCTGGTATTTAATTAATATTATTTCGCTAATTATATGAATAATAAAAATGGGAATCTATTAAAACTGCTTTTTAATATTTTTAAATGAATTGAAAAAAGTTGATAACAAAGTTAAAAACTTCTTTTCGTCTAAAAACTTATTTTGTTCACTTTATTATTTTGTATTAATAGTAAAATTTAAAAATAATTGTGAAAAATAGAAAAAATGAGTCCATTATAAAAACAATCTTTAAAAACTAACTCCATATTTTTCGGTAGATTTTTAAATTAATTCATTAATTAATCCGTAGATTTCCAAATTAATTATTTCAGACTCTAAAATCAATGCAAAAATAGACATGAAGAAAAATAGTAAACATGAAGACTTGTTAAGAGAGTTATATTATTTAGAATTCATTTATAAAATCTTAAGATACTTAAAAATTCAAAATGGCAAATTTGAAACTAGTTTGTTAAAAATATTTTTTGTTATTTAAATTAAAAGATTTGATTTTTAGTTATAATTTTAATTTATAGCATAACTTTGAAGATTATGCAAAAATTATTAGTAATTATAAAATCATGTTTTAATTCATTTATTTTAAATATAGAGGAACTCCACAAAAACATCTATTAACAACAATAATTGGTAACTAACTTTAACACTTATTTTAAATTATTACGACTTTCAAGAAATTAGTCTTAAACGAATTTCTTAAAGAAAAGATTAATAAAAATTATTTTTTTGTTATTTTTATTAATTTACAGTAATTTTATTGCGAAAAAGGAGTAAAATTAAGTCCGTTGTAATAAGAATCTTTAAAAATTTACCCCTTATATTTCTGTGTATATGTAGAAACTATTTATTTTTAAAAATTAAAAAATGAAAATATGTTAAAGTTATTAATTTTCTACATGCAACAAAAATTAAAAAAAGTGCACAAGGGAAAGACGCCACAAACACATAAAATAAAAAATATACAGTTTTTTTAGTTATTATTTTTTAAAAACAAAATATATAAAAATCACAACAAAGCCGACAACACACACCGGATAAAAAACACAAACTTACTGCGTAAAAAAACATAAGATCCCTCCGTTTATATATTTTTTAACTGACTTTAAGAGAATTGCTGCTGTAAATAAAAAAAAAACCTTCCTAAAATATATCTACAAAATCATATAGAGTGCAAAAAATCCTGCACTACAAAAAAATCCCAATTTCTAAACCACCTCATCGCACAGCCTGTTATACCTTGACAGTCCGAGCGATCCGGGCACGCCCTGTATGCCGCCGTCGACGTCGTCCAGCCCCCTGTGCACCGAGATCGTCTCCAGCCCCCTGTCCGCGTCCCTCACCGTCAGATATTCGGCGGTCTCCAAGTCGCGCCGGGTCGGCTTCCTCCACGTCTTCAACAGGAGCGAGGACGCGACCACCGACACCGAACTCATCGCCATCGCCGCGCTCGCCATCCACGGCGCCAGCATGAATCCGACGGCGCTGAAGGCGCCAGCTGCCAACGGGATGCCTGGAAACGTCGACCTTTAAAAGTGAACGTAACACTTCCGACGGTCCACCCACCCAACAGATTGTATACGCTGGCGAAGACAAAGTTCAAACGTATCTTGTTGACGGTCTTCCGGCTCAGTTGCAGGCAGGCGACTACATCCAGCAGGTCGTTCCTCATCAGAACGACATTCGCCGCTTCGACTGCCACATCTGAACCCGCTGCTATGGCGATGCCAACATCAGCTCTTGCCAACGCCGGCGAATCGTTCACCCCGTCTCCTACCATCGCCACCTTAACACCTTTCGCTTGTAACCTAAAAAACCACAGAAGACAGTCGTGAAATCATTGGTGAATGTCCGAATTCGACAGTGGCCCAAGGACGGAACCTCGCGGAACCCCAGTTTAAACGACGCGCTTACCTCTGCACCCTGACGACTTTGTGTGACGGCAGGACTTCGGCGTAAACCCTACTGATGCCGACCTCCCTGGCGATACTGGCGGCAGTTTGCCTATTGTCGCCCGTCAATAGAATGACCTCTAACCCCATTTTTTTGAGAGTGTAAACCGCCAGATGCGCCTCGGGTTTTACTGTGTCGGCGACGCTAAGCATAGCGACGATAGTTCCTGAGAAAAATGAAAAAAAAAAAAAAAAACGTTGAATGGAAAGGATCATATATACGGGGTGACCGTATTTCGAGTCTATGCATGGGGATCTTGGTTATCTTAAGAGATACGAGGTCGGTTAAATTGGGGCAAAGTTGCGAAATTTGATGCCGAAAACGAAAACGAATGAGGCTGGACATTTCTAAGTTAAACATTATTAAGGCACTTTTATAAGGAATCTAAATATGACCTCGCATTTTTTTTGTCGCCTCCCTGGACAAAGATATGACGTTCCACTTTTATTTTTCTTATTTTTTTAAAGAGAATTTTTTCCAGTAAAATGAAAATGATATGTTACACATTATGCTTTACTTTGTTTTTCTTGCCGTAATATCAAATTAATCGTTTTTGCATAGAGTGCCTTGGAAACGTAAGCCCCATAATGTTTGTCGTTTTTGCATAGAGTGCCTTGGAAACATAAGCCCCATAACGTTTGATAGTTTAGTACAATTTGTAGTGTCGTGGATACTTTATTTTACTGCCAAAAAAGTCATTTTCACATGAAGAAAAGCGTGACATGATTCAAATTTATTAT
Organism: Pseudeuparius sepicola; assembly: GCA_963920635.1. Taxonomy (NCBI): domain Eukaryota; kingdom Metazoa; phylum Arthropoda; class Insecta; order Coleoptera; family Anthribidae; genus Pseudeuparius; species Pseudeuparius sepicola. Next base: position 30,459,339 of record OY987307.1, read on the forward strand.
TCCACAAATATAAATGACGACGGAGGGATATTGGACGAGCCACAAACAATTTAAGGAAACGTGCTGCATTGTGCCTTGGAACAAGGAGGACAAATTCAACATTTGTTGTAAAATAGGATTGTCTACTGGTCTAGGGATTTGTTGTTCTTATGTTTCCAGTTTGACTTTTTTAGTATTAATGCAAATGACGAATAAATAAGAAGGTCTCAGATCATACTCTCGCAGTATGTTTATGATTTATTTAATCAATAAATTTAACATTAACTGAATTTTTACTGAACTGATAAACAATATTGCAAAGCACACTTCGCAACAATGGGTAACTAGGCTTATGTTTCCAAGGCACTCTATGCAAAAACATCAAACATTATTGGGCTTATGTTTCCAAGGCACTTTATGCAAAAATGATTAATTTGATATTACGGCAAGAAAAACAAAATAAAGCATAACGTGTGACATATCATTTTAACCAGAAAAAAATCCTCTTTTCAAAAATGCAAAAATCCAATATGGCGCCCATAAGAAAAATAAAAGTTGATAGTCATATCTTTGTCCAGTGAGGTCATATTTAGATTCCTTGTAAAAAAAAGTGCCTTAATAATGTTTAACTTAGAAATGTAGAACCCCATTCGTTTTCATCTAAAAAAATAAAAATGAAAACGAAGATTTTCTGTTTTTTTTTTCCATTATTTTCAAAACGAGACGGGCCAGCCAAAAATTTTTTTTACCATGTTACTCGGCATCAAATTAACCGACCTCGTATCTCTTAAGATAACCAAGATCCCCATGCATAGACTCGAAATACGGTCATCCTGTATGGACGACATAACCTATCAAAATTTCTCACCGTTTATAGCGCACAACACCGCCGATCTCCCGTTCTCCTCCTCCATCCCCATCTTCCTGTCGATCTCGTTCGATATCGTCATCCCGTTTCTGTTCATCCACTCTCTGTTGCCCACGACGACCATATACTTCCCGTCCGCGTTCCCCTCCTCGCTACTCATGCCTATCAACTGGCCCAACCTCAAGTTTTGCGACGTCGCCACCTCTACTTGGACCCCTTTTACCGTGAACACCCCGGAACTTCCCGCCGACACCAACGACGAAAAGCTGCTGAGTTCCGCGCTGTTCTTCGCGTTCCTCAGCATCGTCGACAGACTTGACACGCTGCAGCGCAGTCCGCAACCCGGCACCGTCTGGAAGTTCTCGCTGGTGCCCGACAACTCGCCAACAACATCCCGCACGTATTTTATTATCGCCGTCGCGATCGGGTGCTCGGAATTCGATTCGGCGACGCCCAACGCCGACAAGATAAGCGGGGGACTCAACGTGTCGCTCTGCAGCCATATCTTCGTCACTTCGGGAAGACCCTTGGTTATGGTCCCGGTTTTATCGAACATGATGGCTTTGACCTTGTGGGCATTTTCTAACGGTTCCGCTCCCTTTATCAGAATGCCGTTCATGGCCCCGACGCCTGTCCCGACCATGACGGCTGTCGGCGTCGCCAGGCCGAGCGCGCACGGACACGCTATCGCCAGCACGCTCAGCGCGCACCTGAACACGAACTGCAGGATGATTTCCGTGTTGCTAAAACCTTCCCGCTCGCTCTCCGACACCGGCAAGTTGTCTATGTCGATCATCCCGACGATCGACCAGACGGCGAGAGTCAGCAGCGAGAGGATGACGACGGCCGGCACGAAATAACCCGCTATCCTGTCGGCGAGGTGTTGGATGGGCGCCTTGGACGTCTGCGCCTCCTCGACGAGCTTGACGATCTGCGACAGCGTCGTCGCCTCGCCGGTGTGCGTCGCCTCGACGATCAGCAACCCGTGTTGGTTTATGGAGCCGCCGATGACGGCGGCGCCGATCTTCTTCGGCACCGGCATGCTCTCGCCCGTTATCAGGCTCTCGTCGCACGTCGACTGGCCGCGGACGACCTTGCCGTCGACGGGCACCTTGGCGCCAGGCACCACCTTGAGCACGTCGCCGCGGTGGACGAGGTCGACGTTGACCTGCTGCTCCTTGAGGATTTCCCCGTTGGCGCCGAGCGTGACGAGGACGGCGTCCGTCGCCTTCAACGACAGCAGCTTGCTCAGCGCCTCGGACGTTTTGCCTTTGGCGATGTGCTCCAGCCACCTGCCGAGGCTGATGAAGACGAGCAGCATGGGGGGCGTGTCGAAGAAGGTTTGCGGCGACGTTTTCTGGCGCATTATCATGGCGGCCGCGACGACGCAGACAGAGTAGAGGTAGGATATCGACGTCGCCATGACGATGAGCACGTCCATGTTGGTGGTGCCGTGCTTGACGGCCTTGTAGGCCTGGACGAAGAAATGGCGGCCCCCGTACAGCATCACGGGCGTGGACAACGCCCACGTGATGAGGTTCTCCAGCGAGAGGCCTGGGAAATGAACGAAGAAATGATTCGGACGGAAAATATACTTTTCCGTGCATCTTTAGTATTTTTCCATTAAAAATGTGTGTACACTCTTTTGAATGTGCCTGTAGATTCTAGAAAAGTATAGAAAGGGGAAGAAAACGGACACATAACCTCAAAAAGTGGTAAATTACCATAGAGATCATATATATAGGTAGAGTACTGGACGATGTTTTTTTATACATAGGATGCGCGGAAATTCATAAAATAGTAATAAATAGGCCCAGTGGACATGCACATTTGCAATTTGAGCTAGTGTTTTGTGAAACTTGACACTCTTTGACAGCCATTTGACAGCGACAAACTAAGTATAACCTAGCGTTGTTTGCATCATAGAGGCTTTGTGGCATAATTTTTTCGATTTTCAGCTAATAATTAATAGTTTCTTCGCGTTTTAGTTGTTTGAGTGTCTTATCTAATTAAGTGATCATCTCGAATATGTTCTGCTCATTTTACACCAGAGTGTTTAAAAACGAAACGAGTCAAAACGCAGCTAATTGAAAATGCGATACCAACTCTTCTATTAAAACCACCTAAACCATCATTTAAGTAAGTACATTAACATGATTGTGGTGTAAGAAACTATTAGTAGCTTATTTGTTTTAGTGTTAAAGTTATAAAGGTAGATGAAAATAAGCCAAGTTCTAGCATCAGTGAAGCAAATTCTAGTAGTTTGGACGAAACTAGTTTTACAAGTATAAACGAACCTAGTTGTAGTCATCGAAGTCTTGACCAGTCCACATTGAGGTGAGCTTAATTTGTATCAATATACAAGTTTGTAGGGAGATAGTAATTCAGGAAAACAACCACTGTTTTGAATTGCGCGGTCTGAAGGTCTAATGCGCATGTTCCATAGGCCCATGCGCAAATCCACAATTTGCCATAAAAAAAGACTTGTTCAGCACTCTACCCACTCTATGTAAATTACCAATGAATTTTCTGGGTGACACTACTGTGAAAATATAAAAAGGCACTAAGACAGTTTAGAATCAGTAAATTACAATACGAAGCTGTTATTGTTTATTGGTTGCTTTCAAAAATACTTCAGTTTCATTGGCTTGGCACAAAATCCCATATTTGGATTAATTCTTTAGAAGTTGTTTTAATTTTAAACTTTTAATTTAACTATATTTAAACTGTTGATGTTCTTGTTTGTATTAGTATCCCTTTTTTTAAGTTTATGAGAATTAACTTCACGTTATATGTTTTATTTTTCAATAAACACTTAAGATGCAAAAACGAAAAATACCCATTTAGTAATTACTTGTTCTAAAAAATACGAAAATAATTCTGTTACGGAAATCCTGGGATTTAAAATCAATCATCCCAAAATCCCGGGATTAAATTCTTTATCGGGATTGGCTACCCTAATTAGTATCCTCTTTTTTTTTAAGTTTATGAGAATTAACTATACGTTCTTATGTTTTATTGTTCAATAAACACCAAAACCACCCATTTACTAATTACTTGTTCTAAAAATATGAAAATAATTATATTACGGAAAGTCCGGGATCCTGGGATTTCAAGTCAATGATTCCGAAATCCCAGGAATATTTTTTTTAGCGGTATTGGATTCCCTACTAATTAATGTCGTTTTTTTTTTAAGTTTATATGAGAATTAACTATACGTTATATGTTTTCTTTTTGAATATACACTTCAGATGCAAAAACTATCTAAAAAATACGAAAACAATTCTATTACGGAAATGCTGGAATTCGATCCCGGGATTTAAAATCTATCATCCTGAAATCCCGGGGTTATTTTTTTTATCGGGATTGAACTTCCTAATTAGTATCCTCTTTTTTTATGTCTACGAAAATTACTATACGTTATGTTTTATTTTTCAATAAGCACTTTAGATGCAAAACTACCCATTTAGTAATTACTTTTTCTAAAAATCCTGGGATTGATCCCAGGATCCCGGGACTTAAAATCAATCGTCCCGAAATCCCAGGATGAAATTTTTCCCTACTCTGCACTCACCCGGAATTACGCAGCACATTTCCTCGTGCGTCATATGATGCGCCGACATCATAATCATGAAGTACATCATCGCCACCATGCAGGGCCCCCCGAACGCCAGCGACACCAGGAAGCTCCTCCTCCACTTCCGTATCTCGGACCTCTGCCGCAGGTAGCCGTCCCCCTTGTCCCTCGCGAACAGCTTCGCCTCGAACCCGATATTCTCGATCGCCCCGATTATGTTCCGCGGCCCCGTCACTTCCGGGTCGTACTTGAACTTGCCGCGACGCGTCGTGAGCGCCACGTGCGCGCTCTTCACGCCGCCCAACTTCGACACGATCATCTCGATCTTGTGCACGCAGCTGGCGCACGTCATCCCGCCGATCTCCAGGTCGACCTCGGCCTCGCCGGCGCCGCACCGCCGCAGGACGACGGCCGGGAAGCCGAGCTCGGTGATCGACGCCGAGATGTCTTGCGGGTTGGTCGCCGACGGGTCGTATTGGATCTCGGCGCGCGCCGCCAATAGCGAGACGAGAATTTTGCGGCAGCCGTGGATCTTTTTTACGTGTTTCTCTATGGCGGCGACGCAAGAGCCGCACGTCATGCCGCTGACTTGGATCTGGCAGTTTTCGAGGTTCGCGTCGTCGGGAGGGGGCAAGAGTTTGACCTCTGAGTTCGAACTTTGGTTCCGCTCTTCTGGAAGAGGACGAAAGTAATACCCGAAGCAAAAAGCACAAAATACAAAGAATATCGTTGTTGAATAATTCGGAGCTGGGCAGATCTATTTAAAAAAGATCGTTTTAAAGATCTAAGATCGCGACCTCGACCTTAGGTCACTGTTTGTTTCACTGAAGGACGATCTTTTTTAAAAAGATCGTTCCAAAAAGATCTGATCTTTGATCTTAATTTGACGATCTTAGATCATTTTAAAGATCTAAGATCGTTCAAAGAATCTAAGATCGTTTTAAAGATCTAAAATCGCTTTAAAGATCTAAGATCGTTTTAAAGATCTAAGATCTTTAAAAGGATCTAAGATCTTTATAACGATTTAAGATCTTTTCCTCGTTTGTTTTCGTTCATTTTTGAAACGTTTCTGTGATTTTTTTTATATAATATAATGTTTTATTTTTGAAGAATAAAAAATAGTGCTCTAGGTTGTTGTAGGAATAAGAGTTTTTGTTTTCATATCTACATATTTGTAAAATATGTTCTCATTTTGACCTCAATTGTTGTAAGTAGTTCGTCTTTTAAACGTTTCTGTGATTTTTTTATACAAAATAATGTAGGTAGAAAGGTAGGTATATATTTTTTAGAATGAATAGTTTTGTACGAACAAGGATTTTCTTCTTTTTATACATATAATCTACATATTATTTCTAAAATAGATGTATTACGAATTCAGTTACGTTACTAACGAGCGTTCATTTAAAGCAGTTTACCTCAGAAGATCTCTAGGTCTCAGCTAAAGTGCAAATTGTCAGAATTCGCGAAAAATGATAAATAATATAAACAAACTGCCGTAGGTTTTTTTACCTACAACTACAAGAACCTATTTTGAGCTCAAATTTAAATGAATGCTTTATGTTAATTTGTATTTTATTTTCAATTATCTACTTCTCAAAATTCCGAAGTTATAAAATTATAAATTGCATAAATAATGGGTGAACACGTTTTTACAAGAAAAGTCTAATTCTCCATAGGTATATCAACTTATTGATTACATAACCAGTTCAGTTAGAGTAGTAACTTTACGTAACTAGTTATGTAAAACTTTACGTTACACAACTAGTTACGTAAAACTGGACGTATCATCACTTGCTCAGGTTTTGAAAGATGTTACTATACTATGTCAAAATTAGGAAAAGTATTATAGACATCTATAGCTATTAACTATACAGTGTGGATAGAAATTGTGGAATATTGCTTATATGTCTTAAAATATTCCTCATATGAAAAACTTGTTTTAATAAAAGTGTTAGGGGAAATTATTTCCCGTTTAGTGATATCAAGCAATCTTTCGTAGCACAAAAAATGTGGTTGCCATGGTAACCGACTTGATTTTTTTAAATGGCACCATATACGTTTTTTGGTGAAAATTGATACATTGGAACTTTCTGAATACGATACAATACAATTTTAATGGGGTCGCATAAGAAAAAAATACAAAAAGATATAAGTTTTCTATTATGCTATTGACAATGTTTATCAAAATAATTATTAACATCAAGTTAGCCATGCCAAAATCAGAACAATGGGAAACTCTCACTAGCTGTCAGTTGCTTGTAATTGTGTGCATTGTTACAGTAAACGTACTTTTTTACTCAATTTTCTGTGTACTTAAGTACTTAGTAAGTTATAATGGCGTTTGAATTAAGTGAAACGGAAATAATACAGGTTAACATACTAAGTATTTAAGTACACAGACAATTGAGTAAAAAAGTGCGTTTAGTGTAACAATGTACAGAGTTACACAGCTAGTGACAATTTCGCATTGTTCTGATTTGGCATGGCTAACCTTGATGTTAATAATTATTTTGATAAACACTGTCAATAGCATAATAGAAAACTTATTTTTTTTTTCTTATGTGACCCCATTAAAATTGTATTGTATCGTATTCAGAAAGTTCCAATGAATCAATTTTCACAAAAAAAAATATATGGTGCCATCTAAAAAAATTAAATCGGTTACCATGGCAACCACATTTTTTGTGCTACGAAAGATTGCAATACGAAATATAAGCAATATTCCACAATTTCTATCCACACTGTATAATATCATGAATTTTGTTCAAAGATCTTACATCATTTACAGGATCTTAGATCGTTTAGAAGATCTTAGATCGATTGATCTTTTTTAAATCGATCATTTTTAGACGATCTTTGATCTAAGATCGTTTTTGCATGAAAAGATCTATTTTTAAACGATCTTAGATCTTTTTTTGAAAAACGATCTGATCTATGATCTAGATCTTTTTTGGCGAGATTTTCCCCAGCTCTGTTGAATATTCAAGCACTCTTCTCACCTTTTTTCACAGCTCTCCCATTTACACTCTTCACGTACGCCTCGAATCCCATATCTTCGATCTGTTCGGCTATATCCTCGGGTCCGATTTTGATTGGGTTATACTCTACGCTCCCTTCTTTCCCGTTGAGATCAACTTTGACATTTATAACGCCCTCCTTAGTAGAGATCATTCCCTCGATGCTTTGGACGCAAGAGTTGCACGTCATGCCGTCTATGTGCACTTTGCAGTTGTGTACGTTACGATTTGAAAGCGGCAAAGTCGCGTCGAACCCCATATCGTCGATATATTCGCGTATGTCGTCCGGCGTGAGGATTTTTGGATCGTATTCGACCGTGGCGAATTCCTCTTTAAGATTCACCTAAAATACAAAAAGTTCTGATGCCCATTGTTGATTATTTTCATTTTTCAACCTACCTTTATGCTGTATATTGCCGGCTTTTGGCCTACGGTTTCTTCGATAGAATTAACGCACGACTGACATGTCATCCCTTGTATATTGATCCTAGCCGATACTTTTTCTTGATCGTTATCCATAGAAATAATCGTAGAGTCGCCTGTTGGCGACTGTGCCGACGACTTGCCATTTTTACTTGATTTGCTTTGGGATATTAAAGGTTCGAAGCCTAGCAAATCAGAAGTGTTTCTGTAAAAAAAAACTAGTGAAAATGCCAACTTAAAACTTAAAATTTTAACAAATAAAAAGTTGTTGGTCCGTATTTAAGATGACATATTATCTTGGCAAAAAAAGTTTATTAGTGTTATCCAGATAAAACAATTTTAAATTAATCTTCTAATTCAATACTACATCATTCACTTATCTGAGAAAAATTTGACCTAATAATAACCAAAGTTCTAACATAATTTAAAAAACATACTGATAAACTTGTTATACCCACTTGTAACACTACGTTTTAAGTTTCTCATTTCAAAAACTACAAAAACTATTCTTATATTTATTTTCTACGAGAAACGTTTTTGCATGAGTTGTTGTTTATATTATTTTGCCTATTTAGCACAATTTTATGCCTCAAAAACAAACATAAATATTATTGTTCTTACTCAGATTCATCATCGTCGTCGAGTAAAGGTTTTCTGTCATCCATATTGTTATAAACTGCGTTATTTTTTGCACAAAAAAAATACTCAGATCAGCACCATTAACGATAAAATATATAGTGGATTAAAGTAAAGCTAGAAGGAATGTCTCAGCACCGAAATCGACAGACACAAAGTGAATGCTTATCAACAGAGATAAGAGAGGTGTCCATACTATATTTAAAGTAAATAAAATAATAGTATAAATAGTAAGTGATAGCATATTATTTTTTCAATGCAAACACTTTTTTTCTATACACCAAATAAGTATTAAATTCAAGTAATGCAATTTTTTCTATGTTAATAACAACGATAATAATAATAAAGCCTTTATTTATTACATGGGCGAATTCTAGCTTGAGACCCATTCGTACTTTGTTGATTGAGCCATTCATACATAGTTTTGCGTCACCCTCTGTGTATCAGGAAGCAAAATCAGCAGCCAAATGCGAATTTATAAAATCAGCATGATATTGAACTTGCTATAATAGCAACGTGATCATTGAAACGTATAAACTATTATTTATGTTTTATAATAGTGTATGAAATGGTTATTTATATATTATTCGATATTTACACTGTTATGTATTGCAAACTCCTCATTTCCACATACCTATCTAAATTTCAGTTTTATTGTGGTTATATGTTGATGTTATTTATTACATGTGCCGCAAGAATCATGTATCACCCGATAACTTTGTGAATTACCTATTTTTATCAAAGAAATACCAGTTTATATGCAATTCCTGACATTATTTTGAAATACTTATGCAGCAAGAATGTATTATTCATTTCATGGATATGACTCTTAATTGTTTGTTTGGGGTTTACATTCACTTACCACGTGGTGAAAATCTCAAAATCTAGCAAAGATTTTATAAGTAAGTATATAGTATAAATGAAATTTTGGTTCGTTACTATTAGGTATTTTAATTAATTTAATTACAATTTTACAATTAAGTACAATACTCCTTGACATAAATCGAACGGTGCGTATTTAATTAATAACTGATTTCCAATATCATTTTAGCTACGAAAACATAAGGCACAACAATAAGATTGTTATCTTTGTGGCTTCCTTTAAATGTTTACTGCATAAATATACAATAATTGAATATAAAAAAATATTTTTGAAAAACCAATTTACCTTATTCTCGTATAATTGTAGGTATTTCTCGAAGTCATTATTTCACACAGGTAAAAACTAAGTAATGTATAAGCACTAAATATAATACATTTTTTAAGTGTCTGATAAAAATATTATAGATCCGATGTTACGCACCACCTGTTTAAAACAATACTAATAAAAAAAACACATTTGTAACTGTAAATCAAGTTTGCAACATAACACATCTGATCTCTCTAGTCACCGATTGTTAATAAGTACCCATTATTTTTTATTTTTAGACGTTTTTATAAACAATATTCACCGCATTTTTTTACCGCGATGTGCTTAATACAAGATATCAATGTATACTGAAGTAACTAGAGTATAAAGCAAAGCATTGCTTGAGGACACAAATTTGAAAGTGAAAGAAAGGTGTATGACCGTGACTTCTCAGGTCTAGTTTCACAAATAATACTATAAAATTACGGTTTGAAATCACGCGAAATAATTGAGGCAAAATGGTAATATACCTATGAGGTGAATAAAACGTAATGATTGAATGTTTTTTTTATATCAAGACAATTAAATAATCGTATATGATTAAAAAATCATTAAGTAAGTATCAAAAATAGACAAATCTTACTTACACGAGTTCATATAAGGCCCGATATCCAAACATTTTGGGCCACATTGTGGTTTATTACTAGATTCACATATTATTTCAATTTTTACCACTCGCGCGCTTCAGTACAGAAAATTGACTGAAATGCGTTACTTGTAAGCTAATTGGCGTAATTCTGCTTAAAATGAGATAAGTGCGCTTTATGGCAAATTTTTGATAAAAAACACAATATAATTGGAATATATTTGATAAAAATATCGTTGCAAACCTGTAGTGCAGGTTGAAAGTCCATTGTATTTTTTTTTGTGTTGTGCACTGTGAAATTTTATCAACGTTTAAAAAATGTATCTTAAAGTGAATAATTGTGCCGAAATGGGTCAGACTATTATACAGTGTGATTCGTAAACGTTAGAATTTTATTTTTTGAGTTTGTAGTGTCAACTTAAAAATTTGCATATTATATTTTGTTTTTTATTACATTTTAGAAAACAGAAACCTGTGTTTATTAGAAAATTAAAATGTTTATTATGTTACAAATAATTTTGGGATAAAAACAAAATTGATCAAGTATTTAGACAAGTTATGTATTTATATACAGGGTGAGTCAGTTTTCTTTAGCAGGATAGTCGGATAGAAAATGACATTTTAAAACGAAAATTGGTAAAAAAACACTTATTTTCCACATTTCAAAAAATATATTTAATAGTTTTTATATTTTCCAAACAAATAAAGATATTGAACGGGTCAGACTATTATACAGTGTGATTCGTAAACGCTAGGATTTTATTTTTTTAAGTTTTTTTGTAAAAATTTGCATATATTTTGTTTTCTATTACATTTTAGAAGACAGAAACCTGTGTAATATTAGAAAATTAAAATGTTTATTATGTTGCAAATAATTTTGGGATACCTAAAAACAAAATTGATCAAGTATTTAGACAAATTATGTATTTATATACAGGGTGAGTCGCAGTTTTCTTTAGCAGGACACTATCGGATAAAAACTCTTCATTTCCAAATTTCAAAAAATATATTTAATAGTTTTTATAGTTTCCAAACAAATAAAGATATCGAACTGAATTTTCATATGAAGTATGTCCAGATAGAAAGCAACGTTATATGGTAATTTCGTTATTTCCATGTAATCTGCCCTGTATAAAATGAGAACTCAATATACTATTAATTGCAAAATTTAATTTGGAACAAAAAAAGTATTTTGTATTTTTTTATATATCATGGTTTGATGTTCAATTTCAAAATAATTTTGATGAAACATGCAATACATTTAAATTCTCAACTAACATACCTATTATGTAGGCATTTTATTAATCATTTGAATCATTTTCTACCTCCAAAAAGAAAAAAATGTGAATATATCAGGTTAAATGTATGAAACTTGATAAACGTACGATCAAAATATATTAAAACATATCGTATAACAATGAACACAATACACTTCCACATAAGTTATCTTTGTTAGTTGCTCAACGTTTCATGAAGATAATGAAAAATGAAACTATGATGAATCATCATTTAAATTAGAAAAAAAATCTCTACGTACCTTACCAAAGAAAAATTTCCTTCGGGTACTGTTATATCGACATATGCCAAGTCGTCCGGTATTTTTACCACACTCCCATCTATTCGCTGCACTTGAATTTTGAACTGTTCAAAGTCTTTGGCCCCTTTTTTGAAGCCATCTGCAAAAAAACAAAGAAACGATACATTTTATTTTTAACGACTAGAACTTTTTACTTACTTTTTGGCACAAATCTAACGAGACCGTTCTCCATGGCTCCAACATTTAATTACGCTTTGTTTCAATCGTTTTTGTAGTTAAAATTAGCAATAACTTGAAAAAAAAATCGCGAAATAAATATTGGAAAAACAACATCTGTCTTTGTATCTCTTTTTTTGGGAGGGATATTTATTTGCATACGTGGTTTTCTAGAATTTTCCGGTCATGTGGGATGATTCCTGGATTTATGTTACACAGATTTTATCACTTTTCGAAATTTTTGTAGTTTAAAAAGCAGACGTCAAAACATTTCAAAATTAGGTTAGGCTAAATGTCAACAAACCATTTTTGGGGCGCTGAAATTAGTGGGCCTTGGCAGTAACTTTCATTTTCTTGGGTTGGCAGACGACAACCTAACTTTTGTATTTTGTTGAGCGACGTAACTCCGAATTTGACAATTAAACGTCAATAAGCTTTTTAAAAAAGGTTAATTTAAATAATAGTTTTTTAAAAAAGATTTTGCATTTTATATTAATTTATTTAAGTTTTTTGTTAATATGTAGTTGTTGTGAATGATAATTCGTTAAAATGAATTTTATAATACCAAGTTTAAACCTCAAAGGTAAGATTATTTTTAGGTTACATCAAGAATTTCTTCAAGTTTTTTAGTTTTCAGTGTTTGCAAAGGCATTGCAGGCGTTAGCAAAAATAGGGGATGAGCTGTTTATTGAAGCAACCCAAGAAAAGTTAACATTGGTCACTCTAAATTTAAATAAAACAGTATGTGCGAGGTGTCACTTTTTAGATTGCTTCTTTTCGAGTTTTGTAATAAATTCTACAGATACGCAAGGGAATAATGAGGCTGTTACTTGTAAGCTGCAAATGAAGGTTATTTTGCCTATTTTTAAAGGACAACATATAGAGAAAAAGGTAAGAATTCTAAGAGGTCCAGGTGTACTTTTATAAACAAATTCTATTTTTTTTTAGTTAGACCTTCTTAAAATAGAATTCGAACCCGGAGAAGACTTTATATATTTCAAAATGAAATACAAGCAAGACGACTTTCTCATGATCCACAAAGTTAGGCTAATGGACCCCGAAACTTTGACAGTTCAAATTGATGCAAATTCAGGTAGCAACAATTTGTGTGCCACCAGTTATTTTTACAACGACTTGCTTAATACTTTTAGTAACTCTGACGACGAAATCACGTTGGAGATTACTAAAAAAAATATCGTCGCTAGAAATTATACCGTTGGCACCCCTGTCCGAGTTAAACACGTCCGAAGTCAGGTGACTTTAAATCCCTCCGAATTCGACGTTTATAACATTCAAAACGAAACGACGATAAATTTCTCATTAAAACCTTTCAAAACCGCCATACATTTTGCCGACGGCAACATAAATATAGGCTTTAATTTTGAAACCGGTGGCAAACCGTTGGCGATTATTTCGAGAAATCCCACGTTCGAAATGAACATTTTGGTGGCCACGATGAATCCGTATAGTGACGGTCAATCTACGATGACGACCAGTTCGATTCCTACGAAAATTACGCAAGTCCACGTTGAAAACGGACAAAACATAACTGCAGAAGATAGGGATGCTTTACTGAATGAAAATTGGGACGAATTTGAAGCGGATACAGACAGCAGTAAGAGTAGTAAGGTGCTGGGTAAGAAGAAAAAACCCAGTTTTCAAGATATTATGAATGAAGCTAACGTTGTTAAAAAACAACAAAAAGAAAACAAGAGGTTTGATTTCGAAAAAGAATTTAACAGAGACAATGTTATACCAAATTCGCCAGAATCTCCAAAAAGTAAGAAAACAAAATTGTTGTTTCGAAGATGCTTTGAGCCTACTTTTAACGAAAGTATGTTAGGAGAGGTGCTGGCTCCCGATAGTGACCCAGAATGAATGTGGTTAGTGTAAGTGTTTATTTATATTTTGTTGTCTTTGTACAAAATTATATGCCCCTATTTTTAAAACAAAATTATCCTTGGGTACCACCCTGTCCTCAGCATCTTGCAAAACGTGTCATAGGTGGCCATGAAAACAAAAACAACTTGCACGCTGTCTTTTGTTATACAAAAACAACTTGCACGCTGTCTTTTGTTATACAAAAACAACTTGCACGCTGTCTTTTGTTGTACAAAAACAACTTGCACGCTGTCTTTTGTTTTCCATGGCAAGCTATAATATATGGTTATCATGGCAATCTATGGTCAAACCAATAAAAAAACAATTTCTTAACACTATGTAGTGTGTTTATTAGATAAAAACTTCTCTGGCAGTCTTAAAATAAATATCATGGCAAAAAAATAAAACAGCAAAACAATACAGATAACACTTTGTGCACAATAAATTAAAAGATAATATACAAATGACCTACTTTTTATTTATTTTTAGTTAACTTTTTTATGTGTTTTACTTTGAACGTTTTGTTCTTTTTTGCACTTCTCGTACAAATTATTTAAACCGAAAGCTCCTTTAATGTTGTCCTCGCTAAAAACAAACTTTATCAGTTTCCCTTTAGAGTCCGCAATTGGCCTTCTAGATATTTCCTTCCCGTTTTCAAACAAAATAACTGTCGGCAACTGTTTGCTCATACTACCGTCGCTGACGTGGTACTTTTGTCCGGCTTCCGGGTATCTCCCCACGTCGATTTTACCGAATTTGAGGTTATCCAAATTGTATTCGGTACTCAACTTGGCGAAAGTGGGCGCAAAATTTGCACAGGCCGGATTCCAAACTGTGTAGAACGCCACGAGCCATGTAGTTTCGGTTTTCAGTTCTTCGTCGAGCGCCTGCAGGCCCCTAAAATATATAACGTTGTTCGGACCTGAATAAGTTGGTTCCGGTAGTAGAAGTGCCGCCACTATAAAAAAAATGGTCTTAAATTTAGGAGAAAAACAGTAGAAAAATATTCTTACGAATGAAGATAATGGCATAGACTATTCCCATCAAAAAATCCGCGTTAAACCACAATATCAAGTTCGCTATTTTCGTATAAATGAAGCTCGACGAGATGTAATTTATCATTGAGACGCTGCCCGATTTTCTCGTCCTTATCATCACGACTATTATTAGGAAGAATAAAATTTCCGTTTCGCGCTGAAACAATAATTTATAATTGAGGAAATGCCGAATTAAAATTTTTTAACCTAGTTTTTACTCACCCCCTCGAATTCGCATGATTCCGAATTGAACAAATAGTTGCAAACGCCTGGGGTCCTTTTCAATATAACGTACGACAAACTTAGAATTATATTTATTAGATAGTACGGCTTTAAAAGCTGAATTAAGTCGTTTTTCACGGACATTATAATAATTATTTGAGCCGACTCTGAACAATTCACAAGACAGAAAAGTTAGGTCAGTGGCTAACTTAATTTCTTACAACGTAACTCCGAAAAAATAGAAGTTTCCTACCTTAGCTGTTTTTCATCTACTTGGTATGGAGAGCTCAGGGATAGGTGGCGCTGTCGGCAAGGTGGGTAATCTAACGTTTATATTTTGTGGTTGTGGATAATCTTGCAAATTTGGGTAATCTCATTTGTGACCTCTTGCCACAAATTGTGACAAGACCAAATAAAATACTAGATAACTACGTAGTAGCACGAGTATAAACAATAACAATAAATAACTTTATAGTAAAAGTTATATTTGTTTAGCCTTGAGGTTTGCCTGCTGCATAGCACAGTTGTTGTGAAAACTTTGCGTTTCTGACCTTTGTGATACCCATTACTGCTTGTTCTTCTTGGTAAGCACAGATTACCCACCTGTATGGTAATAAGGCAGTACTATGGAATTTGAAGAGATGTCAATCATAGAAGAGCATGGTTCGGTGGACGGTGGACCTCAACGGAGGGAATCGGGGAAAAGGGGACGAAAGCCAGGTAGGAAATCGTCAGACAGAATCGACATCAAGGCTAAATTAGAGAGGAGCCGCCAGAGTGCTAGGGAATGCCGAGCCCGGAAAAAGTTGAGATATCAGTATTTAGAAGAGCTCGTTACCGACAGAGAAAAAGCTGTTTTTGCTTTAAAAAAGGAACTCGAAACGTATTACTTGTGGGCGTCTGAGATAGACAAAGGCAAAATCCCCGAAGAGATTGAAGCAACCTTAGAAGAGGTATGCGGAGGAAGTTTAAATTCGGAGCAAGCATAACATGAAATGTAAATACTAACCAAATATAAATAAGTGAAGGTTTTAAGGCACGAAACTGTATTATAATTAGTCTCGGGAAACATATATCAATGTATCAATAAAGAATATAGGTGTAAACAAAATATTTTTTCTTGAAATCAGCAGTGAAGTGTCTCAAAATCGTCAGAAATCAGTACTGAAGTAGATAGCCCGTTATTGTACGATTTTTTCAATAAGTAGGCCTTGGCGAGATGTAAACATGAAATGTCAGACGCGTGGCCATTGGCCATCAAAAGTGATCAAATATTCAAACCCCGGCCAATAAAGGCTCATTAACTTTTTGTACACATTGCGAAATTTTTACTTATATAGCTGCCGAATCTTTCAGTATACATATTTTAGTGGGTTTGAATATCAATATATTTTTCATGGAGGCTGCACAACAGGCTGCAGTTTGGAGTTTCTGTTTTGAAGCCCCGTGCCTTGTCATACTTGACCTAGGTAGAGCGATCGTCAAAGTTAAGCAACGCCGCGCGCAGTCGGTTCATGGACGGGTGATCCGTTATGATTATTTGTTTGCCTAATAAAACATTTTTTCCAATTTAAAAAAAATATATACAATAATGATCCTTCGGCACTGAAGTTCTTTTTATGACTCATGTGGTTTGTTTGCCTCGACCAGAGGCCTCGGTAACTAAATTCCTCACGAGTCATAAAAAATTGAACTTCAGTGCCTTGGCACATATAGTCCAAAGCACGAAAGAAAACGTTTCTAAAGAATGCGGGCAGCGTTGCGAGATTTCCTATACGAGTGGTCGTTATTTACTGGCGAATACAAGTTTTATCATATTGAAGCTGAATTTCTGAACTCTGTTATACCATCGCCTTTGAAATACGGCAACACAGCACTTCTGCGAAGGAGTCGGCTGAAAAAATCAGTTAGCCAACGCGTTTTGTGCCTGTTTTTATAGTACGTAAAGTTAACTGCATATTTGGGCTACCATACAGACCTCATTCTTTAGGCCGCTGGCAAGTTTTTTCCGCCGGCTCAGAGAGCTCAGTGGCGTTTCGTATGTTCGGGAGTTAACGTGTGCAAAATGAGTAAACAGGGAAGAACGTTGCATTCTCAAGCACGAGAAATAATTGCCAATGTTATAAGGGTTTGCCTTCCTCCATAATCTAAGGCATCACCGTTAAGAATAATATTAACAATACATTAAATAACAATTATACGAAAATTAAGTCAGTGAGTTACACAAAATTGAGCTACGCCCCTGAACTGTGACTAATTCTATAATATTTGCGAGTTCTTCCCCCTTACGTCGCACGCATTCTGCCGTAAGGAGGACTATAAATAATTATTATTTGCATGCACGCACCCCATATTATTTTCTGCTTTTTAATATTGCATTGTCATTCATTTCTGAACTTCTGAACTATGTTTAAAGTTTCTAGCTCATGGGGAAATTAGTTTAAAATAGATTGCAGAATATTTCATAATATTATATGGAACAATTTTTGTTGTCTGCTTTTTACTTTTTATCTCAGTAGCGTCGATGGACCCTTCCTCAATCAACGCTCAGTAGTTTATAGCTTTTTTCCAACAACAGTTCTGAACTAGTTCTAACTAAACAGAATGTAGAAAAGTAATTCCGGAACTGTTTTCAACCAATTAAATCGCTGAGAACTGGAACTGTTGTTGGAACAAACCCAATATTGCACTGAAAGTTTCACATCGATTGCAAAATTTGTACCGAACAAACAGACAAGAAGTAAAAGGAACGTGGAATTCACAAAATACAAAGATTAGGTCGCCGGTAGCAGTGAGCGGCTAACTTCACGTAGTACGACGTAACTCTGAAACCAAGGTTGGCTATCTTGATTCCGGAAGCGTCACCCACTTGATCGTTGGAGGACGCCATTTTCGGTTTTGTCGGCATTTGAGCCAGTCGATTTTCGTCAATTTTCGCGTTGAATTCGCCGAAATGGCCGGTCGCAACGATTGCAGAATATACGTTGGAAACCTCCCGCCCGACATACGCACCAAGGACATCCAGGACTTGTTCTACAAGTTCGGTAAAGTCACTTTTGTCGATTTGAAAAATCGACGCGGCCCTCCATTTGCTTTCGTCGAGTTTGAGGACCCGAGGTGAGGGATTTTGACGTTGTTTTGATGTTGTTTTTTTTTACTGTCTTCTAATAATTTATTTAGAGACGCCGACGATGCTGTACACGCGAGAGACGGTTACGATTACGACGGTTACAGACTGAGGGTGGAATTCCCACGGGGAGGCGGTTTCGGGGGTGGCGGGGGTGGTGGTTTTAGGGGTGGACGCGGCGGCGGGGACAGGGGGAGGGGCTCGAGGGGCCCCCCGGCTAGACGCTCCCAATTTAGAGTGCTAGTTACAGGTAAAAGAAAATCGCGTCATTTTTTTTACGTGCAAATGTAGAACATGTACGATTGTAGGTTTGCCCCCTTCGGGATCGTGGCAGGATCTAAAAGATCACATGAGGGAAGCGGGAGACGTTTGTTTCGCCGATGCGTTCAAAGACGGCTCTGGCGTGGTCGAGTTTTTACGATATGAGGATATGAAGTATGCCATTAAAAAGTTGGATGATTCGAGGTTTAGGTCGCACGAGGTGAGTAATTAATTCAAAAATAGGTTGTTTTTTTTGTAACACTTACTTAATTTTTGTAATTGTACGAATGTAGAAAAGTAAAATAAGTAGAAGGAAAAGCAAAAATGGGTAGGCTGTATTTGAACTAGTTACTTTTGTTTTCCTTATTTTAAATGTTGTTGTTTTTATGTTGTAAAGTGTTTAAATTAATGAAGCCTCCAGAAAGCTTAAAAAACATTTTTAAGTTAAAAAAACATTGCATTTTTAAGACTATTGAAATTTGGAAATATAAAATACCTGGAAATCGATTTATTTTGGGGGTTAACAAGAAGTTATAAGTGTGGGAGTGTAAAAAAAATCCAAATTCCGGGCATTTGCATTTGAACTGCCTACTTTTGTTTTCCTTATTTTACATGTTAAATTTTGATGTTTTTATGTTGCAAATTGTTTAGATTGCTGTGAAGTCTTCAAAAGGCTTAAAAAGTACATTTTTGCACCGCAGGGACTAAAGTGATCATTTTACTCTCTCTTTTGTGGGACTAAAGTGCGGCATTTACTCCCTTGGACTAAAATATTTTAGTCCCAAGGGAGTAAATTTTTTTTTTAGAAAATTCAATTTAGGTAGATCTTTGTGTATTTATGCATTGGCAATATGAAATACCCGAGAAATTATTTGTTTTGGTGATTAAAAAGAAGTTATAAGTGTGGGAGTGTAAAAAAAACGTCAGATATTCAAAATATGGGAAGGATACATTTGAACTACTTTTGTTTTTCTTATTTTAAATGTTAAGTTCTGATGTTTTTATGTCGTAAATTGTTGTGAAGACTCCTAATGAAGGCACCAGAAAGCTTAATAAGTACATTCTTAAATTAGAAAATGATTTCGTTGAATTTTTTTAAAGATATTTTAAATTTTGGTGAATCATTGTGTTTATGCATTGGAAATATAAAATATCCGGAACATGATTTATTTTGGTGGTTAACAAGAACTATGGGAGTATAAAAAAAATCAAAATTTGGAAAATAAGCATTCGAACTACCTACTTTTGTTTTTCTTATTTTACATGTTAAATTTTGATGTTTTTATGTTGCAAATTGTTTAGATTGCTGTGAAGTCTTCAAAAAGCTTAAAAAGTACATTTTTGCATCGCAGTACTCTGTTTTGTGGGACTAAAGTGCGGCATTTACTCCCTTGGACTAAAATATTTTCGTCCGAAGGGAGTAAATTTTTTTTAAGAAAATCTAAATTTAGGTAGATCTTTGCGTATTTATGCATTGGAAATATGAAATACCCTGGGAATGATTTGTTTTGGTGACTAAAAAGAAGTTATAAGTGTGGGAGTGTGAAAAAATGTCAGATATTCAAAATATGGGAAGGATACATTTGAACTACTTTTGTTTTTCTTATTTTAAATGTTAAGTTCTGATGTTTTTATGTCGTAAATTGTTGTGAAGGCTCATAATGAAGGCACCAGAAAGCTAAGACTCAATGTACAGCACTTGCGTCACAATGACCGTTATTAGTATTAATAACGACCATTGTGATAAATATTTTTAAATAATTTTTGTCTCAAAATGTGAGTAATTACTTAGATTAAAATTTGTATTGACCAAAAGTTTTAAATTATGCGTGTTACTCGCTACAGATCGAAAAAAAGCCATTTTATGGGTCAAAATGTTGAATCACCACATACATGCTGTACATTGAGCCTTAAAAAGTACATTCTTAAACTAGAAAATGATTTCGTTTATTTTTTTAAAATTTTAAATTTTGGTGAATTGTGTATTTATGCATTGGAAATATTAAATATCCGAAACATGATTTATTTTGGTGGTTAACAAGAAGTTATAAGTGTGGGAGTCTAAAAAAATGTCGGAAATTCAAAATATGGGAAATATGCGTTTGAACTACTTTTGTTTTCATTATTTTTATTTTGATGTTTTGTGTCGGAAATTGTTGCCGAGTTCTAAGGAACGGGACCTCCAGAGCGTTTAATAAGTACATATAAGTTAAAAACCTAGTTGGCAATTTCTCGAAGGAACGAATTTTTAGGGCGAAGTGTCTTACATACGCGTAAAGGAAGACAGAGGGGGCAGCGACCGGAGGTCCGGGGGTCGCTCCAGGTCCAGGTCGTACTCTCCACGGAGGCGGGGCTCCCCAACGTACAGCCCCGTAAAAAGGAGCTACTCGAGGAGCCGTTCCCGATCTTAGAATCACCTTTGTAATAAATCGATGGACCTTACAGGCATCGAAGTACGTATGATAACCCACAATATGTTTTTAAAAACAAACATTCGAAAATTGATTTTGATATTTTTCGACGAGCGTTTTGTGTCACATTCCGCAAGACAGAAAATAATATTAGTACTTAGATTGTAATGTTTGTGTTATTTTGTAAGGCACTAACTCGTGTTTTTTTGTATGTTTCTGTGGCGACTCGCCGTTGGAAAAAATAATAAAAAAACATAAAAAAATCTGCTTGCAAGAGGAGATTTCGCATTTTTTGAGGATCGAAAGGACGAGGATTCTGTTTTGGCCAAATTTCATCGAGTTGAGGGGATTTTCGCATGAAATTTGGGCAAAATGTGGACGCCTTCGAATATTTTTCGTCGCGGATTTGAAGAGGATTCCTTCGCTAAAAAAGGATAATTGGACTCAAAAAATGGAGGATGTAAGCTCGATTCAGGATTCCACATTGAATGTCGAGGATCATTGGTAAATAAAAACTGAAAACCAACCAACCTTGATGCCTTGTCAATTTAAATTGGAATATTAAAAAACAAAACATTTAAATTGCCAAGCATCTTTTTAACTTTCAAACTAACTGTTTTTTTTTTGTTCCTCTCTCCTTATTTTATTTTAACACACCTCAGTTTTCCTGGAATTGTCACGGCGGGCCATTAAAAAAGGGTTTCTTTGAACAAAATAGGTCTCACAAGGAGGCTGACGAAAGGATCTAGGAGGATTTTTAAAAAGGATTTAGGACAAAATAATGTGGAATCTTTCGTAGGAGCGATTCTCGCAAGGAATTTTTCATTTGGATGTCTCGTAGGATTTTAGGATGTCTCTCTCTCTTGGATTTGCAGGTACTCGAGCCGAGTCTACCTCTCTCGAATCAAGGCAGGCCTTTGAAACAAACGAGTTTTATTTGTTTAACGGCTTTGCCAGATTTACTGGCCTGCTTTGATTGAAAGGTGTAGACCGGGCGAAATAACAATCATTTTGGTGTGACTTTATGTTTTTTGCCTTTATTTCATGGGCATTTTTAGCTCTGAATTGAGTTAGAAATGTCGATATTATGCATGGTTACTTTTAAATAAAACATAAACAGTATAAAAGTTTTTTATTTAAAAAAATAATTCAATTTATGTATAAACGGACGATGTCTAAAGGTTTTGCAGGAAGATTTGTGATTGGACACTTCTGATTTTCGCTTAGTTGTCTTAGAATGCACTTAAAGCAAAATATGTACCTACAAATAATATTTAAGTAACTTTTCATTTTAATGTATTTATTTTACCCTGAAACAGGCAAAACCGTTGGTATTTTCCAAAGTTTTAAACATAGCGGACACTTTCCTTCATAAGTTTTTGCTCTATTGTCCAACTTAAAAAAAAATAAAATTATTTTTATTCTTCAATTCTGAAAAGCTACTTACAGGTGGTGCTGCCACGTTGGGTAAGTCTGTCAGACTTAAATTTGTTCTCTGCGAATTCCAGGTATGTAGAAACTGCATAAAAAACGCCATAACTTCGAGACTTGTGGCGATTCCATTTTTTAATAAGTTCAAACTTAAGTCTGACCAACTAAAAAGGCAACTTTTTAATTTTTAAACAATTACTTTTCGATTCTGTTACCTCAACTGTCCTTTAAAAACTGCGGACCAAAAACTACTTGCACTTTCTTCATTTGCATACCCAAGTTTAATGTCTAATATTTTTAAAATCGGCAGTTGATATTCGGTTGTACCACTCATATATCTTAAATAATTATGTATAGTAACTACCCCCCATACTAATTCCACTAAGGAATGTAAATGTATAGCTAATCTTTTTAGTCGTCCCTCTGCATCGTTTCTTAAGTACCCGTCCGCATTTTCTAGCCTGTAAATTTGTATTTTATCTTCTATTTTTCGTTTGAAGTACGGCAACAACACAATAAACAATAACGAGAGTTCTTGCTGCCTATTTTTCAACGGTTTGTCATCTACTAGCACTCTCTTTAAACCGTAGAAGTTCTCTGAGAACGAAGAGTCTAAAAATTAAAAAATAAAACTTGAACTTTGAGCCTAAACCTACTTACCATAACATTTTAAGTAATAGACCTGTAGCAGCCCGTTTAGAGCCAAAAAGCTTTCGTCGTAGTACTTGTTTAGCCAGCCGAATCTTTGTGGAAAGTTGCTGGACAAAAATAAGGCAACTCTTTGAAGTGCTGGATGTAAAGTGTCATTCAAAGATTTTTGAGCTATCACCTCGAAAATCGAAGGTTTGTTTTGAAATGTTGGGGTAAAATTCGCCGCATTTTCGGCCATTATCTTTACATTTTGTTTAAAATATGCTTATTCATAAAATAGTAATTACAAATTTTGTAGGTTATGTTCATCTCTGCTTCTTCCAAATGTCAAAAATTTGTAAGGGTTTTAGCGCTGTCCACAAAACAAACAATTCGGAGTTATGTTACTTACGTTGAAAACTCAGAGGAATTAAAGTTAACCTTGAGAGAGGTCGTGATTGCCAAAATAAAAAGCAAAAAAGTGCCAAAGAAAGTAAAGAAAGCTTTGACATGTCTGGTTATGTTAATAAGAGGTGTTCGAGTTGTTACGCCGGTGCTAGAAGGAAACAACTTTACGAATCTCAGGTAGATTTTTGCCCTAACATTAAATACAACCTGGAGTTTCACTAACATTTCTCTTTGTATTCTCTATAGTAAGACCTTTTCGTCTTTCCGAAAGTTATCGACCTGCAACAGAATGTCCAAGAAAACTGCCTGCGTTTTCATCGCTAACGGTTCCGAAGAAATGGAGTCTATAATATCCGCCGATGTACTTCGTAGGGGAGGGGTAAATAAATATCTAAAAGCTACGATAATAATCATTTAGCGTTTCTTATAGCTTGATGTTCTCGTAGCGGGCCTTCCAGATTCATCTATAGTACAATGCAGTCGGCAAGTAAACATTAAGCCCGATATCGGCATTTGCGAGGCAAGATCGAAGGCCCCATTCGATGTGCTCGTTCTACCCGGAGGTCTTGGCGGTTCGAAGGCGTTTGCCGAATCGAAGGAAATCGGAGAATTGCTTAAAGATCAGGAGAAGAACGGGAGGTGGATCGCCGCAATTTGTGCAGGTAAAAATTACATAAAAATCGCTCCTTAGTGCTGTTTTTAGCTCAAAGCCTACGTGGATTCTAAGAAGAAGTAGACAGTTGACACGTGACAGCTTCCTTCTTCTTCTGTGTGGTTTTCGACCTAGGGTTAATTATTTGTTCCCTTTGTATATTTTTGACTGATAACTGTACAAGATAAGCTCGACGTTCATTCTTCTCTTTCGTTTTCGTAGCTCCAACTGCCCTGAAGGCCCATGGCGTCTGCGAGGGCAAAAAGGTCACCTCCTACCCGGGAATGAAGGAAAAAATGCTCGAAGGCGGCAAATACACCTATTTAGACGATAGCGTGGTCGTAGATGGAAATCTTATAACGAGCAGAGGCCCGGGGACGAGTTTTCAGTTCGCATTGACCATCGTCGACAAGCTGATGGGCAAAGAGAAAGCTGTCGAGGCCGCCAAAGCCATGCTCGTTGATTATTGAATAAACAAAGTGGGAAAACGTTCAGAAAATAGGTGTGTAGTGATATTTTGAGGTTATAAATAACGTGTTTAAATTGTTATAAAAAATATAAATTTAAGAAATTCTTGAAATTCTGTATTTTCCCCTATTTTGTCAGCATTATAATGTATAAAGTAGCGCCATCTGTTGAGGTATTCCAAAAGCTGTGACAGCGCTCTCTGTTGTTTTATATCGGAACTTTGCTAGCGCCATCTGTGATAGCGAAACTATTCGAACAAGGTTTGTATTGGCGCCATCTGTTGAGTGATAGCGAAACTATTCGAACAAGGTTTGCATTGGCGCCATCTGTTGGCAGAACAGACGAAACAAAGTCTTGTGGCGCCATCTAGCGGAGAAATATGAACTAAAACTAAAGTATGGTACCTTGATGGTTAGTCTGTCGCGTGTTTGCGAAAATACGGTATTCCGATGAATTTTGGACGGTTTGTCGTGTATGTAGTCGAAAACGAAGATTTTCAAGGATTTCTGTTGATAAATCAGTGTTAGTGTTATCGTTTTATTTTTTCTTGCAGATTTATTGAAAAGGCGACGGCACGAATGCTGATGCCGAATAATTATCGAAAATAGTGTTTTTAATCTGTTTTATGTGTTATAGTTTGTTGGAGATATTGTAAAAGATCAATTTATCAATAAAATGACTGAATATTATATATTATGTTTTATTTGCAACCTTCTACAGTTCCAACAGTATCAAAAATAATATCCAATAAGCACAAAATAGTTCTTTAACTAAATCATTTAAAATTTTGGTGAAGGCGCCAGGAGATACTCGTAAAATATATCTTCTCTAGTTTCTGCTCTCCTAATGTTCTGTGCTCCCAATACACCTCCAAAATAATTCAAAACGGTGTAAAAGTATCACAAGAAATAGTAAAAACACATAATAATATATGCTCCTAATAGC
Source organism: Pseudeuparius sepicola (assembly GCA_963920635.1). Lineage (NCBI taxonomy): Eukaryota > Metazoa > Arthropoda > Insecta > Coleoptera > Anthribidae > Pseudeuparius > Pseudeuparius sepicola. Next base: position 30,484,840 of record OY987307.1, read on the forward strand.
ATGAAAAAGCGCGGGAAAAGTTGCTCCTGGTAGCTTGAAAACCGCCACCTCCTCGCACTTCTGCTCTCCTGATAAGAAATTTACTCCTGATTATTAGGAGAGCAGAAGTGCGAGGAGGTGGCGGTTTTCAAGCTACCAGGAGCAACTTTCCCGCCTTTTTTATGCTATTAGGAACGCATAAAAAAAGCTCGGGAAAGTTGCTCCTGGTAGCTTGAAAACCGCCACCTCCTCGCACTTCTGCTCTCCTGATACCTAAATCGAATATCGGATTTTTCGACGGAACCCCGCAAATTCGTTTCGAAACCAAGAAATTTACTCCTGATTATTAGGAGAGCAGAAGTGCGAGGAGGTGGCGGTTTTCAAGCTACCAGGAGCAACTTTCCCGCCTTTTTTATGCTATTAGGAACGCATAAAAAAAGCGCGGGAAAGTTGCTCCTGGTCGCTTGAAAACCGCCACCTCCTCGCACTTCTGCTCTCCTGATACCAAAATCGAATATCGGATTTTTAGACGGAACCCCGCAAATTTGTTTCGAAACCAAGAAATTTACTCCTGATTATTAGGAGAGCAGAAGTGCGAGGAGGTGGCGGTTTTCAAGCTACCAGGAGCAACTTTCCCGCCTTTTTTATGCTATTAGGAACGCATAAAAAAAGCGCGGGAAAGTTGCTCCTAGTCGCTTGAAAACCGCCACCTCCTCGCACTTCTGCTCTCCTGATACCAAAATCGAATATCGGATTTTTAGACGGAACCCCGCAAATTTGTTTCGAAACCAAGAAATTTACTCCTGATTATTAGGAGAGCAGAAGTGCGAGGAGGTGGCGGTTTTCAAGCTACCAGGAGCAACTTTCCCGCCTTTTTTTATGCTATTAGGAACGCATAAAAAAGCGCGGGAAAGTTGCCCCTGGTAGCTTGAAAACCGCCACCTCCTCGCACTTCTGCTCTTCTGATACCAAAATCGAATATCGGATTTTTAGACGGAACCCCGCAAATTTGTTTCAAAACCAAGAAATTTACTCCGGATTATTAGGACACCAGAAGTGCGAGGAGGTGGCGTTTTTGAAACTACCAGGAGCAACTTTCCCGCCCTTTTTTATGCTATTAGGAGCACATAAAAACTCGTTATTTAGGAGGCATTTTTACCATCTCTTGTGGATACTTTTACATCGTTTTGAATGATTTTGGCGGTGTATAGGAGCACATAATATTAGGAGAGCAGAAAGGTGAGGTCGTGGTTTTCGCGCTACCAGGAGCACTTTCCCGCGCTTTTTTTTTTGTTAGGAGCACATATAATGTGTCATTTGAAGAGGTGTTCGAAGCAACATTTCTCTTTTTACGTCGTTGTTTTTAAGTTCTTTTTAGGTACTTTTTAGGGTATTTTATTTTGTAAGGGGTTAAATAAAATACAGGTTATTAAAAAAATACGTTTATTGTAAATTGTAAGGTAATATATGTATAAGGACTTTGGAATGAAACAACTTGTCGGTTTTCAATGTATTTTTATTTTTACATTCAATAAACATACTATAACATTAATTTTTTTCAAGACACCGACAACTCGATAAGTTTAATAACTATGTGCTCATCAGAAAAACTCCTAGGAATGGTCTACTCGTTTAAAGTGGAAAAACAAAAAAAAAGAAAGGAAATTTCGTTTCGTTGTGTCATAAAAGTCGGAAAATAAAGAAGTGGTACATTACAACACTTAGTAATATTTTTGTATCTTACAATTACTGCTTATAGACATGGATTAGAATAGACTGCCGCGTGAACTTGACATTTAAGAATCGGAAATAGAATCCTTTCTGTCGAAATTTCTTAGCTACATTCCTTAAAAATCTGTACTTTTTTTATATACAAATTGACTATTCACTTTTTTTACTGTTCAGTACGAAAATTATCACAGTTACAAATACGTGTGAGAAAAGAAAAGGAAAATAAAGGAAAGCAAACAAAAATAACGCAGAAATTAATAGAAAATCGATAGTAATTTTATTCAACAAAAACCGAATATTTTCTTCTTATAAATACATCTTTTTTTAAATCACAAGCTACTAGCTCTTACACTTAAACATTGTACAAAAAAAATCAATCGATAACCTTAAATTTAATAGTTTTAAAGCTTGTCGTCTCTCTCTTACTTTGCTTAAGGATTAACAAAACATTGTTGCCACGTTGACGCAACCAAAAAATATTTACACAAAATAAACAACTATCCCCGTATACTATTAAGAAAACGTATACGTAACATAAGTGAGCAAATTTCACCGACCATTCGAACCTTCGTATTTGTACAACTCACCGATGCTTTTCAAGCATTCGATTTTTTTTTTAGGCAAACCGCTTCACTAAATTTTTATTTAATAACAACAACAGAGACTATTTAACGCTAGTTGCAGACAACGCATATTTGTGTGTTTTACTCAACCATCTGTAAACAGTAACAAATTGATAGCTAAAAACGTGAACAAACTAATGTATGCAAAACTAACTTTGTGTAACAAATAATACCAGATTATTGTTTGCAAAAATTAAATTTCAATTTTAATGACACTCAACATAGGTATATCTTTTTAAAGGAATGAATAATAATTTTAAGCATATTGAAAAAAAAATTATAGGAATGTATTATATTGTCAGGAGATGCATTCGATATACGTAGTGTCATTTTAAACATATATTTGCCTATGTACTTACGAAGGTACGAAAAAAATTGAGCTATTCGAGGGCAATCATTTCTCCAAATAATCATTCACTCTCATTTAAATTAAACTCAAATATATAATATATAAAATATAACACAAAATGCTTGTCCCCAAAAAAATAATAATATATAAAAAATTAAACTACGCTTCTGTACAAAAAAAAACCTTAGCTCAATATTCACATGTCTTTTTATAATAATTATAATAAAACTCCATTCTGTTAAGTATTGCCGTAAAAAAACTAAAAAAAGGTAGAACAATCCGCACCAGGGAATGTCAAGTAAATTCGATACTTGTAAAAAGATAGGTTATGTTACGTCGCCGGCCGCCGCTGTGGGAACTGGGCAAAAAATAAACGGGCAGAAAATGGATGGCACCATTAAGTCTGGGAAATTATGAATAGACGGCTGACCGGACGGTATGCGGAGGTGTGGTTTAGTTGAATCGCACTTTTTTTGGTACAGGAAATTTCAACAAAATTCCCTTCATCGTTTATAATTTAAGATAGTCCGTCAGTTGTCAAAACACGTTTCCGCACCTCAATTCTGGCTATTTTACGCTTTATTTTCACACAAATAATGTTGTTAGGAAAATCATTTTTTACTACTTTAATAAAGAAAATGTTCCGAAATAATGTCAATCTATAAAAATGACGGTTTTCAAAAAGATAAATTAATTTAACATTTTATACGTTTCACTGGTGTTTTATTTTTCTTTTTAGATTTTTAAGGTTTAATTGACATTTCATTTTAATGTCAAATAATTGTCGAGGGGTTTTAATTTTTTTGGACAGAATAAGACAAATAATTTTAAATTATTAATAATGCTTAACTATTTTTTGTAGTGAGAAAAACAAATTACACAGAAAATTTTTTGACTAATAATTTTTGCAAAATAATTTTAAATTCTACGTACAAAGAGCCACGATTTTTTTCTAATTGACAGACGCATCTGTCAATTAGTACTAATCGAGAGATGCAACTGTCAATTAGCCTTAATTGACAGATGCATCTTCTGTCTGAAAGATGGATCTGTCGATTAAGGCTAATTGACAGATGTAACTGTCAATTAGCATTAATCGACAGATGTATCTGTCGATTAGTACTAATTGACAGACGCATCTGTCAATTATAGCTAATTGAAAGATGCATCTGTGGATCAAGACTAATTGACAATTACTAATTGACAGATGTGTCAGTCAATTAGCCTTAATTGACAGATACATCTGTCTATTAAGGCTAATCGACAGGTGCATCTGTCAATTAGAAAAAAAAAATTCGTGGCATTCCTAAAATTCAAATAGAGAAAAAAAATGTTGTCCAGCATTTTGTAACTGAATTTTGAATTAATAAAATTAACCTTTTTTTAAAAAAAGATAAAATTTCTGTAAAATTTCTTAGATGGTATTTGTGCAGATTTTTTAAATCACATTTATATTTGAAGAAAGTGTAAACACTTTCAAAAATTGCTGAAAAGCCAAAAATACTGGGATAAAAGAATAGTATAAATATCTACTGGGATGTTTAAATTTTTTTTACAAAGACGTAAACTATTGCTTTTGTACACTCATTTGAGAAAATTGGAAAAATAAAACGTAAATTTTATTTTTTCTATGAATTTTGCAGCAGTATATTATTGACATTTTCATTTTACCTACTTTAAAAGATGTGTAAAAATTGAAACAAAATTTGTCAAAAGTCAAAAATACTGAAGTTTGAAATTTCTCTACAAAAAAGTAAACTGTAGTTATTTTAGAACTTCTTTTCTAGTTTAATTTCCTAGGAATGATCTATGGATCAATCGAAAATAAATAATATTCTAAAGAGGAGAAATGACCAGAAATTAATTATTATAAACTACTAATATATTTGTCCACAATAATTTCAGATACGAGTGACTTAATGAAAACAATCTTCAGAATTGTATGTAGCTTAATGGGTAAAGGCGCGTCATTTGTTTCATCTTACGTTCAATTTCCATATGATGCATTATCTTTTTTTTATTATTATCAACAAAAGTGCAAATTTTATTGTTTACTATTATTTTATTTTACCATAGTAAACAATAAAATCTGTATTTTAGTTGATATAATATGTAATTAAAAAAAAAACAAAATGCATCATATGGAATTTGAACCTAGGATGAAAAATAAATGACGCTGTTAGGCTACATCCACTTCTGAAGATTGTTTTCATTAAGCCACTCGTATCTGAAATTGACATTTTGTGAGCAAACAATTAGTAGTTGTTTCTGAGAGGGCAATACCTACCCCTTTAGAATATCATTTCCTGGATTTTTCCCTTCCGATTGGTCCACAAATCATCAACAGGGAATTAAAGTTTCACATAAAAATGTGTGCATTAGCTTACTGCAACATTTCGTGTTTGTGGTTGGATGTCATTTTTCTGTCGTGCCGCTAAATTTCTTGACAGTATTACGTCGATTATCGGCAGCTTGTCGGTTTTAACCTCATCTTATAGTATTTTGACAGCCGACATTAGTGCTCCGCCCGTACCAACCACAGAAAGAAAAAAACCCCGAGCGAACGTCGACATAACCTCAAAACACACCTCCGCCGCACCGGACGGGACGCGCGGGCGCCTACTTATCCTTCAGCCCGAGTATCGAGTGCTCCATCAGCCCCGTGTTCGGCTGGTGCGCGTAGTTCCGTATCTGGTGCAGCGAGATCAGCTGGTTCGGGAAGCCGTTGCCGGGCGGCGGCTTGGGCGCGTCCTGCTTCTGGAAGTTGAGCGCGTCGTAGATGTACGGCCTGTGGTGCTGGTTGAGGTTGTGCAGGCCCGGCATCGAGTTGATCGGCGTGAAGGCGCTGCTGGCGCCCGCCTTGGCGCCGGCGTCGTACGGGTTCCCGGCGCCGCCGCCGCCGCCTACCGGGTTCGGCGGCGCCCCGCCCGCCGCCAGGTTCTGCAGCTGGCGCGTGATCACCAGGTCCTCGTTCTGCTCGAGCAGGTGGCGCTGCAGGTCGCCCGGGTAGTCGTGCATGTTCTCGGCGCTGTCGGGACTGACCTTCGGCCAGTAGGGGTGCTCGAGCCCCCGGTGGTTCATGCCTGCAACGTCGTTTTGGTAATGGACATGGTCCCGGTGTCGTCGAGTCGGCAGGGTTTCGTTCGGGTTGCAACGAATAAGCGAACAGATTACGGGTCTAAATTACTGCATCGCTCTACGCATCGACCGGTGTTCCTTGGGTCACTCTATAGAGTGACCGACGCAAACAGGCCAGGGACTCTTTAAAGTAAGGGGACCCAGCATTATACTTTCCAAAGTGAGGCCCATTCTTTCCTCACTCTAATGGTCTCAGTGATGCCAATTATGCCATTTCATTGGAGAATCTATAAGTTTGTTCCAACTCGAATTTACGTACCGTCACAGAACTCTACATAACCCTTCAAGTACGATCCCAAAGAAAATTTCAGATGGAACGGACTGTGAACGAAATCGACCAAATCACGTTTTGTGATCGCACCTAATCTCCGTGTTTAATGTTATGTGGCTAACCGAATGTTCTGTGGGCTAACCTCACTCTTAACTCTAAAAAACCACACTTTAGACTGTTAAGCTCAAGGTATAAAAATAAAAACGCCAACGATTCCCCGCCCTACCCAACAAGCCAAAAATCAACAAGAAATAAAAAACACGATCCCAGCCACCGATTTAAAACCATCTACGTAAAAACAAAAATATGAGGTTATTGTTTATCTCTGTCACACGACCATGCACTGCGCATGTCAGTATACCCCGATTACTGTAAGAAGTCCCGATTTTGTCAGATGACATTCTCCACAAAATCCCTAGGAATTTTCTGTTAACCATGGGTATAACATTGGTATATGTGTATCAACCAGTTAATGACGTCACTCATTGATTTATGATGTGAAAAGTTACCCAAGTGATACGAAAAAAGAGCATAATAAAATAAAAACCCTATTGCAATCACGATTATACCGCTACAAATAACAATAAGTATGACTACAACTCATTTTAATAATAATTTCAAATGTCATGGAAACACTTTTCATTTTGGTATTTCGTATTAATCAGCTGCTTTTGGCAGCGTCTATGGGCGGACTCAGGCAAATTTAGCTTCGGTGTGTCAAAGTGACAGTGAAGGTTTTCCAGATCGTTCAAACTGGTTCAAACATTCGGAAATGAAAATATTCGCGGGTTTTCTACGTTTCGTGAGTTTTACCATCATCTGTGTTGTTCTTGTTCGTGTTACTTTTCGTGTTATTAGTGCAAATGGGCTAGTTACTGACCTGAACTTATGACCCGGTCGCATTTTTTGCTGCATTGATGCCAACTTAGGATATCGAAATTACCAATTGACAGTCCCAGTAAGGACTTCTTAAAATAATTTGAGTATACACGCGGTTCTTGCTTTAGACCAGGCACCGTTTTGATCGTACAAGGACGATACACAAATGATCCATAAAACAGTTGGAACAGTGTATGTATCGGCCTGTGTCGGCACATAATTCAGTTGAAACAGCCAGTGGGGTAGTGCGCATGCGCTGAACGTGCTTGAGCACTGTTATTGGCCGTGTTGGAACAAACCTTAGGAATATACCCCGATTACTGTAAGAAGTCCCGATTTTGTCAGATGACATTCTCCTCAAAATCCCTAGGAATTTTCTGTTAACCATGGGTATAAAATTGGTATATGTTGTCTCAACCAGTTAATGACGGCACTCGATTTATGATGTGAAAAATTGCCCAAGTGATACGAAAAAAAGAACATAATAAAATAAAAACCCTATTGCAATCACGATTATACCGCTACAAATAAAAATAACTACGACTACAACTCATTTTAATAATAATTTCAAACGTCATGGAAACACTTTCATTTTAGTATTTTGGTACAATCAGCTACTTGCGACAGCGTCTATGGTGCGTACTCAGGCAAATTTTATTTCGGTATTGTGAAAGCGACAGTGAAGGTTTTCCGGATCGTTCAAAAGGGTTCAAACTTGGGGCAGTGAAAATATTCGCGGGTTTTGTATGTTTCGTGAATTTTACCGTTATCTGTGTTGTTCTTCTTCGAGCTATTAGTAGTTATTCATTGTGCAAATGGGCTCGTTACTGACCTGGACTTATGACCCGGTTGCATTTTTTGCTGCATTGATGCCAACTTAGGATGGCGAAATTACCAATTGACAGTCCCAGTAAGGATTTCTTAAAATAATTTGCCTATATAACAGGTACTTTGATTGTTAGTAAAAATTAATAATGGTTTGTGACATGCTGGGTCACCTCATTTTAAAGAGTGCCCGAAACAGACCGATCCTATCACTCTATAGAGTGACGCGGTCACTCTATAGAGTGACGCGATCACTCTACAGAGTGACCGCCACCCGCGACATAGCGCGAAAACTCACCCAGCACCGGCCCGATGGGCGGCCTCTTGTCCGTCCTCTCCGCGTGCTTCTGCATGTGCTTCTGCAGGTACGTCTCCTGCGTGTAGCTCTTGCCGCAGTACTGGCAGATGTGCGTCTTCAGGTGTTTGCTCTCCTTGTGCTTCGGTATGTGCTCGAGCAGCGACGGCTCGTCGCTGAAGCACTTGTAGCACGAGTTGCATTTGTACGGCTTGTCGGTCTGGTGGCAGCGCGAGTGCGACTGCAGGTTGGACAGTTGCGAGAACGCCTTCTGACAGCCGGGATGCCGACATCTGGAAGAAGGGGGGGGGGGGGGTGCTCTTTAGAAGGACCGTTCCTCGACTGGCGGTTATTCGACCGCTGGTTAGTAGGGGGAATTGGAGAGTTCTCTTCCCGTACTAGGGTAGAAGCGTTGACTGACGTATTTATAAAGACTTCTCACGGCTGTTGCTTTATGTCCTGGAAAACAGATGGCTCTGATGGCTAACAATGTATTCTGCATTGTATTTTATCTTCGGAAAGCGCATGGTGAGCCAAAAATGTGTCAGACGTGACAGCCGTGAGCAGTCAGTATATCAGTTAACGGTAGGAGAGTTGTTGCAATCAATGTCATCATCAGATTTCAGTTGGTTTTGAGAATGACAGTGTCTTTCTTAGAGTCAATATTCCACATGGTTTTTTTTCTTTACCTCGGGATCATTGCTTTTATGCAAAACCACACTTCCCTGACTGCCAAAACTAAAATGTTTGAGGATAATAATCCGTCGGTAAGTAATTTTGTAATACAAATTAACTTTTGAGGCTATGCACCAAAGTGGCACAGGCGTTTGTGTAGGTACCTACTTCTTCATAATATGATATTTAAAATTAGAATTGCTGTAGGTATTATCAAAGATTCCTAAACTCTCAACTCTCCTAAAAAAGAAAACCACTCTATGATAGAAAACAAACATAACCTTAAAACTTCGTATAGTTTCAGTTCTTTTTGGTTTTGGTTAAAAATGTTATCAATCTATGGATACCGCTTTTATAATGTATTACTCTTAAATATGGAAGCCAATTATTGAAACCCTCATTTAACGCATACCTATCGATGGAAAAAATCCATCGAAAAAACGCCAATTAAATAAATTTCTTCAATACAATTACAATAATAATTATTCATACCTTCATACTCGACAACGAGCACAATCAAGCGATTTTCCTGCTGTACGCACGCTTGCAGGGTTATCGAATTCTTAGACCGTGACGGCATTTTCACCTCGCCGCAAAAATTACATAGCAACACGACTTTTCATTTGAACGGGACAAAAATCGAGAAAACGGGAGCATCTCTGGACACCCTGTACGTTACCCACAATCGATTTATCGTTTTTTTTCCGCGCCGAGAGAAAAGCGAAAGTAAATCTACCAGATCTGCACAGACGTTTGTTATACGTCGACCTTGGCAATAAAAAATATGTAAACCAATAAATATTCAAATGCGAGTTGAGAAAAAAACGTTCATTCTATTCTAATTAGGTGCCGACTTAATTCGTTTGAGAATGGTTTTTTTTAGCGTCGCAGCTTCTATAGTCGCTACAGCTTCCTGATGTTTGTTATTCAATACGGAATACCCGAAAATTCTTTGAGAATGTCCGTATTAGGAGAACATAACATGAACCTAACCTAACCTCCATATCTCTCGTTTTTGCACGTTGCAAAGTTTAAGGTTATGTTTGTTTTCAATAATAATAATAAAATCTAATTTTAATGTTTTAGTAGAAATGCGCCAACCTACGCTGGAGGGCAGTATGGGTGAATCCCGTAGAGATCATATATAAAGGTAGAGTGCTGGACGATGTTTTTTATACATAGGATACGCGGAAAATCTTTGACCAATTTAAAATCATAAAATAGAAAAAATAGTAATAAATAGGCCCAGTGGGCATGCGCATTTGCAATTTGAGGTAGTGTTTTGTGAAACTTGACACTCTTTGACAGCCATTTGACAGCGACAAATTAAATATAACCTACCATCGTTTGCATCATAGACGCTTTGTGGCATAATTTTTTCGATTTTCAGCTAATTATTAATAGTTTCTTCGCGTTTTAGTTGTTTGAGTGTTTTATCTAATTAAGTGATTATCTCGAATATGTTCTGCTCATTTTACACCAGAGTATTTAAAAACGAAACGAGTCAAAAACGCAGCTAATTGAAAATGCGGTACCAACTCTTCTATTAAAACCACCTAAACCATCATTTAAGTAAGTATATATTAACATGATTGTGGTGTAAGAAACTATTAGTAGCTTATTTGTTTTAGTGTTAAAGTTATAAAGATAGATGAAAACAAGTCAAGTTCTAGCATCTGTGAAGCAAATTCTAGTAGTTTGGACAAAACTAGTTTTACAAGTATAAACGAACTTAGTTGTAGTTATCGAAGTCTTGACCAGTCCACGTTGAGGTGAGCTTAATTTATTATCTACATACAAGTTTGTAGGGAGATAGTAATTCAGAAAAACAACCACTGTTTTGAATTGCGCGGTCTGAAGGTCTAATGCGCATGTTCCATGGGCCCATGCGCAAATCCACAATTTGCCATAAAAAGGGACTTGTTCAGCACTCTACCTACATACATGATCTCTATGGTGAATCCCCAGGCCTGCGGCGGGCGGCGGCTTCGCCGCCGCAACCTTCTTTACTACAACTCGCGCGCCGATTGGTTTTGCGATGACAGGATAATGTTCATATAAAGTACAACTTACTTGTAGGGTTTATCGCCCGTGTGCGTCCTTATGTGTTGCTGCAGGTGACTCAGTTGCGTGAACTTCCTCTGGCAGATCTCGCAGCGGTAAGGCTTGATCCCCAGATGTATCCTGGTGTGCTGGGAAAGGTACGAGCTGTTCGCGAACGCCTTGCAGCACTGCGAACATTTGTACGGTTTGGCTTCGCGCATGTGCGCCTGCGTGTGAAGCTGGAGTTCGGCTTTCGATCCGAACACCTGCAATCAACGACAAAACTCGTGTTCATACTAGGGTTGCTTTAAACGGTTGCTTAATTTGGAATGTTTTCAACAGATATTCTAGACTTTCGGTGAAGGCGCTGGTATTAACTTTACTCTGTAAAACTTGAATACCCGCCAAAAAATAATATATAATAAATAATATTATTTGATTAGTTGCTTATAGTGGCTATGTACCTATATGTATATAATTTCCGCGGATGTTACTTTATTTATTTAGTCTCCATTTTTATTCTGTAGTGCCTCCTCATTACCATCTTCTATAATACTAACTTTGCGGAACATTTTGTGATACCGGATCGATCGAATTAACCTGCTATCGAATAAACTTACAATATCTGTTGGCGCGCTTGCTTACTAAAATTACAATGTCAGATACCTCTTTATGGCGGTTTGAAATGCAACGTACCGTGCGTTCTGAAACCACTGTACACAGAAAAAATCGACACGCAGCCTTGTCGGTGGGCATTTCATTCTAGATGCGACATGCACCCGATTTTTTACACAGATAATGCTGGAAAAAATGGTCGATTGGACAATTTTTTACGCGGTCGGATTGACGCGAGAGTAAACAAACGCCCATTGTTGAGAAACTAAACCGAGACCAAAGAAAAAACCTATGCCATTGGAATGACATCACAATAAAATACATAAAACGATGTATTTTTCATACCGAAAGGCATTCCAACCTAAAGTCAATTAGGTATTAATAATAACGTCTACTCTCATTGTTACCTTTATATTTCCGTACCATCAGCCCAAGTTAATGGTGTTTTTGTTTTAATAACTCAAGGCCGCGCAGAAACCAAGAACAACGCAACGCGAGTCATGTATAAACGGTCTGACGCGCGAGGGGTCAAACACGGCACCTTGGGGCACCCCGAAAATTACGGGTACCGATTGCGACGAAACTGTACGCAACAAGGAAGTTGCTTCTACTCTTTGAGCGTTCCCCGTACGAAATGTGTTCGTGGGTCGATTGGCCCGAGGCGGGCGTGTTAAAAATTCAAGCTGTCTATCAAACGTCTCGGCCGAGGTTGTTTATGAACAGATTTTGGGGAACGGACAAAGAACGTTATGTAACCCGAAAGATGTGCGTTCGGCTGAAATATTCCCGAATGAAAAAAATGTTAAACGGCACTTACGTTTGTACCTTGAAAAGTCGTGCATCGGGTGTGTTTTAATAATAGTAAATGGTAGCAGTAGCGACGTAAATATTGAGAAAAAATGGGTACATACAGTACAGATAATGGACAATATGTTAGGTTAGGTTATATCTGAAAAAGTGGTTGTTTATTTAGATATTTCATTTGCATACAATTATGCGAATGAAAATTAACTGTTTATAACAAGGTAACGAAATAAAGAAAAATGTAAAAATCTGAGCATATAATAATAACGTTCCGTGTTCGAATCAAACCTATTGTATAATCGCAGTGGTTTCAATTAGCAGTAGGCGCAAGAGAAAGACATTTATATCTTTTAAAGGTTGCTGCCTTGGTATTGAAAATTCGAAGGTCGCCGCGGCGTTCGTTCTTTGTTAAATACTAGAGAGAACGGGTCCAATCTCATTTCCACTTCGCATTTAAAACTCGAGTTCTACTAGTCTCTCTCGGTTTCAGGCTAGATTTTTGCTTAATCGCAACAGTTAATAATCAGCTACAAAATTGACCCTTATCCGGGTCGAAGGACCACATTTGGGGACACCTGTTGGCCGTTTTACGCTTTTCAGCGAGCACTTGATTTTGTGTAACTGTCAGGTATAATAGATAGCCCAAGGCTGACCGTCCAAATTAACAATAATTTACAAAATAAAGGGACGGTTTAGAATTATTGGAGTAATTATTTTTAAATCTATTTTTCACGATGTCAATAGAAACAGCGGTAGTTACAACTGTTCTAACAAGCACATACTTTATAGTTTCACACTAGGTATTTGAAATACATTGAGTTTAATGGCTAGTATAACACTGTAGGCTAATAACATTAATACTTATGTCGCAAAAGATAAAATTATACACACATATTATACAGTGTGACTGACCGTTGCGCTTTTCCGAAAAACTTTTCGCTACAATAAAAGTTTGAGTTTAGTTAATTTATAATCAAACGGACAAGAAATCTTAATATATTCCTAATATCCAAAGACGGCACTTTGCAAAATTTGCTACCAAAACAGTTATATTTTAGCCAACTAGACGAATCTAAAAGTTTATTTTACGGGAAAACCTAACCAGTTGTAGTCATGGGCGTAGAAATTCTTTGACAATGAAAAATACAGAAATTTCCAATTATGAAGAAGTAGGTACCTAGACAAACGCCTATGCCACTTTGGTGCATGGCCTCAAAAGTTAATTTAAATTACAAAATTGCATACCGAGCTTTTCAGATCTTACCGACATTCGATATTCTCCAAATAAAATTCGAATTCTCACACGCCACTGAGCCAATCTCATGTGTGCAAGAACCCGAATCGGACGCCTCTCAAACGTGTGTCTGTTTTCGTCTGGATTTTTTTCGGAGGCTAGGATTGACCTTGACTAGACCCAAAGCAGTCCGACAACTGACCTAGGTGTAAACCCGACAAAGATAGATGTCGCTTAATTTCGAGATGCAGAGAGAGACGAACAGACGCTTTAGTCGAAATAAACGAGAGGCCCCGGTTCTTACGTTTCGATAATCTTCTGAGATTTTTGATTTAGGAGTTATAATATGGTGGATGGATGGCGATAAAGTGAATGAACTTTGAGCTATTTTTTACTAACAAATGTTAGACCGTCAGATAGTGACAGATTTAGGTGCCCCATTTTCGCATACAAGCCTCGAAGAGAGTTGAAAAGTCCATCGATGCTGAGTAGAATGAAGGGAAATTTGGGGATAACATATAGGTAAACTCAAATTATTTTAAGAAGTCCTTATGGGACTGTCAATTGGTAATTTCGATATCCTAAGTTGGTATCAATGCAGCAAAAAATGCAACCGGGTCATAAGTTCAGGTCAGTAACGAGCCCATTTGCACTAATAACACGAATATTTTCACTGCCGAATGTTTGAAGCAGTTTGAACGATCTGGAAAACCTTCACTGTCACTTTGACACACCGAAGCTACATTTGCCTAAGTCCGCCCATAGCCGCTGCCAAAAGCAGCTGATTATACCAAAATGAAAAGTGTTTCCATGACGTTTGAAATTATTATTAAAATTAGTTGTAGACATAGTTATTTTTACTTATAGCGGTATAATCGAGATTGCAATAGGGTTTTTATCTTATTATGTTCTTTTTTTCGTATCACTTGGGTAACTTTTCACATCATAAATCAATGAGTGACGTCATTAACTGGTTGAGACACAATATACCAATGTTACACCCATAGTTAACAGAAAATTCCTAGGGATTTTGTGGAGAATGTCATCTGACAAAATCGGGACTTCTTACAGTAATCGGGGTATATATGGAAAATTCGATTTTCCTTAACAGAAATTTGTGAATTAAAAGTAACAGTGATTAAAGGGAAAATATACTCTTACGATGGTGAATTGTTCAGCGTTTGGTTGCAAAAGCAGAAGTGAAAAGCAAGAGCCCGGGATTTCGTTTCACAGGTAAATATTTAACAAGCTACCTTTGAAAGATGCCCTAAAACTTTATATTTTCTCAATATAACTTCTTCAAATTCCTTGTACTTTTTAGTATGATAAAGTGCATTGTTTTGTTTGTAAATATGACCAATGCAATTATTTTTTAACGTCGTTTTTATTGAAAATTTCTTAATTGACCATAAAATATGAGCTGGTTTCCATGGGCATGCATTGTATATTTTATTTTGATTGATTCGAAATCTCCGCAAATAAATATATTTCAGCACTTGACACTAGTTTAACATTTGGGAAATTATCTGCAAATAATAGCCAATATTTCAAATTACATGAATCCGAAAACAAGGCAACTATGCGCATCTACGTCAGTTGCGAATCACGAATTCTAAATAATGCTGGCGGCTTCAGTTGCGTTTTACGATTTTTTATAGTTTACAGTTTAATGTGCCAAGAAAAAAGTGTAAACAACTGACTGACCGTCAGTCCAGCTCGACAGTGCTTTGAAATAGGCCAAAAATGACGGGATGTGCAGTCAGCGTATGTCCAAATAATAATAGAAACAGTAAGGGAACGGAAATTAAGTATTATAGATTTCCCAAGGACAATAATCTGGTAAGGAAACATTATTTATAGGACAGAGCATTAAAAATAGGGGACTCAACAGAGTATATGCCTGGTTTATACAGCAAATAAAATAGAACGTGCAATAAAAAATTAGCCTTGTTATGGTTAAAGGGAATCATTATTTGATCCCTATTTGACTCACTATTTATTATGTTGTTTTGTTTGTTGTTTAACTATAAACTAAGCATTAGTTGTGCAGGTTGTGCTTGTGTGCATTAATTGGTAAATAAGGCTTTAATTGACATAAACCGACATAAACACTGGAAGGAAAAAGTTATCTTTGGTAAGGCTTTGAATTTTATTTATCAATATCTTTGCCTATAACAAGTCATCTGTAAAATACTTTTTTTCGATGGTGAGTTTGTGTCGATATAAGCCAAAACTTAGTTCGATTACCTTACAATAAATGTATTATTTAGATACCTATATGATATTTTTTTGTTGTCTACCAATATACGGTCTTTTGAAAGAAAAATCCTGTTAATTTAACAAAATATACATCAATTTTGTTTGCATGCATACGATTAGCTAAAACGCAAAGAAAACAAATTATTTGTAAAATTATAATTATCAAATTAAATGTATTTTTTATCAACAGAATATTCATGCGTTTATCTAGTAATATAATCTACATATTTTTAACAACATTTATTTAAAAGAAAACGTTTAAAATAAGCAAAAACCCATAAAAAAGTATCTATTGCTGTCTAAAACATATGGAGCAATTTAAATTCTGATTCGCAACTGACGTCACAAGATGTAGGCATATGGTTGCGCAATGACATACCGTGGGTAAGTGTATCGTGGCGTCCTCTCTCTCTTTCCATGTCTAATATTTTAGGTTATACGTGTATTATCTTACGTCATTGTAAGGCGGCCTCGTACCAAATTTCTCAGCCGAAATGGGGTTGGCAAACTTAGACCGACCACGTTGTCATAATATGTACCCTGTTTTCGAATCGGTGACGTCTCCACCATACATTATAGAGCGCGTAGTCCGTCAGACCGCGGCGGTCAACAGTTCCACACGATTTTCATTAACGATTTTTCGTTTTTTTCTTCCACCTCGGTTTGTTTTTTTTTTTGCGCAACGCTACCGGGCACGTACCTGCCCGGCGCGGTTTGGCACGGTTTCACAACGCCGAAAACCGCAAACGTATTTTTCCAAAGAGGCCCACGCTGCCCGCCGCACGAAAAAACCGCCATTACGTTAGGTGAGGTCATTTTAATGACAAGTCACAGTCGACTTGCCGCGGCGCTGGAGAAAAAAAGCGGGTGTGTTAAATCCGGACAAAATAGTTTTCGAAACAAGAGTTCCGAACTTGAGTCGAAAACGAAACGACCGTTTTTTTTTGTTCTACTGTGCAACTTGCTTTGATTGCATATCATTATAATCGACGAATTGGTTTTGTATGGTTACGGAACAGTGTGGTTTGTATTGGTTTGTTTTTATCCTCAATGTTACTTTTGACCATTCTGAAGCGATTATATGAATCTTTTTACCATAAAAATAACTCCATAGAAGTTTCGAAAAACGCATATAGTCCAAAGCACGAAAGAAAACGTTTCTAAAGAATGCGGGCAGCGTTGCGAGATTTATAACTCTGTTATATCGAAAAAATAAAGCTCGCATCACGGGACCACTTACCCATTTTTGTTTATCATTTATTTTTAACGCGGTGTGATAAAACACCTATTATATTTTTTCCAACATCGTCGCGTCTACCATCGCCTTTGAAATACGGCAACACAGCACTTCTACCAAGCAGTTGGCTGACAAAAGCAGTTAGCCAACGCGTTTTGTGCCTGTTTCTATAGTACGTAAAGTTAACTGCGTATTTGGGCTACCATACAGACCTCATTTCTTAGGCCGCTGGCAAGTTTTTTCCGCCGGCTCAGAGAGCTCAGTGGCGTTTCGTAAGTTCGGAAGTTAACGTGTGCAAAATGAGTAAACAGGGAAGAACGTTGCATTCTCAAGCACGAGAAATAATTGCCAATGTTATAAGGGTTTGCCTTCCTCCATAATCTAAGGCATCACCGTTAAGAATAATATTAACAATAAATTAAATAACAATTATATGAAAATTAAGTCAGTGAGTTACACAAAATTGAGCTAGGACGACTATAACAACTTGAAACGTTTATTATACACGTTATCTGACAGAGTGTGTCATTCAACAATCTACGTAATGCCGGCTGTCTCGTTGTTTCTCAATTTTCTTAAACTCCTATTGTTTATAAATAAAAATTATCATGTCCTACACGCGCAAAGTTCTTATCTTATTAATGCAAAATATTTTGGCATCTCGTTTTTAGGTGACCGTCTATGTGTATAACACAATGTTTTTGTATCTATATTTCCTATCTATTATTTTGAAACGCGGATACTTATTTTTACATCTAATGCGAAAGATAACTTATTAATACGATAATACAGGGTGAGATTTTTTTTTATGGGGTATGGGAATCTCGGAAACTAGCGGAGATAGATGGAAGGTTAAATGGGGAAAGAACTGCAGTTTTGTGGGCCCAATTTAATGCGCCTTGTGGATTTTTGAAAAAAGCCATGACGCCCATTTTGTCGTTGTTTCCATTTAATAAAACACAAGTTTGTGTCACATGTCGAAAATGGTAGCTGTCACAGAAAGTAGGACATGATGACCGCATTGGGAACACAATTCCCTCCAACTTTGGTATTTACACTTTTTATCTAAAATCAGAAACAACGAAGCTAGATAGATTAGAATAGATAGCCAAAATTTCGTTTTTTCTAAATGAATATCTAGTAAGCCATGCCGTTTTTCAAAAATCCACAAGGCTTATAAAACTGCAATTCTTTCCCCCATTTAACCTTCTTTATAGCTCAGCTAGTTTCCGAGATCCCCATACTGATCATCAAAAAAACTCACTCTGTATAAAGAATAAAGAATAACTGGAAAAATTTTATATACACATTGTACCCCCTTTTGATGCTAGATATTAATTAAGAAGGTTGTTTTTCATTGATTCACACACATTTTTAATGATTTTTTCGAACCACCCTATGTAAAATAAAAATAGTTTGCAGCCTTGGCCTTTAACGAATGCTTCCAGTTCTGTTAATGAAAATGTGAACTAATATTTTTCTTTCAACCTTGACTCTTGTGTTTGTTGCTTAGATCAATAAAAAAAATACCCACATCCTTTTTGGAGCGTACCTACAGATCAGTAATGTCAAGAATTATGTAGCGACAAAAAATCTTATTAATAATTATTAGGTAATACATTGTTTTAATTAAAATGCAAGGAGCTCTAAATACTTATATCGGTAACAAAACAACTTATGCAAATAATGCTTGTTGCCACAAGCTATTTTAAATTTTTACGATCGAAGGTTGATCAATTAAAATTTACTTTAAATTAAATGAAATTAAGTTCTACACAATTAAAACATTGTAAACAGCCTTAACGCGTTTAGTGTGAATTTGAATAAGAGTCGCTATACCTACCTATTAGGTATAATTTATATACAACGAACAACATTATTTTTTTCTGCAAGTGAGGAGAGAGAGAGAGAGTAGGTACGTTGAGCAAATAAACATAAACAGCTAGGTACCAAATAGGTGAATGTACGAATGTATCTGGCATTTAAATTATCTTCTCCTTTGTTCCTACAATTCTGAAGAAAGCTCAGGCACAACAAGAAAACAACTACCTACCACCAATTTTCATCGCCCCCCCCCTCACGCCTCCATAATGAACTCAAACCGTATCCTCCGCAACAAGTCAACAGGTCCCTCAAAAAAAACCACCTACCTTCTCCTCCGCAAACCCCTCCCCTACAGAAATCGGCGTCGGCGGGGTCGAAGGCTGCTCCCCTCTGTCCTCCTCACTCACACCTCCACCCCTCGCGTCGTCCATGCCCCTCTGGTCGTTCCTCAAGTTCTCCAGGTGGCTCTTGTACTCCCTGTACTTCATCTCCTGAGTATCCTCCTGGTGCCTGCCGTTCCTGTTCGAATCCTCCCTGGTCGTCGTGTACCCCATCCTGTCCAGCGGGTTCAGGTTCAGGTTGAGGTTCCTGTCCATCAGCGGCCGCTCGTTGGGCAGGTTCTGCAGGCTGCGCTCCAGGTTGAGCCGTTCCAAGCTCAGCGAGTGGTCGAGGTTCATCCGCTGCTCCTGCATGGTCCTCTCGTTGATTATCCGCTCGAGGTTGCGCTCCTGGAGGATCCTGTCCGTGTTGAGGCTGAGGTTGAGCTCCAGGCTGTTGCCGGCGGTCGGGGGGTTGTAGTTGCGTTCGTTCCTGTAATCCTGATGGTGGAGGTTCAGGCGCAGGTCGACGTTGCGGTCGCCCAGTCTATCTCCCAGGCTGCGCAGCGTGTCGATGCTGCGCTGCAGGTGCGAGTAGTTGGTGTTGTTGTCGAGCAGCATCGGGGGCTGGTGGAAGTCCAAGCCACCGCCCCTGTAGTCGAGCCTCGAGTCCATTTGTATGCATTCGCGGGCGAGTGTAAAAACGGTGGTCGCGTCTGCCTACGGTACGCGCGAAGGCAAAAACCACACTAAGCTCGGCCGGCCTGTTACGTAAAAAGCGGACGGAGTTACCACGCGGACGGGGCCGCCTGGTGGGGGGTAGGAGTGGTGGCGGTGGGGGGGGGGGGGGACGTTGCGTAATAACAGGCGACGGAGGGGAGGAGAGGGTGAGCAGTGTTCGGTAGGGTCAAGATTTCGAGGGCAAAAAAAATACGACGCGAATGTTTGAAGAGCAGTTCTTTCAGATAATTTCGAAGAATATTGTGGAAGACACATGATGGAATGTAGGAACGTTATACAGTGTGGTCATTTAAGTGTGCAACATATGGGATTTTTTTTTTATTAATTAATAACGAAAATACAAAATATTTCCGAAAGTTGGTGCATGTTCGATAATCATATTAGGCGCACTTAGAATGGTTGCAAGTCAAACAGCATACAGGGTAGGTCAAAAAATATAAAAATTGTACAAAAGTAAAGTACCCTTATTTCTGAAAATTCAGTAAAATGTTGTTAAGAAAAGTTGTCTAGAATTAAAAGTTATAACAAGGTCTCCTAAGAAAAAGAAATAATTTTTTTGAAAAACAATAATTTTTTAAAAAAATTTTGTTTTCAACAATTTCATAAATCAATCAAAATTATATCAATTTCGCATAACTTAGTTCAAATTCACGCATATTTGTAAAATTAACTTAGATTTTTAATTTTTTAGGGAATCACAAACTTTTATTAAACAAAACTTTAAAATTTCGCAAAAATTCTTCTGAACAAGGTAAAACATTAGTAAGATAATGTGTATATTAAAAAACTCTAATTTAAGGTGCAAAATTTGTATTGTTAAATGTTTATTAAGAAACTGGAAATTAATTGACGAAAAAATTTTTTTTTCCTGGGAGGCTATGTTTTGGTATTTAGGCATAGCTTTTAATTATAAACAACTTTTCTTAATAACCTTTTGCTGAATTTTTTTAAAATAAGGGTACCACGGGCGTAGCCAGGATTTAGTTTTGGGGGGGGGGTTTTAGTTTGAGAAGTAAATAAAACAACAAAAATATACATATATGAAATTTAATATCTATATATCCATCCGAAAAACTACGACATATATTTATAAAGTTCTTAACTTTAAATGAAATGGATAAATTAATTTCGTTCCTCTGCGCTAAATCTAAAACCATTAAAGAAAATCTTCGGCTTTTTCTTTTAAATATATCCACTACTTCATCTGCATGAATTTCTGTTCCATAGTGAATGTTCATTAACCATTAAGTCTGTTTTCACTTGTAGTGTTTCGTAAATAGTTTTTCAGTCTCCTTAGGCTCGAGAAAGACCTTTCTGGGGTAGCAGTGGATACAGGAATGGTAGCCAAGATTTGTAGTAATGTGTAAATATTAGGATAAAGGTTTTTATCGCACATATCTAGGCATTCCAAACTAGATTTCGGGGTAGGCAGTCTTCTTATCAGCATGCAAGGTAGCTGAAGCTTTGATAGCTAAATCCAAATTTGTTTCTTTATTAGAAACCCCTTGACCTTGACTACACCATTTTTTTCAGTAGTCCATACCTTTAGGTTTACCACCCTTCCTTTTCTTCCCCTCCATTTTTCGACAGTAATAATGATTCACGTCTCTATCCTTAACAAGGATAGATAATATTAGGTAATATTTTGCTTATTTCGGGGGGGGGGGTTGAACCCCCGAAACCCCCCCCTTGGCTACGCCCGTGAAGGGTACTTTACGCTTGTGCAATTTTTATATTTTTTTACCTACCCTGTATGTTGTTTAACATATGTTTAATATATGTCCCATATGTTGCACACTTAAATGACCACACAGTATAGGGTGAGCCAGAAAAACGGAAAACCTATTTTAACAAATTAGATATTCATGGGTCTTCTTTTAACTTTATAAACTCGTTTAGAATATTATTCTTAAACCAGTCTTTATACAAGGTGGCTCAAAATACCTCGGCTGTTTTTCGACAGAAAATATCGGTGGAGAATGCGATTAACAAATTAAAAAAAAAATTAAACCGCTGTAACTATTACTTCTATAGGTACACAAAAATGTTTAACATAAAAATTATTTGCGCGAATGTCATACAAACATTTCCAAAGCATTCCTGATTTTTAATTTAAAATTAAAAAAAAAAACAATTATCCCAACTATAAGGTCCTATAGAAATGTTAGTTGGTGTGTTAAATTCATAACACTTGAAATATTTGGGTTTCAGGGAAAGCTACGTTGCCAGATTTTCTATAAAAAAATTGCTAATAGCATTTTTAACATATCGTATCGAAAAAATGATACTTAAAAAATACGGCATATTTAAGCATTATTTTAAAAAACTAAAACGATGTTCTTTCCCTTTATTAATACGACATTTTGGGCAGTTTTTAATAAGTTTGTTCGATTTTTAGATATTTCCAAAGCATTCCTGACGTTTAATTGAAAATAAAAAAATCCAATTTTCTCAATTTTAAGGTCTATAAAAATGTTATTTTTACGATATGTCTCACAAGTGCATAAGGACACTTTATACATACAAAAAAAATCATCAAAATCGTGTAGCGAATCACAATTTTACGGAGGTGTTCCGGATCAAATCTGAACACCCTGCATGTTAAATTATAAATTCATCTTCAAACATTAAAAATGACAAATAAACGAAACAACGAGACTGCAGATAAAAAAAATTCATCTAAAATACTGTATTTAAACCTATTTTTTTAAAAACGTTTTTTCTCCCCACTTATTAAATCACATACATCAAGGGCGTTGACTCTCTAACCATAAGGGTTGTTTCACATTTTTTCCGTCCACTTTTTACCCACCGAACGACAGGTCCTTAAACTTCTTTCCGCACTTTTTTCGAACACAACAAACATTTTCACGTGCTAAAAAACTCACACAGATACCGAACCTAAAAAGCAAACGGGGAGGTAGGCAAGGCCGATACATTTTTTTCAATAGTATAAGAACAAGAATGCGCCTTTTGTTGCGAACAATACGCCATAGTATAGTATCAGGTGAAAGATCGGTATAATAGGCTTTTTTTACAAGGCGCAAAAACTGGTTTTCGAGGTGCCAAATGGAGGAAAAAATATGAGGGGTTAGTTACAATATTTGGGCCAAGTTTTTACACACTCGCAGTCCCTGAGCAAATAGTTACATAATAGTAGTTGACACCCCTCCCCTGTGTTTGTTTCTTGGGTACCTACTCATAATTTGAGTATTGCGAATTGTGTTTATTAATCCCATTATAAAAACATAACAGTTTAGTTAGGTATTCGTACAGTTTTGTCCTCAGGGCTAGAATGCAAAATCGGCCTTAAGAAACCCCCTGGTCAGTCCAACAAATAATGGCACGAGCCAGGGGCAGATGATCCAAAAAAACGGTGGAAAAAATTCGTTGGTAACATGGTGGGGTGCTTACCCTCTGGATTTCGTAACGGAAAAAACGTCCTTATTCACAAATAGTCGTGATTGAACGACAAAAAACGTTTTGTCCCTTTTTTGACCCTTGGTCACCTCATGGGAGCGAGCAGGCTTACTACTAGACCCACTCGGTGACTGGGCAATTTTTAGAGCAGGCCATGGGCGGAGGCACAGCCAATACTAGACAAACTAATAATTTAATGGAAAAATATCAAGAGAATAAAAGTTTATAAACCAACTGGGGGATTCGAAGCATTTATTTTTAAATAAACTACCTAACTTACAGAAAAGTTCTGTAAAAAAAACACCTTAGTGTAGACCTCAGAGAAATATCCAATAGACCGGGAGATAGTGACAGATTTTTTGTGCGTGATTTTACTCAGTATGCCTCTCAAAGGGCATTATGTGGCGTATATTCTCACAATAATAAGGTATTAATCAGAGAGTCATCCTGGGTTCTTCACATGAAAAACTGAGTTTTCATTTATTCGAAATGATATGATTTTAGTCAGGCTGCCATGTGTTTTATAATGAAGTTCAAAATTGAAAATTACTACTTTCTGCTTCAATATCAACCGTCAAATGTTGCCACATTTCAATCATTTTTGTGGAAGATGAAACCTTTCGTCTGCATTATTGGTGTATTCCAGGGACTCTTTAAAATTCGGGGACCCAGCATTTCACAGTCTATCACATAGGAAAGGTGAAGCCTTGAGGGGAAGTTTGTTTTCTGTTGACTCCAAGGAGACCACAAGGGGGCTGATACAAGGTTATGTTATATGTCAGTGTCCAACTGCCATCAGGTTTTATGTGACATGCCAGTGCCAAAGGAGGCAAAATATGTGGCATCATAATTCACAATTTTTAAGTAATCTAACTTCCAGATATTCGGATGTGTCAATTAAAGGTAATGCGGCCGCCTATAGACGTTCCAATAAATGCAACCAGATTTTTCCTGTATCACTTTTAGTAATCCTACTTATAAGTAGGTAGTTCAAAACAAAAATCGTATTTTGTAAATTTTAAATTATTAAAGTTGGTAGGTTCAGTCAGGTCATTTTTTAAAGAGTTTTTATCTGCGACTACAAGTTTATTTTAAGTTTGTGAGGTACCTTGGGAGAGAAATAAAATTACAAAGATTTTATAATGAACACCGAGAAAAACTACCATCATTAGAACTACTAGACCTAATCTTATTAGTCCATCCCGAAATCTGTGAAAGTTCTTTGGGCAGATACATTTCAACAAGGTAAGAAAGTTCAAGTATACATATTACAAATGGATTGGGGAACCTGGTAGCAAGGTGCAATAGCGACAAATTCTTAAATAAGCAAAATCGCCACTGACTTTACCATACTTATTACTTAAATTCGTGGAAATAATTGCTGGAAATCAGTTTCAACTATAAAATTAATTTGCTTGATTTGACAGTTGCCATATTCTGCACTCGTAGACACAACATTGTCAAGTCTAATTTTTAGAAATCATGGAAACCATAATTAATTTTTACTAACAATCAACGTACCTGTTATATTCATAGATTCTCCAATGAAATTGCATACTTGGCATCACTGAGACCATTAGAATGAGGAAAGAATAGGCCTCACTTTGGAAAGTATAATGCTCGGTCCCCTTACTTTAAAGAGTCCCTGTCAGTCTTTATTCGACAGAGACTGTAAACAGTGGAGTACGTGGCATCACTGTCGTTAACTTTTTGTTCTTACTCCATCTGTCCTTGGTTATTTCTGGTAGTTTTTTTTTAATAGAAACTTCGAATTCTCGTACGCCTATGCATAAGCCCAATCTCCCGTAAAAAGCCCCGCGCGTCAGTCCTTTATTTCTCGTATTCAAATTCGGCGGCCCCCTATTCGAAAAATCTGACCGAACGCCCGGTGGACCGCCACGATCCGTCTCTCTACCTGACTGAATTCGCTATCAACCTCCGCCTGGCCCGCTGCGATCCCAACAGGGGGACCACCTTACCACCTTACGATTTCCTCAGTAGGCCCTGTCCGTTTCGCGGCCGACGCATCGCGGTAGGCGACGCTTATTTGCATACCCCCGTGAGAAACGGGCCGCTCGGTCGTTAGCCCCGAAATTTTCCGGGTGCCGAATAAAAAAACGATTAAGACTCGGCATTTTTTTTCTTCGGCGGTGATTTGTCAGATTTGACGCGGGAAAATCGGGCGGTGAAAAATGGTGGAGCAAATGTTATGTGCGAAGGTACAAAGGGTTAGGGACGGAAATATTGCCTGTCATTAGGGGTCGGCGCCGAATGTCTTACTTAGCGGCACGATCGACATCGATTTCAAGCGTGGAACGAACATGCGAGTAATTAATAAAAAATATAAAATGTGCACCAAATATTTTTTTGAGAATGCATTTAATTTGCCCCATCCACATCGAAATTGAAACACTCTATCACTGTTTACTTTCAACTTTACTACACGCCACGGTCCACACACCTGTACTCAAGATATTGACAAGACTGAGTCGCCTAGTCGCCACAGCCGCTACAGCGCTACAGTCGGTACTGTTCCTTCCTACCGCATCTACCGTTCTGGAATAGTTATTCCAGTGGCGGATTTCGGGGGGTGCAAAGGGGGCAATTGCCCCCCCCCCCCCCCCCCGCCAGAGCTGTCGAGATAAACGAGATTTGTAATATCAAAATTAATAATACCAAAAATTATATGCTCCTGGCCTAATCTGAAAATGCACTGAACATCAAACCATATTTACAATTTGTTATTTGTTTCATCTTGTCTTCTCGAAATTAAAACCTGTGCGGTAGATTTGAGAACGCGCCGCCGTATATTATGCACACACTCCGTCGGTCGCAGCGCGCAACCGTAAATTAGGCAAAACAACCTGCTATTGTATATTTCATTACGAGTCTGGAGATAAAGATTTTTTAGTGCGCGCGTGACAAATTCCCGTGTGAGGCGCAGCCGAACACGGGAAGTCGTGCAAGCACGGAAAAATCTATTTCTGGACGTGTAATGAACGATAATTTTTATTATACTTCTTTGAAAACGGAAACTTAAAACATTTTATCGGCATATTATAATAAATTTAATTGACAAAAAATAAACAATGCAGACAATATAGTGTTTGGTATGTATGATGCGTTTCCATGGTTACTCTCAAATTATTTCAAAGGTGCTTTGTTGTAAATTAGTTATTGTCAGATAAGGTCAATAAAACGTCAAAAATATTACATAAATGTATCTAAATGTTGAAACACTTACGAATTAAAATACAAAATAGGTACATGTTAAATATCAGAGAGCATATAGAGTTTCTTAAATTTAGTTTACTTTGCTGTATATTTCTATTTTAAAGCCATATACCTACATATTCGGTATTTTTATTCAGCGCACGGAAAGTTTTTCCATGCGCTGTTTTTGTGCGCTAGCCCGAAAAACCCCATCTTTCATTATTGCTAAAACAGATGAAAAATAAGGTGTTTTCAAAGAAGTATAATAAAAAAATAAATTAAATAATGATAGCGTACACAGCGCTCTCTACGGACTGCACCAAAAATAATACCAAATTATGAGTTCTCTTCCCAAAAAAAAAACCCGGCTACCAAATTTTGCAAGAAAGTTTTGTCGTCTCAAAAAGTTACTTAAAAAATCGAAAATAAAATTTCAACACCCTGCATCACGAAAACCAAACATCTGCGGGCCCATGTTCAAATGAACTTTTCGTCATATTTTCCATTTTTCTTTTTAATTTTTCAAGTTGGTGCATTTATTTCCGGACACCCTGTATATTTATTTATTTTAGAAACTGTTTTTGTTAGGTCTTTATTCATTAAAATTAGCGACAGAGTTTTGTTATTTATAACTGATTGCCCCCTGGATACGCCACTGAATTATTCAACCGCAGTTATAGTCCAAAGCACGAAAGAAACCGTTTCTAAAGAATGAGGGCAGCGTTGCGAGATTTCCTATACGAGTGGTCGTTATTTATTGGCGAATTTCTGAACTCTGTTATACCGAAAAAATAAAGCTCGCATCACGGGACCACTTACCCATTTTTGTTTATCATTTATTTTTAACGCGGTGTGATAAAACACCTATTATATTTTTTTCAACATTGTCGCGTCTACCATCGCCTTTGAAATACGGCAACAAAGCACTTCTGCCAGCGAGCCGCCGACTAAACTAGTTAGCCAACGCGTTTTGTGCCTGTTTCTAATAGTACGTAAAGTTAACTGCGTATTGGGCTACCACACAGACCTCATTTTTTAGGCCTCTGGCAAGTTTTTTCCGCCGGCTCAGAGAGCTCAACAATTCACACAAATTTGTAAACAAATTCGTCCCCTTTATTCATTAGTCTGAGGTGTCCAGATACCCGCCGTCGATCTCCGCCTACACTTTTAATAAGTGTAAAATTACCCGAAGTGTAAAAATCTTTTTGTTGTCGTTTCTGGTCCCGTTTCTCTTCCCATTCGAAAGGCTCGTGCTGCCGCCCATTACTATTTTTATGCGATTTTACGTTCTATTCTGCGTTTCCTAATCCGCCGTGTTCTCTTGCGGTTTGGGACCCCGAAAAAAAGTTGTTAAAACTCGGAATTCTTTCGAACACGGCTGCGCGCTGGACTGGAAAAGATTTGCATTCGGTTTTTGTGCGTTGTATGTGGTGAAAGCCGGAGTTCTTGCGAAGGTGTAGCTAATTCTGTCGCGGCACTAATCGTCATGTCAGCCTGTAGGAAATCAAACGCTTCTTCTGAGAAATTGGATCGGAAAAAGTTAATTCGCTAGTCAATGGAGCTGGCGCCTTTTGTATAACATATTACGCTGAAGAACGAGAAAATGCAAGGCGCGTTTTTGGCGTGTACAAATCGGTGACGTCAGAGTTGTAACGTTATCTTTGATTAGTTTCCACCAATCACAAACGCGCAATTTTGAATTACAAATGGTTTCTAGATGGGAAAACTGTATGACAGCACCTGTCAGCGGTTTTTTCGAGTTTACCCGCGGCAAAACTTGACAGCTGTTGTATAATAGGTAGTATGTTTTGTAAGCTATGTGTATGCAGAATAATCTGTTACTCATGAAATAGTCTCGTCAAATACCAATCGGGCATCTAATTTTTCCTGTGAAAAAAATACAAAAAAACACAATGCTAAGTAATATTTTTTTAACAAAATGCATTCGTGCAGGTGCAAAAATCCTCGTCTTCGACTCGGATTTTTGTTGCCACCAGCACTCATGTTTCTCGTTAAAATATTACTTAGTAACGTGTTCTTTCGATTTTTTCGGAAATAAAATTATAAATAAAAAAATATTTTTTCTACAAAGTGTACTTTTCCGCACGCATTTTAGTTTAGAAAGTGACACTGTTCCGCACGCATTTTAGTTTAGAAAGTGTCACTTCGCACTAATGCGGAAAAGTGACACTTTCTAAACTAAAATGCGTGCGGAAAAGTAAATGCGAGCGGAAAAGTGTCTTACTTTTCCGCACGCTTGTAGAAAAAATACTGCAATCGCGTGCGGAAAAGTGGCACTTTCCGCACTTGTTAGGAAATATACTATTTAAAAACAAGCTTTTATTTAAATGCTCTGAAAAGAAGAAAATCAACTTTATAATAAATCAAACCAAGGCAAACCCATTATGTTGTTACATTATACAACTGTATATAATATAAAAGCTTGTCGCGAGATTATCGTGTGTAATTTCTTTTATAGAAAAATACATTTTCTACTTAAAATTACTTTCAAGATATATATATTCTCGCGACAAGCTTTTATATCATATACAGTTGTATAATGTAACAAAATTATGGGTTTGCCTTGGTTTGATTTATTATAAAGTTTATTTTCTTCTTTTCAGAGCATTTAAATAAAAGTTTGTTTTTAAAAATATTTTTTTATTTATAATTTTATTTTCATCTTTTTAGTTCTACTCTGCAAGCCCTTTCATTTGATACCCATATTAAGGGGTTGACAAAAAATATATTATCCGCCATCTTAGAAAGGCGGCCATATTGAATTTAGTGTGATGTCACTAACTCTATCGTTTTCTATTCTTCAAGCCCTTTTATTTGATACCAATATTAAGGGGGTAGACAAAACATACATCATCCGCCATCTTGGAGCGGCGGCCATTTTGAAAGTATTACAATATTTAGTATTGTATATTGCATTGTCACCGGAACTAAAGGTGTATGCAAAATTTCAGCTCAATCGGATGTCAGGAAGTGGTTCTAATTTAGCTTGCAAGATTTGACCTAAACATACATACAATCATACATACATTGCAAGTTAAAAAAAAGGCTTGTAAAATTAGATGCCCTTATGATATTACTTCATGTCAAGAAAAAACATTCGCAACAGTCATGTTCTTACAGTTGGCATTTTACATATGCACGTAAAATTCTAGCACATAAATTTAGAACAGGTTTTTATCGGCCACATTTAAATATTCCAAATGATCTAAGCCGATAGAAATAATCTTTGCGATGTTAAGATATATGTGGCGTTCCTCTGAATTCAGAACTTTAACATAACCTATGTCAATGTCGAAAATATTACAATTCCAAGATTATACTGGACGATTATCAAAATAACACAGTTTTTTATGTAAAATAAATATTAAAACAGCATACGTAGGCGACTTAATTATTTGGATTCGTACATAAAACGAAATTCGTCGAGTTTTAGATGAATTGAAGTTATGCTAATAAGAACATAATTATAATTTTTAGGTGCTTAGCTGTTGACGTCAGCATATCAATTAGCGAGATGTTTAATTTGTGTACCTAGTTTATTCCTTTTCATAACAAAAAAACTTTTCAAATGGTTTTCGTGAAAATTGGGGGTATAAAAAAACGTGGATCGCATTTTGAAAATGGTAGGAAAGGGAAAAAAGCGGTTTTTGAAGGCCTTTCAAACAAAAAAAAAAGTTTAGACGAAAGTCAACAAGATAGACAAAGATGAATATTTTATTGTTTTAACTCATTTTTTCTGCAGTAGATGGCGACAGGCTACATCGACACCAATGACCTGTCACATTTTATTTCACCCGATGGCATCATGTTTTATTTGACCAGGTTTTATTTTAAAGTAAGGGGACCCAGCATTATATTTTCCAAAGTGAGGCCTATTCTTTCCTCATTCTAATGGTCTCGGTGATGCCAAGTATGCCATTTTATTGGAGAATCTATGAATCTAACAGGTACTTTGATGGTTAGTAACAATTAATGTTTTTTTAGTGGTTTTCATGATTTGTAAAACTTAGACTTGACAATGTTGTGTCTACAATTGCAGAATATGGCAACTGTCAAATAAAACAAATTTATTTTATAGTTGAAATTGATTTCCAGCAATTATTTCCACGAATTTAAGTAATGAGTATGGTAAGTCAGTGCCTATTTTGCTTCTCTAAGAATTTGTCGTTATTGCACCTTGTTACCAGGTTCCTCGATCCATTTGTAATATTTATGTATACTTGAACTTTCTTCCCTTGTTGAATGTATCTACCCAAAGAACTTTCACAGATTTCGGGATGGACTAATAAGATTCATTATAAAATTTTTGTAATTTTATTTCTCTCCCAAGGTACCTCACAAACTCAAAATAAACTTGTAGTCGTAGATAAAAACTCTTTAAAAAAATGACTTGACTGAAGCTAGCAGCTTTAATAATTTAAAATTTGCGAAACACGATTTTTGTTTTGAACTACCTCTTCTAAGTGGGATTACTAAAGGTGATACAGGAAAAATATGGTTGCATTTTGGGACTACTACAGGCGGCCGCATTACCTTTAATTGCCACATCCGAGTATCTGCAAGTTAGAAAACTTAAAAATTGTGAATTATGATGGGAAATTTTTTGCCTCCTTTAGAATCTATGGCACTGGCATTTCACATAAAACCTGATGGCAGTTGGACACTGACATATAACATAACCTTGTACCAGCCCCCTTGTGGTCTCGTTGGAGTCGACAGAAAACAAACTTCCCTCAAGGCTTCACTTTTCCTATGTGATAGGCGACTGAATTTAAGATGGCAACGCCCCGACGGCCACTATGTGAACTAACTATATGGGCCATTGTCACCTTTAGCTTTGGGCACACTTTGAGTTTACACTGCGTTGTTCTTTGTTCTTGTTCATTGTTCTTGTTATTTTGTGGTCGTCTTCATAAAGTTATTTGGTTATTTGGTAAAAGTTCCCCCCGACAATCGGCGCGCGCCGATTGTGGGGCGAAAACAGCGGCCGGGCCGGACGTAAACACGGCACAAATCTTTCCAAATTTCGGATTTTCCGCGGGTTTCCGCGAAGTTTCGATGTTGCAAAAGGTGCAAAATAGTGTGGTGATCAGTTTGAGCTGCATATGGTAAAAATTCATCCGGATTATAACCACAAATATCGCCATGAAAAGTGAGGAGTCAAAGGAAATTTGAAAATTCATTTTCTCGGAAACTACGCCCGAGCACCAAAAACTAAGGTCAGATTCGTGTTCAGGGACCCCGAAAATAGGGGGGTAGCCAAAAATGTAAAAAAAATCGGGACAGACATACACCGCGGGAAACTGTACTTACCGGTTATTATAAAGTTTAAACATTATTGTTTATGATTTATGTAATTGCAAAGGCAACAGGCAACTAAAAATGAACTAAAAGCAGAATTCGAAATGGAGAACTTTGTTGGTTAAATTAAATTGATTCGAAACTTGTTCCATCTCGAAAATGTTTTCAGGAACAAACGAACAAAAAATGTTTAGGTTAGGACCTCGGCGATCGAATCAAGACGGTTTTTCGTCCGAATCTCGCACTAAAACTTCGTAATTACACTGCATAACACTTTAGCATGTTCAAATTCCACTTCTGATAACTGTGGGAGGCCTTTTGGGCGTGGTAATCATAATAAAAATCACACTTTACTTGCTTTATATCATTTTCTAACAACTCTTCTTTAACTCTTCTCTCTTTTTTGGCACAAGCGTGACGGGAATATTTAAACATTTGAATTCAACTGTTGTTATTTACCACATTATTATAATAGTCAACTTTAGAAAATAAAGCTCTTTTGACTGATTTTGAACAAAACAGAAAACATAATATACGGATCAACAAAATGGCATGGCCCATATACTTAGTTTAGCATTGAGCCTACAGGGGGCGTATTTCTTATATTCAATCGCGTACAGACTGAATTGCTGGGTCCCCTTATTTTAAAGAGTCCCTGTATTTGACAAACCAAAACGCGGCCTACCTACCCAAAAGCGACTGTAACTGTACCTGTTCAACAAAACTCGGAGCCAGAAGGTTTATCGGCACATTTTTTTGTAACACATAACGGTATGCACCCACTTAAAGGGTAAACGCGCCCTTTTATTGGTTAACGACACCCCGGTTTTACGTAAAATCATCCGTAGCTTGCGCAATAAAACACACGTACCTCTAAATTTTCGGGTAATATTGGTTTATGACCCGAAGGGGTTGTTTTTGTTTATTTTGACTTGCCTGGAAAGGGTCTGCGTCTGTGATTGTGGGCGACCGACGACAGATCAAAAGTTGCGCAAGAAGTTTCCGAGAATCATAAACGATTATATTGTTGGACTATTCGATTATTGCCTTGAAGGGAAGTAGCGTTGGGTGAAGAGAAGTAGAGTGAAATAAATAAAAATATAGCGTCGTATTTTTGGAACCCCTGTAGGCTGAATTCGAAATTCGTCGAAAATCGTATCGAGGCTTCTTGTGGTATTTCGTTTTTTCCTTTTTTCTTTTTAAAACAAGCTTGATGATTTAACTCCACCACAAGTATTTGCCCGTAAGAAATTACCTAGATCAGCTCTATCCAAATAGTTGGATAGGGAGAAATAGACCTACCTCCTGGCAACCCCGATCCCCCGATTTGTCTGTTTTGGATTTCTTTTTGTGGGGAACAGTACAAAATAAAGTATGAGACAATTGTTGAATTAAGAGCAGCTGTTTTAGAACCAATTGCCAGTATTGACAGGCGCTCTACAAGAAAGGCGACAAATTCAGCTTTAAAAACATGCAATATTTGCATAAATAATAATGGTGGATTGTTTGAACACCTTTTTTATTTTAAAAGGTGACCTTCTTAAAATAATAATAATTTGAATTTGAGTTTTTAATTTTTGTTTTATTTTGTTACCAGCTTAAAACAAAATATTAGAAAGTTTTAAGTATGTCTAATTATAAAATAGAACGTAATTATGAAAATATTCCATGGCTGACTATGTGAAAATTTTAAAAAAATCAGAAAATTAGCCATAGCTCTTTTATTTTTTATAATAACCATGCCGAGTATTATATTTTTGGAAAGCACAAAAATGGCCGATTTGATAAGGCCACAGCCAACTATGATTTACATTAAAAAAAACACAAGTTTTGTCATATCTCAAAAATCACGAACAACATAAAAAATTGGATTAGATTATCTTATTAAGCCCAAAATTATCTACAATTTTTGTCTCTACAGATTTTCTGTATAATCAGAAATAACTGAGGTACAGAGATCTGATGAAATAGCAAAAAAATCACTCTTTTCAAAATATCTAGTGAGCCATGAACTTTTTTCAAAATTCAGAAGGGGCATTAGATTGAGCATTGCAAACTGCAATTCTTTCCCCATTTAACCTTTGCTCTAGCTCTGCTAGTTTCCGAGATCCCCATAGTGGGCATCGAAAAAACCTCACCCTGTATATATCGTTCAAAATCAGAAAAATGCGTAGATTTCGAAAATCGAGAAATATATCTACATTCATTTGTTTTGCTGAATTCACAACTGAAATCTCAATAAAATTTTATACAATTTCCACATTAACATTTTTTTCCAAAATTAAAAACAAAAAGTTAAGGGATAGAATGTTATATAAATAACCCTGTACACCTGATAGTAACGTTTGAAGGATAGAAACGAAAACATATTTACACATTTTAAATTTTAATATTTTTCGCCACGTAAAATCATCTTGGCGCCGATCTACGATAGATATAGTTGTACCATAAGAAATGACGTCAATTCCTCTAATTTTAGACGATTATAATAGTCTTCAAATTCGGGAAACCCGAGAGTTAATTCCTCTACAACAACGCAGATATTAGAAAGGATATTTTCGGGGTCCGACCTCAAGAATCTCGATGTATGAATAGCATAGTATCACTCTGTATTATGTTTACACTGGTTACACTCGTATCGCTCATTAAAGAACGTTACTCTGAAAAAAATACAAAGGATTTTTTAAATCCCTCGCAGCGACGCTACTTTCAACGAATTTAACGGAAAAATGTTGCAGTAAGTCGTTCTATTTTTGAAATAATCGACGTAGGCGATGTAATAGCAAAGTCTAGAGAATACTAAAGTCCGCTCACTTGGCCAGCGTAAACAAATATTTCCCTCCTGCCCGATCCCGCCTTAGCCCTCGATCGATATCCCGCTGAGCGGGCGATTCCGAGCGTCACTTTGTTACAAAGTGTCTCTCGGAACGGTTGTACCGGGTGCGCGTAAATTATATCAAATACCGTTGCCAATTTTGAGTAGTGATGGTCTATCACGGTTCTTATTGCAATGCGGATGGCTGTAAAAGCAATTCAAAATCTGCGTGTCCTTTTTTCGAATTCCTAAATACCCTGAAAGGTAAGATTTAGTTTGACGTATAATTAAGAAAAATGTCTTAATCGATTATTTCTATAGTCATCGAAATATTATTATTACTCGTATTATGCATAATATTATAGTGCATATACATTGTATATGCTTAATAATATATAGCCAACATGTCACTGGCGTGTTTCTTTCCTTGTTGTATATAAAAATATTGATAATTGCAGACGCCAGCAATGGAAGAAGGCCTTAGGGTTCGTCAAAGGCCATACATTTGCGAATATTGAACCTGAAGAGGCACATAAACGTATAAAAATTTGTACGGCACATTTTGATGACCAATCATTCACTTCGTCCGGAAAAAGTTTATTAACAACTGCTGCTCCATTAAGATTATTACCAGAAGCTTATGGTTAGAGGCATATTCGTATGCGTAATCTGGCAGGCAGAGACAAGTCAACAATATTTTGTGAACTTTAAAAGCCTATGAAGGCAGTTCAGGACCAGTTGGCAGTTTGGCAGCACCTTCAGGTTCTAGCCTAGTAAAGGAATTCCGATGAGTAAAATACATATATCCGTGTGCAAATTTTCCCCACGACCATGTATTTGGTTTCATTATATACGCGATTTCGTATTTACTACACACTTAAATTTGCGAATAGAGAATTAAAAACCTAAAAACAAAATAAATCAAATCTAAAACTTACAAGTTTGCAAAACTTGTAAACTATGTAAATAATTTTGTTTGCTCCTAGGTACACACTTATGTATATTTTTACTTACCCCATGTTTAAAATACCTTATTTATTTGTTATTTAATTTCCAAAGCACTCTGGATGGTATGCTTCAGCCAAGAATTGGAAAAAATGCATATAGAGTACAAACTTTTAGGTATATAGTTGTTTAGACAAAGTAGACATAAAATTTAGTAGGGAGTTCAATTTTAATACTAATTATAGGACGTTCCATTTGAAACAAATGAGTTTTTAATATTTATTAATAAGAGAGTTGGAGACTATTAATAAGAGAGTTGGAGACTATATACTTCAAAAGCTTCTTTAAATGGACATTTACATTATATCCAATCGAACCATTAGGTAGATTACCTTTAATGAAGTCGTCCGTTAAAACAAACCTGTCATGGCCCCCTTGTTTAACGACAAAAAAAAAGGACAAATACATTTTTCTTAACGATCGCCTATCTGGCAAATGCCCACTTACCGTCCCCTGGAAAGCGAATGGTCGCATCTCATAACCAATTGCGGTATTTGCCTTAATTTTCCACAATTTCCTAGATGGGTCCCTTTGAGCGAAGCGGACAGAAAATGAACAGGCCAACCATTTACGCATCATTAATATAATTTATTCATGAAAAAATCGATACATCGACTTCGTGGACACGAAAACGTGAAAATATTTGGGATAGGACCAAGGTTGTGGCAAGCATAGACACACAAAATGTGTTAGTTTTTTTATTGTGGAATTATAACTATATTCTCTAAAAAAAAAACGAAATAAATTTGTATACGGTGATCCCACAATATTATTTCTTGTTCAAATTGCACATTTACCTTTAATATTAATATACATTTGTTTAAATCGATGTTAAGTTTTGTTTTTTATTTAAAAATGGTTTTATTTTTAATCGGCACGAGACTGCAAGGAAGCATCAAATTTAAAACCATCTATCACTGTTTACTTTCAACTTCATTAGGTACAAGTTCATGGCCTCACGTATGGCGAAACTCTACACGCCACGGTCCACACACCTGTACTCAAGATATTGACAAGACTCAAGATACACTCATTGCGCATCCATATGCCTATCTCCGTCGCACCTTGTGACGTCAGTTGCGAATCAGAATTTAAATTGCTCCATATGTTTTACACAGCAATAGATACATTTTTATGGGTTTTTGCTTATTTTAAACGTTTTCTTTTAAACAAATGTTGTTAAAAATATGTAGATTATATTACTAGATAAATGAATGAATATTCTGTTGATAAAAAACACATTTAATTTGATAATTATAATTTTACAAATAATTTGTCTTTTTTGCGTTTTAGCTAATCGTATGCATGCAAATAAAATTGATGTATATTTTGTTAAATTAACAGGATTTTTTTTAAAGACCGTATATTGGTAGACAATAAAAAAATATCATATAGGTATCTAAATAATACATTTATTGTAATCCTGAACTAAGTTTTGACGACACAAACTCTCCAAAAAAGTATTTTACAGATGACTTGTTATAGGCAAAGATATTGATAAATAAAATTCAAAATATAACTTTTTCCTTCCAGTGTTTATGTCAATTAAAGCCTTATTTACCAATTAATGCACACAAGCCTCGACACAAGCACAACCTGCACAACTAATGCTTAGTTTATAGTTAAACAACAAACAAAACAACATAATCAATAGTGAGTAAAATAGGGATCAAATAATGATTCCCTTTAACCATAACAAGGCTAATTTTTTATTGCACATTCTATTTTATTTGCTGTATAAACCAGGCATAAACTCTGTTGAGTCCCCTATTTTTAATGCTCTGTTCTATAAATAATCTGTTTCCTTACCAGATAATTGTCCTTGGGAAATCTATAATACTTAATTTTTCCGTTCCCTTACTGTTTCTATTATTATTTGGACATACATTGACTGCACAT
Organism: Pseudeuparius sepicola; assembly: GCA_963920635.1. NCBI lineage: Eukaryota > Metazoa > Arthropoda > Insecta > Coleoptera > Anthribidae > Pseudeuparius > Pseudeuparius sepicola. Next base: position 30,522,353 of record OY987307.1, read on the forward strand.
CCCGGCATTTTTGGCCTATTTCAAAGCACTGTCGAACTGGACTGACGATCAGTCACTTGTTTACACTGTTTTCTTGACACTTTAAACTGTAAACTATAAAAAATCGTAAAATACAACCGAAGACACCATGCATTTTGTCCCATTATAGAAATCCTTCGTGGAGTGCCTCAGGGACCTGTGCTAGGTCCTGTTATACCAAGTTTGTTAATTTGATTAATTTGATGTAAATAATACTCTCGTGATACTCGCATGACAAAATACGATTATTTCTGTACGGGGCCGACGCCATAATTACCCCTCGAAATACCTATCTACGATCATATCACGCCAAGAACGTATTAAAGTTGTCGTAACCTCAATATAACCGCGCTACCATTTTTTCTCGGTGTCTCTTCGTAATAACATATTCTTACTAATGCAGCCTGCGTCATTAAGAGGAAGGCTCGCCTCGGATTTTTTCTGCTTCCGGACCTGCCAAATGCTAGGGCCCCTCATTTAAATATCTAGGCCAAAGGGCAGCAAAAAATCTCGGTTAATCCAAAGGGTTGGGCGAGCACCTTTCCGAGCGGAGAAAAAAGTAAAACCTATCACCTGTTGGACAAAAAACTTCGAGAGGTCGGGGCCACTCTTACTTTTAATAGGCGAACACATGTTGGTCCCGACTCGTCGGGATCTTGAGAATGTTTACATGTTAGGAGGGATGCATTATGTTGTTCCATTCACCCACACATGGGTATGGGTGCCTTTACAGTCGACCAGCGCCGTTTTGATTGTGGATTTGTGGATTTATTCAATAAAGTTGTGCAGAAAAAAATTCCAAACAGGACGATTTTTTCAAGGGACTACCACAAGACTGGTCATGTAATAGTCATTACGAGTCTGGAAATAAAGATTTTTCCGTGCGCGCGTGACAAATTCCCGTGTGAGGCGCAGCCGAACACGGGAAGTCATGCAAGCACGGAAAAATCTATTTCTGGACGTGTAATGAACGATATTTTTTATTATACTTCTTTGTAAACGGAAACTTAAAACATTTTATCGGCATATTATAATAAATTTAATTGACAAAAAATAAACAATGCAGACAATATAGTGTTTGGTATGTATGATGCGTTTCCATGGTTACTCTCAAATTATTTCAAAGGTGCTTTGTTGTAAATTAGTTATTGTCAGATAAGGTGAATAAAACGTCAAAAACATTACAGAAATGTATCTAAATATTGAAACATTTACGAATTAAAATACAAAATAGGTATAGGTTAAATATCAGAGACATATAGAGTTTCTTAAATTTAGTTTACTTTGCTGTATATTTCTATTTTAAAGTCATATATTCGGTATTTTTATTCAGCGCACGGAAAGTTTTTCCATGCGCTGTTTCCGTGCGCTAGCCCGAAAAACCCCATCTTTCATTATTGCTAAAACATATGAAAATAATGTGTTTTCAAAGAAGTATAATAAAAACATTTTTTTTAGAAAAAATAACCTGAATCAAAGTTGGAGAGGAGTAAATGATCTACAATTTTGCTTTATATATTTTTTTATTATCTCGACTACTTAACAATTTACAGAGCAAAAACACTAAACAGTTGTCATAATAGTGCCCTGTAAATCATTAAGTATTAGAGATACAAAAAAATGTTATAAGGAAAAGTTGATCAGAATTCGATCCTATAAAACATTTATTAAGGATATTCTTTTGTAAAAAAATATTTAATAGACCGCCCCTGCAGCGTGTGGAATTTTTGTCATATAATGCGCTGTAACCACTTAAGTATTAGAGACAGACAAAAAAAATATGAGGAAAAGCTGTTCAGAATTTGATGGCCTACAACTTTTATTAACGTCATTTTGCTCTAAAAAAATGTGTGACCTTTTGTGAATTTGGTGTTCCACAAGGTACCGTCCTCGGACCCCTCCGCTTCCGCACTCCCATTAACGACTCCCGTCTCGTTCGAAGTAGATTCCAGTGTAAACCGCGAAGCGAGAGATTGAAAAACACCGAGCCGGCTCGTTCCTAAATCATTTCACGCTACGTAGAGCCGATGTTGCGGAAACCCGATTCAAAATATCCTATCCGTTCATACCTACATCCCACTAACGGTAGTCGGAATTAAAAAAGACCGGTGACTTCTAATAAGGCTGATTTCTAAAACGTAATCGAAATTTTGATGGACAGCCCATTACGGTACACTGCACCGCCGTCCATTGTGAGCGAAGAACGCCTCGGACTGTAAGAAAATATCACTACGATTCTATTGCTAAGGTCTATTCAAACGGGGAGATCGAAGGAGCATTTTTATCTTTAATACCGGATTTGAGGTTAAAAAAAGGTTTTTGTTCGCAAAAATCGAAAGAAAAAACGTTTGAACAGTCATGTATAGTAACTAGATGACCAATTTCAAAATATGGACCAACACAATATACAGTTATACTTTTAAACTTATTCAAATCCATAAAATCTTTATTAGATAATAGTCAGTACCTAGCACCACCAAAACCGATCCTCGTTTCAAAAATCCTTTCCCACCACCCCACATCATTAACCAACATCCCCATTACATATTCAGCTAAGTATTTTTCACTTCCACGGCCTTCTGCATACGTTACAAAACCATAATCTCTTCCCACAGGGCCCCCGTAATTACCCTAATCCCCAGAGTGTCACCAACCCCTTCGCCTATTTACCGCATTCAAAATATTTATCAGTTGCCAATGTTAACGATGCTGTAATATTGACGAATCCATCTCCGCTACCCCCTTGCTAAAGGGGTTGGAAAGGTATTACCATAAGAAATAATCGGGAATCAATCCTTCGATGGTTGAACGCCGGAATCAGGTGTTATAGATTGCCGACAATGGGGATATTGAAAGTGGGGTAGTAAGGGTGTTAAAAGGGCTTATCTGGGTTACATCTAAGGGGGTTGACGTGTTTCCAAAACATCCTTATTCGATAATGAAGAGTTTCTTGTGTTGTGGCGAGATCACGAGAGATAACAATGAGTTCGACACATAAATTGTGTCTCAATAGATTTAAATTCACTACAAATAGTATAGAACGCTTCGGCGTTGCCACGTGCATGTTCATGGCTTGAAATTTAAACCATATAAACGATTTATAGTTTTGAAAAAAGAACGTTTTCAATAAAATAAAGAGCCCTTACCTGAAACATCTTGTAAAGCGCTATAGCTGACTCCATTGGCGTCGTACATAGAACAAAATATATTAAATGTTATAATAATTATTGTAAAAAAATAAAACTTCAAATTTAAAAGACGAACATTCTACATTTGAGCGCACAAGATTTTATTGTTAACCAACACTTTTACTATTTTTCAGGCGGCACTTTTATTACCCAATTTAACACACCATTAGAAGATTTCGTCCAGAAATTAGATAAAACCAATTAATTATAAGGTCGAATGACTACGTTCATTATCTACAAACAAAAAACGCACGCAGCTTTTGGTCTAGTAGGCCGCTACATCTGGTCTTTTTTTATCGAAGGGCTCTAGGACGACCACTCTTACTTTCCTTAATATTCTCTAGATAATGGCCTTTTCTTGATATACTAAACGAAAATTAATTCAGTTCGCTTGGCCATTGCTGAAGCTGTGGTCAACTAAATTTTGCGTCTATGATCTCCAACCCCCTTTCTAGATGAGAAATTACGTACAAGGTTATGTCACAAATTAAAAATCCCAAACTTCCCTGGTGGTTACCTAAGACATTCCTGGAGATAACGATCCCGCCGGCCTGGGCTACCATCCATCAAAGACGGCCCCAGACGGCCTACGCCTACTCGGATCAGACGCATCCCCGAAAATAGGCGACTATCAAACTGGTCCATCGCGGGCCCGAGACCGTGTGAACGAACCTGGGGATGCTTCATCAGGGATCCGTCCGATCACGTGTAACGCATCGGAGGTTCTTCCCGCGGCGATCCTAGAGCATCGCATCACTTGTGCGCGGCGAAACACGGAGGGGTCCGCGGTTGGGCCCTTGCGGCACACCATAAATTCGGACTTAAGCGCGTGTAACTTCCGTTTGGACGGGGCGATTTTGATGGAATTTACAGGGCATTTTCTTGTAGTTATACGGATGATTTTCTGTTAATTTCGTAATGATCACGCGTAGTTTTTGGAATAAATCAACAATTCCAAACACTGATTCGCCGCTCTAGGTGGTCCCCGCTAACCTCAAGCATCTTGCTAGGGGAGGATGCGTCGTGAAAAGTGAAATTATTCAAATAAGTCAGGTAAATACAGGTGGCGAGTGGCTGTCCCTCGAATTTCTTCCCTATCTTAACCTACTTATTTTTTGTCGGCGGTTTTTTGTGAGCTTCGAGTCCGGTTTTTTGTTCACGGTGGTCATCGCGAGATGAAAAAAATAGAGACAGATGCTGGGCGGGTAACTTTCGTTTTTGTACCGATTATAATTAGGTAAGGGGATTCGAATTTATTGTTGTGTGGACTAATTTGTATCGAGCACATGGCCTACATGAATAATTAATTAATGAGTAAATTGAAGCAGCATTGAACACCTTTCCAGGGACAAAAAAAATAAGGAACAAAAAAATATCAACCCCTACTGAAGTTAGGACATTGTCGACGTAACATTTTCATGTTGGGAATTCTTCTCCTACGACTTCAAGTCCTTGATCACTTGCGCCACCCCCTGAAAAGCGCCCACAATCGCCCGTAAAGGGTTCAATAATACCCACAACCCTCAGCTCCGAAAAACCACCCTAAATACATATAAATCTGTAACTCTACACTAATAACTCTGTCAGCGCTATTCTCCCGGCGTACCAACCCCTGTTTTCAGCGTCAAGGGTTGAAATTGTCGGGGTTCGCAATGGCCGCACCACAGAAATATGGGTTTGGTAAGGGACGGGCGATTTCGATCTACATTCGGGCCATTGTATTGGTTTTCGGAATAATAGTTGCGGAATCCGAGGTGTATTTACCACACGCCGGCACGTGGAGGGGGGGGGGGCTGAAGGTGCGGGTCACGTGACCGCTGAAGGGGTCCTGGTCGTATTTCGCGTGTTTGCGATGGAGATATTAAAACGCGACGAATCGCATCTGCCCTGATTTGCAAAATACAATCCATCCGCAATTAGAAAGGATCTCAAAGTCACTTGTACGCGTAGATCATACGAAGCGGTTCAGGGGTGGACCCTTGAGGCATACCATAATTTTAGATTGGGAGGCGTCTAACTTTGTTATGGATGAAGCGATTTTGACGAAATTTGGAACGCGGTTGCTTGTCGTTGTAAGGAGGATATTTACGAACTTTTTCAGGGCATATTTCGTGTTTGAGGGCAAACGTTGATGGATCCCGGGCTCGAACAGCTGCCCCAGTCTTCCGTTAACCAGGCGATTTTTTCTCTTCGTCCTATAGCGGTAAAAAATGCAAATCCACGCCTATTTTGGGCAATTTCGTTCGTAAATCATCGGAATTGTGCACGGCGCGGCCAAACGCCGGCTTATGTAACAAGGATGCTGCGGACGTTTTGCATAAAACGCCCATAAAGGCGAAATTCACAAAATAGACACCGGAGCCGTCGGGCCAGGTTTTTTTTCGACGTTTGCAGGTCTATTTTGTTTGTAAACAATGTTCTTTCGGGACAGAAACATCGGTTTTTAATACCAACGTCCAGAGATATACTAATAAGTCCGGGCACTCGGCCTTGTGTAAACAAACGTTTCCCTCTTGCCCTCTCCCGCTCCGCTCCTCATCGAGCCGATCGATATCTTATAATATAAGGAACTAAGCTGTACACAGTGTAGCTGAGAGCGGTTCGTTCGCATTCTACCGGGCGCGCGCAAAATATTACCGACCGACCGTGACTGTGTTGTAGTGATGCGTAGTAACGCTTTTTACTGCAGTGCGGATGGCTGTAAAACCAGTTCAAAAGACTATATTTACCTTTTTTTCATTTCCTAAAGACCCTGAAAGGTAAGATTGAGTTTGAGGTACCTACCTACAAAAATTAAGACATTTTTATGTGACATTTGAATACTTAGGTATTAATAATTGAAGAATAATATAGATATAATATTAAAATATTGAAAATTTGAAGGTGCCAGCAATGGAGGAATGCCTTAGGGTTCATCGGAGAACATAAATTTGCGAATATTCCACCTGAAGAGGCATATAAACCTATAAGAATTTGCAAGGCACATTTTGATGGCCAGTCATTCACTTCGTCTGGAAAATGTTTAGTAAAAACTTGCTGTCCCCTCGGTTGTCCCATTAAGATTATTGCCAGAAGCATATGGTAAGACGCATGCGTAATATTTTGTTCTGTATTGTTTATGTCAATTTAAATATCAAAATATTTACTACAGGATGAAAAAGTAGATATGATTAGTTTAACTATTTGTCGTTAAATATTTATTTATTATTTATGTTTTTGTCTGCTCTATGCTTTGTTAGGCTTTATTAAAAATGAACGTAAAACAAAACAAAAAATGCATTTTTATTCATGTTCCAACCAAAGTCTACAGATATACCTACTAATTATGTAGGTTCTGGTAATAGCTACCTTGTATTTTAATTTAACTGTACCTACCAAAAACTAACGGTACACTTACCTACACAAATAATGTTGTACCAAAGTCTACAAATAGGTATATGTACTAATATTTGTAGAGTTTGGTAACTAATGGAAAGTCAATATGAACCTGCCCCCGTATAACTAGCTTGTCGGCGATTTAGTTTAGTAGCCCTCGTAAATGCGAAGCGTGCGAGGAGACGCTGATTTACGACCGGTCGCAAAAAATTGTCGGCTTTTCCGAGAGATCAAAGGAATGAGCCGACTTTAGTATTTCTAGACCTTGGCGGTAATTCCAACTATATGAAATCGAAATTTATGAAAGCCCTCACACTTTCATTCGACCATAAACAACCTCCCGAAGAGGCACTCGTCCAACCTTCGCCTACAACTTCCCCTAAATAATCAAGGCAGGCCATGGCGAAACAAAAAAAAAACGAACGCGGACATCACTTCCTTTATGCCCCTGCTTATATCGGACCCGTAGCCGGCGTATCTAAAGAATCTCATTTCATACCCATTAACCCATACGCGCCGTCTCTCTCGCTCACACGTGACCGGCAAGAGACAAGGCCTACCGCGATCAAAATGCGGTCTCAATTATTAGGTAAGATCAGGTAGTCGGGCGCAGGTAGAAAAAAAGTACTCGTGGGAGCTTATATAGTCGCTGCTCGCGTCCGCAGTGTTTTTTATGAGATCGACGGATCTTTTTTATACGGCGTTTGGCACGCGATTCGGACAAAAAACTTTTTTTCGGAAATTTTAATTAACTAGCACTAAAGTCTATCCAAGTTACAGAGGCAGTGGGTCAAAACATTGGCCACCACGTGACCTATTCTCTTATTGGTCTGGCCGTCATAAAATGTCAAGTGTTTACGCGGCGAGCAGAATGCAGGGCCGGCTCTTCCCTCAGTCGAGTTTCCTGCATATTTTAGATCGGATCGCGAGCAGTATATTCTGTAAATTTATTTTGCTACTTAATTTAAGGAAATTTATAAAGATCCACGAAAGGTAAAAACACAATTTTTAGAACTAGAATTAGTTCAGAATTACAAGCCACTGGGAATCTCATATTAGTCCGACCCTGGTAATCGATCGCAAGGCGGTCATGTGACTTTGTTTATATCCACTGCCGCTGTAACTTGGATAGACTTTAGATGAAAACAGGGACCTTTAAAGTAAGGGGACCCAGCATTATACTTTCCAAAGTGAGGCCGTTTCTTTCCTCAGTCTAATGGTCTCAATGATGCCAAGTATACCATTTTATTGGAGAATCTATGAATATAACAGGTACTTTGATTGCTAGTAAAAATTAATAATGGTTTCCATGATTTCTAAAAATTAGACTTGACAATGTTCTGTCAACAAACACAGAATATGGCAAGTGCCAAATGAATCAAATTTATTTTATATTTGAATTTGGTTTCCTGCAATTATTTCCAGGAATTTAAGTAATTAAGTATGGTAAGTCAGTGCCGATTTTGCTTATTTGAGAATTTGTCGCTATTGCACCTTGTTACCAGGTTCCTCAATCCATTTGTAATAATGTACACCCACTTGAACTTTCTTCCCTTGTTGAATGTATCTACCCAAAGAACTTTCACAGATTTCGGGATGGACTAATAAGATTAGGTCTTGTACTTAGTTCTTAATCATGTAGTTTTTCTCGGTGCTCATTATAAAATTTTTGTAATTTTATTTCTCTCCCAAGGTACCTCACAAACGTAAAATAAACTTATAGTTGTAGATAAAACTATTTAAAAAAGACCTGACTGAAGCTACCTGCTTAATAATTTAAAATTTTCGAAATACGATTTGTTTCGAACTACCTACTTATAACGTAATGCCCACGTAATGGGAATTGTAGGATTACTAAAGGTGAGACAAGAAAAATCTGGTTGCAATTATTGGGACTATTACAGGCGGCCGCATTACCTTTAATTGACTATCTGGAAGTTAGAAAACTTAAAAATTGTGAACTCTGATGGGAAATATTTTGCCTCCTTTGGAATCTATGACACTGGCATGTCACATAAAACCTCATGGCAGTTGGACACTGACATATAACATAACCTTGTACCAGCCCACTTATGTGGTCTCCTTGGAGTATACAGAAAACAAACTTCCCCTCAAGGCTTCACTTTTCCTATGTGATAGACTGTGACAAGCTGGGTCCCCTTATTTTAAAGAGTCCCTGGATGAAAACAACCATTTAAGTTTCTCCAGGGGATAACACCTTTATTCCCGGGGATAACCTTTATTCCCGGGAATAACACCTTTATTCCCGGGAATAACACTTTTGATAAAAGTGTTTGTTCCGGGGAACAATGTAACTTGGACCCTTAAAATTTCTTCAAGAAAACACCAACAACATCCCTTACCTGTCCACCCCACTTTCTCCAAAACCGTCGCAGCGCCCGAATGTTTCCAAAAACGCCACCCTCGCTTCCTCTCCGTCGCAAAAAAAAAAACTGGAACAACCCGCCAGAACTAAAATAGCTACTTACGTCTCGGACTTTCGTCGGTGTTTCCTGTCTTTAAAAAGGTGCTCGCGGAGGGTGCCAAATCAGTTTTTTCCACTGAAACGAGATATTTCGGAGGGGACGCCAACCCCCACACCCCCCCCCCCCTATTCGGCAGCCTCGCCCCCGCTCTATGGGAAAATCTAGGCGGCTGCGAGGCGACGGCGGCACGGCCCACTACGACCCGAACAGGCCGGGGACAACGGACAAGTGACAACTAGTCCGCACGGGTATACGCCATTGAATATAAGAAATACGCCCCCTGTAGGCTCAATGCTAAACTAAGTCTATGGGCCATGCCATTGTGTTGATCCGTATATTATGTTTTCTGTTTTGTTCAAAATCAGTCAAAAAAGCTTTATTTTCTATAGTTGACTATTATAATAATGTGGTAAATAACAACAGTTGAATTCAAATGTTTAAATATTCCCGCCACGCTTGTGCCAAAAAAGAGAGAAGAGTTAAAGAAGAGTTGTTAGAAAATGAAATAAAGCAAGTAAAGTAAAATGTGATTTTTATTATGATTACCATGCCCAAAATGCCTCCCACAGTTATCAGAAGTGGAATTTGAACATGCTAAAGTGTTATGCAGTGTAATTACGAAGTCTTAATGCGAGATTCGGACGAAAAACCGTCTTGATTCGATCGCCGAGGTTCTAACCTAAAAATTTTTTGTACCTGAAAAAATTTTCGAGATGGAACAAGTTTCGAATCAATTTAATTTAACCAACAAAGTTCTCTATTTCGAATTCTGCTTTTAGTTCATTTTTAGTTGCCTGTTGCCTTTGCAATTACATAAATCATAAACAATAATGTTTAAACTTTATAATAACCGGTAAGTACAGTTTCCCGCGGTGTATGTCTGCCCCGTTTTTTTAAAAATTTTGGAACCCCCCCCCCCTATTTTCGGGGTCCCTGAACACGAATCTGACCTTAGGTTTTGGTGCTCGGGCGTAGTTTCCGAGAAAATGAATTTTCAAATTTCCTTTGACACCTCACTTTTCATGGCGATATTTGTGTGGTTATAATCCGGATGAATTTTTACTATATGCAGCTCAAACTGATCACCACACTATTTAGCACCTTTTGCAACATCGAAACTTCGCGGAAACCCGCGGAAAATCCGAAATTTGGAAAGATTTGTGCCGTGTTTACGTCCGGCCCGGCTGCTGTTTTCGCCCCACAATCGGCGCGCGCCTATCGTCGGGGGGAACTTTTACCTAATAACCAAATAACTTTATGAAGACGTTAGTGAGCCATTATTTACCGAGCATCAGGATATAATATGCGAGGTAAATAATGGCCTTCTCAACCGAAGTGTATATAGAATTTTTTTACTACTAACATTGAAATTTTGCCATATTTTAGTCATTTCTCGCTTTTTTCAAATATTTCAAAATATCAAGTAGCCTGGGAGTTCATTTGTCAAGCTGATAAAATGACACAAATTTTTTAATGTCACATAGAAAATATTTCATTATTTACCTAAGTATTTTTTTATTATCATTATTTACCTAGGTAGAGAAATATTATTTCTCATTAGAGGAATGAGGTAAATAATGGTGATTTCTCAGGTTAGTAGTAAAAAAATTAGTTTTATTGATGATATTTCTATCAAATTCAAAAAAATTCAAAATTTACAAATAAAATTATTTGTAAATTTTCAATACCCTTAAGATACTTGCGTAATATGCGAGATCTGTGAATTTTTTAATTGGTTTATCTACAAATAGACAAATATTAGTAAAAATCACTGTAGGGATTATAAGGGTATAAAATAAGTTACAAATTCCTAAGATATTATATAAAAACAAATGTCCACATTAACAATTTATATGAAATTATGCGAAAAAACAATATTTTTGCGAAAAAAGATTATTGACAAACCGTTAGAAAAATAAGTGTTATTCCCGAGAATAACAGTGCTATTCCCGGGAATAAGAGCGTTATTCCCGGGAATAAGAGCGTTATTCCCGGGAATAATAGTGTTATTCCCGGGAATAAGAGTGTTATTCCCGGGAATAAGAGTGTTATACCCGGGAATACAAGTGTTATGAATAGGAGTGTTATTCCCGCGAATAAGAGTGTTATCCCCGGCAATAGAAGCGTTATCCCCGGGAATAAGTGTCATTTTTATAAGAGCGCCGAATTTTTTTCCAAATTTAAAAATATAGTCTCCCTGTTCGGTCTACGGCCTGGCGGCGGCGTAGTGCCCGCCCCGCGCAGCCCCCATCCACCTGTTCCCGAGATCACCTTGAAGCATTCTCACCGAACGGCGCCCATCGGAAACAGAAATATATCGCCCCCGTAGACACGACCTTCGGCGCGTTTTAATTATTTTTGTTTCGTCTCGGGACGCGGCCGCGAGACGAATATGCCCGGGGGTTGTTGGGCTTCCGTGGGAAACGAAATGTGACTTTTATAATCGACGACCTTGGGGAGGATGACGCCCACCTCGCGAGACGCTGGTTGGGGGTTTCATCCTGTATATACGGCGACTCGTTCGTTCTTCGAGGGTAGGCGTGCTCGTCTTTCATCAGGCCCTAACCACAAAACAACAAAAAAATCACAGACCTCGCATCTTGCGCAAGTATCTTGAGAGTGTTGAAAATACCAGATACAAATAATTTTATTTTACATTGTTTTTTTATAATAGTAACAGAAAATAATTTTTTTATTATACTTCTTTGAAAACACCTTATTTTCATCTGTTTTAGCAATAATGAAAGATGGGGTTTTTCGGGCTAGCGCACGGAAACAGGGCATGGAAAAACTTTCCGTGCGCTGAATAAAAATACCGAATATATGGCTTTAAAATAGAAATATACAGCAAAGTAAACTACATTTAAGAAACTCTATATGCTCTCTGATATTTAACATGTACCTATTTTGTATTTTAATTCGTAAGTGTTTCAATATTTAGATACATTTCTGTAATATTTTTGACGTTTTATTCACCTTATCTGACAATAACTAATTTACAACAAAGCACCTTTGAAATAATTTGAGAGTAACCATGGAAACGCATCATACATACCAAACACTATATATTGTCTGCATTGTTTATTTTTTGTCATTTAAATTTATTATAATATGCCGATAAAATGTTTTAAGTTTCCATTTTCAAAGAAGTATAATAAAAAATATCGTTCATTACACGTCCAGAAATAGATTTTTCCGTGCTTGCATGACTTCCCGTGTTCGGCTGCGCCTCACACGGGAATTTGTCACGCGCGCACGGAAAAATCTTTATTTCCAGACACGTAATGAAATATACTATTACACATTCGCTGCAAGTGCACCTATGGCAAATTTTCAAGTAGAAAAACAAGTAAATTTTGTATTTTTTTAAAATCGGATAAAAATATCATACCAATAAAACTCATTTTTCATTCATAAAATACATATATTTTGTTTAGCATGATATATAATTTTAACAAAAGGTATTACATAACATAATATTACAACATTAAAACATTTTATTAAACATTAAAACGTAAACTATAAAACACAGAAAGATTTTTAGTACCTGTAATTATTATTATTATATTATTATTTTATAGTATTTAATTTGTACAATTATTATAAATAATAAAGGATGTTTTTAGTGGCATGTCAGGTAAAGGATATCAATTGAAAAAATGCACTCCAGCCGGGACTTGAACCCGGGACTCCTACTGTGGCCTTAGGCACTTTAACCAACTAAGCTACCGGAGATACGGGTTCCATCGGCTATTTATTCCAATTGATATATAGTTAGTAGCGGTGAGATGTAGAAGACTACGGCGTCTTCTACAGCTACTGGAGTCCCGGCTGGAGAGCATTTTTTCAATTGATATCCTTTACCTGACACGCCACTAAAAACATCCTTTATTATTTATGATTACAAGTACTAAAAATCTTTCTGTGTTTCATATTCTGGCTTTGACATTGTAGGTTAGAATTTCCACGTTCGATACTTACATTAAGTCGCTATATGTCGAATTTTGTGGGTTGATGAACAAATAGGAAGTTCACATAACCAACAATCATGAATGGTTACCCTACACCCTCTAACCCCTTCTAGTAGCTGTAGAAGACGCCGTAGTCTTCTACATCTCACCGCTACTAACTATATATCAATTGGAATAAATAACACCTAGCCAATGGAACCCATATCTCCGGTAGCTTAGTTGGTTAAAGTGCCTACGGCCACAGTAGGAGTCCCGGATTCGAGTCCCGGCTGGAGTGCATTTTGTCAATTGATATCCTTTACCTGACATGCCACTAAAAACATCCTTTATTATTGTAAACTATAAAATTTGATTAAACAAATTCATATTATCATATTTCATCTAATAATTAAAACCTTAATTAAAAACTTCAATATTTCGAAAACAGTTAAATTTAGATGTAGATCATCATTCATAAAATTATTTAAAATTTATCATCGAGTTTAAAAATATAATTATATACATAATACATGGTGTTCTAAAAAAATACTTGAGTAGGTACTCTTTTCCCATTGTGAATTGCTTAATTGTTTCAGCTAATAAAAAATCCTGATGGTTTAGAAGAAACCTAACTTAGGTACTAATACTTTTGTTCGAAAAGGTGAGGTACAAAATATGATGGCTCACCCAGTACATTGAAGGTAAAATCAATAAAAGTGGTCAATAAATAAATTTTCATTGAAAATAATAATACTACTTTAGTAAACACTTACCTATTTTATTTTATCCTTAATTAATCTTACATAACACTAGTATATTTATCATTCTGCGTTGCATACAAATTTGACAGCTTCTTTTTTATCTTCCATTCTTCCTTAATTTCCAAAATATTGAATTTTCATTCGTTTAGGCAACTGATGTGTAAGGGGCATGTAGGTATTCTAAAACTACAAAAGTTTCCCACCAGTATAAAACTATAAGTAAAAGTATAAAAGTGGTTTCCTTTTTAAAAACTACCATATAGGCGGCAAGTAACGTAGAACTATTAAAGTTTCTGCTTAAAAATATTTGGCGACATTATTTTAATTTTGAAAAATGTGTTGTTTTTTTGTGCTCCCAGTATATTTCATCCAAAACTTTACATCGTCAAAACGTTTCTTTTTAATAATACATTTCAAAAAATTGTATACCTACGTGATTTTTAATTTTTAAATACACATAAACGTTTTAATTTTTGTTTTTCGGCATGAATCAATTTTTATTATTAAGTAGTATAATAATACATACTCAATATAGTCCTCCTTACGGCAGAATGCATGCCACTTAAGGGGGAAGAACTCGCAAATATTATAGAATTAGTCACAGTTCAGGGGCGTAGCTCAGTTTTGTGTAACTCACTGACTTAATTTTCATATAATTGTTATTTAATTTGTTGTTAATATTATTCTTAACGGTGATGCCTTAGATTATGGAGGAAGGCAAACCCTTATAACATTGGCAATTATTTCTCGTGCTTGAGAATGCAACGGTCTTCCCTGTTTACTCATGTTGCACTCGTTAACTCCCGAACATACGAAACGCCACTGAGCTCTCTGAGCCGGCGGAAAAAACTTGCCAGCGGCCTAAAAAATGAGGTCTGTGTGGTAGACCAAATACGCAGTTAACTTTACGTACTATAAAAACAGGCACAAAACGCGTTGGCTAACTGATTTTGTCAGCCGACTCCTTCGCAGAAGTGCTGTGTTGCCGTATTTCAAAGGCGATGGTAGACGTGACGATGTTGAAAAAAATATAATAGGTGTTTTATCACACCGCGTTAATAATAAATGATAAACAAAAATGGGTAAGTATGATAATATGATAAAACTTGTATTCGCCAATAAATAACGACTACTCGTATAGGAAATCTCGCAACGCTGCCCGCATTCTTTAGAAACGTTTTCTGTAGTGCTTTGGACTATAACACTTATCTATTTTATTTTACACGCCACCGATTGGGGTCTCACTTTGATTTATGAATAGAAAACATCTAAAACACACAATAAAAAGGAGATTTATTATTCTGGATTTGAAACAAAGAACACCGAGCCAGAGATGAGTCTGACTAACCTGTGACAAAACACCTGGGAGCCAAGGTTTTAAAACATCAATATCGAGAACTCGGCTATCTTAAAACTATAACACGACGCCGCCGCCGACATGTACATATCATCACCTAAGCATATCTGTTCATTTATTCCTTGTAACCCAAACAAAACTCGTCCGATTCGACGAACCGGGACCATGTCGCATGTCGCTTCGATTTTACTTTTTTCACGCCCAGTATCAATACTAAAAAAACCGTCTTCGATTTTATTAACCCCCCACCCCTCTCCCGCGACCTCTCAATGACTCCAACCCTCCCCTCTCGCTTCCACCCCGCCCGCGCCGCCACCCCCGAGAGGGCCAGACGATCGGCCAGACCGTGGGAGCGTCCACGGCCGACCGCGACGGAAGATGGCAGAGACGGGGGGAGCGAGGGAGAGGCGCTAGGGGGTGGCGATGTGACCTTCAGCCGCGCATTCGACTTAGAAACAGGCCTCTGGAGGGGGGGGGGGTGGCAGGGGGTTTATTAATGTACAGAAGCGGCGGAAGATCGGAGGCGCGGTGGGTGGTAAGAGAAATAATTATGGGGGAGTTTGACGTACATTAAGAATATGTTAAAGAATGAACGTACAGCGTTATTCACAAGCATTACCCCCCTCTAGTAGTTTGCACAAAATCGTCCTTTGAATTATTGAATCTCGGACAAAATCAAAATTGCCATGGAAAATTCAAAACGGTTATTGCGATAATATTGTAAATGGAGAATTAAATTAAATTATGGTAGGTGTTCTATAATGCTTCCATTTTGTGCAACACAGAGAGCATACCTTCTGGAAGTTCGAGCTTGGCGTTGAATTGAAATAAACTGTCGTGTATTTTCTGACGACCAATAGTGAGTGTTCTTCTATTAAAAAACCCACATATTGTAAAAATGGCTTCATCAGTCCACAATATAGAATCTGTAATAGTAATAACCGTAGGAGTAGTAGGTAATAGAATAGTAATGTCTAGTAGTAGTTATAAGTAAGGGCAGAATGTAAAGGAGAAGTCGGCAATAAATCATCAAAGAGAGGGCGCTATATCTATTGCTTTACTTGCACTCGCACAATTACAGTCATGTCTCCTCCTCCAATTTGTATTCGACGTACGTCTTAAAGTTCGCTAAGCACCTTTCATGAAAGGAAGAGAGATAGAAAACCTAGTACTTGTCTTGTATTACTAGTTGATTGTTTAAGGCAGGCAGGGTCGGCCTAGAATAAATTATTGCTTTACTATCTGATGTGAACGGACGGATTAAAAATTTGTACTTAGGTACCTGTTGTAATTTCATTTGTAATTTTTGAAGATTAATTCGGTAATTTAGACTGGCAATTAAAAGATAATGATCCTGAAATTCAAAGTAGGTCTTAGGTATTTAAATAATTATTGTAATGGTTAGGCAAAAAAATACATATTTATACATTTAGTTACAAATTAAATATCAACATAAAAGAAACTTTACATAGTCAGAAGTCAGTACATACATAATAAATAAATAATAATAAATATACATTTAATTCGTTATGAATTTTAGTCAGAATATAAAATACTATCATCCGAATATGAATCCTCATTTAAATTAATAATAATTGGGTCTATGTCAACGTCCAATATCTTTTTTTTGCCCAACAATCCTTAATAACGTTCTCGGTGTGTTTTATACAACTGGACCAGTTTTCTTTAGTGACTTCCTGGAGAGCTTCTTTCCAAATAGACATGACCGTGTTACCATCATGCATTGCCTCAGATACAATTTTCTTATTAAAAAAAGTTTTGCATTGGGCCCATATCAATTCTATTGCATTAAATATACCATGATATGGGGGAAGCCTCAACACTTGATGTCCCATTTTATTAATTACCTATATTGTCAGACGCATAAGGCAACTTGAATTTATAATTTTTAACGATCTGGAGCAACTCACATTTAAAGGAATTTTCAGGATTTTTTTTTTATTTCGAAGCCAGTTATTTATTTGTTCTTTTTTGTGGCTGTATTGGGCACATTTTCACACAGCCTGGAATGATATTTCGCATTGTCCATTATAATTAAAGAAGGGTTTTCAAGTTTCGGCAATAGTTTCTCCTCCAACCATTTTTCAAACATTTCGGCGTTCATATTATCGTGGTAGTCTGCACTTTTATTTTTAGTTGAAAATATAAGCTCAGCGCCATCAATAAATCCGTCCTTATTACCGGCATGAACAATTATAAACCTTTTGCCATCATTCGCTTTTTTGTTGTACACACATTTTGGATTTTTGTCGTGCCAAGTTCTCATATTCGCCCCGTGTTGAAAAATCTAGGTCTCGTCTAAAAACACTACGTCTAGAGGGCAGCTTGAAAATAAATTGGATGTATATTGTCGTAGAAATTGAACTCTTTTTGATGCTATATCTGGCTTTTCCATTAAGTATTGCCTTCCATCGTTTATTTTGTACTTAAATCCAAGATTCCTTAAAATTACACTTAACGTTGATTTGCTACAGCTCAAAATTCCATTTTTTCCAGTTCTTCGCATATTTTTTACCTAGTTAAGTGTTGCTTGTTAGTTGTCATGTCATAAATCAAACTTCTTATTTCTCCTTTATCCGATTCTGTCAAATCTTTAGTTTTCGGGGCTGCTTTACTTTTAGTGTGTACCATTTTAATATGTTTAATGCCTTCTTGCCTAATTCGTGAAATGGTCCTTGTACTAATCTGTAACGCCTCCGATGCACATTGAAGTACCGATAAATTTTCACGTGTGTTTTTTTCTTGGAAATATTTGACCACAGTTAATATTAATTTTCTACTTTGGGCACTGAATACTTCACGCTGTATTGTTATTACAGGAAGTCTATCACCAAAATAAACCAAATATTTAATTACTGTCCTGTTTTATAGGCGTACTCCAATTTGAGTATATATTTATTAACATAATGTATAAGACAAGGACAGAGCAATAAAAAGTGGGTCTTGCGGTTCTTTAAGCCGAACCCCCAAAACATAAGGGAGAGCAGGCAGGAAAATCATAGCCCATCTCTCTCGATTTTATGGCCGACTTCGCCTTTACATTCTGCCCTTACTAAAGTTAATAGTAGTATAGTGTAATCTTCATAGGGATAATTTTTATACGGTTTTTGAACTGGCCAATAGCAATATGGTCTACACTTATGCATTTTCAACGCACTCTGGACTGAGCTCCATGATATTTGCAAATATCTCGATGCATCTTTAATAGAATGTCTCGGATTTTTCACGATTGCGACATCCTGCATAGACACAAGCCTATTTTCGCCTGCAGCAATCATCATGAAGTGCTCTCTATTTTTTGAACGACCGCAACGTCTCTTTAGAAGTGCGTCGATAGGAACCCTGCAGTTACCGTCGAAGATATAAAAATTTCCAGCCACACAGAACTGTGAAATCGCCGAATGCGGAAAAACCTCCCATTGTCGATCGGTCCGGACGCACCGTTACGTTTTAGAATAAACCCGCAAAACGCAATCAACGGCCGACAGTCGTGCCTTCTTCAAAAATAACCGCAACAACAAGTAAACCGTTTTCTCGTTGTGTCAAAAGCGAGCAACCGGTCAATGAAAAAAATTGTATTACTGCTACTGCTGACCTAATATAGTTTGGCCGCTGCTCTTTCCTTATCCGTAGGTGGCCGGTTTTTTTAGCTCTCTGTGAAATTATATTTTATAGACTCGGATAAAGCAGTTAAAATAACCTAAAATCTCTACTTGGGCCACAAAAAAAGAGTGCACTATTTAAAATCGAACCGACATGCGACATGGTCCTGGTTCGTCGATTTGACCGAGTTTTGTTTGGGTTACAAGGAATAAATAAACAGATTATGCTTACGTGATGATATGTACATGTCGGCGGCATGTTATAGTTTTAAGATAGCAGAGTTATCGATATTGATGTTTAGTTATAAAAAAAGTAGTACACTTTTGTAATTTTAGAATACCTACGTACCCCTTACCTACTTAACGTCAGTTGCCTAAACGAATGAAAATTCAATATTTTGGAAACTAAGGAAGAATGGAAGATAAAAAAGAAGCTGTCAAACTTTTATGCAACGCAGAATGATAAATAATACTTATACCAGTGTTATATAAGATTAATTAAGGATAAAATAAAATAGGTAAGTGTTTACTAAAGTATTATTATTATCAATAAAAATTTATTGATTGACCACTTTTAGTGATTTGACCTTCAATGTACTGGGTGAGTCATCATATTTTGTACCATTCCTTTTCGAACTAAATGTTAGTACCTAAGTTAGGTTTCTTCTAAATCGTCAGGATTTTTTATTAGCTGAAACAATTGAGCAATGCACAGTAGAAAAAGAGTACCTACCTAAGTTTTTCTAGAACACCGTGTATTATGTACAGGGTGGTTCATTATAAATTGACACCCCCTTAACTTGTTAGTTTTTGAGGTTAGAAAAAAAGTTTTTGACAAAAGTTTTAGATACTAATACACAGTTTTTTATAACGCTATTGGACCGTGTACAGTGTGTTCTAGGAAACCGTGGCAGACATAACTTATGTCTTTTTAAATGTAACACCCTATATATTTTCGCATTTTTGAAATTTGCTCATCAAGGCAATCAAACTAATATTAAACTTTGTGGCTTTATCTTTTTCCGTTTTTAAAAAATCCCGTATTCAAATTTTATACTAAATTTATTTAACTGGAATTTGTGGATCTCGTGATAAAGATAGACGATCAATGTAATAACGAAAAATATTTCTTTTAAACAAGAGAATAACATAGTGAAACTCCAAAATGTTTAGGAGCTTCTACGATTTTCCTGAAATTCTTTATTTCGAGAATATAATCAGTAAAATTTGAAAAGGCTACTAAACATTTTGGAGTTTCACTATATTACTCTTATTTAAAACAAATATTTTTTGTTATCACATCGATCATTTATCTTTATCACGAGATCCACAAATTCGAGTTAAATAAACTTAATATAAAATTTGAAAACGGAATTTTCCAAAAACGAAAAAAGATAATGCCACAAAGTTTAATATCATTTTAATTGCCTTGACGAGCAGATTTCAAAAATGCAAAAATATATAGGGTGTTCCATTTAAAAAAACATAAGTTATGTCTGCCACGGCTTTCTAGAACACACTGTACACGGTCCAATATCGTCACAAAAAACTTTGTAACAGTATCTAAAACTTTTGTAAAAAAAACTTTTTTTTCTAACCTCAAAAACTAGCAAGTTAAGGGGGGGGGGTGTCAATTTATAATGAACCACCCTGTACATGTTGGCGTCGTCGTCGTGTTATAGTTTCAAGATAGCCGAGTTATCGATATTGATGTTTAGTTATAAAAAAAGTAGTAAACTTTTGTAATTTTAGAATACCTACATGCCCCTTACCTACTTTTCATATCAGTTGCCTAAACGAACGAAAATTCAATATTTTGGAAATTAAGGAAGAATGGAAGATAAAAAAGAAGCTGTCAAACCTTTATGCAACACAGAATGATAAATATACCAGTGTTATATAAGATTAATTAAGGATAAAATAAAATAGGTAAATGTTTCCTAAAGTATTATTATTATTATCATTTATTGATTGACCACTTTCAGTGATTTGACCGTCAATGTACTGGGTGAGTCATCATATTTTGTACCCCACTTTTTCGAACAAAATGTTAGTACCTAAGTTAGGTTTCTTCTAAATCAGTAAGATTTTTTATTAGCTGAAACAATTATGCAATGCACAGTGGGAAAAGAGCACCAACCTAAGTATTTTTTTAGAACACCATGTATTATGTATATAATTACATTTTTAAACTCCACGATAAATTTTAAATAATTTTATGAATGATGATCTATATGTAAATTTAACTGTTTTCGAAATATTGAAGTTTTTAATTAAGGTTTTAATTATTAGATGAAATATGATAATATGAATGTGTTTAATAAAATTTTATAGTTTACGTTTTAATATTTAATATTTAATAACATGTTTTAATGTTATAATATGCCAAGTAATACCTTTTGTTAAAATGATATACCTATCATGCTAAACAAAGTATATATGTATGCATTTTATGAATGAAAAAATGAGTTTTATTGGTTATGATATTTTTATTAAATTAAAAAAAAATACAAAATTTAGTTGAAAATTTGCCATAAGTGCACATGCAGCGAATGTGTAAAATTTATTTACTGGTACTGTTCTTATAAAAATTAATAAAATACAATTATTGTATCTGGTGTTTCAATACCCTTAAGGTACTTGCGTAAGATGCGAGATCTGTGAATTTTTTTTGTTTAAATTAACTCTGATACTCTGAACTAAACTTTAAATGTGGAAATAGATTGTGAGTAATAATCTTCATAATAACAATTATTGTTCAATTCGTAAAAATGATAATCAGTGATAAATATAAGACGCAGGATGCAGCCATAATAAAAAATAAAATAAAAAAGTTTGGGTTTGTTTGGAACTTGAACCAGCGACCTACGATTTACTAGTCGCTGCTCTCACTCTGCTGTAAACAAGTACCGGCCAATTTTCGTCTATTAGGCCATTCTTATTTGGCACTGAGGAAACATTTATTCCTATTATTAATTTTTCGTTCACATAATTCGCGTTCTTTCTGATCAAAACTTAAAATTGACGCAACTACATAATATACAGGGTGTTCAGATTTGATCCGGAACACCCTTGTAAAATTATTGTGAAGCGCTGCGCGACATGGATGCATTTTTGTGTGTGTAGGAAGTGTCCTTAAGCACATGTGGAACATATCTGCAATAATTTTTTTCGATGCCATTTTTTTGAAAATGCTATTAGGAATATTTTTATCGGAAATCTGGCAACGTAACATTATTGAGCACCCCCCGAAACCACCATGTCCCAAGTTTTATTAATTTACTTCGCCGGCTAATGTTTCTACAGGTCCGTAAATTTTGGAAAATTGATTTTTTTTATTTTCAATTAAAAATCAGGAATGCTTTGGAAATATTTGAAAATCGAGTAAACTTAATCTAAACATCCTAAAAATGTACCATTAATAAAGAAAACAGGGACAGAACACCATCGTATCGTTTTCAACATAAATATGGCATATTTTCTGTGATCTGTAAAGAATATGCCAATATTTTTAAGTATCATTTTAAAACGGTAGGATGGTGTTTGTTTACAGTTTTCTTTATTAGTGGGACATTTTCGGGACGTTTCTATTAAGTTTATCCGATTTTCAAATATTTCCAAAGCATTCCTGATTTTAATTTAAAATAAAAAAAAAACAATTATCCCAACTATAAGGACGTATAGAAATGTTAGTTGGCGAGGTAAATTCATAAAAGCTGGAATATTTGGTTTTCAGGGAGTGCTGATTAAAACTACGTTGCCAGATTTTCTATACAAAAATTGCTAAAAGCATTTTTAACATATCGTATCGAAAAAATGATACGATGAGATAAAACGAAGTTCTTTGCCGATTTCTTTATTAATGCGACATTTTTGGACAGTTTTGAATAAGTTTGCTCGATTTTCAGAAGCATTCCTGATTTTTAATTGAAAATAAAAATAGTTATTTACATTGCCAGATGCGTAAGTGCACTTTTTTAGCCGAGGAGGTTGTTTAAAGACCGAGGCAACGCGTCATTAAAAGTACCTCCAAGGCCAAAAAAGAGCTTACGCATCGTGCAATGTATTACATTTTTCCTGCTACCGACAATTTCAGGTTATAGATACTTTGAATAAAGCTTTAAATACATATGGAGTAGATTGTGAGTAACAATGATCTTCAAAATAACCTTTGTTCGATTACTAAAAATGATAATCAGTGATAAATATAAGAGGCAGAATGCGGCGATAATAAAAAATAAATAAAAAATGTTGAGCTTTGTGTGGGATTTGAACTCTGGATCTACGAATTACCAATCGCGCACTCTCACCCTACCGGTAGCGAGGTGCCTGTCAAATTTGTTCTGTTATGCGGCTCTTATTTGACGCCAGAGAAACATTGAAATTATTAATTTTTCTTTGGTATAATTCGTGTTCTTTATGATCAAAACCAGTTTGTAAAGCGATTGTTGTGTAACCTATTAAAATTGACGCAAGATTCGCGTTGCTACATATATTTTATTAATAGTTTTAAGGTCCTTGCTGAGTAAGGGTTGCTAAGGAATACTTTTTGTACCTAGCAACCACTTTCGCAGCTAGCAACAATAATAACAGGGCACCTCGAACATTTGACTTTCGCTTTCGGGCCTGTTGGCGAGTATGTAAAGTGTACTTACGTGCGAGGGAGCAGGAAAAATCAATTTTCAGGGGTGCTGCATAAAGCTACGTTGCCAGATTTCCGATAAAAAAATCCCCAATAACATTTTCCAAAAAATCGCATCGAAAAAAAAAACATAGCGGGCCGTGGAATGGTGATGCAATCGTCAAAATCGTGCGGCGCATCCCAGGCGTGTTCCGGATCAAATCCGGGCGCCCTGTACACGACCGGGACGGACCGGGGCGAAGTTCCCCTGGGACTCACCTGCGGGCACATCTTGCACTGGTACTTCCTCGGCTGGACTCCGTTCTGGACTCCGCCGGCGCCCATCTTGGTCGCGTTGATGGGCTGCGGCACCACCAGCAGGGCCGGGCTCGACGCCGCCGCCCC
This sequence comes from Pseudeuparius sepicola, assembly GCA_963920635.1. Taxonomy (NCBI): domain Eukaryota; kingdom Metazoa; phylum Arthropoda; class Insecta; order Coleoptera; family Anthribidae; genus Pseudeuparius; species Pseudeuparius sepicola. The sequence continues at coordinate 30,546,137 of OY987307.1, forward strand.
GGGACTGCTGCCGCTGGAGGTGGTAGACCTTCCGGACGGCGCGTAGAGTCCCGTCGCACCGGCCATGTGGTGGTCCTCCATGCCGTACACTGGAAAAGACGATTGGCCGGTAGTAGTGACGTTCCGCGTGTGGCGTGGCCCGTTTGGTCGTTATAGGGAAGTGCAGCGACGCCGCGCGGTCGTCGCGTGGACGGGTGACCGCGCCATCTACGTTTCATTACGGGCCAGTGCTTTTTTTTTATTTGTGACATTCTACTCTCAGAAAAATAATAAACATGGACTAACTAATAGCGTTGACTAACGTATTAATAAAGACTGCTCACGGCTGTCTGGCTCACCATGGGCTTCCCGGAGAGAAAATACAATGCACTGTTGACCATAGGCGCCATCTACTTTTTAGAATACGAAGCTATAGCCGGGAGAAGTCTTATTAATACGTCAGTCAACACTAATAGTTCAATACAACACAGACCCTGCCAATATAAAAAATGTTTAGTAACATTATTTGTCTGACTTACTGATAGAAATCTAAAACAAAACAATGCAATGATTGCACCATTGCCAAACTTCTTCATAAATTTATCTTGTACTTAGGTACGAAATAAAAATAATTTGGAACAATTAGTTGATATCTAAATCTACAAATATAGTAAAAATTTAGACAGTTATCATTTAACAATAAATTTTACTGATTTTGTGAATCTACCGATCCTACTTGGTCTGTAAATAATATCCTTAATAAATTGCTTATTCTGGCTAACGTGGCAACGTTGCACGAGCTCTTTGTGATCGATGCGCATTTGCTTTATTATGCCCCAACAGCTGATCCAGAGTTCGTTGAGATTTCGCCGGTTTGTGTTGATGTGTTTCGAGTGTTTACTTTTGTGTTGTTCTTGTTTTTTTTAGGACATTTTGGGGTTATTGGACAAATGACATATTATGGTTACGTTAGTAATTAGTGAATTAGTGTAGTTTTAAGAACGAAGGGAAGAGTAAAGTGTTGGATTTGTGGTATAGGAAACGTAACTTCTGGTTATGATGCAGGCTTAAGTGTCAAATTTGTTGTCTTTGTTTTGAGTAGGCATTTTTTATGTTGGTTGATTATAATGCAGCCTTTAGGTTAGTCTGTTTATTATTTGTCTGAAGTTTTACTTAAAGAATTCTACTAAAAAACAACCCAAATTCATTCAGAGTCAATGAAAAAGGAACTACAAGCCACTAATATTATTAACATTATTTATTTGTGACAAAAATTGATTGATTGCTTTATTGAGTATCAAAATTTTATTAAAAATTCGAATTTCGAGGATTTTTTTTAAATTTAAAATTGACATGAAAAGCCATTTATTTCGACAAATTAACTTCAGTTTTTTTTTCTTCAAAATAAGTTTCCTTGTTCCTAAAATTCATTACATTGCTATTAACTTTTTTGCCCCATAACACTTTATTTGCATTTCCTACACAAAAATATTATTATATTGCTTTATTATTTTCAATTTTTAACAAAATTCTCACGATTCAATTATTAGCTTCTGAAAAAAAACCAGAAATAATAACTATTTTAACCTTTCCTCACTTTTTTGTTGACAAACTGATCTTGATCCACTTAGTACATTGCTTAGATTTTGTAACAAAAACCATTCTATTATCTACGTAAATAATAGATAATGTTTATTACTAATGTCCTTTTTTTCTTTCCAAAATGACCTAGCTACTGAAACTAGAAAAAAACGGCAAATAATACTGAAAGGAAGCCAATTATTACAAAAGACAAAATTTATTGGATGCAAATAACAAATAAATGTTGCTCCTAATGTATTTGGACTGTGTAAATATTTAACACAGAGCAAAGAACTGGACCTGTAGAGAAGTAACTTTGCAAAATATGCTGAAGATATCTGTAGTTGATAGCTCTTCAGTAGTGTTGCCACACACAGCTAGTACAAAAATGTACAAATCTTGCATTGCTTATACAGGGTGTTAGTAAATAAGTGCGACAAACTTTAAGGGGTGATTCTACATGAAAAAATAATGACAGTTTGCTATATAAACGTAGGTCCACAAATGCTTCGTTTCCGATATACAGGGAGTCAAAGTTTTTTTTTAAAAATGATAATTTATTTATTGTTATAGCTATGCGCACCTAACTAAAAATGTTTTATTCGAGATATTTTTATTTTCATTTGTTGTTTTGATTTATTGTTGCTGTATAGGATAGGTTTTTGATATTGTTGAACTAGAAATTAAAAATACGCGTTATGTTGTTTTCTTTTTTTGCATAAAAATGGCGGCCCCTGTGAAAAAAAGGTAAGAGAGCTTTTTTGTCACTGATTTTAAAAATAATTTTTATTTTAAATTATCTCAGTGGCGTATCATTTCTTTTCTTAAAAATATCGAGGCCTATACCCCTATGCACGCCACTGATTAACATACAATTTTTAATCGGGTGTCAAAAAATGCGCTTTCTAGTCCTCTTAAAACCCACCAAATTTCATTTGAATATCTTAATCCGTTTCAGGGCAATAAATAAATTATCATTTTTTTTAACTTTGACTCCCTGTATATCGGAAAGGAAGCATTTGCGTACCTATGTTTATATAGCAAACTGTCATTATTTTTTCATGTAGAATCACCCGTTAAAGTTTGTCGCACTTATTTACTAACACCCTGTTTAAAAATAAATTTGATAATTCTAGCACATTTTTCGAAGTTCATGGTATATTTTCAATAAATTTCCTGTTTTGGCACTCCACTGTTTTGTGTTTACAGTAATTATAAATATAAATATTTTGTATATTTCTTGAGAGGCCGCACATTTTTAACCCATATACTATGCCATTTCTATGTTAACACTTTTATCGGTATTATAAATTTTCTATGGTGTTTTTTCTAGCCCTGTGGCGCCGTGCCACATTAAAAATGCTTATAACTTGCCGAATTCGTTACACACAAATAACTCTTTGTGTAATTCGTCAAGGAAAAAAGCCTTCGAATTCGATTTTCAATGTCGGCCGCGGTCAGCGGTGCGTGAGACCTATGGTAAATTCGTATACACCGATTTCTGTTTCCCTATCGCCTTTTTTCGCCCGTCTAATATTTGTTTTGCTGTTTGGCAATACGAAATTTTACACTCGACATTTCGATATAGAAGTAAGTAATGCCGAAACCTGAAATGTTATTACGACATTCCGAACCTAACCCAGCGCAGATTATTTTCGACTTGTACTGCGGAAGCATAGGCACCACACGTACCGCTCGGTCACTCGATGGTGGCGCTCAAACTAAGTTCAATAATGTAGTAAAGTTAGATAATCTCTGCCGGGTATTATCAGCGTCCAGAGATATACTAATAAGTCCGGGCACTCGGCCTTGTGTAAACAAACGTTTCCCTCTTGCCCTCTCCCGCTCCCCTCCTCATCGAGCCGACCGATATCTTATAATATAAGAAAATAAGCTGTACACAGTGTAGCTGAGAGCGGTTCGTTCGCATTCTACCGGGCGCGCGCAAAATATTACCGACCGACCGTGACTGTGTTGTAGTGATGCCTAGTAACGCTTTTTACTGCAGTGCGGATGGCTGTAAAACCAGTTCAAAAGACTATATTACCTTTTTTTCATTTCCTAAAGACACTGGAAGGTTAAGATTGAGTTTGAGGTACCTACCTACAAAAATTAAGACATTTTTATGTGACATTTGAATACTTAGGTATTAATTGAAGAATAATATAGATATAATATTAAAATATCGAAAACTTGAAGGTGCCAGCAATGGAAGAATGCCTTATTTGGGTTCATCGGAGAACATAAATTTGCGAATATTCCACCTGAAGAGGCATATAAACCTATAAGAATTTGCAAGGCACATTTTGATGATCAGTCATTCACTTCGTCCGGAAAACGTTTAGTAAAAACTGCTGTCCCCTCGGCTGACGCATGCTTGTGTAGTTACGTATGCGTAATATTTTGTTCTGTATTGTTTATGTTAATTTAAATATCAAAATATTTACTACAGAATGAAAAAGTAGATATGATTAGTTTAACTCTTTGTCGTTAAATATTTATTTGTTATTTATGGTTTTGTCTGCTCTATGTTTTGTTAGGCTTTATTAAAAATGAACGTAAAACATAAAAAATTGCATTTTTATTCATGTTCCAACCAAAGTCTACAGATATACCTACTAATTATTCACAAATAATGTTGTACCAAAGTCTACAAATAGGTATGCTAATATTTGTGGACTTTGGTAAATAATGGAAAGTCAATATGAACCTGCCCCCGTATAACTAGCTTGACGGCGATTTCGTTTAGTCGCCCTCGTAAATGCGAAGCGTGCGAGGTGACGCTGATTTACGACCGGCCCCAAAAAATTGTCGGCTTTTCCGAGAGAACAAAGGAGTGAGCCAAATTTAGTATTTCTAGACTTTGGTCTAACTTTACTTGCCTATACTACTATTGTCGGCGAAGTGTGCTGCTGGATAGTTTTTATCGTGGAAAATCGGGACGGAATGACTCGGCGCACGATTCATTCCGGCATTTTTTTTCCCCACCACCGACTGCTCGCGGCCATTGTCTTATACGACACGTCCCGAGTAATTTCATGCATGTTCTATTCCGGAGTTTAATTCATAAATTTTTCGATTACCGGCCAGGCATTTTTTCGACCCGTTCCAGATTACTCCTGTTAAACCATTAACGATCTGCTCGGCGATGCGTTTCGCTCGAGATTCTTCTGGGGGATTTTTTCAGCGCTTGCGGTGGCGAGGCCTCGTCGTCTTGAATCTTCCGATTCGAGTAAATTTCTGCGGGCGAAAAAACATCGGTGGAAAACTGGCGGGCATAGGAAAGTTTGTGGTCTAAAATGAAACCACGTATTCTTGGAGTCAAAATAAGGGCACTTCTTCATATATTTTTTTTCTCCTACGGGCCATAGTTTTTTTTATACAGAGCGTAGATGTTTGGAGAAAAATACACATATTTTTCTTAGTATCTCTAGAAGTATACGAGATATTTTCTTCAAACTTGGCGTGTCACATGAGCGGATGAGTTGTCAAATTCAAGGTTAATATGAAGCTTGTGAGGCCCCCAGTTGCGGAGATACAGGGTGTTATTAAAATTGAATTAGTTCAGAAAAATATGTATAATCGCATTTTTTAAATTTGTTTTGAATGGTAAATTCAATGGTTAACAAAAAGTATCTCTTAGTATTTTTTCATATTCTCAGCAGTTTTTTAATTATTTTCAAAGAACGGCAATGCTGCAATAAAAAAGTCAAAGAATAAATCTAACAATCTGTGGATGCCAATTAAACTTGGCATTATTTGAATCATTTGGCTGCCAACTTTGCACCTTAGTATCAATATTTTGAAAAATTATATTTCATTTGGATTAGATTATCTTATTAAGACCAAAATTATGTACAATTTTTGTCTCTACAGTTTTTCTGTATAATCAGTAATCGGTAGGTAATAAAAAAGTTTTCTCGAATTTGGAATAATTCTTCAGTTCCCGGACGCATTTCAAATGCCTTTCATACGAGTTATCCGTCAAAAAGTCTCTTTATAAAACCTAATCTTTTTGCCGGCGAATGAAACACACACACGGACCGACGTCGCGGTTATATTTTTGACCTAAACCGGCGGTGTTTAATTGCACCAGAGCCGTACTCAGGACAGGATGATTATTACATAGACTTTTGCGTTATATAGGGTGATTCAGTCATGATGTCCACTAAAAAGGAAATGCGAAAGAAATTTGCACTGGAGTGCTGTGTTGCCACATTTCAATAATTTGTTTTGTGGAAGGTGAAGCGTTACAACATTTCAAACGTCTTAAGCATCACATCATAAGCGCCAGTATTTGTTTAAGGTCATACACATATTTTGCACATTTTCATTTTTTTATTGTAATTATTAAAAAAATGTTTAGTAACATTATTTGTCTGAGTTGGTAATAAAAATCTAAAACAAAACAATGAAATGATTGCACCATTGCCAAACTTCTCCATAAATTTATCTTGTACTTACGAAACAAATGTATAACCAACGTTAAAAAACATCAATTTGGAACAATTAGTTGATATCTACAATCTACAGTATAGTACAAATTTGGACAGTTACCATTTAACAATAAATTTTACTGATTTTGTGAATCTACCGATCCTACTTGGTCTGTAAATAATATCCTTAATAAATTGCTTATTCTGGCTAACGTGGCAACGTTGCACGAGCTCTTTGTGATCGATGCGCATTTGCATTATTGTGCCCCAACAGCTGATCCAGAGTTCGTTGAGATTTCGCCGGTTTGTGTTGATGTGTTTCGAGTGTTTACTTTTGTGTTGTTCTTGTTTTTTTTAGGACATTTTGGGGTTATTGGACAAATGACATATTATGGTTACGTTAGTAATTAGTGAATTAGTGTAGTTTTAAGAACGAAGGGAAGAGTAAAGTGTTTGATTTGTGGCATAGTAAACGTGACCTCTGGTTATTATATGATGCAGGCTTAGAGGCTTAAGTGTCAAATTTGTTGTTTTTGTTTTGAGTATCATAAAAATGACTTATGATGGCTGATTACAATGAAACCTTTAGGTTAGTCTATGTTTATTATTTGTCTGAGATTTTAATACACTTCTGAACTTTTTTTTGTTGCTTTTTTTAATTCGTATTAAGCTATTTTTTTTCCACCTGTGGTTAATTTTTTTTTACATCGTGTTACTGAACCACCCTGTATAAAAAAAAGTAATGAACCAAGGCACTGAAGTTCAACTTTTTATGACTCATGTGGAGTTTAGTTGCTGAGGACTCTGGCCGAGGCAAATAAACCACTTGAGTCATAAAAAGAACTTCAGTGCCGAGGTACATATTATATTTTTCTTGAAATCGGAAAAAAAAGTTTTATTAGGCAAGAAAATAATAATAAGAGATCACCCGTCCACGAACCGACTACGCGCGGCGTTGCTTGACTTTACCGATCGCTCTACCTAGGACAAGTATAATGATGTACGGCACCTTCTGACAGAAAAACCAAACTGCTGCTTCTTGTGCAGCCTACACAACAAATCTATTGATTTTCAAATTTACTAAAATATGTATACTGAAGGATTGCGCTTCTATAGGAAACAATTTCGCAATGTGTACGAAAAGTTAAATGAGCCTTTATCGGCCGGGTTTTGAATATTTGGTCACTTTTGACGGGCGATTTCTCCGCGTCTGACGTTTGATGTTTACATCTCGCCAAGGCCTACTTATTGAAAAAATCGTACAATAATGGGCTACATTATTGTACGATTTCTGTGCTTTTAATGACGATTTTGGGACACTTTAATGCCGATTTCAAGAAAATTCATTTAAATAAAATATATGTATGGAAAAAACTTTTCAAAACTTTAACAACTTATATTGTGCGTGTGGCACTGCATGGCACAATATTCCCCAGTCCCGACCTGTCCACCGGTCAAACAGGAAATCTCAAGCTTGCAATCTTTTCAGTCCTGCTGGCGGCGGGCGTCTCCTGCAACCGTCCGGCTCTTTTTTTTTTTTCGATCGAATGTCAGGGTCCCGCTCGATAGTCAAGGCCACTTTTCGTGTGTTAAGACGCGAACGTTCATCTTATATGGTACCGCGGAGAGAAAACACCCGTAACATTTTCTGTGTGAACGGAAACGCGCGAACGGCCAAACCGCACAGGGCCGCACGAGGGATGTAGGCCAGGGAAAATAGAATTCGACCTAGAAAAAAATATTAACTGCAATTTTGTTTTACCATATCAAAGTCATAAGTAAATACGTTGGTAGAAACCGAAAATTAAACATTTTGAAAAAACGGAACCTTCAGTTACCTCAAAAAACACCTATTTTTCGTTAGAAATTTCGAGCAAAAATGTTAACTGGATTTTTTTTAGACTCTTTAGGTAAAAAAACTTCCCTTGCTAACATATATTAAGAAATTAAACATTTTAAGAATATGGAAGTAACTTAGATCGACAAAGAGGGATAAAAATCGGATAATTTTCTATTTCGGCAAAAGCAAAAATATTAACTACGTTTTTATTGCAGATGATCATTCCTTTTTACAAACACTATAATGTAACTTATACAAAATTAAACATTTATCTGAACCGCATGTACGTCAGCTGTCACTTCTCATTGGTATAGACTAGGCAAAAATATTAACTGTTTTGTTTTTGTTTAACTTTTTACAATATAACTGTATTGAATCATATATAGCGAAATTAAACATTTATTTACGGCGCATATGGGTCAACTGTCACTTGTCATTTCTTTAGGAAAGCAAAAATATTAACTGTTTTTTTTTGTTTAACTTTTTACAATATAACTATATTATCAGATATAGCGAAATTAAACATTTATTTAAAGCGCATGTAGGTCAACTGCCATTTGTCATTTCAAAATACTTCCGTTACCAATTTTCGTTTAATTTCAAAAAATTTAACAAGACTTAGTAGGTATCCACTTACAAAGTTTAACACAAATCAGCCAGTTAATAATTTTGCTCTCAAAGACAGCTTCAAATTTCTTTAAAATGCGATATCTGACGAAACAATATGTTTAATTTCAGAACAAACTGTTAATACTTGATTTTTAAGGTAATTATAAATAATAAAAACGCAGTTAATATTTTTGCCCAAAAAAATATTACGCAAAATGTCATTTTTACATCATTCGGATACTTGCGCAAACGTAATCTGTTTAATTTATCAATCTCAACTTTATATACCTTACTTACTAATAAATGCAGCTTAAAATTCGCAGTTAATATTCACGCCGTCTTTAGTACAACAAGAAAATGTATTTTTCTAAAAAACGCCCACACGCGTATGTTTATTTTGTATAAAAAACAATTCTGGCGTTCATTTATTACCAATATTTGGTGATGGCATTATAAAAATGCGGTTATGAATTTTGTCTAGGTTTCGTTATTTTTTACCGCAATTTCCCTGGTTTAATGCCCGAATGCGATAAGTATTCCACTGGGGATCCAACTGCAAACGCCCTTGAGCTGGACCAACACTATGTTCGCTGTTTCAAGCGATCGCCACTGGCGCCACACGACGAAACAAATTTACACGGTGGTATAATGTTAAAACACCATTGTTGCAGAATCTTCTATAAAATAAAAACATGCAAATGTGTCTGTTACAACGAATTTAATATCCAAAATAAAATAAAATATTTGTTTGTTATGTCCCTCCAATTTGACAAGTTCGCATGGCATATTTCCATACATTTTCTTAAGAAAAGCGATTCTAAAAAGCAAGCAAGAGTATTTGGTACCTTTTGGTTTGAAATGAAGCCCATGGCTAGTTGTAGTGTAAGTAAGCATAAAACGCATTAGATTTTTCAGTTTCTTCTTTATATGGAGGACTATTGGTTCGCTTTGGAGCTATAAATAATATTTTCTATTTTCATTCTTGCATACGTTACAAAATACACTTCCAAAATAATATCTAGAATTTTCGCTTCTTCAGCTGGTTGATCAGATCATCCCATAATTCCAAAATAGTGTTTATTCTTCTGCAATTCACCTAACAGTCTGTGCAGTGTGCATACCATTATCTTCATGTGTATGGAAATTTCATGTTAGCACAAACAAATCTACCTATAAAAGCTGTGTTAATAGGCTAAAACTGCCAAATACTGGACGCAAAGACAATTCGTTACCGTAAAAAGAAGGCAAATCGTAATAAACCTGGATATTTAAAATTTGGGACATTTTAAACGTCAGTAACTGACATACCAATAACCACAGAACACCCCCTATAACCTATAATAAGTCGCCATTTTTTTCGTCAAGTGGCGCCACCCCAGTCCGTAAACAACAATGAAATGTGACGTAATGCTCGGATCTTTAATATAGTGTCGGTCCAGCCTTGAGTCAACGCGCGGTGCCAACAAAAAACGAACGTACAGTATATACGTTTATGTGACTCTCCCGGCCAGTACCAGAAGATTAGACCGGTACCTACCTACGCGTTTGAACCCATAAATTTCGGCTCTTGTTGCCTCCGAGGTTCTTTTTATGGTGATGAGATGGTTATGGTATTGTAACGCCCGCCTATAATTTGAACGTTAAGTTCAGGCTACTTGTCGATTTTGCTGTTATTAGACTATGAAAAGTTATTGAAAACTAATGATAATCTAGCCGTTTATGAGATGTCTATAGATGCATTATTGGAGACCTTTATTTAGACATTAACTTTTTATTTTCTTTACCCTGTACATAACCCAATGTGTTGTTCCATGACGTGATCTCTTGTACTTGACCTTCAGGTTGAGAGAGAGAGGCCACAAGACGTGATTAGTCTAAAGAGACCACTCTCGTAGCCAACTTAGTCATGGGCTGATTATATAGTGTGAACCCCTTCAAAACCGGAAGAACCCCCATAAAATTTGTAAAATTTCGAAACGGTAATGTACTTTATTACAAGAAATATATATATAGATGCCTAAATACGAAAAAACCTAGAGTAGAAATGTTTAAGTTCGTATACAATGTGTCCCGGATAAGAATGAACAGCATGGAGATCTTGCAAACGGCGAGAGATAAAACAACGGTTAAATGGGGAAAAAGTTGCGTAATTTTAATTCAATATAATGGTACAAACAGATTTCTAATATCTTTTTCCTTTTTGTTATTTTGAAAAAAGTGAAATTTTGCGTTTTCGATTTTTTTTTCTGAAGTTGTTATCACAGATAGGAAAAAAGAAAAACACTTTCTTATGGCACTTTCTAACGGGCTTTAAGATGGCGTTTTTAGATTTCGTTTCGTTTTTGAGAAACCATCTTCAACTTTATCCTTTTTCTCATTAATTTTTTTCTAATGCGGCCCTGTATTTAATAATAAGTCTAAATATTAATCAGTATTGTCAACAATTTAACTCACAGTTTATTTTTACTTCGAAAACTTAATATTTTTTAATACGGCCCTGCCTGGTAAATGTTTTCCTCTGTTATTGTGCAGCAAACAGTGCCGCAATATTGTGTTTTGGAGTAAATTCTTCGCTTTTCCTAATTGCGGGAAGAAAGCTTTAAGCCAACGAAACCAATAACATTCTCTACACTATTTTTGTGACACAAGATATAACATGTTAACATGTTAAATTTGTCGAAATTTGAAAAAGCACCCTCCATTTCTAATAATATAAATTATTAACTAAATAATACAGTGGGAGTTATGACAAATGACAAGGGGTTGGTTTCGTTGTTTCAAAGCCTTCTAGGTGGAGGATTTTTATTTATTTTTTATTATACTCGTAATATGTGACTGTTATTAGTCTTTGCCGTCCTTTTTTTGGTTCTCCGATTGAAAGATAAGTTGTAAGTTAAATTGTTGACAATACTGATTAATATTTAGACTTATTATTATTAAATACAGGGCCGCATTGGAAAAAAATTAACGGAAAAAAGGAATTTTCGGTATAATTGACTCAAAACATTTTGCAAATATTTCGTGTCATACATCATGGTATTTGCAATGAAAGGCGCTTCCAAAATCTGCAAAAAAAACCGGGTCCGTATTTAAAAAAATAAAGTTGAAGATGGTTTCTCAAAAACGAAATGTTATAGAACAAATCTAAAAATGCCATCTTAAAGCCCGTTAAAAAGTGTCATAAGAAAGTGTTTTTCTTTTTTTGTATCTGTGATAATAACTTCAGAAATAATAAAATCGAAAACGCAAAATGTCACTTTTTTCCAAATAACTGAAAAACGAAAAATATATTAGAAATCTGTTTGTACCATTTTATTGACCTCAAAATTGGGCAACTTTTTCCCCATTTAACCGTTGTTCTATCTCTCACCGTTTGCAAGATGCCCATGCTGATCATTCTTATCCGGGACACATTGACCATTTCTTTCGATAGTATTAATATACCTCATAATTTTTACATTATGGTTTTTGTATTTAGGTATACCCATTGGCATTACTATTATTTGCTTAATATGATTAAAAAAAGAGATGACAGTCGAGCTTACACATCACTGTTTTGGGACAACGCAAGGTGGCCACAACCCTTGACATCTAATCTATGGTAACTACGAAAATGGTGCCATCTAATTAAGCTAAGGCCCTAAAAAACCAGCAATATACCGCCAGATAGAGCTGCAGTTCGTGCGTTCGTTGCAACTTGTCGCGGAACCGTAAAAATTCCGTGTTTTTATTTTTGCCGACGACAGTAAAACATACTTTTACGGTGGCGGCTTGTAAAAATCGCGAGCTTGCTTTTGCCCCTTTTTTCTCCCTCAAACTTTATATATCCCGACGTATAAAAGGGACGTTAATATATTTTATTCGAGACGCGACGTTAGATTATGAGCGATATTTTATGTTATTCCCAGTTTTTATTATTGTGATGACGGCGTTTCGCCTAAAGGTACAGTTATACAGTTGCTACTGTAGTTTCTACTGTGGTAACATGCACAAAGGACAGCAATTCGAGGGACGCGCGTGTGCGAGTTTGCATTTTTACATCCCTGTTCTCACCTTTTTGCATCTGGTTGTGCTCATTCATTTTCGATTCGTATCCCTGCTTGTTGATCCCCATGGTGTTTCTCGTCCAGTTTGGGTAATCGTCCTTCCCATGTTGTCCACACTGAAAGAACAAATAAATTAAATGTTAGATTACCTTCTTTATTTTTTTTTCTTTTATTTATCAGTGGCCGTCATTATGGGATCGCAGTCTACATAAAAATATTATCGTTGCACATACGTTGTTATACAGTGTGGCTGGTTTTTTGTGTCAACAGATAAATGCACAAACCAGGGACTCTTTAAAATAAGGGGACCCAGCATGTCACAGTCTATCACATAGGAAAAGTGAAGCCTTGAGGGGAAGTTTGTTTTCTGTCGACTCCAAGGAGATCACAAGGGGGCTGGTATAAGGTTATGTTATATGTCAATGTCCAACTGCCATCAGGTTTTATGTGCAATGCCAGTGCCATAGATTCTAAAGAAGGCAAAATATTCCCCATCATAATTCACAATTTTTAAGTTTTCTAACTTCCAGATACTCAGATGTGTCAATTAAAGGTAATGGGGCCGCCTGTAGTAGTCCCAATAATTGCAACCAGATTTTTCCTGTATCACCTTTAGTAATCCTACAATTCCCATTACGTGGGCATTACGTATAAGTAGGTAGTTCAAAACAAAAATCGTATTTCGTAAATTTTAAATTATTAACCAGGTAGCTTCAGGTCTTTTTTTAAAGAGTTTTTATCTACGACTACAAGTTTATTTTAAGTTTGTGAGGTAGCTTGGGAGAGAAATAAAATTACAAAAATTTTATAATGAACACCGAGAAAAACTACATGATTAGAACGACTAGACCCAATCTTATTAGTCCATCCCGAAATCTGTGAAAGTTCTTTGGGTAGATACATTGAACAAGGGAAGAAAGTTCAAGTATTCGCATATTACAAATGGATTGAGGAACCTGGTAACAAAGGTGCAATAGCGACAAATTCTTAATTAAGCTAAATCGGCACTGACTTACCATACTTATTACTTTAATTCGTGGAAATAATTGCTGGAAATCAATTTCAACTATAAAATAAATTTGTTTCATTTGACAGTTGCCATATTCTGCACTTGTAGACACAACATTGTCAAGTCTAATTTTTAGAAATCATGGAAACCATTATTAATTTTTACTAACAATCAAATTTTCTGTTATATTCAAAGATTCTCCAATAAAATGGCATGCTTGGCATCACTGAGACCATTAGAATGAGGAAAATAGAGGCCTCACTTTGGAAAGTATAATGCTGGGACTGGGTCCCCTTACTTTAAAGAGTCCCTGTGTCAAATTAATACTTAGCAAACGACCTATCTACAGGATGTCCCAGTTGTAAACCACAATTTTGAAATAACGATAGAAAATTTTATTTTGACCAAAAAAAATCATGTAAACATGGGTCCCGAAAAGATAGATAAAAGTTTATTTTTTAGTCGTTTTTTTAATAATATCTCAAAAATGACAAATGATACTAACTTTAAATTCGATACACAGTATTCCAGTATAAAATGCAATAAACTGAAGCTAAGTTAATATCATTTGTTGTTTTTGAGATATTATTAAAAAACCGTTAAAAAAAAATAAACTTTAACACTCTGTATCTTTTTTATAAATCATCTCCGGACCCATGTTCTGTTCATCACACGAACTTCTTTGTTTAAAATAAAAATACTTTTCGTTTATTTCAAAATTGTGGCTTACAACTAGGACATACCCTGCATAAAAAATGTCTCGAGATTTTTAGGGGCGTTAACACGGAAAACCGGACGCCCTGTAGGTGTGCAATGGATCCGAAGAAAACGCCGTCAGTATGAATCACCGGTTTTGATATCAATTTCGGTCTATCGACGAACAATTAAGTAATACAATTCGACCGCTTGGAAACAGCGTTATTTTTAGCCCTCCAGAAAAGAATTTATTCCTAAACAGTTCCCGAACTGGCTCCCCTCTAGCCCCCCGCACCCCCGAAAGGTTAATACACCCAGTCAAATCGATGGTGCCTGAAATATTGCTTGCCTGCACCCCACTAGGGCTACCCTTTTTCCGGTGTCTTGTAAGGTTATTGTTTTTTTTAATATCTGATTAATATACACCACTTCGACAACGTGTTCTCGGATATTTCATAATTATAATAACTTTAGAGTTGCGTATTATTAATAAATTTGAACAATGAGACACGAAACACGCGTGGTATGTACAGGGTGATCCAGACTCGACGCCCCAGGCCTACAGCGGGAAAACAAAAACTCAAAATAAAATTTCGAAAAGGGGTTCTTAAATGGAACATTCTAAGGTCCAATTGTGACCGAAAATTAACTTTTTTTGTGTTTGGGAAAATGGCCGCTGTGACGTCATCGATATTATTTTCCCAGAAACATACCAGTTTTTGTCTATATATTGAAAGTCCTTATCATTCTCAACAACTTTTGTAGGGAAAGATTTTCTGTATTTTTTATTGTTCAAAATATACAGGGTCAAATATGTAAAAAACATGGATTTTTTCTAATCATTTTTCGAAATCTAGATAGCTATGGAAACAATTGATAGTCAGAAATTATTTAAGAGTATGTTAGGGTGCCTTGCGCACCTTTAAATTTATTCAACTGGAATATTTAAAAAAAATTCGTAACAAAGAATAATAACAAACAAGTTAGTAACAAGCACAATTCAGAAAATTAAAAAATATTCCAGTTGAATAAATTTAAAGATGCGCAAGGCACCCTAACATACTCTTAAATAATTTCTGACTATCAATTGTTTCCATAGCTATCATGATTTCGAAAAATGATTAGAAAAAATTCCATGTTTCTTTACATATTTGACCCTGTATATTTTGAACAATAAAAGATACAGAAAATCTTTCCCTACAAAAGTTGTTGAGAATGATAAGGACTTTCAATATATAGACAAAAACTTTTTCACTATATTAAAGACCTGTGCAAAGCGCTGTCTCAAGCGATCGCCACTGGCATCACACGACGAAACAAATTTACATGGGGGGTTTAATGTTAAAACACCATTGTTGCAGAATCTTTTATAAAATAAAAACATGCAAATGTGTCTGTTACAACGAATTTAATATCCAAAATGAAATAAAATATTTGTTTGTTATGTCCCTCTAATTTGACAAGTTCGCATGGCATATTTCCATACATTTCCTAAGAAAAGCGTGTCTAAAAAGCAAGCAAGAGTATTTGGTACCTTTTGGTTTGAAATGAAGCCCATGGCTAGTTGTAGTGTAAGTAAGCATAAAACGCATTAGATTTTTCAGTTTCTTCTTTATATGGAGGACTAGTGGTTCGCTTTGGAGCTATAAACAAAATTTTCTATTTTCATTCTTGCATACGTTACAAAATACTCTTCCAAAATAATATCTAGAATTTTCGCTTCTTTACCTGGTTTGATCAGATCATCCCATAATTCCAAAATAGTGTTTATTCTTCTGCAATTCACCTAATGGTCTGGGCAGTGTGCATACCATTTTCTTCATGTGCATGGAAATTTTATGTTATCCCAAACAAATATACCTATAAAAGCTGTGTTATTAGGATAAAACTGCTAAATACTGGACGCAAAGACAATTCGTTACTGTAAAAAGAAGGCAAATCGTAATAAAGCTGGATATTTAAAATTTGGGACATTTTAAACGTCAGTAACTGACATACCAATAACCAAAGAATACCTCCTATAACCTATAATAAGTCGCCATTTTTTTCGTCGAGTGGCGCCACCCCAGTCCGTAAACAACAATGAAATGTGACGTAATGCTCGGGTCTTTAATATAGTTTCGGTCCAGGTTGAACATTGTCATCTGTTATTATTGCTCCAGTTACATTTTGTCTGGGCCTGCGAAAAAGTGTCTGGCGCCCCCTGCGGGGGTTGTGGGGGCGCCGGCGGGCGCGCGGGGGGGGGGGAGGGGGGGGGGTAGAGCCCCGCGACCTTGCCGTCGCCGTGGCAACGAGACAACGCCCCCCCCCACTCCCCGCGCCCAAGCCGTCTGGCCGGGTCTGATGGAGGAAAAAAAGCCGTGGGGGTATTACTTGTTGCTTCTGGGGGGTGGAATTTCGCCCCCCCCCCCTTTGTGTGCGAAGGGGTGAAGTGTGAAGGGGTCGCCCCGGAATGTGGGTCCTTGGAGGGGGTTTTGCACTTTGTCGTCGCGCGCGAAACATAAGATTAGTTTGCCACGCATTTGCGAAACACCCTGTGCACAATTTCTTACTGTCGCAGAAAACTGCGTAAGATTCCATACAACTTTTATCTAAAATATTTTTTTCTATCGCAAAAAATTAAAAAGTTAGTGTAATCTGAATTAAAGCAACCGACTAGTAAATAGGTACCGAGTTCAAGTCCCCGACAAAGAACAACTTTTTTTTATTTTTTTTTTGTATTATCGCTTCATTCTGACTCTTATATTTATCACTGACGATCTACTCGTTTAGTTTATTTAAAGTTTAATTCAAAGTACCTACCTATAATATTGTACAGGGTAATTCAGTCATGATGTAACAAATTTTAACCCCAGGTGGGAAAATAATAGCTGTCCCCTGTATGAATTTGTCGGTAGCAGCAAAAATTTATTACATTACTCCATAATATACAAAAAAATTTAATTTGACATATCTACAGTTTTTAGAGAAATCTAAAATTTTTGCGGAGGCAAAACATAATAGTATATTTCATTACGAGTCTGGAAATAAAGATTTTTCCGTGCACGCGTGACAAATTGTGAGGCGCAGCCGAACACGGGGAGTCATGCAAGCACGGAAAAATCTATTTCTGGACGTGTAATGAACGATAATTTTTATTATACTTCTTTGAAAACGGAAACTTAAAACATTTTATCGGCATATTATAATAAATTTAATTGACAAAAAATAAACAATTCAGACAATATAGTGTTTGGTATGTATAATGCGTTTCCATGGTTACTCTCAAATTATTTCAAAGGTGCTTTGTTCTAAATTAGTTATTGTCAGATAAGGTGAATAAAACGTCAAAAAAATTACAGAAATGTATCTAAATATTGAAACACTTACGAATTAAAATACAAAATAGGTATATGTTAAATATCAGAGAGTATATAGAGTTTCTTAAATTTAGTTTACTTTGCTGTATATTTCTATTTTAAAGGCATATATTTGGTATTTTTATTCAGCCCACGGAAAGTTTTTCCATGCGCTGTTTCCGTGCGCTAGCCCGAAAAACCCCATCTTTCATTGTTGCTAAAACCGACGAAAATATGGTGTTTTCAAAGAAGTATAATAAAAAAATATTTTGCCATCTCTATAATGCCCAAAATCGGCGAATAATGACACTGACGATTTTATTGTCCAAACTCCCAATCCAGAAACCCCAGCTGCAATCATATTCGTCGATTTTTCCAACCATAACCATATTGTTATTTCTTCGGGTGTAAACAGAAGAAAGCCGTGCAATAATTTAAACCATTCTGTCTCCCTAATGCGAAAAAATTAAATAATCTTCAAAGTAAATAATAACTAGGGTCTAATTACAGAAATAAGTAGTTCGTAGATATAATTAATGGGTTTCTAGTAAGGAAATCCTTGGTAATTGCTGGGTATATTGCGAGTTGCATATGTATCAGTATTAATAAAGGTTTAACAGTGTTTTATTCATATAAAAATTACATCGGGATATAATATGATGAAGTGCAACTGTGCAATTAAAAAGTTTTATGGTCATGTTCCCATCGTCTTCAATACCCGTCACTCCTGCTAAGAAAAAGTGTTGCCTCAACTTTTTAGGCCATGCACCAAAGTGACATAGGCGTTTGTGTAGGTACCTACTTCTTCATAATTGGAAATTTAAAATTGGAATTGCTGTATTATCAAGGATTCCTAAACTTAAAGACATAAACTTGCCTTATAATTTTTTGCCTGCATTGAAAAATGAGTACTTCTGCCTCAATTTTTGTCGAAACAACTGGACTGACTTGTTCATTGCCACTGTGGCCATAATGATTGGAGTGACCTGCTTAATCAGTACTTCTGAATACATTTTCTTTAAATATTTTCTTGAGAGAACTTATCAAAGATACTTATTTATGAAGAATTGATGAAGGTGCTGGTATTAATTTTAGTCTGTAAAACTTGAATACCCGCCATTCCCTTCCCACACCTCCAGCCATGTTCGTTTTTTGAAATATTGTGATGCCAGCTGATGACTTTGACTATCTTTATAACCTAAAATATGCTCTTGATGTACGTTCCCACAGAAATATTCCAAATGTTTTTTCTTCGCAGGACAGAAGATATAAGTATATCCACAGCCGACTCTGGGAAAGCCCTGAAGTTGAGAGAGCTGGCAACATGGCGTGCGGGTCTGCGCGGCGTGGCCTGTCACTCCCTGTCAGTAGATTTTACAAGAAATTTACCAGAATTAATTTCTGTAGTGCGGGTAGTGCTATCGTCGCCAGATTGCTACGATGGGGCAGTGTGTCTCTGGGTGGAAACAGACAGCCCAAAGTGCTGGCGACAGCTTTTTTATGAATTTGTTTTGTTTGTGAAAAAATGAAACATTTCTCTAAAAGTTCGAAGTGAAGAATCGTTCCTTCACAATTTCAAGCCTCACGATGCCTAGAACAGTCGAGGGAAGCTAGAACTTAGTTATATACCTGGCTGTAAGTCAAATAATAATAATAATAATTCTCACCCTCAAAATACTCCAAACTAGGAGTACCCCAGAAGCAACCACATGCTTGTGCGGGGGAGGGGGAGGGGGGCAATTACTATTATTTTGTCTTCGTTGCCATTTGCGGCTAGGGCCGACTTTTTTTCCGATAGAACTAGGATAGTAGCATTCGCTCAAGTACTACGGAAAACCCTAGAAAACCGTAGTAATCCCAGTAATCGTAATAATAACTTGAAGTAGCTACGTTTTCTTTGCTTGACGGCAAGCGGTCAACTTGTATTCGTTTTGGGCTTTGCAAAGGACGAAAATTTAAGAATAAAATGATTAAGGGCCAAGTGCATAGACAAACTAAAGTACCCTTTAAAATTAAAGGAGCTTTCTAACAATCCAACCATTGTTTAGTATTGTTGCAAACGTTTCTTTACTTAATGTTAAAGTCAAAAGATAATTTAGTTGATGTATTATGTATATGTATTATGAAATTGACCCTAACTGTCATTTCAATCAGAAGAGATTAGATACTCTTCTCCACAACATGCTGATCTCTGTTCGCTTGTTGTTTGTATTTTTATGAAAATGTTATTAGGGAAGATAGGTAATCATCATTTGACTGATGGTGCACTTTCCGAAAAATTCTCACAAAAATTCGACTTACAACAAAATGTAGTCCCCTCTATTTGCCCAAATTTAACATTTTTTTTTTTCGATAACGTACCTATCCACACCAGGAATCGTACTTATTAGAAATACTTACATACTTCTGTGTATATTTTGTTACTTGTTACCGCTTTTATTGTCTGTTAAATAAACCTACCTACTTACTTAGGTACCCAATTATTGAAACAAAGTTCACAAACGTATCTAATTATAATTAAAAAGAGGGTTTAACGTTTATTAGAAAAGATAAACTAAGCCAAAGTGCAGAGTGCTCTATACTGCATAGACCCGTTGAACCGACCCGCTGCGGCGTTGCCACATGTTTGCGCAGGGCTTGCAAGCCTGAGAAGGTTGTCGTATATCTTATTCTAAGTTACGTAAATGTAATTCTGGATACCGGCCGACCAAGTCGACAATCGACATATTCTTGACAGGCATATTTTTCCAAGCCGTCCCGAATACTCCGAAGGGCCGCACATCGTGCACGGTCCCGCGGGGCGGCGCTCGGGGGGTGCGGAGCGCAAGGGGGGGGGCGCTTTCGATAAAAAAATCAATACCCCCCGAAAAACGAGGAAAAAAATCCGAAAAAACCGCAATACTCCGCCGTATTATCGACGCCCGCCTCGCACTGCTGAAGAAAAACGAGAAAAAACGGGCTCGGAAAAAAGGCGCCGCCTTTTTTCTGTGCGCGCGTCGCGGCGCCGCTAGGGTCGCCGAGTACCGTAAGATTGCGGTGGACGGGTAGCGACAAGACTTACGTCAAACGGTCTTTTGTTTTTTTTTTGTCTCGGCCTCGGTCTCTGTTTACGTCACTACTAGCACTAGTAGGCCTATACAGGGTGTTCGAAAAATAGACGGAGATATTTTAGAGGGTGATTCCCTGTTAAGAAATATGAAAAAAAGTTTCTATAAACATGGGTCCGGAAATGCAGAGTTTTCAAGATACAGGATGTTAAATATATTGCATGTCACTGGACAAAATTGGTTTATCAATTTTTGCAAAAAAAATCACAAGTGCCTTGGAAAACAAATAATCAAAAGCATTTCTAGGAAAGAGTGTTATTGCAACTTTTCCAATATCATAACATAAAGTACACTACAACCAATTTTGTCCAGTGACATGCAATAAAACGGTTTTTATTTTTTTTTTCTCGAAAACGAAGTGAGATAGGAAAACAATACAAGAGGGAAAGAAGTTGTATTTTTAGATGCTTAATCAAACAAAAAATATTAAAGTTACAAAAAAGGTAGTGGCGTACATTTTTTTTGATAATAATATTCGCTAAGGTACCCCCGGGACGCCACTGGACTTAATAAATTTAATCTAGTTAGGGCGAAATTAGCCTCTTAATACAACAAATAACATTGCCAAATTTCAACAGAATCGAGTAAATAATTTTTAAGACATTAATAATTTCATGTTTTATTTTTTTTTATTTAACATCCTGTATCTTGAAAACTCTGCATTTCCGGACCCATGTTTATAGAAACTTTTTTTCATATTTGTTAACAGGGAATCACCCTCTAAAATATCTCCGTCTATTTTTCGAACACCCTGTATAGGCGTATAGTATACAATAATAATAAGTAGCCTTTAGGTATTTAAACCGGCAGTTTTTTAACATTATAACAATTTTTTTCTTAACAATACTTACTTTTTTTTATGAAATGATGTAAAGTCATTATTATAAAATTAAATAAGTCATTCCTAAATATCCCCTGTGCTTCGCACAGTTTATTATTTACAGCATTGCCTGCGTGGGTTACCACAAAACGCAGGTCGACTTTGAAAATTCTTCTTCTTATTATTTGAATTTTTTCCAGGTTTCAACCTCATTCATATTACTTTATTAACACAGCCTTTTGAGAGCATAAGGAATACCTAGTTAAAAGGAAAGTGGGGTCTAGAGATCTACTAATAAGTCCGGCCACTCGGCCTTGTGTAAACAAACGTTTCCCTCTTGCCCTCTCCCGCTCCCCTCCTCATCGAGCCGACCGATATCTTATAATATAAGAAAATAAGCTGTGCGCAGTGTAGCTGAGAGCGGTTCGTTCGCATTCTACCGGGTGCGCGCAAAATATTACCGACCGACCGTCACTGTGTTGTAGTGATGCCTAGTAACGCATTTTACTGCAGTGCGGATGGCTGTAAAACCAGTTCAAAAGACTATATTACCTTTTTTTCATTTCCTAAAGACACTGGAAGGTTAAGATTGAGTTTGAGGTACCTACCTACAAAAATTAAGACATTTTTATGTGACATTTGAATACTTAGGTATTAATTGAAGAATAATATAGATATAATATTAAAATATCGAAAATTTGAAGGTGCCAGCAATGGAAGAATGCCTTATTTGGGTTCATCGGAGAACATAAATTTGCGAATATTCCACCTGAAGAGGCATATAAACCTATAAAAATTTGCAAGGCACATTTTGATGATCAGTCATTCGCTTCGTCCGGAAAACGTTTACTAAAAACTGCTGTCCCCTCGGCTGTCCCATTAAGATTATTGCCAGAAGCTTATGGTAAGACGCATGCTTGTGTAGGTACGTATGCGTAATATTTTGGTCTGTATTGTTTATGTCAATTTAAATATCAAAATATTTACTACAGGATGAAAAAGTAGATATGTTAGCTTAACTCTTTGTCGTTAAATATTTATTTGTTATTTATGTTTTTGTCTGATCCATGTTTTGTTAGGTTTTATTAAAAATAAACGTAAAACATAAAAAAATGCATTTTTATTCATGTTCCAACCAAAGTCTACAGATATACCTACTAATTATGTATATTCTGGTAATAGCTACCTTGTATTTTAATTTAACTGTACCTTCCAAACACTAACGGTACACTTACCTACACAAATAACGTTGTCCCAAAGTCTACAAATAGGTATACTAATATTTGTAGACTTTGGCAAATAATGGAAAGTCAATATGAGCCTGCCCCCGTATAACTAGCTTGACGGCGATTTCGTTTAGTCGCCCTCGTAAGTGCGAAGCGTGCGAGGTGGCGCCGATTTACGACCGGTCGCAGAAAATCGTCGGCTCTTCCGAGAGATCAAAGGAGTTTGGGTACCGGTTCGTGACGGTTCGAACATATTCACATCTTCGGGACCACCTCGGACCAAACCACAACCCTTCGGTCCCCCCGCTTCTTCCCCCACCCGGACCCCGGGCCTCACCCCCCCCCGCCGCCGGCCGCCCCCGCGCTTTCCCCCCCCCCCAACCCCCACGCCGGAGACCCGGAGAATCGCGGGGACGGTGGCGCAGGTCAGGCCCGCCGCCGCCGGCCGGCCGGGCCAGACGGCGCGTGGGAGCCGCGGGATCGATGGGGGGAACTGGGGGGCACAAGGGGGAAGGAGGTTCGACGTCTGAGGGAGTGGGGGACGTGGGGGGGGCATGCGGACCCGGGTCTACACGGGGATCGACGGCTCCAATCTTCTGCGTTTTGGGCATCTCGAAAGGGGCGACGCGAATGGATACCCGAAGTTTCTTTTTAACATTGGAAATGTTTATGTTCGTATATATGGGAGTCGAGATGGCGGTTTTCGTTCAAGGTCGAAAGACGGCGGCGACGTAACGCCAGCGTCCAGAGATATACTAATAAGTCCGGGCGCTCGGCCTTGTGTAAACAAACGTTTCCCTCTTGCCCTCTCCCGCTCCCCTCCTCATCGAGCCGATCGATATCTTATAATATAAGAAAATAAGCTGTACACAGTATAGCTGAGAGCGGTTCGTTAGCATTTTACCGGGTGTAGTAACGCTTTTTACTGCAGTGGGATGGCTGTAAAACCAGCTCAAAGGACTATATTACCTTTTTTTCATTTCCTAAAGACACTGAAAGGTAAGATGGAGTTTGAGGTACCTATCTACAAAAATTAAGACATTTTTATGTTAGGTATTAATTGAAGAATAATATAGACATAATATTAAAATATTGAAAATTTGAAGGTGCCAGCAATGGAAGAATGCCTTAGGGTTCATCGAAGAACATAAATTTGCGAATATTCCACCTGAAGAGGCATATAAACCTATAAGAATTTGCAAGGCACATTTTGATGATCAGTCATTCACTTCGTCCGGAAAACGTTTAGTAAAAACTGCTGTCCCATTAAGATTATTGCCAGAAGCTTATGGTAAGACGCATGCTTGTGTAGGTACGTATGCGTAATATTTTGTTCTGTATTGTTTATGTCAATTTAAATATCAAAATATTTACTACAGGATGAAAAAGTAGATATGTTGGTTTAACTCTTTGTCGTTAAATATTTATTTGTTAATTATGTTTTTGTCTGATCCATGTTTTGTTAGGCTTTATTAAAAATGAACGTAAAACATACAAAATTGCGTTTTTGTTCATGTTCCAACCAAAGTCTACAGATATACCTACTAATTATGTAGATTCTACCTTGTATTCCAATTTAACTGTACCTACCAAAAACTAACGGTACACTTACCTACACAAATAATGTTGTACCAAAGTCTACAAATAGGTATACATACTAATATTTGTAGACTATGGTAAATAATGGAAAGTCAATATGAACCTGCCCCCGTATAACTAGCTTGACGGCGATTTCGTTTAGTCGCCCTCGTAAATGCGAAGCGTGCGAGGTGACGCTGATTTACGACCGGTCGCAAGAAATTGTCGGCTTTTCCGAGAGATCAAAAATATGATAAGTTGGTTTACATGTTTATCCTTACTACCCACTCGTAAATTGTGTTAATTATATCATATACATGGTGTTTATCATTTCCCATGTCTCCGATGGTTGCAAAGATTGCGAAATCTGTGAATTTTGTTTTATTGTCAGTATATCTTTATAAATGTTATTCCCGGGAATAAAAGTGTTATTCGGTATTATATCAGTGCACAGTTCTTGAAAAACCATTTAAAAATTCGACACATACACACACCAAAATCCCAAATAAAAAAACATTGTATGGTGGCACCCCCCTTCGTTCGGCCGCTCTTTCCCTTTGTGCACAGATGTCTTTTCGGGGCCCCACGCCATTTCTCAATGGATTTTTAATCGCCGAATGGGTCTGCGCTTCTGTTTCGTATCGCCGGCCCCTTACAATGTCTGTTGACGTCTAATTTATTCCGCCGGCACGCCACTGTCCATAAATCACTTCGACAATGAATTTGTCCCTTTAAAAAGCAGTTTGGGTCCTTTCCACACCCAAAATCTCTGCCGTCACGGCCTACCTGATGTTTACGCGGCGTTTTGTTTAGCAAAGAGTTGCGACGTTCGTTTTTTTTTCGGGCACGGCGACGGTAACTAGATTGAATGGGGTGGTTTTGGGAACATCAATTTTGACGATGCAGACCACAACCTTCTCAAAACAACAAGCCCTGCGCAAACATGTGGCAACGCCGCAGCGGGACGTTTCAACGGGTCTCTGCGGTCTAGAGCACTCTGCACTTTGGCTTAGTTTATCTTTTCTAATAAATGTTCAACCCTCTTTTTGATTATAATTAGATACATTTGTGACCTTTGTTTCAATAATTGGGTACCTACCTAAGTAAGTAGGTAGGTTCGTTTAACAGACAATAAAAGCAGTAACAAGTAACGAAATATACACATAATATAATATAAGTGATAATAAGTACGATTCCTGGTGTGGATAGGTACATTTTAGACAAATAATATGGTAAAATTTGGGCAAATAGAGGGGACTACATTTTGTTGTAAGTCGAATTTTTGTGAGATATGTTCTCAAAGTGCGCCTTCAGGCAAATGATGATTACCTATCTTCCCTTATGGTTAAATTTTCATAAAAATACAAACAACAAGCGAACAGAGAAATGCATGTTGTGAAGGAGAATAATATCTCTTGTGATTGAAATGGCGGTTAGGGTCAATTTCATAATACTTTCAACTAAAATATATTTTGACTTAGGTAAAGAAACTTTCGCAACAATATTAAAAAATGTTTGGATTGTTAGAAAGCTCGTTTAATTTTAAAGGGTACTTAAGTTTGTCTATGCAATTGGCCCGTTATCATTTCATTCTTAAATTTTCGTCCTTTGGAAAGCCCAAAACCAATACAAGTCTACCTACCGCCTGCCGTCAAGCAAAGAAAACCTACCACTCGGCGATTCTAGGCATCTTGAGGCTTGAAATTGTAATGGAACGACTCTTCACTTCGAACTTTTAGAGAAATGTTTCATTTTTGTCGCCAGCACTTCGGGCTGTCTGTTTCCACCCAGAGACACACTGCCTCGTCGTAGCAATCTGGCGACGATGGCACTACCCGCACTACACAAATTAATTCTGGTAAATTTCTTGTAATCAACTGTCAGGGAGTGACAGGCCACGCCGCGCAGACCCGCAAGCCATGTTACCAGATTTCCCAACTTCAGGGCTTTTCCTAGAGTCGGCTCTGTGCAGACCCTTGCTATGATTTTATAGGTTATATTGCGTTAGGAATTATTAATGGATTGATTGGTCTTTTTCCTAGGACACCCTGTATAGTTACAAATCGACCTCCTATTTATTTCTTTTATGCCATATTTGGCTTTAAGAATCGAATAATAAGCACTTTATTTCTATATAACGTATACTTATTTACAAACTTATATTTACATAATTAAGGAGATAAATAATACAGGCTCAGGTATTATTCATAAACTTTTTGTAGATTACAAGACCAGATACCGTGGCACGAATGCAAATGTAACATCCTTGGTTATTGCCGCTAATTATAAGTAGAAGTAATCAAAATGGCCTGGCTGTGGCATTAAAATATTTACGTGAACAAAGATTGCCAATTAATATGAAATGTACAGTTAGTATTATTTGCACAAGTTATATCTTAATGGCACGGCATAGGACTATTGCTTTAAACGAAGTTTTTTGCAACTAAATAAAGTAATATAATAATATAATAATTATTTGTATACCATGTGATCCCGTATATTTGTATATTTTTGAGGTTAGGAAAAAAGTGTCAGATAAAACTTGAATTATTAATATTTTTGCTGTTCATTATTAACAATGTCAAGATGATATCTTGAATAAAGAGGGAATTCCCCCTGATTTGACAGTAAACACAGTATTTTTTCTACTCCTATTAAAAAATAATTTCGAAGTATTCACCATTTTTTGAGTTTACCCTTGTTTATGCAACCCAATTTACACGGCCATTAATTTCTAAAAATAACTACGCCACTGACTTTTTGACAGTGCACTAGAGTTGTAGTTTTTGTCATCGATGACGTATGGGAATTCATTACAAGCTTTTATTTAATTTGCCCTGTTAGTATGTATCTGTGGGTGAATCTTGCAAGCTGAATTAGAACCACTTCCTGACATCCGATTGAGCTGAAATTTTGCATGCACCTTTAGTTCCGGTGACAATACAATATGCAATACTCAATATTGTAATACTTTCAAAATGGCCGCCGCTCCAAGATGACGGATGATGTATTTTTTGTCAACCCCACTTAATATGGGTATCAAATGGAAGGGATTAAAGAGTAGAAAACGATAAAGTTAGTGACATCACCCTCAATTCGATATGGCCGCCGCTCCAAGATGGCGGATTACCTATTTAATACCCAACATGGGTATCAAATGAAAGGGCTCGACGGGTAGAAACCAATAAGGTGAATTACTTCATACGAAATCCAGTATGGCGGACGCCCCAAGATGGCGGACTAAATTTCTTTACCACCCTCCTGACATGGGAATCAAACAGGCACTAAAAAGCACAAAATAAAATTGAAAATAAATAAAAACCTTTTTAAAAACAAGCTTTTATTTAAGCCATGTACTAAACCGAATAAAATAAGTTTAGGTTTTCGTTAAGATAATTACATTCCAAACTGCGACATGTTTTTGCAAATTGAAAAGCTTGTCGCGCGAATTGTAAAGAAAAAATGCATACTTTGGCAAATAGGTACTTGCTTACCAACCAATCACTGTCCTATAAAATTAATTGGTACCTACTTTCATCAACATTTTGCGCGACAAGCTTTTCGAATTGCAAAAACTTGTCGCAATTTGGAATTGAATTATCTTAACGAAAACCTAAAGTTATTTTATTCGTTTTAGTACATGGCTGAACTAAAAGCTTGTTTTTAAAAAGGTTTTTTTGTTATTTTCAATTTTATTATACATACTATACATACAAATAATGTTGATGTGCAAACAGACAAAAATACTTATACTGAAAAATTGCGCTGTTATAGATAACAATTCGGTAATGAGTCTGAAACGTTAAATGTCTATTTTGTCTGCGGGCGATGAACGCGTCTGACGTATGGTTTGTTTACATCTCGTCAAGGCCAACTGATAGAAACAAGAGAGAGAATCAAAGTCTAGAAATACTAAAGTCCGCTCACTTCTTTGATCTCTCGGAAGAGCCGACAATTTTTTGCGATCGGTCGTAAATCAGCGTCACCTCGCACGCTTCGCATTTACGAGGGCGACTAAACGAAATCGCCGTCAAGCTAGTTATACGGGGGCAGGTTCATATTGACTTTCCATTATTTACCAAAGTCTTCAAATATTAGTATACCTATTTGTAGACTTTGGTACAACATTATTTGTGTAGGTAAGTGTACCGTTAGTTTTTGGTAGGTACAGTTAAATTAAAATACAAGGTAGCTATTACCAGAATCTACATAATTAGTAGGTATATCTGTAGACTTTGGTTGGAACATGAATAAAAATGCATTTTTTTATGTTTTACGTTCATTTTTAATAAAGCCTAACAAAACATAGAGCAGAAAAAAAAAACATAAATAACAAATAAATATTTAACGACAAAGAGTTAAACTAATCATATCTACTTTTTCATCCTGTAGTAAATATTTTGATATTTAAATTAACATAAATAATACAGAACAAAATATTACGCATATACGTACCTACACAAGCATTCGTCTTACCATAAGCTTCTGGCAATAATCTTAATGGGACAGCCGAGGGGACAGCAGTTTTTACTAAACGTTTTCCGGACGAAGTGAATGACTGATCATCAAAATGTGCCTTGCAAATTCTTATAGGTTTATATGCCTCTTCAGGTAGAATATTCGCAAATTTATGTTCTCCGATGATCCCTAAGGCATTCTTCCATTGCTGGCACCTTCAAATTTTCAATATTTTAATATTATATCTATATTATTCTTCAATTAATACCTAAGTATTCAAATGTCACATAAAAATGTCTTAATTTTTTAGGTAGGTACCTCAAACTCAATCTTACCTTTCAGGGTCTTTAGGAAATGAAAAAAGGTAATATAGTCTTTTGAACTGGTTTTACAGCCATCCGCACTGAAGTAAAAAGCGTTACTACAACACAGTCACGGTCGGTCGGTAATATTTTGCGCGCACCCGATAGAATGCGAACGAACCGCTTTCAGCTACACTGTGTACAGCTTATTTTCTTATATTTATCGATCGGCTCGATGAGGAGGAGAGCGGGAGAGGGCAAGAGGGAAACGTTTGTTTACACAAGGCCGCGTGCCCGGACTTTTGGCACAGCTTACCCTAATGTTAGGGTGAGCTGTGCTTTTGGTATATCTCTGGACGCTGCTATAATGCCGATTAAAAAAACAATAAAACTAACTAATAATAACTAATTCGAATGTTCTGGAGCCTTACTATGTCTCCTCTTCTCGTCCGGTAGTATAGCTCGACCCTTTCAACGCCGCGGGTTGCCAAAGGGTCTTGTACTTTCCATAATCGCCCCCGTATTACCATACGCGTCTTCATGAATGTTTTGGTTTTGTCCGGGCGATGCGCCCTTTGAGGTGCAGCGAAGTGTGCGGCTTTGTCTTACCGCCTTACGGCCATTATTGAGGTCGCGCCATATAGGGCCATAATCCCCGACGAAAATGGTCCCGGGCATGAGAATTTTTTTGGCGGCATTAGAAAAATAGCTGCGAGGCCCGCAATGTTCGTTGGGAATTTTTTTTGCATATCGGACAGGGTAAGTTTGACTGAATATCTTTAGGGTTTCAGGTTGGCACTTTATTTTCACCACATAATTCGAATACGAAATCCAGGCACGCCCTTTTGACGAGCCATTTTTCATTTTTTCACTGAAGCAACTTAAACTTCCGCTAACCTAGAGTTCCTGGTGAAATGCACAGTTTAATTATGAAAAAGTGAGGTAATGAAGGTCGCAATTAAACTGTAAGTTTTGCCGACAAATACGACTTAGTAATAAAAATGAAGACCAAAATGCAAATTTGTATTAAATTTATATACAGGGTGAGTTTTTTTCGATGCCCACTATGGGGATCTCGGAAACTAGCAGAGCTAGAACAAAGGTTAAATGGGGAAAGAATTGCAGTTTTGAATTCTCAATCTAATGCCCCTTTTGGATTTTTAAAAAAAGTTCACGGCTCACTAGATATTTTGAAAAAAGTGATTTTTTGCTATTTCTTCAGATCTCTGTAGCTCCGTTATTTCTGATCATACAGAAAAAATGTAGACACAAAAATTGTAGATAATTTTGGGCTTAATAAGATAATCTATTCCAATTTTTTTATGTTGTTTGTGATTTTTGAGATATGACATAAACTTGTTTTTTTTTAATGTAAATCATAGTTGGCTGTGGCCTTATAAAATCGGCCATTTTTTGAGCTTTCGAAAGATTAATACTCGGCATAGTTATTACAAAAAATAAAAGAGCTATGGCTAATTTTCTGTTTTTTTTTTAAATTTTTACATAGTCGGCCATGGAATATTTTCATAATTACGTTCTATTGTATAATAAGACATACTTCAAATTTTCAAATATTTTATTTTTAGCTGGTGACAAAATGTAACAACAACAAGAAAAATTATCATGATGGAGCTCCACCACATAATTACTTGCCCGTAAGAAATTACCTAAATCAGCTCTATCCAAATAGTTGGATAGGGAGAAATAGACCTATTTGCTGGCAGCCCCGATCCCCTGATTTGTCTGTTTTGGATTTCTTTTTGTGGGGAACAGTACAAAATAAAGTATGAGAAAATTGTTAAATTAAGAGCAGCTGTTTTAGAACCAATTGCCAGTATTGACAGGCGCTCTCTAAGAAAGGCGACAAATTCAGCTTTAAAAAGATGCAATATTTGCATAAATAATAATGGTGGATTGTTTGAACACCTTTTTTTATTTTAAAAGGTGACCTTTTAAAATAATAATAATTTGAATTTGAGTTTTTAATTTTTGTTTTATTTTCTTACATTTTGTTACCAGCTAAAAACAAAATATTAGAAAGTTTTAAGTATGTCTAATTATAAAATAGAATGTAATTATGGAAATATTCCATGGCTGACTATGTGAAAATTTAAAAAAATATCAGAAAATTAGCCATAGCTCTTTTATTTTTTGTAATAACTATGCGGAGTATTATATCTTTGGAAAGCTCGATTTTATAAGGCTACAGCCAACTATGATTTACATTAAAAAAAAACACAAGTTTATGTCATATCTCAAAAATCACAAACAACATAAAAACTTGGATAAGATTATCTTATTAAGCCCAAAATTATCTACAATTTTTGTCTCTACAGTTTTTCTGTATAATCAGAAATAACGGAGCTAGAGAGATCTGATGAAATAGCAAAAAAACACTCTTTTCAAAATATCTAGTGAGCCATGAACTTTTTTAAAAATCCAAAAGGGGCATTAGATTGAGCATTCAAAACTGCAATTCTTTCCCCATTTAACCTTTGTTCTAGCTCTGCTAGTTTCCGAGATCCCCATAGTGGGTATCGAAAAAAAAAATTATCGATATCAGAAGAAACCAAGGAAACTATTGATTTTATTCGATTAAATTAAATATTAGTTTGTTCAATTAGACCACCATTGACAGATGTGCATTTCTCAATTCGCCGTCTATTGTTTTCAACCACTCGTCTGAGCTGCTCCCTAGCGATTCCGCGACAAGCTTCAATCATCTAGGGTTTGTGGCCTCGACACATGACAAACATTGACAAGTGATTGACGATCAACAATTTTTATTTCCGGGTATCCATGGTCCGCTCTGATCTTAGATTTTTTCCAAATTAAAAAACAGAATAGTAGAACATTTTGTGATACTGGCGTCATTTGAAATAATTCCTAGAGCTTTTACACTAAAACGAATGTGCAATATTTTACATTTTTTTAAATTATTTTAAAGTTTAAATGACAGTATCATTCTTTTAGTTTATTAAACCCCACGGGTCACCTACCCCATGGGCTTAGTGTCAAATTTTCATACTGCTTCCGTTTGCGTCACTTTGGGTTTACACTGCGTTGTTCTTTGTTTTTGTTATTTTGTGGTCGTCTTCATAAAGTTATTTGGTTATTTGGTAAAAGTTCCCCCCGACAATCGGCGCGCGCCGATTGTGGGGCGAAAACAGCGGCCGGGCCGAACGTAAACACGGCACAAATCTTTCCAAATTTCGGATTTTCCGCGGGTTTCCGCGAAGTTTCGATGTTGCAAAAGGTGCAAAATAGTGTGGTGATCAGTTTGAGCTGCATATGGTAAAAATTCATCCGGATTATAACCACAAATATCGCCATGAAAAGTGAGGTGTCAAAGGAAATTTGAAAATTCATTTTCTCGGAAACTACGCCCGAGCACCAAAAACAAAGGTCAGATTCGTGTTCAGGGACCCCGAAAATAGGGGGGTAGCCAAAATTAAAAAAAAAATCGGGGCAGACATACACCGCGGGAAACTGTACTTACCGGTTATTATAAAGTTTAAACATTATTGTTTATGATTTATGTAATTGCAAAGGCAACACTGGCAACAGGCAAAAGCAGAATTCGAAATGGAGAACTTTGTTGGTTAAATTAAATTGATTCGAAACTTGTTCCATCTCGAAAATGTTTTCAGGAACAAACGAACAAAAAATGTTTAGGTTAGGACCTCGGCGATCGAATCAAGACGGTTTTTCGTCCGAATCTCGCACTAAAACATCGCAATTACACTGCATAACACTTTAGCATGTTCAAATTCCACTTCTGATAACTGTGGGAGGCCTTTTGGGCGTGGTAATCATAATAAAAATCACATTTTACTTGCTTTATTTCATTTTCTAACAACTCTTCTTTAACTCTTCTCTCTTTTTTGGCACAAGCGTGGCGGGAATATTTAAACATTTGAATTCAACTGTTGTTATTTACCACATTATTATAATAGTCAACTTTGGAAAATAAAGCTTTTTTGACTGATTTTGAACAAAACAGAAAACATAATATACGGATCAACAAAATGGCATGGCCCATATACTTAGTTTAGCATTGAGCCTACAGGGGGCGTATTTCTTATATTCAATCGCGTATAGACTGAATTGCTGGGTCCCCTTATTTTAAAGAGTCCCTGTATTTGACAAACCAAAACGCGGCCTACCTACCCAAAAGCGACTGTAACTGTACCTGTTCAACAAAACTCGGAGCCAGAAGGTTTATCGGCACAGTTTTTTGTAACACATAACGGTATGCACCCACTTAAAGGGTAAACGCGCCCTTTTATTGGTTAACGACACCCCGGTTACCTACTTTCTCAAAAATTTACTTGAAAGTCTATGAGGCAATCTCCCACATGGTTTTTTCTTTACCTCATGGTCATTACTTTTATGCAAAACTAATTTAAATCTGATGATGACATTGACTGCAACCAAAAAAAAACCATCTAATTGGGTAGAAGAAGAGCAAATTCCGACATCCAAATAAAAAAGCGTCCTCTACCTAATAAACCGTGAAAAAAATCGTCTCTCACCCTTTGAGGCAAGACTCGTATGCAGATGGAGACCATTATGCAAAAAAATACCCGACTATAGACGCCCCGCCGCGATATGTAAAGACAAGGAGCAAGGGTTAAATGCCTATCTTCACGGGGTATTCGTCCTAATCCCTTGGCGGCCGTTTTTCTGCATACGCTTTCGATTTTTTACAACGCCATTTGAAAGCGGCGGTGATTTTTTACACGAGTAAGTGGTCCGGGAGGTTTTTTTTTCTGTGGGAAGATGAGTTCCGGCTTTTTTGCATATTAACGTACGTTTCCGTTTTAATTTTTCAGTGCACGGTCACCAACAACTATTTTGGATGATATACGCCGTTCAGATTCGATCCGGAACACCCAAGTAAAATTTTTGGAAAATTATTTTCAATTAAAAATCAGGAATCAAGTTTTACAGAGTAGAATTAATACCAGCACCTTCACCAAAAGTCTGAAATATTTCAAATTAAATAACCACTTATTATTGCAAATAAAATAAATGCTGGAATAAACTACTTAGGTACCTATAGTATTGCTAAAGTCACTTGAAACAGCATAAAAACTCTAATTGGCGTCACAAAACGAATATAGCACATAAGCGTCACGCAGTTTTCAAAAATATACATATTCTACAAGCAACAGAATATTTCACTTTTAAGGTTGTTTTAAGGTTGTCGTCAAACACAACGTAAAGGTTAATGCACTATATAATATTGTCAAAAGGTCTCTAAAAAGCCATATCGATTATAACTATTTACGCAAGTATATCCTAAGATCTGTGAAATTATGCCACGGCTATCCACCGCATTTCGCTGCACAAGTGGCCAGCCGTCGAACAGTGCAACCCATGCAAGTATTGGTGTTATTATATTAGGCGAGCATGCAGTCACTTGTTTTTACTACAATATCTGTCTTCTCTGTCTCCTTCATGTCTTTTTACTACCGATACCAGGTTCGGTTTAATATGGTTAAAAAAGTGTTTTGTCTCGTATTTTATTGCCGAGGCGCCTGTTCTCGAGCTACCCTGGTAAAATATGAATGAACTCACTTGGAAAACAGTGATATACGGGGCGCGATCTATTTCACGGCATTTACCACGCTCTGCCACTGGCAAAAATACCAGACTTATCAGTATAAATCACCCGTATAAAATTCAAAGCTTTTTTTGCGGTCGACGTCGACCTAGTCAAAGAGGCAACCAATAATAAGAAAGCGAGCGTAGCGATTTGATTGGTCGGCGTTTGGGAGATCCATGGAGCAGGTGTCGACTTGGGCCAGTTAGTCCAGTACAACCAGTGCCGTGTGTATACATTTTTGTGTGGTGTTGTTTTGTGTGAAACAATAGTATATGTCATTACGAGTCTGGAAATAAAGATTTTTCCGTGCGCGCGTGACAAATTCCCGTGTGAGGCGCAGCCGAACACGGGAAGTCATGCAAGCACGGAAAAATCTATTTCTGGACGTGTAATGACCGATATTTTTTATTATACTTCTTTGAAAACGGAAACTTAAAACATTTTATCGGCATATTATAATAAATTTAATTGGCAAAAAATAAACAAAGCAGACAATATAGTGTTCGGTATGTATGATGTGTTTCCATGGTTACTCTCAAATTATTTCAAAGGTGCTTTGTTGTAAATGAGTTATTGTCAGATAAGGTGAATAAAACGTCAAAAATATTACAGAAATGTATCTAAATATTGAAACACTTACGAATTAAAATACAAAATAGGTACATGTTAAATATCAGAGAGCATATAGAGTTTCTTAAATTTAGTTTACTTTGCTGTATATTTCTATTTTAAAGCCATTATATTCGGTATTTTTATTCAGCGCCCGGAAAGTTTTTCCATGCGCTGTTTCCGTGCGCTAGCCCGAAAAACCCCATCTTTCATTATTGCTAAAACATATGAAAATAAGGTGTTTTCAAAGAAGTATAATAAAATAGTATATTTCATTACGAGTCTGGAAATAAAGATTTTTCCGTGTGCCCGTGACAAATTCCCGTGTGAGGCGCAGCCGAACACGGGAAGTCATGCGAGCACGGAAAAATCTATTTCTGGACGTGTAATGAACGATATTTTTTATTATACTTCTTTGAAAACGGAAACTTAAAACATTTTATCGGCATATTATAATAAATTTAATTGACAAAAAATAAACAATGCAGACAATATAGTGTTCGGTATGTATGATGTGTTTCCATGGATACTCTCAAATTATTTCAAAGGTGCTTTGTTGTAAATTAGTTATTGTCAGATAAGATGAATAAAACGTCAAAAATATTACAGAAATGTATCTAAATATTGAAACACTTACGAATTAAAATACAAAATAGGTACATGTTAAATATCAGAGAGCATATAGAGTTTCTTAAATTTAGTTTACTTGGCTGTATATTTCTATTTTAAAGCCATTATATTCGGTATTTTTATTCAGCGCACGGAAAGTTTCTCCATGCGCTGTTTCCGTGCGCTAGCCCGAAAAACCCCATCTTTCATTATTGCTAAAACAGATGAAAATAAGGTGTTTTCAAAGAAGTATAATAAAAAATTATTGGTTTGCTTTAGTTTGAATTATTTCGAAGTTTACTTTATTCTTTTTTAGAGCATTTAAATAAAATTTGTATAATATTATTAAGGGCCGCGCGCCATCTAAGACTCGGTCTTGTTTTTACGCTGTAAGTGACTTCATTTTTACCATAATTACAAGTTTTATTTTCTAATTTGGTAAGTATCTTTTGTAAATTCGTTCAGGAGAATACGTAAAAATTATGACAACAGAGGTGTAGGTACTGTACGCGTGTACTTTTTACCAACGACCAAAAGTTGCTGACCCCCTGTCCAAACTTCTGGCGTGTATCGCAATTAACCCCACGTATATCCTGAGACAGAAAAAAACTCGATTTCCATACGGTTTTCGCCATCCCCTAACCATTCTCACGGTGCCAAAAACGCTGCAACAAAAGCGACGAGCCCATCATCTATCTTCCATTTGTTTAATCTGAGATTTGCATACGCCGTAGCGCTGCTCAGATGAGGCCCATAGTCTTCCGGCGACCCCTTTTGTGTGTCTCACGGGGTGGACAGGTTTCTAATGCCCGTACCGCATGCACGGATGCGAATAGGTTTTTTTTCCGGCAAGGGCACCACAAAAAAAGTTAACCCTTTAACGTTTTTCCGAGGTTTTTTTTGGCGCGGTGATGCGGCGGAATTTTGGGGTGCAAGCCGTTTGTTTCACGGGTTTAGAAATGATAAATGAGCAAGCAATATGCAAATGCTCGATGGAATAACGTGTGGAGTTAAAGGCGTTTCGAGTTTTGTTTTTTGTTTGGTGTCAAAAACAATCAAAAATATTCTGACATATACATGTAGGTATGTAAGTACATCATTCAACAGGGGAATCATAAGATAAAGGAATAACTTGCAATGTATGTATGTATGTATGTTTAGGTCAAATCTTGCAAGCTGAATTAGAACCACTTCCTGACATCCGATTCAGCTGAAATTATGCATACACCTTTAGTTCCGGAGACAATACAATATGCGATACTCAATATTGTAATACTTTCAAAATGGCCACCGCTCCAAGATGGCGGTTGATGTATTTTTGTCAACCCCCTTAATGAAAGGGCGTGAAAAGTAGAAAACGAAAAAGTTAGTGACATCACACTAAATTCAATATGGCCGCCACTCCAATACGGCGGATTACATTTTCTTTTCCCTTAATATGGGCATTAAATGAAAGGGCTTGAAGAGTAGAACTAAAAAGTTGAAAATAAAATTAACAGTAAAAAAATATTTTTAAAAACAAGCTTTTATTTAAATGCTCTGAAAAGAAGAAAATAAACTTTATAATAAATCAAACCAAGGCAAACCCATAATTTTGTTACATTATACAACTGTAGGTATATGAAATAAAAGCTTGTCGCGAGATTTTCGTGTGTAATTTCTTTTATAGAAAAGTACATTTTCTACTTAAAATTACTTTCAAGATTATTATCGGGACAAGCTTTTGAATCATATATAATGTAACAAAATTATAGGTTTGCCTTGGTTTGATTTATTATAAAGTTTATTTTCTTCTTTACAGAGCATTTAAATAAAAGCTTGTTTTTAAAAATATTTTTTATTTATAATTTTATTTTCAACTTTTTAGTTCTACTCTTCAAGCCCTTTCATTTAATGCCCATATTAAGGGAAAAGAAAATGTAATCCGCCATGTTGGAGCGGCGGCCATATTGAAAGTATTACAATATTGAGTATTGCATATTGTATTATCACCGGAACTAAAGGTGTATGCAAAATTTCAGCTCAATCGGATGTCAGGAAGTGGTTCTAATCAGCTTGCAAGATTTGACCTAAGCATACATAGGTACATACATACATTGCAAGTTATTGTCAAGATATTTACCAGTGGCCCTTCGTCGATAGACACCCTGTATATGTATAAACATTGATGCGATGAGATGTTGCAATATAATATTAATTATGGCGGAAATCAATAATTATTATCATTATTTCGATAAAAAATACTGACCATGGGCAAAATTATAATCGATCGTATTTTAAGATATCGCATAATTTTTTCAAGTAATTTATTAAATGTTTATAAACATTATCCTGTCATTTCTCACCACAAAACCTTTTGTCACCAAACGAGGTTATACCGACAAAACATTAAAGTTAGGTTTGTCAAACCCTCAGAAACAAAACACAAGAATCTAGACCGAAAAAAAAACATAACCTTAAACCTTGCAACTAAAATGATCAAAAATGTATATTCTTGTATAAGCTTTGAATATATAATCCCAGGAAGGAGTCAAAGCTCTATGTGTATTGTAAAATACGTGATAAGGAAATCGTCCTGAGTAGTAACTAAGTTTTGACACAATATTTTGATATCTGATAGGTGTCAGTATGTGGTAGTTACATACATTTTCGAGTTATTATGCTTAGCTTAGCTGTGCGGCTTGTGGCACTTCCCCGATCGCCAAAACTAACATGTTTGAGGATAATAATCGATCGGTAAGTAATCTTGTAATTTAAATTAAGTTTTGAGGCCATGCACCAAAGTGGCATAGGCGTTTGTGTAGGTACCTACTTCTTCATAATTGGAAATTTAAAATTAGAATTGCCGTATTATCAAGGATCCCTAAACTTAAAGACATAAACATGCCTTAGCGCTGGCAACACTGCAAACGCAGCTAACTCCGTGAAAATGACAAAAATATTTTGTTTTTGAACAATAAATTTTTTAATAAACTTATCTAATTTTGTCGCTACAACGCGTCGTTGTCTCTAGAAACTAAATAGTTGTAGTGATAACAGCAGTAATTATTGTAATGAGAAGCCTCAACTTAAATCGGCAAATCGCAGTATGTTTTTTCACGAACCATTACACTAATGAATGTTAGAAAAAACAATTGAAAACCCTGTCAACATGCTAACACAATCGATTGATATAGGGAAATTATTATCGTATTTTCTATACGCAGTATACAGGGTGTCTAGTTTTAAATACACAGTGTGGTCATTTAAGTGTGCAACAGATGGGACTTTTTTGTTAATTGCATAACCAAAATACAGATATTGCCGAAAGTTGATGCATGTTCAATAATCATATTAGGTTGCAAGTTAAACAGCATACAGGGTAGGTAAAAAAATATAAAAATTGTACAAGAGTAAAGTACCTACCCTTATTTCAAAAAATTCAGCAAAAGGTTATTAAGAAAAGTTGTTTAGAATTAAAATTTATGCCTAAATACCAAAACATAGCCTCCTAAGAAAAAAAGCTTTTTTCCTCAATTAATTTCCAGTTTCTTAATAAACATTTAAAATACAAATTTTGCACCTTAAATGAGAGTTTTTTAATATACACATTATCATTACTAATGTTTTACCTTGGTCAGAAGAAATTTTCCGAAATTTTAAAGTTTTGTTTAATATCGTTGCAACAAGCATGAAGTTTGCGATTCCCTAAAAAATTAAAAATTTAAGTTAATTTTACAAATATGCTTGAATTCGAACAAAGTTATGAGAAATAGATTGAATTGTGATTGATTTATGAAATTGTTTAGGGTGAATATTAAAACAATTTTTTTTAGGAAATTATTAATGTTTTTCAAAAAATATATATTCTTTTTTTAGGAGGCCATGTCTTGTTATTGAGGCATAACTGTTAATTCTAGACAACTTTTTTTAATAACATTTTGCTGAATTTTTTGAAATAAGACTTTACTCTTGTACAATTTTTATATTTTTTTACCTACCCTGTATGCTGTTTGACTTGCAACCATTCTAAGTGCGCCTAATATGATTATCGAACATGCACCAACTTTCGGGAATATTTTTATTTTCGTTGTGCAATTAATAAAAAAAAATCCCATATGTTGCAAACTTTAAATGACCACACTGTATACAAATCAGGACAAACCAAAACCTCCATATGTCACATTTGAACAAAAAAATATACAGGCAGTTCCATTCTGAAGGGCCAAATAGCCAAAAATTATTGTTATCTAAATGTTATCCAAATAGTCAAAAATTGTAATATATTTCCATGATAAAAAATCACCCTGCACCACACAAATATATCAAACTAATTGGGTTATTATGTCCCTCCAGACTTGCTATTAAAATTCGAACTAATTTAACCATGTATTCAGATCAGATCTGTAACATATTCACAGTCAGGTGGACCGATTACCGATTCATTTCTTATTAACATAAGAATTCCGCATGAAATTCGATACTAACTACGTTTTTTTTGCGTCTCCTAAAAAATACCGAGCAAACT
The DNA here is from genome assembly GCA_963920635.1 of Pseudeuparius sepicola. Classification (NCBI taxonomy): domain Eukaryota; kingdom Metazoa; phylum Arthropoda; class Insecta; order Coleoptera; family Anthribidae; genus Pseudeuparius; species Pseudeuparius sepicola. The sequence goes on from OY987307.1 coordinate 30,586,498, forward strand.
GGCGACGCAATTTTTTATTCTAACGTATCTTTTTTGGTCTCCGGATTTTTTTCACACGGGACTTGGTTCATCATCTATCTTCTTGGATTGTTTAACGTGCTTAATAAGCATATTTGCCACTTGAGGATTTGCATAAGTACCACCTTAGGGCTGCCAGTGTCAACGGGATAGGTACACCAGATTATGCAAATCCATCAGATACCCTCAGGCTACACTTCCAACATTATAATTATACATTATCCATATCTACACATCTTGCGTTCTGGTTTTCGGGACTGCGAAATTGTTGCAATCACAAACGACTTCAATTTCAAGCCATGAACGTGCGTGTGGCAACGTCGCGGCGCTGCGGTAAAACGTGTATAATATGGAGTCAAACTTCTACACTTTTTTTAAATGCTGTGGCGTCTTCCCAACTAAAAAAAATGGTGCGTTAGCCTTCAAGGCGGTAACCCTTTAAACCTGCAAATTAGCCGGACTGATGGTTTCGGGGCCAGCGGTGCAGATTTTAGTACCAGTAGTCCATTCGTTTCGAATTTATGACCCAGCGCGTGTAAACTCTTTCGGATTGTCCATTAGTTTCTCGTTTTAAAACAAAAGGAAAACGGTTTTATGAGCTCGAGGGGTCAGAGAATGACGCTACCAACTCTAGACGATGTATGCAAATGATCGCTTGCGGATGGAATGAGATTTAAGGCGTTGTTTATTGTTTGCTGGCCATACAACAAATAATATGCCCCATATAGCATCTAATATTTTTTGAATATGCAAAATAAGTTCCTAATGTGCAAAAAATATTCCTCCATATTTATAAAACGTCGCTACAATATTTTACGAAATATGTTCAGTAACTGCACATAACCAAGATATTTGTTAATCGCAGATACAAATAATATTTCCACAATATCTTGTGTAACATATTCCTACTTGTTCTCTGTTCCTAACTTTAGTGGCTCTATAAATATTTACAAATTGAACATTTAACTTAAGTACATTACAGGCACGTTCACCTTAGGAATGTGCAATTTTGGAATATTGCTGGAACATACTAAATAGTATATTCATACAGCAAATATCTTATGAATGTTCACAAATGGTTGTATACAAGACATTCACGATATACTTATCTCGAGTGGCAATAACTGGAATATCATGACGTCAACGAGATTCTAGCTTACACTATGTTAGGTAATATTTCCAAGTACGTCGATGGCTCGGTTGGTCAGAGCGTTGAACTTGTAAATCGATGGTCGTAGGTTCGAACCCTGCAACTGGCGTTATCGTTTTTTTTTTTTATTTTATAATATACACGTGAATATTAAATGGATACATATAGGACACATAAAAGTGCTTCTGAAGTTTTCAAATAAATATTTGTGGAACATACATTCAAGATATTTGTGCATATTTATAATACGTGAAATAGTACCTTCAAAAGGCGAACACCTGAATGTTGCCTGAATGTTCAGGCACAACTTATCTTTCAATCGGAGAACCAAAAAAATTACGGCAAATACTAATAACAGTCACATACGATAATAAAAAAATAAATAAAAATCCTCCACCTAGAAGGCTTTGAAACAACGAAACCAACTCCTTGTCATTTGTCACAACTCCCACTGTATCATTTAGTTAATAATTTGTATTATTAGAAATTGAGAGTGCATTTTCAAATGACTACAATTTTAACATGTTAACATGTTATATCTTGTATCACAGAAATAGTGAAGAGGCCGAACGAATGTATTGTGCAATTAATAAATGGCAAAAGTTATTAGTTTCATTGGCTTAAAGCATTCTTCTCACAATAATTAGAAAAAGCGAAGAATTTACTCCAAAACACAATGCGACACTGTTTGCTGTAAAACAACAGAGGAGAACACTAACCAGACAGGGCCGTATTTAAAAATATTAAGTTTTCGAAGTAAAAATAAACTGTAAGTTAAATTAATTGTTGACAATGCTGATTAATATTTAGACTTCTTATTATTAAATACAGGGCCGCATTAGAAAAATATGAATGAAAAAAAAAAGGAATTTTGAGTATAATTGTCTCAAAACAATTTAAAAATATTTCGGGTCATACATCATGGTATTTGCAATGAAAAGTGCTTTCAAAATCTGTAAAAAAAAACAGGTCCGTATTTAAAAAAATAAAGTGGAATATGATCTCTCAAAAACGAAATGTTGTAGAACAAATCTAAAAACGCCATCTTAAAGCCCGTTAAAAAGTGCCACAAGAAAGTGTTTCTTTTTTCCTATCTGTGATAACAACTTCAGAAAAAATAAAATCGAAAACGCAAAATTTCACTTTTTTCAAAATAACTCAAAAACGAAAAAAGATATTAGAAACCTGTTTGTACCATTTTATTGACCTTAGAAGTGCGTAACTTTTTCCCCATTTAACCGTTGTTCTACAGAGTATCTCACATAAGAGTGAAACAAAACTATAACTTCTTTAATTTTTAACCGACCAGAACGAAATTTTTACCACTTGTTGTTGTTGTTTCACTCTTAAGTCTCGCCGTTTGCAAGATCAAGATCCCCATGCTGTTCATTCTTATCCGGGACACATTGTATACTGGACCAACTGTCTCCTATCTACAAAATAGGAAATTTAGAATGAAAATACACGGCCCTAATGATCCACACGTTGCAACTCGTTAGCCAGCAGAAATAAACCGTTTTTTAGGCGGCATTTTTTCCGTATAATCTTCACTTCGCGTCGGGGCACATGTGGCCGAATCTGTCGACCAGATGAGTGTTCGAGGCCTGTAGGGGAGATACCGGGCGGTTCCCTTTATAGAACGCACGATAAAACGCATAAAAAACACAACGAAAAAGACCGTAAACGGCTTTTTTCAACGCGGATGAAGAGAAAGTGAGAAGGCGCAGGTTGATACCTAACCTCGCGGCCATCTCGTGTCATTTTTCGCAAATACTAATATGTCTTAGCAGTCCGAAGGGGCATTCAAAGACTGCTCTCGAGATTTGCATAGAATTATGCAAAGTGGATTTTTTCGCATCTCTTAATGTATGCACTGCTCCCTTAGTTCTACGTATGCAAACAACCAGAATAGACAAAACCGAAGATAGATGATTCTCCTATTCATACCTCTCGTGAGAACGGAGGTAAGAGAATGGCCGTAAAAAAAATTAAAGGGTTGGGGAGTTTTTTTTTGAGTTTTCGAACTAAGGTTCTCATAGGGCCAGTATGCAAATGACTGGCGCTTTTTTGTTTTCGTGGGGTCTTGATTTGGGTATTGTTTCTTGAGGGGAGCACATTTAATCTTCACATTGCTTGCCAAAAAAGTGTTCTAAAGATATTTTTACAAGCTTTCATTTAACTTGCAATGTTTGTTTAGGTCAAATATTGCAAGCTGAATTAGAACCACTTCTTGACATCCGATTGAGCTGAAATTTTACATACATCTTTAGCTGGTGACAATATGCAATACTCAATATTGTAATATTTTCAAAATGGCCGTCGCCACAAGATGGCGGATGATGTATTTTTTGTCAACCCCCTTAATATTGGTATCAAATGAAACGGCTTGAAGAGTAGAAAACGATAAAGTTGGTGACATCGCAGTAAATCCAATATGGCGGGCGCCCCAAGATGGCACATTACCTATTTCTTCACAACCTACTTGTCATGGGTACAAAATAATAGGGGAAGTGACGTCATACTAAATCCAATATGGAGGATGCCCAAAGATGGCGGACTAAATTTCTTTACCATCCTCCCAACATGGGAATCAAATAAGTATTAAAAAGCACAAAATAAAATTAATATTTAAGCCATGTACTAAAACGAATAAAATAAGTTTAGGTTTTCGTTAAGATAATTCGATGCCAAATTGCGACAAGTTTTTGTAAATAAAAAGATTGTCGCGGGAATTGATTGTTTTTGATTTACAAAAACTTGTCGCAATTTGGCATTGAATTATTATTATGAATGATAAAAAGTTTTTTTTATGATTAAAAGCTCAGTTGTGAACATTTTTACAAAAACCATTATCGGGTTAGTGCAATACAATATAAAATATCATTCTAGGTATCAACAAATTCAATTCAAAGATTGCCCTTAAAACAAAGCACTTGCCACGTCACCCCAGCATTCTCTATAAGGGGTGCTGCCTCTTTTGTGATTTCCTTTCACCCCTTTCTGTATGTATAATAAGCCTTATACCGTCCGAAAAAAAAAACTGAGTGTTCGTTAATTTTTTTTCCGAAGCTACCCGACTCTTTTTTTATCGCAGTAAAAAACAGAGAGCATTTGCATAGCGAGGGCTTAGATACGGTTTTGTTCTTTTTTTATGTTTTTTTATCTCTTACCTGTAATTTTCAGGGTAGGTATAGCATTAGGGTGTATAGGTATGGTTACTAACCGTTTTGCTTTTGATATAAAGAAGTAAAAGAAAGTAAACGACAATAGAAAATAATTAAAAAGTGTCAGTTTTGTTCGTAATTTATCATCCAATTGCGAACAAATTCTACATTTTCTAAGTCGTGTGAACATCAAGATAAAAGCGCAAATAAAAATGCCTTCTCACTTTCAATGGCGGTTAAGGTGTCTATTTAAAAATAAACTCGACACATTCCGAGGTTCGAACTTCCTAGTGCCCACCGCGGTAGCGTCATATAAATAACCTTAAAAAAAAAGCGAGAACGGGGCTCTTTATTTGGTCTACTGTACCGCCATATGTGTGTAGGATTCTGAGAACTTCTGGCGCGAATGTAGCACTTGAAAATGTTATGGTGCTGCCGTGACCCACGTCTTAAACGATCTAGATATCGGTGGTTTATGTTTTTTCGTTGCTAATTGTTTTGTTTTAATCGAAGCGTCGCGCATTTTTTAACAACATATTAAAGACCCGAGCATGACGTCATATTTCATTGTTGTTTACGGACTGGGGTGGCGCCACTCGACGAAACAAATGGCGACTTATTATAGGTTATAGGGGGGTATTCTGGGGTTGTTGGTATGTCAGTTACTGACGTTTAAAATGTCCCAAATTTTAAATATCCAGCAACATGAAATTTCCATGCACATGAAGAAAATGGTATGCACACTGCACAGACCGTTAGGTGAATTGCAGAAGAATAAACACTATTTTGGAATTATGGGATGATCAGATCAACCAGCTGAAGAACCGAAAATTCTAGATATTATTTTAGAAAAGTATTTTGTAACGTATGCAAAAATGAAAATAAAAATTTTGTTTATAGCTCCAAAGCGAACCAATAGTCCTCCATATAAAGAAGAAACTGAAAAATCTAATGCGTTTTATGCTTACTTACACTACAACTAGCCATAGACTTCATTTCAAACCAAAAGGTACCAAATACTCTTGTTTGCTCTTTAGATTCGCTTTTCTTAAGAAAATGTATGGAAATATGCCATGTGAACTTGTCAAATTAGAGGGACATAACAAATATTTTATTTTATTTTGGATATTAAATTCGTTGTAAAAGACACATTTGCATATTTTTATTTTATAAAAAATTCTGCAACAATGGTGTTTTAACATTAAACCACCGTGTAAATTTGTTTCGTCGTGTGGCGCCAGTGGCGATCGCTTGAAACAGCGCTATATGCACAGGTCTTTAATATAGTGTTGGTCCAGCTATTACCTATAAATAGACTGGAACCAATGACGTCAGAACCTATAGACAGGTTTGTTTTGATAAACGCTTGACGCCCAGAACTAATCACAATCTAAGCGCTCCATCAAATTATTCCGAAAATGTCGCTAGATTGTCAGAAATTGCCCCTTTTTGTCGAGCCGTAGCGAACTTATTTCGACTCTGGGCTCGGAGGCTGGCGTCGTTAGACCATCCCCCGAGTCTTCAGGTGAGGTTCCGATGCTTCCGGCGCCCCCAAAACAAGAAAAAACATGCGTTATCTCAGTGTGATTCTGGAGGAACTATAACCGGGAATCACCGGGTGTATAGTTGGTTGATGGTTGACTTTCTGTCTTTGTTTGCAGCATGTTTTTAGAGTAGTGTGGATATATTTAATCTTGGAGTCAAAATAAAGGGCATTTTAACAATGGGGCACCACGTCTATAGGTTTTGACGTCATTGACTGGAACCAATACGTACATCAATTGACAGTTGTGTGTGTGAATAGAGAATTGTCACGATTGATACTTTTCGTACGTAAATCGACCAGCTGAATCGATTTAGCACTGACTGACTTTTGAAAATGGAGATTTCGCCAAGAGAAAAGTTGGCATTGTCAAGAAATAAAATCAATACATATTTATAAACACTTTCTTCACGGCAATTTTGTAAAGTGTTCTAATAGATTTGAAGTAGTTTGACGTCATATTTAAGTACGTTTCAACAAGACACCGCGTCTGGTATGATTCTCTAAAACATATGGTTCTTTGCGCTACGTTTTTTAATGACATAAAAAGTTTGAAGAGGCATACTTATTTTTTATACCAGTACGTAATAAGAAATAGCCACTGAACTTTTAGGAAAAAAAGTTTCAGACTGGATATAAAAAGAGTTATAAAATAACAACGATATATAGGAATAGATAATTTGTTTACAGTGGCATGTCTCAAATTCAGTCTTTTCTATTTTGTAATGCATAATAAATAGTTTTTTGATAGACTTATATATCGTATACCCTGTATTTGCTTTGAGATACTTATATTTACAAAATAACTCAAATCGTATCAAAAAACTGGAAACCTTGAATGTGTTAACAATAACATCTTTTTAAAATCATGAAACAAAACAAGTTGCCTTTATATAGTCCTTATATATGGTTGTACAATAATAATAATAATTTGATTGATTCAAATAGACTTAATATTATTTTAATCAGGAACAAAAAATTATAAGCTGTTTTCTCTTACAAATTAACTGACGTAACGCCTACTAATAATTTGTGATTTAGTTAACAAGGTTTTTATGTCTTCGAATTTGTTAAATTAGGTAAAAATGTGAATAATTAATAATATAAATAATAATAATTAGAAACGATTTAAACTGCTCATGTACATTTTGTTTTTTCGTATCATTTTCAGCCGATGAATACTTCATTAGGGTTGTATTTAAATTAAAAAACTTGTCAAATTGACACCAATCAACAGATTATAATAAATCAGATGCTTAATTATTAATATTAAGTTATAATAATTTTAAAAATGCCTTTTAATGAAAATTGGCACCTAATTATTATGTTTTTGTTTTCGTGTTAACGTTGCTCTGAAAAACATTTTTAATTCGAAATTGTTAACTTTTTTCTTCTTCTACGAACACTATGCAAAATTTGCGTATAATAATATGTGTTCTGGATGTAAGGTCATTTTATTACATTAGATGTTAATAGACAGTGTATACTTGGTCGCCGAAAAGTATAGTGTGCAGCTCGTACAAAAATACACTTGCCACACCATCTTTCCATTACTTTTTACATATTATGTTAAACTGATATTTACTCACATCTTGGTTCCAGCCCATGTAGTGCGACACCGCAGGGTCCATGTGCTCCGCCATCACGCTCATCCAGTGGACGAGGCCCTGTGCCCCCCCTTGGGGGGCCCCCGGGGCCCCGCCGGGTCCTTGGGGACCCCCAGGTTGGCCGCCCTGCGCGCTGCCGTCCCCCCAGCCGAACGCCTTCTGAAACACAGGAGAAGATCGTTACAGACATCACCATAGACTTGGTGCTTTGGAAATGTCACTTGGTGTTCAATTCGCGGTTGGTAAGATCAAAGATTAGGCGCAAAGGGGGGAGGATGGGAGAAGATCGTCGCGGACGTCACTAGGGACCGCTTGGCGGTCTTGGAAATGCACTTGGTGCTTTGTAAATATCACTTGGTGTTGAATTCGCGGTTGGTAAGATCAAAGATTAGGCGCAAAGGGGGGAGGATGGGAGAAGATCGTCGCGGACGTCACTAGGGACCGCTTGGCGGTCTTGGAAATGCACTTGGTGCTTTGTAAATACCACTTGGTGTTGAATTCGCGGTTGGTAAGATCAAAGAATAGGCGCAAAGGGGGGAGGATGGGAGAAGATCGTCGCGGACGTCACTAGGGACCGCTTGGCGGTCTTGGAAATGCACTTGGTGCTTTGTAAATATCACTTGGTGTTGAATTCGCGGTTGGTAAGATCAAAGAATAGGCGCAAAGGGGGGAGGATGGGAGAAGATCGTCGCGGACGTCACTAGGGACCGCTTGGCGGTCTTGGAAATGCACTTGGTGCTTTGTAAATACCACTTGGTGTTGAATTCGCGGTTGGTAAGATCAAAGAATAGGCGCAAAGGGGGGAGGATGGGAGAAGATCGTCGCGGACGTCACTAGAGACTTCTTGGCCGTCGCGGCGGGGCATTTGGTGCCTTGGAAATGTCACTTGGTGTTACCTGCTCGAACTCCCTGTCCTTGGCGAAGAACATGTTCTTGTAGACGTTGGTCTTGTCGTCGCTGTTGCTGGCCATGACGGCCTTGGCCAGCAACGTCTTGTAAAACTGCGTGGGCAGCAACAGCTGGTTGTTGTTGTAGCTGTCCAGCTTGTTGACGATGTCATTGTATTTCAGGGTGGGCTTATACAGGCTGAGCGGTTCGTTATTGTTGCCGACGGTCGCACAGGAATCGCTGGACGAATCGCTGTCCATGGCCGCCTCCGGTATAGGTCGTATGGCCGACGTCATTTTGGGGGTTACGGTTATCGATTCGGACATCGAAAAGCGGTATATAGAAAATATTAATCGTAGGGTATAAAATTATATATTATATTATATATTTTCTTAAGTAGCTAGGAACTTTAGTTTTGGTTATTATGCACTGCTTGTGTAGAGGAACTTGATTATATTGAGGTTATGTCGATGGCTAACCCATAGTAGGGTTAGGAAAAGCAATGTCCTTTTTTAAGGAAAAATTTTTCTCCGCATAAGTCTTTCACTGTTTTATTAGTCTGCAATATTAAATAAAATATGCTTTGTAATACCTACATATGGGGTGTTTCAGAAAAATTTAGCATAATTCAAGAGCAGATAGCACGTCAAAAATAAACATATAGTCTTTGGAGGTGCAGGGTGTTAAAGTGAATGTTTTTTTTTAGAAATAACATTTTATGCATTCGTGGAAATAATAATAATAATAACATACAGTGTGTCCACGGATGGACTTAACTATATGTACTTGTAAAATTTTTTTATTTTCAATTCTTCGAAAAAAGTCATTCTTCATAAAAAAAAAGTCTGCTTGTTCTTAAAATAAAATTGGCATGGAAAAAGTTGACATTACTTATAGGTACTGGGTGACCAGAAAATTAAAGAAACGTTAATTAGCATAAGAGTAAACTACCTCTATTTGTAGAGATAATGAAAAAAGTTAGAAAATTTGCTCAGCGTGGTAAGCTACATAAGTGTACAAAATTTCAAAGCGTTAGGCTTACTTTGATTTTTTGATTGTATTCTCTTTTTTTTGTCAAATAAATGGTTTTCTGTAAATAGTACGACAAAACTGTATTAAGAAAACTTCCCCAGAATGGAAAACTGCGCATGATGACAAAATTTTACGATTCTAGGCCTACTTTGTATTTTGGAAAATATTGGAGGAAACGCAAAGTGGGCCTAGGATTGTCAAAAAATTTTCCATCATACACAGTTTCCTATTCTGAGTAACTTTTATTTATAAGTTTTGTCTTACTACCTACAGAAAATTATTTAATCGAAGAAAAACAAGAAAAAAATCGAAGTAGGCCTAACGCTTTGAAATTTTATACACTTAAGTAGCTTACCACGCTGAGCAAATTTTCTTTATAACTTTTTTCATTATCTCTACAAATAGAGGTAGTTTACTCTTATGCTAATTAACGTTTCTTTAATTTTCTGGTCACCCAGTATAAGTAATGTCAACTTTTTCCATGCCAATTTTATTTTAAGAACAAGCAGACTTTTTATGAAGAATGATTTTTTTCGAAGAACCGAAAATAAAAAATTTTACAAGTATAGTTAAGTCCATCCGTGGACACACTGTATATTATTTTATGACGTTGTAACTGCCCAGAATTATTACCACATTTTTTAAAAACACCCTGTATACTGTCCTCCAGAAAGTTAGGGGGATTTTTTTATTAATGATTTATTTTCAAATTTAACGTTTATTTGAACTTTTGCTTTAAAAGAGGTGAAAAATAACCCATTCCTGTTTTGAGTCATTTTTAATTGAAATGTTAACTCTGTAAGATTAACATGCTCTGGAATCAAACAGATTTTTCTAACCTAACGTCTCTTCTCTGCCATTTCTGCTTAACCTACTAACCTGCCAGGAACTTCATATAACAAATTAAATTTCAAAATAAATCACCAATAAAAAAAATTCTCTCCTTTTCAAGTTTAATGTTTTTTCTTATGTTTTTTTTGTAGAAGCCGACTAACCCATTATAAAATCGAAAACTGTCTTTTATGAACCAAATTCGTCCACATTTCCGTTTCACATTTACAATTATTATTATTATTCAATGCAGCTTTCGAGGGTAACATTTACTTGGTAATTATTTACTTTTTTTCTACCTAAAACGCACAATTCTATAGCGATGTTATTTTAATAAATTAATATTATTTTGCACATCATTGCGCTGATGTCCGCATCAATTTTTAATTGAAATAAATTATTAATTTATTTTTTTCGTTTTTAATATATTTTGTAGCGCGTTCGCTTTATATTTATCCATGATTTAGTTTCCAACTCGGTGTACTTATTTAAAAGGGGGCGGGGGGTTGGGGGTATGCCCGGCGGTGCTCATTGGTTAGGGGGTGAGCCAAGAAAATCGAAAAATCCAACAGAACTTTATAAAAACAACCTAACAACATAACGAGAAAGAACAACCAACTATTATGACCAAACAACAGAAACATAGAAAGCATAGGCGAATATTTCATAAACATTACATAAATGTAATGTAATTTAGGAATAAGATATTATCTTCTAACCTTTGGGGAAGATTTTTTAAATATATCTATAGCAACGTACATGAACAGCATATTTTAGGCTATAAAGATAGTCAAACTCATCAGCTGACAACATGATACTTCAAAAACTGAACATGGCCGGACGTGTGGGAAGTTAATTGAGCGTATCCAAGTTTTACAGAGCAGAATTAATACCAGCGCCTTCACCAAAAGTCTAAAATATCGAATAAAACTTCAAGTTGAACAACCACTTATTATTTTAAACCATGATTATTTGGCTGTGCCGGTAACAAATAAAATAAATGCTAAAATAAACTACTCAGGAATCAGAAGTTTTATTTCATAATTTGGTTAAGTATCTTTGGTAAGTTCTTTCAAAATACATAAAAATTCCATTTTGGTGGCTAGGAGTATGAGTTAATTTTTTGTATAAAAATAGTTAATTAGGTATGTACCAAGGCACTAAAGTTTAACTTTTTATGACTCATGTAGAATTTAGTTGCCGAGGCCTCTGGCCGAAACAAATAAAGCACATGAGTCATAAAAAGAACTTCAGTACCGAGGTACATATTATATATTTTTAAATCGGAAAAAAATATTTTATTATCCAAAAAATAATCATAAGGGACCACTCGTCCATGAAACGACTGCGCGCGGCGTTGCTTGACTTTGACGATCGCCCTACCTAGGTCAAGTATGACGAGGCACGGCGCTTCCCAACAGAAACTCCAAACTGCTGCCTGTTGTACAGACTCCATGAAAAATAAATTGATATTCCCACTAAAATATTTATACTGAAAGATTGCGCTGCTATAGGTAACAATTTCGCAATGTGTACGAAAAGTTAAATGGGCCTTTATTGGCCGGGTTTTGAATATTTGGTCACTTTTGACGGGCGATGGCTCCGCGTCTGACATTTGATGTTTATATCTCGCCTACTTATTGAAAAAAATCGTACAATAATGGGCTACTTCAGTGCCGATTTCTGAGCTTTTAACGACGATTTTCAGACACTTTGTGACACTGGAATCATTTTACATAATAATTCTCAGAGTTGAATTATTTTAAAGTTAAAATGACAGTGTCATTCTTAGTATCAAATTTTCATACTGCTTTGATTATTCTCTGGAAAATTTGCTTGCAAGCCTATGGGACAATATCCTACATGTTTTTTTCTTCACCTTAGAGTCATCACTTTTATGCAAAACGAACTTAAATTTGATGATGGCATTGATTGAATAAAGGAACCCTAGTCCTATATGGTGACGTCAGAGCTCGTGGTCGTGCTCTGGTCCACTCTATACGCTAATTCATTTCAGGTTAATTAAAAACTTCTCAAATAACTGCAAATTAATTTTATATTATTATATATTTTAAAATAATTATTAAATGTGTTTTTGCACCGAAGCTGTATTCTGCGCGCTAATGTAAATAAAACATTTAATATTATAACAATATTTGACCGGGGTATTCGAATTATTAAAATATTTTAATTAAATTTTAAAAACCCATCGTTAAATGCATTCCGTAATTATTTCTATAAATTTATTAATATGCTATTTAAACACACGGCAAAGGCCCGAATATTAATTTTGAAAATATTATCAATGGGACCGCCCGAAGCGAATTATGAAAACCGTTTGTACATTTTCCATAAAAGGGATTAAAAGACTTGATTTAACACCACAAAAAAGCACGACTGAACTCCCAGGGTAACACTGTTGGCCCAGCACTCACAGTGCCGTTGAAAAAAGCAGGACAAGATACTGAAAGTGCAGCTGCCGCTTGCGCGGTCGTCTCAGGGATGGGTGACCGCCCTCTTATATATCTCTTTGAAGAGCCCGCGCATTTTTTATTTATGACATCAGAGAGATTTGTTTTATTAACCGACGTCAACAAAATATTGATTATAAAAAGTTGAACATAGTGCAACAAATTCCCTATAACAGTTGTGCATAGTTTGCGGCCTACTTTACGCAAAATCAACGCGTGGCGCGACCACGTGACTGCCATTCACGCCTACCGTGGACCAATTACAGCCGTGGCTGCTAATGAACAGGAACGGAACGCTGCCGGGGTAAAAGGGGGTAAAATTATACAGTGCCCGCCAAAAAGTCTGCACCATATGGTAAAAATTTTCAGTAAATAACTTACGGAAAATTTGTTTGCGGCATCAGGTTTTGCTTACTCTAGAACCAAAATGGATATAATCAAACGTCTCTTTTATATGTCAAATTTGACATTAATGAAAAAAATGTCCGAAAAATGGGCTTATTTAACCGAATTTCGAAAAAAGTCATAAGAAAAATATGTTTCTTTCGCAATTTTATACCCCTATGCAAAATTTCAAGAGCCTACTACGATTTTCATATTTTGGATATTATTGGATATAATTAATATTTTAAAATTTCTAGATATTTCTGATCAGATCAGCATGACAGAAATATTTGTGTGTTTTTACAACCATTTACTATAGAAAGAAGTTTGTAAATCGAATTTATTTTTTTATATGTAAAAATGAGATCAGTTTTGCACCCAGCGTGCTTCTTCAACAAGCCCTCATTTTAATTTGTTTGCAAAAAAAGGAAAAGAAGGATATTTCGACCGAAAACTAAGTATTGTGCAGTATGTATTCAGTCAATGAGTGTTTTAAATTGCATAGGATCGACTTTTATGGATTAACAAATATGGAAAAGGGCAACAAAGGGCAAAATATGAAAATCGTAGTAGGCTCTTGAAATTTTGCACAGGGGTATAAAATTGCGAAAGAAACATATTTTTCTTATGACTTTTTTCGAAATTCGGTTAAATAAGCCCTTTTTTCTTACATTTTTTTCATTAATGTCATATTTGACATATAAAAGAGACTACGACACAACATTTGATTATGTCAATTTTGGTTCTAGAGCAAGCAAAACCTGTTACCGGTTACAATTCGATTTGAGAACGTGCATGAATGTTTGTTGTTGTTAGGTTGACAGCAATGTTTTTTTTTTTCGTTTTGTGGACATCTAATCAATCTAATAATTTTAAAAATGAAAAAAAAATACTTAGGTTGATAGTAAATGTGAAAATGTCACCTTAATAATATTAATAATAATAATGATCAAAAAATATCAAAAATATCACTAGATTAACAGAGAAATATTATAAGCAATGATCTCAACAAAGTGATATAACAAGGTAAAATCCCATACTCAAACCCAGATCTATGAAAAAATATAAAAAGATATTAACAACTTCAAATAATATACACACAAAATGGACCTAATCAATAAAAAAACAACAAAATAATATCCAACTTCTTTAAAAAAGGCACACTTTATCTCGAAGCTTCCAATATACAGAAAGACCTCAAATACTACCTTCTGAAGCTTGTCAGAACCTTTAGAAGCTGAAGCAGTTGCTAGAAAACCACCACAATCTCTAGTCGTTTCTTGAACTCCTCCAAAAAACGGTTTACAACATAAGCTTTGTTTAATTCCAGCTTCACAACTTTGCTTACGGTAAGTTTATTCAATACTTGACTCCCAATGTTTTCATCTATCATGAATTTATGAATCTTCCAACGTATTTCAAAACTAAGACACTCAAAGACTGCAGGACCACAAAACCAACTTCTTGGAACTTGTTTGAAGCTTTGTTGGTACAACACGATCCGAAGCTAACTCATTTCAACCATACATCGACTTCCTTCAATCCTCGAGAAGACCTCAGAGACCACAAAGACAACACCCCGAAGCTGGGACAGTTGCTTTAGACCACCACGAAGCTTCCTGGTGGTGGCAAGTCTTCCGCAACACTCTCGTTCGCTTCTAATAGGTCCAAGAGGGAATCGACGCCGTTCAGAGTAAGTTCCTTCAATTCTCGAGAAGTGCGAAGACCACAGAAGCTGGTAGCTTCGTCCAAAACCCTCCCGACACACGCTAGACCACACAGGCGACATACTGAAGCTGAGGCTGTTGCTTTAGACCGTCCAGAAGCTTCCAAAGTGTGACAACTCTTCTGCAACACTCTCGTTCGCTTCTAATAGGTCCAAGAGGGAATCGACGCCGTTCAGAGTAAGTTCCTTCAATTCTCGAGAAGTGCGAAGAGCACAGAAGCTGGCAGCTTCGTCCAAAACTCTCCCGACACACGCTAGACCACACAGACGACACACTGAAGCTGAGGCTGTTGCTTTAGACCATCCAGAGGCTTCCAAAGCGTGGCAAGTCTCCCAAAACACTCTCATTCGCTTCTAGTGGAATCACTAGCTTCGCCAAGACGTTCAAAGTACGTTCCATCGATCTTAGAGGACTGCGAAAACCGCAGAAGCCGGCAGCTTCGCCCAAGACCCTACCGAGGCATGGAAGACATCCCGAAGCCGGGCTAGTCTTCTCCGGCGCCCTTATTCGATTCTAATAGTTTCCCCCCACGCACCACGTGGCCGCAATTAAAGCGCGCAACGCCGCGCCCGCCCGCCCCCCTCCCCCACTACCCCCACCACTACCCCTAATTGCTAATTAGCATCGCCCTCCCGCGCTTCGGCCGCGGCGCGTCGCGACGCCAGTAGTGCAGCTGCGGCGGTTGCACCGGACTGCACTTGCAAGCCGCAAGAACTGGGTCGTAGCCGGGCTTGGTGGGGTGGGGGGGGGGCAGGAGGGAAGGAAAAGAAAAGAAAAAGGGGGTGGGTTCGGGAAAAAACGCATAAGGCGCATATAAGGACGGGGCTGGCTGGCTGGCTGGCGCGCGGTATCGATCGCCGGGGGTGGCGGTGGGTGGTGCATCGAGGGAGGGAGGGGTGGGGGGAGTAGGGGGGCACCACGTGGGGGTGGGGGCGAAGGGGTAATTACGAGGGGGGGGTGGTGCGGTCAGCTGTTTGTTTGTTGTGACACTTGGCGAACGATGGATTCGTATGTCGCGTGGAGAATTGGTGGGGTGTCAGATAGCGTTCTAGCTTCAGTGTCGTAGTTTCGGATTTGAACATTTTTGAAGCACGACAAATCCAGTTCCTTATATAGTGTCTAGAATTTTCGTTATGCCTCTAAAACACATTAAATGTATTGTACAAGCTTCAACATATTCACTTGGCCATCAGAAGCTTCGAAAACATTAGTAGATGCATTCAGATCAGATGCAACTTTAGTTGTAACTTTAAAATGTCCTTAACATATCGTACAAGCTTTGATGGTATCAACTAGTTCCAAAAATGGTCGTTTATAAGCTTCAAGATGTTCAATTGATCATCAAAAATATTAGTAAATACATTAAGACCTTTTGTTAGAATATTGTAAACATGAATAAGCTTCAATGGTATCAATTAATCGCTTTCAAGCTTCAACATGTTTACTTGGTCATCACACCGCTCGAAAAACATCGGTAGGCATATCAAGAGCTAGTAAACCTTTCGTTCTAATACTGTAAACACGAACAAGCTTCAACTGTATCATTTAGTTCCAAAAGTAATAATTTACAAGCTTCAAAGTGTTCGCATGGTCATCAGAAGCTTCTAAAACATTAGTAGATGCATTCAGATCAGTTGCAACTTTCGTTGTAACTTTAAAACGTCCTAAACATATTGTACAAGCGTCGATGCCATCAACTAGTTCCAAAAATAATTGTTCACAAGCTTCAAGATGTTCAATTGATCATCAAAAACATTAGTAGATATATTAAGAGCAGCTGGAACTTTTGTTATAATATTGTAAACATGAACAAGGTTCAATGGTATCAATTAATCGTTTTCAAGCTTCAAGATATTCACTTGGTCATCACACCGCTCAAAAAACATCGGTAGACATATCAGGAGCTAGTAAAACTTTCGTTGTAATACTGCAAACATGAACAAGCTTCGACGATATCAATTAGTTCCAAAAGTAATAATTTACAAGCTTCAGATGTTCAAATGGTCATCAGAAGCTTCGAAATCATTAGTAGATCAATTCAGATCAGTTGCAACTTTCGCTGTAACTTTAAAACGTGCTAAACATATTGTACAAGCTTTGATTGTATCAACATGCACGAGCTTTGTCAGCATCGATTAGTATACAAGCTTCAAGACGTCCACAAGAGCAATTAGATCTTTCGTTGCCAGTCCACCAGTTTCTGAAACATGGGAAAATTCTTATAGCACACCAGCCATGTTCAGTAATTGAATCCAGCTTCACTAAGTTATCATCCGGATTAGGTACTTCTTATTCCTCGGCCAACTAGGACGTCGTATATTGCATCTTAAATGGGAAATCGCGGCGGGGACGCCACAGGATCCAGAGCGGAAAACAAATGAAGGTTGCGGTGGTCAAGCCTGTAATGAGAGAGTAGGGGAACGAGGAGAAGCGGGGGGTAAACTACCACGTGTTGATTAAGGGAGGGGGGGGGGGGGAGATTCGAATAGGACTGTTACCAGCAAGCGGTGAACTTTCCTCAAACTAATTTAAGAAGAGGAGCATCTCTAGCATAGTTTTTAAGGGATAGAGTTCGGAGGAATGGAGGATAGAGGATATAAGATGGGGTGCCCAATTTTTTAGATGTTTACTGAATATAGAGTAGGACCCATTGTTGGTTATCGTGGTGTTGATAATAAGTTGTAAAAAGCTTGTGTGTTGTATGATTGATGCCAAGACTTGTAGTAAAATGCACATTTTCTTTGTCATACAGGTTGTTCCGTAACGATGTGCAAATATTTAAATACAGTAGTTATTGACACTTACACTACGCAAAAACATAGTAGGCGGATGTCATTTTTGTAACTTTCATATTTTGCTGTTTACGAGCGCGTTAGGGAATACTACTTTCTATATTCAAAGACATTTAAATAAACAAATTTGAACCTTTGCCCACCATTTTCATTTTAGAAATTTACCCGAAACATTTTTTGATATAACTGTCTTTGAATGAAGAAAGAAATATTCCCTGTCACGCTCTTAAATAGTAAAAAATAAATAGTAAAATAACATAATAATAAAATAAGTGACAAAAATGACAATCGGCCACTATGTTTTTACACAATCGTGAGTGTTGTCAATAACTATTTATACGAAAAAGTTGTGTAAAAAAGACGAATATGTGCGGTGGCGTAGTATTCACTTTAGAAATGGCGCTTCAAATAAAAAAAATGACATACCGCGGTCACCCATCCACGAGCCGACCGCGCCCGCCGCGATGCACTCCCCACATTTTTATTTTCGTTTTGCCAATCACCATTACGAATCAATATAATTTTTTTAACGGATTTAAGGGATATTTTGCGACAATATACACCCGACGTTTTAGGCACATCGTTCTATACGTTTTCCACGGTAAACACCCAAAAAATATAGAGCCAGCGGGCGCCCGCCCTATCCCCACCCCCCCTCCCCCCAGCTCTGTACCGGCAAAATAGAGCAAGGAGACGCCGCGCGCTCGGATGTTATATATTTTTATGTGTTTTCGCCCTGAAACTGCGATCCGTGGTTTTTTGCGTTTTTTTGGGGGCGCGGTGCGCAGGCGCGGGGTTACCTCCCCTCCCCGGCCCCCGCGACGACGTCTTGGGGGTCGGGGGGGAAGGGGGGGGGGGGGGAGGGCGAGGGCGGAAGTGCAGCTCATATTTTTCCGGGGGGTGCAGTTTTATGTGGGCCATGGGCGGGGAGAAAAGTTTTCGCCCGGAAAAAGTTTCTCATTTCGAATATGAAACAAGTAACATACAGGGTGCGGCCCGAAGACCGCGCATTAAAAGTATCTGGGAGAACAGAAACAGAACGGAATAAAAATATGAAAATTTGAACTTGAACTAAAATATTTTCAACAAAAAAAGAGTTTTTGATATTTTTTTCATGAGAGAGTTGGAGACTAATCATCGATTACGCTGTATAATCAACATGAAAATGACTGCCTTCTTAGTAGCGTCTGGACCAACACTATATTAAAGACCTGCGCATAGGGCTGTTTCAAGCGATCGCCACTGGCGCCACACGACGAAACAAATTTACACGGTGGTTTAATGTTAAAACACCATTGTTGCAGAATCTTTTACAAAACAAAAACATGCAAATGTGCCTGTTACAACTAATTTAATATTATCCAAAATAAAATAAAATATTTGTTTGTTATGTCCCTCTAATTTGACAAGTTCCCATGGCATATTTCCATACATTTTCTTAAGAAAAGCGAGTCTAAAAAGCAAGCAAGAGTATTTTGTACCTTTTGGTTTGAAATGAAATCCATGGCTAGTTGTAGTGTAAGTAAGCATAAAACGCATTAGATTTTTCAGTTTCTTCTTTATATGGAGGACTATTGGTTCGCTTTGGAGCTATAAACAAAATTTTCTATTTTCATTCTTGCATACGTTACAAAATACTCCTCCAAAATAATATCTCGAATATTCGCTTCTTTAGCTTGTTGATCAATTCATCTCATAATTCCAAAATAGTGTTTATTCTTCTGCAATTCACCTAATGGTCTGTGCAGTGTGCATACCATTTTCTTCATGTGCATGGAAATTTCATGTTATCACAAACAAATCTACCTATAAAAGCTGTGTTAATAGGATAAAACTGCTAAATACTGGACGCAAAGGCAATTCGTTACCGTAAAAAGAAGGCAAATCGTAGTAAAGCTGGATATTTAAAATTTGGGACATTTTAAACATCAGTAACTGACATACCCATAACCACAGAATACCCCCCTATAACCTATAATAAGTCGCCATTTTTTTCGTCGTGTGGCGCCACCCCAGTCCCTAAACAACAGTCCAGGTAGCATACAACCTTCCAACTATAATAAAGCGTGGACAAAATTTGAACTTTTGCAACTGTTTTGAAGTTAGGGAGAATTTTAACAACTCACGCAAAAGTAAAAAATTTCAAAAAGGTTGAATATTTCTGAAACTTTGAGGTTTAAGTATGCCGTCCATTGGACAAACTGACATTAAAATTTAGCAAGGAATCCGAATATGTAATAATATACAGGGTGTTCTGTTTGAAATAAGGAAGTTGCCGTCAATTTCCGGTATAACCGGAAGTTGCGGAAAGTTGAAAATATTTTAGTTCAAGTGGCCTGGTCCGATAACCTAAGTACACAAATTTTCAGATTTTTATTCCGTTCGGTTCTCGAAATACTTTTAATCAGGGACTCTTTAAAATAAGGGGGCACAGCAAGTCACAGTCTATTATCACATAGGAAAAGTGAAGCCTTGAGGGGAAGTTTGTTTTCTGTTGACTCCAAGGAGACCACAAGGAGGGTGATACAAGGTTATGTTATATGTCAGTGTCCAACTGCCATGAGGTTTTATGTGACATGCCAGTGCCATAGATTCTAAAGGAGGCAAAATATTTCCCATAATAATTCACAATTTTTAAGTTTTCTAACTTCCAGTACTCAGATGTGCCAATTAAAGGTAATGCGGCCGCCTGTAGTAGTCCCAATAATTGCAACCAGATTTTTCCTGTATCACCTTTAGTAATCCTACAATTCCCATTACGTGGGCATTACGTATAAGTAGGTAGTTCAAAACAAATCGTATTTCGAAAATTTTAAATTATTAATTAGGTAGCTTCAGTCAGGTCTTTTTTAAAGAGTTTTTATCTACGACTACAAGTTAATTTTTAAGTTTGTGAGGTACCTTGGGAGAGAAATAAAATTAAATTTTTTTTATAATGAACACCGAGAAAAACTGCCATCATTAGAACTAGTAGTCCCAATCTTATTAGTTCATCCCGAAATCTGTGAAAGTTCTTTGTGTAAATACATTCAACAAGGGAAGAAAGTTCAAGTATACATATTATACAAATGGATTGAGGAACCTGGTAACAAGGTGCAATAGCGACAAATTCTTAAATAAGCAAAATCGGCACTAGTAACTTACCACACTTATTACTTAAATTCGTGGAAATAATTGTTGGAAATCGATTTCAACTATAAAATAAATTTCTTTCATTTGACAG
The DNA here is from genome assembly GCA_963920635.1 of Pseudeuparius sepicola. Taxonomy (NCBI): domain Eukaryota; kingdom Metazoa; phylum Arthropoda; class Insecta; order Coleoptera; family Anthribidae; genus Pseudeuparius; species Pseudeuparius sepicola. The sequence continues at coordinate 30,607,328 of OY987307.1, forward strand.
TTGCCACATTCTGCACTTGTATACACAACATTGTCAAGTCCAATGACGTCAAAACCTATATAGACGTGGGGCCCCATTGTTAAAATGCCCTTTATTTTGACTCCAAGATTAAATATATCCATACTACTCTAAAAACATGCTACAAACAAAGACAGAAAGTCAACCATCAACCAAGTATACACCCGGTGATTCTCGGTTATAGTTGAAGACTCTGGGGATGGTCTAGCGACGCCAGCCTCCGAGCCCAGAGTCGAAATAAGTTCGCTACGGCTCCACAAAAAGGGGCAATTTCTGACAAATCTCGCGACATTTTCGGAATAATTTAATGGAGCGCTTAGATTGTGATTAGTTCTGGGCGTCAAGCGTTTATCAAAACAAACTTGTCTATAGGTTCTGACGTCATTGGTCAAGTCTAATTTTTATAAATCATGGAAACCATTACTAATTATTACTAACAATCAAAGTACCTGTTATATTCATAGATTCTCCAATAAAATGGCATACTTGGCATCACTGAGACCATTAGAATGAGGAAAGAATAGGCCTCACTTTGGAAAGTATAATGCTGGGCCCCCTTACTTTAAAGAGTCCCTGCTTTTAATGCACGGTCTTGGCGCCGCATCCTGTATAATAAATAAAATAAGTGTATGTTTTCATACGAGTTCAATGGCAATAACGTCGGTGTTTCCTCGACCTTTGTTTACTCCCGAAAACCGCCCAAATTACCTCATGCACACCGTTAATGATATCTTATCTGTATTCCGCCTTTTTTGCCGCCTATATACTTAACATTTATTCGCGATTAAGGCCCAAAAAAATGATATAATTGAGCGCCACGCCAATTGACGAACACCCCCGGGCTCGCGTTCGAAAACGTCGCATTCGAGGACTCAGTTTAATCAGCTTATTGGCAGGTGACTGTCATTCCCTTAATCCGCTTCTATATATTTAATTCGCGGTAATTAACCAATATTTCCTCCTAATAACCGAAGGTACGGGCGGTGTCCGAAATTACCCCTATGCAGTAGCTGTGTACCCGCCCTCTAGATGGGTTTGCGGGGTCCAACGGACAAAATGTCTAATTCTCATCAATTAAAACTAGGCAGCGATTATGGCAATTATGTTCGTATGGGGGAGCCATTAAGTCCAAGTCTGTTAAGCTGGTATGAAATGCGAGCAAAATTGAAGAGCGGAAGAACTTATTTGTATACGTGGTCAGCGAGATAGGAGACAGTGACATTCCAGGGCAGTATTCAATAAGTCAGTCCATGTTTAAAATTACTAAAAAAATTGGTCTGCCTCGCATTTTAATAAACACACGCCTCCTTTTAATTCCTGCTGTTAAAAAACAATAATCTTATTTATGATCCCATCAGGAACCAGAACCATTTCAATCATTTCATCAGGTGAAACTGAAGAAATAAGAAATAACTACCTTTCATCTGCATTTTTGGTGGATTCAGTCTTGATTCTACAAAAGGCAAGCGTTATAATACTAAAGTCGGCTCACTTCTTTGATCTCTAGGAAAAGCCGACAATTTTTTGCGACCGGTCGTAAATCAGCGTCACCTCGCACGCTTCGCATTTACGAGGGCGACTAAACGAAATCGCCGTCAAGCTAGTTATACGGGGGCAGGTTCATATTGACTTTCCATTATTTACCAAAGGCTACAAATATTAGTATACCTATTTTTAGAATTTGGTACAACATTATTTGTGTAGGTAAGTGTACCGTTAGTTTTTGGTAGGTACAGTTAAATTAAAATACAAGGTAGCTATTACCAGAATCTACATAATTAGTAGGTATCTGTAGACTTTGGTTGGAACATGAATAAAAATGCAATTTTTTATGTTTTACGTTCATTTTTAATAAAGCCTAACAAAACATAGAGCAGACAAAAACATAAATAACAAATAAATATTTAACGACAAAGAGTTAAACTAATCATATCGACTTTTTCATCCTGTAGTAAATATTTTGATATTTAAATTGACATAAATAATACAGAACAAAATATTACGCATATACGTACCTACACAAGCATTCATCTTACCATAAGCACATAAGAGGGGACAGCAGTTTTTACTAAAACGAAGTGAATGACTGATCATCAAAATGTGCCTTGCAAATTCGTATAGGTTTATATGCCTCTTCAGGTGGAATATTTGCAAATTTATGTTCTCCGATGAACCCTAATACATTCTTTCATTGCTGGCACCTTCAAATTTTCAATATTTTAATATTATATCTATATTATTCTTCAATTAATACCTAAGTATTCAAATGTCACATAAAAATGTCTTAATTTTTGTAGGTAGGTACCTCAAACTCAATCTTACCTTTCAGGGTCGTTAGGAAATGAAAAAAAAAGTAATATAGTCTTTTGAACTGGTTTTACAGGCATCCGCACTGCAGTAAAAAGCGTTACTAGGCATCACTACAACACAGTCACGGTCGGTCGGTACTATTTTGCGCGCACCCGGTAGAATGCGAACGAACCGCTCTCAGCTACACTCTGTACAGCTTATTTTCTTATATTATAAGATATCGGTCGGCTCGATGAGGAGGGGAGCGGGAGAGGGCAAGAGGGAAACGTTTGTTGGCACAAGGCCGAGTGCCCGGACTTATTAGTATGTCTCTGGACGCTGGTTTTAAAACGTTTCACAAACACCCCGTTGGCTAAATCTCTTATAACGAAATAAAAAAAAGATAATTACCAAAACAATTTCGTTTGTGGTTTGCTCTCGGATCCTCCCAAGTCCGGCCCTGCGCCGTACCGATCGTCCGCCGATAAGGCAGCTTCCTGCCGGTTAATTGGCGTCTTTTTTGGCGCGAAATCCAAAACGCGACGGATATAATCAGCTCGTTAGCAGGACGCCACAATTAGTACGGCGCATTTAATACCCGTCCGTCGGCCATCTTTCAAATCCTGTTTCGCGATTCGGACGATATCAATATCGGCACAATATATTATGCTTTAATCGGCGGCGAGGAGTATCAAAACCGTCATTGAAAACTCAAAAATCGAGTAAATCAATATGGTAGGTATGTACGGGATTAATCATATGTATGAGTCCTATACCTCATCACACGTATTTCAGGCCAGGGAAAATAGAATTTGACCTAGAAAAAAATATTAACTGCAATTTTGTTTTACCATATCAAAGTTATAAGTAAATACGTTGGTAGAAACCAAAAACTAAACATGTTGAAAAACGGAACCTTGAGTTACCTCCAAAAACACCTATTTTTCGTTAGAAATTTCGAGCAAAAATGTTAATTGGATTTTTTTAGACTCTTTAGGTAAAAAAACTTCCCTTGCTAACATATATTAAGAAATTAAACATTTTAAGAATATGGAAGTACCTAACTTAGATCGACAAAGAGGGATAAAAATCGGATAATTTTCTATTTCGGCAAAAGCAAAAATATTAACTACGTTTTTATTGCAGGATTGCAGGTGATCATTCCCTTTTACAAATAGAATGTAACTTATACAAAATTAAACATTTATCCGAGTCGCATGTACGTCAGCTGTCACTTCTCCTTGGTATAGAGTAGGCAAAAATATTAACTGTTTTTTTTGTTTAACTTTTTACAATATAACTATATTGAATCATACCTATATAGCGAAATTAAACATTTATTTACGGCGCATATAGGTCAACTGTCACTTGTCATTTCTTTAGGAAAGGAAAAATATTAACTGTTTTTTTTGTTTAACTTTTTACAATATAACTATATTAAATCACATATAGCGAAATTAAACATTTATTTACGGCGCATGTAGGTCAACTGTCATTTGTCATTTCAAAATACTTCCGTTACCAATTTTTGTTTAATTTCAAAAAATTTAACAAGACTTAGTATCCACACAAAGTTCAAAAATCAGCCAGTTAATAATTTTGCTCTCAAAGACAGCTTCAAATTTCTTTAAAATGCAATTTCCGACGAAACAATATGTTTAATTTCAGAACAAACTGTTAATACTTGATTTTTAAGGTAAGGGATAAATAATAAAAACGCAGTTAATATTTTTGCCCAAAAAAATATTACGGGAAATTTCATTTTTACATCATTCGGATACTTGCGCAAACGTAATCTGTTTAATTTATCAATCTCAACTTTATATACCTTACTTACTAATAAATGCAGCTTAAAATTCGCAGTTAATATTTATGCCGTCTTTAGTACAACAAGAAAATGTATTTTTCTAAAAAACGCCCACACGCGTATGTTTATTTTGTATAAAAAACAATTCTGGCGTTCATTTATTACCAACATTTTGTGATGGCATTATAAAAATGCGGTTATGAATTTTGTCTAGGTTTCGTTATTTTTTACCGTAATTTATAACAAATTGACAATTACTGGAAGTTTAAAAAAAAAGAAAAGAGAAATATGCATCGAGATATTTGCAAATATCATGGAGCTCAGTCCAGAGAGTGTTGCCACAGATAACCCAACCGTATCTGTGGTGTTGCAAATGCATAAGTTTGGACCAAGAGGCATTTAGATGACACTTTTGTAGAGTGGATTGGTTCAAATGGAACTATTTTATGGCCTGCCGGAAGCCCAGACTTGACCCCACTCGACCTTTTTCTGTGGGGTTCCTTGAAGGACCGGGTATATGCGAAAAGGTCAAATAATATCGCCCAAGTTAAAGAAAAAATATCTCAGGAAATCAGAGAGATGAACGAGGCAGGTACCGTGGCTAACTACAAGAGAAGTTTATTACCGGGATCTACGAATTAAATTTTCTTGGAGGGCCTCTGCATTTTTAACTAAATCTCACATGAGAGGCAAAATGCGAATTAGTATATCTCTGGACGCTGTTTTAACTCCCCATAGACAATTTGCATATAAAAAACCTTTTATATCTTCCTATCTGTTTACACAGAGTGTAATTTACGGACATACTCTACATAACTGCAGGTCTATCTTTTGAATAATAAAAAAACTAGGGGCGCCAAGTATCTGAGACTGAAAGCCCAACACCGCAATAGGCGCAACAACGGAACTTCATCTAAATATTAAACGGGCAGATTTATTGTTGGAACTGTTTATTTTGGGCGTACATTTTTGATAGAATTACCCGGTGTACGTGTCTGCTTCCGTGTGAATTTTCGTGTTCAATGGGAGATAGTGCTAATTTATTAATATTGTGGCTTCTATAACCGAAGGATTCTTTAGGACCGAAGGATACTTTGTGGAGGATGCAATATGATCTAAAGGGTTGAATAAGTTCAGGGACAACCATTACTGTGTGTGAATAAAATAAAATAAAAAACAAACCTGAAATCAAAAAGCTTGTTGTGATGCCATTCACATCAAGGAGGTTGTGAAGAAATAGGAAATCCGCCATCTTGAAGCGGCCTCCATTTTGAACAAATTACAATATCGAGTATACTAGATTGTATATCGGTTGGGGAAGTGGTTTAAAATTCAGTTGCAAGATGTGACCACAAACTAACATACTAATATGGCAGAGCAAGTTAATAATAATGGCTTATCAAATGAGAACTCTGGCAGTAATAATTATTATTGTATGTTGACGAGTTTTGATAGAAATATTATTGTTCGTTATACGAAAATTTCGTGAAAACGATAGAGACATATCATCTACAAAGTACACCTTTTTTGCAATAACAATACTAATGCTACAGTATTATATTTATTGAGTGAAGTGAAAGTATAAATAGGTACAAGTCAGTACCGAGGTTAGTACCTACAAATTTTTTGAGGTGACTTTAAATGTCCCATAGACATTCACTGCATCGATATAATTCGATTAGCTGATACATTTTTTCATCTGCAAATTAGAAATATTTCTAGTTATAACAGTATCTGCGATAACAGTGTACTCCGATCACATCGATATTCGCTTGGCAGCGGAACCACGCCCACCAAACAGTCACTGCGAGCGCAGTCGAGTGCCATGTGAAACCGCCTCCATAGGCGAAATTAAAGTAGAGAGAGTACGTCGACGCGTATGCCGAATGTCGGGCATGGGCGAAAATAGCGTATAGTCCTCCTTACGGCAGAATGCGTGCGACGTAAGGGGGAAGAACTCGCAAATATTATAGAATTAGTCACAGTTCAGGGGCGTAGCTCAATTTTGTGTAACTCACTGACTTACTTTTCATATTATTGTTATTGAATTTATTGTTAATATTATTCTTACCGGTGATGCCTTAGATTATGGAGGAAGGCAAACCCTTATAACATTGGCAATTATTTCTCGTGATTGAGAATGCAACGTTCTTCCCTGTTTACTCATTTTGCACACGTTAACTCCCGAACATACGAAACGCCACTGAGCTCTCTGAGCCGGCGGAAAAAACTTGCCAGCGGCCTAAAAAATTAGGTCTGTATGGTAGCCCAAATACGCAGTTAACTTTACGTACTATAGAAACAGGTTTTGTCAGCCGACTCCTTCGCAAAAGTGCTGTGTTGCCGTATTTCAAAGGCGATGGTAGACGCGACGATGTTGAAAAAAATATAATAGGTGTTTTATCACAACGCGTTAAAAATAAATGATAAACAAAAATGGGTAAGTGGTCCGTCCCGTGATACGAGCTTTATTTTTTCGGTATAACAGAGTTCAGAAATTCGGCTTCAATATGATAAAACTTGTATTCGCCAATAAATAACGACTACTCGTATAGGAAATCTCGCAATGCTGCCCGCATTCTTTAGAAACGTTTTCTTTCGTGCTTTGGACTATACGTTAACACGGCACCTATACAATAAACACACAAGCCGCGGGATAATTATGTGTCGAATTATGTGTCGATACTTCTAACGAATGTTATAAAATCCATTAAAAACCGTCTACATCGAAATCCAACGGGGAAAATGGGAAATTCGCCGCCTCAGCCGGTAAATTCGCGAAAAGATAACACAAGAGAGATATTCGATAAAAAAGTAGTCGTATAAATGTTTGAAAAACCCACTTAACCGAGCGTAGGGTCGTTTTTCGCCGGCCCGGCCTCCCCACTTTCGCCCTTACGGCACCACCGGTGTTATTACAAGCTGTTTTCTTTGATAACAAAACTAAAAAAATGAAAAAATAACAGGGCCGGCTCGAGCGGCGGCGGCATACGTATAGATGTGCCTTGAAAAAGTCCGGGAACAGTGTATCCAGGTCGGGAAATTTGCATTTTTGTCACGCCGCACTCTAGAAGCAGAAAAAGTATGTGCAAGTTTTATACGGGGTGGGGGGTTTCCAAATTATGGCAGGTAGAAAATGTCACTTTAAACAAAAAGTGTCCTATGAACCTGGCTCACAGGGTGATAAAGATACAGTTTGAAAGACTTATTTACCTCATTTAAATGTTTCAGACGAATTGTACAGGGTCAGCGAAACTCGACGTCCCAGGCCTACAGCGGGGACACGAAAACTGAAAATAAAATTTGGAAAAGGGGTTCATAAATGGGACACACTAAGGTCCCATTATGACCGAAAATTAGCTTTTTGACGTTTGGGAAAATGGCCGCTGTGGCGTCATCGGTATTATTTTCCCAGAAACATACCATTTTCCCCCTATATATTGAAAGTTCTTATCATTCTAAACAACTTTTGTAGAAAAAGATTGCCTGTATCTTTTATTGTTCAAAATCTGCAGGGTTAAATGTGTAAAAAAAATGGAATTTTTTCTAATCATTTTTCTAAATCTAGCCAGTCATAGAAACAATAATTGATAGTCAGAAATTATTGAAGAGTAGTTAGGGTGTCTTGTGCACCCTTAAGTTTATTCAACTGGAATATTTTTAAATTTTTGAATTGTGCATGTTACTAACTTGTTTGCTATTATTGTTTGTTACAAAAAAAATTAAAGAATATTCCAGTTGAATAAATTTAAGGGTGCACAAGACACTCTTAAATAATTTCTGACTATCAATTATTGTTTTCATGGCTAGCTAGATTTCGGAAAATGAAAATGTATGAAAATGAATGAAATGGAAACAATTGATAGTCAGAAATTATTTAAGAGTATGTTAGGGTGCCTTGCGCACCTTTAAATTTATTCAACTGGAATATTTAAAAAAAATTCGTAACAAAGAATAATAACAAACAAGTTAGTAACAAGCACAATTCAGAAAATTAAAAAATATTCCAGTTGAATAAATTTAAAGATGCGCAAGGCACCCTAACATACTCTTAAATAATTTCTGACTATCAATTGTTTCCATAGCTATCATGATTTCGAAAAATGATTAGAAAAAATTCCATGTTTCTTTACATATTTGACCCTGTAGATTTTAAACAATAAAAGATACAGAAAATCTTTTCCTACAAAAGTTGTTGAGAATGATAAGGACTTTCAATATACTACAGGAAAAAATGGTATGTTTCTGGGAAACTAATATCGATGACGTCACAGCGGTTATTTTCCCAAACATCAAAAATAGTATATTTCATTACGAGTCTGGAAATAAAGATTTTTCCGTGCGCGCGTGACAAATTCCCGTGTGAGGCGCAGCCGAGGTGCTTTGTTGTAAATTAGTTATTGTCATATAAGGTGAATAAAACGTCAAAAATATTACAGAAATGTATCTAAATATTGAAACACTTACGAATTAAAATACAAAATAGGTACATGTTAAATATCAGAGAGCATATAGAGTTTCTTAAATTTGGTTTACTTTGCTGTATATTTCTATTTTAAAGCCATATATTCGGTATTTTTATAAAAAAAACTAAATTTCGGTCATAATTGGACCATAGTATGTCCCTTTTCGAAATTTTATTTTGAGTTTTCGTGTTCCCCCTAAAAAAATCATCCTGTTTGGATTTTTTTTGCAAAACTGACATCTTTATTGAACTAACTTGAAAGTTCATTTTTTAATTATAAACCAGTTTTCATAATACGTTTTCTCTAAAATTAAAAAAGGGTGCTTTACTCTTGGGGCTTTCTCATATTTACGAAATGAGACGTTCAAATTTTGAAAACTACGTTTTGAGTTTGCAGGAACGCATACACTTTTATCAAGAATAAAATTTTCATTTTAAAAATTGCACAATTACGCAAAGAATCTCGCGCTACATGAAAGACCACCTTCATTGCGGGAGTCCCTGTAGACTAACCCAACGATGGCGCACTTTAAAAAAACTAAATTTTATTAAAAAAAAACAATAAACTTCTCTTCCACCCAACGCTTCAAGCTCTAACATAATAAAATAAAATACAATATAGCCCGGTCGTTCCTTCCTCGTCGCACACGGCAGTTTTTATCAACATTTCTCGCTCGTCTGTGCAACGTCTAGCCGCCGATATCGATCGCTACCCGGTTTTTATACATCTTTTTTTCTGTTTCTTTCCTCGCTCGCTACTGGAAGAGCCAAAGGGGACTTCGGACAAAGTCTAGAAATACCAAAGTCCGCTCACTTCTTTGATATCGGGGAAAAGCCGACAATTTTTCGCGACCGGTCGTAAATCAGCGTCACCTCGCACGCTTCGCATTTACGAGGGCGACTAAACGAAATCGCCGTCAAGCTAGTTATACGGGGGCAGGTTCATATTGACTTTCCATTATTTACCAAAGTCTACAAATATTAGTATACCTATTTGTAGAATTTGGTACAACATTATTTGTGTAGGTAAGTGTACCGTTAGTTTTTGGTAGGTACAGTTAAATTAAAATACAAGGTAGCTATTACCAGAATCTACATAATTAGTAGGTATCTGTAGACTTTGGTTGGAACATGAATAAAAATGCAATTTTTTATGTTTTACGTTCATTTTTAATAAAGCCTAACAAAACATAGAGCAGACAAAAACATAAATAACAAATAAATATTTAACGACAAAGAGTTAAACTAATCATATCGACTTTTTCATCCTGTATATATATATTTAAATTGACATAAATAATACAGAACAAAATATTACGCATATACGTACCTACACAAGCATTCATCTTACCATAAGCTTCTGGCAATAATCTTAATGGGACAGCCGAGGGGACAGCAGTTTTTTTCTAAAACGAAGTGAATGACTGACCATCAAAATGTGCCTTGCAAATTCTTATAGGTTTATATGCCTCTTCAGGTGGAATATTCGCAAATTTATGTTCTCCGATGAACCCTAATGCATTCTTCCATTGCTGGCACCTTCAAATTTTCAATATTTTAATATTATATGTATATTATTCTTCAATTAATACCTAAGTATTCAAATGTCACATAAAAATGTCTTAATTTTTTTAGGTAGGTACCTCAAACTCAATCTTACCTTTCAGGGTCTTTAGGAAATGAAAAAAAGGTAATATAATCTTTTGAACTGGTTTTACAGCCATCCGCACTGCAGTAAAAAGCGTTACTAGGCATCACTACGACACAGTCACAATCGGTCGGTAATATTTTGCGGTAATATTTTGCGCGCACCCGGTAGAATGCGAACGAACCGCTCTCGGCTACACTGTGTATACAGCTTATTTTCTTATATTATAAGATATCGATCGGCTCGATGAGGAGGGGAGCGGGAGAGGGCGAGAGGGAAACGTTTGTTTACACAAGGCCGAGCGCCCGGACTTATTAGTATATCTCTGGACGCTGCCCAAACCAAGATTCACCGCACTTAAATATCGATACACACGTCACGGGCCAGCGCTGGCGTTGCTATTGGCTATGAGACGGCTTGGGGGGGAGGAGCAAATCATTTCGGACAGGTCCGGACTCAGGTCCATCGTTGTAATGTTTTATTTCTTATTGTTTGCCCGACACGTTTCTGAAAGCCAAATTTGGCTCGCCCGGTACATGCACAGCACACTTCGTTCCCAGAAACTTTGCAGGCTAGGTGGTTTTCGTCTACACGCCACTTTTCACTGTTTTATTTGTGCATGTTGTTTTTAGGTCACTTGGGTCGTACTTGTTTTTTTTTTGTCTTCTTTGCCACCGAAAATGTCATGGGGCAATATTGATTCTGTCCTTAACCGACACCCCGGCCACAGGGTGTTCAAAAAGCAGCGAGAAAATAGCACACTTTTCTGTAAATCGATAAACAATATTAAGTTAACAAATACGATTGCGTTGTAAATTACTTACGCATAACGAAAATGTCAGTGGAGCGTAGAAAATTCACCCAGCACACATATCAAAGTTTTCTTTTATTTTCAGTTGTGGTAATGTATGTGTTTCGCATTATTTTAACAAAACAAGTCGTTCTATTATAACTGTATGCGCAATAAGCTTTTAACAATAGAATTTGTTTACATTTTTTTGGAATTGTTTATAGATTTTAGATACCTACTTTGCAATAATAAATCGGCATTGAAGTAGCCAATTATTGTACGATTTTTTCAATAAGTGGGCCTTGACGAGATGTAAACACCAAACGTCAGACGCGGAGCCATCGCCCGTCAAAAGTGACCAAATATTCAAAACCCGGCCACTAAAGGCCCATTTAACTTTTCGTACACATTGCGAAATTGTTACCTATAGCAGCGCAATCTTTCAGTATAAAAAATATTTTAGTAGGTTTGAATATCAATCTAATTTTCATGGAGGCTGCACAGCAGGCAGCAGTTTGGAGTTTCTGTTTGGGAAGCGCCGTGCCTCGTCATACTTGACCTAGATGGAGCGATCGTCAAAGTCAAGCAACGCCGCGCGCAGTCGTTTCATCGACGGGTGATCCCTTATGATTATTTTTTGCCTAATAAAATATTTTTTCCGATTTCAAAAAAATATATATAATATGTCACAAGCTTTGATATCATAATATACCATAATTATTGCAGGTATAATGTAACAAATTTATGGGTTTGCTTTGGTTTGATTTATTTCAAAGTTTAGTTTCTTCTTTTCAGAGCATTTATATAAAAACTTGTTTTTAGAAATATCTTTTACTATTAATTCATTTATAATTTTTTAGTTCAAGATACTTAATCCGCCATCTTGGAGCGGCGGCCATATTGAATTTAGTGTGATGTCACTAACACTATCGTTTTCTATTCTTCAAGCCCTTTTATTTCATATCCATATTAAGGGGGTTGACAAAGTATTACAATATTGGGTATTGCATGTTGTATTGTCACCAGAACTAAAGGCGTATGCAAAATTTCAGCTCAATCTTATGTGGAGAAGTGGTTCTAATTCAGCTTGCAAGATTTGGGGAAAATCAATTATTGATTTTTCAAATAAAATAACCTGTGTATACATATTTCAATTTAATTCACAGGCGCAGGTATTTTATCAAGAGCGCCAGCTCTCTAATGGTCGGCCTATCTGGTTATGCTAATCGCTGGGGCAGCGATTGATTCGAGATACAGGGACGTAATTAGCCTTGTATGACTGGCAGATTTTTGATTAGGCTTTCCGTTAATCACGGATTTTTCGAAACTGTTAACTGCGTCTCGTCTTTTCTTCTTCGAGCTTTCGTCTGGAAGGCGGTTCCGTTCCCATCATCTTCGTTCGTCTCAAACTTGAACCAAGGGGATATTCTTCTTTAAAACAACAAACGAAACAACCGGTACTTCTCGGGACAAATGACTTTCAAAGTCAACTCAAAACTGAAAACTGTAAGTTGTTTTTCTTTTAATAATGTCGAATCACGCATGCATTTATTCCACTTATTATACTTATTCACTCATTGTGTGGTGTTTATTGAATGTGCATAAATCAAACATAAATCAATTTCACTACAATTTATAAAGCATAATAATAACTTTTCCTTTGATTTGCATTATACTATCCATTACATACCCTAATTAATTTTATTGTGCTTTATGTAATTACCACAAATGAATGTGCTATTTCTAGGATACCTACGCTGTATAATAATTATTATACAGTTAGGTATTTCTGTATATACAGGGCGTCCGCTTTTAAACATAAGCAAATCCAAAAATCACTATAAATCGCTTAATTTTTTTTTGTTTGAATGGCCTTCAAAAACCGACAGTATATTTTTTTATAATGTCTTTGCACATCTACACTTTGAGTGGCCCTCAACTGTTTTGAGGGGATTTCATGGCACACTTGACTCGCCAGATGCCTGTAAATAGTATATTTCATTACGAGTCTGGAAATAAAGATTTTTCCGTGCGCGCGTGACAAATTCCCGTGTTCGGCTGCGCCTCACACGGGAAGTCATGCAAGCACGGAAAAATCTATTTCTGGACGTGTAATGAACGATATTTTTTATTATACTTCTTTGTAAACGGAAACTTAAAACATTTTATCGGCATATTATAATAAATTTAATTGACAAAAAATAAACAATGCAGACAATATAGTGTTTGGTATGTATGATGCGTTTCCATGGTTACTCTCAAATTATTTCAAAGGTGCTTTGTTGTAAATTAGTTATTGTCAGATAAGGTGAATAAAACGTCAAAAATATTACAGAAATGTATCTAAATATTGAAACACTTAAAATACAAAATAGGTATATGTTAAATATCAGAGAGCATATAGAGTTTCTTAAACTTAGTTTACTTTGCTGTATATTTCTATTTTAAAGCCATATTATATTCGGTATTTTTATTCAGCGCACGGAAAGTTTTTCCATGCGCTGTTTCATGCGGTGTTTTCAAAGAAGTATAATAAAAATTCCTTTTTGACACACTGCAGAATGGAACTCCCTGTATATTTTTTGTTTAAATACTTTTCCAAACACAATATTCAAAATATACGGTTCCGTTTCATTGAGGTGGAATATTATCGATAAAAAAACGTCATGGTCAAGGTGATCATTTATTAAAATGATTTCCATCTAATCTTATTTGGTGTCGGTTGCCAAATTAAACTTGCTTTGTAACCGCTGAACTGAAATAACTTTTTTTTTGTTTTATATCCGCTACCACAGTCGTACTCCATTTGCTAACAGCCGATCGCCTACTAGATTTTGCGTCATTTTGCCTGAATCGCGGCGACAAAAACCTTCTATATCGACACGATTAAAATACGGGGGCTTTGCTCTTTTTCCATGTTGTAGGTTATGCCAAGAATCATTACACGCGGCCGATACAAGTAGGCGTCTTTCAGTCGAGAGCCCGAGCTCCTGGAATTCTCTTAGTAATTGTAATTACTTAATGCTATATCTTCCAAAGTAATTGGTTAAGTAGGCTGGGTTACCGCCGAGACCTCTTCTTCTTCTCCTTTTTCGATTTACGCGGCAAACGAACGAACTAGAGCGGCACAGTCGCAATGATAAACGTCACTACGTCATCACTGGGAGGTAGTTTTTTGTAGTTGTTTACGTTCACTTGTCTGGCGATTTTCTTGTGTTTACTGTATGTTGGATTGTGTTTTTTTTAATAATGTAGGACGTGGAGTTTTATTAATAAGGTGCTAAAACAAGTGGTTCAGATTATAGTTTGTAAATTTGGCGCCTTAGGCCCACCTCCCTTGGATGACTCATCGCTTTCAGCTGCCGGGCCTTGTCTTTGCTACGGTGCAGACTAGAGGCCCTGTATGACACGAAAAGTGACAGTTATTCGTTTTAACAGAGGTTGGACAACGATCGGATCTCTCTCTCTGGCGAGGGTCTTATTTTCCCTATGAAATTCATTTTGTGCAACAGACATATATTTTTTCGCTCTTTCTAACATTCCCCTAGCAGCACGATGTATCAAAATTTGATTTTAAGTTTAAGCTAACGACAGTTAACTGCCATAAGCGTAGGTAGATGAGGGCACAGTTTAAAATGTATAAAAATATAGATAAAACCAATAAATAGGTAAATAGGTTAGGTAGTAGTATGTTATTTCCAAAGCTTCACTAATAATAATTATTGAAGTTTGAATGGAAAAGTGAAGAAACATATAATTTGTTCCAAGAAAACAGAAATTTTAGGATATCAGGATAAACACATTTATTAAATTTTTGTAGGAGGGTGGTATATGTAGATAGATATGTACATAAAATTAAACAAGGCTCTAGCATACCAACTAATCAAACTTTCGAATATTTCTTCAATAGGAATCATAGCTGCAATAATAATTATTATTCCGTTCATTTAAAAATAAAAAAGTTCTTTTTACTGTATGGTTTCGTTTCTTCAAACTCTCTTCTTATACCTACCATCATAATTTTAAGACAATTAATACTGAAATTTGTACGGAACAAAAAGTTGGAAAGTTTGTTTTGGTATTATGAATCAACCAATAATAATAGGAATTAGGCTGAATAAAAAAATGAGAGAATGTGAACTAACTGCGGTTGATTAACTATTCCCAGAACAAAAGCAATGGTCGGGTGGTGGCGGTAACATGCGATAGTAAGGGATAGTACCGACTGTAGCGCTCTAGCGACTGCGGCGACTCAATATCTTGAGTACAGGTGTGTGGACCGTGGCGTGTAGAGTTCCGCGACTCGCGAGGCCACGAACTTGTACCTATTGAAGTTGAAAGTAAACAGTGATAGAGTGTTTTAATTCTGATGCATATTTGCACATTTTGCGCTTAGTTTTGTGTTTTGTCTGCTACTGCAGTCTCTGCAAACAACGTGCATCCGTTGTGTGAAACTAAGAGCTCCCTATACTCCTACACACCCACTAGTTACTGTTGATTGACATTGAAAAAACAAGGTGGGAAAACTTTGGTTTCTACGCATTTCTCAAACATTATACCTATATGACATAGCTTCTCTTAGAATAACTACATATCAATAAAATATTATCACTTTCATTGTCAAAAACGCTCCTTTAGATGTTTTAAAATCGTTTAAAGATTAGTTCAATCGCTAATCTGGAGTATTAGACCTCCTAAAAGTCTTCGTTAACTTTCTATGCGACTCTACGTTCATCAACATTAAGACCAAGAAGCGAAGGTCAGCTATCTGGCGTTTTTGTACGTAATTATCTGGTAATTTTATTGGGACATGCATACATAGTCAACAGTTATGTGTTTCTACAGGTAGCATTTATGTACAGTCAAACGCGCTTACTGTATATAATAATAAATTTATAAGGTGATTCGGTAACATGGTCAGTCTAAATTTTGCACGAGGTTCTCTATATCTTAGAATGACGTCAGAGGTGTTTAAAACCTCTTTTTAAAAATTAAATTATTATTACAAGATTTTATTTAACTTCACGTGTTGGTGAATTTTCACTTCCTGACATCCGATTGAGCTGAAATTTTGCATACACCTTTAGTTACGATCACAATACAATATGCAATACTCAATATTGTAATACATTCAAAATGGCCGCCGCACCAAGATGGCGGATCATGTATTTTTGTCAACCCCCTTAATATGAGTATCAAATGAAAGGGCTTGAAGAGTAGAAAACGATAAAGTTAGTGACATCGCACTAAATTCAATATGGCCGCCGCTCCAAGATGGCGGATTACCTATTTGATACCCAACATGGGTATCAAACGAAAGCAGGGCTCGACGGGTAGAAAACAATAAGGTGAATGTCTTCATACGAAATCCAATATGGCGTCCGCCCCAAGATGGTGAACTAAATTTCTTTACCACCCTCCTGACATGGGAATCAAATAGGTACTAGAAAGCACAAAATAAAATTGAAAATAAAAAAAAAACCTTTTTAAAACAAGCTTTTATTTAAGCCATGTACTAAAACGAATAAAATAAGTTTAGGTTTTCGTTAAGATAATTCAATTCCAAATTGCGACAAGTTTTTGCAAATTGAAAAGCTTGTCGGGCGAATTGTAAAGAAAAAAATGCATACTTTGGCAACGAGGTACTTGCTTATCAATCAATCACTGTCCAATAAAATTAATTGGTACCTACTTTCATCAACATTTCGCGCGACTAGCTTTTCAATTTGCAAAAACTTGTCGCAATTTGGAATTGAATTATCTTAACGAAAACCTAAACTTATTTTATTCGTTTTAGTACATGGCTTAAATAAAAGCTTGTTTTTAAAAAGGTTTTTTATATTTTAAATTTTAGAAGAACTAACTGTGCTTTTGCAGTTTTAAAAAGATATTATATGAAAAAATTACCCTTATTTTCTCCAATGTTAATCCAATTTCACACCACACACGAACTGCTTATTAAAAAACCCACTTAGTAACGCTTTTCACTTGTCTTCCATGGCACACACGATATCGATACACTACACTCGATCGTCGATTGTTTTGTGCAATTGTTTCGAGTGCAAGTGTTTTCTAATAGCAGGCCATGCCGTGCGCCCGTTTTGCCACCATTTTAAACTTAAATGGGGGAAATTGGGTGCATTGCGAGGGAAAAAGGGGGTGAAAAGGATAATGGGGTTTTACTGGTTAATGAATTTTACTTCACACGATTTAAAGAAAAATGTATTTGGAGATTTACTAGTGAATTTTTGTGTTTTAATTTGAAACCCTACTCGTCTACTAGTAATTTTTTACACCGCCACTGGGCACTGGGCGACTCAAAAATAGAAAGGTCGCACAATACAATTTAAATTTTGGTGAATGTAACGGGAACAATACTACAAGGTTTTATAGCATGATGCAATAAAAATATTAGAGAACAATGAAAATATCTAAATTGAATTATTAGTTTTAAGCTATAAAATAATGCATTATTGGGCAATAATTATTATTGACAAACAACAGTAGGTACCTACTTATTATTCTTGTTAACTGATGTATATCCTGGACCGACACTATATTGAAGACCCGAGCATTACGTCATATTTCATTGTTGTTTGCGGACTGGTGTGGCGCCACTCGACGAAAAAAATGGCGAATTATTATAGGTTATAGGGGGTATTCTGTGGTTATTGGTATGTCAGTTACTTTTAAATTTTAAATATCCAGCTTTATTACGATATGCCTTCTTTTTACGGCAACGAATTGTCTTTGCGTCCAGTATTTAGCAGTTTTATCCTATTAACACAGCTTTTATAGGTAAGTAGATTTGTTTGTGATAACATGAAATTTCCATGCACATGAAGAAAATGGTATGCACACTGCACAGACCGTTAGGTGAATTGCAGAAGAATAAACACTATTTTGGAATTATGGGAAGATCTGATCAACTAGCTGAAGAAGCGGAAATTGTAGATATTATTTTGGAAGAGTATTTTGTAACGTATGCAAGAATGAAAATAGAAAACTTTGTTTATAGTTCCAAAGCCAACCAATAGTCCTCCATATAAAGAAGAAACTGAAAAATCTAATGCGTTTTATGCTTACTTACACTACAACTAGCCATGAACTTCATTTCAAACCAAAAGGTACCAAATACTCTTACTTGCTTTTTGGACTCGCTTTTTTAAGAAAATGTATGGAAATATGCCAGTGAACTTGTAAAATCAGAGAGATATAACAAACAAATATTTTATTTTATTTTGGATATTACATTCGTTGTAACAGACACATTTGCATATTTCTATTTTATAAAAGATTCTGCAACAATGGCGTTTTAACATTAAACCACCGTGTAAATTTGATCGCTTGAAACAACGCTATGCACAGGTCTTTAATATAGTGTTAGTCCAGGTATAAATAACATCAGATAGTCACAATAATAGCACAGCAAGCTCGTGAATGATGTTTGTCAAACAGTCTGTCAAAATACAAAAATGATTAGGTTATGTCGATAAATGATGATGCCACTAAAAATATTGCGGTTCAAACCAGATTAAACCACAAATTTATTTTTCTTCGTTGCAGCTACCAAATATTTACGACGCCAAACTCGTTACCTCTTTTTTTATATTATTATGCTATGCATAAAAATTTCATCTTCCGAGTTTTTATGGTGCACTTATGAAGTTTTATAACCTCCCCCACTATCTCACATTTTACAACTCTGCAATAATATTCTATGCGTCGTCACAAACGCTAACTTCCAACGAAACTTAACTACAGGGTGTCCAGATTTAATTAAAAAAATTGCAAGATTAAAAAATAAACAACAAATATCATGCATTTCTTCCGACACTGTATCAATCTAGATTCGAAAATCGAAGTAGGCATTGGCGATGTTCTTTTTTTCGGCGACGTCGCGGACAGGGCCATGCCATAAAAAATTCAGAAAGCCCAAGAAGGCGTTGAAAATCGATAGAAAAAAGGGCCAGCGAGCAATGAAAGCAGCAATAGAACAAGAATTTATCGGAGTGCGTTTATTTTACAGCTCCAAAAATAAATTAATAGGGTAGATAGCTGATAGCTGACCCTGCCGTGTATAGGTTTTGTTACGTCGTTCTGGACGGCGGCCATTTTATATGTGGCAGACAAAGCGAGTACGTTGTGAGTTGATTTCGTGAATTTGTGAATTGAAAGTAGCAGTAATTAAGGGGAAAATATACTCCTACGATGGTGAATTGTTCAGCGTTTGGTTGCAAAAGCAGAAGTGAAAAGCAAGAGCCCGGGATTTCGTTTCACAGGTAAATATTTAACAAGCTACCTTTGAAAGAAGCCCTAAAACTTTATTTTTTCTCAATATAACTTCTTCAAACTCCTTCTACCTTTTAGTATGATAAAGTGCATTGTTTTCTTTGTAAATAGGACCAATATAATTATATTGTTTATCATCGTTTTTATCGAAAATTTCTTAATTGATTATGATAGTTTCATAAAATATGGGCTGGTTTCGATGGGCGTGCCTTATTTATTTTATTTTGATCGATTCGAAATCGCCGCAGATAAATATATTTCAGCACGTGACACCAGCTTTACATTTGGGAAATTATCTGCAAATAAATACCAATATTTCAAATTACATGTAAATCAAAAGAACACTATCGGTGCCTCTTCAGGTTCTTCAGTCATTCAAAGTCTAGAAATACTAAAGTCGGCTCACTTCTTTGATATCTTGGAAAAGCCGACAATTTTTCGCGACCGGTCGTAAATCAGCGTCACCTCGCACGCTGCGCATTTACGAGGGCGACTAAACGAAATCGCCGTCAAGCTAGTTATACGGGGGCAGGTTCATATTGACTTTCCATTATTTACTAAACTCTACAAAAATTAGTATAGGTACCTATTTGTAGACTTTGGTACATTATCTTTCTAGGTAAGTGTACCCTTAGTTTTTGGTAGGTACCTACAATTAAATTAAAATACAAGGTAGCTATTACCAGAATCTACATAATTAGTAGGTATATCTGTAGACTTTGGTTGGGACATGAATTAAAAATGCAATTTTTTAGGTTTTACGTTCATTTTTAATAAATCCTAACAAAACATAGAGCAGACAAAAACATAAATAACAAATAAATATTTAACGACAAAGAGTTAAACTAATCATATCTACTTTTTCATCCTGTAGTAAATATTTTGATATTTAAATTGACATAAACAATACAGAACAAAATATTACGCATACGTACCTACACAAGCATACGTCTTACCATAAGCTTCTGGCAATAATCTTAATGGGACAGCCGAGGGGACAGCAGTTTTTACTAAACGTTTTCCGGACGAAGTGTCTGTGCCTTGCAAATTCTTATAGGTTTATATGCCTCTTCAGGTGGAATATTGGCAAATTTATGTTCTCCGATGAACCCTAAGGCATTCTTCCATTGCTGGCACCTTCAAATTTTCAATATTTTAATATTATACCTAAGTATATTATTCTTCAATTAATACAAGTATTCAAATGTAACACAAAAAGTCTTAATTTTTGTAGGTAGGTACCCCAAACTCAATCTTACCTTTCAGGGTCTTTAGGAAATGAAAAAAAGGTAATACAGTCTTTTGAACTGGTTTTACAGCCATCCGCACTGCAGTAAAAAGCGTTACTAGGCATCACTACAACACAGTCACGGTCGGTCGGTAATATTTTGCGCGCGCCCGGTAGAATGCGAACGAACCGCTCTCAGCTACACTGTGCGCAGCTTATTTTCTTATACTATAAGATATCGATCGGCTCGATGAGGAGGGGAGCGGGAGAGGGCAAGAGGGAAACGTTTGTTTACACAAGGCCGAGTGCCCGGACTTATTAGTATATCTCTGGACGCTGCCAATTTGTTGTTGAGCCTTGGGGTCGTCTGGTGGCAATCGATACTTCATTATTCCAGTCGGGGACGTGATGGATTTTCCACGCCAGCCCCCCCGTTTTTTCCATCGTTTCATGTAGGTCAAGAACCGAAAAGTCCGAACGCGGACCAGCGACCCCAGAGGAAACAGATATGGTGGTCGTGGAGGAGAGATGTAGGAAATGAGAGTTACTGAAGTCGTTCGAAGAAACGGGTTTGTGGCGGGTGATAACTTGTTCCGTTTGAAAACATTTCAAACGTGGCAAACGGACGATGTCCCGTCAAAATTCAGACACGATAATCACTTTGGTAATGCGAATTATCGATTTTCCTTACGGGGCCAACGTACCTTATACTCGTTATAGCATTCCCCGAAATATTCGGCTCGTCTTTGAAATTTCTTATATATTAAAGGAACAGTCTTTTATTAAACAGTCCCCAGTTCTTTATAATACAGGGAGTTGCGGAGTTGCCAAATATGTATATCATTCATATTATGAAGGAAATAAAACTATGAAAGTATTAAATTATATATAATTTCATTTTTAATAATAATAATTATTAAACAAAATGCCTTATACAGTGACCGGCAGAAAGTTGGACACAAAAATTTAATACTTTTAATCTCTGATTTCTAGCTGCTAATCGAACAAAATTAAAGTTTAGTAGCAAATTCATGTGTTATATACGGGGTGGTCGAAAAAAAAAATACAAAAAAAAGTTAAATTTATGTTTTTACTAGGTGGCTGTGACTTTAAATCTGACATCTACCCTTGATTCCAAACAACTTTTGTAAGTAACTTTTTAACGTATTTTAAAAAATAAGGGTACTTTACTCTTGAGTTGTTTTGACATTTTTGAATCTACCTCGTATCCAAAAAGAGATATTTAAATTTCGATATGTGCGTTTTCAGTTTGAAATGATGCACCAATTAATAATAAAAAAGTTTTCCATTTGTGTCCAACTTTCTGCTGGTCACTGTATAAAATATTAAGTGATCTTTACATATCTTCATCGGTTTCAAGTAAAAAGTATAAACATTATTAAAGAGAAAATCACATAAAATGCATTATATGAAGCAATACTTTTATCGACGAATAGTTATTTATGTATCTACAAAGGCACTGAAGTTCAACTTTTTATGACTCATGTGGAATTTAGTTGCCGAGGCCTCTGGCCGAGGCAAATAAACCACATGAGTCATGAAAAGAACTTCAGTGCCGAGGTACATATTATTTTTTCTTTGAAATCGGAAAAAAATGTTTTATTAGGCAAAAAAATAATCATAAGGGATCACCCGTCCATGAACCAACCGCGCGCGGCGTTGCTTAACCTTGACGATCGCTGTCAAGTATGACAAGCCTTCGAATAGAAAATCCAAACTGCTGCTTGTTGTGCAGCCTCCATAACAAATCTATTGATATTCAAACCTACTAAAATATTTATACTGAAAGATTACGGTGCTATAGGTAACAATTTCGCAATGTGTACGAAAAGTTAAATTGGCCTTTATTGGCCGGGTTTTGAATATTTGGTCACTTTTGACGGGCGATGGCTCCGCGTCTGACGTTTGATGTTTGCATCTCGCTACTTATTGAATAAATCGTACAATAATGGGCACTTCAGTGCCGATTTCTGAGCTTTTATTGACGACTTTGGGACACTTCACTGCCGATTTCAAGAAAAATATATTATTTTCTTGGAAACTACAAACATAAATATACTTTATTTCACTGTGAAATTAAGATATTGTGCTCACACGCGAAATTAAGTTGCATTAATATTGAAATAAGTATGTAATATTCATTTTGAATATACTTTTCTTCGTGTGTAATAGGATGTAGGTAATTATTACAAAGATTAGATTGACTTGTCTCACTCCTAGTTTTACATGTAGTCGTTGTCTTGTTGTAGAATTAAACGGGCTATACATCAATTACAAGACGAGATTATCAGTGGATTTTGATTGATGGATATGAACGAATGAGGAAAAAGAAAACAAAAACGGTACATCCAGACAGTTTAATAGATAGTTACGTTTATCAAATAGTACACTCCATAACAGATTACCTATTAAATTAATTCTAATTTTTAAACTTCATCCGATCACTTTCAAATTTACAGGGAACATTCCTTGCGACCGCAACCGATCGCGTTTCGAATTTAATTCAAATCGCCCCGCCCGAACCGACGTTGCACGCCGCCAAACCCGAAACTGCGGTGTGCCGCAGGGGTCCGCCCTAGGTCCCCTCCGTACACAAGCGCCGCGCTCCGAAAATACGAGAAACCGATGCCCGGTTTTTTCGCCCATATCCCGTCCAATTAATTTCGCCCATTGATATTCCCGTCGCGGCGGCGGCGGCGGCGGCGGCGTGCAGGACAAAAGGCGGTCGGCGCTGCAAAAAGCGCGGCCGCCCTCGACCGGACGAAATATAAATCGGCGCATTAGGGCTTCGCGCCCGAAACAAAGGAGGCCGCCCGGTCGCGACAAAAACGGAGCGGGCCGCCGATCGGCATTTGTTTCGCGGCGATGGCCGTCGGCGAACAGCTGACGCGCCGACGTGTTAGGTTAGTTAGTAGCGGTGAGATGTAGAAGACTACGGCGTCTTCTACAGATACTAGAAGGGGTTAGAGGGTGTAGGGTAACCATGATTGTTGGTTATGTGAACTTCCTATTTGTTCATCGACCCACAAAACATATAGCGACTTAATGTAAGTATTGAACGTGGAAATTCTAACCTACAATGTCAAAGCCAGACTCCCGGCTGGTGTGCATTTTTTCAATTGATATCCTTTACCTGATATGCCACTAAAAACATCCTTTATTATTTATAATTACGAGGCGGGAAATTTGAAATAATCTATAAGGGTGTGATCGTAGAAAATAATGTAGTGTCTTGGTTGCGGTTTTGCGCAAAATGGAAATTATTTTAACTGAAAGTACGACATAGGTATCTACAGGGTAATTCCGTCATGACGTAAAACATTTTAACCACAGGTGGGAAAAAACAGCTTATTACGAATTCGAAGTATAAAAAAAATCAAATGTCAAGAAAAAAAAAGGAAAAATAAACAAAGCAATTAACTATGTTGAGAAATTAAACAACATATTTTAATCTTCATAAATAATATATGTAATTATTATTGTACAGGTGTTCCAAATAGTTGGTCCTACCCCCTGGATCTCAGGAACCGTAAGAAATACGAAAAAAACATGAATACAAAAGTTGTAAGGCTGGCAGTGGACGTAACCTCTCTTTTATTTTCACATATACAGGGCGATTCGTATTTGCAGGACAAAAATAAAATATTTAGATTTTGACAATTGCATTAATCCTTTAAAATATTTGCATTCTTCATGAAATTTGCTACAGGACCGTTTTTTTGTTTTGTATTTTGGATGCAGCGTTGCCAAGATATCGAATTTTTCTTGGAATTTAGGGACTTCGTGGAGGTTATGGAAACTGAATGCTGATTAGGATTAGTGATTAGGATATGAAATAAAAAGAAACAAAAAAATGGTAAAATTGGCTATATTGTATAAAATTATTTCTTGATTTTGAATCGGAGGAAATATAACATCAAATTTTAATTTTTGCCCATGAAATATAGGACCTACACATCATACCACACCAGACGTGCATAGATTTGTGCCCTTGTTTTTTTTTTATTTATTTTATGGCTTTAAACTTATCATTTGGTTACGAGATATACTACCTGCATTACCGTCGAGGGAAGGCATATCGAAAACTTATTGTAAATATAATTTTTTGTTTCTGTTTTATCGATTAAGAAAATATAAATTTTAATTCCTGTTGCCCGTGAAAGCTTCTTTTTATTTCATATCCTAATCACTAATGTAAAGAAAGCGACCTTTATAGTGTGACAAGCTGTATACGGGTATAGGAATTTTATTTCCCGTATTATCTAAAATGACAATTATTTCTGCCACTGTCTGGAAAAATAGTTATGGCTTGCTTGATAAACCCTTCTCACCTGAATGAAAAATGCAAAGAAATTTTCTTAAATACTAAATATCTGGAAAACGGGTAGTTTTTGGTATAGAATGTTATTTACATAAAACGTGTTGCTTGGACGCGGGCATCCAACAAACTATAGAAATATAGGCCTGTTATGAACACACTGTATATGCAAAAACCAATTTCGACATACCACACCACACACGATTGTGCTGTCATACTTACATACGGCTAAAATATATCTTTGATATCTATTAAAATAAAGATACGGCATTCAGTTTCCATAACCTCCACGAAGTCCCTAAATTCCAAGAAAAATTCGATATCTTGGCAACGCTGCATCCAAAATACAAAACAAAAAAACGGTTCTGTAGCAAATTTCATGGAGAATGCAAATATTCCAAAGGATTAATGCAATTGTCAAAATCTAAATATTTTATTTTTGTCCTGACGGTTCCTGAGATCCAGGGGGTAGGACAAACTATTTGGGACATGCTGTACATTGTACTTTATACAGAATGGCCAAATGAAAACGAAACAGACTCAATAACAACTAGGGAAATCTAATGGGTTACACTGTATATTGTAATTAACATGGGAACTTGATACTTGCTTGTCAACACAATGAAAACTAACAATTAAAATGTTTGGCCGGTAGATTTTAATAATTAGCTACAAAGTAAAGTAGCTTAACTTTAAATATCCAAACAAACACAAACCTACCTATTCTATACATAATTACTTATTGTTACGAGTTAAGTAGTCGTGCGCGGTATGAAAAAATCACCCCCATTCGTTGCCAATAACCATAAACCTAAAAGCAAGAGTTTTATCATTTTTTAAACCAATTAATGATGCTCGTTACGGCATCATTCGGTGAATGAATTTCGCGTAAAATCCAGACATAAAACACCGTGGAAAATAAACAAGCCCACAGCACTAAACACACATAATGGGCCTTATGAGGCAAAAAAAAAACGATGAATGATTGTTCCATGCGAATAACGAAGCTAAAGTTGATTTGAAAATAGTCCAAAAAAATGTGGAACTATAATCAGCAAATGATGCCTGGTGCTACTGGTTTTGAAATCAGTGGGAAGATTTGCCTTTGGTTTTAATGGCCATTTTACTGATTTCTACAAAAGTAGTAGTGACATCTAGTAGCAGGGGCGGAATATATAAGTCAAGCAGGCCACAATATTTCACTTTTTTTTAAATAACATATATTTACTATTTACCTTTAGAACTAATTTTCTATAAATTTCAGAATGTTGGAGTTAGCAGGTGTTTGGGGCACGTTTTGCCAATTTTAACGCAAACGGTTGATTTTATGGTTATGAGAAAAGAATACAGGGTGGTTCACTCTAAATTGACACGCCCCTTGTTGTTTTTGAGGCCAGAAAAGTGTTTTTTACAAAAGTTTTAGATACTAATAGAAAGTTTTTTGTGACGCTATTGGACCTTATACAGTGTGTTCTAGAAAGCCGTGGCAGACATAACTTATGTTTGCGCAAATGAAATCGAAAGTGAAAACTCAAAGTTCGTTTTTTTCTACAACTTTGTTGCTGCGTCCGGATTAAGCGTAATTCTACAGAGAAATGGAACTTTTCCTAAGTAAATCGACCAGCCGAATAGATTTAGCATGGTCCCGAAGGCGTAGGGCTCACCGGTTTCGAGCAAATATTTTTTCGTAAATTCGACCCCACGATTTTGGAAGTGTTGGACAATTTTGGACATTAAATACAAAATCTCGGACACGACTGGACGAAATCGAATTTAACCTTTATTTCCGTCATCTACTGGTCGAACTAGGTCGGAAAAACCTATTTTTGGGGCAGGTTAACATTTTTGGAAATTCAAAAAAAGTGCGCTGGCCAGGCAGGGAAGACTAGTAGTGCCACCTCTCTCTCTCTCTCTCTCTCTCTCTCATTTAATCTATTACATATTGTTAGGCGTTTGCTTTTGTTTGGGGGCGTATTAAGTTGCCTCCCGTGTGGGAACATATTTTTTCATAAATTTTCCAAAACAAAAACGGATATTATTGTAATAGCGTTCAATTAAACCGACCCAAAAGAGACACAAGAAATGATATAATTAATTCCGCGTAGAAGACCGGTCGCGATGCGGTGGTTTGGAATAAGAAGCCGTCCGAGGCGGGCGTAAAAAACGGGCATTTGTGTCGTAATTATATAAATTAATAGCTTATTTATACTTGGCGACTATAGAAATCAATTAGGTGATCTGTTTTTGTATGGATAAGGACGGGATGTCTGGATTCTGTCGCTGTAGGTCGAAACGCGGGTCTCCTGAATATATTTACATGTCATGCGTCGGAATATCGTCCGTTTAACTCCTCGGAATAGCAACCAAAGTCGATAGGAACAAATTCTTGCCGAAACAAGTGCGAAACAGAAAGGGACCGGGAGATAGTGACAGATTTTTGGACGTGATTTTACTCAGTATGCCTTGCAAAGGGCATTATGTGGCACATATTCTCACAATAATAAGGTATGAACCAGAGAGTCATCCTGGGTTCTTCATGTGAAAAACTGAGTTTTCAATTATTCGAAAAATATGCGTTTTGATAGGGTGGGTCCAAAGGGCTATTATTGCCACGTGATCTTGTATTTTAATAATTAAGTTTTCCACGTTTCTGAACAGGCTGCCAATGAGAAGTATGCAAGTTCTTATTATGAAAATGCTGAAAAAAGGATGGCATACCTTTCGCGCATGTCCAAGTACACTTTACATCGAATAACTCGTTTAAATGATTAAATAACATTCAATTTAAACAGTAATTAAGAAAAGATATTTAGAACTAAAAGCTATGCTTAAATACGGAAACATAGCCTCCTAAGAAAAAAAATTGTCAATTAATTTCCAGTTTCTTAATAAGCATTTAAAATAAAAATTTTGCACCTTAAATGAGAGTTTTTTTAATATATACACGTTATCATTACTTGTTCAGAAGAATTTTTGCGAACTTTTAAAGTTTGTGATTCCCTAAAAAATTAAAAATATAAGTTAATTTTATAAGTATACTTGAATTTGAACAATTTTTTTTAGGAAATTATTAATGTTTTTCAAAAAAATATATTTTTGCTTAGAAGGCATGTTTTGATATTTAGGCATAACTTTTAATTCTAGACAACTTTTCTTAATAACATTTTGTTGAATTTTCTGAAATAAGGGTACCTACTTTACTCTTGTACAATTTTTATATTTTTTGACCTACCCTGTATGCTGTTTGACTTGCAACCATTCTACAACTTTCGGGAATATTTGTATTTTAGTTGTGGAAATAATAAAAAAAATCCCATATATTGCACACTTAAATGACCATACTGTATAGTGAGTTAAAATTACACTGTCGTTCAGTTCTGAGCTATACAGGGTGAGTTTTTTTCGATGCCCACTAGGGGGATCTCGGAAACTAGCAGAGCTAGAACAAAGGTTAAATGGGGAAAGAATTGCAGTTTTGAATGCTCAATCTAATGCCCCTTTTGGATTTTTAAAAAAGTTCACGGCTCACTAAATATTTTGAAAAAAGTGATTTTTTGCTATTTCTTCAGATCTCTGTAGCTCCGTTATTTCTGACTGTACAGAAAAATTGTAGAGACAAAAATTGTAGATAATTTTGGGCTTAATAAGATAATCTTATCCAATTTTTTATGTTGTTTGTGATTTTTGAGATATGACATAAACTTGTGTTTTTTTAAATGTAAATCATAGTTGGCTGTGGCCTTATCAAATCGGCCATTTTTTTGAGCTTTCCAAAGATATAATACTCGGCATAGTTATTACAAGAAATAAAAGAGCTATGGCTAATTTTCTGTTTTTTTTTTAATTTTTACATAGTCAGCTATGGAATATTTTCATAATTACGTTCTATTGTATAATAAGACATACTTCAAACTTTCAAATATTTTATTTTTAGCTGGTGACAAAATGTAACAAAATAAAACAAAAATTATCACGATGGAGCTCCACCACATAATTACTTGCCCGTAAGAAATTACCTAGATCAGCTCTATCCAAATAGTTGGATAGGGAGAAATAGACCTATTTCCTGGGAGCCCCGATCCCCCGGTTTGTCTGTTTTGGATTTCTTTTTGTGGGGAACAGTACAAAATAAAGTATGAAAAAGTGTTAAATAAAGAGCAGCTGTTTTAGGACCAATTGCCAGTATTGACAGGGGCTCTCTAAGAAAGGCGACAAATTCAGCTTTAAAAAGATGCAATATTTGCATAAATAATAATGGAGGATTGTTTGAACACCTTTTTTATTCTAAAAGGTGGCCTTTTAAAATAATAATAATTTGAATTTGAGTTTTTTAATTTTTGTTTTATTTTCTTACATTTTGTTACCAGCTAAAAACAAAATATTAGAAAGTTTTAAGTATGTCTAATTATAAAATAGAACGTAATTATGAAAATATTCCATGGCTGACTATGTGAATATTTAAAAAAAAACAGAAAATTAGCCATAGCTCTTTTATTTTTTGTAATAACTATGCCGAGTATTATATTTTTGGAAAGCTCAAAAAATGGCCACAGCCAACTATGATTTACATTAAAAAAAAACATGTCATATCTCAAAAATCACAAACAACATAAAAAAATTGGATTAGATTATCTTATTAAGCCCAAAATTATCTACAGTTTTTGTCTCTACAGTTTTTCTGTATAATCAGAAATAACGGAGCTACAGAGATCTGAAGAAATAGCAAAAAATCACTCTTTTCAAAATATCTAGTGAGCCATGAACTTTTTTAAAAATCCAAAAGGGGCATTAGATTGAGCATTCAAAACTGCAATTCTTTCCCCGTTTAACCTTTGTTCTAGCTCTGCTAGTTTCCGAGATCCCCATAGGGGGCATCGAAAAAAACTCACCCTGTATGTTTAAGGTTCCAAGTCTCTATAGCCCATCGGGACACAGACACACAGGAGGGCAACAAAGTGAGGGTAAAGATGATCTTACACGGTCGCCCGTTACTCGGCACCGTGGCGCCACCCAACGCCGAACCCCCGAACTAAAATATTCGGCAACGGAGCACACCTTCACACCCCCCAGTGTACAGATCACTTGGCGCCTCGCGGCGTCGTCCCGTTATGGATTTTCATCCCCGGGTCGGGCCGCGCCGCCTGGCGAGCGGTAGCGGTAGCTGAAATTTCGGGGGTGCCGAAATTTAGTAACAGGTCCGGGCGCTGGCGACAGAATTTAGGGTGTATTGATTTTTATTCGGGACTGCCGGGAGGGGGAGCGGTGGTTTGAGGCTAGGGTGAGATTATACAGGGTGAGTTTTTTTCGATGCCCACTATGGGAATCTCGGAAACTGGCAGAGCTAGGACAAAGGTTAAATGGGGAAAGAATTGCGGTTTTGAATGCTCAATCCAATGCCCCTTTCGGATTTTTAAAAAAGTTCATGGCTCGCTAGATATTTTGAAAAGAGTGTGATTTTTTGCTATTTCATCAGATCTCTGTAGCTCCGTTATTTCTGATTATACAGAAAAACTGTAGAGACAAAAATTGTAGATAATTTTAGGCTTAATAGGATAATCCAATCCAATTTTTTAACTATAAATCATAGTTGGCTGTGGCCTTATCAAATCGGCCATTTTTTGAGCTTTCCAAAGATATAACACTCTGCATAGTTATTATAAAAATAAAAGAGCTAGGGCTAATTTTCTGTTTTTTTTTTAATTTTCACAGTCATGGAATATTTTCCTCATTACGTTCTATTTTATAATTAGACATACTTCAAACTTTCGAATATTTTGTTTTTAGCTGGTAACAAAATGTAAGAAAATAAAACAAAAATTAAAAAACTCAAATTCAAATTATTATTATTTTAAAAAGACACCTTTTAAAATAAAAAAGGTGTTCAAATAATCCACCATTATTATTATGCAAATATTGCATCCTTTTAAAACTGAATTTGTCGCCTTTCTTAGAGAGCGCCTGTCAATACTGGCAATTGCTTCTAAAACAGCTGCTCTTAATTCAGCAATTGTCTCATACTTTATTTTGTACTGTTCCCCACAAAAGAAATCTAAAACAGACAAATCGGGGGATCGGGGCTGCAAGGAAATTGGTCTATTTCTCCCTATCCAACTATTTGGATAGAGCTGATCTTACGGGCAAATAATTATGTGGTGGAGCTCCATCATGATAATTTTTGTTTCATTTTGTTACCAGCTAAAAATAAAATATTAGAAAGTTTGAAGTATGTCTAATTATAAAATAGAACTAATTATGAAAATATTTCATGGCTGACTATGTGGATATTTAAAAAAATCAGAAAATTAGCCATAGCTCTTTTATTTTTTATAATAACTATGCCTAGTGTTATATCTTTGGAAAGCTCAAAAAAATGGCCGATTTAATAAGGCAACAGCCAACTATGATTTACATTTAAAAAAACACAAGTTTATGTCATCTCAAAAATCACAAACAACAAAAAAAAATGTATTAGATTATCTTATTAAGTCCAAAATTATCTACAATTTTTTGTCTCTACAGTTTTTCTGTATAATCAGAAATAACGGAGCTACAGAGATCTGATGAAATAGCAAAAAATCATTCTTTTCAAAATATCTAGTGAGCCATGAACTTTTTTAAAAATCCAAAAGGGGCATTAGATTGAGCGTTCAAAACTGTAATTTTTTCCCCATTTAACCTTTTTTCTACCTAGCTCTGCTAGTTTCCGAGATCCCCATAGTGGGCATTGAAAAAAACACACCCAGTATGCAAGGTGTTTCGCTTGATTTTACTTGGAAATAAAACGCCAATTTAAGTTGTACGGGTGATCTTGCAATTGAATTCAGAAAGAAAAAATTAAGGCACGTGTGGTTTTTGATGAGCACATTTCACGAATATACATACGCCTATCGAGACGCCTATAGTTATATTTATTTATATCTACAACGCGAATCATTTTGTACCAGTTTGTCGTTTTAAATAAGTAACAACATGGTGAAATGTGGGTATCAAAAGGGTAATAAATTCACTTAGACATACATTTTTTGAAATATCTGGCAAAAGGTACAAAAAAAGTACATAGCGTAGTGACATATTACACCCTGTATATCAAACAATCTATCGACTTGACCGGAGAACACAGTAATGCATCTAATTCCGGACAATAATGTACGACAAGTGGGTATATGATAATTTTAATGAGACTGTTAAATTGTGAATACGAATAATAGTCCTATTGTTTGCTATGCAACCATGTGTGACCTATTATCGGTTGTTAATTATTATGTATGAGTTTCTGACGTTTGCTATGCACCTATTCGGTTTTGCATTCAGCTGGAGACCCATAGACATACTTATGTGTGTGGTCATAAGATGAAAAAATCTTGCAAACAAACTGAAAATATTTGACAGTTACTGACAGTCGATGGTCTTTATGTTACGACACCAGAAAAGTATGCTCTTTCCTAAATAATACAGAGGGGTAGGTTGCAACTTGGCATACTATAGTCCAAAGCACGAAAGAAAACGTTTCTAAAGAATGCGGGCAGCGTTGCGAGATTTCCTATACGAGTAGTTGGCGAATACAAGTTTTATCATATTGAAGCCGGATTTCTGAACTCTGTTATACCGAAAAAATAAAGGTCGCATCTCGGGATCACTTACCCATTTTTATTTATCATTTATTTTTAACGCGGTGTGATAAAACACCTATTATATTTTTTTCAACATCGTCGCGTCTACCATCGCCTTTGAAATACGGCAACACAGCACATCTGCGAAGGAGTCGGCTGACAAAATCAGTTAGCAACGCGTTTTGCGCCTGTTTCTATAGTACGTAAAGTTAACTGCGTATTTGGGCTACCATACAGACCTCATTTTTTAGGCCGCTGGCAAGTTTTTTCCGCCGGCTCAGAGAGCTCAGCGGCGTTTCGTATGTTCGGGAGTTAAGAATAATATTAACAATAAATTAAATAACAATTATATGAAAATTAAGTCAGTGAGTTACACAAAATTGAGCTACGCCCCTGAACTGTGGCTAATTCTATAATATTTGCGAGTTCTTCCCCCTTACGTCGCACGCATTCTGCCGTAAGGAGGACTATACTTATTGATTTGATGTGTATAACCCGTCATACAGGATGTTTAATTGAATAAAGTCACAACAAATACAGAATAAATTGATCGTTTGAGGGACCTTTGCTTTTCATTTCTAATTAACCGTTTATAAAATCCGAACAATTTCCCTTGGTACCAAAGAACTAAATCATAATAATTATATCAGGAATTCTTCGGCAATTTCCTTGTAACAACCTAATTTAGTCATTATACGATTTAAATTGGACATTAAATCATGTTAGTGCGAGGATGCGCTGAATTATCGCAATTACTATTTCATTTTGTGATATAAACCATAGGAAAATATAAATTAGGTATGTTTATTATGAATGGAAACAGCAGATAATATAAATTCAGACCCTTTTTAACACACAAAAATAATTAATTTTTCACATTCCTGGTTGTTTCTATGTTGATATTTTAGTGATGTTTAAAGAAAAACCAATTATCTACTACCGTACGTTATTTAAATAAGGCGGATTTGTTCGTTGATTTCTCCAATAATACCTAATACTATCTCGTGTTC
Source organism: Pseudeuparius sepicola (assembly GCA_963920635.1). Lineage (NCBI taxonomy): Eukaryota > Metazoa > Arthropoda > Insecta > Coleoptera > Anthribidae > Pseudeuparius > Pseudeuparius sepicola. The sequence continues at coordinate 30,640,824 of OY987307.1, forward strand.
GATTTCTAATAAAATGAAAAGCAGCCGATTTTTATTTTTCCATTTCGTTAATTTCGATTCAGTCGTTGCAAATTACCTGTCGAAACCGCAATAGTAAACATCTCAGGAATGCTTTTCTCTATTAAATAATGCAGTGGCGTGCGCCTTGGAATTCGAATTAGGACAAATAAAAATGTCATTCTAGAGATTTTTAATTCTTGCAAATTTTAACTCCCTGTATTCACTTTTAAGGTTGATAGATCTTCAGAAAATAACCGCGCTTTGTCGTATATACTGTATCTTTTTAAGGCCTTATAAAAAAAGTTACAGGGTGTTAGTTTTAAAAAATATGTAGACTAATATTTACCAAACTAGTTGAGATATTTATGTCAAATTTGGTACATGTTATCACGGCATGGGTTAGCATAAAAACTTTTAATATCAAATAGGTACCTTGAACAACCAGTGGCGTAGAAGTGGGTCATTAGTACAATTATTGTTTTTAGAAAAAATTGTAAACAAAAATGTCTTGTCAATTTTTCGTATGTGTGATGGTTTCATGGCAAATTTAAGTTTTTGTATTGTGTTAAGGTATTTCTGAAAAATTAACTACAAAATTTGCCTCATTGGTAAGACTCAAAATAGAAAAAATGTGTTTCTTACTTTAAACAAAGTAACTTTTTCCAATAAACTTACCCATTTAAGGTTTTACTTTTCGAAATTCAGAGCGTAACATTAATTTTATCTTCCCTACTTCTACGTCACTGGTTGTTCAATGTGTTTGATATTAACAGGTTTTATGCTAACCCATGCCATTATGACGTGTACCCAATGTGACTTAAATATCTCAACTAGTTTGGTAAATATTCAATAAAGTCTACATATTTTTTAAAACTTTAACACCCTGTAACTATTTTATAAGGCCTTAAAAAGACACAGTTTATACGAAAAAGTGCGGTTATTTTTTGATGATCTGTCAACTGCTGTAGTTTGATCCCTTAAAAGTGGACCACCCTGTACAGAATATAAAAATCTGTAGTTAGATTTCCTTCTGTTTTTAAAGCAATAGGTGATAAAAAGGCGTCAATATACATATATTTCCACATAAAAATATGTATGCGGGCATTAAAATAAGTAGGTACCTACCTGCGGTAATTTCTGTCAATGTTGTAAGTATACCCATGTGTGTCTAATTCATTATTAATATATGCACGTATATAACTCGTGAGATAGACACGAATGTACCGTAACCATGAGGTTATTTACATAATTACACCAGTGTTAGTATGTTTGCTTTAAATTCAGAACGTCATCGTGTTATTTTGTTGTCACAAACTGACGATAGAATTTTTGTAGGCCGTTTTTTCGAGTTAATTGTCAATTTACATGTCAAAAACGTTGACGTGTGTAAGTAAAAATACGCAAAAGTAGATGTTTGGTTGACATTCAAATCAGCATCGACGTATATTCGTTATAAACCTGTGCCTGATAATATACCCACCCATTTTTTTGTTTTTATTGCTACCTTCCGATGCTCTTTTGTGTCATTTTTCAACGCCACAAGACGCCGCGTACAAACCTGCACACATTTCGTCTCTTGACTTTTTCCCGTATCTCCGAAAATAGGCGCCGTACGCGCTCATTAAAATTTAACGCGTTACATCTCACCGCCGTCGCATACGACGGCCGTCCATAAAGGTCCCTCCCTGCTCCTCGACGTTCGCGTGCCGGCGTGCGGCGACCGTCTGCCCGCCTCGGTCTCCGCGGCCTTCTTGGATCGGCCGCCGACGCCGCCGCCGTGGGCGTGGCCGCCGACACCGCCCAGCCGCGCTATTGGGCGGCGGGCGGGGCGGCGCGCCCCGCCCACCCGGCGTGATTTATTGCCCGCAAAAAAACGGGCGGTTTTTTGCGGGCGACCGTGGTAGGTGGTGGTAGGCGAACAGAAAATATCAGTTCCGTTTGGGAGGTGAAAAATAAAAAACAGGAATGGCTTCCACCACCGCTGCTGTGGAATTTTTGTTTGTCGGCAATAGGCCAAAGGCGAGGTTGCCACGTTTACATGCCAACGATGTAAACAATACTAGTGCTAGTTAAAATAAGGTGAACGTTATGTTGTATAATACATTTTTATGGAAAACAAAGCTGTCCCAAGAGAAATTCAATAGCATTATTCGTTTGATCAATCGTTGCACGTAAACAATGGGCTAGTACGATTAAATCTTAAAAATTATTTTGATCTCTAAAAGCGTTGACTGACTGCTCACCGCTGTCATGTTTGACAGTTCTCTGGCTCACCATGCGCTTCCCGGAGACAAAATACAATGCAAAATACATTGTTGACCATAGGCGCCATCTACTTTCCAGGACAGGAAACTATAGTTGTGAGAAGTCTTATTAATACGTCAGTCAACGCTAAAAGCCTCTTGTCAAAGATAAATATCCAAAATCTTAGAAATTTGAAACTTGAAAATACCAGCTTTTTCCAACAATCTTCCTATTATTGTGACAATAGATGTGTTACACTGATATTATATAAACAATTTAAATATATTTTCACCAGATAAAATAGAACAGTGAAAGCAGAAGGGTGGGTATATTGATATATTTTTAATATTATCCTGGATATTATCCATATTAGGTAGTAAGTATTTTTGCTTACAAGTTATTTAAATATAAACATTTGCCATGATACTAAGTAGGTATCATGGATATTTGATCTATCTATTAATGTATTTGTCCTCGTCATTTGGTTAGTAAAATGTTTCTTTTCCTCTTTTTCGGAATTTGGGGAGCTAGTTTTGGTGAAAAAATATGGGGCAGAACGTCAAGTTTTAATCGAAGGCGGACCTTGTAATAATGTTTCCCACTTTATTTTGTCTTCTTCAAGCGTGATAGGAAAGAAATACATTGAAATAAAATTATAGCTTGTTATTTAAATAAGCACTAACATTAAAAGATAATTATTTCTCATTCACTAAGTATTCATTATTGGCTTGATACAGCAAACAGCACAAAAAACAGAACACAAATCACTATAGTCCAAAGCACGAATGAAAGCGTTTCTAAAGAATGCGGGCAGCGTTGCGAGATTTCCTATACGAGTAGTCGTTATTTATTGGCGAATACAAGTTTTATCATATTGAAGCCGAATTTCTGAACTCTGGTATACCGAAAAAATAAAGCTCGCATCACGGGACCACTTACCCATTTTTGTTTATCATTTATTTTTAACGCGGTGTGATAAAACACCTATTATATTTTTTTCAACATCGTCGCGTCTACCATCGCCTTTGAAATACGGCAACACAGCACTTCTGCGAAGGAGTCGGCTGACAAAAGCAGTTAGCCAACGCGTTTTGTGCCTGTTTCTATAGTTCGTAAAGTTAACTGCGTATTTTGGCTACCATACAGACCTCATCTTTTAGGCCGCTGTCAAGTTTTTTCCGCCGGCTCAGAGAGCTCAGTGGCGTTTCGTATGTTCGGGAGTTAACGTGTGCAAAATGAGTAAAGAGGGAAGAACGTTGCATTCTCAAGCACGAGACATAATTGGAAATGTTATAAGGGTTTGCCTTGCTCCATAGTCTAAGGCATCACCGTCAAGAATAATATTAACAATAAATTAAATAACAATTAAAAGAAAATTAAGTCAGTGAGTTACACAAAATTGAGCTACGCCCCTGAACTGTGACTAATTCTATAATATTTGCGAGTTCTTCCCCCTTACGTCGCACGCATTCTGCCGTAAGGAGGACTATAACATCTTCAGCAGAGGAATCTGGGAAATATATCTGGCATCTAAATATATCAACCAGTTTTTATACCTATAATAGACTTTTTTTTACTACTAACCTGAGAAATCACCATTATTTACCTCATTCCTCTAATGAGAAGTAATATTTCTCTACCTAGGTAAATAATGATAATAAAAAAATACGTAGGTAAATAATGAAAAATTTGACAATTGAACTCCCAGGCTACTTGATATTTTGAAGTATTTGAAAAAAGCGAGAAATATTATATCCTGAGGCGCGTAGCGCCTCAGGATATAAAAATGCTCGGTGAATAATGGCTCACTTCTCAACCTAGGTGTATAATATACTATTCTATGCTTCGTACCTACATTATAAATATTACCTACATGAGTTTATTATTTTGGTAAGCAGATAAATAAGGTCATTTTTTGTTTTAATAGATGTAGATAACTATATTCATATTTATATAAAAAATATATCATAGAAGTTCCATGCGGCCTACAAAATATGTGATCCTAGTATTATACCAAAGATTTTCCAATGCCAAATAATTTATTAGGGGAGGGGGAGCTCAGAGAATTGGGTTGCACTCATACAGTGGCTTAGAGGGTAGAAGGGTCGTAGTTTCAAAGTATTATGGGGGTGAGTATGCCATACTGCTCCAGTGACCCACATTTCTGTGGGCGTAGGGTATTTATTGCGGAACCACCCTTAAGAATAAGAGCACTTGCTCATAAGGTCAAATTTATAACTTTTCTAACTGAGAAAACTATTCTATTTATAATAATATGCGTGTGCTCTATTACACAGTAGGTTTATAAATAACTACCGTGGCAAAAAATGTAGGAATTAAAATAGTATACTATATCGTACATACAAGTATTAATTATTATTAGTAAACAGTGACTATTACTTTTTTTTTCTAATTTTATTTGTTCATAAATGACACGATACCATTAATCAATGTAAGCAGGTATCATTGAATGGTATAATGATGGTATGGCCAAGTCCCTGTATAGTGTACAGAATGTTACACTATTACGTAGGTACAGGGTGTCCCATTTTGGGTGTTTTTCTCAAAAATCTCGGTTATTATTAAAGCTAGAGGGTTGCGGTTTTCACGTCACCGTACTACTTTTTTTGAGAGGAATTTGGTGGACCACTCAGATTTTAGATAAGTTTTATAGTTTCCGCGCATTGGCGCAGCACTGAAATTTTCGATTTTTTGGAAACCTCTCTCCTGACTACAACTTATATATATCGACAAATTTAATCAACTATTTTTATAGATTTTTTGGCCTAGAATCGAATGGAATAATTAGTTTTTTGGTAGCGTTAATAGTTTTTGAGATATGAACCAAAGTTATATTTTTTTAAATGGAAACCATAGTTCATATCGCAAAAACTATTAACGCTACCAAAAAAACTAATTATTCCATTCGATTCTAGGCCAAAAAATCTATAAAAATAGTTGATTAAATTTGTCGATATATATAAGTTGTAGTCAGGAGAGAGGTTTCCAAAAAATCGAAAATTTCAGTGCTGCGCCAATGCGCGGAAACTATAAAACTTATCTAAAATCTGAGTGGTCCACCAAATTCCTCTCAAAAAAAGTAGTACGGTGACGTGAAAACCGCAACCCTCTAGCTTTAATAATAACCGAGATTTTTGAGAAAAACACCAAAAATGGGACACCCTGTACAAACTCAAACATGCTACGAAGAAAAAAGGGACAATTAACTCCTATGGAAACAAACAACCCCCGATGATAAAAAAGACATGAAAATCCTAGTCGGCTATGGCGACAGGGCCGACAAAAGACGATCGCCTCGGCGCCGGTTCATTTGTCATGACGTCAGCCACGCCACTTCCGGTTTCGCCGTATCTGCCAGTGTGTGTGTGTGTAGCGATGCTGGCAACTAACTATCTGTGACAGATCTGCCCCGCTGTGTGTGGGGACGGAATCAGTGGGTAATGCACTGAGAATGAAATACGAGGGGATGATGGAAAATCTACAAAAAAAATCACGTCAAAAAGACGTGAGAACAGTGAGAACGGGGCGTACGCGCACATATTTAAATTGAAAACAAGTCATAGGTGTTGCATATTTCGTAAAGTGCGCAGTGTAACCGCAAACGTGAAGAACGATACGATGTGCCCTCGTAGAATGTTTGGGGAATCCACAAAGCGTTTAGCCTTGGGGCAAGGGGGACGTCTCCGTGATTTATATGATAATTTAATGGCGTTTCGATTTGGGGACAACCAGAAAAGGCAAAAAATACATTAAAGGGCACCGCATTCGCCTCGCGGGCTAGGAATATATATAAACGCCTATTTCTTCCAGATGGAGATAAGGGTAAATATACAACGCACGCGAAGATGTAGATTCGACATTTTTTTATGTTCAGTAGATCTAACGCGTCATCAAAATCGTCACGCAACACAAAAGGTTACCTATAAACGTTACGTTACCTCCACGAAACTTTGGCTGTCCCTTTAATATCCGTCGTCCTTCGATTATTTTTACATTAAATCAATTTTCGTCGGTGTTTTGGAAGCGTAAAAACAATATAGCAGGAAAATAAACGCAACGTCATATAGGAGCTTCCTTTCAATATCATCTAACCCTTTTGCTTTGTGCCTAGAGCGATCACAGCCAATTTCCTACACCGGTAATCGAATTACCACCATGGAGCATTATATAAATTAAAACTGGAACCTTAAGGATCGTGTTTTGTGGAAGCAGTGCACAGAGCCAATAACGGTGTTAGGTACAAATTTACTGGCTAAATATTTCGACATCACGTCACAGATCAAAGGAACAAAATTACACTTATAGATTTCATCTATTACTCTTTCCTCTCCGAAATATCGGTAACCTGTTTTCAAAAATAATTTTCTTCGCTCATTTACAGGCCCCATCTGAAAATACCAAAATCTTCATCGCGCTCCTCTTCTTCCAAGCCCCCCCCCCCCCCCCCGCCTTAATAACCAATCCACTTCGTCATCGTCGTCCGAAGAAGAGCCCATTGTTCGTAATCGCGTCGCGGAGCGTTGCAGAAGAAGAGGAAATCGTGGAACGTGCGAGAAAAATATACTTACCGGCGTTTCACGGGCTATAGTGGGAACGGGGGCCCCTAAAAAATCGATTATGTATCGCTTAACGCCCATTGTGTCGCCCCAAAGACAATGCGCGCCGCTAATACGTCGCCAGCTGCCTTAATTCTGACGTACATCCGTTCGTCCGATCTTCACGCCCGTCGCCAGGCTTCGATGCAACACAGAGTTCTAACCGTGTGCCGAATTTCCAGTCTGTAGCTTCAAAATTGCGGCTTGCATCGCCGCGCATGTCGTTAATACGTATCGCATATACGGAGGGGTCCAAGGGTGGAACCCTGGGGCATACCATAATTTTAGGTTTAGGGGCGAGTAACTTCGGTTCGGGCGAAGCGATTTTGACGAAATTTGGAGGGCAGTTGCCTGTGGTTATAAGGATGGTTTTCTACAAATTTTAAGGCGATCAGACGTAGTATGAAAAGTATACGGGGTGGCCACTTAATACTTTCTTATTATAGATTTTGGTGCTAAAATAAAACTGTAGGGCATCAGGCGCATCTAAAGAAAGTTATTTGTTCCACTGTGAGTGCGATAACTAATTATCCACAGTACTTCATCTGCATTTTCAACGTTCAGACATGAATGAACAATGGGAAAATCGCGGTATACACGCTAGCAGATACCACGGCGCGTTCTAATACAAAAGGCTTGTCAAAATATGTATCCTTTCATAATTCACATGGGTCTCCTTGCGGAACATCGTCTCATTACTTATTTTCTAGTAATTGTTTTCCCAAGTGAGACGTAACACTCACGCTTGGAGCGGAAAAAAATCCCCACCAGTTAATTGGATTTAATTTGAAATTTTAACTTGTGCGTGGTAACATTTCATTTATAAACCTGCAATTATTTCATTCGCTGTGTTACAAAAAAGGCTCGATTACATATCTAGTATCTGCAAAGCGTTAATAGCAAGGAAAAGAAGCAGTTATGTTAAACCACCGATTTGAAATAAATAGACGCGTTTCAGGGTGGCCTGAAGTGTGAATATTATTTGGAAAATATACTTTCAAACCGCGTGCAATCACCTTTAGATTTTTAGAAAATCATCCTTACAACTACAAGAAATTTCCCCCCAAATTTCGTCAAAATCGCTTCGCCCGAACCGAAGTTATTCGCCTCTAAAGCTAAAATTATGGTATGCCACAAGGGTCCATGCTTGGACCGCTTAGTATAATCGCCGTGTACAAGTGACATTGCGCGACGATACAGACCACAGTTCTGAAGCTATAAGTTTCAAATTTGGTACACGGTTAGAACTTTATGATGCCCTGAAACGTATATTGACGGCAAGCCGAAATTATGAAAATTATTCCCAAAATTTACCCCGTCGGACAGCCACTGAACTTTACAAGCGGCAGAGAGTTGTACGCGGTATATACATGTATATGTACGAGCAGGTAATTAGAAAATGTTTACAGCGTTGTTATGCCTGCATAAAATTTTAATTATATGCTAAAATCCTATGCTAATGACTAATCGTTAAGCTGGTGCTTTTTTTCGATTGGCTTACACATAGTACGATGGTCGAATCGGTGTGGGAAAATCAGCGCGCTTCGAGAAGCGATTTTTAACGCCCGAAAAGGCCTGCGCGTTTAAAAATCGAAAATTCATTATCGTTATTATTTCCCGTCGCGTTTTCTTTTTCGTTTTCGCTTCGATATATCGTTAATGGTCTCGCGAACCAGTTCAAACATTCCTGGTGCACTTGACGAGTAGCGGGTCAACAATTAAACGCAATTTCAGACTGTAAAGATCGCCAAGTAGAGAATTCCCAAGATAGTGAGAAGTATTGAACGTATGACGTACGCGCCAGAGTTTCATAACGCTGTAATAAGAGTAATATCGATTATTAGTTCATTTGTTGCCTTTACGGACCAATCAGAACGATTATATTATGAGGTTATGAACACAGCCAATGAAATAATAGGACTTTGGACCAAAACAAATTGAATCGGCAACCGGGTAATTGTTACATAATTTGGTAAATAACCTCCAAAATATACAGCTCGAACATAGACACAATTTATTGCAACATTTTACGAATTGCTGCATCTAGTCCTCGGAATATACCTCCGATATTATCTAAGTAAACAATAGAGAGGATTCCTTTTAAACTCTAATGCAATTTTATGACCCATTTCAAAGCTGTTAGCAAAATTAAAACTATCATTTTCGCTCCATTCATAGGATCCATTCGAAATGCAAATTTTAACCTGTTAATGAAAGGACAATAAAAAAGAGTTGAAGGAACACATAAACCATAAACCACCGACAAGTAACCACTGTTATTATACGATAGCAAACAGGTACGTAGGTTTCATCACCAGTGGCGTCCAGTAATGTAATAAATATATCCACAAAAAGTAAATTAAAAGTTCCTGCATTTATTTCCATTCGCGGAGCGCTGTCCTTTGTGCGTGTTACCACAGCAGACACTTGACTATTGCAAATTGATGTTTTATAGTCGCATTTATTTAGAATTGCGTTATACCTGGAACGACACTATATTAAAGACCCGAGCATAACGTCATATTTCATTGTTGTTTACATACTGGGGTGGCGCCACTCGACGAAAAAATGGCGACTTGTTATAGGTTATAGGGGGGTATTTTGTGGTTATTGGTATGTCAGTTACTGACGTTTAAAATGTCCCGACTTTTAAATATCCAGCTTTATTACGATTTGCCTTCTTTTTACGGTAACGAATTGTCTTTGCGTCTAGTATTTAGCAGTTTTATCTTATTAACACAGCTTTTATAGGTAGATTTTTTATGATAACATGAAATTTTCATACACATGAAGAAAATGGTATGCACACTGCACAGACCATTAGGTGAATTGCAGAAGAAAAACACTATTTTGGAATTATGGGATTATCTGATCAACCAGCTGAAGAAGTGAAAATTCTAGATATTATTTTGGAAGAGTATTTTGTAACGTATGCAAGAATGAAAATCGAAAATTTTGTTTATAGCTCCAAAGCGAACCAATAGTCCTCCATATAAAGAAGAAACTAAAAAATCTAATGCGTTTTATGTTTACTTACACTACAACTAGCCATGGACTACATTTCAAACCAAAAGGTACCAATTACTCTTGCTTGCTTTTTAGACTCGCTTTTCTTACGAAAATGTACGGAAATATGCCATGTGAACTTGTCAAATTAGAGGGACATAACAAACAAATATTTTATTTCATTTTGGATATTAAATTCGTTGTAAAGACACATTTGCATGTCTTTATTTTATAAATGATTCTGCAACAATGGTGTTTTAACATTAAACCACCGTGTAAATTTGTTTCTTCGTGTGGCGCCAGCGGCGATCGCTTGAAACAGCGCTATGTACAGGCACAGACTAACGAGTAATACAGACAATTCCTTAGCGACATGTGTCAAAAGGAGACTCGCTTTTTAGCGAAATATCTTCTAAAGTCATGAATAATATGCATTTTATTCGATTTTACGTTAATCTACATAGCGAAGATATTGTATTAGAACCAAATTTATGATTAAAATACTGTTTGTTTTTCTGTAAATTGAAATGGAGACTCGCTTATTTTTGACACATGTCCGTAAAGAGGCTTCTGTTGCAAAGCTATTTATTCTGTGGTACAGGTTTTTAATATAGTGTTGGTCCAGGTTATACTAACCACGCCATTGACTTGTCAACACAATTTACATACCACACGAGCACAAAAACTCAGCTCGATGCTGCCGATACGAGGAGGGTAAAAAGGCTGTAGCCTCCTTTGTGTCAACCAATATTGCATTCGGTCATGCATGGTCTGTTCTGTAATATGTAATTAAGTACAGGGGCCTACTATGTTTTGCCTCGGCAGTTTCATTTGTACAGGGTTATTCATATAGCATTGTACCCCCCTTAACATTTTGTTTTTAGTTTTGGAAAAAAAGTGTGAATATGAAAATTGTATATAACAAATTGAGAAATACTGAATGTTTAAAAAATAAAGAAAAGATAAATAAACCACGACATGTTTTAACTGAGAATATGCAGGAGGCAGTCTTCATTCTATTAAGGATGAATCTAGATATTTGCAAATATCATGGAGCTCAGTCCAGAGAGTATTAAAAATGCATGAGATTATACCATATTGTTATCGCCCAATTCAAGAACTGTATGAAAATGATAAGTTTATAGGTGGGTATTTTTATCACTTGCAAATTATCACTATGAAGATTACACTATACTACTATTAACTAACTACTACTAGACATTATTATTCTATTACTACTCTACGGTTATTACTATTACAGGTTCTATATTGTGGACTGATGAAGCCACTTTTACAACATATCGCGTTTTTGATAGAAGAAACACACACTATTGGTCGTCAGAAAATACACGACAGTTTATTTCCATTCAACGATAAGGTCGAACTTCACTAAATGTTTGCTGTGGTATTTTTCGGAGTCACATAATTAGTCCAGTATTTTTTAAATATTTACAGATCTTAAGAGGAGAAATTTCTGATATATTAATATCACGTTAATAAGCCGAATATTGTCTGGCAACAAGACGGTGCTAAAGCACATAAATCAAATGAGGCCAAAAGGCATTCAGATGGCACTTTTGTAGAGTGGATTGGTTCAAATGGAACTATTTTATGGCCTGCCGGAAGCCCAGAAGGACCTGGTATATGCGGAGAGGTCAAATAATACCGACCAAGAGAAATATACAGGGTGATCAGTCTAAAAAAAGTTTGGTTCTCAATCTCCAAAACGCGAAATTTTAAACAATTCTCATATTTAGATTTACGTGCAGCGACTTTATACTAAAAGTGGCGGCTCCCAATCTTGAGGACAAGCGCATGTCACGAGGCGAAAAACACGAGGTAACCCCAATAGAACGCCCAGCCACCCCCGATATCAAAACAAGTCGGGACAACGGGGATGCAACTTTCGACTTTTGTGCGCCTCCCCCTCTCTTCCGTCAGGAGACATCAAGAGGGCTGCTGCGTCGACGAAACGGTCACGCGTCGCGGACCGCTGCTGAGAAGAAAAAAACAAACGGGGGACAAAAAAAGGGGGAAGTAGACGGTGCCGTCGTTCTACTCCGTATGGTCAATTAAGCATGTCGGAACGTAATTGGGGATTTTTTTGTTTCGGAAGTAGCACAGGGTGTCTCGAATTTAACAAATTTTCACTAAGAAACACAACTGAACATCCACTAAAAAAGTTGGAGGGGTTAGGCGCATTTTATTACAATAACACTCTGTATGTATTTACTTTTTTGAAATCTACGCCTCTTCCCGATTGTACGGGGTGATTCAGTCATGATGTGAAAAAATTTAACCACATGATGTGGGTAGCAACACGATACACTTACCCACGGTATGTCGCACTAACGAGTCCGAAAACAAGGCAACTATGCGCATCTACGTCAGTTGCGAATCACGAATTGTAAATAATGCATGGTGTCTTCGGTTGTGTTTTATGATTTTTATAGTTTACAGTTTAATGTGTCAAGAACAAAGTGTAAACAACTGACTGATCGTCAGTCCAGCTCGACAGTGCTTTGAAATAGGCCAAAAATGCCGGGATGTGCAGTCAGCGTATGTCAAAATAATAATAGAAACAGTAAGGGGACGGAAATTAAGTATTATAGATTTCCAAAGGACAATAATCTGGTAAGGAAACAGATTATTTATAGAACAGAGCATTAAAAATAGGGGACTCAACAGAGTTTATGCCTGGTTTATACAGCAAATAAAATAGAATGTGCGATAAAAAAATATCCTTGTTATGGTTAAAGGGAATCATTATTTGATCCCTATTTTACTCACTGTTTATTATGTTGTTTTGTTTGTTGTTTAACTATAAACTAAGCATTAGTTGTGCAGGTTGTGCTTGTGTGCATTAATTGGTAAATAAGGCTTTAATTGACATAAACCGACATAAACACTGGAAGGAAAAAGTTATATTTTTGGTAAGGATTTGAATTTTATTTATCACATCTTTGCCTATAACAAGTCATCTGTAAAATACTTTTTTTCGATGGAGAGTTTGTGTCGATAGAAGCCAAAACTTAGTTCGGGATTACCTTACTTACAATAAATGTATTATTTAGATACCTCTGATATTTTTTATTGTCTTTTAAAAGAAAAATCCTGTTAATTTAACAAAATATATATCAATTTTATTTGCATGCATACGATTAGCTAAAACGCAAAGAAAACAAATTATTTGTAAAATTATAATTATCAAATTAAATGTGTTTTTTATCAACAGAATATTCATTAATTTATCTAGTAATATAATCTACATATTTTTAACAACATTTATTTAAAAGAAAACGTTTAAAATAAGCAAAAACCCATAAAAAAGTATCTATTGCTGTGTAAAACATATGGAGCAATTTAAATTCTGATTCGCAACTGACGTCACAAGGTGCGACAGAGATAGGCATATGGATGCGCAATGACATACCGTGGGTAAGTGTATCGTGGGTAGCAATATTCTCGTGCAATTTAAAAATTGTGATACAAAAATGCGTGTGCGGAAATTATATTATAAATATAGAACATATTTTTTTTACCAGATTACCAGAAGTATAAACGATTTTTTGTTTTTAAAATTTTCATTATAACACCCTAAATATTTTGGCCTCCCTCTTCACAACGATATGCTTGTATTATACAGGGCGAGTCAGATTTTTGTGGCAGGACCCCTCGCCAACAAAACAACAATGAATAGGAAACGGGGTGCTATATACTCTTGGACGTATCAACCTGTGCAAAAAAGGAGGAATCCCACCTTTTTTATTTTCACCTCATGTTCCCATTCGGGCGGATTTTTTTTTCATCGGCGGCAACCGGCAAACCCGTTTCGTTTCCTTTCTTCCTCTGGATTCTGGGTACCACTCGTACGTACCGTTTTTGTACCCAAAGCGGCACCGGCTCTCCTCCAGAGAGTCGTGCTCGCGGATACTGGAAAAAAACCACGGCTCCGAAGTGTATTTTATAGGATCTTGAGACGCATGTTGTCGATTTGCCGTACCGCTCGATAGGGCGTTGAAAAATAGGGACTTTTACACTATAATTTATTCAGATATTAAGATTTTTCCTGCATTTAGTTGTTCCGTCTGGGCAGGGCCGTATCTAGCGAAAATTTGGGGTGGGGGGTTCAGGATCGGCTTAAGCTTTTGTGTTGAAAATTGATACGCCACTAGAATGGTATATTTTTTACATGTCACTTTTTAAAAAAGTATAGGCCGGGGCGATGAGTTTAGATCACTTCAGCGACGCACTTATATAGAAATTAATTTCGGGTGGGAAGGGGCAATTTGTGTGAATTTCTTTGAAGCAAGGGCATTTAAAAGAATAATGTAAAATGCGCCGCAGGCTAAATTGTTTAGAAATGTTAAGGAAAATTACTTAAAATTAGTCTCGGGAAATCCCAATGTCTTCAGATTTTCGAGCTGCAGCGCATATTTTCAAATTCTGAAATGGTTTCGGCCCCGCCCTTTTAAATACGCTACTGACTGGATAACTCTGTACAGGGTGTTCCCGTATATTTTGACCCAACCCTAGAGCCTTTATTTTTCTACTTAGAAAAAAATTACTTAAATGAAAGTTGTAGGGTTTTTTCTGAACCGCTAGGATCTGTTACTAGATAAAACAAAGGAGCGCCGCAAATTTATGAAAAATTATAAAATTATTTTTTTTGATGGAACACCTTGTATAATTGTGGATTTTTGAATTGCACGCATTTTTCCGATTCGAACAATATAAATATGTTATATGTTTGCTCTAAGCATTCGTATGATATTCCAAATTGCAGATAAATATACGATCTTTATATTTAATCAAGGTTGCCATGGAGAAACATTTCATCTTAGACAAGAACATTCCTGTCAATCCATTATTTTTGGGACAATACACCTTGGTACCCTACAACTGTCTTTTTCTAACTCGAAAAATAAAGGCTCTAGAGGTGGCTCAAAATATACGGGATCACCCTGTACACGAGACTCGGAGGCGCGGGGCCAGTCAAAACGCAGGCCGCGTACGCCGCACCGCGGAGGGGTTATAGACCAGCGGCTGTTGAAGTTGAAAAAGCTTTAAGCGTTGACAGACGTATTTTTAAAGACTGCTCACGGCTGTCATGTTTGACAGTTCTCTGGCTCACCATGCGCTTCCCGGAGACAAAATACAATACAAAATACATTGTTGACCATAGGCGCCATCTACTTTCCAGGACATGAAACTATAGCCGTGAGAGAAGTCTTATTAATACGTCAGTCAACGCTTTAAGGTTAAAAAACTACTAAGTATTTTTAAATGAATGAAAAGAAAATACGGCGGTTAAAAAAAAGTCAAAAAGTATGAAAGATTAGAGTAAAATCGGGGAATATGGAATAGTCGGGTAATATGGAATACACCCAAATTTTAGAAACCATCGCGCCATCTAATGTTGGGTATCCAAATTTACATTTCTTAGTACACTGTTGTTCCACTCCTATCAAAGACTTTGGCCCTGTGCGCTTCTATACTGCGCGACATCAGTTATTTGGTTTTTGAGGTTATCAAAGTTTTCGAACAGTGTCGGATCTGAATGTGAAACACGGGTATTTTCATCAAAATAATAACTTTTAACAACATGGTAAGTGGCAAGTGACATGAGTTGATGTAACTAATGTTAAAGCAGCAACAATATGCTTTCCCTTAATTGTTGACAACTGGTTTTTCCTAAGGTGCATCGGAAGGGTAATATGGAATATGGCCAAGCCTATATTCCATTTAACCCGACTTTAATATTAGTTACTAAAAAATAATACATTTTGTGATTTTTCAATAGATTATCTAATATATTTTTAGAAAATAAAATAAATGTGCAGTAGTTTTGGGAATATTTTTGATTTTTTTTAGATCCGATACCACTATTCCATATTGCCCCCCGGTTTTGATTTACTTGAAAAATGTGCCATTTTCTTAAGTTGCCAATTTTACCTATTTTACGATATTACTGATCAAAACTACTTATTGCAATATATAAGCAATAGACATGAGCATAATATACTCAAAAATGAATAAATTATTTTGTTAATAAATATGTCTTTTCTAAAGAAATATAAATGGTATTCCATATTACCCGATCTTACTCTACTATTCATATTCGCTGTCAATCTCGGCCATTACCGTCCTTTCCGATCATTAATTGTTTAATTGTTAATTAAAAATAAGTAACTGTCAGTTTTCACTATTTTCAGAACAAAAGTTGTAAGACTTGACACTGTTTCACCAATTTTCTTTAAAAAATATCACTCAAAATTCCAATAAAATTTATTTGTTGAAATCGGCAGTGAAGTGTGCCCCAAAATCATCATTAAAAGCTCAAAAATCGGCACTGAAGTAGCCCATTATTGTGCGATTTGTATTTGTATCGTACCCGGCCAATAAAGGCCCATTTAACTTTTCGTACACATTGCGAAATTGTTACCTATAGCAGCGCAATCTTTCAGTATAAATATTTTAGTAGGTTTGAATGCCAATCTATTTTTCATGGCGGCTGCACAACAGGCAGCAGTTTGGCGTTTCTGTTGGGAAGCGCCGTGCCTCGTCATACTTGAACTGGGTAGAGCGATCGTCAAAGTCAAGCAACGCAGCGCGCAGTCGGTTCATGGACGGGTGATGCCTTGTGATTATTTTTTGCCTAATAAACCATCGTCTGTGCATCCCAGCAGCTGTATATGCCATATAGTGCTGTCATTTTGGCATATTTCTTGCAAGTTTTGCATAATTTTTGACCACCCCAAAATAAAAATGCGAAGATAAAAATACGCTTTTTTTACAGTGCAATTTTTTACGCGAATCTATACATTTATTCATCTTCAATCAAAGATACAATCGCCCATCAGCTGTCCGCCGTACGAAACCACCAACAGCTGCGACACATTCCAGCGAGTATTTTTTCGTGTTTTTTTTTTCGCTCGTATGTCTCCGAGCCATTAAGTCCGCACTTCGCGGCCGACGTGGCGATCCCAATAATTGAAATGTAAATGACCGACCATCCGTCACTCGGGCGCCTAATTCGACAGGAATGCAAATTCTGCTACCTCCCGTAATGTCGCTGATAAGTCACTTTTGCCCGGAAGACCTTAATCGGGAAGCGTGGGACGGCGCCTTAATAGGTTGTTTATATCGGCAAATGCTCCGGTTTCTCCGTACAGGCAGGAGCTGATAAGGTTGTGCGAATACTACGACGAGACACAGCGTATTTTCGTATGTAATATCACAAGTGCCGGAAATTTTATCGATTATTTCCCTCATACTGCTTGCATCCAATAAGGTAGCTCCTTCCATAAAAATCCAACTAATCATATGCCTCTGCTAGCGATAATTGCACTTGTGCAAATTATCGCGGTAATTGCTCTTGTGCAGATTATCACGTACCTACTTCTTAAAGTTTGTGTTTCACACAGTGCTAAATTATGCAGCTTATAAAAATTATGTTGCGGTACTATTAAGCATTGATGTATCAATGAATTTATATAACTTTTACATTGCTAAATTTTTGTTATTGGACCTCCGTCTCCGTTTAAATTTATGACACATTCAGAAAATAAACCAACGCTGACAGGGTGTAGGTATTAATCGCATTTGCCTTGGATATCCAAGCGTCATGTTTGTTTACTCGAACGCTACAGTCGAAGCTGTCAATAAACTCGTTCAAAATTAATTGTTTTGGAAATGTAAACATAGAAAAAATAAATACAGAAATTATTAAATCGTATTCGAGAAATAATCTCGACAAATACCACTCGTGCCGGAAATTTTTCTAGCTTCGCTCACGGGATTTTATCAGAAAATAAAAGCCCAATTTATACTCGTGATCTTTCTAGGCAAAATAGCGCTTTCGAAAAAATTATCGATAAAATTTCCGGCACTTGTGATATTACATACGAAAATTCCTTTTTTTCCATCCATTTTTTTCTAATGCGGCCTGTATTTAATAATAAGAAGTCTAAATATTAATCAGTATCAGTATTGTCAACAATTTAACTTAAAACTTATCTTTCAATCGGAGAACCAAAAAAAGGACGGCAAAGACTAATAAACAGTTTGATCAGTCACATACAATAATAAAAATAAATAAAAATCCTACACCTAGAAGGCCTTGAAACAACGAAACCAATCCCTCGTCATTTGTGATAACTCCCACTGTATCATTTAGTTAATAATTTGTATTATTAGAAATGGAGGGTGCTTTTTCAAATGACTACAATTTTAACATGTTAACATGTTATATCTTGTATCACAGAAATAGTGTAGAGGCGGAACGAATGTATTGTTGCAATTAATAAATGGCAAGTTATTGGTTTCATTGGCTTAAAGCTTTCTTCTCACAATTATAAAAAGTGAAGAATTTACTCCAAAACACAATGCGACACTGTTTGATGTACAACAACAGAAGAAAACACCTATTAGACAGGGCCGTATTTAAAAATGTTAAGTTTTCGAAGTAAAAAAAACTGTAAGTAAAATTGTTGACAATACTGATTAATATTTAGACTTCTTATTATTAAATACAGGGCCGCAATAGAAAAAAAAATGAATGAAAAAAAGGGATTTTTTACTATAACTGTCTCAAAACGTTTTAATATTATTTCGTGTCATACATCATGGTATTTGCAATGAAAAGTGCTTTCAAAATCTGCAAAAAAAATTCAGGTTCGTATTTAAAAAAATAAAGTTGAAGATGGTTTCTCAAAAACGAAATGTAGAACAAATCTAAAAACGCCATCTTAAAGCCCGTTAAAAAGTGCCATAAGAAAGTGTTTTTCTTTTTTCCTATCTGTGATAACGACTTTAGAAAAAAATAAAATCGAAAATGCAAAATTTTACTTTTTTCAAAATAACTCAAAAACGAAAACAGATATTTGCAATGTGTTTGTACCATTTTATTGACGTTCAAATTACGCAACTTTTTCCCATTTAACCGTTGTTCTATCTCTCACCGTTTGCAAGATCCCCATGCTGTTCAATCTCATCTCGATGCATCTTTAATAGAATGTCTCAGATTTTTCACGAAATATAATAAGACTTGCTTCCTGCAAATTCTCAGTTAAGACATGTAGTGATTTATTCTCTCATAATAAATATTCTTTTTTCTTTATAGCCTGCCACGATCGCACATTGAAACAAAATCTACAAAAATGTATCCGCTCCGCGACGTTGTTACACGGCTTAAAATTCAAGTTGGTTGTTCGCCTACTTTATGGCATTCGTTCAGACCATTCCTCTTCTCCCGGACGCTCTCTTCTTCTTCTTCTTCTTCTCTTACGCGGCCGATTCTCGTTACTTATTTTGCTCCTCTTCTTCTTTCGTCCACATCGATCATCTCTGCCGTGGACAAAAACCGTATACAGCGATGGCCGCCGCCTGCTACGATCGGTCGTCAACTGTCACCCGTTGTCAACAGTCGGCGGGGGGGGGGGGAGGGAGGGGATGCCACGCCCACCCCGAAAAGATCTCGAGTGTCCGCCGCCCGCCCGTTCGTTCTTTTGTTTCATTTTTGACAGGTGGCCGACTTGATTAAACATCGTTTCGGCCTCTTCTTTATCTGTCAAATAGGTACGACGCTTTACATTAAATTTTTTTTTCTTCGCATCGGTCGTTAGCGCGACGCTGACGTAAAAAAAACGACCGCACGGTATCTTATAATCTACCGTCGACTTATCAGGTCCGCCTTGGAGGCGACATGTACAAATGACGTGGGGGTGGTCGTTTCCCCCATTACCGATCTGCCCCCGGGGGTTGGGAGACCATCGAGAAAATTCTGGGAATGGTGGGGACCTTGAAGAGGTTGCTAGATGGTGAGTGGGCTAAATAAAAGTTTTTGGAAGGCGGAAATTATAATGTATAGTTGTGTATGTATCACGGGCGTAGCCAAGGGGGAGGGGGTTTCGGGGGTTCAAACCCCCCCCCCCCCCGAAATAAGCAAAATATTACCTAATATTATACCGAAAAAATACGATGAGTGAAGAGTTAAATTATTATTACGTTTGAATATATGTAGTAATAGTAGCGCCTAGCGCCATCTTTTGACGAGAGGCAGACGCAGTTGCAGCCGAACTATTTTGTATTGTAGGGACACTTTGCGTTGTTTCTCGATTATTCGCCACGCCCGCGCCCCTCGGTCGAAATGAGCGGAACTTTGTGGAAGTTCGTGGAAGTTTCTGGACGGCTACTGGGCTGCTATTTAAGCGGCGCCGCGGCGCGTGACCGCGCTTACGGCAGTATTGTTCCATGCGAACTCGAAGCGAATAAAAGTGAAAAGTGGTGAACGAATAGTGAAGAGAATTAAGTGTACCGTGTAAGTGAGTAATTTTAGTGCACTGTTATTCGATGACCTTGTTAAGGATAGATACGTGAATCATTATTACTGTCGAAAAATGGAGGGGAAGAAAAGGAAGGGTGATAAACCTAAAGGTATGGACTACTGGAAAAAGTGGTGTAGTCAAGGTCAAGGGGTTTCTAATAAAGAAACAAATTTGGATTTAGCTATCAAAGCTTCAGCTACCTTGCATGCTGATAAGAACACTGCCTACCCCGAAATCTAGTTTGGAATGCCTAGATATGTGCGATAAAAACCTTTATCCTAATATTTACACATTATTACAAATCTTGGCTACCATTCCTGTATCCACTGCTACCCCAGAAAGGTCTTTCTCGAGCCTAAGGAGACTGAAAAACTATTTACGAAACACTACAAGTGAAAACAGACTTAATGGTTTGGCTGTAATGAACATTCACTATGGAACAGAAATTCATGCAGATGAAGTAGTGAATATATTTAAAAGAAAAATCCGAAAATTTCTTCTTTAATGGTTTTAGATTTAGCGCAGAGGAACGAAATTAATTTATCCATTTCATTTAAAGTTAAGAACTTTATAAATATGTCGTAGTTTTTCGGATGAATATAGGTATAGATATTAAATTTCATGTAAGTATATTTTTGTTGTTTTATTTACTTCTCAAACTAAACCCCCCCCCCAAAACTAAATCCTGGCTACGCCCGTGGTATGTATGGTATAAATAATGAAGTCACTTGGAACAGCATAAAAACCTTTGAATTTTATACGGGTGATTTTTGCTGATAAGTGTTACCAGTAGCAGAGCGTGTTAAATGCTATGAAATAGATCGCGCCCCGTATATCACTCTGTTCCAAGTGATTTCATTTTATATTTTATCAGTGTAGCTCGAGAACAGGCGCTAAAATACGAGACAAAACACTTTTTTAACCATGTTAAGCCGCACCTGGTATTAGTAGTAAAAAGAGATGAAGGAGACAGAGAAGATAGATATTGTAGTAAAAACAAGTGACTGCATGCTCGCCTAATATAATATCACCAATACTTGCATGGGTTACAGTGTTCGACGGCTGGCCACTTGTGCAGCGAAATGCGGTGGATAGGCGTGCCATAATTCCACAGATCTTAGGATATGCTTGCGTAAATTGTTATAATCGATATGTCTTTTTAGAGACCTTTTGACAATATTATATGGTGCGTCAACCTTTAAGTTGTGTTTGACGACAACCTTAAAAAAAACTTAAAAGTAAAATATTATATTATGTTGCTTGTAGAATATGTATATTTTTGAAAACTGCGTGACGCTTATGTCCTACATTCTTTTTGTGACGCCAATTAGAGTTTTTTTATACAGTTTCAAGTGACTTTTGAACTTTTCCGCGTTTAACTTACAGGTACATAATATTATATTTTTTCGAAATCGGTAAAAAATATTTTATCAGGCAAAAAAATCATGAGGGATCACCCGTCCATGAACCGTCTGCGCGCGGCGTTGCTTGACTTTGACGATCGCTCTACCTAGGCCAAGTATGACGAGGCACGGCGATTCCCAACAGAAACTCCAAACTGCAGCCTCCATGAAAAATAGATCGATATTCAAACCTACTAAAATACGTATTTATACTGAAAGATTGCGCTGCTGTAGGTAACAATTTCGCAATATGTAGGTACGAAAAGTTAAATATGATTTATTGGCCGGGTTTTGAATATTTGGTCACTTTTGACGGGCGATGGCTCCGCGTCTGACGTTTAATGTTTACATCTCGCCAAGGCCTACTGATTGAAAAAATCGTACAATAATGGGCTACTTCAATGCCGATATGAGCTTTTAATTATGATTTTGAGAGACTTCACTGCCGATTTCGAGAAAAATAATTTTTCAAACGTCATGTCAATTTTGTCAAATAGTAGTTTTTGCCTGTTCCTTAATTTCTTTATATAGTGTGTCCACGGATAGAGTTCACGTAGGGTGTAAATGACAAAAAAAAAAATTAGTTGAAATTTGAGCTTCTGGGGATCAGCCCTGCTTGGTTTTAAACTAATTTGTGACATAATTTTACTTTCGAAAAATCACGTATGCCTTGGGAATTTTGAAAAAACTAATTTTCCACATCAGTAAAGTGCCCTTTCTGTAGGTTTTACGACAAAATGTTATTAAGGAAACTTGTTCAGAATGAAGAACTGAGTAGGTTTGCGAAATTTCGAAAGTCTAGGCCTACTTTGATTTTTTGGTATTTTTTCCCACTTTTCTTCAGAAAAGTGCACTTTGGGTAGCTTTCACATTAAAATGTTATTAAGAAAACTTGTTCAGAATGAAAAACTGGATAGGTGTGAAAAATTTCAAAAGCCTAGGTCGACTTTAATTTTTTTCTGTTAAAAATTATAACGCACAAAAATCAAAGTCGACCTAGGCTTTTGAAATTCTTCACACCTATCCAGTTTTTCATTCTGAACAAGTTTTCTTAATAACATTTTAATGTGAAAGCTACACAAAGTGCACTTTTCTAAAGAAAAGTGGGGAAAAATGCCAAAAAATCAAAGTAGGCCTAGACTTTCGCAATTTCGCAAACCTACTCAGTTCTTCATTCTGAACAAGTTTCCTTAATAACATTTTGTCGTAAAACCTACAGAAAGGGCACTTTACTGATGTGGAAAATTAGTTTTTTCAAAATTCCCAAGGCATACCTACGTGATTTTTCGAAAGTAAAATTATGTCACAAATTAGTTTAAAACCAAGCAGGGCTGATCCTACGTGAACTCTATCCGTGGACACACTGTATAATATTTTAGAAATCGAAAACACAAAAAGTGGCGAAACCGGCCATACAGACTATGGCGGATTTGAAGCTATATATATATATATATATATATATATCGGCCTCGCATTTTTCTAGATGGCGCACAGATCGCAAAACATTAGCGCGCATCGTATGGAAGGGACACACAACGGTATAGTCCTCCTCATTCTTGCTAGCCTCGTTCCGTGGGGAACAAATTGATAATATCGATTGTCACAACACTGGCCTCTTAATGCCATACGATTTTATGTCTCCCTTCTCTTCCCCTCCCTATCCCAGTAGGGCCTAATCTAAAAAATGACTCTCAATTCATTAATCTTATATGGGGGTTCAGACCAAACCACCACGAATCGCACCAATCATCTATAATAATAAAATTTAAATATTTTTTTATATTTTTTACCACGGTTTTACAAAGGACTAATAAATTATACAAAACGGACTAAAAAGTGTAATATCATTTTTCCTAGCCGTATATAAAGATTCGAAAAACATTTGCAGGGCAATACAATGTATTGATAGTAAGTTATGTGCATGGATCAGGGTATTTAACGCAATTTTACAAACAATTCCTGCAAAAGACTGTACGATTATTTTTAAAAATAATATTTACTTAATTAGCAAGTGTTTAGATTTTCTTCGAAATTTGGCAGAAAAGCACTTATGACGTTACAAGTGTTTTAGAAAAGCAATTTGGCAACATGGTGATACCACTGAAGTGTTCTGAGAATAACCTTATTCTGCCGTGAAAGTTGCAAAGATATGTAGTTAGACTATATTTGCAAAAAATCGACAATTCGCAAATAATAACTAGGAAGATTGTGTGAACTTAGCTACAGAGGACTTTCAGCCCATCGATTGTATCTAGCGCCATCTTTTGAGAGCAAAAGGAGCAATACCTTAAAATTTTGGATTACTGTTTATTTAAAAACTAAGAGGAACTGGCAAAATGAAATATTCCAGAGGAGTCTACTAAACTTCTATTATTCGCCTGCGTGCAGTTTTCTATATGACCACAAAAGACGAAGCTTTATTCCCATTTGGATGTCGAGGTCAATTTAAATTTTGACTGGTGGCTAGATGTCACTTCCGTACTTCCGTGTATATAGTCCAAAGCACGAAAGAAAACGTTTCTAAAGAATGCGGGCAGCGTTGCGAGATTTCCTATACGAGTAGTCGTTATTTATTGGCGAATACAAGTTTTATCATATTGAAGCCGAATTTCTGAACTCTGCATTATACCGAAAAAATAAAACTCGCATCACGGGACCACTTACCCATTTTTGTTTATCATTTATTTTTAACGCGGTGTGATAAAACACCTATTACATTTTTTTTCAACATCGTCGCGTCTACCATCGCCTTTGAAATACGGCAACACAGCACTTCTGCGAAGGAGTCGGCTGACAAAATCAGTTAGCCAACGCGTTTTGTGCCTGTTTCTATAGTACGTAAAGTTAACTGCGTATTTGGGCTACCATACAGACCTCATTTTTTAGGCCGCTGGCAAGTTTTTTCCGCCGGCTCAGAGAGCTCAGTGGCGTTTCGTATGTTCGGGAGTTAACGTGTGCAATATGAGTAAACAGGGAAGAACGTTGCATTCTTAAGCACGAGAAATAATTGCCAATGTTATAAGGGTTTGCCTTCCTCCATAATCTAAGGCATCACCGTTAAGAATAATATTAACAATAAATTAAATAACAATTATATGAAAATTAAGTCAGCGAGTTACACAAAATTGAGCTACGCCCCTGAACTGTGACTAATTCTATAATATTCGCGAGTTCTTCCCCCTTACGTCGCACGCATTCTGCCGTAAGGAGGACTATAGCAGTCCCAACTGGAAAATCGCAGTTATTTCATCATTTCCCAACTAAATATCCTCGCTACACATTGTGGCATCATTACAATTCCGGCCGCGGCCTTTTTTCTGGTTCGGAAACGCACCGATGGAACAATTATTAATGCATTTCGGTGGCCGGCACGAAATACGCGCACAGGCAGCAATCATCGGTGGCGTTGCGGGTAGAATGATTGCCTGGAATTACAATGATTGCGAGAGAAATTCGAGACCGGAAACGCACGAGCGTTTAGAGATAATCGCCCGAAAATAAGAGCAAGAGGACGACGGCGAGATCGGCTGGCGCTGGACACCCTGTATAGACGGCGAAGCCCGTTTTATAGTTAACGAAATTTAATGCCGCATTAAGCAGCTAATTACAAACATAATCATAATCATCGGGCCCCTGAGCTGAAAGATGGGATCTTTTAGTTTAGGCAATAAAAAAGCTCATTAACAATAATATGCGTCAATCCCATTTTAAAAACGTCCGTGGTTTATGGTCGCCCGAAATTACCCACTGGCGTATTGCAGGTGAGCATAATATTTTCGAGCGAAGAGGAAAATTCGCGCGTGGAAACGAGGCACGAGGGATAGAAGGCCTGCAGCCATCCGCTGCAACGTCACACTGTTAGGCCATGCCATACGCCTCGTTCACGCTCCCGGTTCTCAGTCGAGGCGCACCGAGGCACGCGGCTTTGCGGCACGGTGTTCGTCCATATACAGCTACAAATTCTCATATTCGGTTATCCTTTCTTATATAGTGTTTAGCGCAATTCAGGTATTCAGGCCGTATATCATTTAATTGAAAAAAAAAACGGGGGCAATACGTAATTGCGGATTTGTTAAACTACTGGAAATTTGTGTCAAAATTCCGCAAAATATGTCGTTGTTAACGGAAGGAAATAATTGTCCTTGCGATGTATCCTATCATCAGTTAATTGTAAAATGTTTGACTACACTGGCAAACATACAGGGTGAGTTTTTTTCGATGCCCACTATGGGGATCTCGGAAACTAGCAGAGCTAGAACAAAGGTTAAACGGGGAAATAATTGCAGTTTTGAATGCTCCATCTAATGCCCCTTTTGGATTTTTAAAAAAGTTCACGGCTCACTAGATATTTTGAAAAAAATGATTTTTGCTATTTCTTCAGATCTCTGTAGCTCCGTTATTTCTGATTATACAGAAAAACTGTAGAGACAAAAATTGTAGATAATTTTGGGCTTAATAAGATAATCTGATCCAATTTTTTATGTTGCTTGTGATTTTTAAGATATGACAAACTTGTGTTTTTTTAAATGTAAATCATAGTTGGCTGTGACCTTATCAAATCAAACCAAAGATATGATACTCGGCATAGTTATTATAAAAAATAAAAGAGCTATGGCTAATTTACTGATTTTTTTTTAAATTTTCTCCTAGACAGCCATGGAATATTTTCATAATTACGTTCTATTTTATAATAAGGCATACTTCAAACTTTCAAATATTTTATTTTTAGCTGGTAACAAAATGTAACAAAATAAAACAAAAATTAAAAAACTCAAATTCAAATTATTATTATTTTAAAAGGTCACCTTTTAAAATAAAAAAGGTGTTCAAACAATCCACCATTATTATTTATGCAAATATTGCATCTTTTTAAAGCTGAATTTGTCGCCTTTCTTAGAGAGCGCCTGTCAATACTGGCAATTGGTTCTAAAACGGCTACTCTTTATTTAACAATTGTCTCATACTTTATTTTGTACTGTTCCCCTCAAAAAGAAATCCAAAACAGACAAATCGGGGGATCGGGACTGCCAGGAAATAGGTCTATTTCTCCCTATCCAACTATTTGGATAGAGCTGATCTAGGTAATTTCTTACGGGCAAGTAATTATGTGGTGGAGCTCCATCATGATAATTTTTGTTTTATTTTGTTACATTTTGTCACCAGCTAAAAATAAAATATTTGAAAGTTTGAAGTATGTCATATTATACAATAGAACGTAATTATGAAAATATTCCATGGCTGACTATGTACAAATAAAAAAAAATCAGAAAATTAGCCATAGCTCTTTTATATTTTGTAAGAACTATGCCGAGTATTATATCTTTGGAAAGCTCAAAAAATGGCCGATTTTATAAGGTCACAGCCAACTATAATTTACATTTAAAAAAACACAAGTTTATGTCATATCTCAAAAATCACAAACAACATAAAAAATTGGATAAGATTATCTTATTAAGCCCAAAATTATCTACAATTTTTGTTTCTGCAGTTTTTCTGTATAATCAGAAATAACGGAGCTACAGAGATCTGATGAAATAGCAAAAAATCACTCTTTTCAAAATATCTAGTGAGCCATGAACTTTTTTAAAAATCCACAAGGGGCATTAAAATAACCAATCAAAACTGCAATTCTTTCCCCATTTAACCTTTGTTCTAGCTCTGCTAGTTTCCGAGATCCTCATAGTGGGCATCGAAAAAAACTCACCCTGTATATCTCGATAAAATAATAACGTGAAGGGTTGAGAGGAAACTAAAGAAATTGGCGAGTAGTGATATTTCTTATTTTCATTCATTATATTAATTTCTAGGTACTTAATCGCTAAAGCAATTTGCGTGTGAGTCTTTTTTTTATTTTCATTGAGCTTATTACGTTTGTTTCTACGTATTATCACTTCACTGGCGCTTAATTATCATTAATAAAAAGATAAATGTTCATAATGTTGCTTGTTGCACGAGTTTTTTTATGCAGTTTTCATTTCCTTAAAATTTCATTCCTATCTCACTAGAAGATAACCCACTTTTATCTTTGTAATTTGCTCTAAAAAATGATAACGGAGTGATAGAGAAGCGATAATAAGTGTTGCATAAAGCCACCTTTAATATTTGTTGAATTTCATTGAGTTTATTATGTTTATTACTAGGAATTTAATCGTTTAGAATGTTTATTTTCTGTTGTGCCTAACATTTTTCGGTTTCTTATGGTATGTGTAAATAAATAATCTGGAAAATAAAAAAAGGCTCTAAAACTTTCCAAAATACCGGAACGCATAGAATATCTTAGTTAGAATCGGTGTGAGTGTGTGACATCATCGATCGAGTCTGCAGGCCGTCTATTATCGGTGACTTTTAGAATTTTGAAAAAATAAATCGTCGATAAAAAAATTCCCCTACTTCTTACTTTATGTCGTGTAGTGTACACATGCGTTTATTATTTACACAGCACACTTATTGACTGTGTATGCGCGCCGGTCACGAAAAACCGGTCGGCAATGCAGTAATGATATTAATTATTGTGCATGTGAACTTGAACGGGGTTCAATAATTTCATAATTAATATCTGCCGATCTTACGAAAGGAAACTTGTAATGAACTTGCGCCTCAGGCCATGAAACCTGCGCGTAGATGCATCTATCGAACAGGATGGATATATTTATAGTAAGGGCAGAATGTAAAGGCGAAGTCCGCCATAAAATCGAGAGAGATGGGCTATGATTTTCCTACCTGCTCTCCCTTATGTTTTGGGGGTTCGGCTTAAAGAACCGCAAGACCCACTTTTTATTGCTCTGTCCTTGTCTGATACATTATGTTAATAAAGATAATATATTCAAATGGGAGTACGCCTA
Organism: Pseudeuparius sepicola; assembly: GCA_963920635.1. Taxonomy (NCBI): domain Eukaryota; kingdom Metazoa; phylum Arthropoda; class Insecta; order Coleoptera; family Anthribidae; genus Pseudeuparius; species Pseudeuparius sepicola. Next base: position 30,669,263 of record OY987307.1, read on the forward strand.
TAAAACAGGGCAGTAATTAAATATTTGTTTTTTTTTTTTTGGTGATAGACTTCCTGTAATAACAAACAATGCAGCGTGAAGTATTCAGTGCCCAAAGTAAAAAATTAATATTAAATGTGGTGAAATATTTCCAAGAAAAAAAAGAACACACGTGAAAATTTATCGGTACTTCAATGTGCATCGGAGGCGTTAACTAGGAAAAAAATATGCGAAGAACTGGAAAAAAGGGAATTTTGAGGTGCAGAAAATCAACGTTAAGTGTAATTTTAAGGAATCTTGGATTTAAGTACAAAATAAACGATGGAAGACAATACTCTATTTCTGCGACAATACACATCCAATTTATTTTCAAGCTGCCCTCTAGACGTAGTGTTTTTAGACGAGACCTGGATTTTTCAACACGGGGCGAATATGAGAACTTGGCACGACAAAAATCCAAAAAGCGAATGATGGCAAAAGGTTTATAATTGTTCATGCCATATTTAATTTGTAACTAAAAATATAAATATATATATTTTTTGCCTAACCATTACAATAATTATTTAAATACCTAAGACCTACTTTGAATTTCAGGATCATTATCTTTTAATTGCCAGTTTAAATTAGCGAATTAATCTTCAAAAATTACAAATGAAATTACAACAGGTTCCTAAGTACAAATTTTTAATCCGTCCGTTCACATCAGGTAGTAAAGCAATAATTTATTCTAGGCCGACCCTGCCTGCCTTAAACAATCAACTAGTAATACAAGACGAGTACTAGGTTTTCTATCTCTCTTCCTTTCATGAAAGGTGCTTAGCGAACTTTAAGACGTACGTCGAATACAAATTGGAGGAGGAGACATGAGTGTAATTGTGCGAGTGCAAGTAAAGCAATATATATATATAGCGCTCTCTCTTTGATGATTTATTGCCGACTTCGCCTTTACATTCTGCCCTTACTATAGACAGAACAACCCGCCATTTTGACCCTCAAAGTTGCTGTGCCAGTATCGAAACCAATGTCTCTACGCGCAGGCAGAACCATAACCTTTCTGGCGTCGCAAGAAAAAACACGAATCGAAATATCTTCCAAACAATAACACTACAAGCTCATACTCTGCCGGGGCATACTCTTTTTATCTTCCTCTCCAATCAATTAACAATTATCATTAAACCGGACCGTCGCATCGCTGCAACGACCATTCCTGGCGTCTCCAGACCGTCGGCAATTCGAAGCTATGGTGGGTATTTGTCCCGTACCTCTCAAAATGGCACCGGTCAACTCTTATGGAGGGTGGCGAGGCCTTTAGAAGATTTACGATTGGCGCGACTCTCGCTTTATAAGTCCACGAACCGACGCGGCCCGCGGACGGATCCTTGCGGCACACCGAAAACTACACCTACGTCGCGGGCGTGTTATAGGCGACTGAATTTAAGATGCCAACGTCCCGACGGGCACTATGTGAACTAACTGTATGGGCCATTGTCACCTTTAGCTTTGGGTACACTTTGGGTTTACACTGCGTTGTTCTTGTTATTTTGTGGTCGTCTTCACAAAGTTATTTGGTTATTTGGTAAAAGTCCGCCCCGACAATCGGCGCGCGCCGATTGTGGGGCGAAAACAGCGGCCGGGCCGGACGTAAACACGGCACAAATCTTTCCAAATTTCGGATTTTCCGCGGGTTTCCGCGAAGTTTCGATGTTGCAAAAGGTGCAAAATAGTGCGGTGATCAGTTTGAGCGGCATATGGTAAAAATTCATCCGGATTATAACCACAAATATCGCCACGAAAAGTGAGGTGTCAAAGGAAATTTGAAAATTCATTTTCTCGGAAACTACGCCCGAGCACCAAAAACTAAGGTCAGATTCGTGTTCAGGGACCCCGAAAATAGGGGGGTAGCCAAAAATGTAAAAAAAATCGGGGCAGACATACACCGCGGGAAACTGTACTTACCGGTTATTATAAAGTTTAAACATTATTGTTTATGATTTATGTAATTGCAAAGGCAACAGGCAACTAAAAATGAACTAAAAGCAGAATTCGAAATGGAGAACTTTGTTGGTTAAATTAAATTGATTCGAAACTTGTTCCATCTCGAAAATGTTTTCAGGAACAAACGAACAAAAAATGTTTAGGTTAGGACCTCGGCGATCGAATCAAGACGGTTTTTCGTCCGAATCTCGCACTAAAACATCGCAATTACACTGCATAACACTGTAGCATGTTCAAATTCCACTTCTGATAACTGTGGGAGGCCTTTTGAGGTGGTAATCATAATAAAAATCACATTTTACTTGCTTTATTTAATTTTCTAACAACTCTTCTTTAACTCTTCTCTCTTTTTTGGCACAAGCGTGGCGGGAATATTTAAACATTTGAATTCAACTGTTGTTATTTACCACATTATTATAATAGTCAACTTTAGAAAATAAAGCTTTTTTGACTGATTTGGAACAAAACAGAAAACATAACATACGGATCAACAAAATGGCATGGCCCATATATACTTAGTTTAACATTGAGCCTACAGGGGGCGTATTTCTTATATTCAATCGCGTATTAGAGTCCGCCCGTGTTCTTGAACCGTTCTAAATAAGCGTACGTAACCCGCAAAAACGACGGCCAGGCGGCGGGGTATGTAACCGCCGATTTTTTCTGCTTTTTGTCCCCATAGAAGCTGACGCGTACACGCACGAAGAAGCCGGAGATTACCATCTGCGAGATGCCGTATCTTTGTTAATTAATCGATCTTGGGAGGCGGAGGACAACGCAGAAGCGGACGTTAATTGTATGGGGATGTTGTGTTGGGACCGCGGGGACATGTCTGGTAGCGCGGACCGACTATGTCTTTTACAGGCCGGGAAACTTCTAATATGCGTGGGCAAAGAAGTTTTTTTTTTATGGGCTAGACATCGAAGGCCATTGACCCAGGTCCGGGGCTTGTTTCATCCCCCTTCGGCTTGTTGGGGGGGTTGTCTGGCTCTAAACCATTCCCCCCAACTATTAGTCTTTTAATATACTTAAATCTAAACCTATCCTACCTTAAAACTAAATACAAACACACAACACCCATGGCACATACTGTGGTGGGACTCGAACCCACGACATACGGTGCCAAAGCGTGGGTACTACCAATAACCCACTCGTGCACCGCTGCCCCGGCAAAGAAGGTTGTTGTTAAATGTGACATTCATTGAATTCTTTTATGATGATGTCATTATTTTTTGTTTCCTTTTTATTATCGTTGCATTCTGCCTCTTATATTTATCACTAAACAAGTTTTCCAGTTTAAGGTCAAACTCTCACCTATGAAAGTTTGTTATAAACAAACCGGAACACCCTGTATACAGTGTTATTAATTGGATAACCAAAATACAGATATTGCCGAAAGTTGATGCATGTTCGATAATCATATTAGGTGCACTTAGAATGGTTGCATGTTACACGGCATACAGGGTAGGTCAAAAAATATAAAAATTGTACAAGAGTAAAATACCCTTATTTCGGAAAATTCAGCAAAATGTTATTAAGAAAAGTTGTTTAGAATCAACAGCTATGCTTAAATACCGAAACATGCCCTCCTAAGAAAAAAATTGTCAATTAATTTCCAGTTTCTTTAAACATTTAAAATAAAAATTTTGCACCTTAAATGAGAGTTTTTAATATACACATTATCATTACTAATATTTTACCTTGTTCAAAAGAATTTTTGCGAAATTTTAAAGTTTTGTTTAATATCGTTGCAACATGAAGTTTGTGATTCCCTAAAAAAAATAAAAATCTAAGGTAATTTTACAAATATGCTTGAATTTGAGCAAAGTTATGCGAAATTGATTTAATTTTGATTAATTTATGAAAGTGTTTAGGGTGAATATTAAAAACATTTTTTTGGGGGGAAATTATCAATGTTTTTCAAAAACAAATAAAAAAAATTCTTAGGAGGCCATGTTTTGGTATTTAGGCATAACTTTTAATTCTAGACAACTTTTCTTAATAACATTTTGCTGAATTTTCTGAAACAAGAGTACTTTACTCTTGTACAATTTTTGTATTTTTTTACCTACCCTGTATGCTGTTTGACTTGCAACCATTCTAAGTTCGCCTAATATGATTATCCAACACGCACCAACTTTGTAACAATACTTGTATTTTGGTTGTGCAATTAATAAAACAAAAATCCCATATTATGTTGCACACTTAAATTGACCATACTGCATAGGCACCTTTTATGGATAGAACTTCAGGAATCTACAGAAAAAAACAAAACAAGTAGATTTTTTTCATAATATACCTACAAAAACGGTTTCTAGATTCGAAAAATCATGTGTCCTGGAAATTTTAAAAAAATAATTTTTCGTATCAGTAAAGTGGCCTTTATGTAGGTTTTACGGCAAAATGTTATTAAGGAAAGTTGTTCAGAATGGAAAACCGAGTAGGTTTGCGAAAATTTCGAAAGTCTAGGCCTACTTTGATTTTTTGGCATTTTTCCCCCTTTTTTTTAGAAAAGTGCTTTTTGTAGGTTTTACGGTAAAATGTTATTAAGAAAACTTGTTCATATTGAAAAACTGTATAGGTGTGAAAATTTTCGAAAGCTTATGTTGATTTTCATTTTTTTTCTGCTAAAAAATTAAAACGCATAAAAATCGAAAAGTATACCTAGGTAAATACCTAGGCTTTTCAAATTTTTCACGCCTATACAGTTTATCATTGTGAACAAGTTTTCTTAATAACATTTTGCCGTAAAACCTTCAAAAAAGGCACTTTTCCTAAAAATAAGTAGGGTAAATGCCAAAAAAAAAAACAAAGTAGGGCTAGACTTTCGAAATTTCGCAAACCTACTCAGTTTTTCATTCTGAACAAGTTTCCTTAATAACATTTTGTCGCAAAACCTACATAAAGGGCAATTTACTGATGTGTAAAATTGGTTTCGTCATAATTTCTAAGGCAAACTGTACCAAATATGTTTGCCTTAACTGCCTTCCTTTGAAACTTTGAACTTTGAAAAAAAAAAAGAACTTTGACGCCCTGTATAACGAAAACAGTTAGAATTTGGATACATGTTTATATGAAAAAGTCTACTTATTTTGAAGTTTTCTATAGATTCCTGAAGTTCTATCCATAAATGTGGGTCCACCCTGTACCTATTACGGTTTTTCCGCTTTTCCATAGAATTGTATAGAAAATTTAATGTAGAAACTTTTTTTAGAAAAAATGCATCTTCTTTGAGCTATCGTCCGTTTTTGACAAGACATCCAAGCGACTAAGCTGTAAGCTTGATTAGAATGCTAATAATCACAGCTACATGCAGAGTTCTTGACTCGTTATGTACCGCCATCTACGGATGATGGTCTAGTTTAATTTCTCCCGTCTAGTTTCGCTATTGGTCGCTAGATGCCCCCAACGGCGCTGCTTACATGCCTATGAAGGAGATCCACCGAGATCATTATACAGGATGATTTTTTTAGGTCTACCACCGCGATTTTCTCGCTCATTTTGCGACCTACAAAAAAAACGTAAGAAACAGAAATGTTGCAATTTTGGACAGCTAAGTGGTGCTGCAAAAGAAATCGGCATCCATGGCCAACTTGTCGCGCAATATTAAAAAAAACTCAAATTGAGCAAAACTATTAATGGCCGTGGAATGTTTATTTTAAAAGACAGAGGAAAACTTTTATATTGAAAATTGATGGCACTGAGAAGCTTTATCCGCACAGGTGCTCAGATAGTTTCAGCAAATTACACAGGGTCTTCGGCTCTCTTGAGGCTATGAATTTTTTGTTGTTTATTTCTTATTAAGCGATTTTCTCGCTTATTTTGGGCCGCACAGAAAATATGTAAGAAAACAAAATATGGCAATTTTGGTCAGCGAAGCGACATTAAAAAAGGAATGGGCCTCCATACCCAACTTTTCGCGGTGTACTAAAAAAACCTAAAATCGACAAAAATTTCCATGGTCTCAAGAGAGCCGAAGACCCTGTGTAATTTGCTGAAACTATCTGAGCACCTGGGTGGATAAAGCTTCTCAGTGCCATCAATTTTCAATATAAAAGTTTTCCTCTGTCTCTTAAAATAAACATTCCACGGCCATTAATAGTTTTGCTCAATTTGAGGTTTTTTTAATATTGCGCGACAAGTTGCCCATGGATGCCGATTTCTTTTGCAGCACCACTTAGCTGTCCAAAATTGCAACATTTTTGTTTCTTACGCTTTTTTGTTGGGCGTAAAATGAGAGAGAAAATCGCGGTGGTAGACCTAAAAAAATCATCCTGTATATCTGTGCGAAGGTCACAACGCGCTTCTGACGATGCATTACAGACTGATTAATTCACGCTAAACCCAAAGTCTAATAGACTTTGTGCTAAACCCCCAGCCTCGGCCGAATGCCTTCCGCCACCGCCATCTAGCGGACGGAATCTGTACCTCACGACAGAGCACTAAGCTACGGAAAGTTGTTTCGTACAATGTTCGTACACGCATCGCATTAGTTCCCAATCCTCGTAATAGCCCAAGCAGCATTTTTAGTCGCCGTTACGTTCCGGCGACTTTTGTTTGCAACTTTAAAGTTGTGATTACTACTGATAGGAACGTAATTACTACGTTCCTATTACGTCCCTGCGACCAAAATGGGGAACATTTTGAGGGTGATAGATACGTAACGGCGACCACCTAGCAACTTACACCGCCACGACGCAACGTGGTGGAGACGTAGCAGCGTGGTCACCGCTACTTTGTTGGATTTGTTTGCTTCTTTATACATTCGCCTCCTCGCTTTGTCTTTGTCTAGATAATTAAAAAGTATTCTAGCCCAGCATCTTCCGTCATTTTTCAATAACCGTGGAAAATGGAAGTACCTAATATTTATTTTTAACTTATATCTATGAATAATGGTAGGTACAAGAAAGGTATTAATTTGCTGATTTATTTCTCGTGCTAGATTCAAGAAACTAAAACGATTGAAAATTTTCTGTCAAATATGACATCGATAGATTGAAAAGTAACAACGCGCCCTCTCAAAACGCATGTTTTAACACTTTTTTATCGGAACGATAAATTACGAAAATGTGCGAAATTACCTAAAAGTTATACGAGTTCATTTTTGCTCAATTTTCTCTTTTTTGGGACAATTTTGAAGAAATAACTATTTCAGTACCAAAGGAAATTGACATTTGATATTAATGGCGTCTATCATTTTATAAGAAAATATGGCGTAATTTTCAGTAATTACTTCTAAGTATTATTTACCTTAAAATGGGTGTTTGAAGGCTTTGCCACTTAACTGGTAGTAACGGCAACTAGACTTTTTTCACTTTAAGGTAATTCCTACCTTTAAGACGAAAATTAGTTTTAGATATTTTAAACTCTAAAGTCCCAATTACTACAAGAGAACTTCAAAGTTTCAGAAGCCTCGTTTAAGTTCCGAATGCTACTACTAGGTTCCATTTGGAACTTTAACCTATAATTTTTAAATGTGAGTGTTGTTTTCGGCCGGTGTGTGTTTCGTGCTATAATTCGAAATGTTGATATTTAAAATTGTAGCCACTCAAGAGAAGCGTTTTGTAATTTTGTATTATTCTATAAATGTGAATGTGTGTCTATAATTTTTCTTCTTTCTAATGGCTGACATTTTCATCACTTCGCAAAAACGACCCAATCCTTCAAACGATTGTAAGTAACTAAATGTAGTTTCCATTTTGGTACCTATAGAAGTGAAAGTTACTTTAGTGTATTTTTTTGTAGTAATTGGAACTTTCTAGTAATTTTAAAATGGAGTGAGAAGTAAAACTTACCATACAGTAGTTTTCTCGAGTAGCGGGAACGTTAATTTCACTTTAAATATGACTATATAGTTCCGTAACTTTGGAGCTATTTCTAAAGTCGCTAAGATGTAGAAGTTACTTTCACCGTTACCATAAAGTAATGAAAACTTTAAAGTGATAAACAAGTAACACAACAAATTAATTGTGACCATTGAATATAACTTTAGAGTTAACGTGACTTTAACGTAATTTTGCATAGTAACAATTCCGTTCCAGATACTTCAAAAACTACTTAGAAGTACTGAAACCATAAAGTTCCAACTTGTAGTAATAATTACTACGTAATTACTTATACTTTCTCAATATAAGTAATAAAACTAATAAGTCGATTTTTAAGTAATAATTAGGTAATAACTACTGATTCAAAGTTCCCATCTCAGTTACCGCAACTTTAATGCTGCTTGGGAGGGGGCGAATGCTAGCGGCACCTCGCGTCGAGAATTATTTGTCAGTCGTATATTGCCGATTGGTAGGGAATCTTATACAGTACTGTAATCACTGGTGGGACCCCGTAGACTCGCAGAAAAAGTATAGTATGACACACATTTTACAAACCCCTCTAGACAGCCCTCCTATTAAACGCTCGCCCTGAAACTGGCGACGTTTACAAAAATCGTCGCGTAAAATCGTTCTACGGCCTCGGTGGGGCCGTAGCGGGCCGCGGGCGGCGGCCCGGCTTTGGCCGGCGCGCCGCCAAAGCGCCTTGGTCCCGGTAGCCGTCCAAAAGGAAGGAGAGGCAAAAAAAGGCGGCGGACGCGACGGCGGCGGACTGCGGAATTTCGCGGATTCGGAAGGAGGGGGGCCGCTTCGCAGAAACGCCGTCGGAGGCCGAAAACGGGGCAGAGAAGTTTCCGGGAACGGGCGGATAGAAAGGAATGCGCTGGCGGGTGTTTTTTTGATGGGGCCGACAGCGACCGTCATCTGTTTCCTATACATATGAGCGACTGTCATATTCTGTTGCCTATGCTCAAGAACGTTAAACCAGACAGGATAGCTCAATCCGAATGGTGTTGTGTTCGCGGCGCCCACCGAGGGCGTGACGTCACCGTTAGACGTCGTTAGGTGGGTAGGTTACAATGGTACGCCCGTTGTTTACCTTTGTTTTTCTAGTTTTCTATCGTATTTCTTTCGGTTTTACTTTATTATTGTGAGTTTTTTGAGTTTTACCTGTTATAAAGTGTGTCTGTGCGTTGTTTTTATTTGATTTTTGTGCCGTGTTATGGCTTAAATAAAAGCTTGGTTTTTTTCGATTTTCGTATACCACCAAAAAAGGTTGAAAAGTTCAGATTAATTGAGAATATAAAATAAATTAAAATCGAGTTAAGTAAAACCTCGAGTCAAACATTTGTTGTAAAATGAGGTTAAAACCCACGAAAAAATATGAAGAAGAAGAATTCAAAATAAACCTTCCTTTTGCAAAAATGTTTATACCTTGGAGGCAATAGATTTTAATAAACTATGTGAACTACAGGAATATTTAGGGATCAATTATTTAATTTTCTAATAAAATAAATTTAAAATAGTACAAACTCAAACAATCAAGGTTATAATATCGAATCACAAATCACCTAAAATTAGGTACCTTGAAGTAGCTTGACGCATGTCGGTAAAGAAGACCACTTCCACCTTAAACTATTCTAAGGCATTTTTAACATTCAACTTTTTGTGTGTAAACGCGGCAAAAACATTCTACAAAGGGAATTCTTACACGGAAGGCATTCTCGACATGACGCTGTAATTCCCCGTTTAATTATTGTTATTATATTTTATTTTCATTATCGTCGCACGGTTGTTAAAAATGAAGAGATTGCCAGCACGAAAACCCCGTGTTCTTTGTTTTTGCGGAGATCCCCTGTCAAAAGGAAAACGTCTTAATTATGAACGTCGATTTCTCATCACAAGGTGTCAGTATGTGGTATTTAGACACTTTTATGAAAATATTCCATGGCTGACTATGTGAAAATTAAAAAAAAAAAAACAGAAAATTAGCGATAGCTCTTTTATTTTTTATAACAACTATGCCGAGTATTATATCTTTGGAAAACTCAAAAAATGGCCGATTTTATAAGGCCACAGCCAACTATGATTTACATTTAAAAAAACAAAAAGTTTATGTCATATCTCAAAAATCACAAACAACATAAAAAATTGGATTAGCTTATCTCATTAAGCCCAAAATTATTTTCAATTTTTGTCTCTACAGTTTTTCTGTATAATCAGAAATAATGGAGCTACAGAGATCTGATGAAATAGCAAAAAATCACTCTTTTCAAAATATCTAGTGAAAAATCCAAAAGGGGCATTAGATTGAGCATTCAAAACTGCAATTCTTTCCCCATTTAACCTCTGTTCTAGCTCTGCTAGTTTCCGAGATCCCCATAGTGGGCATCGAAAAAAACTCACCCTGTATAGCACCAAAGATCATGATATTGATCTTTGATAATACAGAACGTTTCCGATCCTCCAGAATACCCTGTTCAAATTACAATGACGTAATTATTGTCATGGTAACAGGCATTTAGTTCCGCCAGGACTATTCTGGGCATACTGCAATGGTTATATCGTGGCCCCTCCTATTTTATTTCAGCTAATTACAGCAGAGTAGTGTACCTATATATCTTTACGTGCGATTTTTATTTGGAGGGGATACACGGGGCGATTTCCAAACATTTTTTTTGAAGCACCTGCAAGTCGATTTTGTCTTCGAATGTGAAACGTTGACCGATTTTGATTGACGCATTTTTAATAATACCAAACGTGTTATTTGCATCGGTCCAGTAATCGATACACTAATTTTTTAAATTGCCGACTAGAATGCGTTTCTATTGGAAAGAAATCGATGCTAATAGGGGCAAATGCATAAAACCACTCTGTAAATTATGTTGTTTGGTTTGTTTTGGTTTGAAGAACGCCCGCATTGAACATATTCGAAAAAATGAAATGAAAAATAAATTACCTAGAGGCAGCATGTGCATAGAACGCAGACATTGATTGGTATTTGCATTTACGATCAGTGAAGTTGGCCCAACCATTCAAAATATCAAATTTGTGAATTTATAGAAGTTTTTGAAAATGTGCTATTTTTTTGTTTCTTTACAGATTTTAGAGAATGTTTAAAAAACATTTTTAGATAGGGTGTAACTAAACTGATGGTCAAAAATGAAACCACGTATTCTTGGAGTCAAAATAAGGACACTTCTTCATATATTTTTTTCTCCTACGGGCCATAGTTTTTTTTATACAGAGCGTAGAAGTTTGGAGAAAAATACACATATTTCTTAGTATTTCTAGAAGTATACGAGATATTTTCTTCAAACTTGGAGTGTCACATGAGCAGATGAGCCGTCAAACTTAAGGTTGACATGAAGCTTCTGAGGCTCCCAGTTGCGGAGATACAGGGTGTTAGTAAAATTAATTAGTTCAGAAAAATATGAATACCCTGTATAATCGCATTTTTTAAATTTGTTTTGAATGGTAAATTCAATGGTTAACAAAAAGTATCTCTTAGTATTTTTTCATATTCTCAGCCGTTTTTTAATTATTTTCAGAGAACGGCAATGCTGCAATAAAAAAGTCATTTTAAGAATAAATCTAACAATCTGTGGATGTCAATTAAACTTGGCATTATTTGAATCATTTGGCTGCCAACTTTGCACATTAGTATCAATATTTTGAAAAATTATATTTTCATTTGAAGAATTGACTGATATGCACTTTTGCTATGGACTTGCGAATGGCAATAATAAACATGCGGAAACGCATAGTTGCGTGTATTGAAAGAGACGGCGGTCATTTCGAACATTTAATAATTTAATTTTCTAATAGCAATACGTTTCTTTTATTATTGTTTTTGCTTTTGTATTTTGTTAAATAAAGTTTAATTGACATCCACAGATTGCTAGATTTATTCTTAAAGTGACTATTGTTCATTGCAGCGTTGCCGTTCTTCGAAAATAATTAAGAAACGGCTGCGAATATGAAAAAATACTAAGAGATACTTTTTGTTAACCATTGAAGTTACCATTCAAAACAAATTAATTTTACTAACACCCTGTATCTCCGCAACTGGAAGCCTCAGAAGCTTCATGTCAACCTTAAGTTTGACGGCTCATCTGCTCATGTGACACGCCAAGTTTGAAGAAAATATCTCGTATACTTCTAGAAATACTACGAAATATGTGTATTTTTCTCCAAACTTCTACGCTCTGTATAAAAAAAACTATGGCCCGTAGGAGAAAAAAATATATGAAGAAGTGCCCTTATTTTGACTCCAAGAATACGTGGTTTCATTTTTGACCATCAGTTTAGTTACACCCTGTATATAGCGTTAAGTTGGTTGTTTTGTATAATAATTTTATTGTAACAAAATACACGACGAAAACTGTTTAAGTTAGATAGTCTGTTTCTATAAGTTTAGTAGACGGCTCTGAAAAAAATCACAATAATATTTAACGTTTCAATAAGTTTAAACAAGGCGTTAGTGACCTTTCACAACATATTTGTGCATTCATTGTTGTTGACAAATAAAAATGTCTCGTGGTAAGGCTGTTTCTGAAGAAATAAGGAATGTTATAATTCACTTACATTCAAAAGGCAAATCTGCTGCGCACATCTCAGAGATTGTTAATTTATCACGATATACGGTGCGAAATATTATTAAACTTAACAAAACTACTGGATCCGTTGCTCAGAAGCAGAGAACTGGAAGCAGGCCACATTCTGATATACAAATTTAAGGGCTCTGAGAAAGATTATGTGTAAAATCGTCGGGCTAATTATGGAGAATTGAGTTTTATGGAATCGGGCAACAGATAAACGTTTTTCCAGGGCGACTTGTCACAGGGCTGCCCGAAAACTAGGGTTTAAAACTTACAAGGAAGCCCAAACTGTTTCGGATTTTTTGCCGTTTTCAATTTTACGATCTGTAGGCAAAGGAAAAGCCTTTACTAAGAAAGAGGCATAAAAAATAGACTTTTGTGGGCAAAAGAGCACAGAGCTTGGTCTCAGCGTCAACGGGACTCAATTATATGGAGTGATGAGGCTAGATTTGAAGTTTGTGTTGGTGATAGTCGAAGCCGAGTCGTTAGAACTAAAGGAGAAGTGTATCACACGGACTGCCTTAAGAAGAAAGTTAAGTTTCCGTCCAACGTGATGATTTGGGGATCCATGTCAGCTAGAAAATTACACGTTGTAGACGGCATCAAAATTATTTGAAACTATAACCAACTTCACTGAGACATGGCTCGTATACTTACATGCCTATAAAAAAAATTCTATAACATTGTTCATTCTACCGTTTTTGGTATATAGCACGAACCAGTTTTTAACATTCACAAAAATACCTATTGTAACGAAATATTTCCTACCTTGCTTTGAGCATAATCCAGGGCCAACATGCAGTCGTTGTAGCCGTTTTCAGTCTTGATGGTAGTTGCCATTGGGCCACATAACTGTCCCAACTGCCCCCCAACCGAGTCTCTGTACCAAGGATACATGTTCATCCTGAAAAAAAAAATGTTGAAAAAGACATTAAAAATTCACAGACTTCGCATCTTACGCACGTTTGAAAATACCAGTTACAAATAATTTTATTTTACATTGACTTTTATAAGAATAGTAACAGTAAATAAATTTTGCACATTCGCTGCAAGTGCACCTATATGTGTATTTTTTAAAATTTAATAAAAATATCATAACTAAAGGGCGGAATATATGCATTTAATTTCAATCGAAATATGCGCATATATATGCATCATTTTTATTTAAAATATGCAATAATATGCATTTATTTGGCCAAATATGCAATAATATGCATTTATTTTACGTGTACAAATACCTTAAAAACACCAAAACTGATTTTAGAGAAAAGGTTTATTTTAAGAAAAATTAAAAGAAACATAAAATACCTCGTAAAATACCTATATTAAAGCAGAATTATAAAAACATTTTAATATGAAATTGTATAGTAAGAAGTTTTCCAATAAAAATCTTTGCCTTCTGTCGGTAAAAATATGTTTATATATAGAAAAGCTCCTCTCAACATCTGTCGATGTAATAGGACAATATTTTAATTTGGGTAGTAAGGTATAAGGTATAAGGCGAAGGAGCAACTTCGTTGGATGATTTACCATCAAAAATACTTTTTACTGCCATTAAATATTTAAACCCTTCATTCTTTTCTACAGCAACTAATTATTTTCTAACTTTAATACCTACATCACCGGGAACCTCCCTACATTTAGCGGAAAAATGTTTGAACAAAAGCAATCGATTCGCTTAAACCTAAATTTCTACTTTCTAATGCAAGAATTATATCTAATCCGCATTTTTCAGGATTTCTTGACTTTGCACTACACACTGCGAGTTGTCTCTGGGCTCTCATAATATTGGTTATATCTTATATCTATAAATAAGTATAGGAAAAACATGCAAATATGCACAAAATATAGTTTTTCCAAAAATATGCAATGTTTTGCGAAATTGAATAAAATATGCAAAAAATGCATATATATGCAATTTGCATATATTCCGCCCTTTAATCATAACCAATAAAACTCATTTTTTCATTCATAAAATACGTGTATATTTTGTTTAACATGATATTTATATCATTTTAACAAAAGGTATTACATAACATATTATAACATTAAAACATTTTAATAAACCTTAACATTAAAACGTAAACTATACTATACTATAAAATTTGATTTAACACAATAATTAAAACCTTAATTAAAAACTTCAATATTTCGAAAACAGTTAAATTTAAATATAGATCATCATTCATAAAATTATTTAAAATTTATCCTGGAGTTTAAAATGTAATTATATGCATAATACATGGTGTTCTAAAAAAAACTAGGGTAGGTACTCTTTTCCCACTGTGCATTGCTTAATTGTTTCAGCTAATAAAAAATCCTGACGATTTAGAAGAAACCTAACTTAGGTACTAACATTTAGTGCGAAAAGGAGGGGTACAAAATATGATGACTCACCCAGTACATTGAAGGTCAAATCACTAAAAGTGGCCAATCAATAAATTTTCATTGATAATAATAAGAATAATACTTTAGTAAACATTTACCCATTTTATTTTATCCTTAATAATTAATATTATATAGGTAACACTGGTATATTTATCATTCTGCGTTGCATACAAGTTTTACAGCTTCTTTTTTATCTTCCACTCTTCCTTAATTTCCAAAATATTGAATTTTCATTCGTTTAGGCAACTGCTGTGAAGTAGGTAAGGGGCATGTAGGTATTCTAAAATTACAAAGTTTACTTTTTTTATAACTATAAGTAAATCAGGTACCTATAAAGTTTATACAAGTGATCACCTTTTTTAAAACTATACCATATAGGCGACAAGTAACGTAGAACTTTTAAAGTTTCTGCTTAAAAAAAATTGGTGATGTCAAGTTTTGGATTAAATACATAATGTCATTTTTTGTGCTCCCTGTATATTTCATCCAAAACTTTACATCGTCAAAACATTTCTTTTTAATAATACATTTCAAAAATTAATTAACCTAAGGACCAAAAAAATCGAATAACTCCCGTTTCCTACATGTATATGTATATCTATACTAAAATCGAGCAATCCGTACGCCTGACGTAAATAAAACCAAGTGTTCAATGACGATCCGCGATTGGTCGGCAACAGGGACGTACTCGATCGCAAAAGTGTAGTTACGCGGTTTTACCTTGTTGTTTTCAGCTATTTAGACACTGCCACAAATAATTTTATCGATGTTTTGAACCATTTTAATTAAGCCAATAATTCTTTTCCCAAATATTTTGATGTAAACCATTGTAAAACTAAAATTAAATAAAGGTCGTGCCTCAGTGCGGCCCTGGCGAATATTTCAACTCACGTGCTCTTGTTTACGCCAGGCGTAAGAGTTGCTTGATTTTACTATAGGGCCTCTCTAAAACACCCAAGTGAAAAATCAAGAATTTTTTCTTCCAAAACCAACATCCTGTTGCGTTCCTTGTAACTTATTTCCTTATACCTAGCAGCCGCTACAATCTACTTTGAAATATGCGACCAGATAAAATATGTGGTAACTTTCGTGAAAAATGCAATAATAAATTCAAAACTGCGAACTTTCTGCTATTATATAATCCACTCCAATTAATTTACCTTAATGGCGCATTTTTCTAAGATCAAATATCAAGGCTAGCCGTCATAATACTTCCACCAGACCAATAAATTACGTTATTATATTACGTTTACCGCAGCACTGTGAAAAATTGGGTAATTCACCACAAAAGACGTAGTAATAAACTGAATAACAAAATAATTTGAGTACCCTCCTGCAGTTAACAAAGAAAAATCTTTACTAAACTAAGGAATCCCTACGTCATCCATGTCAAAAACTACTCTAGTGTACTGTCAAAAAGTCAGTGGCGTCGTTATTTTTGTGCCTTCTTCTTCCATCAGTTCTTTCATCTGTTTTGCCAACTTCCTTCACTGTAGAGATTCCTATTTTTTGGTCATCACAAACACGCTAAAATATGAAATGTCTTTTATTTTAACCTTTTAAAATCCACTTCTGCGATTTTTAATACCTCCTGGATAGCGTTTAAAGGCAACAAAGGCCCCATGTTTTCTTTTTCCCGCGTAAAATATTCTAACAAATTAATAATTTAATTAATTTACAAGCTGGTTTGCAAGCAAACGTCTTGAAGCGCTTTGAAATCGAACTGACGTGCGCTGGCGGCGGTTGTGTTGTTTTAGTTGCCTATCTAATAAATCGGCTAATCGCGGAAACCCCAACACGACGCTTCGGAGGTCACAGACATGACCGGCATTCTCTGTCTTTGTCAGGCACATACAAGATGTAACAAAGGCAGAATTGTGGAGGGTTAAAACGTGTGCTTTTAGACAAAGGCGGTAGTTCCTTTGATTAGGATACGTTATAACTAAACATGATACGAGTGCGTCCGTGATTGCTTTATTTTTGATGACGTAGGCATGGTAATTCATTATAAATAGAGAACAAACCTGACCACAACGTCATATCGATAGATTAAATCAGGTTAATAACACAAATTAAGAATAAAATATAAACACATACTTCTCATTTTAGTAAATCTAATGAAAACAAATTTTTGTATTGTATATTAGGTAGGTATACTTAGTTGTATTGGCGCGAAATTTGAAAATGCTGTTTTTTTATTTTGTTTTTAAATAGTCGTCCCGCGATGCGAAAGATAACTGAGCTTGATCACGATCGAAAAAATTATACACACGCCCTAATTAAGTCAGCCGTAGTTATCGAGCGTTTATGTAACATATAATATACATATTTTTACATAATAAGGTCTTAGATAGCCGACTATCATGCAGATAAGCTGCTATTGATATGGACATGTAAATTGTGTCTCGATACGCTATAGATGTATAGTGATTATGCTGAAAAGTACCCAAGTATTCTTTTATCAGCATTATTTAGCGAAGGAAGATTGAAGATAACAATGATCAAACTTTTTTTAAAAAAAGTGTCCATAGAAGGAATTTATTTTTTGTCGAAACTTTAATTTATAAAAGCGTTTTTGGTTAAAAACGCATGAAGCCTTAATCATGAACTGAAGTTAGTGCAGTTGTTAGCAGTGTTGCCATGTACGAATCTAGTACATTTTTGCATTCCTTATACAGGGTGATTCAGTTTTATTTTTGGACACTTAAACAGGTGATAGAAACCCAAAAAATAACCGCACTTTTTTGTATAAACTATATCTATTTAAGGCCATATAAAAAAGTTACAGGGTGTTATACTTGTAAAAAATATATGGACTTTATTGAATATTTACCAAACTAATTAGATGTTAAAGTCATATTTGGTGCACGTTATAACTATACATCTTTGAACTTATTCTTAATATCTACCTAATTGAATTTAATTTGATATGGTAAACTTGTAAAGATCGTAATAGTATAGTCCAAAGCACGAAAGAAAACGTTTCTAAAGAATGCGGGCAGCGTTGCGAAATTTCCTATACGAGTAGTCGTTATTTATTGGCGAATACAAGTTTTATCATATTGAAGCCGAATTTCTGAACTCTGTTATACCAAAAAAATAAAGCTCGCATCACGGGACCACTTACCCATTTTTGTTTATCATTTATTTTTAACGCGGTGTGATAAAACACCTATTATATTTTTTTCAACATCGTCGCGTCTACCATCGCCTTTGACATACGGCAACACAGCACTTCTGCGAAGGAGTCGGCTGACAAAATCAGTTAGCCAACGCGTTTTGTGCCTGTTTTTATGGTACGTAAAGTTAACTGCATATTTGGGCTACCATACAGACCTCATTTTTTAGGCCGCTGGCAAGTTTTTTCCGCCGGCTCAGAGAGCTCAGTGGCGTTTCGTATGTTCGAGAGTTAACGTGTGCAAAATGAGTAAACAGGGAAGAACGTTGCATTCTCAAGCACGAGAAATAATTACCAATGTTATAAGGGTTTGCCTTCCTCCATAGTCTAAGGCATCACCGTTAAGAATAATATTAACAATAAATTAAATAACAATTATATGAAAATTAAGTCAGTGAGTTACACAAAATTGACCTACGCCCCTGAACTGTGAATAATGCTATAATATTTGCGAGTTCTTCCCCCTTACGTCGCACGCATTCTGCCGTAAGGAGGATTATAGTTATTGGTCAGTTCAGCACAGAAGACATGGCTCAGAATCGTTGAGTGACAAATCTATAAGTACATATTTTGATGCTCTTGAAGACAGTACTCCGAGGTATGCCATAGTCAGTGCTAAATGTGACCAATAGCTGACATAATTATTGTATATATAGCCAATGGCTGACAGAGGTGTCAAGCCTTGGAGATATTTAACCCATTGATGTGAAATTTGTACACCATTAAGTATAGGTATATTGTTAGAGGCTTTAGAAATCATTTTTGCATGACTTGTAACTTTCCCAGTGACTGACACCTATGTCAGGCATTGGCTTAGCATAAACAATAGCTGACACCCCAACCAAAATCTTCAAAAACTTGAAATAGTTCTAAATTTTTATCTTACCATGTTTGCTTAGAAGTATAAGCCACAAAAATTAAGACAGTTGAAAAATCTACACTAAAAACACGTAATTACACACTATTTTTTACAACGCCAAACTAAACAATTTCGCTAAGAAACCACAATGAATATAAAACCTCTATAAAGTGACAAGTCAGTAAAAACAGAGAAACCAAGATAACTAACTTAGGAACATACACTTATGTTTATGTCATGAAACATCCCTCTTTCTTTATAATAATTAGTGGTGAAAAATCCGTGCTTGTTTATTATTAAAATTCCTGTGCCGATTTTATGTATACTCCTAGAAAAACTATTGTATGAATCAAGTTTATGAATATCCCCCGAGACTGAAAAATCTCGCGAACCATCACTATAAACCAAGCACTAAAATACTACGAGTTACAAATTTTCACGGTCGTTAAAAGACTTTTACATGCGGCCGGTATTAGGTAGGTACCTATGTATTCTGCACGCAAACAAAGTCATTATTTCGCGGAGCAGTAAAATCTGCTGCGTTCGATTTTCATTCCAGCTTATTAGTCGCCGGGCACCATAAAAGACCGGCCGGTAATTAACTAATTTACATAAACGGACGCAGTTAAAACGCTGAAATTGTTGTTGCGACTCGAAAAATCGGAATTTTTATTTTACCGCGCACTCCTTGTACGGCACAGAAGACGCCATCCAAATTTCAACGGAATCGGTCCACGGCAACGCGAGATATTCGCCGCGGAAAGTATAATTTTGGGGTGCCGCAGGGTTCAAACCTCGGACCCGTCTATAATGCGCCGACCATAGATGAAGTCCGTCAAGTTCAATTCGTAGCGGGATTGAATAACGCTCCACGCAACCGATTACGATACGAGACAAGGTGCGTGGCAAGTGCGTAGTGCCGTCGCTTTGAACTTGTACTTGCGAGTGTACAAGGTGTTCCGGTTTGCCGGCATTAGATAGAAATGCGGCCATAAAATTTTCTTCGGCATTTCTGAAGCGGTTAGGCAACAAACGTTGCGGGAATGAATAAGGAAGTGGCCGGCGAGTGTTATTTTTTCTAAGATCCGCAACTATTCAGTGTGTCACATTTCAAAATCAAATTGGAAACTGGCCACCTACCTACTTATAGAAAACTGTTCTCCATGCGTTTGGTGTATGCTCGTACGTTGAATGCAATTAATTAACCTTGATATTTAATAAAGTTATCACATTATTTTTATGTAATAATTGGCCTCACCATGTATGATGTATATAGCGGAATAACAATAATGGTCGTTTAATTTAAAACAAATTAAGTGGAATTGAGGACGAACCATCCACACAATTACAACATCATAATTCATAATTTCTATCCTTCGTTTTTTTACAAAGCGAGGGCATTCGATGCAATTAAAATTCTCTTCGGAAATGTTCGAAGACTCCAAATTCGGAGGATGTAAAACACAGCGAGATGACCCAAAAACCCTCCAATTTCGCATTCAAAATAAAGAAAAACCACAAAAATCCATGAATGGACCACGAAACCTGAATGGGACGCTCTCTTTCTGAATATTTCGTGCGGATCCTTTGCTAGTAATATGCCTTGGGCGGTTAGACCCTTGAAACGATTAGATACGGGGTTGTTCTTAACTTTAGAGCGACATTCTAATTTTTAGAAACCGATTAAGTTTCACTGAAAATTTATTTTCTTGAAATCGGCAGTGAAGGGTCTCAAAATGGTCATTAAAAGCTCAGAAATCGGCACTCAAATAGCCCATTATTGTACGATTTTTTCAATGAGTAGGCCTTGGCGAGTTGTTAACATCAAACATCAGACGCGGAGCCATCGCCCGTCAAAAGTGACCAAACATTCAAAACCCGGCCAATAAAAGCCCATTTAACTTTTCGTACACATTGCGAAATTATTGTTACCTATAGCAGCGCAATCTTTCAGTATAAATATTTTAGTAGGTTTGAATATCAATATATTTTTCATGGAGGCTGCACAAAAGGCAGCAGTTTGGAGCTTCTGTTGGGAAGCGCCGTGCCTCGTCATACTTGACCTGGGTAGAGCGATCATCAAAGTCAAGCAACGCCGCGCGCAGTCGGTTTATAGACGGGTGATCCCTTATGATTATTTTTTTCCTAATATTTTTTTTCCGATTTAAAAAAATATAATATGTAGGTACCTCGGCACTTATGACTCATGTGGTTTATTAAAATGAGACACTGTTAAAATGTTGCTCCCGTTATTGAAACTGTTAGATTTTTCATATTGTAAAATCGCACAATTAATAACCTTCGTTCAGGGTGACCCAAGAACAAATGGGTCACGCCGTATATTTCTTCTTGTGTGGTCTGGCTATAGACACAAGATTCCCAAAGAAATCTAGACACATCTTGAGGGTCTAACGCCCGACCTGAGAGTCTCATCATTCGGAGGCTGTTAAACCACAGGAAAATGAGATGAAACGAGAAGAAAAAGTCCTTAGCGCTACCACCAGACTATATAATATTACATGATGAGTGGTAGCCTGTAGAGGGAGCGGACAAACTGCACGACGCTGCACTGTGGCCGTTCGAAATGTGTTTTTTAGACTATTTTGTAGCAACATATCATTACAAAGAATAATCTGTGTAGGTATACTTTAAGTTATCACTTTTTTCAATAATTAAACTTTGCGGACCACCCTTATAAATGCCTCGTGTTTGCGTCAGTCGACGGACGTCTGGCAACGCCGCGTTGCGTCGCATTTTACCACAGCAGCTGGACAGAAATGTTGAACGAGAACGAGATGTTATTGTTTCCATGCGTTTTGTCCCAGTCCGAAATAATGGTCTTACAGTAGCGTGCAGGCGAGGTCCAGGTACCCCCTAATCACAACACTAGTTAGAACAAATGGAACTTAAGGAAATTATGGCTCCAGAGCGCTACATCATACACAGAAGCGACCGTTAAGAGTGATTTCACATTTTCTGAGATACTTTTGTTTTTTTTTCTCTCGAACCTGCCTACTTTTACTTCTGAGGTTGAGCAACAGAACAACAGATGTGTTTTTCTACGACTGTTTGGCCATATAATATGAGGAAGCAAAAAAGCGCTAAGGTCAGTTTCGAAATTATGTCTTGTTAGGAATTTTGTTGGACAATCGATTATTTTGATTTTTATGTAAGGGCGATAGTTACGACATTAAACGTTTAAAGAAAATTTCAATGACATTTCTTACGGCTTGCGATGAATTGACGATTTTTGTTGTTGTTTTAAAAATGATATATTGAGTAAGAAGTAAGGTAAGGTGTATACTTCAAAATCAAATCCCAATTGATATGCTACTGGAATGGTATATTTTAAAAGCTTTTATTTAACTTGCAATGTATGTATGTACAGTGTGACCCATTTGTTTTGGGGTCAGTCTGTAAAAAGTGTATCAATCGTGCGATTTGGCTGATTTTTTTTTTAAATTGTAGAGCTCGATGAACTGCACATTTTGAACAAAAATTGCCTGGTTCGCATAAAATCCAAAGCCTACTATGACCGTTTTTATGAGCAAAATTTTAAGAAACCATATTAGCGTTTTTTTTTGAAAAAATCTGTGTGCGCCAATGGATTGAGCACCCCTCGAAATGGGTATGTACAAAATTTCATCAAAATATTTCAAGTAATAACGATTTTGTAGAAAAATTAAAAATGCAGCCAAGGTACGTCTTTATTTTCAAAAATTCAAAGTTGGCCATGGAAAATAATTGAATTGTAATAATACAACCTTATGCTTATAAACACAAAACATAAAAACAATTAAAATTATAAAATTTTCGTTGTCGCCCACGAGTCGAACAATTTCTATTTTGTCTCTTATGCTTAAATATTCCATAATTATGATAATTAATTGTATTGAGCACAAACAATTTCTGAACTCAATTTAGACAGTTTGACACTTAATAAAAGTAAACAATTCAATTATTTTCCATGGCCAACTTTGAATTTTTGAAAATAAAGACGTACCTTGGCTGCATTTTTAATTTTTCTACAAAATCGTTATTACTTGAAATATTTTGATGAAATTTTGTACATACCCATTTCGAGGGGTGCTCAATCCATTGGCGCACACAGATTTTTTCAAAAAAAAAACGCTAATATGGTTTCTTAAAATTTTGCTCACAAAAACGGTCATAGTAGGCTTTGGATTTTATGCGAACCAGGCAATTTTTGTTCAAAATGTGCAGTTCATCGAGCTCTACAATTTAAAAAAAAATCAGCCAAATCGCACGATTGATACACTTTTTACAGACTGACCCCAAAACAAATGGGTCACACTGTATGTATGTATGTAATTTGTTCGGGTGGAATCTTGCAACTCAATTTTGAAGCAGATATCTTCAACCGATCGAGCTGAAATTTTGTACACTCGTTTAATTTGGATGACAATGCATGATTATATGTGTGACGTCATTCTAAATCCAACATGGCGGATCACCCAAGATGGCGGACTAGTTAAATTTCAACCGATCGAGCTGAAATTTTGTACACACGTTTAATTTGGATGACAATGCATGATTATATGTGTGACGTCATTCTAAATCCAACATGGCGGAACACTCAAGATGGCGGACTAGTTAAATTTCAACCGATCGAGCTGAAATTTTGTACACACGTTTAATTTGGATGACAATGCATGATTATATGTGTGACGTCATTCTAAATCCAACATGGCGGAACACCCAAGATGGTCATTAGAAGGTCTCCTCATTGAAGAGCTAGACTGTTCTAAACTAACCGGCAAACGACCTTGCAACAATGATGCGTTAACTGAGATGAATAGACTCAGACACCTGGCCAAACTAAAAATTACAAAATAAATTAAAAGTAAAAAAATATTTTTAAAAAAAGCTTTTATTTAAATGCGCTAAAAAGAATAAAATAATCTTTTCTTTTAAAACTTTTACTATCAACTTATAACGTCATTCCACAATTTATATGATATAAAAGCTTGTCGCGAGATTTAAGTTTTCAAACTAAGTAAATACCACTACTTAAATCTCGCGACAAGCTTTTATATCATATAAATTGTGGAATGACGTTATAAGTTGATAGTAAAAGTTTTAAAAGAAAAGATTATTTTATTCTTTTTAGCGCATTTAAATAAAAGCTTTTTTTAAAAATATTTTTTTGCGAGTATACTTCTTCTTATTGACAATTTGTTCTAGGTATTCCTTATGATTTACAAATTATTGTCATTTTAATATGGAAAGTTTTCTAGTTTCATGATCAAAATTCGCAGTAATATTCAAGAAGGGAAGTTGCTCAGAACTGAAATAGTATATTTCATTACGAGTCTGGAAATAAAGATTTTTCCGTGCGCGCGTGACAAATTCCCGTGTGAGGCGCAGCCGAACACGGGAAGTCATGCAAGCAAGCAAGGTAATAATTTAGAACTAGGTATTTTAAGTTTTTAAAGTTTTTGGTTGGGGTGTCAGCTGTTGGCTTATGTTATGTTTATGCTAAGCCAATGCCTGACACATTCACTGGAAAAATCACAAGTCATGCAAAAATGATCTCTAAAATCTCTAACAACAAACCTTATAATGGGGTACAAATTTCACGTCAATGGAAAATATTTCCAATGCCTGACACCTCCGTCAGCCATTGGCTATACAATGTGTTAGCTATTGGTCACATTTGGCATTGACTATGGTAGACCTCGGAGTACTGTATTCAAGAGCATCAAAACATGTATAGATTTGTCACTCAACGATTCTGAGCCATGTCTTCTTCTTGTCGAAAGTGCTGAACACGACCAATATCTACTATTACGATCTTTACAAGTTTACTACCTATATGTCAAATTAAATTCAATTAGGTAGGTATTCAAAATAAGTTTAAAGATGTATAGTTAAGAAGCGACTCTTTAGAGAATTTATGCCGTCTGTTACTGTCTCGTACTCAATAAATGCCCCAAATTGATTTTTATAAATTAAAATTTGATAAATCAACCCTTAACGTGTCAGGCATTGGTACCTATATTTACGTTACCTATCAAATTTTCAAGCTCTTAGCTAACTTAAGTAGGTAAATAAATCATTACCAATTTTATTTTATAATTTCGCTATGTAATTTAAAACAACGCGATAATACATAAATGTTCCATTTGAAAGCACTGGTCGTCATTCTCAGTGTTTTTTTCGATTACCCGAAATATTGCGTTCTTTTTATTTTCCGACAAAATTAGCTGAATCAGTGAATCTCAGAAACGGCTCGTTGTTAGGTAATTTCGTTTTTTATTTTGTGGGTTATAACCAGAAATGTAAACAGCAAGAAAGATGAAAATTTCTGGAACAACATTAAAAAATTTAGCAGTTTGCTTCGCGATATTGTGATTACTTTTACTTATACCTAATATAATAGTGAGACTACTATGTAGTAATTAGTACAAATATTATTAATTAGGTATATATGAAATATTAGTAAAAATGAGTTTGATTAAAAGATTCTTATTTCGTCATAAACAATTTCCTATTTTTTTATTACCTTTTGGAAACCTAAAAAAAATAACTGCACCAATAGGTAAGTACTTGGGATTCTGTCTAACCGAGTGTATAAACTTTGGATTTACTTCAATCTATAACATGTTTCCGGCAAACAACATACATCTCATAAATGGCTGCCTGGCTGCCTAACCTATATCACCTAATTGACTGAAATCACACAGTGGCATAGAAATTGGTTTCCTGTAGTTAAACGAGAAGTACCTAGTTATTAAATCGAAATTGCAAATGCAATTAAATTATTGGAACTGCAACAAGTATATACACAATGGTCATTTTAGGTCTCAAAAGAGCATTATTTTTGGGAATATTATTACTAATTTAAGAACTGGAAAGCCTGAAGTTTTAAAACGGTTGAATTCTAATACCTATCACAAAAAATATTCTTGGAACCTGTACTAATGAAATGCTGTGTGAAATAATTTATTAATAATTGGCTATAACACAGTTTCTATTCTTTTATTCTTTTATTGCCATAACACCTATCTAATTAAACAACGCTATAAATAATAGAAACCAATAAACTGGTTCATTAATTCTTTTGAAAACTTAATTAGACGGAAATTAAATGATACTGATCTAAAGAAATCTATAATCTTACTTAGGTACATACATGAAACTAACCTAACCTAAACAATTTCTTTATTACAAAATAAAAATATATGAATCGAAATATCTGGAAACACAAGTTATAGGTGAGATCAGTAACCTGACTGCATGATCTGATTTGAACTACCTTCGAACATACCCATTTTCATTAAAAATAAATTGCAAGATGGACGCTATAACAGTTAGTTATCACTACAAAAATAAGATTATAATCTGTCATTCATTCTGAGCTAACGAATAATTGTCTGCAACCTTTATTTCGCGAGTAAAGTGTAAGAAAAAACTATGAAACATAACAACCGACTATAGTCAGTAAGATTTAGTAATACGTAATACCAAATTATTCTGTGCTCTCATAAGCCAATTTTTATTGGGACCAAGTACAAAAATTAAAATTTATTTCAAAAAGAAAAAACACCTGGTAACATATTTTCTGGCCTTTTTTGGCTACAACCAACTGGCGCATGCGCAGTATACATATACATTCTATCATAAACATAATATCCACAAAGTTAGATTTATGCCTAAAATTAAAACTAGATATATGTTAGTCTGTATAAACAGATTAATATGAAAACTCTGAATTGAACTTTATGCTTATGACTATTTTTATGCTATGCTCATGTTTATACTAAAACAAACTGTATAACCACCTTATTTAGGAAATTAATAATAAGTTGACAGTCTATGTGTAGCTTTGTCTATGGTATATTCAATTTTCTTTGTGGTGACAATACATGGCCAATTTGTTTTGTAAAACTACATTTATTTGCCAAATATAAAAGATGTCATAAATTTTGTATGGTAGGTACTTACACAGTTAAAAGTAATAATATACTTAAGTTAAATTTTACCTCGAATTTAACCTTTTGTAATACCTATCACAGACCTATACAAATAGCTTCGATCGAAGCTTCGATACTATAATAATATGTTTTAGGTCTGAGGTACCTAATAGATAGTTCATTAACATTAACGAAAAGTGTAAAATTCCTAATTTGTAATAAAGTAGGTATATTTGAATATTTCTTATCTTATTTTGAACTTGTTGATAATAGGTAACAAGTAGGTACTTACCTGCTACTAAAAAGTTAACTTTATATTTTGTTTTATTCATTTTAACACTTTTTAACAGTCGGTTTTACATTCGAATATATTTATGTTAAATTTGCAAATTATTGGCAAATATCTAATGGATCGCATGGTTATCTATTATATACCTATATGCTGAAATCGTCCAAAGTGGGCAGACCCAGACCTAGAGTCCTAGGAATACCCAGAAATACCTAGGAACGACTCATGGTTTAAGTTATTTTTTTGAATAGAAGTTGCTGGAAAAATGTATATCTACAAACGCCATCTAGTTAACTCTGTCAGAAGCCGAAAATAACGACGATATAGTAAGTATGCTGTGTTATTTTCGATAGCGAATTATTTAGAATGTTAAATCTATAAATAAGATTAATACAAATAGTTATTCTAAATATATGTTAAATGACATGTAAATTAACGTAACAGATAATAGACAGTCAGACAGTGACAGATTTTCCTTACTGATTTTCTCATTTTTGCCTTGGAGAGGGTTGAAAGGTAAATCGATGCTGAGTCGGAAAATAGTAATTTTAAGTTTGGCCCCCGGGATAAACATATGGAAAATTCGATTTTTCAAAACAAATAAAAAAGGTACCTACTAATTCTCGCTTATGCCATGTTCACCGTATGATTTCTTACACTATTCCGACCTCGAAACCCCAAAGGCATAAGTGTAGCGTGTGGAAAAAGGGTTGAATTAAGGGTTTGGCAGATCACACAAAAAATTACTTGGTTTACTGACTCCGTCAGTTATGCCGTTCGAAATGGTGAAAACTTATATCCTCACTAGCCCAAAAATTGATTGGCAGAAGTGACGCGTGGGGAAAAATGCACTTTTGGGTCGGAAAATAAGTCGGAAAAAATTTTTTTTTCGTAAACTGATTTCTGCACTTATGCCTCCGAAACTATAGAAAGTTTTATTGCAATTCATTTTATCCCTGACAAAATCTTACTGTTTCTATTATTATTTGGACATACGCTGACTGCACATCCCGGCATTTTTGGCCCATTTCAAAGCACTGTCGAGCTGGACTGACGATCAGTCAGTTGTTTACACTTTTTTCTTGACACATTAAACTATAGGTGGATTCATGCAGCATTCTATAATAATAGCAATAAGAATAATAATAGTAATAGCAATAACTTTAAGTGGTATTCATGGATCCCCGGAATAACAATAGTAATAAGGCAAAATTATAGATTTAACAACAAAACCATAAAATTTTAAATGTTACAAAAAGAATGATTACTGAAATTAGGGATCATCGGAGCTAAAGGTTGCCCGTTATAAATTCTATTTTCATATTAATTTGCAATGTTTGGATTGTTTGGGTCTTTTCTTGCCTTTCGCGAGTATTCGCGCATGTGCACATGCAATCTTGATATAAGAATAAGAATAAAGTTAAAAGCTAACCAACTTCAAGGTCAGTTCTTATTTCTTATTGCTATTACTGTTCTTATTCCAGCTGCATGAATAGGCGCAATTAGATCAATAGTTTTAACTTTTATTATTATTACTATTCTTATTGCTATTCTTATAGAAAGCTGCATGAATCCACCTTATAAACTATACAATATCCTTAAAACACAACCGCGGCCGTCATTAAACACCATGCATTATTTAGAATTCGTGATTCGCAACTGACGTAGATGCGCAAAGTTGCCTGGTTTTCGGATTTGACATACCGTGGGTAAGTGTATCGTGGGTCACACTTACAGTAACTAGAAAATTCACAGAGCAAATAAAATAGATAGGTACCTACCTATAAAGTTAGTGATAAACCAACAAAACAAACACCTTGCCATTATTTAGATTTTAGAACTTACCTTTAAAATAGCAAAACGAAATAAACCAAATCTGTACTTAGTCCAGCCTTAAACCAGTTAAAAACACTGGATAAAAACAGTTTTCTATGACATAATAATAGTGTATCGGTGCAAAATAGACGAACGCTTGGGGAAATTATAAAAAAATTATAAACACGCGCAAAAATCTATCAAAACACCACCTTTTTGCGCATCTCCCCAAAAAACCCCAACAAGAAACGGCACTTCTCCCAACAATACCTCGTAAAATAAAGCGAACCTCGCCTAAAAACAACGCAACCTTGAACCGTTCTTCGCCTTCCTCCCGTTTTTTCCGTCCGATTTTTTTCTACATCCTCACCACACCAAAAAACGGACACTTACTCTCCTGCGGCCACCGGCACACGCACGCCGCAAACGTCAGATCCGCGGCCGCCCTAGACCGCCGTCGCGCGCCCCTCGCCACCCATGATTTTTTCCACGCCGCCACACCAGAGGGCGAAAAAAACCGGCCCGCAACTCGACGCGCAGCCGACCGCCGACGACTACTGCCGCGCGGGCGGCGGGCGGCGGCGGCGCGCCGCTCGGCCGCGTTCGGGCGTTTCCGTGGCGGCCGGGGGCGGCCACGCCCCCGCCGCCCGCGCCGCGATCGGAGGCGGCCCCGGTCCCGTCCGTCGTCGTTTTTCGTTTTGCGCGAAGATCGCGGCGGGCGACGGCGCGCGTCCGAGGAGAGTTGGCGGGCGCGTTTGTTTTTTGGGCGATCGCTACGCGACCGTCGCAACGGCGACGGACGAGGTAGATCGTGCTAGGCGGCCGCCGCAGACCGTCTGTCATCGCTCATGATGAACCACAGACATATAAAAGATAGACTGGCGACTGTACTGCCGTAACCCGCCGTCGTTATTTTTTTTGGCGATTGCTAATTTTTCTATCGCCATTTTAACCCACGAAAGTGCGGCAAATTCGAAATAATTTGCCTTTTCAAATTTTTGTCGCGTTTATTTAAGTTCAGGTATAATTTTATATCGATGCGGAAGCAACTTTAGTTAAAAAAGTTTATTTTCACCGGAGAATCTGCCTTGGTGCCTCATTATATAAGAAATATTCGAATCTGTTGAATTTGAAGCTTGTGGTAGTCTCGGAGCACTTTGTTGTTGGTCAGATAAATTTTCCGACCGTATAGAAGTTGATTGGAGGCATTTCTTATTGCCCACCAACAAAAAATGTGTTGAACAAACGAATTTGTTATTTGTTCTTCGACCATAGTACATTGCTATGGGCAAATTTAAAGCTTTTAACCATTCCAAATAGAGGTCCCGGTCTTTGGGAAACCTAGAATTTCTAAAATAAGCACTACCAATCACGGGCGTAGCCAAGGGGGGGGTTTCGGGGGTTCAACCCCATCCCCCCCCGAAATAAGCAAAATATTACCTAATATTATACCGAAAAAATACGAGGAGTGAAGAGTTAAATTATTATTACGTTTGAATATATTATGTAGTAATAGTAGCGCCTAGCGCCATCTTTTGACGAGAGGCAGACGCAGTTGCAGCCGAACTATTTTGTATTGTAGGGACACTTTGCGTTGTTTCTCGATTATTCGCCACGCCCCTAGGTCGAAATGAGCGGAACTTTGTGGAAGTTCGTGGAAGTTTCTGGACGGCTACTGGGCTGCTATATAAGCGGCGCCGCGGCGCGTGACCGCGCTTACGGCAGTATTGTTCCATGCGAACTCGAAGCGAATAAAAGTGAAAAGTGGTGAACGAATAGTGAAGAGAATTAAGTGTACCGTGTAAGTGAGTAATTTTAGTGCACTGTTATTCGATGACCTTGTTAAGGATAGATACGTGAATCATTATTACTGTCGAAAAATGGAGGGGAAAAAAAGGAAGGGTGATAAACCTAAAGGTATGGACTACTGGAAAAAGTGGTGTAGTCAAGGTCAAGGGGTTTCTAATAAAGAAGCAAATTTGGATTTAGCTATCAAAGCTTCAGCTACCTTGCATGCTGATAAGAAGACTGCCTACCCCGAAATCTAGTTTGGAATGCCTAGGTATGTGCGATAAAAACCTTTATCCTAATATTTACACATTACTACAAATCTTGGCTACCATTCCTGTATCCACTGCTACCCCAGAAAGGTCTTTCTCGAGCCTAAGGAGACTGAAAAACTATTTACGAAACACTACAAGTGAAAACAGACTTAATGGTTTGGCTCTAATGAACATTCACTATGGAACAGAAATTCATGCAGATGAAGTAGTGGATATATTTAAAAGAAAAAGCCGAAGATTTCTTCTTTAATGGTTTTAGATTTAGCGCAGAGGAACGAAATTAATTTATCCATTTCATTTAAAGTTACGAACTTTATAAATATGTCGTAGTTTTTCGGATGAATATATAGATATTAAATTTCATGTAAGTATATTTTTGTTGTTTTATTTACTTCTCAAACTAAACCCCCCCCCAAAACTAAATCCTGGCTACGCCCGTGATATACCTACTTGCGTAAATAGTTATAATCAATATGCTTTTTAGAGACCTTTTGACAATATTATATGGTGAATCATAACCTTTACGTTGTCTTTGATGACAACCTTAAAAAAACCTTAAAAGTGGAATATTATATGTTGCTTGTAGAATATGTATATTTTGCGTGACGCTCATGTCCTATATTCTTTTTGTGACGCGAATTAGAGTTTTTTTTATGCTGTTTCAAGTGACTTTAGAAATACTATACCTAGTTATTGTCCTAGTCCGAGTTCACCAAACCCATCCACCAACCGCCATCGCCAGAGCTTCCGCCTCGGTTCCCCTCGTCTGTCTGCTGGCGACAAAAACCTCCGCCGTCGTCTGCGCGACCTAGACCAACTCAGACCTCCCCCCCGAGGAGCAAAAAGGTGAAATATGCCCCCGTTTTTGTCCGGTTTTTACTTGGAGTCGGCGGCGCCGTCGCAAGAAACCAAAATAGAGCGTTTTTGCGGGGACTCCTTGGGCGGCCTTGGGGCAAAAACCCACCCCTATATCGGCCGATGGAAAACTGGGTCTCGCGATGCAGCAGCGAGCGGTGGGAGGTCGAAGACCCGCGGATTTGTTATTGCGTTGCCGCGTCCGAAAGTTATATCGGGCAACGTTGGGCTGATTGAGGATTGTTTGGCCGATCAGTGACCGCAGGGTCCATAGGGACCATACGCCCGCCAACAACCGACAAAGTACAGGGCAATCGGGCAGTTGAACTAGACACGATCACGATACACCTCACGGGCGTAGCCAGGATTTAGTTTTGGGGGGGGGGGGGGGTTTAGTTTGAGAAGTGAATAAAACAACATCCGAAAAACTACGACATATATTTATAAAGTTCTTAACTTTAAATGAAATGGATAAATTAATTTCGTTCCTCTGCGCTAAATCTAAAACCATTAAAGAAGAAATCTTCGGCTTTTTCTTTTAAATATATCCACTACTTCATCTGCATGAATTTCTGTTCCATAGTGAATGTTCATTAACCATTAAGTCTGTTTTCACTTGTAGTGTTTCGTAAATAGTTTTTCAGTCTCCTTAGGCTCGAGAAAGACCTTTCTGGGGTAGCAGTGGATACAGGAATGGTAGCCAAGATTTGTAGTAATGTGTAAATATTAGGATAAAGGTTTTTATCGCACATATCTAGGCATTCCAAACTAGATTTCGGGGTAGACAGTCTTCTTATCAGCATGCAAGGTAGCTGAAGCTTTGATAGCTAAATCCAAATTTGTTTCTTTATTAGAAACCCCTTGACCTTGACTACACCACTTTTTCCAGTAGTCCATACCTTTAGGTTTACCACCCTTCCTTTTTTTCCCCTCCATTTTTCGACAGTAATAATGATTCACGTCTCTATCCTTAACAAGGATAGATAATATTAGGTAATATTTTGCTTATTTCGGGGGGGGGGGGTTTGAACCCCCCGAAACCCCCCCCCTTGGCTACGCCCGTGATACACCTAGTATATCATGTTTGGGATGCATCTCCGTGGGGAATTAGCTGCCTACTATTACCAAAGTCTAGAGAATACTATAAGTCGGCTCACTCGGCCTTGTGTAAACAAACGTTTCCCCCCTGCCGTCTCCCGCTCCCTCGGCCCGCCGTCATCGGAGTACGGCGATCGATATCTTATTTGATAAGAAAATAAGCTCATAGACCGGGAGATAGTGACAGATTTTTGGACGTGATTTTACTCAGTATGCCTTGCAAAGGGCATTATGTGGCACATATTCTCACAATAATAAGGTATGAATCAGAGAGTCATCCTGGGTTCTTCATGTGAAAAACTGAGTTTTCAATTATTCGAAAAATATGCGTTTTGATATGATTTTATACAGGCTGCCATGTGTTTTATAATGAAGTTCAAATAGAAAATTCCTCGGAAAACCATAGGCATACCGTTAGGGTGGGTCCAAAGGGCTATTATTGCCACGTGATCTTGTATTTTAATAATTAATTTTTCCACGTTTCTAAACAGGCTGCCAATGAGAAGTATGCAAGTTCTTGTTATGAAACTGCTGAAGAAAAGATGGCATACCGTTTGCGCATATCCAAGTACACTTAACATCGAATAAATCGTTTAAATTATTAAATAACATTCAATTTAAACAGTACTTGGACAAGCGTAAAAGGTATGCCATCCTTTTTTCAGCATTTTCATAACAAGCACTTGCATACTTCTCCTTGGCAGCCTGTTCAGAAACGTGGAAAAATTAATTATTAAAATACAAGTTCACGTGACAATAATAGCCCTTTGAACCCATGCTAACGGTATGCCTATGGTTTTCCGAGGAATTTTCTATTTGAACTTCATTATAAAAAACATGGCAGCCTGTATAAAATCATATCAAAACGCATATTTTTCGAATAATTGAAAACTCAGTTTTTCACATGAAGAACCCAGGATGACTCTCTGATTCATACCTTATTATTGTGAGAATATGTGCCACATAATGCCCTTTGCAAGGCATACTGAGTAAATCACGTCCAAAAATCTGTCACTATCTCCCGGTCTATATGTAGCTGAGAGCGGTTCGAGGCTGATTTACGACCAGTCGCAAAAACGTTGCCAATTATACGACACCTCTCATTTCAATTCATACCATACACTTGTGAATAAAGACGATTCTGACACATTTGGCAACGCTGTCCCGATAGTGGTCTGTCGTCGTCTTTGTTCAAAGGGAAGTAGCGCCGCGCCAAGAAGTGTATAAAATCTTCGGATGGGAGTTACGGCTAGGAATGTAAACCAAAGTCTAGAGAATACTATAAGTCCGCTCCCTTGGCCTGTGTAGGTAAACAAATATTTCCCTCCTGCCCGATCCCGCCTTAGCCCTCGATCGATATCCCGCTGAGCGGGCGATTCCGAGCGTCACTTTGTTATTACACAGTGTCTCTCGGAACGGTGTGCTTCGTATTGTACCGGGTGCGCGTAAATTATACCCAATACCGTTGCCCATTTTGAGTAGTGGTGGTTTATCACCACGGGCGTAGCCAAGGGGGGGGGGGTTTGGGGGTTCAAACCCCCCCCCCCCGAAATAAGCAAAATATTACCTAATATTATACCGAAAAAATACGAGGAGTGAAGAGTTAAATTATTATTACGTTTGAATATATGTAGTAATAGTAGCGCCTAGCGCCATCTTTTGACGAGAGGCAGACGCAGTTGCAGCCGAACTATTTTGTATTGTAGGGACACTTTGCGTTGTTTCTCGAGTATTCGCCACGCCCCTCGGTCGAAATGAGCGGAACTTTGTGAAAGTTCGTGGAAGTTTCTGGACGGCTACTGGGCTGCTATATAAGCGGCGCCGCGGCGCGTGACCGCGCTTACGGCAGTATTGTTCCATGCGAACTCGAAGCGAATAAAAGTGAAAAGTGGTGAACGAATAGTGAAGAGAATTAAGTGTACCGTGTAAGTGAGTAATTTTAGTGCGCTGTTATTCGATGACCTTGTTAAGGATAGATACGTGAATCATTATTGCTGTCGAAAAATGGAGGGGAAAAAAAGGAAGGGTGATAAACTTAAAGGTATGGACTACTGGAAAAAGTGGTGTAGTCAAGGTCAAGGGCTTTCTAATAAAGAAACAAATTTGGATTTAGCTATCAAAGCTTCAGCTACCTTGCATGCTGATAAGAAGACTGCCTACCCCGAAATCTAGTTTGGAATGCCTAGATATGTGCGATAAAAACCTTTATCCTAATATTTACACATTACTACAAATCTTGGCTACCATTCCTGTATCCACTGCTACCCCAGAAAGGTCTTTCTCGAGCCTAAGGAGACTGAAAAACTATTTACGAAACACTACAAGTGAAAACAGACTTAATGGTTTGGCTCTAATGAACATTCACTATGGAACAGAAATTCATGCAGATGAAGTAGTGGATATATTTAAAAGAAAAAGCCGAAGATTTCTTCTTTAATGGTTTTAGATTTAGCGCAGAGGAACGAAATTAATTTATCCATTTCATTTAAAGTTAAGAACTTTATAAATATGTCGTATTTTTTCGGATGAATATATAGATATTAAATTTCATGTAAGTATATTTTTGTTGTTTTATTTACTTCTCAAACTAAACCCCCCCCCCAAAACTAAATCCTGGTTACGCCCGTGTTTATCACGGTTCTTATTGCTGCGCGGATGGCTGTAAAAGCAATTCAAAATCTGTGTGTCATTTTTTCGAATTCCTAAAGACCCTGAAAGGTACGATTTAGTTTGACGTATAATTAAAACAAACGTCTTAATCAATTATTTCTATAGTCATCGAAATATTATTATATTATTACATAATACTCGTATTATGCATAATATTATATGACATATTATGCATTGTATGTTGAATATATACCTATCCGTGTGCAAATTTTCCCCACGACTATTTGGTTTCATTATATGTATACGCGAATTCGTATTTACTACACACCTAAATTTGCGAATATAGGGAATTAAAAACCCAAAGACAAAATAAATCAAATCCAAAACTTACAATTTTGCAAAACTTGTAAACCATATAGATAATTTTGTTTGCTCCTATAGGTACACATTTATGTATATTTTTACTTACCCTATATTTAGTTAGGTATATCTTGCGTTATAAGTAAAATATACCTCCATTTTTATTATACATATTATGCTCCTTATTTTTCCGCTACACCTATTACTCCTATTGTGCATAATGGAAAGTCAATATAGAGGTGCCCCCGTATAACTCGGTGCAACCAGCTTTACGGTGTTTTGGATAGTCCGCCCTCGTAAATAACGGAGTGGCGAGCTGACATTGATTTACGACCGGTCGCAAAAAATCGGCGGCTTCAAAGGAGTGACCCGACTTATAAGTATTCTGTAGACTTTGTGTAAACAGCCGGAAAACAGTGTCGAGAGCGGGACACACCGCACGTCAATAATTTTAAAATTATTTTATTCCATACACTTGCGCGGTTAATTGATACATTCCTATCATTGTTTGCTAATCGCCGGGTCTACATGGCTGGTGAGAAAAAAATGGGCGCTTCTCACCGCTTTAGACGTCAATAGAAACCTAACCTATAAATCTGCGCCGTTTCGCGCAAGTTATGCTATGTGGGAAATGACGATAAATCACACAGAGTGTACCGTTTTTGCGACGCCATCAATTAAAATGCCAACAGCTTACAATAAGTAATGTTTATTTATCTCCTTGTACGGACCTGGATGCTCGTATAGAATCTACACGGATTGCATCGTTTGGCTTATGTAAATTAATGTGCGCATGCCTTGGTTATATTAAAATGACATTCGGAGTCGCACAGATCTGTAACAACAATGTTTTGAAGTGATTTTTGTCTACAAATGATTTTCTTTTAATTCGACCCCTCCATTTTGGGGGTTTTGATCGATTTTTGACTTGAAATGCGAAATCCTGGAAAACCAATGGATGAAACCAAATAGGTAGGTACTCAGAAAAATCTATTTTCAATATAAAAATTTCAATTTTCTTAAAAATATATACAGGGTAATTCAGTCACGATATAAAAAATTTTAACCACAGGGCAAGTCGACAAAAGAAAAAGAAATAAATATTTTCAGAAGTGTCTTAAAACACCTTGTCACCAGATCAGCTGTTTTTTACTTTCTTTTGTACCATTTCCTAGATATTTCAAAAAATGTATGCATGCATGGTCTAAGTGAATTTATTACCTTTTTAATTTTCCAATGTCAAATGAACAGTAATTGGTGGGTGTGTACTTAGTATAATAGGGAGCTCTTAGTTTCTCACAACGGATGCACGTTGTTTGTAGAGACTGCAGTATAGCAGACACAACACAAAACTAAGCACAAAATGTGCAAATATGCATCAAAATTAAAACACTCTATATCACTGTTTACTTTAAACTTCAAGGTACAAGTTCATGGCCCCGTCGAATTGTTCATTTAATTTTTAATTGGGTTTTTCGCCACCAAACTGATTGAAAGACAACTTTTTCAAGTTGCCTCGAAAATTCATAAATTATTCATAAATAAAAAAGGAGTACCTAATTAAAAGTTTGTACGACAGGGCTAGAACGATTTGTTCTAATAACACAAAATTTGAGGAAGAAATTAAACATATAAAACATGTTCTTGAGAAGAATAGTTATCCTATTGAATTTGTTGAGCAAGTTTTTCAGGATTGCCAACAAAATAACAATGCTAATAGAATTAGAGAAATAAATCTGGTGGACCGACCAGTAAATTTAATAATTCCTTGTATTCCTGGACTGTCAGATGAGCTAAAACGTATAGGCAATCGTTTTAATGTGAGAACACTATTTAAAACCAAAAATACATTAAGATCGATGCTAGTTAAAACAAAACCGCATTTAATGAGTTACAAAGTTCAAAAAATTGCATTTATAAAATTCCTTGTGAATGTGGAAAGTTCTATGTTGGGGAGACTTGTAGGCCATTTAACGTTCGTTTCATAAAATTATATCAGGCAAAATCAAATTTCGAAGTCAAAAATATGTGAACATTCCTCATAGGATATTGTGGGATAGTTCCAAACCAATTCTAAAAGAAGTAGGAAATAGACGAAAAATTAAAGAATCTGCATTTATTCTAGGAAATACGGGCAACTGTGTTGCTGAATGTTCAGTGGAATTCAGTAAAATATTATTGCCACTTATTCAAAGAGAAGTTAGTATAGATAATTAGATAAAACACAGGGTACAATATCAGGCAGGTGGCTAGGCTATTGTTTCTGTTGC
The DNA here is from genome assembly GCA_963920635.1 of Pseudeuparius sepicola. Lineage (NCBI taxonomy): Eukaryota > Metazoa > Arthropoda > Insecta > Coleoptera > Anthribidae > Pseudeuparius > Pseudeuparius sepicola. Next base: position 30,707,382 of record OY987307.1, read on the forward strand.
CATGACATTTTAACCTGAAATTTATTAATCTGTCACTTCACTTTGACGTGACATGATCTTTGAGAAAGGAGGAAGATTTATCCTCCGAAAGCTCAGAAAACAAATTTGTTGAAGTTATTTTTTGAGTTACACGTTTAAAGTTTCGTTCATTTAGTGTTAAGAATTTATGAATTTTCGAGGCAACTTGAAAAAGTTGTCTTTCGATCAGTTTGGTGGCGAAAAACCCAATTAAAAATTAAATGGATCTGTTTGCGCCTCAAATAAATTTTAGAAAATATCTAAAACGAATTGTGACTAGCGTGACTACCAGGGACTCTTTAAAGTAAGGGGACCCAGCATTGTACTTTCCAAAGTGAGGCCTGTTCTTTCCTCATTCTAATGGTATCAGTGATGCCAAGCATGCCATTTTATTGGAGAATCTATGAATATAACAGGTACTTTGATTGTTAGTAAAAATTAATATCTAATGGTTTCCATGATTTATAGAAATTAGACTTGACAATGTTGTGTATACCTACAAGTGCAGAATGTGGCAACTGTCAAATGAAAGAAATTTATTTTATAGTTGAAATCGATTTCCAACAATTATTTCCACGAATTTAAGTAATGGTAAGTTACTAGTGCCGATTTTGCTTATTTAAGGATTTGTCGCTATTGCACCTTGTTACCAGGTTCCTCAATCCATTTGTAATATCCTTGTTTATACGTCTCTGTATAAATAAGGGTAATAATATGTATACTTGAACTTTCTTTCCTTGTTGAATGTAGGTATATCTACCCAAAGAACTTTCACAGATTTCGGGATGGACTAATAACATTAGGTCTAGTAGTTCTAATCATGTAGTTTTTCTGGGTGTTCATTATAAAATTTTTGTAATTTTATTTCTCTCCCAAGGTACCTCACAAACTTAAAATAAACTTGTAGTCGTATAGATAAAAACTCTTTAAAAAAAGATCTGACTGAAGCTACCTGCTTAATAATTTAAAATTTTCGAAATACGATTTGTTTTGAACTGCCTATACTTATACGTAATGCCCACGTAATGGAAATTGTAGGATTACTAAAGGTGATACAGGAAAAATCTGGTTGCAATTATTGGGACTACTACAGGCGGCCGCATTACCTTTAATTGACACATTATCTGAGTATCTGGAAGTTAGAAAAGTTACTGGCATGTCACATAAAACCTGATGGCAGTTGGACACTGACATATAACATAACCTTGTACCAGCCCCCTTGTGGTCTCCTTGGAGTCAACAGAAAACAATTTCCCCTCAAGGCTTCACTTTTCCTATGTGATAGACTGTCACATGCTGTGACTACTTTTAAAAACACCTACCTTGACCTTGAAATAATTTTACTTTTTACTGATATGAATTAGCTGTGTTTAAATAACTATTCACAAAAACAATCCTCCTACTTTTCGAGATGAACTTGTCACCTCGTATAAGTAATCTGTAATAATTGAATTACTGGCGCATCCAAATATTGATGCTTGTGAAGTGAATACAACATTTTCTTAAAATGTTTGAAGTGTTATAACTGTATTCTTTCTTCAGTTTCACCTTCCAGAAAAAAAACGATTGAAATGTGGCAACCTTGACGGTTGACACTGAAGCAGAAGCGTCGAATTACGCGGGTACTAAGGTTCATTTGTCTCGCGCGCTTTAAACTTCGCGAAAAAAATCCTTTTGTGTGTATTTCTCATTAATATTTTAGTAAACTATAGCGTTCCCGATAGCACACAATCATTCCCGACGTGGGATTTCCCAATTTTTCCACCTTCCACCGCGTCTATCCGTCACTCCGACGAAATTTATTCGCCGCACCTAACTTCACTTCACGTCCGTCGCGCGGGTCCCCGCAACGATCGGACGGGGCCCGCCTCTGCCCCGACCAATCGGGGCGCCGCGTTCCACCTACCCGCCCCCCGATTGGCCGGCCGTCCCCGTCCCCGCCCAACGCGAGTTCGGCGCGCAAAAAACCTCCCTTCCGTCTGGCCGCTATACATCATCCCAGCGGGCCTCGGAGGCCCTTTTTTGCGCAGAAGAAGAAGAGGGATCGGGGGTTGGTTTTTTGCCGCGTTCGGGGGGGTTGCCGAGCGGGAATTTTTAATTTTCGGAACCGGGCGGGGGTAGGTGTCGGACCTGGCACGAAACTTCGTACAATCGCAACATAAAATGACGATTAAACGAATGAAATGAGAATGGCTGCATCGGCCGGAGGCCTCGGCAACTAAATTCCACATAAAGTTGGACTTCCGTGCCTTGGAACATATTACCAAAGTCTAGAGAATACTACACGGGCGTAGCCAGGATTTAGTTTTGGGGGGGGGGGGTTTAGTCTGAGAAGTAAATAAAACAACAAAAATATACTTACATGAAATTTAATATCTATATATTCATCCGAAAAACTATGACATATTTATAAAGTTCTTAACTTTAAATGAAATGGATAAATTAATTTCGTTCCTCTGCGCTAAATCTAAAACCATTAAAGAAGAAATCTTCGGCTTTTTCTTTTAAATATATCCACTACTTCATCTGCATGAATTTCTGTTCCATAGTGAATGTTCATTAACCATTAAGTCTGTTTTCACTTGTAGTGTTTCGTAAATAGTTTTTCAGTCTCCTTAGGCTCGAGAAAGACCTTTCTGGGGTAGCAGTGGATACAGGAATGGTAGCCAAGATTTGTAGTAATGTGTAAATATTAGGATAAAGGTTTTTATCGCACATATCTAGGCATTCCAAACTAGATTTCGGGGTAGGCAGTCTTCTTATCAGCATGCAAGGTAGCTGAAGCTTTGATAGCTAAATCCAAATTTGTTTCTTTATTAGAAACCCCTTGACCTTGACTACACCACTTTTTCCAGTAGTCCATACCTTTAGGTTTATCACCCTTCCTTTTTTTCCCCTCCATTGTTCGACAGTAATAATGATTCACGTATCTAACCTTAACAAGGTCATCGAATATCAGCGCACTAAAATTACTCACTTACACGGTACACTTAATTCTCTTCACTATTCGTTCACCACTTTTCACTTTTATTCGCTTCGAGTTCGCATGGAACAATACTGCCGTAAGCGCGCGGTCACGCGCCGCGGCGCCGCTTATATAGCAGCCCAGTAGCCGTCCAGAAACTTCCACGAACTTTCACAAAGTTCCGCTCATTTCGACCGAGGGGCGTGGCGAATACTCGAGAAACAACGCAAAAAAAACTACAATACAAAATAGTTCGGCTGCAACTGCGTCTGCCTCTCGTCAAAAGATGGCGCTAGGCGCTACTATTACTACATATATTCAAACGTAATAATAATTTAACTCTTCACTCCTCGTATTTTTTCGGTATAATATTAGGTAATATTTTGCTTATTTCGGAGGGGGTTTGAACCCCCGAAACCCCCCCCTTGGCTACGCCCGTGCCCCTGCCGTCTCCCGCTCCCTCGGCCCGCCGTCATCGGAGTACGGCGATCGATATCTGATTTGATAAGAAAATAAGCTCATAGACCGGGAGATAGTGACAGATTTTTGGACGTGATTTTACTCAGTATGCCTTTCAAAGGGCAATATGTGGCACATATTCTCACAATAATAAGGTATGAAGCAGAGAGTCATCCTGGGTTCTTCATGTGAAAAACTGAGTTTTCAATTATTCGAAAAATATGCGTTTTGATATGATTTTATACAGGCTGCCATGTGTTTTATAATGAAGTTCAAATAGAAAATTCCTCGGAAAAACCATAGGCATACCGTTAGGGTGGGTCCAAAGGGCTATTATTGCCACGTGATCTTGTATTTTAATAATTAATTTTTCCACGTTTCTAAACAGGCTGCCAATGAGAAGTATGCAAGTTCTTGTTATGAAACTGCTGAAGAAAAGATGGCATACCGTTTGCGCATATCCATGTACACTTAATATCGAATAAATCGTTTAAATTATTAAATAGCATTCAATTTAAACAGTACTTGGACAAGCGTAAAAGGTATGCCATCCTTTTTTCAGCATTTTCATAACAAGCACTTGCATACTTCTCCTTGGCAGCCTGTTCAGAAACGTGGAAAAACTAATTATTAAAATACAAGTTCACGTGACAATAATAGCCCTTTGAACCCACGCTAACGGTATGCCTATGGTTTTCCGAGGATTTTTCTATTTTGAACTTCATTATAAAACACATGGCAGCCTGACTAAAATCATATCAAAACGCATATTTTTCGAATAATTGAAAACTCAGTTTTTCATATGAAGAACCCAGGATGACTCTCTGGTTCATACCTTATTATTGTGAGAATATGTGCCACATAATGCCCTTTGCAAGGCATTCTGAGTAAAATCACGTCCAAAAATCTGTCACTATCTCCCGGTCTATATGTAGCTGAGAGCGGTTCGAGGCTGATTTACGACCAGTCGCAAAAAATTGTTGTTTTCTCCGAGAGAACAAAGAAGTGAGCTGACTTATACTATTCTCTAGACTTTGACGAAACTTCGTACAATCGCAACATAAAATGACTATTAAACGAATGAAATGAGAATGGCTGCATCGGCCGGAGGCCTCGGCAACTAAATTCCGCATAAAGTTGGACTTCCGTGCCTTGGAACATATTACGCTTTTTTGAAATATAAAAAAAATGTTTTATCAGGCAAAACAATAATCATAAGGGATCACCCGTCCGTGAACCGACTGCGCGCGGCGTTGCTTGACTTTGACGATCGCTCTACCTAGGTCGAGTGTGACGAGGCACGGCGCTTCCCAACAGAAACTCCAAACTGTAGTATAGGTAACAATTTCGCAGTGTGTAGGAAAAGTTAAATGGGCCTTTATTGGCCGGGTACTTTTATACAATAATGGGCTACTTCAGTGCCGATTTCTGAGCTTTTAATAACACTTCACTGCCTCTGCCGATTTCAAGAAAACATATTTACAAGAAATGTCCAACGTATCCTTAACAATCTTAACATGTTTCGGGTTAATGTCATAAAGCATCGCTAATTTTTTATTTTAAACGATTCACATTCGTTGAAGGTGTTTCATATACCTCATTTTCTAATTTCCCCCATAAGAAAAATAATCTAGAAGCGAAAAGTCGGGACGCCTATAATGTAGTATCCATCCATCTATTTCTAAGTTATGATTCAAAAATTCCTCTACTCTTCTTGCATTATGCACTGGTATTGAAAGCACATTATTTTCATAAAGTGAGGTTATACAATGTATAACCTTCCATAGTGTCTTTCTTCCTATTTTATTTTCTGTTCCTTTAGAATGACCCCAATGACGCATCTGGAAATCAGGAATCTTATTTGAAAAACCCTGTTTATTTATTAAAAGACACTATTTTTAAGACAAATTTACAAGATACAAAAGGGGAATTAAATTATAGATACACTATAAAATGTTTTGTCAAGAATCTACGTGATTGATGGGTTGTCCTTCTGTTCTGGGACACCCTGTAGGTAAGTATATCGAGACAGGCACAATATATACCTAATGCAAAAACATTGTAAGTGAAAAATTTCTTTATTATCTATAATCTATAATACGCATATTATATGGATTTAAAAATTTTGACCACAAAAAATGCTAACGAATTATTATTATTGTTCTGCTTTCAGTAAAATATACAGGGTGAGTTTTTTTCGATGCCCACTATGATGATCTCGGAAACTAGCAGAGCTAGAACAAAGGTTAAATGGGGAAAGAATTGCGGTTTTGAATGCTCAACCTAATGCCCCTTTTGGATTTTTAAAAAAGTTCATGGCTCACTAGATATTTTGAAGAGAGTGATTTTTTGCTATTTCATCAGATCTCTGTAGCTCCGTTATTTCTGATTATACAGAAAAACTGTAGAGGCAAAAATTGTAGACAATTTTGGGTTTACTTAACGAAACATTAGAAAGTTTGAAGTAGGTATATCTAATTATAAAATAGAACGTAATTATGAAAATATTCTATGGTTGACTAATATGTGAAAATTAAAAAAAAATCAGAAAATTAGCCATAGCTCTTTTATTTTTTTATAATAAGTATGCCGAGTATTATATCTTCGGAAAGCCCAAAAAATGGCAGATTTGATAAGGCCGCAGCCAACTATGATTTACATTTAAAAAACACAAGTTTATGTCATATCTCAAAAATCACAAACAACATAAAAAATTTGATTAGATTATCTTATTAGCCCAAAATTATCTACAATTTTTGTCTCTACAGTTTTTCTGTTTAATCAGAAATAACGGATCTACATAGATCTGATAAAATAGCAAAAAATCACTCTTTTCAAAATGTCTAGTGAGCCATGAACTTTTTTGAAAATCCAAAAGGGGCATTAGATTGAGCATTCAAAACTGCAATTCTTTCCCCATTTAACCTTTGTTCTAGCTCTGCTAGTTTCCGAGATCCCTATAGTGGGCATCGAAAAAAACTCACTCTGTATAGTGTGAGTCAGTGTTTTGTATCAAAACTTTAACATTTGATATAAAATGAGACTTTTATCTTTTTCGATCAGGATTATTATTAATTTTAAAATTTTAAGGTAAGGCATACCATAGTTGTATTTAGGAAGAGAAAAACAACTGCAACTAATTTAATTTTTTAGTGTTTATAGGCGTAATGTGACAATCAAACTTATTAAATAAATCAACTACAAAATTATAAACACTTTGCCTTTTGGAAAATGTGATTTAAAAAATAAAAAAAAAGTTGCCACAACCAGGATTTGAACCCGGGACCTCTCGCACCCAAAGCGAGAATCATGCCAACACACCATTGTGGTTCCATATAAAATTTTCTTAACTAGCCCCATTTAATTACCATATGCATAAAAGTTGAAGTATTTTGTTAATAGATATTTAACAATCAATATGTTAACTGAAATTGTTAGTAGGTACTATTTCACGAATCTAACCAAAATTCAGGACATTTGACATTTTACGGAGCAAGTTATCTTTCATCTTAATTACTTATTTAAACCACACCACACAAACTGTCAATATACCTATAGAGATCAAAATGGCGGCTTGTTTTATCTCTATCCGTTATTACCCCTTCTCTATTTTGTAACAACTCGTTGCCTATAGTTACATAATTACCTGCGTACCTAGTGGAAACGGAAAATTGTTAATAAAACGAGTGCTTAATTTATTTTTCTAGCAATTATAGATGATAATCGTTTGGATATAATCATGGCATTAAATTCACTACGCATGGTTTTTTAAATGACATGTATAATGTCAGACGTTTTAACGCTTTATTATGACTTTAATTACCCCGATTATTACGGGAATTGCTGGTGAAAAAAGAAAAACGTGTTACAATAATATATGTGGGAATAATAAGAGGTACTAATTTATAAGTATAGTTTTATTTAATCACCTGCACCTTTTTTGGAAATAGACTAATACATTAAATTTGCCAACATGGCCAGTCTAAATTGAACGACTATGATCTTTCCAGTATTATAAATTTTGTACAAGGTATGACAGCTGTCAGTAACATAACCTAAAAATAGATTAGTTCATTTTTGTTCCATGGTGTACTTGTCAATTGAACTGAACAAATGAATATAAGAACATTAGGTATAATATGATTCGCTAGAATAGTTACTTATGTACCAAGGCACTGAAGTTCAACAACTCATGTGGAATTTACTACTATACTACTACTATAATAGTGCCGAGGTACATATTATATTTTTTTTAAATCGGAAAAAAAAGTTTTATTAGGCAAGAAAATAATCATAAGGGATCACCCGTCCATGAACCGACTGCGCGCGGCGTTGCTTGACTTTGACGATCGCTCTACCTAGGTCAAGTGTGACGAGGCACGGCGCTTCCCAACAGAAACTCCAAACCGCTGCCTGTTGTGCATAGCCTCCATGAAAAATAGATTGATATTCAAACCAACTAAAATTAAATAAAATCGTACAATAATGGGCTACTTCAGTGCCGATGTATGAGCTTTTTGTGGCGATTTTGAGACACTTCACTGCCGATTTCAAGAAAAATAAAATGTACAATTTTCATAGAATAGGTAACAATATACCGACGCCAATGAATTTAAGTTGGTACGTGCCTGTTAATGCTGTTGCTGTTGGTCATACTTTTCCTGTTTCTTCATAAATTGCTTCTATATAAAGAAAATTCAATTAACAATGAACGTACACCTTTTGTTGCTCGTTCAACGTCGATATCGATGATCTTGGAAACATCGAGAAACTGCAAGGTGTGATGACTTAAGAAATTTAAATTACTTACAGCTTTTTTACAATCCCGGTGGAACTGATATCTGGTATAAAACAAAGCAAGGTCTTTCGATATTATTTTATTAATAAATACATTTTTGTGGTGCCTTTTTGTAATAAGTCTCGTAAATATGAATTTGTATTATTTATTTTATGAAATTCCCCATTAAAAAAAACTGATAATTTCTATGTTAACCAAGGTTTGGAAATAATTAGGTTTGGACAAAACAGAACAGCCGAGAAATTTTGTACAAGGTACAAGGCCCGTTTGCCACATAATGGTTCTGGTCACAAATTAGTGACGTCAGAAGTGTTTTTAAGTAGGTGGTTATAACTTATCTTTAAAAAATAAAAAACCTTTTTAAAAACAAGCTTTTATTTCGTACCTATTTTGGCTTTTATTTGGTCATTTTAGGAATAAATCTAACAATCTGTGGATGTAAATTAAACATGGCATTATTTGAATCATTTGGCTGTCAACTTTGCACTTTAGTATTAATATTTTGAAAAATGATATTTTCATTCGAAGAATTGACTGATATGCACTTTTGCTATGGACTTGCCAATGGCAATAATAAACATGCGGAAACGCATAGTTGCGTGTATTGAAAGAGACGGCGGTCATTTCGAACATTTAATAGTTTAATTTTCTAATAGCATTACGTTTCTTTTATTATCGTTATTGCTTTTGTATTTTGTTAAATAAAGTTTAATTATTGACAATCACAGATTGCTAGATTTATTCTTAAAGTGACTATTCTTCATTGCAGCGTTGCCGTTCTTTGAAAATAATTAAGAAACGGCTGCGAATATGAAAAAATACTAAGAGATACTTTTTGTTAACCATTCTATTCACCACTCAAAACAAATTTAAAAAATGCAATTATACAGGGTATTCATATTTTTCTGAACTAATTAATTTTAATAACACCCTGTATCTCCGCAACTGGGAGCCTCAGAAGCTTCATGTCAACCTTAAGTTTGACGTCTCATCTGCTCATGTGACACGCCAAGTTTGAAGAAAATATCTCGTATACATCTAGAGATACTAATAAATATGTGTATTTTTCTCCAAACTTCTACGTTCTGTATAAAAAAACTATGGCCCGTAGGAGAAAAAAATATATGAAGAAGTGCCCTTATTTTGACTCCAAGAATACGTGGTTTCATTTTCGACCATCAGTTCAGTTACACCCTGTATAAATAAATTAAAGGAAAACTGAGTTTATTTTTTACGCATTAAATACAGATTATTTACTATCACCGCAAATTCTCATGGTTGAATCGCTTGCATATAATATGCCTTGATAATTTTATAACCTATAAAATGTTGGTAACGATCTCTTATCTCTGAAACATCAAGAAATGCGACCGTTACAATGTTGTGTTTATTGGCAGTAAGCCACCTTATTTGATTATATTAACACGGTGTTTATGACCTGCTTATAAAATTGTATTTGTATATTGGTAAGTGACAATTTGTTTAAACTGGACCGACACTATATCATTGTTGTTTACGGACTGGGGTAGCGCATCGAATGGATAAGTACAATGGAAGTCGCACAGGTACCACTTTCATTGTTGCTAGGGGCAGCCAACTCTAGAGAGAGATAGGTTTCAAATGGGAATAAGTAAGACAAGGACGCCTAATGAACGTGTCAGCTGATTCAGGCAAAGGAGGTATATAGGGATGTTGCATATTAATGGGCATGTTCCGTAATTCTCTTTATTGTATGATCTGTAAATTGAGACCATTGAATTTAGAATCAATTCGATGATTGAGACAAATAAAATACAAATCAAAAAATAAAAGTTTATTTTAAAATAACAAAACGACAAAATATCTAGGATAAGGTATACATTTTCAACTTTAATTACTTATAATATTTGATTTATTAATTTTTAAATTCAATTTAATAGGAAAAGCATGTAAGACAGGTAGCTTTTACATATTTTTATATATATTTTATATTGTTTAGGCATCTAACAAAGGGACCAGAACCTCAAGATTAATTCCATCTTTGACTACGTAGAGCTAGGTTCATAAGCACAATATTTTGCCAGTTTTTCCCTTGATAGTTTCTATCGTGACTTGGAAAATAAAAAACTATAGTAATTACATACTTTTTAAGTTTGCGCTGCCCAAAATTCTCTATGAAATTGCTCTCAATAAATTGTTGACTACAAATGCAAGTAAATACTTGTAGACAGTACAAAATTTTCCTTTTTATTGCTGCTATCCACTTGTCTCTAATATCACCTTATCTCTTGGGAAACTGCAAAGTTATTAGCAAAGATTTTTAAGACTTACGAATGAAAGAAACCCCACTATTCTTAATCTTTCCGCCCCGTTTGGTACATCCAAATACACAACAGGAGTTGACCCTCTTTTTTGTAATTTACAACTTAAACAGAAAGAATATAGCCGCATAGCTAAATTAAATTTTCTCTCCGATCTAAAAATATAGTATTAAACCAAATACCAACTAAGAAAACTCAACGCAGTTTTATACGAAACTGCCACCACGACACGAACTCAAATCAAATATAAATAATACAATAATTACTCCTATTCGTATTGGGACTTGGGACAGAAGGAAAATTAAAATGACGTTTGACAACGGAACTCGTTTGAAGCACAGGACACAAAAATGGAAAGTTAGGACAAACATCTCTTTTGTGTAATGTGGTTTTTGCCGGAATCAGCTGATTTATGTTCTATTTCACTTACTCAAGTTTGGCTGCCAGTTTCTCTCTCTACACTCCTTCCATCTACTTGTCATTTCAATGGGGTAGCGCCACTCGACGAAAAAAATGGCGACTTATTATAGGTTATAGAGGAGTATTCTGTGGTTAATGCTATGTCAGGTACTGACGTTTAAAATGTCCCAAATTTTAAATATCCAGCTTTATTACGATTTGCCTTCTTTTTACGGTAACGAATTGTCTTTGCGTCCAGCATTTAGCAGTTTTATCCTATTAACACAGCTTTTATAGGTAGATTTGTTTGTGATAACATGAAATTTCCATGCACATGAAGAAAATGGTAAGCACACTGCACAGACCATTAGGTGAATTGCAAAAGAATAGACACTATTTTGAATATGGGATGATGTGATCAACCAGCTGAAGAAGCGAAAATTCTATAGATATTATTTTGGAAGAGTATTTTGTAACGTATGCAAGAATGAAAATAGAAAATTTTGTTTATAGCTCCAAAGCCAACCAATAGTCCTCCATATAAAGAAGAAATTGAAAAATCTAATGCGTTTTATGCTTACTTACACTTCCACTAGCCATGGACTTCATTTTCAACCAAAAGGTACCAAATACTCTTGGTTGCTTTTTAGTCTCGGTTTTCATAAGAAAATGTATGGAAATATGCCATGCGAACTTGTCAAATTAGAGGGACATACTGCCCTGCTTATTAGAAACGCGGTATCTGCAAAAATATCTGAAATCGTCTTTTCTGTATCATTGGGTTCACATTGGACTTATGTCTTTTCACGCTACTTATAAAAGCGGTATCTGCAATATTAACAGTGAAATAATAAATATTTTATATGCCGTATGTGCTAAATGCAAAGGTTTACTTAATGAAAATGCCGTATATTCATTTTGCTTAGCAAAAAAGCGGTACCTGCATATGAGACACTTGCAATTACCGCATTTTGTCTAAGCATACTGAACGTGCCGCTTTTTGTCTTAGCTTTGCCTGTTAATTCCCGCCCTATATTGTACACTCATTAGTCGTAAATGATTCGTTGGGTGAGGTAGAAAAGGAGTTCAACTAAACGGTACGGGGAAGAGCGGGGTGGTGCGAGGGTATGTAGAGGAAGCTGTTGATTTGAGAAGCCGTACCACAGAGTAAAATTTGGCGCAACGTTGCCGCACTTACTCGAAATTCTTGATTTTTTGCTCATTTCTCATGCCTAGTGGACCGATTTGGGCCGCGCATGTACAGGGTGTCCAGATTTGGATGTAAATGTCGGGTATCTCGGTTATTTGTAGAGATAGGGAGTTGCGGTTTTCGCGAATTGTTGCTACTTTTTTGTGAAACCAAAGATACCGTAAACACATAGGCACCTTCGTTTTTAAGATACAGGGCGAAATTGAAAATTTGCGCTTTTGGGGCATACCTCGTATCTTGGGAACGGTTAATGATATTGAAATGGAAAAAACTGTATCTTATAGACATTTTCATGTAGAATTCAGTGCCATATTCAGTTTTTTACTAAAATTGATAGTGTTCGATATATGGATCAAACTTAGATTTTTTACATATAACACCCTGTATATTTTCTACTAGTTATATTCAGATTGTCGAAAGCTTTACAAAAATAATAACACTATGTAGTTATTATCTATATTAGGCTCTAAAAATAACCGAGATACCCCGCATTTACAACCACACCCTGTACATATACAATGATATAAATGTATCCTACTAAGAACAATAGTAATTATCGAAAATGTAACGCATCTCGTTATGTTCAGCGATAGTAAAAAGAATGAGTACAGAACTTCTTTTCTCGAAGATAAAACAAAAACATTGGATTTTCTTATGAAAAAAGCGATGAAGAAAAGTGACCTACTTAAGAATGTTCCGTGCCTCGATAGAAAGAATAAAATGGTGTGCTACCACAAAATCAGATGCCATTCTTGAAAAAATTGATTTAATATAAGATATATTATTGTTATAAATATAGAGGATAAATCACGCCTCTATTACTTGTAATAATGGAAACGTTCGTGACAAGTTGGCCTAAGTATTACGTCATAGTAAATTCTTCTATGGTATTACCTACTCGTATTACACCTACCTTGTGCCTGAAATGCCATGAACGTTTCCATTATTATATATTGTTATGAGTAGGTATGTAGATACTGCATTTTGCTTAAAAAAGGTCGCAACTCAATTGGTATGTTTACGAAGTAAATCCGCGGTATCTGACTTTTTAGCAAAAAAATTAAATATACGTTTTTTACGACGTCTACAGTATAATTCTGATATTAGTTAGTTCACACAAACACAGTTTTTGTTAGCGAAAAAGTATTAGTTTCCAAGATATTAACCAAAAACTTTTACGTCCGATTTCTCATTTTATCGCGGTACGTAGATACTGCGTTTCTAATAAGCACGGCAGCATAACAAACAAATATTTTGTTTTATTTTGGATATTAAATTCGTTGTAACAGACACATTTGCATGGTTTTATTTTATAACATATTCTGCAACAATGGTGTTTTAACATTAAACCGCCGTGTAAATTTGTTTCGTCGTGTGGCGCCAGTGGCGATCGCTTGAAACAGCGCTGTGCATAGTGTTGGTCCAGCTCTGTTCAACGCTATGCACAGGTCTTTAATATAGTGTTGGTCCAGGTTTGAACAAATTCGTTTTTTGCAAACGCTATTCCAAAAGTGATATCTTGCTTCATAATAAACTTATAACAACGCTTTTGGAATACAACGGTATTGCGAGGGCGACAATTATTAATATTATTATCGTTCCTCTTAAACGCCCTTCTACCTATGAGGTGGTAAGTTTGTTACATTGCACGTCCAATAACTCCACCAATTTGAAGCAATTAAAGCAAGCATCCAATCGTAAAAGGCACACATAAAACGGCAGTTAAAGTCCGATTGTACCCGTCATGGTTGCGGTGTCGTAAATGATAAAATAAAACTCTTAATTTAAAAAGTTTTTATAGCCCGGGATCGCTGCTACTTGCCGCTGGTGTGGACCACCTTACACAGAAGACGCACGGTAGGTACAGTACAGCACGATACACTGTATCGTACAGTACAGCACGATACACTTACCCACGGTATGCCATTGCGCATCCATAATATGCCTATCTCTGTCGCACCTTGTGACGTCAGTTGCGAATCGGAATTTAATTTGCTCCATATGTTTTACACAGCAATAGATACTTTTTCTTGAAATCGGCATTAAAATGTCCCAAAATCGTCATTAAAAGCACAGAAATCGTACAATAATGTAGCCCATTATTGTACGATTTTTTCAATAAGTAGGCCTTGGCGAGATGTAAACATCAAACGTCAGACGCGGAGAAATCGCCCGTCAAAAGTGACCAAATATTCAAAACCCGGCCGATAAAGGCTCATTTAACTTTTCGTACACATTGCGAAATTGTTTCCTATAGAAGCGCAATCCTTCAGTATACATATTTTAGTAAATTTTAAAATCAATAGATTTGTTGTGTAGGCTGCACAAGAAGCAGCAGTTTGGTTTTTCTGTCAGAAGGTGCCGTACATCATTATACTTGTTTATTTGCCTCGGCCAGAGGCCTCAGCAACTAAACTCCACATGAGTCATAAAAAGTTGAACTTCAGTGCCTTGGTACATAAATAACTATTTTATGGGTTTTTGCTTATTTTAAACCTTTTATTTTAAATAAATGTTGTCAAAAATATGTAGATTATATTACTAGATAAATGAATGAATATTCTGTTGATAAAAAACACATTTAATTTGATAATTATAATTTTACAAATAATTTGTTTTCTTTGCGTTTTAGCTAATCGTATGCATGCAAATAAAATTGATGTATATTTTGTTAAATTAACACGATTTTTCTTTTAAAAGACCGTATATTGGTAGACAATAAAAAAATATCATATAGGTATCTAAATAATACATTTATTGTAAGTAAGGTAATCCCGAACTAAGTTTTGGCTTCTATCGACACAAACTCTCCATCGAAAAAAAGTATTTTACAGATGACTTGTTATAGGCAAAGATATTGATAAATAAAATTCAAAGCCTTACCAAAAATATAACTTTTTCCTTCCAGTGTTTATGTCGGTTTATGTCAATTAAAGCCTTATTTACCAATTAATGCACACAAGCCTCGACACAAACACAACCTGCACAACTAATGCTTAGTTTATAGTTAAACAACAAACAAAACAACATAATAATAAATAGTGAGTATAAGGGATCAAATAGTGATTCCCTTTAACCATAACAAGGCTAATTTTTTATTGCACATTCTATTTTATTTGCTGTATAAACCAGGCATAAACTCTGTCGAGTCCCTATTTTTAATGCTCTGTTCTATAAATAATCTGTTTCCTTACCATTTTTTTAATTGATACTTTCTTGTCTGCGGCATGCAGCAATCCATTTTTTGTTCTTGGGAAATCTATAATACTTAATTTCCGTTCCCTTACTGTTTCTATTATTATTTGGACATACGCTGACTGCACATCCCGGCATTTTTGGCCTATTTCAAAGCGCTGTCGAGCTGGACTGACGATCAGTCAGATGTTTACACTTTTTTTTCTTGACACGTTAAACTGTAAATTATATAAAAAAAATCGTAAAACAGAACCGCATCCGCCATTAAACACCATGCATTATTTAGAATTCGTGATTCGCAACTGACGTAGATGCGCATAGTTGCCTTGTTTTCGGATTCGTTAGTGACATACCGTGGGTAAGTGTATAGTACAGTACAGTAGACGAGTCGTTATCCTGATACCACAAAACATCTAACATTTTTTGTCATTTGTCACTTTTTACCACAAAACATCTTGTCACTAACCGTGGTCATATCCATAAAACATTAAAGTTAGGCCGTGCTACTTTTTTTAAAACTAAAGATGGCAGAATTCGCATAGCCCTTTTGGTTTTTGCTTAGACGAGGAAAGAGAGAGGGCACCGCGCTAGCCTACCCTGCTGTATAGATTTTAATAAGCAGTTTCCGAACAGTTTTTATCGGTATGGCGAATTTTATTTGACCTTTGTAAGACACAACATCTGTTGACACATCGCTTGAAATGTCAGAAAAGTTCCATAGCCTACTTGAAAACATTCAACAATGACTGTGTTGAATAATAAAGTCTATAAAAACATGTTACGATATAAAACAGTGTATCTCCTTTAATAACAGACATAATGAAGTAAATAAAAAAAGAAAATGTTGAAGAAAGATGGACCTACCGTCTAATGTCAACTGCTATATGTTTCGGTTGCTAGTATACTCCACAGGGTGATACGAATTTTCGGAAAAAAACATAACATTTTTGTTACACCCGGTATAAATCGAAAGTGCACTTTTTATCATAAACAGCGAAAACTATGACATTGTCAAGGAACCAACCTACAATGCAAAAAAAATCATTCAAATCGGATCATAAATTCAGAAAAAAATAGCATCAAATAAGTGGCAAATTTATGATGTTGCGTTAATTTTGTCCAGGAGTTCCTTTAACAACTATTTATTACACTGCCCCTGCAGCTAAAAGGCAGTAGCGGCGATCAAAAATCCTTTTAACCAACTCATTTGCTACGTTCCAATCAAGTAGGCTGTGCTCCCGTATCCGCTTGACACCTGTCATCACAAAAGCCAAATTACCACCGCACAGTGTGCTTAGTCTTTACTCGGCATAGGCTTGGGAACAAGAATAATATAATAATAATGACACGGCATACGGGTCTCTGCCGTCAATTAGCGGTGTAATGACACCTTCTTGCCTGGGAAATGGCCAGGTATAGGCGTGAAAAAAAGCCGTTCTAAGGACCTTCCTGCTCCGCGACCAATTTGGCTGCGTAACGATGTTTTTTTTTTGCGTTTGAAATTGGCGCGAGAGAATTTGGACTATTCGTTAAGTAAATAAGTCCAGGTTTGTTAGTAGAATAACTATTACTTACTTGAGTTGGAAGAAAACACACATTTTCTTGAAATCGGCAAGGAAGTGTCTCAAAATCGTCATTAGAAGCTCAGAAATCGGCACTGAAGTACCCGGGCGTAGCCAGGATTTAGTTTTGGGGGGGGGGGGGTTTAGTTTGAGAAGTAAATAAAACAACAAAAATATACTTACATGAAATTTAATATCTATATATTCATCCGAAAAACTACGACATATTTATAAAGTTCTTAACTTTAAATGAAATGGATAAATTAACTTCGTTCCTCTGCGCTAAATCTAAAACCATTAAAGAAGAAATCTTCGGCTTTTTCTTTTAAATATATCCACTACTTCATCTGCATGAATTTCTGTTCCATAGTGAATGTTCATTAACCATTAAGTCTGTTTTCACTTGTAGTGTTTCGTAAATAGTTTTTCAGTCTCCTTAGGCTCGAGAAAGACCTTTCTGGGGTAGCAGTGGATACAGGAATGGTAGCCAAGATTTGTAGTAATGTGTAAATATTAGGGTAAAGGTTTTTATCGCACATATCTAGGCATTCCAAACAGATTTCGGGGTAGGCAGTCTTCTTATCAGCATGCAAGGTAGCTGAAGCTTTGATAGCTAAATCCAAATTTGTTTCTTTATTAGAAACCCCTTGACCTTGACTACACCACTTTTTCCAGTAGTCCATACCTTTAGGTTTATCACCCTTCCTTTCTTTCCCCTCCATTTTTCGACAGTAATAATGATTCACGTATCTATCCTTAACAAGGTCATCGAATAACAGGGCACTAAAATTACTCACTTACACGGTACACTTAATTCTCTTCACTATTCGTTCACCACTTTTCACTTTTATTCGCTTCGAGTTTGCATGGAACAATACTGCCGTAAGAGCGGTTACGCGCCGCGGCGCCGCTTATATAGCAGCCCAGTAGCCGTCCAGAAACTTCCACGAACTTCCACAAAGTTCCGCTCATTTCGACCTAGGGGCGTGGCGAATAATCGAGAAACAACGCAAAGTGTCCCTACAATACAAAATAGTTCGGCTGCAACTGCGTCTGCCTCTCGTCAAAAGATGGCGCTAGGCGCTACTATTACTACATAATATATTCAAACGTAATAAGAATTTAACTCTTCACTCCTCGTATTTTTTCGGTATAATATTAGGTAATATTTTGCTTATTTCGGGGGGGGGGGGGGGGTTTGAACCCCCGAAACCCCCCCCCCCCCCCTTGGCTACGCCCGTGCTGAAGTAGCCCATTACTGTACGATTTTTTTCAATAAGTAGGCCTTGGCGAGATGTAAACGTCAGACGTCAGACGCGGAGCCATCGCCCGTCAAAAGTGACCAAATATTCAAAACCCCGCCAATAAAGGCCCATTTAACTTTTCGTACACGTTGCGAAATTGTTGCCTAAGCGCCGTGCCTCGTCATACTTGACCTAGGTAGAGCGATGGTCAAAGTCAAGCAACGACGCGCGCAGTCGGTTCATGGACGGGTGATTATTTTTTGACTAATAAAACATTTTTTTCTCGATTAAAAAATAATAATATAACAGATTTGAGCCAGAACTCTCATAGTATACCTACTTATTTTTGATGCGTTTCCATGGTTACTTTCAAATTATTTCAAAGGTGATAATACGTTTTTAAAATAATTAGTCTATGTCAGATAAGGTGGATAAGAGACTTTATTTCATTATATCTTCAAATACAATAGAATATATACTTTTTTCTTCAATAGCATTGAATATCGAATAATTTGCATTGGGTATATTTTTTTTTTCGAGAGAATCTTAGTATACACGTTGATTTACGACAGAGGCAGTGATCTTTTGTATTAACGACCTATAGTCCTTAAGACTGCTCCAAAATTAGAGGTTGTCCGTTGCCTCTTTTATTTTCGTCCCTGGATTGGAAACGCCCAATATACCATCTAGAAGATCGACCCATCAGGCCAGTAGTAGCACAGAAAACTCAGACAAATAATAAACATAGACTAATAATTCAATACGATACATGCCCTGTCAGGATAAAAAATTTTAGTAACATTATTTGTCTGAGTTAGAAATATAAAACAAAACAATGCAATGATTGCACCATTGCCAAACTTCTTCATAAATTTATCTTGTACTTAGGTACGACATAAATGTATAACCAACATTAAAAAACATCAATTTGGAACAATTAGTTGATATCTACAATCCACATATAGACAGTTATCATTTAACAACAAATTTTACTGATTTTGTGAATCTACCGATCCTACTTGGTCTATAAATAATATCCTTAATAAATTGTTTATTCTGGCTAACGTGGCAACGTTGCACGAGCTCTTTGTGACCGTTGCGCATTTGCTTTATTATGCCCCAACAGCTGATCCAGAGTTCGTTGAGATTTCGCCAGTTTGATGTGTTTCGAGTGTTTACTTTTGCGTTGTTCTTGTTTTTTTTTGAGGAGATTTTGGGATTATTGGACAAAAGACATACAGGGTGTTCGAAAAATAGACGGAGATATTTTAGAGGGTGATTCCCTGTTAAGAAATATGAAAAAAAGTTTCTATAAACATGGGTCCGGAAATGCAGAGTTTTCAAGATACAGGATGTTAAATAAAAAAAATAAAACATGAAATTATTAATGTCTTAAAAATTATTTACTCGATTCTGTTGAAATTTGGCAATGTTATTTGTTGTATTAAGAGGCTAATTTCGCCCTAACTAGATTAAATTTATTAAGTCCAGTGGCGTCCCGGGGGGCACCTTAGCGAATATTATTATCAAAAAAATGTACGCCACTACCTTTTTTGTAACTTTAATATTTTTTGTTTGATTGATGTATTGTTTTCCTATCTCACTTCGTTTTCGAGAAAAAAAAATAAAAACCGTTTTATTGCATGTCACTGGACAAAATTGGTTGTAGTGTACTTTATGTTATGATATTGGAAAAGTTGCAATAACACTCTTTCCTAGAAATGCTTTTGATTATTTGTTTTCCAAGGCACTTGTGATTTTTTTTGCAAAAATTGATAAACCAATTTTGTCCCAGTGACATGCAATATATTTAACATCCTGTATCTTGAAAACTCTGCATTTCCGGACCCATGTTTATAGAAACTTTTTTTCATATTTCTTAACAGGGAATCACCCTCTAAAATATCTCCGTCTATTTTTCGAACACCCTGTATATAGTTAAGTTAGTAATTAGTTAATTAATGTAGTTTTAAGAACGATGGGAAGAGTAAATATAATAAAGAGTAAGTAAATTTGTTCTCTTTGTTTTGAGTATTAGGCATTTTTATGTTGGCTGATTACAATGCAGCCTTTAGGTTGGTCTATGTTTATTATTTGTCTGAGGCAGAAAAGCTAAAGTCCATCGAGAGGTCTGCAAAAATGTTCTAGCAAGCCGAATCTCGGCATGTACCATACCAAAAGTATAATTATGAAAATCGCACAAGCGCCCCATGAAAATTAATTTATTATTTAATTCCCCGCTAATGAATATCCATTTTTAGTGCTGCTTGGTTCATTTCATTAGCCGGGCATCAATCTCTTTTACTGCTTCGTCGTAATCCCTTGGTAATCGGTTCGTTATCGACCTGTTTCGGCGGATGTTTTTAATAAACTATTTAAAAAACGAATTATAAGGGGAAAATGTACAAGGGCTATTCACATGATATTCTACCTCTTTGTCTTTTTAGATGGAACACCCTGTATATTGTATATTTCCCGATTTTCAAACTCTACGCATCTTTTTCTGGAAAGTATATATGTTATACACATAATATGTTTTCTCTATAGTTTGCACAAAATCGTCTTTTGAATTATTGAATCTTGGACAAAATCAAAATTGCCATGGAAAATTCCAAACAACTGTACGAGAATCAGAGCTTGCCTTTGACAGTTTGTATCAGGTGTTAATTGTTGTATTACCATATCGTACATCGTGCTGTGAAAATGGTATATTATTGTTATAATATTAGTGAAAAAAAAAAAACAACATTGTTGAGATCACATATATTTCCAATACATTTATAACAAATTCAGAATTACTGGAAGTTTAAAAAAAAATAGAACGCAATATGAAAATATTCCAAGGCTGACTATGTGAAAATTAAAAAAAAAAACAGAAAATTAGCCATAGGTCTTTTATTTTTTATAATTACTATGGCGAGTATAATATCTTTGGAAAGCTCAAAAAATGGCCGATTTGATAAGGCCACAGCCAACTATGATTTACATTAAAAAAAAAATACAAGTTTATGTCATATCTCAAAAATCACAAACAACATAAAAAATTGGATTTGATTATCTTATTAAGCCCAAAATTATCTACAATTTTTTTCTCTACAGTTTTTCTGTATAATCAGAAATAACGGAGCTACAGAGATCTGATTAAATAGCAAAAAATCACTCTTTTCAAAATATCTAGGGAGCCATGAACTTTTTTAAAAATCCAAAAGGTGCATTAGATTGAGAATTTAAAACTACAATTCTTTCCCCATTTAACCTTTGTTCTAGCTCTGCTAGTTTCCGAGATCCCCATAGTGGCCATCGAAAAAAACTCACCCTGTATACAATTTTCATATTTACATTTTTTTTTCCAAAATTAAAAACAAAAAACTTAAGGGGTAGAATGTTATAAGAATAACCCTGTACAAAATAATTACCATTATGCAGTGTTCTCACTCAATACAATCTGATAAACAATTTTAAAAAAATGCGTATTAGCAAATTAGAGCTAAAATTTTGATTTAAAAATATGTTTCTGTAGAAAAAAGTAGATGTGCGGGTTAACATTATTATTAACTTGGACATCTAACGTGTGGCCCCTTATATAAAATTGAAAACCAAGTACCTACTAATAATTATTAAATTGAATAATTGTTATGGACAAAAACAAACTGCTGTAATAATTACAGCTATTATTCCTAAACACGTGTAAATTAACTGTCTAATGGTTATTCTATGTTTATTTTGCATTTTTCGAAAATATATCAGCATATACACGCATAAATAAAATTTACACCAGACCTATTTGTTTAAGTTTTTGACCATTTGTGGGGAACTGAAAATTGAACATACATAGGTACCTACTTAAAATTGTGTAAAAAAATTAATTGAAACTTATTAAATTTTTTCCCTTTCGCAACAAATCTTATGACATTTATATTGAGTACCAAATTTGGTCTTTCACCAACACATATTATAATTAAAAAAATACAAATAGCTGTCACCCATCCACGAGCCGACAGCGACCGCGGTTGCTGCACCTTATTTTCGCTTCTCGCTTATGAGCCACCCTATATACAAAACTTCTCGGGGGTTGTAAACTCATTTAGCTGAACTTCTTAACAGGCTCAACCACATCCCGTTTCCTCATAAATAACGATTCTAACGGTCAAACGCTTTCGCCTTCTCGAACTTCCGCGCGTTCGGTTGTTGATTCATTTATCAAGTGGTTTGTGGCTGCTACGGACGTCTTTTAAACTATTATGAAGTGGCCGCCCTTGCAGGCGCCGACTGATAATTGGTTAGATCATCGAAACGCTCCTAGTTTGGCCTTTTGCCATCTTACCGTTCGCGATTTAATTCTGATGGTCCGTGGACTGACAGGAGTTGCTATGAACAAAAGTATAAGAAATACGACATAGCTTAACCTCACAACATATTCACTCACAAAACAATAATAGATCTAGTGGAGAACTTAAGGGTCTAAGGGTGGGGGGGTTGGCTTCTTAATATTCTGAACAACTGGTAGGCGTCCAGGGTGCCAGAGCGTGTGCATAATTTAGAGGTTATGTCGGTTAGGGACTTAAAAGGGAGTTACTGACGTCTGAGGAGTTAAGGCGATAAGAAAGTTACTTAATATTGCAAAAGCTAATTTAGATTTTTGACGCGAACGAATATTTTTCAATGTAGCTGCCGACCTTTGTGCAGAAAGCTAACTACACCTATTGACAGCTGTCATTCGTCCACAGAGCCACAGCCGACTCTAGGAGATTGAGTTGATTTTACAAGAAATTTACCAGAATTAATTTGTGTAGTGCGGGTAGTGCCATCGTCGCCAGATTGCTACGACGAGGCAGTGTGTCTCTGGGTGGAAACAGACAGCCCGAAGTGCTGGCGACAGCTTTTTTATAAATTTGTTTTGTTTGTGCAGAAGTGAAACATTGCTATAAAAGTTCTAATCGTGCCTTTACAATTTCAAGCCTCAAGATGCCTAGAATCGCCGAGGGATGCTACAACTTAGTTATATACCTGGCTGTAAGTAAAATTGTAGTAATAATAACTTGAAGTAGCTATATTTTCTTTGCTTGACGGCAGGCGGTAGGTAGACTTGTATTCGTTTTGGGCTTTTCAAAGGACGAACATTTAAGAATGAAACGATTACGGGCCAATTGCATAGAGAAACTAAAGTACCCTTTAAAATTAAAGGAGCATTCTAACAATCCAAACATTGTTTAATATTGTTGCATAAGTTTCTTTTCCTAATTTTAAAGTCAAAATATATTTTAGTTGAATGTATTATGAAATTGACCCTAACTGCTATTTCAATCACAAGAGATAAGTATACTATTCTCCTTCACAACATGCAGTTCTCTGTTCGCTTGTTGTTTGCATTTTTATGAAAATTTATCCATAAGGGAACATAGGTAATCATCAAATGTAGTTCCCTTTATTTGCCCAAATTTACCATATTATTTGTCGAAAATGTACCTATCCACACCAGGAATCGTATTTATTATTACTTATATTAAATTATGTGTATATTTTGTTACTTGTTACTGCTTTTATTGTCTGTTAAACAACCCTGCCTATTTACTGAGATACCCAATTATTGAAACAAAGGTCACAAATGTATCTAGTTATAATTATGAAAAAGAGGGTTGAACATTTATTAGAAAAGATAAACTAAGCCAAAGTGCAGACGGCTCTAGACTGCATAGACCCGTTGAACCGTCCCGCTGCGGCGTTGCCACATGTTTGCACAGGGCTTGTAAGTTTGAGAAGGTTGTGACAGGGCCATCAACGGTCGACCATCGAATCTTAAAACGGATCCCGAATTAATCAAATTTAATAATCAAATACATACGGTCAGCGTTGAAAAAAAAGCGCCAGTTCGAGAGACATATTTGAACAGAGCAGAGGGGGAAAAACCTGACAAATCGTCCCCATTAGTACCCAGTTAGCTTAGGGCGTCTGTCCTACGGCCCTTTTAATCCTGACTAATACAAAGATCTGCGGAAAAATACCAAATGTACGCGCGAATTTTTTGACAGATATCCGAGGGATTTGCCTGTCTTTTAATAGAGGCGAATTTGTAAGTATTATCTTGTTATATTTGGTTTTTTAAGGGGGTTATGGTTGGTTTTTGTTAAGAACATACGAAGGGTATTAGGTATTATATTTTGTCAGTTCAATATGATTTTTGTAAAGAAAATAATATTTTCTGCACACAAAGGAAAGTGTATTCGAAATGAATATAACATGAGTGTAACTTAATTTCACGGTGAAATATGTATTTGTAGTTTCAGCTGCTGCATTAGAAAATATGGGAATATAAAATTGTTTCTAATTTTGTTTCATAATTAATTAATTAATGCCCATACATTTTTGAAATCAATATTAAAAAATATAACAAAATAATAACAGAAAATAACTTTACATAGACTTAGACACTTCTTAATAATATTTTAACAGATATAGGTATACTAGAAGATATTCAAAGGAAATAACGGGTTTTCACATATCTACATCAAATTTTATTTCAACAACATAAGGCAATACATCGTAGTTATTACCTTAAGAACAAATTCAGTCTGTAACATTAAGAATCAAGTACACACTCACCAATAATTACTATTATTGATTTACATTGAAAAATCAAAAAGTTAATAAATTCAAATCAATCAAACTGATTCTTAAATTGACACTTTTCCGTGAAAATTTTATAATTTTTCAATGAGATGTCGTTTTGCTTTAGGTTGATATTATCAATTTTGAAATGACTAACTATAAATTTTTAAGAAAATTTATATTCAAAATAATTTTGTGTGTGACCTCTTTCGGTACATGTATTGGTGACCGCATAAGAAAGAAAAATGCAATAAAAGATGTAACAGCAAAGTAAATGTGTCCACTAGTTTTTCTCACGCACTGCTTCACATATGGTTTGTTTATATCGTTTAAAACATGTGCGTCTAGTGTTTTGATACGAGACATAATTTTATATGTACCTACTCTGCAAGGCGTTTAGAATCTAATACATCAGGAAATCAACAATATTATTTTCTTTTAATATGCAGACCTGACTATATGAAAATAAGAACAGAGTGATAACATAACATTTGATTAAACATTATACATTAAAACGTAAACTATAAAATTTGATTAAACATATTCATATTATCATATTTCATCTAATAATTATTGTATTAATTGAAGAATAATATTATAGATATAATTTTAATATATTGGAAATTTGAAGGTGCCAGCAATGGAAGAATGCCTTAGGGTTCATCGGAGAAAATAAATTTGCGAATATTCCACCTGAAGAGGCATATAAACCTATAAGAATTTGCAAGGCACATTTTGATGATCAGTCATTCACTTCGTCTGGATAACGTTTAGTAAAAACTGCTGTCCCCTCGGCTGTCCTATTAAGATTATTGCCAGAAGCTTATGGTAAGACGCATGCTTGTGTAGGTACATACGTATGCGTAATATTTTGTTCTGTATTGTTTATGTCAATTTAAATATCAAAATATTTACTACAGGATGAAAAAGTAGATATGATTAGTTTAACTCTTTGTCGTTAAATATTTATTTGTTATTTATGTTTTTGTCTGCTCTATATTTTGTTAGGCTTTATTAAAAATGAAGGTAAAACATAAAAAATTGCATTTTTATTCATGTTACAACCAAAGTCTACAGATATACCTACTAATTATGTAGATTCTGGTAATAGCTACCTTGTATTTTAATTTAACTGTACCTACCAAAAACTAACGGTACACCTACCTACACAAATAATGTTGTACCAAAGTCAACAAATAGGTATACCAATATTTGTAGACTTTGGTAAATAATGGAAAGTCAATATGAACCTGCCCCCGTATAACTAGCTTGACGGCCATTTCGTTTAGTCGCCCTCGTAAATGCGAAGCGTGCGAGGTGACGCTGATTTACGACCGGTCGCAAAAAATTGTCGGCTTTTCCGAGAGATCAAAGGAGTGAGCCGACTTTAGTATTTCTAGACTTTGATGCCGGTCCAATTTTACCATATAAATTCGCCCGGAACTATTTTCGATGCTAAAATTGTCTCGATCCCAACCATTATTTCCCGGGCCAACTTCGATGATAAGAGCGAGCGGCGCGCCACTGGCCCATAAGGAGCATCGCCTCCTTGACGATGCGCCGCAGCCGCCGCGGCACACCGTGACGAATTTGAACAAATTGACTTAACTCGTACTTTCAATTATTCGAAATTAGTTTTTTGCCGTCGATCTCCGCTTTGTCCGCTTATTGGGGGCACAAGCCCCATTGTCCCATTGTGTGTGGAGGCGGAAGGATTAGCTTCTAGAGTTCGATTACTCCGGATTTTTTACCTGCAGTTGGGGGTAATCTGGATTTTACGGGTTTTTTCGGTTTTTTTGTTCTTTCGCGAAGTACCACTAGATCGATTATTGCATATTGTTGAAGGTTGACATGTCGGACAGGGAACAGGGTTATTCCTACAACATTTTACACCCTTAACTTTTTAGGTTTAGGTTCTAATTTTTGGAAACAAAAATGTGAAATGAATGTCGCGTTTCGGAGATATAGACAAAACTTATGTTTTTGTAGTGAAACATTCTATATATGGTGAGTTTTTTTCGATGCCCACTATGGGGATTTCGGAAACTATATAGCAGAACTAGAACAAAGGTTAAATGGGGAAAGAATTGCAGTTTTGAATGCTCAATCTAATGCCCCTTTTGGATTTTTAAAAAAGTTCATGGCTCACTAGATATTTTCAAAAGAGTGATTTTTTGCTATTTCATCGGATCTCTGTAGCTCCGTTATTTCTGATTATACAGAAAAACTGTAGAGACAAAAATTGTAGATAATTTTGGGCTTAATAAGATAATCTAATCCTATTTTTTTATGTTGTTTGTGATTTTTGATATATGACATAAACTTGTGTTTTTTAAATGTAAATCATAGTTGGCTGCGGCCTTATCAAATGGCCATTTTTTAGATTTCCAAAGATATAATACTCGGCATAGTTATTATAAAAAATAAAAGAGCTATGGCCAATTTTCTGTTTTTTTTTTAATTTTCACATATATAGTCAGCCATGGAATATTTTCATAATTACATTCTATTTTATAATTAGACATACTTCAAACTAATATTTTGTTTTTAGCTGGTAACAAAATGTAAAAAAATAAAACGAAAATTAAAAAAACTCATATTCAAATTGCTATTATTTTAAAAGGTGTTCAAACAAGCCACCATTATTATTTATGCAAATATTGCATCTTTTTAAAACTGAATTTGTCGCCTTTCTTAGAGAGCGCCTGTGAATACTGTCAATTGCTTCTAAAACAACTGCTCTTAATTCAACAATTGTCTCATACTTTATTTTGTACTGTTCCCCACAAAAAGAAATACAAAACAGACAAATCGGGGGATCGGGACTGCCAGGAAATAGGTCTATTTCTCCCTATCCAACTATTTGGATACAGCTGATCTAGGTACTTTCTTACGGGCAAATAATTATGTGATGGAGCTCCATCATGATAATTTTTGTTTTATTTTGTTACATCTTGTTACCAGCTAAAAACTTTATTTTGAAAACTTCCAGTAATTCTCAATTTGTTATAAATATATTTGAAATACGTGTGATGAGGTAGGACTCTGACAGATAATCCATCAGTGATATAATAAAATAACAGATTTATATCCTATTATGTATCGACAGTGGTTCATTTACCTCACTTATGTTCGCCACATATTATGGTGATGTTTACAAATCAGTGACGTCAGAGATGTTTCTAAACAGATAATTAAAACCTCTTATCTTATCTTCTCTACGCCACTGGAGGAAGCTTCTCACCTCATACCCTTTAATAAACAGTAGCTTGCTTGTAATAACGAAAACCAGCTTTAAAATCAGAGGCTATACAAAAGATTATTAATGAATATTCTGATATTGTGGCTCTTGATAAGGTATTTCGTCGAAATATTACATACTGAAAAAAGTAAAAATAATGTCTCGGCTTTTGTAAAAACCCGCCACAAATAGCGTATTAAAATATTAACTTCATTATGATGCTGTTGGGCATGGAAAATTGCAAATTAGGATTGTGTCTTCGTGATTCTTGATTGTTCCACTGGGAAATGGAACTTTCCCTAAGCAAATCGACCCGCTGAATCATTTTGGCAAGATCCCAAAGGCATAGGGCCCACCGGTTTGGTTCATTTCAGACATCTAAGGGTCGAACTACATCAGACAAACTATTTTTCGAGGCAGGTTAATATATTTGGTTCAAAAAAGTGTGCTGTACATCAGTTTTTGAGTCATTCTGAGTTCGTTTAAAATGATGCCATTTTAGGTGTGCTGAAATATAATTTTTATTATACTTCTTTGAAAACACCTTATTTTCATCTGTTTTAGCAATAATGAAAGACGGGGTTTTTCGGGCTAGCGCACGGAAACAGCGCATGGAAAAACTTTCCGTGCGCTGAATAAAAATACCGAATATATGGCTTTAAAATAGAAATATACAGCAAAGTAAACTAAATTTAAGAAACTCTATATGCTCTCTGATATTTAACATGTACCTATTTTGTATTTTAATTCGTAAGTGTTTCAATATTTAGATACATTTCTGTAATATTTTTGACGTTTTATTCACCTTATCTGACAATAACTAATTTACAACAAAGCACCTTTGAAATAATTTGAGAGTAACCATGGAAACACGCATCATACATACCAAACACTATATTGTCTGCATTGTTTATTTTTTGTCAATTAAATTTATTATAAAATGCCGATAAAATGTTTTAAGTTTCCGTTTTCAAAGAAGTATAATAAAACATATCGTTCATTACACGTCCAGAAATAGATTTTTCCGTGCTTGCAAGACTTCCCGTGTTCGGCTGCGCCTCACACGGGAATTTGTCACGCGCGCACGGAAAAATCTTTATTTCCAGACTCGTAATGAAATATACTATTATCTTCTTTAGTAAATTTATACAACTCGTAAATATATTCTGCTCCTGTTCTACGACATGAAAAGTGAAACCAGACACTCGAAATCGCTTCACAAAAACCCAAATCGCGTTCGTATAAAAACAGTAAACACGAGACAAAAAACGCGCCGCAATTTTTTCTGGCGCTATTTTCCGAGATCGACGGCACTGTTTAAATTAAAGTTTGTTGGCCCCGCATTAAAAAAAGTTTCTAGCGTGATACGCACATGTTCTTGCGAGGCAAAAAGTCTCACACATGGCACCAGGAAGATTATAGCGTTTTTGGTATTAATTTCCAAAACACTTGCTGCTGGATTTATATTTAGAACGGGACCTCGGGGCATGTGGGCGACAAGTAACAAGTCCTAGGTGTTGGCAAAGTAAAGTGCGGAAATTGACCCCAAAATGTTTGGTGTTTAAACTATATTTTTTCAACATCAACATATTATAAGGTGGTCCAAACTGTAACAGGTGATAGATCTCCAGAAAATAATCCCAGTTTCTTGTATAAACTATATATTTTGAAGCCATTATAAAAAAAGTTACAGGGTGTTAAAGTTTTAAAAATATGTGGACTTTATTGAATATTTACCAAGCTAGTTGAGATATTTAAGTCAAATTTGGTACACGTTATAACGTCATGGGTTAGCATAAAATTTGTTAATATCAAACACCTTGAACAACCAGTGGCGGAGAAGTGGGTAATTAGTGTAATTGTTTTTAAAAAAAGAATCACCTTGTATAGTAATAAAATGTATTGATTTTTTAAGTAGAAAAAAAATGTCCTCTTGGTATTTTTTCCTATGTGTTATGGCACAACCTTCTCAAGCTTACAAGCCCTGTGCAAACATGTGGCAACGCCGCAGCGGGACGGTTCCACGGGTCTATGTCTAGAGCAGTCTGCACATTGGCTTAGTTTATAATTTCTAATAAATGTTCAACCCTCTTTTAATTATAATTAGATACATTTGTGACCCTTGTTTCAATAATTGGGAACCTAAGTAAGTAGGAACATTTGTTACAGATAAAAAAGCAGTAACAAGTAACAAAATGTACACATAAAATAATATAAGTAATAATAAGTACGATTCCTGGTGTGGATAGGTACATTTTCGACAAATAATATGGTAAATTTGGCCAAATAGAGGGAACTACATTTTGTTGTAGGTCGAATTTTTGTGAGAATTTTCCGCAAAGTGCGCCGTCAGGCAAATGATGATTACCCATTTTCCCTTATGGTTAAATTTTCATAAAAAGCAAACAAGCGACCAGAGAACTGCATGTTGTGAAGGAGATTAAGGCGCTACGATACCCCCCATTTTCAAGGGTTTCGTAGTTTACATCTCCTACTTGCATTTCTTAATATTTTCACTTGATTTTTTTTTTGTGGCTTAGATAAAACTACGAAGAATCGTCGTTGTGTATCACGAACTGTTCAGGACTAATGCGACACTGTGAAAAAAAATGCCAAACATACCCGAAATTCGACTATATTCGGTTAAGAATTTCGAGTATTTCCGCCGCTCAAAAATAATTCGAAAGACACAACGACGATTGAGGCATTCGATAACATTATTTTAAGACTACTTTCAAGTCGATACGTTTGTTCGTTTGGCTATGATTTGAAAACTACGAACCCATTGCCCGGCAATAAAATGATTTTGCATTTTGCACACTTATTCGGATTTAGGTATAAGTAGTACTGCAGGTGCATAGGGTTTGGGAAACAAACTTTCTGGGAAAAACAGGGCTTTGAATGGAACATTTACAAGGGATTAGAAATTAATAGCTCCAATTATCTCACAACTATTACTTTATTTAAAAAGGGAGACCAGTTTCGTAACTCTATAAATTAGTCCTTGAGGATGTAATTTTATAGATTAACGAAACCGTTGTGATATAATATGGCCTATTCACTCTAATCCCTCTAAAGTGAACTCTTACAGTGTAGAAAGTTTTTAGTTAGATTTATTTATTATTACACAAATGTAAATATGGAATACCTACTAGTTATATAAAACATTTTAAAGAAGTAGGCTTTAGACGCACTTTTTTAGTCGTAGCAACACTATTATGCAGAACAATTATCCAATCCAACATTAATAGATGTTCAACTGACCCTAATGTGGTTCAAGAATAATTCGGTAATCGAATCGTTAATTTAGATTTTATAATTATTTATAATATAAATTATCTCTTGTAATTGAAATGGCAGTTAGGGTCAATTGCATAATACATTCAACTAAAATATATTTTGACTTTAAAATTAGGTAAAGAAACTTTTGCAACAATGTTAAACAATGTTTGGATTGTTACAAAACTCCTTTAATTTTAAAGGGTACTTTAGTTTGTCTATGCAATTGGCCCGTAATCGTTTCATTCTTAAATTTTCGTCCTTTGGAAAGCCCAAAACGAATACAAGTCTACCTACCGCCTGCCGTCAAGCAATGAAGACCTAGCTACTTCAAGTTATTATTATTACAATTTGATTTTTATATAACTAAGTTCTAGCATCCCTCGGCGATTCTAGGCATCTTGAGGCTTGAAATTGTAAAAGCACGATTTTTCTCTTGGAACTTTTATAGAAATGTTTCACTTTTGCACAAACAAAACAAATTTATAAAAAAGCTGTCGCCAGCACTTCGGACTGTCTGTTTCCACCCAGAGACACATTGCCTCGTCGTAGCAATCTGGCGACGATGGCACTACCCGCACTACACAAATTAATTCTGGTAAATTTCTTTCTTGACAAGGAGTGACAGGCCACGCCGCGCAGACCCGCAAGCCATGTTGCCAGCTCTTTCAACTTTAGGGCTTTTCCTAGAGTCGGCTGTGGTTACGGTTTACTGGCATATTTGATTTTTGTATTATTTTAGAGCATTTCTGAAAAATTTAACTAAACAATTTGCTCCTTAAGTTAAGACTCAAAGTAGAGAAAAGATACAGGGCCTGAAACATTTAGAGAAGATAAAATTAATGTTAGGTACGCTCTGGATCTTGAAAAGTAAAGTTTATTGGAAAAAGTTACTTTATTTTAAGTAAGAAACACATTTTTTCTACTTTGAGCCTGTCGAGCAAATTTTTTGGTTAATTTTTCAGAAATACCCTGAAATAATACAAAAAATAAAATTTGCCATGAAATCATGGCACATTCGAAAAATTGATAAGAGGACATTTTTGCCTTCAATTAAAATCTACATATAATTCATTACATTTTATTTCTATACAAGGTGATTCATTTTTTTTCCTAATTACCCCACTTCTACGTCACTGGTTGTTCAAGGTGTTTGATATTCACAGGTTTTATGCTAATCCATGTCGTTGTAACGTGCACCAAATTTGACTTGAATATCTCAACTAGTTTGGTAAATGTTCAACAAAGTTCACATATTTTTTAAAAGTTACACTTGGGCAATTTAAAAGTGAACCAACCTGTATTATTATTATCTCGACTTAGCCAAAAGGCATTCGCACTCCCTCTACGGGGAACATTCACTCAGATCCCGGGTATCCCGGATACCAAAAGGATCTGGCTCGGACGAGACCCTTGCCATGTTATCGGGCCTTAGGTGACATTGATGTTGTTGGACGATCCTGCATTCCCCATGAATTTCCTGACGGTTCGGGCTGTCGCAAGTACTACCGCTTTCTGCATGGACCTGTAAAGACTATCAGTTAGACCCAGCTCCTTGATGTTTCTCAGCAAACTTTTTGGTATAACACCAGTTGTTGACATGATGATTGGAATCGTCTGGACGTTCTCCATTTCCCATTGCCTTCTAATTCGTTCTTCTAAGTCTCTGTACTTCGCGATCTTCTCGACTTGCTTCACGCGCAGGTTGTTGCTGTTCGGGATGGCCACATCAATCAGAGTTGTCTTCCTAGAAATTTTATCAACTATTATAAGGTCCGGTCTGTTATGGGCAACTCGTTGATCTGTCAGAACTGTACGATCCCAGTACATCTTGTAGTTGCTGTTCTCAAGAACAGGCTCCGGTGTGTAGTTGTAATATGGGACCCTCTCTGCCTGCACAAGCAGCAGCTATTATTTATTATTATATCGACTTAGCCAAAAGGCATTCGCACTCCCTCTACGGGGAACATTCACTCAGATCCCGGGCATCCCGGATACCAAAAGGATCTGGCTCGGACGAGACCCTTGCCATGTTATCGGGCCCTAGGTGACATTGATGTTCTTGGACGATCCTGCATTCCCCATGAATTTCCTGACGGTTCGGGCTGTCGCAAGTAGTACCGCTTTCTGCATGGACCTGTAAAGACTATCAGTTAGATTCAGCTCCTTGATGTTTCTCAGCAAACTTTTTGGTATAACACCAGTTGTTGACATGATGATTGGAATCGTCTGGACGTTCTCCATTTCCCATTGCCTTCTAATTCGTTCTTCTAAGTCTCTGTACTTCGCGATCTTCTCGACTTGCTTCACACGCAGGTTGTTGTTGTTCGGGATGGCCACATCAATCAGAGTTGTCTTCCTAGAAATTTTATCAACTATTATAAGGTCCGGTCTGTTATGGGCAACTCGTTGATCAGTCAGAACTGTACGATCCCAGTACATCTTGTAGTTGCTGTTCTCAAGAACAGGCTCAGGTGTGTAGTTGTAATATGGGACCCTTTCTGTCTGCACAAGCAGCAGCTTTTCCGCCAGTTCCCGGTGCAAGATCTTGGCAACCGAATCGTGTCGTTCCTTATATTCCGTTGATGCGAACATCTGACATCCTCCTGTTATGTGCTGGATTGTTTCTGAAGTTGGGCACCCGTATCTGCATCTGTCATCCACTAGGGATGCATCTCCTACAATGAATTTTAGGTAGTTGCGAGTTGGTATAACCTGATCTTGTATGGCCAGTAGGAAGCCTTCCGTCTCGGGGAACATTCGTCCCGAGGTCAGCCAATAGTTCGACGCTAACTTGTCGACATGTTCCTGGTTAACCTCATTAGGATGTCTCCCGTGCAGCGGCTTCCCCAACCACCTCTGTAGTTTATCGTTGTCGGTTCGGTGGTGATTTTGACGCTCGTGTTCCGTCAGACGTAGCGGTGTTGAGACGTCTGCTCCGCATATAGCCCTATGTAGTGTGGAGCTGTTGGCCTGCCTGTAGAAATAATTACGCAGATTTAATATTTGTTGGTCCAATTGCTTGCTGAGATCTGCCAATCCTCTTCCTCCTAGTTGACGTGGCAGAGTTGTTCTTTCTACGGCGCTACGGGGATGATGTTTATGAGCTTTTGTCAGTAGTGTCCTAACTTTTCGTTGCAGGTTGTTGATGTCCGTGTTGGTCCAATTCACTATTCCGAACGAATAGCTGAGTACAGAGCACGCATACGTGTTCAGGGCCTTAAACAAATTCCTGCTGTTAAGATCAGTTCGCACTACTTGTCTTACTCTCTTGATGAATTCATTCGTTAAATCAGTCTTCATTGTTCGATGGTCTATCCTTTGAGCTTGTTTCATCCCGAGATACTTGTATGTATCTCCCTTGCTCATTGCTTCGATCTCCTGGCCGTCCTGCATCTCGTGTGCGCTTTGTTCGAGCTTTCCCCGGATGATATTAAGGGTGCGGCACTTGTCCAGTCCAAACAGCATTCCGATGTCCCTGGAGAACTCCTCTACAATTTTTACATTTTATTTATTATTATTACTATTGTTATTATTATTGTATTTCTTTGGGGGTACTGCAAACTAAACATTTCCCCAATCGTCTCCTATTTTTTGGCCAAATATCACCCTATACCAGCCCTAGCGGAACTGTACCCCCCTCGAAGATCAGCTGGTGCCTGAAAATCGATGGTCTTATTAACAAAAAAGTGACCTACATGCGTCCCCCTCTAGGGAAAATAAATCTAACCGACGAAGATGCCTACGAGATACAACGGAGGGCGAATTTGGGGTGTGCTGACTCACCCCATTTTCAGAGGGGCGCTTTGCAGAATGGTAGCCGCATGGATTATTTTTGTCGCGAAGAATTATGGAACAATACAACATTTTTATTTGTTTATATCTTTGAACAAGGAATCCGTGAAGGTATTAGGAAATCGCACGGTGATAGGTGTCAATATGTGGTATTTAGACACTTTTTCGAGTTATTATGCTTAGCTGTGCGGCTTGTGGCACTTCCCCGACCGCCAAAACTAAAATGTTTGAGGATAATAATCCATCGGTAAGTAATTTTGTAATTTAAATTAACTTTTGAGGCCATACACCAAAGTGGCGTGGGCGTTTGTGTAGTTGTGTCAAGGATTCCTAAACTTAAAGGCATCAACGTTCTTTATTCAAAGGTTTATATAGATGTAAAACTGATCTTCTAGCTGTCAGCACAAAGGAAATATTTTCCTCGCAAAAAAAAACAGCAAAAATACCAGCTTTCGATTTATAGATTGTGCACAGTTTATTTCTGCTCAGAAATGTTAATTAACAGACACAAAAACCCGCATAACACCGAAGTGACAACAGATCGATGTTAGTCATGCATATACAATCAATCCTTTATTAAGAATTTTTCAATTAATCGCGGGAGAAACGCCGCGATTATCCACGCTTCCACGGTTTCGCCATTAAAGTATTTTATCACGTCCAACGTGTGGCTTTGAATGCTAATTTCAATTATTTACCTTAAAAATGCCGGCGGTGTTACGCAACGGCCGCGGTCCACTCAAATTCGTCGGCTATATACGATTCAGACATAGCCGGCACAGGGACGGATCCCTGCGGCACACCGCCCCAGTCGGCGAGTCCGGACAGACGGACGGCGGCAATTGTTTTTGCGGACGGAGCGGCCGGCCGGTCAGGAATTTGTTACATATTTAGGGGAATTAGTCGTAGGGTCCGGTTTTTTTGTCGCTCGCTGACCGGGACCGTGGGTTTTGACGAATTCGAGAAGGAATTTTTGACGGGTCGACTCTAGGATGAAATGTGGACAGGTGCGGGGCAGGGGGGGGGGGCTTTAAAGGAGGTGAAAGATGGCCCGCTCAAACGCGGTCTCGCGGCCTTCGCTAACTGTCAAAAAAGACATTTAAGACAGTTGTGATTCTTTGTTAAAATAATGAACAAATAAATAGACCTTTCTTGAGGTCGGCAGTGAAGTGTCTCAAAATCGTCATTAAAAGCTCGGAAATCGGCACTGAAGTAGCCAATTATTGTAAGTAGGTCTTGGCGAGATGTAAACATCAAACGTCAGACGCGGAGCCCGTCAAAAGCATTGTAACATTTTCGTAACCAGTTCGTCAACTTTAAACTCGTTACGTTCGACCAATGAAAACATTGGATTATTAGAGTTGAATTGCAGCCAAATATGTAGATCTGACGTGTACATTCACGAATCTACTTAGGGTTGTGTGTTTTTACATATACTTACGTTTAACGCTTATTATTATATTATTTGTATTGTTCTTGCAGTGTTTTGGTTGGTTAGATTAGAAACTGTTTGACGTCAGACGTGAACGTTAACATAACATTTCACACTTCAACTCGATTTTGAAAAGTTTATTTTATGTATATTCAATGGGATTGTCTAATTGTCTTTGATATTCATTATATTATGCTTTTATTTAACTTCACCTGCTAGTGTGTGTCGAATCTTGCAAGCTGAATTAGAACCACTTCCTGACATCCGATTGAGCTGAAATTTTGCATACACCTTTAGTTCCGGTGACAATACAATATGCAATACTCAATATTGTAATACTTTCAAAATGGTCGCCGCTCCAAGATGGCGGATGATATATTTGTTGTCAACCCCCTTAATATGGATATGAAATAAAAGGGCTTGAAGAATAGAAAACGATAAAGTTAGTGACATCACATTAGGTTTTCGTTAAGATAATTCAATTCCAAATTGCGTCAAGTTTTTGCAAATTGAAAAGCTTGTGGCGCGAATTGTAAAAAAAATGCATACTTTAGCAAATAGGTAGATACTTGCTTATCAACCAATCACTGTCCAATAAAATTAATTAGTACCTACTTTCATCAACATTTCGAGCGATAAGCTTTTCAATTTGCAAAAACTTGTCGCAATTTGAAATTGAATTATCTTAACGAAAACCTAATCTTATTTTATTCGTTTTAATACATGGCTTAAATAAAAGCTTGTTTTTAAAAAGGTTTTTTTTATTTTCAATTTTTTATAAGCGACCCTAAAGACATATAACTATTATCAAAGTCTATAGAACTCTAGACTTTGCTATTATCCCCTGCGTATAAGCTTAACTTAGAAGATATCTCTGATCAGCTGGTATCACGATATTTCCAAAAATGAACATAGCTGGAGGTGTGGAAAGGGAATTGAGGGTATTCAAATTTTACAGAGTAAAATTAATACCAACGCCTTTACCAAAAGTCTAAAATGCCGATTAAAACATTTCAAATTTAAAATACACGGTAAAATAAACTTCTTATATGTAATTACAAGTTTTATTTCGTAATTTGGTAAGTATTTTGGTAAATTCCTTCAGGAGAATAGGTGAATAAAAATTGCATTTAGCAGCAGCGTGCACTATTTCAATAATTTATAAGAGCTGTTCTTTAATTTAGAAAATATATCAGACGAATGCCAAAGCCAATTATGTTCTATGTAGCCCCCGCTCTGGTTTTAATTTACTTTTGTCCAATTCCAATATTTTTTTCACCATTGAAGACTGATCTGCGTAAATTGCTGCAACGGGATTTTTTGCTTTTTATATATCATCCAAAATAGTTCCTGGTTTCTATGCGCTAGGAATATGAGTTAATTTTTTTGTCGCAAAATTATATTGTCTCATTAAGTACACAGGGTGAGTTTTTGGGGCCCAGTCTAAAGCGCCTTGTGGATAAATTACTAGTTATTTAGAAAAAAGTAGCTCAATATGTCGGTTTTAGGATTTGTCTGAAATACCTAATGAATGTAAAAAAAATAATATCTAGTGCGTTTTCCAACAGATACTCAAAGGTCATCTAAATAGGTTCCTGATCCACTTGTCACGACGTTCTGGTGTATAATCGTCGCCGTGATATAATGGAAAGTAAACGTAACGGCACAACGTTTGAAAAAAGCGTCTACCGCGATGAATCATTAACTTTTTGGATGGGACCAAATTATCTACGGCCTCAATGGTCGGCTTGTGCCGAGTCATTTTCTAATTTTAAATGTAAATACGGAGGTGTGCTGAGCACAAGCACACGAAAAAAACCCTCCGATTTTATTACGCTTTAGATTTGAAATTAGAATTTTGATGGTCGCAGGTGTTTTTTCCGGAAAATGACCACTGTCTTCGTTTTATTGATTTTTGTAAATAAAGTAACTCCTATTGCTATATTATATAAATTTACTTATACCTACAATGTGTCCCGGATAAGAATGAACAGCATGGGGATCTTGCAAACGGTGAGAGATAGAACAACGGTTAAATGGGGAAAAAGTTTCGCAATAAAACGGTACAAACAGATTTCTAATATCTTTTTCGTTTTTGAGTTATTTTAAAAAAGGAAAATTTTGCGTTTTCGATTTTATTTTTTTAAATTTGTTATCACATACAGTGTGACCCATTTGTTTTGGGGTCAGTCTGTAAAAAGTGTATCAATCGTGCGATTTGGCTGATTTTTTTTTTAAATTGTAGAGCTCGATGAACTGCACATTTTGAACAAAAATTGCCTGGTTCGCATAAAATCCAAAGCCTACTATGACCGTTTTTATGAGCAAAATTTTAAGAAACCATATTAGCGTTTTTTTTTTGAAAAAATCTGTGTGCGCCAATGGATTGAGCACCCCTCGAAATGGGTATGTACAAAATTTCATCAAAATATTTCAAGTAATAACGATTTTGTAGAAAAATTAAAAATGCAGCCAAGGTACGTCTTTATTTTCAAAAATTCAAAGTTGGCCATGGAAAATAATTGAATTGTAATAATACAACCTTATGCTTATAAACACAAAACATAAAAACAATTAAAATTATAAAATTTTCGTTGTCGCCCACGAGTCGAACAATTTCTATTTTGTCTCTTATGCTTAAATATTCCATAATTATGATAATTAATTGTATTGAGCACAAACAATTTCTGAACTCAATTTAGACAGTTTGACACTTAATAAAAGTAAACAATTCAATTATTTTCCATGGCCAACTTTGAATTTTTGAAAATAAAGACGTACCTTGGCTGCATTTTTAATTTTTCTACAAAATCGTTATTACTTGAAATATTTTGATGAAATTTTGTACATACCCATTTCGAGGGGTGCTCAATCCATTGGCGCACACAGATTTTTTCAAAAAAAAACGCTAATATGGTTTCTTAAAATTTTGCTCATAAAAACGGTCATAGTAGGCTTTGGATTTTATGCGAACCAGGCAATTTTTGTTCAAAATGTGCAGTTCATCGAGCTCTACAATTTAAAAAAAAAATCAGCCAAATCGCACGATTGATACACTTTTTACAGACTGACCCCAAAACAAATGGGTCACACTGTATAGGAAAAAAAGAAAAACACTTTCTTACGGCACTTTTTAACGGGCTTTAGGATGGCGTTTTTAGATTTGTTCTACAACATTTCGTTTTTGAGAAACCATCTTCAACTTAATTTTTTTAAATACGGACCTGGATTTTTTTTTTCAGATTTTGAAAGCACTTTTCGTTGCAAACACCATGATGTATGACATGAACTATTTTTAAAATGTTTTGAGACAAATATACTTACTGAAAATTCCTTTTTTTTTCATTCATTCCTTTCTATTGCGGCCCCGTATTTAATAATAAGAAGTATAAATATTGATGAAGTATAAATATTGATTGATGAAGTGTAAATATTGATGAAGTATAAATATTGATTGCCAACAATTTAACTTACAGAATATTTTTACTTCGAAAACTTAATATTTTTAAATACGGCCCTGTCTGGTAAGTGTTTTCCTCTGTTGTTGTACAGCAAACAGTGCCGCATTGTGTTTTGGAGTAACCTAAATTCTTCGCTTTTTCTAATTGTCAGAAGAAAGCTTTAAGCCAATGAAACCAATATTTTTTGCCATTTATTAATTGCAACAATACCTACATTCGTTCGGCTTCTACACTATTTCTGTGACGCAAGATACAACATGTTAACATGTTAAATTTGTCGTCATATGAAAAAGCTCCCTCCATTTATAATAATACAAATTATTAATTAAACGATACAGTGGGAGTTATGACAAATGACACGGGGTTGGTTTCGTTGTTTCAAAGCCTTCTAGGTGGAGGATTTTTATTTATTTTTTATTATCGAATGTGACTGTTATTAGTCTTTACCGTCCTTTTTTTGGTTCTCCGATTGAAAGATAAGTTGTGAGTTAAATTGTTGACAAAAATACTGATTAATATTTAGACTTCCTATTATTAAATACAGGGCCGCATTAGAAAAAAATGAATGGAGAAAAGGAATTTTCAGTATAATTGTCTCAAAACATTTTAAAAATATTTCGTGCCATACATCACGGTATTTGCAATGAAAAGTGCTTTCAAAATCTGCAAAAAAAAATCCAGGTCCGTATTTAAAAAATAAAGTTGAAGATGGTTTCTCAAAAACGAAATGTTGTAGAACAAATCTAAAAACGCCATCTTAAAGCCCGTTAAAAAGTGCCATAAGAAAGTGGTTTTATTTTTTCTATCTGTGAAAACAACTTAAAAAAAATTAAATCGGAAACGCAAAATTTTACTTTTTTCAAAATAACTCAAAAACGAAAAAAGATTTCAGAAATCTGTTTGTACCATTTTATTTACCTTAAAATTGCGCAACTTTCTATCTCTCACCGTTTGCAAGAACCCCATGCTCAGTTCATCGACACACTGTGTCCAATTTGTTGCTTACCTTACAACAAAATTCGATCTAAACCAACACTCTATACATTTTTTCCATTATCCCGCCCTCTCTTTCCCTTCGTTTTTCTACCAGCAAAAAAGACACTCGAGTAAGACATTTTCGGTTCGAGCTCGGGTGCCGAGCATCATTTGGGGGAATTCATTACCTCCCCCAATTTATCAAAGGAGATTGCAGTGTTAATTTCTCCATCCTGGATCATTAGCCCATTCCGTTGTCATCGGCTCGAATGGGGGAGCCTGTTGGCGTTTGCGCCTCATTTCCCGGACGCAGGGCCACCACGGCCACTTTCCGTAATTGATATCTTTCGTTCGGCCAAGTTTCCGCACTACACTTTCTCGAAATGTTACCAAAGGAAGCGCGGACAAGTCATCGGACGAGGTGGCCTTCTATGCCCCGTTCGAGCGATTTTTATATTTATATAAAAATACCCGAGGCGGGGGCTGCGAGCA
Source organism: Pseudeuparius sepicola (assembly GCA_963920635.1). Lineage (NCBI taxonomy): Eukaryota > Metazoa > Arthropoda > Insecta > Coleoptera > Anthribidae > Pseudeuparius > Pseudeuparius sepicola. The sequence continues at coordinate 30,748,813 of OY987307.1, forward strand.
CAACGTCTACATGGGTTCCGTTTCCAAACAAAGAAAGGAGGATCTTCAGCAATCGGCACGCGTCATGGAAAGAATCCACCGTCCCTCTTGTGGGGCTGCTGCCGAGGGGCTGGGCATCTAATTCCGAGATTAATGTGACGTCAGCGCCACTTCCTGAGACGAGTCGCAGGCGTGGCACCACTGACGCACCCTTGAGGACTGATATTAATTTTTATTTTATTCCAACTAGATATCGCGAATGACTACAAACATATTAGTCGGGTATAGAAATTCGAAAGTGGACTCGTTTTTGGTCTTGTGCGGAGATCAACATGGGGCAGATGGCCGGGAACTCTCGTAGTATATCTACTACAATCCAGGGTTATTCTTGCAACTTCGGGCATGTATTTATTAATATGAATATTGTAAACTAGATGTGGGGGACAACTATTGCTCACTCTATCCCCGACTTTGTTTCTGGTACACTGTTATCGGTATTCGGTACAATTTTTGTACCGAATCCCTCGTGAACGCCCGAGGGTCGAAAATGTTCATTTATAACCGGGATTAGCCGTGAAAAAGCGTTCGCTAACTGTTGGCTCGTCTATCTCCCGGACGAATCTACCTAACCATCGATTAAGGGGCATTACAGGACGCGTCCGGGCGAATTGATGGATCGCAGAGGGCCGCGCTTATCTCCGAAACTGGCGCAATTACTCTATGTATGAGACGACGGGAGGATCCCGAGCGTTAGTCGATTGGATTTTGCAACCGTAATAAAATTGAAAATGAAAAAAAAACCTCTTTAAAACCAAGCTTTTATTTAAACTTGTAATTACATATAAGAAGTTTATTTTAGCGAGTATTTTAAATTTGAAATGTTTTAATCGGTATTTTAGACTTTTGGCGAAGGCGTTGGTATTAATTTTACTCTGTAAAATTTGAATACCCTCCATTCCCTTTCCACACCTCCAGCTATGTTCATTTTTGGAAATATCGTGATACCAGCTGATCACAGATATCTTCTAAGTTAAGCTTATACAGGGGATAATAGTTCATATGTCTTTAGTATATTACCAGGGTCGCTTATAAAAAAATGAAAATAAAAAAAACTCTTTAAAACCAAGCTTTTATTTAAGCCACGTACTAAAACATATAAAATAAGTTTAGGTTTTCGTTAAGATAATTCAATTCCAAATTGCGACAAGTTTTTGCAAATTGAAAAGCTTGTCGCGCGCAATGTTGATGAAAGTAGGTAGGTACCAATTAATTTTATTGAACAGTGATTGGTTGATAAGCAACTACCTATTTGCCAAAGTATACATTTTTCTCTTTACAATTCGCGCTACAAGGTTTTCAATTTGCAAAAACTTATCGCAATTTGGAATTAAATTATCTTAACGAAAACCTAAACTTATTTTACTCGTTTTAGTACATGGCTTAAATAAAAGCTTGTTTTTAAAAAGGTTTTTTATTTTCAATTTTATTTTGTGCTTCTTAGTACCTATTTGATTCCCATGTCTGGAGGGTGGTAAAGAAATTTATTGTTTTCTACAATACAATTACAACCCCAGGGTGTTCCATCTAAGAAAACATAAGTTCGGTCTATAACACCCCAAAGTACCCGTCGAGCCCTTTCATTTGATACCCATGTTGGGTGTGAAATAATAGGTAATCCGCCATCTTGGAGCGGCGGCCATATTGAATTTAGTCTGATGTCACTAACTTTTTCGTTTTCTACTCTTCAGGCCCTTTCATTCCATTGACAAAAAATACATCATCCGCCATCCACCAAAGAATATCATGACTTTTTTGTATAGATGTTATTTTCTAATAAATAATATACAGTGCTATTCATAAAGTTGGCACCAATTGGAAAAAATTGTATTATACGAGTTTTTTGAAGACGTGATTTCGTGATATGTTGGAGCAGATTTATTACGCCTAAAGAGCGCCTTGACGTCACAGGCCGTGCCTGTCAAATTTGGCATTTACAACTAAAAATTGGGAAAAATTGGGTTTGCCTTTGGAAATATCGGAAAAAATGTGTTACATGCCAATTTTCCGAAAGATATCAGGATATTTGTTTTTTTCTTCATTATATCTCTTCCAATAATTGATACACGATATTTTTCCTGCAAAATAACTTAGGACACTTATTTAGTAGTTGTTTTCTTACTAAACCATAAAAATAAAAATAAATTTCAATGCAAAACGTTGTTAAAAAGTTATGATGTATGTAGGATATGATGTATTCATATCTAAATAGATTTGAATTCCTTGCCTTGACTGTCACCAACACCAAAGATAACTCAATTTAGAAAGAGAAAAATATTTCTAAAATTTTAGTTGAAATGTGCATACGGGCAAATTTGTGAAGTCGGTGTTATTTTTTGTTATTTTTTTTTAATTTTTAGTGGAGTGTGCATACGGGCAAATTTTTTTGTTAAATTTTTTTTATTTCTTATTTTTTAGTGAATTATTATTTTTTTAATCTACGACGGTGTCATTATGACACATTTAGCATTGCCATTTGGATATCATTATGGCGTTCATAATAACACTCAGTGTTATTATGAAGGCCATATAGGGACATCCAAATGAAATGTGTCATAATGACACCGTCGTAGGAATGGTATTTAAGAAAAATCAAAAATATGCGAATAAAATCTATTTGGACCATCGTACTTAGAGTAAATTTTGAATGATACTAGTTCGATTCGAACATTATAATGAAACTTGTGTAACTAAACCACTTGGCTAACGCCTCGTGGTGTAACGTTACACACATTTCATTATAATGTTGTAACTGCAAATAAATTTATATTATTATTATTCTCTACCGGGAACATTCACTCAGATCCCGGGTATCTAGGATATTATTTTTATTATTATTATGGGGCCATTCCTAAAGTAATCCCTTTGTAATAATAATAATAAAAAGAGAATCATCGAAATCGGTTCAATATGAAATTTCATCCCCTATTTGTCCACCCTTAGGGGTGGAATTTTTCCTTCAAATTTAAATGGGACCATTCTGTAGGTATACCCTTTCAAATAAAAAAGAACTGTCCAAATCGGTTTATAAATAACGGAGTTATGAGGTAACAAACATAAAAAAAAATATACAACCGAATTGATAACCTCCTCCTTTTTGAAGTCGGTTAAAAATGGCAAATATTCGCGCGGAAATTGGAAAAGTGTTGTCCCACGTCTCAGAGGGTGGACACGGGGCCGTACCCAGACAATATGGCCGCAACGGTCGCGTGGAAAACCATCCCCACGCAAATTGATTCAAATTTATGCGGGAAGGCAAAAAGCCGCCTAAGTGCTAATGACGCAATAATGATGGTTGTTCACAATTAATATCTCGTTGGGCGTTGGAAATTTGCATCGACGCTATAGGGGTGGCGGATTTTAAAATTTGCTTGGCCATATTGAAATAATTAACGCGCCGAGTAGATTCAACCGACCAACCATGCGAGGAATCGCCTCGGAGACGATCTGGTTGTCTGCTCCCGGTGTTGTTGACTTTGAAGGCAGCACCTCGTTTCTTTCTGCGGTCCACGGTAATCACCAGCTTCCTGAGTTGGAGCAGCTCGCGCCTCCGCGGTGGTCGACCATGCGATATAATCTCCGAACGGAACGGAGCAGAGAACCATCGATGGAACATTACCGGGAGACTGACATTACTATAGTAAGAGCAGAATGTAAAGGCGAAGTCGGCCATAAAATCGAGAGAGATGGGCTATGATTTTCCTATCTGCTCTCCCTTATGTTTTGGAACGAGGGGTTCGGCTTAAATAACCGCAAGGCCAACTTTTTATTGCTCTGTCCTTGTCTGATACATTATGTTAATAAAGATAGTATATTCAAATGGGAGTACGCCTATTAAACAGGGCAGTAATTAAATATTTGGTTTATTTTGGTGATAGACTTCCTGTAATAACAATGCAGCGTGAAGTATTCAGTGCCCAAAGTAGAAAATTAATATTAAATGTGGTGAAATATTTCCAAGAAAAAAAATAGAACACACGTGAAAATTTATCGGTACTTCAATGTACATCGGAGGCGTTACAGATTAGTACAAGGACCAAAATGGTACACACTAAAAGTAAAGCAGCCCCGAAAACTAAAGATTTGACAGAATCGGATAAAGGAGAAATAAGAAGTTTGATTTATGACGTGACAACTAACAAGCAACACTTAACTAGGTAAAAAATATGCGAAGAACTGGAAAAAATGGAATTTTGAGCTGCAGCAAATCAACGTTAACTGTAATTTTAAGGAATCTTGGATTTAAGTACAAAATAAACGATGGAAGACAATACTTAAAGAAAAAGCCAGATATAAGATCAAAAAGAGTTCAATTTCTACGACAATATACATCCAATTTATTTTCAAGCTGCCCTCTAGACGTAGTGTTTTTTGACGAGACCTGGATTTTTCAACACGGGGCGAATATGAGAACTTGGCACGACAAAAATCCAAAATGTGTGTACAACAAAAAAGCGAATGATGGCAAAAGGTTTATAATTGTTCATTTGTAACTAAAAATATAAATATATATATTTTTTTCCCTAACCATTACAATAATTATTTAAATACCTACTTTGAATTTCAGGATCATTATCTTTTAATTGTCAGTCTAAATTACGGAATTAATCTTCAAAAATTACAAATGAAATTACAACAGGTACCTAAGTACAAATTTTTAATCCGTCCGTTCACATCAGGTAGTAAAGCAATAATTTATTCTAGGCCGACCCTGCCTGCCTTAAACAATCAACTAGTAATACAAGACGAGTACTAGGTTTTCTATCTCTCTTCCTTTCATGAAAGGTGCTTAGCGAACTTTAAGACGTACGTCGAATACAAATTGGAGGAGGAGACATGAGTGTAATTGTGCGAGTGCAAGTAAAGCAATAGATATAGCGCTCTCTCTTTGATGATTTATTGCCGACTTCGCCTTTACATTCTGCCCTTACTTTACCACAACCTTCTCAAGCTTACGAGCCCTGTGCAAACACATGGCAACGCCGCAGCGGGACGGTTCAACGGGTCTGTGCAGTATAGAGCAGTCTGCACTTTCGCTTAGTTTATCTTTTCTAAGAAATGTTCAACCCTCTTTTTAATTATGATTAGATACATTTGTGAACTTTGTTTTAATAATTGGGTACCCAAGTAAGTAGGTACGTTTGTTTAACAGACAATAAAAGCAGTAACAAAATATACACAGAAGTATATAAGTATTTATAATAAGTACGATTCCTGGTGTGGATAGGTACTTTTTCGACAAATAATATGGTAAATTTGGGCAAATAGAGGGGACTACATCTTGTTGTAAGTCGAATTTTTGTGAGAATTTTTTCGCAAAGTGTGCCATCAAGCAAATGATGATTACCTATATTCCCTTATGGTTAAATTTTCATAAAAATACAAACAACGAGCGAACATGTTGTGAAGGGGAGTACTTAATCTCTTCTGATTGAAATGGCAGTTAGGGTCAATTTCATAATACATCCAACTAAATTATCTTTTGCAACAATACTAAACAATGGTTGGATTGCTAGAAAACTCCTTTAATTTTAAAGGGTACTTTAGTTTGTCTATGCAATACAAGTTGACCGCTTGCCGTCAAGCAAAGAAAACCTAGCTACGTCAAGTTATTATTACGATTTGACTTACCGCCAGGTAATAACTAAGTTCTAGCTTCCCTCGACGGTTCTAGGCATCTTGAGGCTTGAAATTGTAAAGGAACGATTCTTCACTTCGAACTTTTAGAGAAATGTTTCATTTTTTCACAAACAAAATAAATTTATAAAAAAGCTGTCGCCAGCACTTCGAACTGTCTGTTTCCACCCAGAGACACACTGCCTCGTCGTAGCAATCTGGCGACGATGGCACTACCCGCACTACACAAATTAATTCTGGTAAATTTCTTGTAAAATCAACTGATAGGGAGTGACAGGCCACGCCGCGCAGACCCGCAAGCCATGTTGCCAGCTCTCTCAACTTCAGGGCTTTCCTAGAGTCGGCTGTGTTAATACTCTAGACCGGACCAATAATAACGTTGTAATTGTCTAACTGGTTCCGTTATAGTTGAAGAATCGGACATGTTTCGTGTCCCATTGTTCAACTGTAAACTTGTTAGAGTTGAAGTTGAAACGCACGGGCGAAGCCAAGGGGGGGTTTCGGGGGTTCAAACCCCCCCCCCCCCGAAATAAGCAAAATATTACCTAATATTATACCGGAAAAATACGAGGAGTGAAGAGTTAAATTATTATTACGTTTGAATATATGTAGTAATAGTAGCGCCTAGCGCCATCTTTTGACGAGAGGCAGACGCAGTTGCAGCCGAACTATTTTGTATTGTAGGGACACTTTGCGTTGTTTCTCGAGTATTCGCCACGCCCCTCGGTCGAAATGAGCGGAGCTTTGTGAAAGTTCGTGGAAGTTTCTGGACGGCTACTGGGCTGCTATATAAGCGGCGCCGCGGCGCGTGACCGCGCTTACGGCAGTATTGTTCCATGCGAACTCGAAGCGAATAAAAGTGAAAAGTGGTGAACGAATAGTGAAGAGAATTAAGTGTACCGTGTAAGTGAGTAATTTTAGTGCACTGTTATTCGATGACCTTGTTAAGGATAGATACGTGAATCATTATTACTGTCGAAAAATGGAGGGGAAAAAAAGGAAGGGTGATAAACCTAAAGGTATGGACTACTGGAAAAAGTGGTGTAGTCAAGGTCAAGGGGTTTCTAATAAAGAAACAAATTTGGATTTAGCTATTAAAGCTTCAGCTACCTTGCATGCTGATAAGAAGACTGCCTACCCCGAAATCTAGTTTGGAATGCCTATATATGTGCGATAAAAACCTTTATCCTAATATTTACACATTACTACAAATCTTGGCTACCATTCCTGTATCCACTGCTACCCCAGAAAGGTCTTTCTCGAGCCTAAGGAGACTGAAAAACTATTTACGAAACACTACAAGTAAAAACAGACTTAATGGTTTGGCTCTAATGAACATTCACTATGGAACAGAAATTCATGCAGATGAAGTAGTGGATATACTTAAAAGAAAAAGCCGAAGATTTCTTCTTTAATGGTTTTAGATTTAGCGCAGAGGAACGAAATTAATTTATCCATTTCATTTAAAGTTAAGAACTTTATAAATATGTCGTAGTTTTTCGGATGAATATATAGATATTAAATTTCATGTAAGTATATTTTTGTTGCTTTATTTACTTCTCAAAGTAACCCCCCCCCAAAACTAAATCCTGGCTACGCCCGTGTTGAAACGGTCCGTTCGATCCAACTTCTCATACGTCGACGGTCCATCATCGTATGGCAATAACGAGATGTATATACCCCGGTAATCGAGAAAAGTGGATCTAAACCAAATACTGTTTGCGGTATGCAAAGTCGTACGTGACTCCGTCCGAAAATCATTATCGCATCGACGATCGTCTGGTGTGCCTTTTTCCTTCTAAATTGAAATGTTAAGGCGGTGTGCACGAGAGCCGTGGAAAAAATTTCGAGTTTTTCGGCAAGCGCATGCGATTCGCGTGACAGATTTCGGAAGATATGCCGTAGAAAAACGTTCACGGTTCTAGTATTTCAATTAATGTCGGATTATCGCGGCTTATATTATGGCAGATAGCAGTATGGGACATGGTTTTGTCTTGGTATTGTCTCTAGGAAAGCCCTGAAGTTGAGAAAGCCGGCAACATGGCTTGCGGGTCTGCGCGGCGTGGCCTGTCACTCCCTGTCAGTTGATTTTACAAGAAATTTACCAGAATTAATTTGTGTAGTGCGGGTAGTGCTATCGTCGCCAGATTGCTACGACGAGGCAGTGTGTCTCTGGGTGGAAACAGACTGCCCGAAGTGCTGGCGACAGCTTTTTTATAAATTTGTTTTGTTTGTGCCAAAGTGAAACATTTCTATAAAAGTTCTAAGTGAGGCACGGGCGTAACCAGGATTTAGTTTTGGGGGGGGGGGTTAGTTTGAGAAGTAAATAAAACAACAAAAATGTACTTACATGAAATTTAATATCTATATATTCATCCGAAAAACTACGACATATTTATAAAGTTCTTAACTTTAAATGAAATGGATAAATTAATTTCGTTCCTCTGCGCTAAATCTAAAACCATTAAAGAAGAAATCTTCGGCTTTTTCTTTTAAATATATCCACTACTTCATCTGCATGAATTTCTGTTCCATAGTAAATGTTCATTAACCATTAAGTCTGTTTTCACTTGTAGTGTTTCGTAAATAGTTTTTCAGTCTCCTTAGGCTCGAGAAAGACCTTTCTGGGGTAGCAGTGGATACAGGAATGGTAGCCAAGATTTGTAGTAATGTGTAAATATTAGGATAAAGGTTTTTATCGCACATATATAGGCATTCCAAACTAGATTTCGGGGTAGGCAGTCTTCTTATCAGCATGCAAGGTAGCTGAAGCTTTAATAGCTAAATCCAAATTTGTTTCTTTATTAGAAACCCCTTGACCTTGACTACACCACTTTTTCCAGTAGTCCATACCTTTAGGTTTATCACCCTTCCTTTTTTTCCCCTCCATTTTTCGACAGTAATAATGATTCACGTATCTATCCTTAACAAGGTCATCGAATAACAGTGCACTAAAATTACTCACTTACACGGTACACTTAATTCTCTTCACTATTCGTTCACCACTTTTCACTTTTATTCGCTTCGAGTTCGCATGGAACAATACTGCCGTAAGCGCGGTCACGCGCCGCGGCGCCGCTTATATAGCAGCCAAGTAGCCGTCCAGAAACTTCCACGAACTTCCACAAAGTTCCGCTCATTTCGACCTAGGGGCGTGGCGAATAATCGAGAAACAACGCAAAGTGTCCCTACAATACAAAATAGTTCGGCTGTCACTGCGTCTGCCTCTCGTCAAAAGATGGCGCTAGGCGCTACTATTACTACATAATATATTCAAACGTAATAATAATTTAACTCTTCACTCCTCGTATTTTTTCGGTATAATATTAGGTAATATTTTGCTTATTTCGGGGGGGGGGGGGTTTGAACCCCCGAAACCCCCCCCTTGGCTACGCCCGTGAAGTGAGGAATCGTAGCTTTACAATTTCAAGCCTCAATGTGCCTAGAATCGCCGAAGGATGCTAGAACTTAGTTATATGTATACCTGGCTTAAAATTAAAGGAGATTTCTAGCAATCCAAACATTGTTTAATATTGTTGCAAAAGTTTCTTTACCTAATTTTAAAGTCAAAATATATTTTAGTTGAGTGTATTATGAAATTGACCCTAACTGCAATTTCAAACACAAGATATATTATTCTCCTTCACAACATTCAGTTCTCTGTTCGCTTGTTGTTTGTAATTTTATGAAAATTTAACCATAAGGGAAGATAGGTAATCATCATTTGCCTGAAAACGTACTTTGCGAAAAATTCTCTGTAGTTCCCTCTATTTGCCAAAATTTAGCATATTATTTGTCGAAAATGTACCTATCCACACCAGGAATCGTACTTATTATAAATACTTATATTTCTGTGTATATTTTGTTACTTGTTACTGCTTTTATTGTCTGTTAGACAAACTTACCTACTTACTTAGGTACCCAATTATTGAAACAAAGTTCACAAATGTATCTAATTATAATTAAAAAAAGGGTTGAACATTTATTAGAAAAGATAAACTAAGCCAAAGTGCAGACTGCTCTATACTGCACAGACCCGTTGAACCGTCCCGCTGCGGCGTTGCCACATGTTTGCACAGGGCTTGTAAAGTTTGAGGAGGTTATTGTGGTATTGTCTACAAGATAAAAGAGTTGAGATTCTGCCATCGACCGACCAAGTTGACTAAATAAACCACACGATGAACTACCATGCGGCAAAGAAACCAGCTATAAAAAAAAAACGGTTCGAAAGAGTGACGTTCACCCCGTTCTGTGTGTAATTTTAAAGCCATCAGGAGCGTCGCAGTGCAACCTTCACACCGACCGTGTTCGGTAATTCGACATTTCCGTTTTTTCATTAAACAGACATTAGAAGCTCTGACACCGCACTGTAGGGTAAATGTAGCGGAAAATGCTTCAAGATGCAACTATACAATAAACTTAAAATAGAAACACACGCAACAATACGATATTATACGACAGCATAGTTTAAATTCAATAGGGTAGATAAGATCCTACGGTTATTTCTAAAAATAATATTTACGTAATTTAGACTCTTCGAAATTTGGCGTGAAAGCAATTATGACGTCACAAGTGTTTTAAAAAGGCAATTTGGCAACGTGGCGATACCACTGAAAGTTGCAATTTCAAAATTCAGACCCCCATGAAACCATATTTAGTCAAGTAGCTGACATAGTGATTTTTGACTAGACCCTTAGCCTGAATCTGATATAAACCCAAAACCTGCCACCCTATAAAAATTGTCACACATGTGATTAATGTATGTAGAAATGTTTATTTAGTAGTAATTTGTTCATATATGTCACAGTTGTTATTAAAAATAATGTTCGCTTTTATTTACCTATTTAATTTATTTTTCTTTGATAATATTGATTCTCGTAAATGTATTCCCATTTTATTTAGCTCCAACTGTTTTTTTTTTCATTTAATATTTTCTATCTGTTTTCTATTGATTGTTCTTCTCTTCCCCTCCCTCTTTCGTTCTCCCTATCTTTATATTTTTTTTCTTCTAAAAATACTGTTTCTTCTCTTCTCCTGAAATGACAGACGGCATAAATTCTCTGTAGAATCGTTTCTTGACTATTATACATCTTTGAACTTATTTTGAATACCTAATTGCATTTAATTTGAGATGGTAAACTTGTAAAGATCGTTAGTAGTTTTGGTCGTGTTCAGCACTTTCGACAAGAAGAAGACAATTTATATATGTTTTGATGCTCTTGAAGACAGTACTCCGAGGTCTACCATAGTCAGTGTCAAATGTGACCAATGGCTGACAGAAGTGTCAGGCATTATTGTCGTGAAATTTGTACATTATTATGAGGTTTATTGTTAGACACTTTAGAGATCATTTTTGCACGACTTGTAATTTTCCCATCAGTAACTGACACCTATGTCAGGCATTGGCTTAGCATAAACATAAGCATAAGCCAATAGCTGACACCCCAACCAAAATGTTCAAAAACTTGAAATAGTTCTAAATTATTATCTTATCTTATTTGCTTAGAAGTATAAGCCACAAAAATTAAGACAGTTGGAAAATCTACACTAAAAACACGTAATTACACACTATTTTTTACTACGCTGAACTAAACAATTTCGCTAAGAAACCACATTGAATCTAGCCTCTATAAATTGACAAGTCAGTAAAAATAGAGAAACCAAGATAACTAACTTACGAACATACATACATACATACATATAACTGTGACTTCTACCAACATAAATATTTCAATAGAATGGATTTATGTCTATATCTAAAAATTACAAAAATTTAAACTCTGTCAATTCTGTCATTACTTCTTCAAATATCGATCAAAGTTAATAATCAATTTACGATGATAGAAAATCGCTATTAAGAAGCAAGAATGATATTCAATAATAACACAGCTCGCTCAGTCTGACGCAGACAGCTACTGGTGTTTTGATCGCAGTAGCCCATTGCCGTACCTGACGCCCGTCTTGATTGTGTTTTGTTTCGCTCGGCCCGCTTCGATTGAACGCTCGAAACCAGTTTATTACCGAAGAAACTAGGCGAAATATTCGTTTCTATCGCGACAACGACTCTATGTTATTATTTAAGTTTTGGTTCATAGGAGGAAAGTTATTGTGAAAAATCCGAGGCTGCCACAGACGAGCGTGTGTAATTTTTTCAGAGACGCGGCGATCACGGTCCGTAGCGGTGGCTGGGATTAATGCCATCAATCCAGGGCCGGCCCCGGCCAAAAAACTTGTTATAAAACAACGTTAATTTAATTAAAGTATAATGATACAGCATTTATCAGGGCGACGGAGCGATAGCATCGCATGACGACGTGGAAGGTTTTTTTCGTCTTTCTTCGCGTTTCGTGAGAGTTTCGTGATGTGAGGAGTTGGGAAAAGTGAGGTTAGGGAACAGAGTTATCGATATAAAATCACCTGATAAATCTGTACGTAAATTTTGAGATTCTTTTTTAAATTTCTCAATTCAAAATATATTAAGTATCACATTTTTGTTTTTCACTCAGATTTATGTATTTAATAATTATACAGGGTGAGTTTTTATGTTCAATATGGTGATCTTGGAAATCAGCGAAGATAGAAGGAAAGTTAAATCAGGAAAGAATTGCAGTTTTGTGGGCCCAATTTAATGCGCCTTGTGGATTTTTGAAAAAAGTCATGGTTTACTAGATGTTTAAAAAAAAACGAAATTTTAGCGATTTGTTCTAATCCATCTAGGTTCGTTGTTTCTGATTATTAGATAAAAAGTGTAAATACTAAAGTTGGAGGGAGTTGTGTCCCCAATGCGGTACTTTCCGTGACAACTGCCATTTTTGAGATATGACGCAAACTTATGTTTGGAAACCATAGTATAGTCCAAAGCACGAGTAGTCGTTATTTATTGGCGAATACAAGTTTTATCATATTGAAGCCGAATTTCTGAACTCTATTATACCGAAAAAATAAAGCTCGCATCACGGGACCACTTACCCATTTTTGTTTATCATTTATTTTTAACGCGGTGTGATAAAACACCTATTATATTTTTTTCAACATCGTCGCGTCTACCATCGCCTTTGAAATACGGCAACACAGCACTTCTGCGAAGGAGTCGGGTGACAAAACCAGTTAGCCAACGCGTTTTGCGCCTGTTTCTATAGTACGTAAAGTCAACTGCGTATTTGGGCTACCATACAGACCCCATTTTTTAGGCCGCTGGCAAGTTTTTTTCCGCCGGCTCAGAGAGCTCAGTGGCGTTTCGTATGTTCGGGATTTAACGTGTGCAAAATGAGTAAACAGGGTTTGCCTTCCTCCATAGTCTAAGGCATCACCGTTAAGAATAATATTAACAATAAATGAAATAACAATTATATGAAAATTAAGTCAGTGAGTTACACAAAATTGAGCTACGCCCCTGACTAATTCTATAATATTTCCGAGTTCTTCTCCCTTTCGTCGCACGCATTCTGCCGTAAGGAGGACTATAATATCACTAATCACTAATAAACTAAACTATCACTTAACAAAAAAAAAATCTTTAAAATATTGCACAAAAACGCCGTAACCAAGCACTCCAACCAGTCGTAAAAAAGAAGAACGAGATGAATCTTTTGACGTTAGTATTCGAAAATGGCGGACCCATGGAGCGAGGCACACGGGACAGAAGGCCTGCAGACTCGATCGATGACGTCACACACTCAGGCCGATTCTAAGCGTTGCGGTGTTTTGGGGAATTTTAGCGCCTTTTTTTATTTTTCAGATTATTTATTAATACATACCATAAGAGACCAAAAAATGTTATGAACAACAGAAAATAAATCATTCTAATCAATTAAGTTCGTAGCAATAAACATAATAAACTCAAGGAAATTCAACAATTATTAAAGAGCAGATTACAGCAGATTACAAAGATAAAAGTGGGTTATCTTCTAGTGAGATAGTAATGAAATTTTAAGAAAATGAAAACTGCCTAAAAACCTGGTGCAACAAGCAACATTATGAACATTTATCTTTTTATTAATGATAATGAAGCGACAGTGAAGTGATAATATATAGAGATAAACGTAATAATAATAATAATATAATGAGGGAAAATAAGAAATATCATTTACTCGCTAATTTCTTTAGTTTTCTCTTTTTGCGCTATTATTCCATCATTTTGAATCTTTCGATACTTATCGAGACATATGTTTGCCAGTGTAGCCAAACATTTTACAATTAACTGATGATAGGATACATCGCAAGAACAATTATTTCCTTCTGTTAACAACGACATATTTTGCAGAATTTTGAGACAAATTTCCAGTAGTTTAACAAATCTGAAATTGCCTCTGCTTTTTTTTCAATTAAATGATGATATACTGTATACCTGAATTGCGCTAAACACTATATAAGAAAGGATAACTGAATATGAGGATTTGTATGTATATGCACCAACACCGCGCTGTAGAGCCGCGTGCCTCGGTGCGCCTCGACTGAGAACCGGGAGCGTTGACGAGGCGTTCGGCATGGCCCGACACTGTAACGTTGCAGCCGATGACTTTTCTGAAACGCCAGTAGCAGGGCCGCGCCGATGCTTAGTGGCGCCTGTGTGCAATTTTTTTTATGGCGCCCATGAAATACACACAAATAACCTAGAATGCACCCAGTATGGCTATGGCGGCTGAGGAGCTCAGAGCTCTCTGTCGGATGGCTAAAATTTTGCGCCTACTCGAAAAGCATCTTAAACGTATCGAAAAACGCCTAGGCGCTTCGAACAGCATCTAAGGATCTAAGTGACTCGAAAAGCGTCTAATCGACTCGAAAAACGTCTAATCTACTCGAAAAGCGTCTCGAAGCGTCTCGAGACGTTTCCTACGAGAGTTCTGAAACGGAAGTGAATTCATAAAGATCGCCAGTAAGTTGACGGTCAATAATCTCCCATCTCACCGGTCATATTGATGAATTCACGTCTGCTCCAGAACGCTCGTAGGAAGCGTCTCGCGTCTCGAGACTCTTCGAAACGCTTCTCGAGTGACTTAGATGTTTTTCGAGTCGCTTAGACTTTTTCGAGCCCTTTTCGAGTAGTTTAGACGCTTTTCGAATCGCCTAGACGTTTTTGCGTCGATTTTCGATATTTTTAGACGCTTTTCGAGTGTTTGTCGAGACGTCTAGACACTTTTCGACTCGCTTAGATGTTTTAAAGTCGTTCTTTGAGACGTTTAGACCCTTTTCGATGTTTCGATAATGACCTGGCGGAAGTGGTTTGTGTGAACTTAGTCACGCTTTTGCCAGCCACGATTTTTGACGTAGCGATTGTTGAAGAGGAATTTTATTTCTCGGGTTTCGTGAAACGCGGGTACAGCAAACGGTTTTGAGTTTAGAGCCCTTACGGCTCAAGACTATAACTCTGAGAAGTAATTTGCCAATGAAATGAGAATTTTTCAAGTTTTCCAGTTCCGTTTCACAAGACCAATACTGCAGCTAGATAGAGAGGGCATACATGGGGGTAACTTTGGGAGTAAACAGTTTTCTTTACCCGTTTTAGGGGCTGAAAAAATAATAAAATTTGTCAAACCGAGCGGTAATTTGCCAATACAATGAGAATTTTCCAAGTTTTCTAGTTCCGTTTCACAAGACCATATATATTGCAGCTGCCATACTTGGGGGTGACTGTATTAGAAAACAATTTTCTTTGTCTGCCCGTGTTAAGGGTTGAAAAAATTTGCAAACCAACCGGTAATTTGCCAATACAATGACAATTTTCCAAGTTACAAAATTCAAATTTTTTTCAACCCTTGAAACGGGCAGGATTGTTTCTATAGAATTTCCTGTTTAAATGCAGATTATAATAAGGCTTGCTGACCGCATTTACTCTATAGGATCTCTATAATTCATTTCATATCTCTTAACATACTTTAAATAAGTTTGCAATTTGCAATTTATTAAATAGAGATTACTAAATTTGTAAACTATTATAGGAGATCTTGAAAATTATGGTTTTTAAGGGGATTCTTGTTTTCAACGTTTGAGGTCAAAAACCTAGGTTATGTCCAATTACTTTGGGTCGCCATTCGACGCCTTTTGGCGCCCGTCGTACCTGGCGCCTGTGTGCGCACGTGGACGGCGCGGCCCTGGCCAGTAGGTACACCATTATCATTATTATTATTATTATTCGCGCAAAAGCGAGCCGCGCCGCGCGTGTCTAGCAGTCCGTGGAAATCGTCGGCGACCGTCGATTGTTTTTCTGCCGCACCGGCCGGCCAATGGCGTGGCGAGAGTGTGCGCGAGTCGCACCGCCGGGGAAAAAACCGAACGCATACCTGCGCGCCTCCTCGCTCTCCGAAACAATTGAAAAACGCCAGCGCCGCCGCCGCCACTTCACCGCACCACCGCCTACTAGGTGCTACCGCAGGCCGTCGCGCAGAAATGCTGCTCGTTTCCACAAGGAATGAGCAAACGGTTCCTGACAGTTTGCAAACTGTACGTTGTGCGCATGTCTCGCATCTCGCCAATTTCTGATCAATTGTTGTGATCACTGGTTGTGCGAACAGTTGACACCATAGAGATCATATACAGTATACAGGGCGAGTTTTTTTCGATGCCCCCTATGGGGATCTCGGAAACTAGCGGGTTAAATGGGGAAAGAATTGCAGTTTTCAATGCTCAATCTAATGCCCCTTTTGTATTTTAAAAAAAATGCATGGCTCACTAGATATTTTGAAAAAAGTGATTTTTTGCTATTTCTTCAGATCTCTGTAGCTCCGTTATTTCTGATTATACAGAAAAACTGTAGAAACAAAAATTGTAGATAATTTTGGGCTTAATAAGATAATCTTATCCATTTTTTTATGTTGTTTGTGATTTTTGAGATATGACATAAACTTGTGTTTTTTAAATGTAAATCATAGTTGTCTGTGGCCTTATAAAATCGGCCATTTTTTGAGCTTTCCAAAGATATAATACTCGGCATAGTTATTACAAAAAATAATAAGGCTATGGCTATGGCTAATTTTCTGTTTTTTTTTTTAAATTTTCACATAGTCAGCCATGGAATATTTTCATAATTACGTTCTATTTTATAATTAGACATACTTAAAACTTTCTAATATTTTGTTTTTAGCTGGTAACAAAATGTAAAAAAATAAAACAAAAATTAAAAAACTCAAATTCAAATTATTATTATTTTAAAAGGTCACCTTGTACACCACAGACAAATCGGGTGATCGGGACTGCCAGGAAATAGGTCTATTTCTCCCTATCCAACTATTTGGATACAGCTGATCTGGGTAATTTCTTACGGGCAAGTAATTATGTGGTGGAGCTCCATCATGATAATTTTTGTTTTATTTTGTTAAACTTTGTCACCTGAAAAATACAATATTTGAAAGTTTGAAGTATGTCTCATTATACAATAGAACGTAATTATGAAAATATTTTGTCGGCTGCCTATGTAAAAATTAAAAAAAAAAAACAGAAAATTAGCCAGAGCTCTTTTATTTTTTGTAATTATGCCGAGTATTATATCTTTTGAAATGGCCGATTTTATAAAGTCATAGCCAACTATGATTTACATGTAAAAAACACAAGTTTATGTCATATCTCAAAAATCACAAACAATATAAAAAATTGGATTAGATTATCTTATTAAGCCCAAAATTATCTACAATTTTTGTCTCTGCAGTTTTTCTGTATAATCCGAAATAACGGCGCTACAGAGATTGAACAAATAGCAAAAAATCACTTTTTTCAAAATATCTAGTGAGCCGTGAACTTTTTTAAAAATCCAAAAGGGGCATTAGACTGAGCATTCAAAACTGCAATTCTTTCCCCGTTTAACCTTTGTTCTAGCTCTGCTAGTTTCCGAGATCTCCATAGTGGGCATCGAAAAAAACTCATCCTGTATATAGGTAGAGTGCTGAACAAGTCCCTTTTTATGGCAAATTGTGGATTTGCGCATGGGCCTATGGAACATGCGCATTAGACCTTCAGACCGCGCAATTCAAAACAGTGGTTGATTTCCTGAATTACCTACTATCTCCCTACAAACTTGTATATTGATAATAAATTAAGCTCACCTCAACGTGGACTGGTCAAGACTTCGATAACTACAACTAGGTTCGTTTATACTTGTAAAACTAGTTTCGTCCAAACTACTAGAATTTGCTCTACTGATGCTGGAACTTGACTTGTTTTCATCTACCTTTATAACTTTAACACTAAAAGAAATAAGCTATTAATAGTTTTTTTACACCACAATCATGTTAATATACTTACTTAAATGATGGTTTAGGTGGTTTTAATAGAAGAGTTGGTACCGCATTTTCAATTAGCTGTGTTTTGACTCGTTTCGTTTTTAAACACTGGTGTAAACTGAGCAGAACATATTCGAGATGATCACTTAATTAGATAAAACACTCAAACAACTAAAACGCGAAGAAACTATTCATAATTATCTGAAAATCGAAAAAATTATGCCACAAGCGTCTATGATGCAAACAACGGTAGGTTATACTTAGTTTGTCGCTGTCAAATGGCTGTCAAATAGTGTCAAGTTTCACAAAACACTACTTCAAATTGCAAATGCGCATGTCCACTGGGCCTATTTATTACTATTTTATTTTTTTAAATTCGTCAAAGATTTTCCGAGCATCCCATGTATAAGAAACATCGTACAGCACTCTACCTATATATATATGATCTTTATGGTTGACACTTACCAGTACCAGTAGTAGGTATATCTGATTGTATAAATCTCATTTCTAACACGTTTGTTTCCAACCCAGAGATATAGGGGGGGGGGAGAATGCTTGTCAACGTGCGCGAGACTGCTAATTCGACATTTTAACCTATGAAAGTGCGGCAAATTCAAATTAATTTGCTTTTCCAAATATTTGTTGCATTTATTTCCGTTTAGGTATAATTTTTTGTTGATATGGAAGCAACTTTAAGTAAAAAAGTTTATTTTTACCATTCTCGGCTAATCTGCCTTGGTGCCTCATTATAGGAGAAATCATTGAATCTGTTGAAGTTGAAGCTTGTGGCAGGCTGGGACCACTTTTTTGTTGGTCAGATAAATTTTTCGACGGTATAGAAGTTGATTGGAGGCATTTCTTATTGCCCACCAACAAAAAAATCATCAGATTTAAAATAATGTGTTGAACAAACG
Source organism: Pseudeuparius sepicola (assembly GCA_963920635.1). NCBI lineage: Eukaryota > Metazoa > Arthropoda > Insecta > Coleoptera > Anthribidae > Pseudeuparius > Pseudeuparius sepicola. The sequence goes on from OY987307.1 coordinate 30,767,612, forward strand.
AATTTGTTCTTCGACCATAGTACATTGCTGGGCAAATTTAAAGGTTTTAACCATTCCAAATAGAGGTCCCGGTCTTTGGGAAACCTAGAATTTCTAGAATAAGCACCTCCAATACATTTTATCCTAAATAATGCAACATACCAATGGAAAGATATACCTTCAGGTCTAAATCTTTTGCAGTTCTTACAGATGTAGACATGTTAATGAAAACAACATGATTATAAAAACACACCAGCAAAGAGGCCAAACACACGAAAAATACTTTAAAAAAGCAAGTAAGAAGTAAGCACGTCAAAACGTAAACAAACTACAAGACAAGACAGGGTTAAAATGGCGGCCGTCTAGGCTCCCAAAACCGCATTCCCCTCCTCTATATCTCTCTTCTAACCTAACAAATAGGCCTGTTTATTAATTTAACATAATGGCCTGATTGAACCATAAAATAGTCATTATTTTCGAATCGTTTTGCAATATGAGTTGCTATTTCAAAGGCTAGGTACTCGTAAATGTTCAATAAATTCACAACTGTTAAAATGCGGAATAGTCTCAAAAAAGTTTTTATTTTTTGTCCAAATCGATCACATTTTCGACATAAGAATTATTCTGTTGAAAGTTACGACCAAGTCGGAATCTTCTAGAGAAAAATAGTTAATGATACCTATATAATTATGGCTTGATTATCCATTTGAAACCTACAAAATAAATCTATCACTTGTTAACAAATCACCTACAACAAAATTTTTAGCCACTTAATTTTGGCATTTTTATTTTGTATATATCCAAAATCGCAAAAACAAACTTGATTCACTGGAAATCACAGAATAGAGGTGGATAACCTGTACAAAAATGCAAAAACAACAATTAATTGTAGAATATAAAGAAACAATAGTATAGAAGACGAAAATTAATAAATAATAAAACATAAAATTTAGAGGTTATTAAGGTTATCTTGGAATTGCTAATATGGCCGAAAGCTTGGTTTTTAAACAATAAATTATAGTATATGATTTTGCTTTAGTTGTTTTTTCTATTTGATATGCTATTACTTCCGAACCTACTTGTGTAACGCTACATTTTTAAAAACGCCTGTAGAATGATGGAGGACACTTTGAAAATTTGTTGCTTATTTCATTTGTTAAATAGTTATTTATATATAGATCTAATCTTTATTTGGAAGCAGATTTTTTTAATGACCCTCTACATATATTAATAGACTAACTATAGAATTGTGTAGGTACACTTGGGTTGGTAATATTCAAGCTCATGTGTGCATATTGCATATGCCACCTTACGACGTGTCATGCGTAATGTCTCCCTCTCTTATCTGTATTGCTATTACAATATTAGGAACAGAGGAGCTACCTACGCAATTGTTTTCTGGAAGTTGATCCTTTGGTACCATAGTAGGTTCCGTTGGTACCTCCTGTATATAGGCACCCCAGTACCTCTCAAAATGGCCGAAACGGGAGACAACCCGCTGCCATTCATATCCCCATCTCCTCCCATTGTCCTTTTTGCCGTCAAAGCCGCGAATCGAGAGCAGTTTTATTATGGATTCTGCTTTTTTCGACGGAGCTGCTTCGTTAAATTCTGACGTGCCCGTGGAATAAGTCGCGGCCAGACGCTCCACCCACAAAAAAAAGGTTTTTTCGGAGCCCGTCCGGCCGTCCGATTGGTCGCGACCGGTTAAAATTGCAAAATAGTCCGCGATCGAACGGGAAAAAATTTCGAAATTGGCTGTTCGTATTCTCAAAATGAGGCGCTTCTTTTGGAGATGGCTGTTGGGGTTTTTGTAAAGTATGGCGACTACGTACGACAAAATTAAACTCCGCTTTCGATTTAAGTTTTTCTCTGGCATGAAATTATAAATAGATGAGTTTTAAATTTGTTGGGTTGGCAGTAAACCTACTGTTTTATCTGCTCTATGAATTTTCTAGTCACTTTCCATTTAACACCAACACTGTCAGATGTTGAGTCTAAAATGGCGAATTCAAAGTGAAAAACAGTTTTGCTGTAAAAAAAAAACAAAATTAAATATAATTTCACTTTTCAGTTTACGTTGCGACAAATCCTTTCTCACAATAAAAGTAAAAAAGTAGCTATATTTCTTGAATTCGGCAGTGAAGTGTCTCAAAAATCGTCATTAATAGCTCAGAAATCGGCACTGAAGTAGCCCATTATTGTACGATCTTTTCAATAAGTAGGCCTTGGCGAGATGTAAACATCAAACGTCAGATTCCACCGCCCGTCAAAAGTGACGAAACATTCAAAACCTGGCCAATAAAGGCCCATTTAACTTTTCGTACACGTTGCGAAATTGTTACCTATAGCAGCGCAATCTTTCAGTATAAATATTGTAGTAGGTTTGAATATTAATCTATTTTTCATGGAGGCTGCAGTTTGGAGTTTCTGTTGGGAAGCGCCGTGCCTCGTCATACTTGACCTAGGCAGAGCGATTGTCAAAGTCAAGCAACGCCGCGCGCAGTCGGTCCGTGGACGGGTGATCCCTTATTATTATTTTCTTGCCCAATAAAACATTTTTCTACGATGTAAAAAACTATAATATGTTCCTCGGCACTGAAGTTATGTGAAGTTTTATGACTCGGGTGGAATTTAGTTGCCGAGGCCTCTGGCCGAGGCAAATAAACCAAAGTTGAACTTCGGTGCCTTGGTACATAAACTATTATGCAAACACTTCTACTATTCGTTTTTTTCCAATACTAATGTTCAGATTTCAATTCTTTCGAATTGTAAACAAATTTGTTCTATAAACATTTTGTCTAAAATAACAAATAATGGTGGGCACATCTCTCTTAAAACATTGTCATGTTTTCTTAATTTATTAACATCCTGATCTAACCTAAGATTTTAATATTGTAATCACAAGCTACTTTTCGTCATATAAAAAAATTCCTTCTTGTCAACTGCATCCGTGTATATTTTGATATATTTTTTAATATTTCCTTTGTCGTTTCAGGCCTGACAAGTGTCATCTGCGTGCAGAGAAACGCCAATCGTATATTTCGAGAAAAAGTGATCGTCAGCTCCGTAATAAATCTAGTGAATTTATTAATTCATAAAAACGCAAAAATATAATCGATTATGGCCGTTCTCGGAGACCGAGCACGGTGAATTTTAAGTCTGCCATATTTTCTTTGAGCCATCATAATTTAATATTAAATATAGACATAATTCGTTCGACTAAGTAGGTAGAAACCTATAATACTATCGTCTCTAATAGGACAGTTTTTTTTTACAAAAGGTTACTTTACAAACACAACAATCGTTTTATATGTAAACCGGTTTTGATTAGAACTAAACTTGAATTAATTATATGAAAGAAAAAAAAGTAGTACCTAAGTAGTATCAACGTTTCCACACAGTATCAAATAAATTATAGACTAAAATCGATAAGCAATTGATTAGCACAGGGTTAAAGCAGCCGACCAGTAAATCGTAGGTCCCAGGTTCAAATCTCACACAATTCGCAAAATTTTTTATTACAAGTTTCTAACTTCATTTTTTTGGTATCACTTTTGAAGACTTTACAATACAGGCTGTTTCGCAAAAATGTGTATAGGCTTCTACGGCTGAAAGAATTTAGAAAAATAAGACGAAAAGTATATATAAGTTTAATCTTTATAGTAATAATTTACAAGTGATAAACGTATTATGCATATATAAAGTGATCATGTTGAGCTTGCCTCTCCAATCCTAAACGGCAATATTCTCGCCTTCTATAATTACCATTTTCATACAGTTTTTGAACTGGTCGATAAGAATATGGTCTAAACTTACGCATTTTCAAACACCCTCTGGACTGAGCTCCATGATATTTGCAAATACATCATACATCATGATTGAATCACCCTGTCTACATTTTTATTTAAAACCTTTCCCATTCTTAATTGAGACGTTAAAAAGAGATATATAATCGCAATAGTTGCGTAAGTTCATCTTGACAGCTACTAATTTATGAAGTATTTATCTTAATTAATAAATTGCGGACTTGTACAAAGTGGAGAGATATACCGAAACATGGTATGGGAGGAATTTTTTTCAAGCATCGGAAAGAGAGCTCTGCATTGTTTTCTGCTTCAGGGCACAGTTAGCATTAATGCCACAATGATGCAGGTACACCGTCTTCCTTGTGGATTTTTGAGTCTCAAGCCAGGGCACTGTGCAGTGTGATCCAAAGTTTATTAATCATGCGATTTGGGGCATATACATTTTGATTTCTTTCGTACAAAATCCAAGGCCCACTATGCCAGTGGGGGAACTTGCACAAAAAAATTAAATTTGAAAAATATTACTTTCAAACGTAATTCATTGCCATTAAATGAACCACAGTTCACAAAAAAAACTAATTTTTACTTTTATGTAATAAATATAAGCAATTAAAACTGCATAATTCAAATCATTCTTGTAACGCGCCCTCCTTGGTTGTGACGTCAAGTAGCTCGTTGGTGGTGGCGCCTCTGGTAGGCGGCGGCACCATGCATAAACTAATATGGGCGGCACATGTATGAAAACTACAGCACCACGCATGCTTTGTTTAGAAAGAGCAACGAGAACGCCCTATCCTTGTCTATCCGTCTTATTATAGCCTATCTCAGTCTTGATATTGTTGATGATGTTTGAAAAGGGTGTGCTGTATTAAATAGTTACTTACATTTCGAGATGCGTAAGCGCATTTCTTTGGCCGAAGTGGTTGTTTAACGTTTAACGCCCGTGTTGCCTCGGGTCTTAAAACTGTCTCCGAGGCCAAAAAGAGCTTACGCATCGAGCAATGTATTACATTTTTCCTGCTACTGGCAATTTCATATTAGGTAGGTAAGACATTCGAATTTAAATACATTATGGAGTAGATTGTGAGTAATAATCTTCATAATAACCATTGTTCAATTATTATAATAATATAATATATATAAGAGGTAGAATGCAGTGATAATAGAAAATACCTTCTTGTGGGATTGAACCCGGGACCTACGAATTACTAGTCCCGTGGCCTCACCATTCCGTTAAAGAAGTGCTTGTTAAATGTAAACTTTTAGGCGGTTCTTATTTTTGACCTACATCAGATCCCTTTGGAAATGGGTCGCCGAACTGTTTATTTTAGCGTTCAATTTCCATTCTTCCTTCTCTAATTCTGTGTAGTTGTCACCCTGTCAGTGCCTTCCGATCGATCGAGCGGTGTGACGTCACAACCATTCCCGCGCTTTTCGTGTCTTTTCAAATGGATAGCTTGCGGTCACAACTTTAATTATTTATTGCAAATTAAATATTGCGATTTGAGGGATGATATTTGGTAGGTGCTCTTTCTATAGATAGGCAAATACATTAAAGACATAAAAAAATGTTCAAGTTCCCCCATTATTGTAATAAATCTCATTAGCGACTTTTTTCTCCGATAAAACCACGGGGTGACCCTGAAACAAATGGGTCACGGTGTACCGCCTGATACGTCAACACTTTTAGCGTTTGAACGTAGCGTCCCCCCCCCACCAACAACCCCCCCCCCCCCCCCGCCCGCCCCTTAATCAAACCGGGACCACCTAATTCCCCCCTGGAAGTTGGGCTCCGGTTTTCCGGAGCTCCGGGAGCCGGGGCCGTATCCCCCGCGCAGTTTTTGCCCCGGTTTTTGCGATCCGGAGCTCGGAAAGATCGTTTTTGCCGGTCCCCCTTGTCGGATCCACAGTTAGCTAGTTTGTCATGCGGGGCGCTGCGGGGTGTGGGAGGGGGGGCTGCTAGCTAGCTAGCCCCGTCTTTGTCTGAGGCCCAGGGCCGGATTCGGGAATATTTCCCGAATCAGAAGTTAGATAATGGGCGGTATGTTTCGTGAGGTATGCTGTGCCCCCTAAAAAGTTTGAATATAATCCCGGGCTGTAGCTGCTTGACCGTTCGAAGGCTCTGGGCATACGATCACGTAGGCCGCGACGCGCGAATTTTATGAAGCTATTAAGGTGCGGGAAAAAGCGACTAACTTATGCATTCTGCGCATGGGAAAAACAGAAATTAAGAAGGCGCCTGCGCGGGCGGAAAAAACGCGGGAATGCGCAAAAACGGCGGCTGTGGACTTTGTCGCTCCTGGTTGCCACCATGGTAAACGACATTGGGTATGGATAGTTACATTCATATACAGGGTGTTCCTTAATAACATGCTAATACTTAAGGGGGTTATTTTTGGGCCCATTTTAAGAAAAAAACTTCATATGAACGTATGTCGTAAACGTCCTAACTTTTGAGGTATAGGGCGTTAAAGTTCATTTTTTTAAATTGAATTTTGGCTACATCTCCCGAAATAATCAAGCTGCGGAACTGAAATTTGGCACTGCTATGTTTTTGGGGATGGAGAATAAGCTGAAAATGTCAATTTCACCGTATCTCACAGAGGGCGCCACTTGCGCTGTTTTTTGATCACGCTTTTACGCGTAACTTTTTTGAGGTTATCTTTTTGGTCCTGCAGGTCCATCATTTTAGTGCATCTTTTCATTCTGCAAGAAAAAGGTACTCTTGTTTCATAACGATTAAATCGACCGTTTGCGTTGAAATTACCAAAACGTGCCCCAAAACACCTGTTGATTCCAATATTCGAAACATAAAATGTTCACCTACTGCTTTCAAATGCTACAGATCAACTGTACATTCAAAATGATGAAAAAAATGCCAAATGGGCATTGGTCAAAACACCATTGGTTTTCTTGAAATAGAGTGTCCAAATTTTGTCAAATTCAATCCTTTCCATTTTGAAAGCGAATAATTTTTGGTACATTGTTCATAGGAATTTTTTTCTCAGTTTAAATGGAACAGTTGATCTGTAAAACTTGAAGGTGGTAGGTGAAAATTTTATGTTTCGAATATTGAAGTCAACAGGTGTTTTGGAGAACGTTTTGGCAATTTCAAAGCAAACGGTTGATTTAATCGTTATGAAACAAGAGTACCTTTTTCTTGTAGAATGAAAATATGCACTAAAATGATGGACCTGCAGGACCAAAAAGATAACCTCAAAAAAGTTACGCGTAAAAGCGTGATCAAAAAACAGCGCAAGTGGTGCCCTCTGTGAGATACGGTGAAATTGACATTTTCAGCTTATTCTCCATCCCCAAAAACATAGCAGTGCCAAATTTCAGTTCAGCAGCTTGATTATTTCGGGAGATGTAGCCAAAATTCAATTTAAAAAAATGAACTTTAACGCCCTGTATCTCAAAAGTTGGGACGTTTACGACATACGTTCATATGAAGTTTTTTTCTTAAAATGGGCCCAAAAATAACTCCCTTAAGTATTAGCATGTTATTAAGGAACACCCTGTATACATATGAGGATCGGGACAACATATATAGAAATTAACATATAGAAATGCAAGCTACTCCCACCGTCTTATACAAATAAGAGACATCTCGCAATCAATGTCAATAAGAACTTTGAAAACTACAAGACGAAAAGAGAACTCTTTCATCTACCTATTAAGAATTTTGAAAACCCTACATTTATTTTAACAACAATTATGTCTTAGACAGGGAAAGAGAGAGGACGCCTAACAGCGCTCGTGGCCACGTTACCGACTGGCACATCGCACGACAGGCCAGTGGCGTAGCATGAAACGCGTTCTTAGCCATTATCACAAATATGTTAAAAATGAAAATGTAGGTATTAGTTAATTTTTGCACTTACATGTAATTTGAAATATTGGTATTTATTTGCAGATAATTTCCCAAATGTAAAGCTAGTGTCAAGTGCTGAAATATATTTATCTGCGGCGATTTTGAATCAATCAAAATAAAATAAACAATGCACGCCCATGGAAACCAGCCCATATTTCATAATCAATTGAGAAATTTTCAATAAAAACGATGTTAAAAAATAATTATATTGGTCCTATTTATAAACAAAACAATGCACTCTACCATTCTAAAAGGTAGAAGGAATTTGAACAAGTTATATTGAGAAAAATAAAGTTTTAGGGCGTCTTTCAAAGGTAGCTTGTTAAATATTTACCTGTGAAAAAATCCCGGGCTCTTGCTTTTCTCTTATGCCTTTGCAACCAAACGCTGAACAATTTCACCATCGTAAGAGTATATTGTTTCCATAATCACTATTACTTTTAATTAACCAATTCTCGAAATTAACTCACAATGTACTCGCTTTGTTTGACACATATAAAATCTATCTAATCACAGCAATCTATATCATCTGTGAGTTTCACTATTTTCAGAAAAAAATTGTAAGGCTAGACACTTTTTGACTAGTTTTCTATAAAAAAATGTCATTTACATTTCGATAAAATTTATATTTTCGAAAGAAACTTGTTCTATTACATTCCTACTAAGAACGACTACTCTACTTTTCCAAATTTGCCATATTATTTATCAAAAAACATACCCACAAAAGGAATATTACTATAAGCACTTCTTATGTGTATATTTTGTTGGTGCTATTGTTGTAGTCAACGAGTTCTACACCGCGATATTACCCAAATATTTTCGTACCGTGGTGTTCGGAGACAGTACTGGTTCAGTTTTCAGTGCCGTATCGGCCTCCAACGTGAGGAACCGCTTTTTTAACGGCAATACTAAACGGTGGCGGTTGTTTTTCCGAAAAATTCTATTTACATCTGGAATCTCCGCAAAAAATATCGATGGAGAACGCTCGGAAGACACAGAGGGTGATAATGTATGGCTTCAATAAAAATGCTTGGAAGGAATTAATTGTTATTAGGTACAGCATTTGTCGCTTCCAATAATATATTTTTATTAGTTGGTAGTTTCATTGAGGGACAACTGTTGCAAAATTTGACAGTTTGTTGATGAAATAAGAATAATATTTTTCTTGAATTCGGCAGTGAAGTGTCCCAAAATCGTCATTAATAGCTCAGAAATCGGCACTGAAGTAGCCCATTATTGTACGATTTCTTCAATAAGTGGGCCTTGGCGAGATGTAAACATCAAACGTCAGACGCGGAGCCATCGCCCGTCAAAAGTGACCAAATATTCAAAACCAGGCCACAAAAGGCCCATTTAACTTTTATATATATATATTAATTAATATATATTTAATATTTTAGTAGGTTTGAATGCCAATCTATTTTTCATGGAGGCTGCACAACAGGCAGCAGTTTGGAGTTTCTGTTGGGAAGCGCCGTGCCTCGTCATATACTTGACCTAGGTAGAGCGATCGTCAAAGTCAAGCAACGCTGCGCGCAGTCGGTCCACGAACGAGAGATCCCTTATGATTATTTTTTGCTAATAAAACATGTTTTGCCTATATATTTAAAAAATATATATATAATATGTAGGTACCTACATAGCCACTGAAGTTATGACTCATGTGATTTATGTACTAAATTCCACATAAGTCGTAACAAGTTGAACTTCAGTGCCTTGGTACATAAATAACTATTTAGTAGTTTGTAGTTTCATTGAGTTCGTTGATGCTTACTCAATGATAGTATCATACATATTTATTTCCACACAGCAGCTATAAAAGAGACAAGATAAACGCCAAAAGACCTCTGTTAATTACATTTAAGTTCGTTCATTAGCCCCAGGGGTTGTTGAAACGGTTTTGGGAGCGCTACGCGTAAGTAGTTTAATGTTGTGTTTATGTTCCGTCGATAATACGGCTTTTCTCGTCCCCTTCCCCTTCCACCCCGAATTTCCACCCTTCATTCCCCCACGTCCGAATAAGTTCGTGCCAATTTTACTTTGCGAGGTTCGTTCGATGAATTTTTTTAGCGCTATATGAGTTAGTAGCTGATGCAGAATTTTACTGTAACGGCTTATAAACATTGCGGCCTACTGTTTTGTGAGCTGTAAGGATATATTTATATAAGATTTTCATTAGAAAAAATGAAGAAGTTTGTAGAAAGACATGGAAAATAGTTATTTACATTGCGTGATGCATAAGTGAGATTTTTTTTCATCCTTGACACTTTTTTCTGTCAATTATACATAATTGACACTTTTTTCTGTCAATTATGTATAATTGACACTTTTTTCTGTCAATTATGTATAATTGACACTTTATCTGTCAATTATACATAATTGGCAGTTTTATAATTGACAGAAAAAAAGTGTCAATTTTGTATAATTGACAGAAAAAAATGTCAATTATGTATAATTGACAGAATATTTTATAATACACACACAGAGCTTTGACTCCTTCGTGGGATTCTTTATTCAAGGGGGACTTATTTGGCCAATGAGGTTGTTTAAGGACAAGGCATCAGAGGCAACAAAATAAAAAAATGTTTAACAAAAAAATTAAAACCGACTTCAAAAATTTGCCCGTATGCACATTTCAACTAAAATTTTAGAAATTTTTTCTCTTTCTAAATTGAGTTATCTTTGGAGTCGGTGACAGTAAGTTATGATGTATGTAGGATATGATGTTATCATATCTAAATAGATTTAAATTCCTTGCCTTGACTGTCACCGACTCCAAAGATAACTCAATTTAGAAAGAGAAAAATATTTCAAAAATTTTAGTTGAAATGTGCGTATACGGACAAATTTTTGAAGTCGGTTTTAATTTTTTTGTTTAATTTTTTTTATTTCTTATCTTTTAGTGAATGCTTATTTTTTTAATCTACGACGGTGTCATTATGACACATTTAGCATTGCTATTTGGATATCATTATGGCGTTCATAATAACACTAAGTGTTAGGGACATCCAAATGAAATGTGTCATAATGACACCGTCGTAGGAATGGTATTTAAGAAAAATCAAAAATATGCGAATAAAATCTATTTGGACCATCGTAGAGTAAATTTTGAATGATACTAGTGTGATACGAACATTATAATGAAACTTGTGTACCTAACTAAACGTAACGTTACACACATTTCATTATAATGTTGTAACTGCAAATAAATTTATATTATTATTATTTTATTATTATTATCGACTTAGTCAAAAGGCATTCGCACTCCCTCTACCGGGAACATTCACTCAGATCCCGGGTATCTAGGATATTATTTTTATTATTATTATGGGGCCGTTCCTAAAGTAATCCCTTTGTAATAATAATAATAAAAAGAGAATCATCGAAATCGGTTCGATATGAAATTTCATCCCCTATTTGTCCACCCTTAGGGGTGGAATTTTTTCTTCAAATTTAAATGGGACCATCCTGTAGGCATACCCTTTCAAATAAAAAAGAATTGTCCAAATCGGTTTAGAAAAAAACATACAACCGAATTGACCTCCTTTTTGAAGTCGGTTAAAAAAAGCGTACGCATCAAGTAATGTATTAATATCTGAATGTAAAACGTAACGAAAACAAAATTGATCGCCCCACGTACGCCTCGCAAGTCCCTACGCGACGAACTTCATCCCCCCACCCCCCTTTCTGTATTTTTCGCCGCCGGGTATGATTAATTTGTATTTTGTTTTGCACAAAGACTGCGGAGACAGCTTAGTAAGACGTCCCCGGCGAAAGGGGGGGGGGGGTCGCCTTTCCCACCCCCGCGATTCGGCAAACCACCCCCGAAAATATATGAGGGCCTCATTACGAGCGAACCCGCGAGAATTTCGGGCAGTGGGAGTGCCATAAGTCTGGGATATAGTCTGGCGGAAATCACAGTACAAAAAATCCATAGAGAACTAATGTTCTATCTCCCCACAGTATAGAATAGAATGCCGCTATCCATATTTTGCACGTTCTCATTTTTTAGCCGACTTCAAAAAGGAGGAGGTTATCAGTTCGGTTGTATGTTTTTTTTTTATGTTTGTTACCTCAGAACTCCGTTATTTATAAACCGATTTGGACAATTCTTTTTTTATTTGAACGGGTGTACCCCCGGGCGTAGCCAGGATTTAGTTTTGGGGGGGGGGGTTAAGTTTGAGAAGTAAATAAAACAACAAAAATATACTTACATGAAATTTAATATCTATATATTCATCCGAAAAACTACGACATATTTATAAAGTTCTTAACTTTAAATGAAATGGATAAATTAATTTCGTTCCTCAATGAATGTTCATTAACCATTAAGTCTGTTTTCACTTGTAGTGTTTCGTAAATAGTTTTTCAGTCTCCTTAGGCTCGAGAAAGACCTTTCTGGGGTAGCAGTGGATACAGGAATGGTAGCCAAGATTTGTAGTAATGTGTAAATATTAGGGTAAAGGTTTTTATCGCACATATCTAGGCATTCCAAACTAGATTTCGGGGTAGGCAGTCTTCTTATCAGCATGCAAGGTAGCTGAAGCTTTGATAGCTAAATCCAAATTTGTTTCTTTATTAGAAACCCCTTGACCTTGACTACACCACTTTTTCCAGTAGTCTATACCTTTAGGTTTATCACCCTTCCTTTTTTCCCCTCCATTTTTCGACAGTAATAATGATTCACGTATCTATCCTTAACAAGGTCAGCGAATAACAGTGCACTAAAATTACTCACTTACACGGTACACTTAATTCTCTTCACTATTCGTTCACCACTTTTCACTTTTATTCGCTTCGAGTTCGCATGGAACAATACTGCCGTAAGCGCGGTCACGCGCCGCGGCGCCGCTTATATAGCAGCCCAGTAGCCGTCCAGAAACTTCCACGAACTTCCACAAAGTTCCGCTCATTTCGACCGAGGGGCGTGGCGAATAATCGAGAAACAACGCAAAGTGTCCCTACAATACAAAATAGTTCGGCTGCAACTGCGTCTGCCTCTCGTCAAAAGATGGCGCTAGGCGCTACAATCACTACATAATATATTCAAACGTAATAATAATTTAACTCTTCACTCCTCGTATTTTTTCGGTATAATATTAGGTAATATTTTGCTTATTTCGGGGGGGGGGGGGGGTTTGAACCCCCGAGTTTCATTATAATGTTCGTATCGAACTAGTATCATTCAAAATTTACTCTACGATGGTCCAAATAGATTTTATTCGCATATTTTTGATTTTTCTTAAATACCATTTCTACGACGGTGTCATTATGACACATTTCATTTGGATGTCCCTAACACTTAGTGTTATTATGAACGCCATAATGATATCCAAATGGCAATGCTAAATGTGTCATAATGACACCGTCGTAGATTAAAAAAATAATAATTCACTAAAAAATAAGAAATAAAAAAAATTTAACAAAAAAATTAAAACCGATTTCAAAAATTTGCCCGTATGCACATTCCACTAAAAATAAAAAAAAACGACTTTACAAATTTGCCCGTATGCACATTTAAACTAAAATTTTAGAAATATTTTTCTCTATCTAAATTGAGTTATCTTTGGAGTCGGTGAGAGTCAAGGCAAGGAATTTAAATCTATTTAGATATGAATACATCATATCCTACATAATTACATCATAACTTACTGTCACCGACTCCAAAGATAACTCAATTTAGAAAGAGAAAAATATTTCCAAAATTTTAGTTGAAATGTGCATACGGGCAAATTTTTGAAATCGGTTTTAATTTTTTTTGTTAATTTTTTTTTATTGTTTTTTTTCTAAGCAACAAAACAGCCTGTCAGTGGTTATTATGACGTGATTGTTTAGTTTACTGACTGGCCGGCCACTAGAAGTTGGCGCTGTTGGCTGTCAGTGACTACAGTGCTTTATATAAAGCCACTGTATCAGTGACTAGATGCGCCAGTAATTCAATTCAACAAGAAAATTCTTTACAGATGGCTCGACTCGTACATTTCGCGGAAGACCAACGCTATCCTGATGTTTTGATATATACCATTCGGCTTGGAAAATGAAATACTCTCGGGGAGTTGCCCCATTAATTAAATTTTCTCTGCTACGGAATGCCGAGCACGTTATTTATAGGTTTCGTGAGTTTTCTGGCGTTGGAACGATACAATATGAGTACACTATGCGTAGGAAGGAGCAGTAAAACGAAAGAGGGCACCCGTTGAATTTGTTTACATTTAGGTTTTAGGTTATATACTGTCAACTGTCTGTCAACTTTGTCATTGTAAGATGGTATATTTACATACCATACGCATATTCAAAATGGTTTATTGATGACATATTATTAGAGACCCTGTATAGTCTATTTTAGTTATGCACGTTATACTCTACGCATATAAGATGTTTAAGTGTTTAAAAAACAATTTTTATCCACTAAAATAAAATGAATGTGAGCTTGAATCTTTTAAGTTGGCTTTGTAGTATTTTCAGAAAACGACCTAGTATGATGCATAGAGATCTTATATTATAGGTAGAGTGTTGGAAAATTTTTAACGAATTTAAAATCACAAAATAGTAATAAATAGGCCCAGTGGACATGCGCATTTGCAATTTGAGGTAGTGTTTTGTGAAACTTCACACTCTTTGACAGCCATTTGACAGCGACAAACTAAGTATAACCTACCGTTGTTTGCATCATAGACGCTTTGTGGCATAATTTTTTACATTTTCAGCTAATTATTAATAGTTTCTTCGTATTTTAGTTGTTTGAGTGTATTATCTAATTAAGTGATCATCTCGAATATGTTCTGCTCATTTTACACCAGAGTGTTTAAATACGAAACGAGTCAAAACGCAGCTAATTGAAAATGCGGTACCAACTCTTCTATTAAAACCACCTAAACCATCATTTAAGTAAGTATATTAACATGATTGTGGTGTAAGAACCTATTAGTAGCATATTTGTTTTAGTGTTAAAGTTATAAAGGTAGATGAAAACAAGTCAAGTTCTAGCATCAGTGAAGCAAATTCTAGAAACTTGTTTTACAAGTATAAACGAACACGGGCGTAGCCAGGATTTAGTTTGGGGGGGGGTTTAGTTTGAGAAGTAAATAAAACAACAAAAATATACTTACATGAAATTTAATATCTATATATTCATCCGAAAAACTACGACATATTTATAAAGTTCTTAACTTTAAATGAAATGGATAAATTAATTTCGTTCCTCTGCGCTAAATCTAAAACCATTAAAGAAGAAATCTTCGGCTTTTTCTTTTAAGTATATCCACTACTTCATCTGCATGAATTTCTGTTCCATAGTGAATGTTCATTAACCATTAAGTCTGTTTTCACTTGTAGTGTTTCGTAAATAGTTTTTCAGTCTCCTTAGGCTCGAGAAAGACCTTTCTGGGGTAGCAGTGGATACAGGAATGGTAGCCAAGATTTGTAGTAATGGGTAAATATTAGGATAAAGGTCTTTATCGCACATATCTAGGCATTCCAAACTAGATTTCGGGGTAGGCAGTCTTCTTATCAGCATGCAAGGTAGCTGAAGCTTTGATAGCTAAATCCAAATTTGTTTCTTTATTAGAAACCCCTTGACCGTGACTACACCACTTTTTCCAGTAGTCCATACCTTTAGGTTTATCACCCTTCCTTTTCTTCCCCTACACTTAATTCTCTTCACTATTCGTTCACCACTTTTCACTTTTATTCGCTTCGAGTTCGCATGGAACAATACTGCCGTAAGCGCGGTCACGCGCCGCGGCGCCGCTTATATAGCAGCCCAGTAGCCGTCCAGAAACTTCCACGAACTTTCACAAAGTTCCGCTCATTTCGACCGAGGGGCGTGGCGAATACTCGAGAAACAACGCAAAGTGTCCCTACAATACAAAATAGTTCGGCTGCAACTGCGTCTGCCTCTCGTCAAAAGATGGCGCTAGGCGCTACTATTACTACATATATTCAAACGTAATAATAATTTAACTCTTCACTCCTCGTATTTTTCGGTATAATATTAGGTAATATTTTGCTTATTTCGGGGGGGGGGGGGGTTGAACCCCCGAAACCCCCCCTTGGCTACGCCCGTGTAAACGAATCTAGTTATAGTTATCGAAGTCTTGACCAGTCCACGTTGAGGTGAGCTTAATTTATTATCAATATACAAGTTTGAAGAGAGATAGTAATTCAGAAAAACAACCACTGTTTTGAATTGCGCGGTCTGAAGGTCTAATGCGCATGTTCCATAGGTCCATGCGCAAATCCACAATTTGCCATAAAGAGAGACTTGTTCAGCACTCTACCTATATATATGATCTCTATGGTATGATGCTTCACTTGTCAGATATGTGTGTACAATAATACTGAACAATTTATGGCCGCTCCATTCTAGTGTATAGGCAACCAAACATACTGCTGCTCCATAGGCAACCAAACATGCATCCAAATCAAACGGTCGAGGACACCGGCAATTCCTAACCGCCAGACGACGGAAAAACGCCGCGAACGCCTGCAGCGAGGGAGGCAGGCGGTGGGGGGATGGGCGCCCGCCCCCCGGTCATTAGCGGGTTATCTGGAGGCAGGAAAAACCGCACCACCCCCGTCCGACGGGGACACAATGGATGTCTGGAGGCGGCGGCGGTCAATGCGACGTTGCCATTTTTCCACGTCACGCGAGATAACGTCCAGATGACGGGAATGGGGGTATAGCGCCGGAGGGGGCTGGTTTTTTTCTTCTCTCGGGGTGTGACGGTGCACTCGGTGCAAGATTTGACGCGGAAATTCGGGAGGCGAACCAGGCCCGTAGCCAGGTTCAATATTTAGGGGGGGCAACAATATTTTTTGAGGGGGCGGGGCGACATTTGACCATAATTTCAAAATGCAAAAAAAGGGAAAGTAGCAATTTTTATGTTTATTTAAAAGAAACAAATTTATAACAAAAAAAATATACAGTGTGGTCATTTAAGTGTGCAACAATTAATAAAAAAAAGTCCCATAGGACTTTTTTTATTAATTGCACAACTAAAATACAGACATTACCGAAAGTTGATGCATGTTCAATAATCATATTAGCTACACTTAGAATTGTTGCAAGTTAAACAGCATACAGGGTAGGTAAAAAAATATAAAAATTGCACAAGAGTAAAGTATTCTTATTAAAAAAAATCAGCAAAAGGTTATTAAAAAAAGTCGTTTAGAATTAAAAGCTATGCTTAAATACCAAAAAATAGCCTCCTAAGAAAAAATTGTTTGTCAATTAATTTCCAGTTTCTTAATAAACCTTTAAAATAAAAATTTTGCTTCTGAAATGACAGTTTTTTAAAATACACATTATCATTATTAATGTTTTACCTTGTTCGGAAGAATTTTTGCGAAATGTTAAAGTTTTGTTTAATATCGTTGCAACAAACATGAAATTTGTGATTCCCTAAAAAAATAAAAATCTAAGTTAGTTTGTGATTCCCTAAAAAAATAAAAATCTAAGTTAATTTTACAAATATGCTTGAATTTGAACAATGTTATGTGAAATTGATATAGTTTTGATTGATTTATGAAACTGTTTAGGGTGAATATTAAAACAATTTATTTTTAGGAAATTATTAATGTTTTTCAAAAAATTTATATTTATTTTTCTTATGAGGCCATGTTTTGGTATTTAGGCATAACTTTTAATTCTAGACAACTTTTCTTAATAAGATTTTGCTGAATTTTCTGAAATAGGATACTTTACTCTTGTACAATTTTTATATTTTTTGACCTACCCTGTATGCTGTTTGACTTGCAATCATTCTAAGTGCGCCTAATATGATTATCGAACATGCACCAACTTTCTGGAGCATTTGTATTTTCGTTGTGCAATTAATAAAAAAAATCCCATATGTTGCACACTTAAATGACCACACTGTATATTTTTCTTCTTCATAACAAAAAAATCTAATGCGCGAATACTAAATGTATTCGTAGGTACCACCACAGAAAATATAGTTCCACAACAGAAAGCTCCTTAACAATACCTGTCAAATGGACTCCAACTACAGACTCCAAAAACAACCAGATTGCATTTCTTATGAAATGATATTTTCCCAAAATATAATCATTCGTATATGAGCCAACATTTAATAGTGGACCTCAATTTCAATGCATTTGGAAAATATTAAGCTTCAAAGTTGGAGTCCTTTTGACAGCTGTCATTAAGGAGCTCTCTGTTCTGAATATATTTTCTGTGGTATCACAAACTTAACTCTGCCTCAGAACCAGTTATAATATAAAAAATACAAAAAATAAACAAAGTATTAAGTAGGTATGTACCATATATCTACTTATTTAAAAAAAACCTACTGCCATACAAGATAATTCATGTAAGAACACCCTATATGTGAATTAAAATAATTTGTAATTTTCTATTGTTATTAAATTTTTGTACAAATAAATCAAAATTAATTTGACGGTTCTGTTTGCTTTCAAACGCTAAATATACCAAGTTTTTTCCAGAGGGGCATCGCCCCCTCTGCCCCCCCCCCCCCTAGCTACGGGCCCGAGGCGAACTATGACGATTTTCTACCCCCGGCGCAGGCATTTTTCTTCTGTCATAATAAAAACAGTCTACATTGTTACCAGCGCCCAGAGATATACTAATCTAGACTTTGGTGTTACTCATATAACATTCTAAAGTCTAGAAATACTAAAGTCTGCTCACTCCTTTGATCTCTCGGAAAAGCCGACAATTTTTTGCGACCGGTCGTAAATCAGCGTCACCTCGCACGCTTCGCATTTACGAGGGCGACTAAACGAAATCGCCGTCAAGCTAGTTATACGGGGGCAGGTTCATATTGACTTTCCATTATTTACCAAAGCCTACAAATATTGTACACCTATTTGTAGACTTTGGTACAACATTATTTGTGTAGGTAAGTGTACCGTTAGTTTTTGGTAGATATAGTTAAATTAAAATACAAGGTAGCTATTACCGAATCTACATAATTAGTAGGTATATCTGTAGACTTTGGTTGGAACATGAATAAAAATGCAATTTTTTATGTTTTACGTTCATTTTTAATAAAGCCTAACAAAACATAGAGCAGACAAAAGCATAAATAACAAATAAATATTTAACGACAAAGAGTTAAACTAAACATATCTACTTTTTCATCCTGTAGTAAATATTTTGATATTTAAATTGACATAAACAATACAGAACAAAATATTACGCATACGTACCTACACAAGCATGCGTCTTACCATAAGCTTCTGGCAATAATGGCCGAGGGGACAACAGTTTTTACTAAAAGTTTTCCGGACGAAGTGAATGACTGATCATCAAAATGTGCCTTGCAAATTCTTATAGGTTTATATGCCTTATATGTTTATAAGGCCGAGTGCCCGGACTTATTAGTATATCTTTGGACACTGATTCTACCCCCCTTAACTCTTTTGTTTTGAATTTTGGAAAAAATCTCTTTTGGAGATATAGACCAAACTTATGTTTTTTAGATGGAACACCCTGTAGTTTGCACAAAATTGTCCTTTGAATTATTGAATGTCGGACAAAATCAAAATTGCCATGGAAAATTCAAAACAACTATTACGAGAATCAGAGCTTGACTTTGACATTTTGTACATTGAAAAATAAAAAAGATAATACATTCACTTCGACTATGCATACATTTTTTAAATATCTGGGACTTCGAATTCGTATTAAGCTATTTTTTCCACCTGTGGTTAACATTTTTTACATCATGACTGAATTACCCCGTGTATATTGGTGCAGTGCAGATTGCAACTGCAAAAATAAGCCGCACTAGACCTTTACATATTTGTGTTTTATCTTATTACACTCTTGGTAAGTTTCTACAGTTCCAACATGATCCGACTGAAAAAAAAACACCCCTAATGCGTTCAGGAAGCTCCCGAGGGATCGCCGACATCGGGGTTGGCCTAGAAATGATTTACAGCCGAAACAAGTGACCGTCGGACCGCCGCACGCTGAGATTTCCACAGATAAATCATCACGGTGGCCAGGACCATTGCCTTCTAGATATTACGACTCGTTGTTTTTTAAGGCGTGTGCGATTTTGGAGGTGGAACACGACTTTTATGGTTCGCTGTTGGAAAAAATTATTGTTAGATCGAATTTAAGTAGTATATATATGTTTATTCGTTAGACTATCGTATTTTTGCAGTTTATATTGGGCGTTCCTTAGGGATTTGTTTCTTTAGATTCGACGATTCAGTAGCATTTTAGCTATTAGTTCTCAAAGAGAATATACTACATAGGACTGGTGCGGCTAATAGAGTTAAAAACTGAATTGCTTAATTGCTTTTTTTGCCGGAGATGCTTGTACAAATGGCCAATAATAGCCTGAAATTATTTCTCACAGAAGAAAAAGAAATTTAAAATTTTTCTTTATTTTTCATCCGTGTCACAAATCATTTTTACATCAATTTTTAATTAATAACTACGTCATAATATTTTCTTAGGTACCTAATTTTTAGGTATAAAAAAGGAACAATTAAGCCACTCACAAACATCTGAATTCTTAAAGAATAAATTAATTAAAACCAAACCCTTTTTATTATTATTACAAATTGACGCCCAACGTGGGTCCCGACAGTTTAAAACAACTATAATTTCTTTCCAGAAACTTCATATTTTCGCACGCCATTATTTTGTGTTTACAGTATAGCTGTAAATATAAATATTTGGTATATTCTGAGGTATGTTCTACACACTTTACAAACACGAACCGACTGTAGGGATTCCGTCCCGTCCATATCTAACTTTACAGCGGTCACAGTAAAATCATAAACCGATTACGTCCTGTGCACTGCGAGAATAAACACCAATAAAGCCTTGGGGGTCGTAGCGGACCCGAACTACCCCCTCGAGGCCCTTAACACCGCCTTTAACGCGACTTTGCTTGTTTTATATCGTCTTATATTCGAATCTAGTTCGTGTTGTGTGTAGTTGTTTCGACTGAATTCGGCCTTTGAGGATATGCCAGTTAAATCGGTTTCGAAAGTTATATTTTCGTTTGGGGGCAAAAAGTACATTATTTGTTAGTGTTAGGACAAGAATATTACAAGTATATTTATTTTCTTTATCATAATTACCAATTCTACATAAGATTTTTTTTCTGCAAGCTTATAGAACCTCATTTAGAGAAGTGTTCCGTTAGTAGATAGACAAGGTTATTGAATCTACTATCAGGACATCGGCATTTTTACAATTGAACCCGTGTGGCGTCCGAGTGACCCGTCTGGCCTGCACTTGCTGACTGATGCGGCCATTACCGAACATAAAAGTTGACAAATGCCGACTGTAGGATTAGCTGGGGCTTGTCGGATCCTCGCCACGGGTTAATTTAACAGAAAATGCCTCTGGACACTCTGACCGATGAAACGGAGGGGGGCCATTTGTGACATTTGTCCAAATGCTGAGAGCTTTCATATATTCCCGACGTTCGGACGGCTCTGAAAGAAAGAAAAATCGACATTTTAACCTAGAAATTGATCGTGTAAAGGGAGGAACCGCGGTACGTTTTGGCAACTTGGTTTGTCTAGGTTTTATGTCTATGATCCCCGCAAATGCGTTTCGGCTGAGAAATTTTGGTTAAGGTTATCTTACAATGACAAAGATGACAGTGATGTCATCAGTGACGACCACAGAAATATATAGAAACAATGGCGGCATGATAACAAATTGTAAACAAGTCCGTCTATTATTTTTTATATCTCTATGAAATTATTTTTTATACCTCTATGAAAAAGAAAAGAATAAAATAAACATTGAAATAATTCGACCCAAAGCAAACCAATAATTTTGTTTCGCACAAAACAACACCACACAAAAATCTATACACAAAAAAAATCCGTCAAATAAAGCGCAATCCTTATTTCCGTGCACGGCACTGGTTATACTGGCCTAAGTGGCCCACGTCGACACCTGCTCCGTGGATCTCCCAAACGCCGACCAATCAAATCGCTACGCTCGCTTTCTTATCGGCTGCCTCCTTGACTAGGTCGACGTCGACCGCATAAAAACCTTTGCATTTTATACGGGTGATTTCTGCTGATAAGTCTGGTCTGAAATAGATCGCGCCCTGTATATCATTGTGTTCCAATTGAGTTCATTTATATTTTACCAGGGTAGCTCGAGATCAGGCGCCTCGGCAATAAAATACGAGACAAAACACTTTTTTAACCATATTATACCGAACCTGGTATCAGTAGTAAAAAGAGATGAAGGAGACAGAGAAGATAGATATTGTAGTAAAAACAAGTGACTGCATGCTCGCCTAATATAATATCACCAATACTTGCATGGGTTACACTGTTCGACGGCTGGCCACTTGTGCAGCGAAATGCGGTGGATAGCCGTGCCATAATTTCACAGATCTTCGGATATACTTGCGTATATGGCTTTTTAGAGACCTTTTGACAATATTATATATACGTTGTGTTTGCATGACGACAACCTTAAAAACCTTAAAATTGAAATATTATGTTGCTTGTAGAATATGTATATTTTTGAAAACTGCGTGACGCTTATGTCCTATATTATTTTTGTGACGCCAATTAGAGTTTTTTATGCTGTTTCAAGTAACTTTAGAAATATTACACTTGTCAACTTACTTTCCTTATTGATAACAGGCCTTCTGAAGTACCATTTTTGTTAAATCACATCATTACATAAGCGTTATGAAGGTTTTTTTTTATTATGATGATTTTTTTAAGCTTAAGAAGGATGCTCCTGAACATTAACGATATCTGAATACCGTCAACCGGATGCAAGGACGAGCGTATAATTTTAACATCGAGGCGAGTGGATGAAATATGAAGTAATAATGACGCAAATTAAGAGTTAATACTTTATCGAATCGCCATCAGGCAGAGTATCATTGCCTCATGCGGGGTTTAAATTAAAACAACTCGACTGTGCTGGCGCTGATGATTAAATACTCATTTGTGGCTGTCATTTTAGCCACAGATTTAATCACATCGTATAATTTTGTACGGTCGGGTGATCCTGCGTAGGTCCCGGGTGCCTCGTTTTTTTTTTATGAAAGTGATACGTAATTAGGTTTTCGTAGCAGTCATAGAACTTATGGGCTATAACAGTTGAAAGTAGTTTAAACCACGATACACTTACCCATTGCGCATCCATATGCCTATCTCCGTCGCACCTTGTGACGTCAGTTGCGAATCAGAATTTAAATTGCTCCATGTGTTTTACACAGCAATAGATACTTTTTTTATGGGTTTTTGCTTATTTTAAACGTTTTCTTTTAAATAAGTGTTGTATGTAGATTATATTACTAGATAAATGAATGAATATTCTGTTGATAAAAAACACATTTAATTTGATTGTTTTCTTTGAGTTTTAGCTAATCGTATGCATGCAAATAAAATTGATGTATATTTTGTTAAATTAACAGGATTTTTCTTTTAAAAGACCGTATATTGGTAGACAATAAAAAAATATCATATAGGTATCTAAATAATACATTTATTCTAAGTAAGGTAATCCTGAACTAAGTTTTGGCTTCTATCGACACAAACTCTCCATCGAAAAAAGTATTTTACAGATGACTTGTTATAGGCAAAGATATTGATAAATAAAATCCAAAGCCTTACAAAAAATATAACTTTTTCCTTCCAGTGTTTATGTCGGTTTATGTAAATTAAAGCCTTATTTACCAATTAATGCACACAAACCTCGACCAAACACAACCTGCACAACTAATGCTTAGTTTATAGTTAAACAACAAACAAAACAACATAATAAATAGTGAGTAAAATAGGGATCAAATAATGATTTGCTTTAACCATAACAAGGCTAATTTTTTATTGCACATTCTATTTTATTTGCTGTATAAACCAGGCATAAACTCTGTCGAGTCCCCTATTTTTAATGCTCTGTTCTATAAATAATCTGTTTCCTTACCAGATTATTGTCCTTGGGAAATCTATAATACTTAATTTTTCCGTTCCCTTACTGTTTCTATTGTTATTTGGACATACGCTGACTGCACATCCCGGCATTTTTGGCCTATTTCAAAGCACTGTCGAGCTGGACTGACGATCAGTCAGTTGTTTACACTTTTTTCTTAACGCATTAAACTGATGTAAACTATAAAAAATCGTAAAACACAACCGAAGACACCATGCATTATTTACAATTCGTGATTCGCAACTGACGTAGATGCGCATAGTTGCCTTGTTTTCGTTAGTGACATACCGTGGGTAAGTGTATCGTGGTCTAAACGCAGTAGGCTCCTAGATATTTCAAAAAATGTATGCATTTTTTAAGTAAATTTATTACCTTTTTGATTTTTCAATGTCAATCAACAGTAATTAGTGGGTGTAGTACACTAAGCACAAAATGTGCAAATATAGGCGCGAATCGCGGAAATCACTACACGCCACGGTCCACACACCTGTACTCAAGATATCGGCAAGACTGAGTCGCCTAGTCGCCACAGTCGCTAGAGCGCTACAGTCGGTACTGTTCCTTCCTATCGCATGCTACCGCCACCACCCGACCATTGCTTTTGTTCTGGGAATAGTTATTCAACCGCAGTTAGTTCACATCAATGAAACTTTAACGTAGGACTAAAACGAATTGCGACTACTTTTTTAAGAATACCTTGAAATAATTTCCGATATAAGTGGAGACATCGTCAGGTATCCGGCGATGTTTCTGTTATTATAGAGGCCAGAAAAACGATTTGCTTTACTGTCGATTCCAACGTCCAACTGTTCCGTTCCTTTCCACTCTCTCCAATTTATTTAAAAGCAAAAAAAATCAAAACCTAATCTGGTCTCGGGACAATACATCACTAAATTAATTCTCGATCGTTCGACGGCAGCGCGTAGCGTTTCTCCCTCAATAATTCGATATTTATTCAATGCCATTTTTCATTCTCCTAATTCGAAAAAAAGGAAGGAAGGAAGTGCGTTGTTTACGGAGTTCTGCATCGTTTAATAAGCAAAATGGAGAAGGAGACGGTCTGAATTTCGAATCCAGTTAGATACTGTATTGGTCTTTGTGTATTACATTTCAGGAAATAAAGGAATATTTATGTAGTTTAATATTTCTTTAGTACAAAATATATTGATAGTTAATTTGCATTGAAAGACGCATAAGTGCACTTCTTTGGCCATAATAACCATTTTTCAATGATAATCAGTGATAAATATAAGAGTCAGAATGCAGCGATAATAAAGAGAAATAAATAAAAGTTGGTCTTTTGGTGGGACTTGAACTCGGGACCTACTAGTTGCGTGCTTACCCTGTGGTAAAAAAGTGCTTGTCAACTTTCGTCTATTGGGCTCTTATTTGACCCTGAGAGAACATTGATATTTCTGTATCATGTTATGGCAAAGTCTAGAAATACTCACTTCTTTGATCTCTCGGAAGAGCCGACAATTTTTTGCGACCGGTCGTAAATCAGGGTCCCCTCGCACGCTTCGCATTTACGAGGGTCGACTAAACGAAATCGCCGTCAAGCTAGTTATACGGGGGCAGGTTCATATTGACTTTTTATTATTTACCAAAGTCTACAAATATTAGTATACCTATTTGTAGACTTTGGTACAACATTATTTGTGTAGGTAAGTGTACCGTTAGTTTTTGGTAGGTACAGTTAAATTAAAATACATGGTAGCTATTACCAGAGTCTACATAATTAGTAGGTATATCTGTAGACTTTGGTTGGAACATGTATAAAAATTGAATTTTTGTATGTTTTACGTTCATTTTTAATAAAGCCTGACAAAAACATAAATAACAAATAAATATTTAACGACAAAGAGTTAAACTAATCATATCTACTTTTTCATCCTGTAGTAAATATTTTGATATTTAAATTGAAATAAACAATACAGAACAAAATATTACGCATACGTACTACCTACACAAGCATGCGTCTTACCATAAGCTTCTGGCAATAATTTTAATGGGACAGCCGAGAGGACAGCAGTTTTTACTAAACGTTTCCGGACGAAGTGAATGACTAATCATCAAAATGTGCCTTGCAAATTCTTATAGGTTTATATGCCTCTGCAGGTGGAATATTCGCAAATTTATGTTCTTCGATGAACCCTAAGGCATTCTTCCATTGCTGGCACCTTCAAATTTTCAATATTTTAATATTATATCTATATTATTCTTCAATTAATACCTAAGTATTCAAATGGCACATAAAAATGTCTTAATTTTTGTAGGTAGGTACCTCAAACTCAATCTTACCTTTCAGGGTCTTTAGGAAATGAAAAAAACGTAATATAGTCTTTTGAACTGGTTTTTCAGCCATCCGCACTGCAGTAAAAAGCGTTACTAGGCATCACTACAACACAGTCACGGTCGGTCGGTGATATTTTGCGGCAATATTTTGCGCGCACCCGGTAGAATGCGAACGAACCGCTCTCAGCTACACCGTGTACAGCTTATTTTCTTATATTATATATTATAAGATATCGATCGGCTCGATGTGGAGGGGAGCGGGAGAGGGCAAGAGGGAAACGTTTGTTTACACCAGGCCGAGTGCCCGGACTTATTAGTATATCTCTGGACGCTGCTAAAACGTTTGAAAGCTCGAAGGACGTTGTGCGCGTCACTGACCTGCCTCAGCTCAGTTTGATGCAAGCCGCTGCGGCATTAAAATGTAAAATCCAGCGGATTTGCTCGTAAATCAGTTTCACGTGGACAGCGATCGATCTGGAGGTGCTAACCGGCTATTTCCATGTAAATGACGCGGTTCCAATCGCGAGAAAATTAATGGGTTTGATGGCCATAAACTTTGGACATTAGCGACAGTTTTAAAGTGGGTGGCTTCGCTGCTCTAAGCGCAGTTTGACATTACATTGCGAATTAATGGAATTTTAAGCTACAAATAAAAAAAATTGTATATTAGACCATTTTAAGCTATTGCACAGTGTAGGTAATGTCAAGATGGCTTATTTTCCTACTATTATATGCCGTCTCTTCGTATCCCGCACTTCGGGACATTCCCAAACATTATCCTTCCTTGCCGGATGGTCCTGAGAAAGACGGATGGCACAATAAATCTTGTCCTTACGGTGTTTATCGACCTCCGCACATTGTGAGGCAAATTCGAAAAGTGTTAACTCCCACCCTGGCCCCTAGTCGTACATCATCCGCCAGATGGCATATTTTTGCATTCCTAATGTAATGTATTCAGAAATAAATACACTCGGTATACATGTCAGAAGTGGGACTGTTCAGTGGCACAGTATAGAGTGACGCTTCGTCAAATATATGACAGATAAATAAAATCTCACTGCAAAAGCTTCACCCTACCTAAAGGTACAGACCTCTTCCTCATAGATACGACTTCCACCGCCTACTTTGCATTGTCCGCCTTATCTCCAAGACATAACGTCTCCGTAACCCCATCAAGAGATAAACCGCAGTAAATTTGTCGCTAACTATCGCGAGAGGGCGTCGGTGAAATACGACGCCGACGCACACAACATAACAAGCAAGAAATTCTTAATTAATATCCACTATCTGCAGTCTCTATCTGTAGGCAAGAACTGGAGATTTATAGGTTAGGGTTTGACCGCTGTCCGGTGGGTGGGTGGGGGTGTTTCGACCCTCTGGATTCGTTGATTTGATTCGGGATTAAACGGTTTAGGACTAGTGGATTAAAGTGCGATACCGTTGTGATTTGTTGTGGGGGCGTAGGATGGGACACCTAGGGCTCTCTTCACCATACTGAATATCTATTTCTATTATTTACACGTGTAGTGTTCTACTCTACTTGTAATAAATAAAAAAAAATGTAAAATAGTGTGCAGGACACTTTGAAAAGTAGCTGAAGTCTTTCATTGTATAAAGTTGCGAGTCGCAATTTTACGCGATCCAGGTATGTGATTTATCTCCGTATTTCGTCTTTGAATGCTTCCAAAGATTTGGAGTCGCAAGTAAACTAGAAACTACTGAACGGTGCCTCGCGTTATGTTATGTTATTTACTTGTAATAAATAAAAAAATGGAAAATAGTTTGCAGGACACTTTGAAAGGTAGCTGAAGTCTTTCATTGTATAAAGTTGCGAGTCGCAATTTTACGCGATCCAGGTATGTGATTTATCTCCGTATTTCGTCTTTGAATGCTTCCAAAGATTTGGACTCGCAAGTAAACTAGAAACTACTGAACGGTGCCTCGCGTTATGTTATGTTATTTACTTGTAATAAATAAAAAAATGGAAAATAGTTTGCAGGACACTTTGAAAGGTAGCTGAAGTCTTTCATTGTATAAAGTTGCGAGTCGCAATTTTACGCGACCCAGGTATGTTATTTATCTCCGTATATCGTCTTCGAATGCTTCCAAAGATTTAGGCTCGCAAGTAAACTAGAAAATACTTTTCCGGCCGCTCCGTTTTAATAGCTTGGCGAACCTTCAACAGCTCCCATCCCCCTAGAAGAGGGCGCCGGTCCTCCAGATAAGGCAAACCTACTTTAAACTCATTAGCCCACCCCCTCGGAGCGCCGGCAATAATTACAAACAAAAGCGCCGAGTCACCGACACGCGCAAGCCATTAATTCTAACCGATATAGTTATAATAAACCATTGTCGCCGGAGGCATTGTTGCGGTGTCTCCAAGGATACTATACTGGGGGATAATTAATGTGTCCGAGGTTTTTTCGAGGGGCGAAGCTGTCAAAATATGTTTTTTCGGGAAGGTTAGAGACGTTTTTTTACTATGCGGAAGGGTTAGAAACCCTTCCCATAACCAGCGTCCAGAGATATACTAATAAGTCCGGGCACTCGGCCTTGTGTAAACAAACGTTTCCCTCTTGCCCTCTCCCGCTCCCCTCCTCATCGAGCCGATCGATATCTTATAATATAAGAAAATAAGCTGTACACAGTGTAGCTGAGAGCGGTTCGTTCGCATTCTACCGGGTGCGCGCAAAATATTACCGCAAAATATCACCGACCGACCATGACTGTGTGGTAGTGATGCCTAGTAACGCTTTTTACTGCAGTGTGGATGGCTGAAAAACCAGTTCAAAAGACTATATTACCTTTTTTTCATTTCCTAAAGACCCTGAAAGGTAAGATTGAGTTTGAGGTACCTACCTACAAAAATTAAGATATTTTTATGTGCCATTTGAATACTTAGGTATTAATTGAAGAATAATGTAGATATAATATTAAAATATTGAAAATTTGAAGGTGCCAGCAATATAAGAATGCCTTAGGGTTCATCGGAGAACATAAATTGGCGAATGTTCCTCCTGAAGAGGCATATAAACCTATAAGAATTTGCAAGGCACATTTTGAAGATTAGTCATTCACTTCGTCCGGAAAACGTTTAGTAAAAGCTGCTGTCCCCTCGGCTGTCCCATTAAGGTTATTGTCAGAAGCTTATGGTAAGACGCATGCTTGTGTAGGTACGAATGCGTAATATTTTGTTCTGTATTGTACTAACGGTACACTTACCTACACAAATAATGTTGTAAAAGTCCACAAATAGTTATACTAATATTTGTAGACTTTGGTAAATAATGGAAAGTCAATATGAACCTGCCCCCGTATAACTAGCTTGACGGCGATTTCGTTTAGTCGCCCTCGTAAATGCGAAGCGTGCGAGGTGACGCTGATTTACGACCGGTCGCAGAAAATCGTCGGCTTTTCCGAGAGATCAAAGGAATGAGCCGACTTTAGTATTTCTAGACTTTGGTTTTAGTACGGAAGAAGCCTCCCTTCAAGTAAAATATTTTGGCAAAATGGTCCTTATACCGACGCGAAAGTATGCTGCAAATTTCGCTCACGGCCCCCAAACCGCCTGGGAGATACAAGCGTAACAAACGGGTGTGCCACAAGGTACCGTTCGCGACCCGCTTTGTACGCGATCATTTATAAACGATTGGAAACATATATTCGGACTTAAATCTCACCTTTGGCGGCGCGTAAGGGAAGGCAGTTAGCGATTTTTGCCGTTTACCTCAGTTTTATAAATAAAATATCCATAAAATTTGCATCAAGAGCGGTAGACGAGTTGGACAGGTGATGCTTTCGAATGGACTGGCCTGCATATTATTTATTTCTTCATTTTCGAAGCACCACGCGTATATATTGCTCAATTAAAAATAATTATATATGGGATGTTGGTTGTCGTTTTTCAGAAAGAGGAGCTTAAGACTGTAGAAACTTTGCGCTTAGTAAGAGAACACTGTAGGATGACATTTACAACTGACTATAGCTCATTCAAGGATTATTTCAACGATTATGCATAAAAGATAATAATTAAATGACATTATGGTGGGGGAAAACGACTTTCCCCAAAGGAAAATAAATAATTTTCCTCGCCTTGCCAAAATTTTCACGCACGAGAAAGTCGTAGAAACATAATGATAGGGGAGAAACAGAGGGTGGATCTTGCTTCGCTCTAACATGTCGCATTTGTTAATTTTTAGGTGAGGTTAACATTTTTGGCATTAATTTGTTGACAAGTACATACACCATGATACAAATGAACTGCGCTGTCCATATTATAGGTTATAAATCTGGCTGCTGCTACTGCTATGATAATGTTAATTTCATCCACGTTAAAGCGACTGATAAACAGTGCTTATAAGACATATAGCAGTTTCAGCGTCGCAGAGGCTATTCTTTCGTCATAGTTAATGTTGCGTCTCCCCCCCCCCCAGTCTTCTTACGTCTACTCCGTTGGACTTGTTAGCTTATAAATAACAAAGGGGGCAAGCGATTTGTAACCAGATTTTGCCAGTGTCTGGTGAGGACGTGGAAAAAGTGGAAAATGGACACTGGTGACATGCAGACTATTAATGATTTTTTAGGTTAACTTTTCCTTTAGTGCATCATAATATAATGCAAATAAAGTCTTTAATAATTATTGCTGATTGTGGAATAATAACAACAATAATGACAAAAATCATTAGATGGCAAAAGGCATTAGATGGCAAAAGGCATTAGATGACGTTGGTATTTGGTATAGTCGTACATTTACCGGCTGACCGTCAGTCCAGCTCGACAGTGCTTTGAAATAGGCCAAAAATGCCGGGATGTGCAGTCAGCGTTTGTCCAAATAATAACAGAAACAGTAAGTGAACGGAAATTAAGTACTATATTTCCCAAGGACAATAATCTTGCCAAAACGATTGCTGCATGCCGCAGACAAGACAGTATCAATTTAAAAAATGGTAAGGAAATAGATGATTTATAGAACAGAGCATTAAAAATAGGGGACTCAACAGAGTTTATGCCTGGTTTATACAGCAAATAAAATAGAATGTGCAATAAAAAATTAGCCTTGTTATGGTTAAAGGGAATAATTATTTGATCCCTATTTTACTCACTATTTATTATGTTGTTTTGTTTGTTGTTTAACTATAAACTAAGCATTAGTTGTGCAGGTTGTGCTTGTGTCGAGGCTTGTGTGCATTAATTGGTAAATAAAGCTTTAATTGACATAAACTGACATAAACACTGGAAAGAAAAAGTTATATTTTTGGTAAGGCTTTGAATTTGATACTTTGCCTATAATACCCATATGATATTTTTTTATTGTCTACCAATATACGGTCTTTTAAAAGAAAAATCCTGTTAATTTAAGAAAATATACATCAATTTTATTTGCATGCATACGATTAGCTAAAACGCAAAGAAAACAAATTATTTGTAAAATTATAATTATCAAATTAAATGTGTTTTTTTATCAACAGAATATTCATTCATTTATCTAGTAATATATCCTACATATTTTTAACAACATTTATTTAAAAGAAAACGTTTAAAATAAGCAAAAACCCACAAAAAAGTATCTATTGCCATAGGAGCAATTTAAATTCTGATTCGCAACTGACGTCCCAAAGTGCGACAGAGATAGGCATAATATGGATGCGCAATGACATACCGTGTGTAAGTGTATCGTGCCTTGGACTTGTTAGCTTATAAATAACAAAGGGGGCAAGCGATTTGTAACCAGATTTTGCCAGTGTCTGGTGAGGACGTGGAAAAAGTGGAAAATGGACACTGGTGACATGCAGACTATTAATGATTTTTTTGGGCAACTTTTCCTTTAGTGCATCATAATATAATGTAAATAAAGTCGTTAATAATTATTGCCACATACCTATATACTTGTTAGAATAATAACAACAATAATGACAAAAGGCATTAGATGACAAAAAGCGTTGGTATACGCATACATCTTATCGGCTACTGCTAGTTAGATTAACTAAGTCATGAATCGTTGCTGGGTTGTACTGGGTTTGTGTTAACAATAAACTGTTATGCCCAGCAAAAATTGAGAATTACTGGAACTTTAAAAAATAAAGAAAGAGAAATAAACCACGACATGTTTTAACTGAGAATATGCAGGAAGCAGTATTATCATACTTCGTGGAAAATCCGAGACATTCTATTAAAGATGCATCGAGATATTTGCAAATATCATGGAGCTCAGTCCAGAGAGTGTTGAAAAATGAATAAGTTTAGACCATATTGTTACCGCCCAGTTCAAAAAATTTATTCCATACATAAATATGCCTTTTATTAAGACTAAAATGAAATAAAATATAACTGATGGAAAATGTACACAGCAGTAAACTGTCAAATCTCCGTTTATAATATTCTCGTACAACCGTGTACGGGTGGGCCAAATTGGACACTTTTAAAGGGAAACTCCTATTTTTGATGGAGATAGACGAAAACTAATATCGGTGTCTGAGGCTCATTTTTTATGATAAACTTAATGGCGAAAACCGCAAATCGATATCTGCCACCGTTCTTGAGTTACAGGGCGTTTTTCGAAAATGTGCGTTTTCGAAAAGTGGCCGTAACTTTTTTCGGCTTGAAAATTTTGTGTTTCTGTAAAAACATTCTTAAAGCACTTTTTTACGTAGAATCCAATGCTGCTAGTAAAATTTTTTTTCAAGTCAATGGTTTAAGAGTTACGGATACAAATTTTTATTTTTTAAATGGAACATCCTGTATATTTTTGCATTTTTTAATAGAGCAAAAAATTACCATTCCAAAAATATATAACATTTAATGATTTAATTAAGTAGTTAGGTTAGGTTAGCTTACTAATAGCTTTTATGATTTCATGTGTATAATTGGAAGCACGCCCTTTCAACAAGTAGGCTTTGGACGGTGAGACAATGAAACAACCGTGGTAAAAAGTTTACTGTTACCTACCTGTCAAATTTTCAGTTAGGCTGTTTAGGTAGGGTAAAGATTTTTCTATTTTTGTGTAATTTATAAACTTTATAACATACCTACATGAAATTTGAAAGTTATGAAAAATGGGATATGAGAGTCTGTTTAATACAATCCGGGGAAAAATCAGATGCAACAAGCAATTTATATTACGAGCGGTATCCAGAGAGAAGACATCCTTTCAAGCACATTTTTGCTAGATTGCGACACAATTTGATTAATAATAGTGTTAGAGTAATAGTTAATAGATTTGATTAATAGTAGGCCGAAAAGGTAGGTACGAGTTAAACAGAGATAGGCATTTTCCCCGGATTGTATAAAACATATCCCATTTTTCATAACTTTCAAATTTCATTGTAGGTATGTTATAAATATTGTAAATTACACAAAAATAGAAAAATCTTTACCCTGTCTAAACAGCCTAACTGAAAATTTTACAGGTAGGTAACAGTAAACATTTTTCCACGATTGTTTCATTGTCACACCGTCCAAAGCCTACTTGTTGAAAGGGCGTGCTTCCCATATTATACACATAAAGTCATAAAAGCTATTAGTAATTGATAACTACTTAAGTAAATCATTAAGTGTTATATATTTTTGGAATGGTAATTTTTTGCTCTATTAAAAAATGCAAAAATATACAGGGTGTTCCATTTAAAAAATAAAAATTTGTATCCGTAACTCTTAAACCATTGACTAGAAAAAAAATGTAATAGCAGCATTGGATTTTACGTAAAAAAGTGCTTTAAGAATGTTTTTACAGAAACACAAAATTTTCAACCCGAAAAAAGTTACGGTCACTTTTCGAAAACGCACATTTTCGAAAAACACCCTGTAACTCAAGAACGGTGACATATATCGATTTGCGGATTTCGCCATTAAGTTTATCATAAAAAATGAGCATCAGACACCGATATCAGTTTTCGTCTATCTCCGTCAAAAATAGGAGTTTCCCTACAAAACTGGAGATCATAGACATATACAATTTCAAACCGTTATTGTTAATCACCTTTAAAAATGGACAAGTACCTATTCCAACCAATTCAAAAATATACTTCGACGGCCCCAACCGCCCAATTACAAATTGAAATAAGCCCGAATTCGCTGTATTAATTAACTAAATTTATAGAAATCCGATGCGGCCGGGCTGGCATTTATAAATATAAAGTAAGGATACTGCCAAATTCTCAAATGGGTCTTTTTTGATGGGACCCGCCGGCCAAAGACAAAGGCATTCCGCGCGGAATAACGAATCATCGGGACTCGAGACTCGTCAAAACCGGTGGCTAGATTCTTCTGTTTTTGCCGTCTGACGGTTTGGACCTAATCCACGGCAGATATTCGCGATATTTTGATTGCCTGGGCTACGTCTAGCGTCCTGAATTTGGCGGAGGGCCTCGTCAAATAAAATGCACAATTGAAAAAATATATCTGTCGGTATAGGGTTGTTCGCAGTTATAGTAGTATAGTGTAATCTGAATAGTGATAATCTACAAGTGATAAAAATACGCATCTACAGTGTGGCGATCTATTTTCGAAAACTTTTTTTTAATATGGTACTCCAAAAGCTCTACATCCTGGTACATGCTATTTTAAAATCCGCCCTTTCCCTAGCCTACTACGATAACAAATAAGACCCCAAAAATGAAGAAAGTATATTAGGCATTTTTTTACGAAAAAAACAAATATCTCTATCGATTTAATCACATCTGGATACTCCGAATCCCAAGTTTCAATATCGTAACTTATACCGAGTGTTCACAATTTAGGTACAAAAATGAAAAAATCGACTTTTTGAGAGTGCCCTGTGTAAACGATACTGAGTCCCTTCCAAGTGTTAGGTTGCCAATGGATTGGGAGTCACCTACTCTATCAATTTGCACAATATCATCCGCTTCTCTAATACATACTGTTCATAATAAATACGGAAATATCGAAAAAATTATTTGTATTATTTTGCTGCTACGTGTGCCACGAATTTTTAAAAACTAAGTCTATTTTTTTATTCTTGCTTCTAAAACTTAATAATGTACCGACATTTTGTTATTTTCCTTACTTTTCTGTACTAGTCTGTAAAAAAGTAAAAATTATATAATTAGGTATTTTTAAAATTTTTATTTGAATTGAAATGATTTAAAGTAACACAATGCATATTTCCTGCAAATTAGAAGCAAGAATAAAAATATAGACTTAGTTTTTAAAATTTCGTGGCACACGTAGTAACAAAATAATCGTACCGATTTTTTTGATATTTCCATATTTATTATGAACACTCTGTATTAGATAAGCGGATGATATTGTGCAAATTGTTAGACTAGGTGACTCCCAATCCATTGGCAACCTAACATTTGGAAGGGACTCAGTATCGTTTACACAGGGCACTCTCAAAAAGTCGCTTTTTTCATTTTTTGCACCTAAATTGTGAACACTCGGTATAAGTTACGACATTGAAACTTGGGATTCGGGGTATCCAGATGTGCTTAAATCGATAGAGATATTTGTTTTTTTCGTAAAAAAATGCCTAATATACTTTCTTCATTTTTGGGGACTTATTTGTTATCGTAGTAGGCTAGGGAAAGGGCGAATTTTAAAATAGAATGTACCAGGATGTAGACCTTTTGGAGTACCATATTTTAAAAAAAAAGTTTTCGAAAAAAGGAAGCCCCGTTAAAAAATAATGAATTGTGTAGTGTGAAACACACTGTATATTGATCATATTCCGCTTGCCTCTCCAACACTAAATGACAATATTCTCTCTTTCTATATTTATCATTTTCATACAGTTTTTGAACTGGGCGATAACAATGTGGTCTAAACTTATGCCCTTTCTACACTCTCTGGACTGAGCTCCATGATATTTGTAAATAACTCGATGTCGTTTTTTTTTTTTTTCACGAATATTATAACAATAATATACCATTTACACAGCACAATGTGGTAACACAACAATTAACACCTGATACAAACTGTCACAGCCAAACTCAGATTCTCGTAATAGTTGGTTTTATGCAATTTTCATATTTACATTTTGTTTTTCCAAAATTAAAAACAAAAAAGTAAGAAGTACAACATTATATAAATAACCCTGTGCGTGTCTGAATATTTCTTCACTCCTGTATAAATCGTAAATCCAAGGCATGCCTAGTTTTCCAACATTATGTAATATTGAAGGCCCCCCTGGTTATGAATTCCGCGTGTGTATATTATGAAAGAACGAACTTTTTCGGACTTCGCCTCTATGCCAGCGGCTCTCAAACTAAAAACAACCTTCCCCTCTCTTCTAAACAATAAAAACGTTATTCCCGCACCCATTTTACGTCCGGTACAACCTTCGAGCGAGCTTTTAAAGGGACAATTTCGATTTAGATCTTGCTCGGTCGTTTTGTAAACTTCGTCGATGTATGAGTCCGACATTTTTGGGACCCCAGTTCAATATTCCCCGGTCCCGAGTGACCACTGGTAACAGCTGGCAGGCCGGGGCAAGAGCGGAATATATCGCCTATCAAAAACTATTCCTAGTCCATTTACACGCAGGCAGTAGGCGAGTTGTGATATTGGAGTTTTACTTCCACGAATTTCTACATATTATATTTTCGTCAAATTTTATTTTTTTACGAACACCCTGTATGCGCTAGACTGGCTATACTGCGTACAATAATACATTAGTCAAAGCTAAATCGATCTGCAAAAAAAGATCACCAATCTGTGCCCGGATAGTTTTGTACAAAAGGCTTTGAGCTATGGCCAATTCGATGGCACCGTCCATTTTATTCTTATTTATTATTTTAGCAGATATTTTTTCTGTTGCACAGGCATCAGGCTAATAAATAATGTTTTAAAATTTATTTTGAAATGTTTTCAACCAATATTTTAGACTTTTGGCGAAGGCGTCGGTATTTACTTTACTCTGTAAAACTTGAATACCTCCACCTCCACCTTTTTTGAAATATCGTGATGCCAGCTGATTAGTTTCACCACCGATCAAAGAGTATCTTTATAACCTAAAGTATTCCCAAAGGATAGATGATATGTCTTGTGTTCTTTGGAGAAAAACATGCAGTTTAGTCAAACCCAGATATTCCTTAAACCTAAAAAATATGATCTGTCGTTTAGAACGGTCATTTCAGACCATTTAGCGTTTGAAAAGGGGTGAAATCGGACGGCCCCAGGGGCTGAACAACCCCAACGCAGACGTCGTCGATATATCAAATATTCATACCCCTAAGTGGCCTTTGTCCACCCTTCGGCAAGGGTTACTTTCCAGATAGCGCCCTTTTTCTTATCTTAGTAAGTGAGCAAAAGGGGTATGTAATGTAGTCACTGGCGTACGTCAACTCTCTTACGTAGGGTCGCATGATTTTCAAATATATCTCGTCTTAATTTGAGCTGCTAATACCTCTGAGTCCGGAAAATTAATTTTGAATCAATTCCGAAATTTGGAATATTACGTCAAAAAGCGCATTTCAAATTATGGTATTGTTCCAGGACAATAATTATATTCAACTCTAGTTGTAGTTCTGATAATACCAGAAAATTAATAATAAAGAAACCTAACGAAGTTGAACAAAATAAATTTGAAAATGAATATTTCTTTTGTTATTAAATCCGGCAACGCTGCGATTATTTCTTTTGACATCATCAACCTAACCTTTATATTTTGTTTGTAACTCAACTGAATTGACTTTAATCACCATTTTACTAAATCATAAAGTCATAAAATACAGGAGAACCAGTAATGAAAACAATACTGCTGTTAATAAATATTTAAAGCAAATTGTGACTATTTGTTTTAAGAATATAAACTATTCATACTAAACGCAAGTGAAACATAAACACAAGTAGTTGCATGGCTAGAGCGTGATACGCACGTGATTGGCTTGCTATTGGCTAGCCGGCAATAAAGTTTGACCCGGCGGGCGAGTGCAGCGGGTCGGTGTTTCTTACAGAGGTGTATTGAGTTGCAAGTGGACCTTTATTTTTTCCGATATAATTCTTTCGCTGTTTGTTAATTGCTGGAGCTACGATTTGTGTTAATAGCAGAAATTTGCAGGTAAGTGAATGACTAGGTGTGCCATAAAAGTTTGTTTTTAAAGTTCTTAATACTGGGGCACATTATTTTAATATTTTATATTATAAAATTCATAGAAATCGTCCTTAATGCGGCCCTGCCTCGTATTAGCCCTCAGAATTGTTCACGTGCTTCCATCGGGTAAATGGTTACGCGCCACTTGCATTTAGTTTGAATAGAGTGTAATTTAAAAATTGTGATACAAATTGGCGAAAAGACTTTAAGCAAATACTGGACTTATGATGTGAATACAACATTTTCTTAAGATAAGAAGTGTTATAACGCCTCCCGTTTGTAGAATCAAGACTGAATACTC
This sequence comes from Pseudeuparius sepicola, assembly GCA_963920635.1. NCBI lineage: Eukaryota > Metazoa > Arthropoda > Insecta > Coleoptera > Anthribidae > Pseudeuparius > Pseudeuparius sepicola. Next base: position 30,805,844 of record OY987307.1, read on the forward strand.
CAAAAATGCAGATGAATGGTAGATATTTCTTATTTCTTCATCCACAAAAAAAAAGATTGAAATGTGGCAACATACCTCTCTAGCGCCAGCCTTGACGGTTGACTTTGAATCCCAAGCGTCGAGTTATTTCTCGGGTATTGGTTCATTCGCCCCGCGTTTTAAACTTCGAGAAAAAAATGTCTTTCGCATTTTCCATTTTATTAGACGTCCCCCATTGTGTTGTTAACATTTTTTACATCACGACTGAAGCACTTTGTATAATAATGTGAATGATTCTCCCCTTTCCAACGTACGCCTATGCCAACCAGGACCTCCCCGCAGAGTCCAGGCAAGAATGATTCGATTTGGAGACATTTGGCCGGGACATCCGTACAAATTGGATTTGCGATAGTAGTGTAGGACCACGGGCCAGCCGGTTGTAACAAATAGTTTCCCTACAAGATTTATACATGCACTGTAGACCTCGCCGGGTCCCAAATTGTTTAGATTAATATTTCGACGCGTGCAGTTAGGATATATGGGCTCAACTTTCCACAGACCTCATAACCAAGCATATTAGAGGGAGCAAAAGTATCAAAATGCACACGTTTGTTGTCAACCAACAAAACATTACACATACGCGTATATAGGTAGAGTGCTGTCAAGTCCCCTTTTATGGCAAATTGTGGATTTGCGCATGGGCCTACGGAACATGCGCATTAGACCTTCAGACCGCGCAATTCAAAACAGTGGTTGTTTTTCTGAATTACTAATCTCCCTACAAACTTGTATATTGATAATAAATTAAGCTCACCTCAACGTGGACTGGTCAAGACTTCGATAACTACAACTAGGTTCGTTTATACTTGTAAAACTAGTTTCGTCCAAACTACTAGAATTTGCTTCACTGATGCTAGAACTTGACTTGTTTTCATCTACCTTTATAACTTTATAACACTAAAACAAATAAGCTACTAATAGTTTCTTACACCACAATTACGTTAATATACTTACTTATAATGATGGTTTAGGTGGTTTTAATAGAAGAGTTGGTACCGCATTTTCAATTAGCTGCGTTTTGACTCGTTTCGTTTTTAAACACTCTGGTGTAAAATGAGCAGAACATATTGGAGATGATCATTTAATTAGATAAAACACTCAAACAACTAAAACGCGAAGATACTATTAATAATTAGCTGAAAATCGAAAAAATTATGCCACAAAGCGTCTATGATGCAAACAACGGTAGGTTATACTTAGTTTGTCGCTGTCAAATGGCTGTCAAAGAGTGTGAAGTTTCACAAAACACTACCTCAAATTGCAAATGCGCATGTCCACTGAGCCTATTTATTACTATTTTTTACTATTTTATGATTTTAAATCCGTTAAAGATTTTCAGAGCATCCTATATGTATAAAAAACATCGTCCAGCACTCTACCTATATACAGGGTGATTCAGTTTTAATCTGGAACACTTCAACAGGTGATAGAAAACAAAAAAATAACAGCACTTTCTTAAACTTTCTTTCTTAAACTATATCATTTTAAGGCCTTATAAAAAAGTTACAGTGTGTTAAAGTTGCAAGAAATATGTGGAATTTATTGAATATTTTACAAACTAGTTGAGATATTTAAGTCATATTTGGTACACGTTATAACGGCATGGGTTAGCATAAAACCTGTTAATATCAAACACCTTGAACAACCAGTGGCGTAGAAGTGGGTAATTAGTATAATTTTTTTTTAGAAAAAAAAAAGAACCACCTTGTATAGCAATAAAGTGTATTCAATTTCTTATGTAAATTTTAATTGTAAACAAAAACGTTCTCGCATTTTTTCATATGTGTCATGGTTTCATAGCAAATTTGATTTTTTCGTATTATTTCGGGGTACCTACTTCTGAAAAATTAACTTAAAACTTTTCTCCATAAGTAACACTCAAAGTAGAAAAAATATGTTTTTTACTTTAAATACAGTAACTTTTCCCAATAAACTTACCCATTCAAGGTTTTACTTTTCAAGATACAGAGCGTAACATTAATTGTATCTTCCTTAAATGTTTTAGACCCTGTATCTTTAAAAGTATAGCCTTAAATAGGTGAATTTATTGGAAAAAGTTACTTTATTTCAGGTAGCAAACACATTATTTCTACTTTAAGTGTTACTTATGGAGCAAATTTTTTAGATAATTGTACCCCGAAATATTACGAAAAAATCAAATTTGCTATGAAACCATGACACATATGAAAACATGCTAAGAGAACGTTTTTGTTTACAATAAAAATTTATATAAGAATTTGAATACATTTTATTGGTATTCAAGGTGGTTCTATTTTTTTTCTAAAATAAATTATACTAATTACCCATTTCTACGCCACTGGTTGTTCAAGATGTTTGATATTAACAGGTTTTATGCTAACCCATGCCGTTATAACGTGTACCAAATATGACTTAAATATCTCAACTAGTTTGTAAAATATTCAATAAATTCCACATATTTCTTGCAACTTTAACACCCTGTAACTTTTTTATAAGGCCTTAAAATGATATAGTTTATAGAAGAAAGTGCGGTTATTTTTTGGTTTTCTATCACCTGTTGAAGTGTTGCAGAATAAAACTGAATCACCCTGTATATGATCTCTATGGTAGGTACAACGTGTAATATCAATTTGTCAACACATCACACACTTTTTGCGTCCCATTGTATACAAAATCAGTCCCTGTATCCTAAATAGTTATAAAATAACAAAAAAAAAACATCTGAAAACACGAAAATATACAAGTAAACAATCAGAAAAAATGACAGACTGTGGTAAACAACACAAAACAATAAAGAGAGATCGAAAAAGATGTTGCCTCTGTTTACTTTTTGTTCTTACTCGCTCTATGCTTGGTTATTTCTCTGAGGACTTCATACACGAACCCGTACATGCTTGGGACCTCCCAAGGTCGAACCCCACGTCCAAATATCCCCCCAGTCTCATCAAGAACGCCATCCGCAGATATAATAATAAACCGAATCACTAATTACCGTCGAGACAAAAAGCAAATCGACGGCATGAGTCTGCCCGGTCATTACGCGTTCTGATGAGATCGTTAGCGATATACCTACAGCACACCTCTACTACCGTACACCAGCTCGCACGGTAGCCAGAGGTTTTTCTCGTTTTGTTTCGTTTTGCGGTTTTTGCGACGGCTTAATTGACCGAAATGAAGTTGTGCTAGGAGAGAGCGTCCCGTAATTTGATTTGAGCCTTTGGCTTTTTTTTTGAACGCAGGTGACCCGCGATAGACGGTGGTTCGGGCAGGTAGGAGCATAGACATATAAAAAAACAATAGACGGAGCAATAATTTCTTCACAAATTGTGAAATATTTCAACGCCTACAATATTATTATGACATTTGAAATGTTTATCTAATATAAAGTAAACAAACACTATTGTTTCTGTAGAATTTTTGTTTATTTACAATATGCCAAAGGCGAGGTTGCCATGATTGCTATAGCGATGTAAACAATACTAGTGCCACAACCTTCTTAAGCTTACAAGCCCTGCGTGAAAACATGTGGCAACGCCGCAACGGGACGGTTCAACGGGTCCGTGCAGTATAGAGCAGTCTGTACTTTGGCTTAGTTTATCTTTTCTAATAAATGATCAACCCCCTTTTTTAATTATAATTAGATACATTTGTGAACTTTGTTTCAATAATTGGGTACCTAAGTAAGTAGGTACGTTTGTTTAACATACAATAAAAGCAGTAACAAGTAACAAAATATACACAGAAGTAGGTATAAGTATTTATAATAAGTACGATTCCTGGTGTGGATAGGTACATTTTCGACAAATAATATGGTTAATTTGGGCAAATAGAGGGGACTACAATTTGTTGTAAGTCGAATTTTTGTGAGACTTTTTCGCAAAGTGCGCCATCAGGCAAATGATGACTACCTATCTTTCCTTATGGTTAAATTTTCATAAAAATACAAACAACAAGCGAACAGAGAACAGCATGTTGTGAAGGAGAGTAATCTCTTCGGATTGAAATGGCAGTTAGGGTCAATTTCATAATACATTCAACTACATTATCTTTTGACTTTAACATTAGGTAAAGAAACTTTTGCAACAATACTAAACAATGGTTGGATTGTTAGAAAGCTCCTTTAATTTTAATGGGTACTTTAGTTTGTCTATGCAATTAGCCCTTAATCATTTTATTCTTAAATTTTCGTCCTTCGGAAAGCCCATAACGAATACTAGTTGACCGCTTGTCGTCAAGCAAAGAAAAAATAGCTACTTCAAGTTATTATTACGATTTGACTTACAGCCAGGTATATAACTAAGTTCTAGCTTCCCTCGACGGTTCTAAGCATCTTGAGGCTTGAAATGGGAAAGGAACGATTCTTCACTTTGAATTTTTAGAGAAATGTTCCATTTTTTCACAAACAGAACAAATTTATAAAAGAGCTGTCGCCCGCACTTCGGGCTATCTGTTTCCACCCAGAGACACACTGCCTCATGGGCGTAGCCAGGATTTAGTTTTGGGAGGGGGGTTTAGTTTGAGAAGTAAATAAAACAACAAAAATATACTTACATGAAATTTAATATCTATATATTCATCCGAAAAACTACGACATATTTATAAAGTTCTTAACTTTAAATGAAATGGATAAATTAATTTCGTTCCTCTGCGCTAAATCTAAAACCATTAAAGAAGAAATCTTCGGCTTTTTCTTTTAAGTATATCCATTACTTCATCTGCATGAATTTCTGTTCCATAGTAAATGTTCATTAACCATTAAGTCTGTTTTCACTTGTAGTGTTTCGTAAATAGTTTTTCAGTCTCCTTAGGCTCGAGAAAGACCTTTCTGGGGTAGCAGTGGATACAGGAATGGTAGCCAAGATTTGTAGTAATGTGTAAATATTAGGATAAAGGTTTTTATCGCACATATCTAGGCATTCCAAACTAGATTTCGGGGTAGGCAGTCTTCTTATCAGCATGCAAGGTAGCTGAAGCTTTGATAGCTAAATCCAAATTTGTTTCTTTATTAGAAACCCCTTGACCTTGACTACACCACTTTTTCCAGTAGTCCATACCTTTAGGTTTATCACCCTTCCTGTTCTTCCCCTCCATTTTTCGACAGTAATAATGATTCACGTATCTATCCTTAACAAGGTCATCGAATAACAGTGCACTAAAATTACTCACTTACACGGTACACTTAATTCTCTTCACTATTCGTTCACCACTTTTCACTTTTATTCGCTTCGAGTTCGCATGGAACAATACTGCCGTAAGCGCGGTCACGCGCCGCTTATATAGCAGCCCAGTAGCCGTCCAGAAACTTCCACGAACTTCCACAAAGTTCCGCTCATTTCGACCGAGGGGCGTGGCGAATAATCGAGAAACAACGCAAAGTGTCCCTACAATACAAAATAGTTCGGCTGCAACTGCGTCTGCCTCTCGTCAAAAGATGGCGCTAGGCGCTACTATTACTACATATATTCAAACGTAATAATAATTTAACTCTTCACTCCTCGTATTTTTTCGGTATAATATTAGGTAATATTTTGCTTATTTCGGGGGGGGGGGGTTTGAACCCCCGAAACCCCCCCCTTGGCTACGCCCGTGCACTGCCTCGTCGTAGCAATCTGGCGACGATAGCACTACCCGCACTACACAAATTAATTCTGGTAAATTTCTTGTAAAAATCAACTGACAGGGAGTGACAGGCCACGCCGCGCAGACCCGCAAGCCATGTTGCCGGCTTTCTCAACTTCAGGGCTTTCCTATAGTCGACTGTGCTAGTGCTAGTTACATAGTTTTTCGACTTTGTTTTATTTTTGCATAGTTTGCAAATCAAGTAATCTAATACCAAATGATGTAACATTTCACGTGTAAGTACATAGATTTGGGATTTCGGGTTTAGAAATTCATATTGTTCGGTCAAGATTTGAAGAGCGGAAGCTTTTACATGTGCATCCCCATCCATCTAAACCGTAAAGCTAAACGCTCGGGGGCCGTAGCACCGTTTTGAGTTGTCCACCCTACCGTCAAGCACGTCATAAAAAATCCCCCTAAGCCGGCCGGCCGGCTCATACATGAGCGAGGATTACAAGGTCCGAAGAATCCTTTTCGTGTTTTGACATGCGTCGCAACCGCGGTTGACTAAGGACCAGTATGACAACTCGAGTCGACTACGATCCGACGTCATTGGTGCACCATTCGCTGGTTTTACGCAGTTTCTTCTTTTCTTTGTTTGTGAACATTTCGCTTTCGTTAAAAGCGTTTCTCCTTTATTTCCACAGACAAAAAAGGAAAGGCGTTAAAACGAAAAAAGCTTTCAGTTTGGGACTTGCGTAAATTCGTTCGTAAATAGCACGATGTTCCATGCTCGTCCGCCTCGCGCCGTGGTCACGGTGTAATCTGGTTAGCCCTTCAGTGTGTTTGTTTAAGGATCAAGCGGTCAGTGATACCGGGAGACAGGATGCTAACGAGAACGCTTGGGGTGCGTTCGGAAAAAGGGTTAATTAACCCATATTTGCTTTTGGCTTGGTGTTTGAGGGATTGTTTTCCCAAGCCGACGCGCCTAGAAAGATGTTTCTATTGACGCAGACGAATTTTAGGTTGGCTATAACCGCCTTAATATTCCTATATGTTTGTGCGGAATCCTACCAGATCGATCCCGAGTCCGTCTCTGGCTATCCCGTTCATTTTTCATCCGGCGCTGGCGGCGTCGGAAAAAACGCCTGCCGTCTCCGTCTCGGCCCCTTTTTTGCTACTGCGGAGAGGGGGGGCGAGTTTTTCCTTCCCCCCCCTTTCCCCCATACTTCCCCATCGTTGGGAAATGAGAAACTGGAACAGTTTTGTTGACTAAACAAGATAGTTTCATCATCTGATGCTGTTGGTTCAGGTTAGGGACGCGTAGGTCACCATGGAGATCATATATATATAGGTAGAGTGCTGGACGATGTTTTTTATACATAGGATGCGCGGAAAATCTTTGACGAATTTAAAATCATAAAATAGTAAAAAATAGTAATAAATAGGCCCAGTGGACATGCGCATTTGCAATTTGAAGTAGTGTTTTGTGAAACTTGACACTATTTGACAGCGACAAACTAAGTATAACCTACCGATGTTCGTATCATAGACGCTTTGTGGCATATTTTTTCGATTTTCAGCTAATTATTAATAGTTTCTTCGCGTTTTAGTTTTTTGAGTGTTTTATCTAATTACCTAAGTGATCATCTCGAATATGTTCTGCTCATTTTACACCAGAGTGTTTGAAAACGAAACGAGTCAAAACGCAGCTAATTGAAAATGCGGTATTAAAACCACCTAAACCATCATTTAAGTAAGTATATTAACATGATTGTGGTGTAAGAAACTATTAGTAGCTTATTTGTTTTAGTGTTAAAGTTATAAAGGTAGATGAAAACAAGTCAAGTTCTAGCATCAGTGAAGCAAATTCTAGTAGTTTGGGCCAAACTAGTTTTACAAGTATAAACGAACCTAGTTGTAGTTATCGAAGTCTTGACCAGTCCATGTTGAGGTGAGCTTAATTTATTATCAATATACAAGTTTGTAGGGAGATTAGTAATTCAGAAAAACAACCACAGTTTTGAATTGCGCGGTCTGAAGGTCTAATGCGCATGTTCCATAGGCCCATGCGGAAATCCATAATTTGCCATAAAAAGGGACTTGTTAAGCACTCTAACTCACTGCAACAACCACAAGTGGGAAAAATATTTCTGAATCACCCTGTAGAGATATGACGCAATAAAGGATCTTATATTTCCTTTTTATAAATTCTACGCAAGGGCTATAAATTACTAATTACTTATATCCAAGTATTACATTTTAACAATATACAAAGCATATCACGGTTTCATTCAAAGCTCTGTATCTATTCAGGACCGTAGACATGATGTTCGCGTTTTTGCTTTCATTAGTGTGGCTTGGCATGCCCTGTTTTAGCGAGGACCCCGGAAAGCCACAGTAAAATATAACACAGGCACACGCTGCTCTATAACAACCGCTAAAAATATGCGAAGCGAAGTTTCGACGCAACATCCACAAAAGGAAGGTTAATGTCGAGTTCTTCTTCTTCTTGTTCGAACTTGTTTTGGGTTTAACCTCTTTCCGTAAGAGCAAACAGAGCGAATACCTGCGTGTTGTTTTACACATGACCGGACTTAAGTTAGTATAGGATGTGCGTCAACTACTTGGAAAAATTTAATTACACAGAACAGGGCTTAATTTTCTCTTGGAAAAGATCCGAGGAGATCAGCGGGGCCTCCCCTAACACCGAAAGAAAATGAGAAAAACCATTAGCAACTCATTCGGCAGATGCAATTAGGTAGCCTTGTTTAGGGGGGTTGGGGGGGGGGGGGGGTAACCACCCCCTTCATCTTGGTCCGAAGTAATACTAAGAACATTTTAACGTTGCCTTTTTTAGAACAGAAAAACGTTTTTTTTTTTCTACGACCTGCACTGTGAAATATTGCACATTACACACAGTTCTGGCATTTAGAATTGGTATATTTTTATCACGATACACTTACCCACAGTTTGTCATTGCGCATCCATATGCCTATCTGTGTCACACCTTGTGACGTCAGTTGCGAATCAGAATTTAAATTGCTCCATATGTTTTACACAGCAATAGATACTTTTGTATGGGTTATTGCTTATTTTAAACGTTTTCTTTTAAATAAACGTTGTTAAAAAGATGTAGATTATATTACTAGATAAATGAATGAATATTCTGTTGATAAAAAATACATTTAATTTGATCATTATAATTTTACAAATAATTTGTTTTGTTTGCGTTTTAGCTAATGGTATGCATGAAAATAAAATTGATTAACAGGATTTTTCTTTTAAAAGACTCTATATTGGTAGACAATAAAAAAAATATCATATGGGTATCTAAATAATACATTTATTGTAAGTAAGGTAATCCTGAACTAAGTTTTGGCTTCCATCGACACAAACTCTCCATCGAAAAAAAGGATTTTACAGATGACTTGTTATAGGCAAAGATATTGATAAATAAAATTCAAAGCGTTACCAAAAATATAACTTTTTCCTTTCAGTGTTTATGTCGGTTTATGTCAATTAAAGCCTTATATACCAATTAATGCACACGAGCCTCGACACAAGCACAACCTGCACAACTAATGCTTAAAACAACATAATAAATAGTGAGTAAAATAGGGATCAAATAATGATTCCCTTTAACTATAACAAGGATAATTTTTTATTGCACATTATATTTTATTTGCTGTATAAACCAGGCATAAACTTTGTTGAGTCCCCTATTTTTAATGCTCTGTTCTATAAATAATCTGTTTCCTTACCAGATTATTGTTCTTGGGAAATCTATACTATAATACTTAGTTTCCGTTCCCTTACTGTTTCTATTATTATTTGGACATACGCTGACTGCACATCCCGGCATTTTTGGCCTATTTCAAAGCGCTGTCGAGCTGGACTGACGATCAGTCACTTGTCTACACTTTTTTCTTGACACATTAAACTGTAAACTATAAAAAATCGTAAAACACAACCGCAGCCGCTGCATTATTTAGAATTCGTGATTCGCAACTGACGTAGATGTGCATAGTTGCCTTGTTTTCGCATTCGTTAGTGACATACCGTGGGTAAGTGTATCGTGATTATTATTATTATTATTATTTATTGTTGTTTCTGACACCCCCACAATGAATATACTAACCGCGCCCCCGCACTCTCTGCACAGCCTAATTCGCCCCACTAAGACGCAAATTAATCACCGAAAACAGTCGAAAATCGCCAAGATCATGCTGCGGCGATTACGGCGAACAATGGCAACGCCGCCGCCGCGGCCAGCCGTGATTAACGACTGACCATAATTGGCCGGGGTGACCCAAGGATCTAGAGGGCTGGAAAGCGTCCTTCGGTTATTAAGTCGTATATTTCACGCGACGGTTTTTGCCTTTTAAAGGGGTTTTTTCGCCCCGGAGAAATGAAAGCGCCCCGGAATGTGATGGATAATTTTTTGGGGGAATGCTCCGCATATGGTGACGGCGGAAAAGGGTTATAAAAATATTTTTTGCGCGGCAGGAGCTAAAAAATGCCGCTTAGCCCCTTGGGAGTCGACCTAGCAGGGCACAAATAAAGATATGAAAAATAGGACCAGAGCATATAAAACAACCAGCAGTACCACTCCCCATGGCGGGAAAATTCTGCGCACCTGTTCGCGCAGCCGTCATTTGGGAATAGATTCTGTCAAATGGATGCAGTGTCGGGGCTATTAGGCAGTTCTTTTTTGGCTGTATGAGAGATATTAGTGTCGTGGAGTGTGCTTTTTTGTAAATTGTGCTAGTATCTTTAAATAAAGAATCCCAGGAAGGAGTCAAAACTGCTTGTGCTTACCACACACTATACAGGGTGTAACTAAACTGATGGTCAAAAATGAAACCACGTATTCTTGGAGTCAAAATAAGGGCACTTCTTCATATATTTTTTTCTCCTACGGGCCATAGTTTTTTTTATACAGAGCGTAGAAGTTTGGAGAAAAATACACATATTTCTTAGTATTTCTAGAAGTATACGAGATATTTTCTTCAAACTTGGCGTGTCACATGAGCAGATGAGCCGTCAAACTTAAGGTTGACATGAAGCTTCTGAGGCCCCCAATTGCGGAGATACAGGGTGTTAGTAAAATTAATTAGTTCAGAAAAATATGAATACCCTGTATAATCGCATTTTTTTAATTTGTTTTGATTGGTGAATAGAATGGTTAACAAAAAGTATCTCTTAGTATTTTTTCATATTCGCAGCCGTTTCTTAATTATTTTTAAAGAGAACGGCAAGGCTGCAATGAACAATAGTCACTTTAAGAATAAATCTAGCAATCTGTGGATGCCAATTAAACTTTATTTAACAAAATACAAAAGCAAACACAATAATAAAAGAAACGTATTGCTATTAGAAAATTAAATTATTAAATGTTCGAAATGACCGCCATCTCTTTCAATACACGCAACTATGCGTTTCCGCATGTTTATTATTGCCATTCGCAAGTCCATAGCAAAAGTGCATATCAGTCAATTCTTCAAATGAAAATATAATTTTTCAAAATATTGATACTAAGGTGCAAAGTTGGCAGCCAAATTATTCAAATAATGCCAAGTTTAATTGACATCCACAGATTGTTAGAAATGACTTTTTTATTGGAGCATTGCCGTTCTTTGAAAATAATTAAAAAACGGCTGAGAATATGAAAAAATACTAAGAGATACTTTTTGTTAACCATTGAATTTACCAATCAAAACAAATTTAAAAAAAAGCGATTATACAGGGTATTCATATTTTTCTAAACTAATTAATTTTAATAACACCCTATATCTCCGCTACTTGGGGCCTCAGAAGCTTCATATCAACCTTAAATTTGACAGCTCATCCGCTCATGTGACACGCCAAGTTTGAGGAAAATATCTCGTATACTTCTAGAGATACTAAGAAATATGTGTATTTTTCTCTAAATTTCTACGCTCTGTATAAAAAAAACTATGGCCCGTAGGAGAAAAAAATATATGAAGAAGTGCCCTTACTTTGACTCCAAGAATACGTGGTTTCATTTTTGACCATCAGTTTAGTTACACCCTGTAGGTATATACTTTACTAATACTACTCTGTATTTCTGAATTGATTTTCACGACTACACCTCTGACTTCTATTCCCCCAACATGGCTCAAGGTCATTGAATTTGCGGATGATTTCTGAAGAGCAAGCTATACTGCTGGTTGTTTTATATGCTCTGATGGGACTATAAAAAGACGTCACTGGTTTTAACTGAAGAATCCCACCAACGCCCTTTTCAAATAGTAAACTTTTTACTTCATCAATCCCGACTTTATAAATATTTCATCGGCCGGATACCCCGAAACTTCCCGATACACTTCTAATCAATTTAAACGCTTTCGGGAAGTCAATTATCTCCTTGATTAATCGCATTACTAATTCCGTGCGCGACGGTACGATCGGACCGGTTCGGGTGAGATCGGCCCGCGATTTTACCGTTCGGGTATGTTCGGGTCGGTCGGTCTGGTCGCGGTAGGCGGGGGTGAGCTTGGCGCGTTCGATTGGAACGTTCCGGACGAAAACGCCTACTTGGATTGATTTAATTTCCGGGGGTTTTAGTTTTGAAGATTTGGGGGGGGGGAGAATATAATTTTCCTGAAACTGGGTAATTTTAAACGTTCTGGAGAAATATGACGTTGCAAAACGGCAACGTGGCGACCAGTCGGTCATCTCCAATCTCCACTTTATATTTTATCATAAATAAAGCACTGATGCGTGAAGAAGCTTCAACACAAGGCCGAAATCAATTTTTACTCGCTTTCCTGTTTTATATTATCGTCCTTTGGTATGGTCTGAAACGAAATCTAGCATAGAAACGTACTGCCATCATATACTTAAAAAAAATTCCACCAAGGTAGTAGCACACTACAATAGAATCCCAGTTTGAAGTCACGTTACTCCTACATTTTGCATTCCATCTCCCAATCATTCTGATTTGCGCAATAAAAACATTCCACCAGTAATGGAGTTAAGTTATTTTACCGGGTATTGATTCTACTGTGGTAGTAGCAACTTGGGAGCACCCATAGAGATCATATATATATAGTAGAGTGCTAGACGATGTTTTTTATACATAGGACGCGCGGAAAATCTTTGACGAATTTAAAATCATAAAATAGTAATACATAGGCCCAGTGGACATGCGCATTTGCAATTTGAGGTAGTGTTTTGTGAAACTTGACACTCTTTGACAGCCATTTGACAGCGACAAACTAAGTATAACCTAACGTTTTGACGCTTTGTGGCATAATTTTTTCGATTTTCAGCTAATTATTAGTAGTTTCTTTGCGTCTTAGTTGTTTGAGTGTTTTATCTAATTCATCTCGAATATGTTCTGCTCATTTTACACCAGAGTGTTTAAAAACGAAACGAGTCAAAACGCAGCTAATTAAAAATGCGGTACCAACTCTTCTATTAAAACTACCTAAACCATCAGTTAAGTAAGTATATTATCATGGTATAAGAAACTATTAGTAGCTTATTTGTTTTAGTGTTAACGTTATAAAGGTAGATGAAAACAAGTCAAGTTCTAGCATCAGTGAAGCAAATTCTAGTAGTTTGGACGAAACTAGTTTTACAAGTATAAACGAATCTAGTTGTAGTTATCGAAGTCTTGACCAGTCCACGTTGAGGCGAGCTTAATTTATTATCAATATACAAGTTTGTAGGGAGATAGTAATTCAGGAAAACAACCACTGTTTTGAATTGCGCGGTCTGAAGGTCTAATGCGCATGTTCCATAGGCCCATGTGCAGATCCAGAGAATGTCAAGTTGTGCGAACTTCGTAATTACCTGAGCCGCCATTTTCTAAGTTAAGCTTAGGTACAGGCGATAGTTCATATTTCTTTAGTATATTATGAGGGTCCCTTATAAAATAAACATAAATAAAATGAACTTTTAGATAAACGCATAAAAATTAACGTTAGAATCGAGTTGAAGTGTAAAATGTTATGTCAACGTTCACATCTGACGTTAAACAGTTTCAAACTTTCAAACCACTGCAAGAACAATACAAATAATAATAATAATATATAATAAGCGTTATGCGTAAGTATATGTAAAAACACGTTGAACGTAACAAGTTAAAAGTTGACGAACTGCTTAGGAAAATGTTACCATATAGCAGCGTATCTACTTGGGCATACCTAATATGTTATGTTAATAATTAATGTTAATTAATTGCCTTGTCCATTTATAATACCTTTCAACTTCTTAAATCGGAAGTCCTTTCTGTGCTTTGTGCTTTTCTTACCTGTACCTAGTGTTATGAATGGAAATTTTCTTTATTTTTACAGTTCTTCACCGCACAACATGCCATAACTAATAAACTATACTATCACTTAATATCACTAATCACTAATAATTATAATAAACTATACTATCGCTTAACAAAAAAAAGGTCTCAATTCTTTAAAACATTACACAAAAATGCCATAACCAGTCGTAAACAAGGAGAACGAGAAGAATCTTTTGACGTTAGTACTCGAAAATGGCAGACACGGGCAAAATTAGACTGCGCACTCGTCTATAAACGCCTTCTAATCTCCACATCTCTGGTACCTACCGAATCTCAGAGAAATAACCAAGGATAGAGGGAGCAACAGCCTCAAAATACATACGTTTGTAGTCAACCAACATCGTATGCAAATTTACCGAAGTAAACAAACATTAGGCCCGTGTGTACAACGTTTACCTGAGATAGGTTATGTCCTGAGAAATATCAATGTAGCCACATACCACACACTTTCTGCGTCCCATTGTATACAAAATCAGTCACTATATCCTAAATACTAATAAATAGCCTTTAAATTAACAGAAAAACAATTAAAAACGGGAGAAATGCATACGTAAACAATCGGAAAACTTGACATGCTGGGCATACACAAAACAAATATCGCTGAGTTAACGGACGCGGCGCCGGCGCCCGCGGCAGCAAAAGCAGCGTTGCCATGTCGGGCGGTTTGAGGTATCTGTGACGATTTTATTAAAGTGATAATTAGAAACTATAATTACACTGCAATTTAGTTTTAGTTTAAAATTGTTACAAACTAGAAATTAATAACTACATTTGGTAATTTAGCGTTATGGGAGGTGTGCCTTCATTGAATCCCATTATTAAACCCTTCTATTTTGAAATGAAATGCTGTAAACAATGGAGTACGCGGCATCACTCAAAAAGATGTTGGCTTTGTTTACTTTTTGTTCTTACTCCCTCTATCCTTGGTTATTTCTCTGAGTACCGAATACATTGCATTTTCCGTTTCCGTTCTTGTTTCCCGACCTTACCCGACCTTATCCGAAGCGGTTTGCGGCCCAATAATGAGGTACGTGCGTACAGGAGAACAAAAAACCAGAAAAAAGCAGAAGAAAGGTCTCGCTTGGTTGGGCCGACGTTGGCACTTCGCCATCTTCGAAAAAAGTTCTCCCGAGGCCGGTTTTGACGTATTTCGTTGACTAAAGGGCGCTGCATCGATTGCCGCAACGGAGAATTCCGTAACTGTAACCGTTTTCGAGTAATCGCTTTTGAAGCGGACTCAAGTCCGTTTTTTTTTTTCGACCTAAAGGTAATGTTTCAATTTGCCCGCACAAATTAACTGTATCTAGTAACGTTCCCGAAGCCACAAGACTCGAGGGTTAGACAGCAGTCACTTCTAACTTTGCTTTATGATCAAACGGTAATTTCCGTTGCAATCTCTTACCGTCCAGCGCCATCTGTCTTCCAATATTTTCACCACCACTCTCTCGCCGCCCGCTTTCAGGGCAACTCGTCTTCTTCCAACGCAGTTCGCTGTATTCGACGCGTTCTTGATCTGGCCGACGCGCTAGTTGTTCTATTGACGCATAGATGGCGCCGGACGACAATCGATCGACCCTCGTCGAAGCTTGTTTCGTTATTTGGACGTTAGATGGCGATATTGTCACTACAGAAGGGAGATATTGTAGTAGAAATGTTGGTGGGTATTTTATAGAGGCGTGGAGTGGATAGTATAAGTGAAATCGATATTATTATGCGTTTATTTGACCGAAATTAGCTGTAGATCACGTGGAACGTAGATGTACGAGGGAGGTTATGGTCAGTAGCGTGCCAATTCATTTTTATTTCTTTTTTAATAAACCACAAAACACCTGAAACATATCCAAAATGAAAATTGTTATTTTTTTTTCATCTCAAAAATTAACTATTGAGTGTAGACACTCGAATTCAGAAAAAAGTAGTTATGTAATTCTTCTTCACTTTAATAATGCTTCTTCCTATTTTTGAAAAATGACGATAAAGTATGCAAGTAGGTAGAATGCTTTGATTTGACAACTAAAATGTCCCTCATTTCATTGTTTTTACCATGACGTCACTCTCACCGTCACCCATTACAAAAAGGGTTACACCCCCATACTATAGTCAACCATTCTTTTGTTCGACCACCTGGCAAGGCACCCATGATTTCGAAACTACCATGACACGCTACGCATGACGTCACCACCGGCTACCATAAAAACCTATACGGTTCAGCCCGCCGAGCAACGGGCGTTTCCTATTGGTCGCAGGCCGGACCAATGGGAACGTCTGGACACGCCCATCGACCCGGGCTTGAAAGCTGCTAGTCGACGACCTGGAGGAGTAATTATGGGGTGAATATCTTCGGAACGGTTGGAGATATAGGGTTGGGGGTAGGAAATTTGGGGAGAGGGCAAAAAGGACACTACGTGGGGGAAATTTGGGGGTTCTAAGTGGGGTAGAACGGGAGATATTGGGGGTAGAAGGGAGTTTCTTTGTTTGAGGGACGAAAATGGACATGGGTCGATAGATTTTGGGTTGTGATGTAGATGGTTTTGGTGGCAAAGTTACTTTTGAAGAAAATTATCACTTATAAAGAAATAGAATGGCAATTTTTCGTAAAAAAATTCTATTTGTTTTATAAGTAGGTACCTAGTTGTCAAAATTCTGTCATTTTATATTATATCACCTCGTCTATAGGTAAAACGATGTAGGTACCACGCATCCACTCTTCTCTTTAGAGACTCGAAAGTGTTAATTTCAGTATTATAACTTTTTAATTATTAAAATTTTATTATTTTCTATTCGATTTTCGAAATATGCTCACTATTTTGAACAAAATTTGTTCTATTCATAAAAAACATAGGATTTGCCGTTTCCGAGATATAGCATTTTATAAAATATGTAACCTAACCTACTTTTCAAAATATTTAGGTTATTTTTTGTATTTGGTCCTCTCCCTTGCCAAACACAGAACAACACATCCCTACGCTAAGCCCCAAACCTAATATAAACGTTCCCCGGTTTAAAATTCCATTAGACAGAGACAGAAAACCGCGCCCCCAATGTCAGAGAGAGACGGAAGACTCTGCGAACATCGACAACGCCGCAGATTGTCGCTACACGCAGGCAGTCGGCGACTGTCGGGCATGGTTTATGTAATTAAAGTGAAATAGAGAAGGACTCGTGATTGTCGAGAGATTTCGGACGGTTACGGTGTGTTAGAGAGAGATAGAGCGATGCTGGGTGTTTCGTAGATTAGATGTAGCGGAGCCACTGTCCTAAACTGTTTAATATTTATGGGGAATGTAGAATTAGAATTTTGTGCTGCGTACAGCATAGGTACAGGGGACGGAGACCTCACGTAGAATAGAAATGTAAGACTTATTTATACCTTTTAGTGTTTTCCTTTTAAACTTTTATCGTCGCATAGAGAAAACTGGATATTGTACCTAAATGAATTGAAGGTTTTTGGGCATCGAGTGGTGGTAGGCTCTGTAGATACCTATATCTAAATATTTATATAATAACAAAATACATACCTACATTATATGTATGTAAATCTTGTTTTTCCGCCGCTACACTAATTGTTTACATCATTGACACCCCCAAACAAAGAAAATTGTTATTTCTGTTCGAGCCCCACCTACCAGCATCGAACGCCAACCAATCCAGGGTTGATTTGGCTTGTTAGTGTCGGCTCGGCGTGCGATCGATACAGAATTTCACCCCTGCGCTTCCACGCGTTCTTTGATGCGAGCTCCGTGATGGATAGCCTCATATTGTGCCGGATAAATCTTACTCGCGTTCGAGGATGTTCTAGATTTATGGTTCCAATAGAATCGTCTCTACGCGCCGATTCCGACGCTTTTTTTTATTTTGTCCCTAGCGCCGACCGTTTGGGAGATATCGCGAGTTGAAAATTACGGCGCGCTATCTAAAATTTCAAACGTTCATAACTTCACTATATTTTGAGACATCGAAACTAACCAAGGGTTTTCTTGTAGGTTTTTTAGTAGAGTTTCAAACGAGGTATCGATCAGGTCTGAGTCGTTTCTAGTTTTAGAGATATTCGATTTTTCGAAATCAGCGGCGCCAATTTTACGGCGTGCTTCCGAAAATTTTAATCGCTTATAATTTTGTAATTTTGACGATTCAAAGATCATTTTGTAGCTATTTTAATGTATTTTCATTCGCCATGTACTTTTTATTTTTTTCAGAAGAACTACACTGAAGATCGCAGAACAATACTAATGCAGCTCCGTGGGATCTACCACAGAAACAAGATATGTGTTGGGATTTCTCTCAGTAGATTTGGCTTGACATACGCTGATTCCGGACCAATCTTAGAATATATTTTAAGAATACGGCGCGCGATCGAAAATTTTAAATGGCTATAACTACGCTATTTTTTGAGATATCGAGGACAATAAGGCATTTCCTTGTATTTCCACATTTGGGTAATTTTTAGTTTTGAAGATATTTAAATATTTCGAAATTGCCGGCGCCTGTCTTACGGCGCGTGATCTAAAATTGTAATTGTTTATAACTTTGATAGTTTTTTAGATACGTTGATAATTCAGGCGTCATTTTGTAGCTATCTTAATAAATTTTCATTTGTGATACTTACACTGTTTTTATTTTGCAGGAGGTCTACACGGAAAACTGTACAGTACAACCAACGCACTATATCTGGATTGAAGCTCTGATTCCAGACCTTTCTTCAGATTGCTCCTAGCATCGTCCGTTTAGAAGATATCGAATGTTGAAAGTTACGGCGCGCGATCGAAAATTTAAAATGTCTATAACTTTGCCATTTTTGACATATCATGGCGAACCAAACGTTTTATCGAAGCTTTTTTATCGTAGTTTCAAATGATGTGTCGATCAAGTTTCAACCATTTTTAGTTTTCAGAATATCTAAATTTTTCAAAATTACCGGCGCCGATGCTACGGGCGCGCGCTCGAATTTTTAAATCCCTTGTAACTTTCTTAATTTTTAAGATAGGGTGACGAATCAAACGTCATTTTGTAGATATTTTAAAGCACTTTTATTGAGGCTGCTTTGTTTTTATTTGTTTTGAAAGTTCGTGCAGAAAATTTCACATTCTTCAAGGACACTCTCTTTTTACATTGATCTCTATAGGTACCTAACTTGCTTCTTACTTGCATTATTATTGTTGTCGGCGCTTTTGAGTAGCACTTCTGGGTAGGTAAAACAGGTCGTTCCTTCAATGTGCGGATTACAATATTTCGAGGACTTCTCTCTTTTTCTAACGACTTGCTTTGCTAAAATGCCCAAGAAAGACGGAGACGGAGAAAGCACACAATGGCCTGGAGCTTCGGGAACTGCTTACCTAAACAATAAGAGGTCACTGACGGCAAGGTGTTGTAAAGAACCCAGGCATTTACGATATTAAGTGTTCCTTATGTATTTAACTGTAGATATCTTTTAATTAGACGCTTATATAGGGGTGCAATGTACTTATCGGAGCGCTGCGTCTATTGTGATTGGTTTAAATGGGACAATACAAGTTCCCGGCGTTTCAAAACTTGCACAAACTTGGAGTATACTGAAGGAAAAGGGGTATTAAAGTGAAGGTGCCAGGAACAATACCCGTATTCACTGAAACGGGTCTAAATTAACAAATAGGCGGCAGAACGCTCCCGTCCCCGACAGTTCGAATTAGCAGTTACCGCACGATCCGAAAAACCCGTTTCCATTGTTATTCACCATGTTCGACGATTGAAACGACCAGATTCTTCAATTTACTATAAAAGGAATATATTGTTGCACATTTTCAAATATTGCTATTAGGTAACTCCC
Source organism: Pseudeuparius sepicola (assembly GCA_963920635.1). Classification (NCBI taxonomy): domain Eukaryota; kingdom Metazoa; phylum Arthropoda; class Insecta; order Coleoptera; family Anthribidae; genus Pseudeuparius; species Pseudeuparius sepicola. The sequence continues at coordinate 30,825,553 of OY987307.1, forward strand.
AGTAGATTTGTCTTGATGCTCCGATTCCAACGCTTTTTTTATTTTGTTCCTAGTGCCCACCATTTGGGAGATATCGCCAGTTAAAGATTACGGCGCGCTATCTAAAATTTCAAATGTTCATAACGTCACTATATTTTGAGGTATAGAAACGAATCGGGGGTTTTCTTTTAGTTTTTTAAGTAAATTTTCAAAAGAAGTATCCATGAGGTTCGAGTCGTTTTTAGTTTTAGAGAAAAGTTTTAAAAATCACCGGCGCCAGTTTTACGGCGCGCGTCCAAAAAATGGTAATCGCTTACAATTTTGTTAGTTTAGAAGATACGGTGACGATTAAAATGTAATTTTGTAGCTATTTTAAAGTATTTCCATTTGGCATACATTTTTTTCAGAAAACCTACACTGGAAACCACAGTACAACCACTGCAGCTACATCCGGATCTTCCACATACATAAGAGAAAAGGTGTTCGGAACTCTCAGTATAAATTCGATTTGACGCGCTGATTCCTGACCAATTTTTATTTAGTTCCTAGCACTGTTCGTTTAGAATATATCGCAAATTAAAAATTACGGCGCGCGATCGAAAATTTTAAATGCTTATAACTTGGCCATTTTTTGAGATATCGAGGCGAACCAAGGTTTTTCTTGTAGCTCTTTAAGTAGAGTTTCAAACGAGGTATCCATAAGGTTTGAGTAATGTTTTTGTTTTAAAGATAATCAATTTTTCGAAATCACCGGCGCCAGTTTTACGGCGCGCGTCCGAAAATTTTAATCGCTTATAATTTCGTTAGTTTTGAAGATGCGGCGACAATTCAAACGTCATTTTGTAGCTATTTTAATGTATTTTCACTGTGCGTACACTGTTTTTACTTTTTCAGAAAACTTCATTAAAATCACGCAACGTTCGGATTTACCCGCACTAGTCAATACATGATCTAGCGGAATGATATAGTCAAAGACTGTTCTCTCCAGCCGTCTCTTTTAAGGCCGTTCGTGCTCAAGTGTTATTAAATGAGATGATGATCGGTACTCTATCCAATAATAATTGTGGGCAATCAGTCAGATCTGCATAAGCGATGCGAAATTTCGTTTTTATACTCCGTCGAACGGCAGTCAAGATTTTATGGACACTGTTTTACTAATGACAGGCTTACGCTCCACTCCACAGAGATCGTACAAAACATAGAGTGCGTCGAAATAAAACGCGATTACATAGGATTTTGCTTTTTTAATGAAAATTGCAAAATAATATCTTACATTCTCCTTACCATGCTATCTAATTACATCAGTATGTTACACCGAGACGATTCCTTAAATAATAACAATAATTTATTAAATGTATAACGTAAACACCACAACAAAACAGAATATACAAACCGATAAATCAGACCTTCAACGCTCAATGATCCTTGAACTAAACAAAAAAAAGAACTTCAACAACAATCCTTACTAGATAACAACCTCATTCCCCCGTCAGTTCTCCTTTATATTCCCTAAAAGGTGGCTTTGGCCGCCGTTGAGACTCTGCAAATATTTCTCGTACTGCAGCAGGGGCCCCTGGTTCATGTTCAACCAATTCTGTCTGTTCTGCATCTCTATGTGCTTCAGCAGCATCGCGTGCTGGATCGCCGCCAGTTGGTTCGTCGGGCTCATCGCGAAGTTCGCCGCGTTGAAGTTCAGACTGGCCGTCAACTGGGCCAAGTTCTGTATCTTGTACTTCTCCAGTATCTCGTTCGTCGACATACCGTTCGAGCCCGGCGACTTCGCCGACGGTTTCGGTGATATGTTCGCCAATTTGGGCGAGTTTTGCCGCTTGGGCGACGCGCCGCCCGACCTGGACAATTTCGGCGATAAGACGCCGGGCTTAGGCGATATGCCCCCAGGTTTAGGTGATATGACGCCGGATTTAGGTGATATGACACCAGGTTTAGGCGATATGACACCAGGTTTAGGTGATATGACACCAGGTTTAGGTGATATGACACCAGGTTTGGGTGATATGACACCAGTTTTCGGTGATATGCCGCCGGGTTTAGGTGATATGGCGGGAGGTTTGGGGGATATGCTGGCATATCTCGGCTGCGAAAACATCGTGGGGGCGTACATATGTTTCACCATGGGCGAAGACTTGGGAGAACTGTTCCTGGGCGAGTTGCAAAATTTGGGCGACGGTTTCTTGGGTTTCGGCGAGTTTTTGAAGTGGTTCGAGGGTTTTTCCTCGGGCGATATCATACCGTTAACCTTCGATGTTTTCGCGGGACTATTTTGTCCGACGGAAACGGAATAGTTGAGGCCCAAACTGGACGAATGCAAGTTCATTTGGGAATTTTTCGGCTCGCCTTCGTGTTTCGCGGGAGGATCGACCTTCGCATTCGTCAACCTCGGTATGGAAACTTTCGGTGGCGCCGGTTCAACCTCGCTTTCTTCACTTTTGCTCTTCTTCTGCGGCGGAGGCGCACCTTCCGTCAAATCCCCCTCATCCCCGCCCGTTTCGTCGTCCGCCTTGGGCGGTTCCGTCGGTTTCTTGATGCTCTCCTCGAATATCTTCTGGAACGACGACGTTTTGGTCTTGGCCGACGCTTCCTTCAACTCGGGCACCGGACTCGGCAAGATCGGGAACTTGGGCAGCGTGCTCTGCACGGGGATCTGGAAGTTGGGCTTGGGGCCGATCACTTGGGACACCGTCGTCGACATCGGTATCTTCTCGGTCAGGCTCTTGGCTATTTCGGACAGGTCCTGGTCGACCTTCTGCTCGCTGTCCGTATCGCAGAACTTCGACGCCAGCTCGCTTATCTTCTCGCGCGCCTTTTCCTTCACGTCCTCGTCCGGCAGCTTGAGGATTTCGATGAAGTTCTTGACCGGAGGGATGGGCGTCTGCAGTCTGCTCTCCGTGCCGCTCTCCTTTATCGTTATCGACAACGAAGACGGTATGTTGATCCTGCAACTGTCTATCAACGACTGGAGACCGTTGTCGCGTTTTTTATCCGGTTCCGTTGGTTTTGTAGGCTTCTGCGTGATTATGATCTTGGCGACACCTTTCTTCTCGACTTTGGTCTTCTTAACCTTCTCTATTTTCACTGGACTAGAATTTTTGCGCTTCTGAGTTGTGTCGGCGTTTGACTCGCTCACTGTCTTCGCTTTCAGGTGGATGTTCCTCAAGAACTTGCACTTTTCGTCTTCAAAAGGATCATCACCAGGTACATCTTCCTGCTCCATTCTATTTATTTCAGGAGGTGTTCCCTTAGCTGCAATCATCTCTGAAAGTTTTGGGATGGCAACTTTGCTTCCCTTCCTGACGGTCTGAACGATCTGACGGCCGATCGGCTTGCCCTCCTTGTTCTGCACCTGTTGTATCTTCGTTATGATTTCCACGCCTTCGGATCGATTGAGTGTGATGTTTGTGTACGTTTTCTGGTTGTTTGTGGCTTCGTTTTCGATCTTGGTCGGTTTGACTGTTACAGTTGCCGGCGTTTTGCTTGAAGATTCGACGGTCGCAGTTGCCGTGTTTGGTGTTGCTTTCAATTCTTCCGTCTTCTTCTCTTTCTCTTCTTTTATTTTGTCCGGTTCCCGTTTTATATCGTCTAGCCCTTCCTCACGCTCACTCTTTACGACGCCAGCACTCACCACCGACTTATCACTATCACAAACACTGGCGGCCGCGCTAACACTTTCACTATTCGCTACGGCTTCCTCGGGAGCAGCTTCCTTGCGAAGTTTGGCAACCCTGCGCCGGTTGGGGTTGCTCTCGCGCCGTCTCGTCCTGGTCGGCGGCTTCGGGAAATATTCGAAGTTGGCCTTGGTCGCGTCGAAGTGGTCGAAACGCTCGGAGACCTTGTTCAGGTCGGTTATGCGGAAGAAGAACGTCATCGGTTCGTTCTGGAACAAAAGAAGAATCGTTTAGTGAGGGGAACGTCGAGATAAGATAGTTTAGACGTCTTAATTCGTTACTTATTTCATTTTGTTAAATAATTAATCGGACACTACTTACCCTTTTCCATGCGTAGATATATGCTATGTCTATGAGAGTGTAGTGATCTGGCAGAGGCACTCTCTTGTGCAGTATGTCGATCTGTAACAAAACATTGTTATCGTAACATAACCTTAAAGCGAGGCCTACGATAAAGACAGGCCATGGCGCACAGAAATCACGTGACCATCTTAGTCCGACGTCGCATGTCATTTGTCACACAACTGAAAGCCGCAGCTTGGGTTTTGAGAAGTTTTAAATGTTTAAAGTGTTTTTAAACGTCTTAGTTTATATTTTAGAAACAAGTTTGTGACCAGTGCGCGTGTGTCCTGGCGGAGGGGAACCGCCCAGGTGTTATTATGGCCTCTGGGTGGGAGCCGTGCCGTCCAGGAGTATTGGTGCCGCTCGCGCCGACGCGTGAGCGCTGTAAGGGGAATTCTCCCCCCGGAATGGTTCAGACGGTCCGGGTGGCTGGAAGCCGTTCCCGTTGACCACGTTCGGGTTTGTGTATTTTGTATTCGCCATACACCTTGTGCGAAATAAATCAGTGTTCGAGGATTTTCGTTGTCGACCCACGCCCTGATACGGTTCCTATTCGGCCTTTCACGCTGCCGATCATCGGGGACCTCGTCAATATTTACAGTATACTGAGGTGAGTTTTCATTTTTATTTCGTAAAAAATAACCTAAATACCAATTATTGGGTCTGTTTATATTATATTTGTACATATTACAAAAGCCAGGAAGAAAATGTCACCATAACAACATTTGCTTTGCCTCGGGATGAAAATTTGCGCCAAAAATGGATTCGTCAAATTCCAACTGAGATTTAATTTCTAAAAATCCCTCAAGTATGTGTGGCTAACACATTTTCAAGAAAGTAAAACAATTAAAGTGGACAAATGTGTTGTGGGAGGAAAATACCTAAGCTAAAGGAAGGCGCTCTCCCAACAATTTTTGAGAATGTGCCAAAATATTTGAGTGCAGTGCCGTTTAACTCTCAGAACAAAACAGCTGAGGCAGGTTGAAAATTTTGAAAAAACAATTAGAGCAAGCCTGGATCCACAAAACCAATAATGTAATAGATGAATGAAAACTCGCAAAATTGTTACGAAATTTGTTTTTTCTACATATCTCCAAAAATGCCTTTTATTATATAGGACTAAGTTGGTCACGTGACTACGCGATTATGCGTTAGCGCCATGTCACAAATTTAGACTGACCACGACTGACACTTACGTAAAATTTGGCAGTGTCCACGTTATATTTGTTCCTGACGAACTTCTTGAGGACATCAACTCTACACATCCCGGGACACTGAAGATATCTCTTCATGATGGATTCTTTGTTATCATCTTTGTCGGTTTTTGGTATCTGTATGGCACCAGGAGTGGAGTCATTGCTGTAACAACGAAATACATTACATTAAACAACACAATTTAATTATTGCATGGATACGCTGCCAACTACCACCATAATAATTGTTTAAGGAAACAATAACGAATATATGTCCGTGGGAGCTTATAAAAGGTGAATAATCAGGTAGGTATTGGGGCCATTGTGATTGAGAATAATGAGTGATGTTAATGTGAAACATTAAAAGTATATTCCGTTAGGTTTTTCGTTTGTTCCAACTTTTACCGCTTTGATCTACGAAAAAACTCACGACTACCGTTACTCCATTAACTTTTTTCTCCCTAAATCAATACCGCCCTCTTCTTTTTTCCCCTAAAAAAAGCAAAAGAATAATCCCCTGACCAGACTACAGTCGGGTTCTCTTCCTCCTCGTCTGGTTATTTTTTCCGCGGCACTCTCGATTTGCCTCGCTAGTCGACGTTTTCACGTTTCCACGCGATCGGCAACGTTCGGCAACGTCCGGAGGGGTTCGCCTTCGAAGCCAACTTGATTCACGTGGACTGAAACTGGCTGGCAGGCATTGATAATATCGGAGATGCGGTTTTCGTTGCGGATGGCACGAAAATGTAAACGATAGAAAATAGTTGGGTGACATTTTTTATTGCTGCTAAAAATAGTCAACGTTATATTACGTTTCGTACAAATATTATATTTTCTCGAAACTAAAACCCTCTAAAACGTACCTACTGGGTATTTATGAACTTTCAAAACAAATTTCCCTTAGAGCGGCTTATCTCCGGTTGGGTTAGAGAGAGAATTTAGCAAGTGAGGGTAAATTTTCGACTGTTCAAATAATGAGAAGGGTGTTTGTAGGCGAAAGCCCCCTAGAGAACACCCTTGCCACTGTAAACAAAAGTCAGGACTGTAGTAAGACTAAATAATAACACGGTTGTGGTTAGGCTTGTAGGATACTATGCGCCCTACAAATTTAATAAGACTAACTTATGGGTTCATACATCTTAAAATATGCAGAATAGTTTTGTATATATCACATACAGTGTGACCCATTTCACCATTTGTTTTCGGGTAAATGACCTCTTAGAAAATGCAAAGCTACTTATACTATGCCAGTTTATAGGAGCAAAGAAATTAAAGTCAATTTCAGAACCAGTAGGTATTAGAACGGCCAGTATGGACCTTAATATCTCCAGAGAAAGTGTTAAAAGTTGTCTGGAACAATGAAAATAAAAGCTCTTAAGCCAAAATCGCCGTACCGAAAAACGCGTTTGAAATAGTATATTTCATTACGAGTCTAGAAATAAAGATTTTTCCGTGCGCGCGTGACAAATTTCCGTGTGAGGCGCAGCCGAACACGGGAAGTCATGCAAGCACGGAAAAATCTATTTCTGGACGTGTAATGAACGATATTTTTTATTATACTTCTTTGAAAACGGAAACTTAAAACATTTTATCGGCATATTATAATAAATTTAATTGACAAAAATAAACAATGCAGACAATATAGTGTTTGGTATGTATGATGCGTTTCCATGGTTACTCTCAAATTATTTAAAAGGTGCTTTATTGTAAATTAGTTATACTCGCTTCAAGTAAAGAAATATACTGTCTACATTTTCTTATTCTACAGTGTGTCCACGGATGACTTAACTATACTTGTAAAAATTTTTATTTTCAATTCTTCGAAAAAAATCATCAAGTCAGCTTGTTCTTAAAATAAAATTGGCATGGGAAAATTTGACATTACTTATACTGGGTGACCAGAAAATTGAAGAAACGTTAATTCGCAAAGGGTAAACCGCTTCTATTTGTAGAGATATTGAAAAAAGTTATAAAGAAAATTTGTTCACAGTGATGTGTTACTTGGGTGCACAAAATTTAAAAGCGTTAGGCCTACTTCGATTTTTTGATTTTTTTCTTGTTTTTCTTCTATTAAATAATTCTCTGTAGGTAGTAAGACAAAACTGTATTAAGAAAAATTCCCCTGAATGGAAAACTGCGCATGATGGAAAATTTTTGACAATCCTAGACCCACTTTGCGTTTCCTCCAATATTTTCCAAAATACAAAGTAGGCCTAGGATCGTAAAATTTTGTCATCATGCGCAGTTTTCCAGTCTGGGGAAGTTTTCTTAATACAGTTTTGTCGTACTATTTACAGAAAACCATTTATTTGACAAAAAAAGAGAATACAATCAAAAAATCAAAGTAGGCCCAACGCTTTGAAATTTTGTACATTTAAGTAGCTTAAAACGCTGAGCAAATTTTCGTTATAACTTTTTCATTGTATCTACAAATAGAGGTAGTTTACTGTTATGCTAATTAACGTTTCTTTAATTTTCTGGTCACCCAGTATAAGTAATGTCAGCCTTTTCCATGCCAATTTTATTTTAAGAACAAGCAGACTTTTTTTATGAAGAATGATTTTTTTCGAAGAATTGAAAATAAAAAATTTTACAAGTATAGTTAACTCCATCCGTGGACACACTGTATAATCTTATGAGAGTTGAAATCATGTGGCCGGCTCTCATACTAGTACCTACCTAATGTGCATTTTTAATTTTTCTACAAAATCATCATTACTTAAAATTTTTAGACAAAATTGGAAATTTAAAATTAGAATTGCTATATTATCAAGCAGTCCTAAACTTAGACATAAAAGTGCCTTGTAATTTTTTGCCTGTATTGTAGGTACTGATTCCACGAAAAATGAGGATGTCTGCCTCAATTAGTTTGTCCAAACAACTCAAAGGTACGCGCCACTGTAAAAACGGACAGACATGCAACATCTACACTTTTATGACGGCCCATGGAGTAATACTCTCTAATTTTCTCCTGTTTGTCACAAGCCACCGAGGAAACGGCATCCCGCCATATATGCAGAGACTGTCCCGGTCGAGCTTTGAGCCCAAATTTGCTCCTTCCCGGGGCCCTTTATTCAAAGCTTAATACCGTGGGACACGCGCGTTTCGTTCTCCGATATTATGACACCGACAACCGCGACCGAGACAGTTGATGCCATCCACGAAAACCGCGACGGAACTCAACCGACCCCCAACTCGGTCGATATGGGAACCCTCGGACCAGTTACCGACGTCAATCACCCGATTCTTATCCAATTCTGACCGGCCCCGTAGTGCCGGGGCGTCCGAAACTCTCTCCCGAGCGTAGAGGAGGACGGAAAATGAGAAAGACGCGACGCCGCATGTCAATAGCACGCCCCTAGCGGCCACTCACATCCGGACCCTTTGCAGCGGGTTGTTATTAAATTCTGGGTACGGGGGACGGTCGAAATGTACGCCGAATGTACAGGGTGTCCCAAACTCGACGCCCGGCAAACAAAAACAGGCAGTAAAAGTTTTACTTGTGGGTTTCTTACGTACAGCACGTGCGTGGTGATTCAATATTTTGACCCATAAAATGGCTTTTTTCGATCTGTAGTGAACAATATAAATTTCAATCTAAGTAATTACTCACATTTTGAGACAAAAATTATTTAAAAAGATTGATCACAATGGCCGTTATTAGTATTTGCATAATAAGTCTAATAACTGCCATTGTGATAAATATTTCTGATTTTTCCTGATCACAAAATGTTTATTCGATTAGAAAAAGCTTAAGGGAGAACCAAATAGTACATTGCATTACGAGTCTGGAAAAATCTATTTCTGGACGTGTAATGAACGATATTTTTTAATATACTTCTTTAAAAACACCTTATTTTCATCTGTTTTAGCAATAATGAAAGATGGGGTTTTTCGGGCTAGCGCACGGAAACAGCGCATGGAAAAACTTTCCGTGCGCTGAATAAAAATACCGAATATATGGCTTTAAAATAGAAATATACAGCAAAGTAAACTAAATTTAAGAAACTCTATTTATTTGCTCTCTGATATTTAACATGTACCTATTTTGTATTTTAATTCGTAAGTGTTTCAATATTTAGATACATTTCTGTCATATTTTTGACATTTTATTCACCTTATCTGACAATAACTAATTTACAACAAAGCACCTTTGAAATAATTTGAGAGTAACCATGGAAACGCATCATACATACCAAACACTATATTGTCTGCATTGTTTATTTTTTTGTCAATTAAATTTATTATAATATGCCGATAAAATGTTTTAAGTTTCCGTTTTCAAAGAAGTAATTATAATAAAAAATATCGTTCATTACACGTCCAGAAATAGATTTTTCCGTGCTTGCATGACTTCCCGTGTTCGGCTGCGCCTCACACGGGAATTTGTCACGCGGAAAAATCGTTATTTCCAGACTCGTAATGAAATATACTATTTCTGCCCGCAAAGGCAAATCAATTAGAAGAATAGTTCGCAATAATGATGCAACAGTCCAAGAACACAAATATCATGAATCATGACTTTAAATTACTTACATTACCTAGAAAATTTGGAAGAAACAAATAAAGAAAAAAGGCTTGATTATATTTCTGAAATCATGGTGGTCATGGAGATTGTTGACAAGCTTATTTTCAGACATATACTTTGGATAGACGAAAGTCAATTTGTTAGTAATGGCAATGGCTTGCGTAACCGTAAAAACGAACATTATCGGTCCAATGTAAATCCTCAAAGTGTGAATCCAATTTGGAATCAGGGAGACTTCGACATTAATGAATGGTGTGGCATAATTGGCATTACTTAGTTGGGTCATATTTTTACGAAAGAGTTTTAACTAGAATAACATACCTCCAATTTTTGCAACAATATAGCTGCCAGTTCTCGTGGAAAATGTGCCATTGCAGTTAAGAAGAACCATATGGTTTTAACGCGACGGTGCTCCAGAACACAAGGCAAACATTGCAAAAGAATTTCTAAATGATGAGTTTGGAAACAAAATTTAAATCCAATAATAAAAAAATGTATGGCACTGTATATTCCTATGCAATAAACCCGGTAGCTGCCTTAAACAGCATTCCCTTCTCCGAAATGCACATAACTAGCTCACTTTATAGAATATACTACAACGCACCAGGCATGCCTAGTATCACGTCTCTTTCCTACTTGCCTCTAATATTGAATCTTCCTTCTTCGTCTTACAAAATCTACAAGAGCATTTTTGTACGTCTCACTCAGACTCTAGGTTCTTGTCGACAGTTTTGTCCCTGTCTCTTAGATTATTAAACATTTAGTAAATTAGCGGTAATGATTTTAAGAAACTTTCACAGTAGACTAAAATTCTAACTGATACAACATCAGGCAGAAACGTGCTGCGGGTAATCGAATCAAAGCGAACTCTAAAGGTAATTACTTCGAGGAAGAATCTTGTTAAAATTTCGGGTTAGACACTGCGCTTCCTTGGATATTGAACGAGAAAAGTAGCAGCATAAATGTTTCGTTAAATATTCGAAAAGTTGCAAGTTAGATAAAAGTGAAATAAGATGAAATACAAACCGAAATATAATCTGTGCACTTTGACCACTGTAAGTAGGGTTGCCACTTTTTTGCAAAGTAAAAAAAGGACATTGCCAAAAATTCTTCTAGAAATTTTCTTACAAACTAAATTATAACAAAACATTAAGAAGTTTAAATTTTGTCAAAATTCGAAGTAATGTCACCAGATGATATACCCAAAACGGCATTTTCTACAGACATAGGTCACTATCAATTTAAAAGCATGCCATTTGGTCTCAAAAATGCACCCAGCACCTTCCGAAGAGTAATGAATAATATTCTCCGAGGCCTTCAAAATTAATGTCTTGTATGCCTCGATGATATTATCATTTTTTAATTGTAAAACAAGTGAAAATGAAGAAATTTACTTCTTTTAGTCCATAATCATTATTCACTTTCCAATTGTAAACGTATCCTGTCTCAATAAAACTTGGTGTAACAACATTGTAAATGCCATTTCCTTTAACAAACTTGTGATTATTCGAGGCAAAAATATTGGAAGTAGCGTTACAATGTTTTAACAGTTTAACAAATCTAGAAATTATCTTACGAATTAAATTATAACAAAACATTAAAAAGTTTAAATTTTGTCAAAATTCGAAGCAATTAAATCACTAAAGTGGGCGAAAATTGGGTTACATTTTCATTTCCCTTGTCAAACACATTCTCTAAATATCTAGGTTGGATAGATTTTTGATAATATCAATATTATAAGTAAAGTCGACAACGATGATAAAAACGATAATCGAGTAGTCAGTCACCAGGAGCTAGTAGAGCATATTATGCCGCTTTCCGAACTCGTACTATACCGACCCCGTCACCCCTAAGGTTATTAAAAAGGACATTTTAGGGCTAAAAAAGTCGCAAGGACAATTTATTGGCAACCCTAATTGTAAGGGTGAGAATGATTATTTATTTGGACAAAATATTCCTTATAACCTGTCCACGAAATTAACATAGCCTCTAATAGTTTACTAATGGTTTTCTCTATATTATAACGTGGACAAGAAATCTTATCGGCAAAGGGTGCCCCATCGGTCATTTCTTAATCTTTTGTGTCGACTGGACACTGTTGAATTTTTTGTAGGAAGGAGGCGTAAAATATCTCAGAAACTGGTCCAGGGATTTTCTTCAAATATGGTCACGAATTAATAGTTATTTATGTACCAAGGCACTGAAGTTCACCTTTTTATTACTTGTGCGGAATTAAGTTGCCGAGGCAAATAAACCACGAGTCATAAAAAGAACTTCAGTGCCAAGGTACCGTCAAAGTTTACAGAATTTTTTTCTGTAAACTTTGGTACCGTAAAACGGGGTTACTTTGCACCTGTCAGGATAACTTTGCATCAATGTTGTAATTGTTATTTATAGACACTTATTTCCTCTAATTTGGATTTTTTCACTTTATAACATTTTCTACTAATAGATGGAGGCGCAATAACTATTAGCAACAGGTTAGACTCACCCTCCCGCCATTAGTTGTTGATCAGCTGTTACCGGTATCTTAACCTCAAAATTTGGTTGTTTTATACTTCCCCAAAATTGTATTGCCAGTGAATTTCTAGCTGATAAGAAGTGGTAAGAATACATTTAATTGCATGTCCCCACTATTGTTTATAGATATAATAAAAAAACAAAGTTATTAGAATTTGGAATCGAAGAAAAATATTTTTTTATTATAATAACGGTTTTCTAGAAAATTGGGGATACTTTGCACCGCACTTTCAGTAGTGTCTACCCACCACTTTTAGTGGTGTCTAATATTCAAGCCGTTTCATTTAATACCATTATTAAGGAGGTTGAAAAGAAAATTTAATCCGCCATCTTGGAGCGGTGGCCATATTGAATTTAGTGTGATGTCACTAACTTCATAGTTTTCTACTCTTCAAGCCCTCTCATTTGATACCCATATTAAGGGGGTTGTTACCCTAATAAAAAATAGCAGCTTTAAATGCCTATTATTGGCCAAATGAAGTAATTAAATATGCGGAAAAAATCCTACGTATCCAAAGTAAATATTTACGTCGGGTTTCTTTGCATTAATGTCAGTTTACAGGCTAAAAATAATTCAAATTCCAAATAGTGCAAAGTATACCTCTTGTAGGGTATACTTTGCACCATAACTAAAATGAGTGCCACCTTTTAGTGACGCGTTAAACCTAGTTCTAAACGTAGGTACACTTGTTTTATAACCTATACAATTGTCTTCCACATTTCAAAAATTAGGAAAAAAAAGTGGTGCAAAGTAACCCCGTTTTACGGTACATATTATATTATATTTTTGTTTTATTAGGCAAAGAAATAATCATAAGGAATCACCCGTCCATGAATCGACTGCGCGCGGCCTTGCTTGACGATCGCTCTACCTAGGTTAAGTATGACGAGGCACGGCGCTTCACAGAAACTCCAAACTGCAGCCTCCATGGAAAATAGATTGACATTCAAACCTACTAAAATATTTATACTGCTCTAATAGGTAACAATTTCGCAATGTGTACGAAAAGTTAAACGGACCTTTATTATTGGTCGGGTTTACATCTCGCCAAAAAATCATAGAATAATGTTCTACTTCACTGCCGATTTCAAGAAAAAAAACATTCTATGTTCCCAGTGCTCGTAAGCGAACGCGTGGAAATAATGAAACACTTTTTTAAAATTCAAAATAGGTACAGGTGTTTGTTCTGTTATAAGATGATTAGTATGTTACAACCCCCTCCTGTGGGGGGCCCACCACCCCATCTGCAAGGGCTGCTTTGTCGCTCATGACAAATTATGCCTTCTGCGACCGAAACACATGTCCCACGGCCACTGGTTAATTTTTATATCTTCCCGATTGATCTACGATTAATTTTTGGGAGCCTACACATAGATTTTTCTTTTGAAACGGCAACTGTGTTGCTAAAATACTGAAAAAATCATAAATAAACCTACTAGATATTTTTATTTATGTACAGGGTGTCCCATTTTGGGTGTTTTTGGGTGTTTTTCTCAAAAATCTCGGTTATTATTAAAGCTAGAGGGTTGCGGTTTTCACGTCACTGCACTACTTTTTTGAGAGGAATTTGGTGGACCAATCAGATTTTAGATAAGTTTTATAGTTTGCGCGCATTGGCGCGGGGCTGAAATTTTCGATTTTTTGGAAACCTCTCTCCTGGCTACAACTTATACAGGGTGAGTTTTTTCGATGCCCACTATGGGGATCTCGGAAACTAGCAGAGCTAGAGCAAAGGTTAAATGGGGAAAGAATTGCAGTTTTGAATGCTCGATCTAATGCCCCTTTTGGATTTTCAAAAAAGTTCACGGCTCACTAGATATTTTGAAAAAAGTGATTTTTTTGCTATTTCTTCAGATCTCTGTAGCTCCGTTATTTCTGATTATACAGAAAAACTGTAGAGACAAAAATTGTAGATAATTTTGGGCTTAATAATATAATCTAATCCAATTTTTTTGTTATGTTTGTAATTTTTGAGATATGTCATAAACTTGTGTTTTTTTAAATGTAAATCATAGTTGGCCACCTTTTAAAATAAAAAAGGTGTTCAAACAATCCACCATTATTATTTATGCAAATATTGCATCTTTTTAAAGCTGAATTTGTCGCCTTTCTTAGAGAGCGCCTGTCAATATTGGCTATTGGTTCTAAAACAGCTGCTCTTAATAATCTAGGTAATTTCTTACGGGCAAGTAATTATGTGGTGGAGCTCCATCATGATAATTTTTGTTTTATTTTGTTACACTTTGTCACCAGCTAAAAATAAAATATTTGAAAGTTTGAAGTATGTCTTATTATACAGTAGAACGTAATTATGAAAATATTCCATGGCTGACTACGTAAAAATTAAAAAAAAAAACAGAAAATTAGCCATAGCTCTTTTATTTTTTGTAATAACTATGCCGAGTATTATATCTTTGGAAAGCTCAAAAAATGGCCGATTTTATAAGGCCACAGCCAACTATGATTTACATTTAAAAAAAACACAAGTTTATGTCATATCTCAAAAATCACAAACAACATAAAAAAATGGATTAGATTATCTTATTAAGCCCAAAATTATCTACAATTTTTGTCTCTACAGTTTTTCTGTATAATCAGAAATAACGGAGCTACAGAGATCTGAAGAAATAGCAAAAAATCACTTTTTTCAAAATATCTAGCGAGCCGTGAACTTTTTCAAAAATCCAGAAGGGGCATTAGATTGAGCATTCAAAACAAACAAATAAACATAACAAATTGAAAATTACTGGAAGTTTAAAAAATAAAGAAAAGAGAAATAAACCACGACATGTTTTAACTAGGAATATGCAGGAAGCAGTCTTATTATGCTTCGTGGAAAATCCGAGACCTTCTATTAAAGATGCATCGAGATATTTGTAAATATCATGGAGCTCAGTCCAAATGCATAAGTTTAGAGACCATATTGTTATCGCCCAGTTCAAAAACTGTATGAAAATGATAATTATAGAAGGCGAGAATGTTGCCGTTTAGTGTTGTAGAGGCAAGCGGAAAATGATCAGTTTATAGGTGCGTATTTTTATCACTTGTTAATTGTCACTATAAGGATCACACTATACTACAACTAACTACTACTAGATATTACTCTTCTACTCCTACGGTTATTAGGTTATTACTATCACAGATTCTATATTGTAGACTGATTAAGCCATTTTTACAACATGTGGCGTTTTAATTAGAAGAAACACTCAATATTGATCATCAGAAAATACACGACAGTTTATTTCAATTCAACGACAACGTCGAACTTCAATAAATGTTTGGTGTGGTATTTTTCGGAATCACATAATTGGTTCAGTATTTTTGAAGGTTGTTTAACTAACTAAAATATTTACAGCTCTTAAGAGGAGAAATTTCTGATCTATCGAATCAAGTTGATGAGCCGAATATTGTTTGGCAACAAGACGGTGCTCCATCACATAAATCAAGTGCTGTCAAGAGGTATTTAGATGAAACTTTTTTGTAGAGTGGATTGGTTCAAATGGAACTATTTTATGGCCTGCCAGAAGCCCAGACTTGACCCCACTCGATTCTTTCTGTGGGACACTTTGTTTGACACTTTGTATACAATTTCATATTTACATTTTTCCAAAATGAAACAAAAAAAGTTAATGGGGGTAGAACGTTATGTGAATAATCCTGAACTTATCTGAAAGATTCATCAAATTAACACGTTTTCAAGACCTCTCAAAGATTAAAGGCCGGTAGGTATCCGCCCAATGATTTACATTCTGCCTGCCTGCCACTTTACCAAATAAAAAATTATGCTAATGCATTCACCGTAGCATTAGTTAATACCCAATTAAATTTTAATTATCGCAGACCAAGTTACAACATAATAAATGGGTGAGGACCTGCTGCTTCTGATTTGATTGATAATAAATAACGTCCTGTATACCTACTTGTGGTACCTAGGTTTTATGTACGGTAAAAAGGCAAAGATATTTCTGTTCTTGGGTGCTCCGGTTGCGTAATAGAACCAGTGTTTTAGCGAAACCAGGCCCCAGTCTTTCCTTCTCCCTTGGTATATAATAAAACGTCGACAGAAGTCCCGAGGTATGAGCTCGATATTCAGAGCCGAGGACGCCATACCAACCAAAAATACAAGGCTTGATGCCAGGGACTCTTTAAAATAAGGGGACAGGGCATGTCACAGTCATCACATAGGAAAAGTGAAGCCTTGAGGGGAAGTTTGTTTTCTGTTGACTCCAAGGAGAACACAAGGGGGCTGATACAAGGTTATGTTATATGTCAGTGTCCAACTGCCATCAGGTTTTATGTGACATGCCAGTGCCATAGATTCTAAAGGAGGCAAAATATTTCCCATAATAATTCACAATTTTTAACTTTTCTAACTTGCAGATACTCAGATGTGTCAATTAAAGGTAATGCGGCCGCCTGTAGTAGTCCCAATAATTGCAAACAGATTTTTTCTGTTAAAAACAAAAATCGTATTTCGAAAATTTTAAATTAAGCAGGTAGCTTCAGTCAGGTCTTTTTTTAAAGAGTTTTTATCTACGACTACAAGTTTATTTTAAGTTTGTGAGGTACCTTGGGAGAGATATAAAATTACAAAATTTTTATAATGAACACCGAGAAAAATTACATCATTAGAACTACTAGACCTAATCTTATTAGTCCATCCCGAAATCTGTGAAAGTTCTCTGGGTAGATACATTCAACAAGGGAAGAAAGTTCAAGTGTACATCTTACAAATGGATTGAGGAACCTGGTAACAAGGTGCAATAGCGACAAATTCTTAAATAAGCAAAATCGGCACTACTGACTTACCATACTTTTTACTTAAATTCGTGGAAATAATTGCTGGAAATTGATTTCAACTATAAAATAAATTTCTTTCATTTGACAGTTGCCACATTCTGCACTTGTATACACAACATTGTCAAGTCTAATTTTTAGAAATCATGGAAATCATTATTAATTTTTACTAACAATCAAAGTACCTGTTATATTCATAGATTCTCCAATAAAATGGCATACTTGGCATCACTGAGACCATTAGAATGAGGAAAGAATAGGCCTCACTTTGGAAAGTATAATGCTGGGTCCCCTTATTTTTAACGAGTCCCTGCTTGATACCAATGGGTGCCGGAAGTATCTGTATTCGTTTGAATTCGCTGAACGCTCTCGTTAGCTTGACGCCACTCGATTTGGAAGCGCTTGCGCCCTTCTAGCTTCCGTCCTTTATGCATATTACCACAATAGAAAATTAACTATCGCAGTCCAACTTTTATGGATAAGACTTCAAGAATCTATAGAAAACGTCAAAATAAGTGGAAATTCTAACGGTTTTCTTTATACAGGGCGTCAAAGTTCAATTTTTTTTCAAGTTTTCTTTACTTTCTCCTAAAGGAAGACAGTTAAGGCAAACGTATTTGGTACAATTTAGACACATATAAATTAAAAATAATTTGGAAAGTGTTCTTCTATCACATTCCATTATAGTTTCGTGACGTCACGAAACCATCCCGGCCGGCCGCCAGCCTTGTCCTCCGGTCGGCAACGCGCCGAGAACGTGTCTGCCAACCGTGAAAACTTTGAACAGCTGTGTCGCTATCTAGCGTTCTCGAGCAATTCTGCTCTCTGTCTCTTTAAATTGTCGCCCCGTCTCTCTTCAAGCCTGAATCGTGGGCTCTCTCGAAACGCCGTGCCTTTAGTGCCTTCTCCCGGCTTTTTAACTTCGCAAATTCGCGAGGATGTTCGGTAAAAAGTATTATCGCTAAAGACGACGCGTCGCAACAAGGTTCGAGTGAAATATCTTATAGGCCAGGGAAATTACGGTAAAAAATAACGAAACCTAGACGAAATTCATACATTTTTATAATGCCATCACAAAATATTGGTAATAAACGAAGGCCAGAATTGTTTTTTATACAAAATAAATATACGCGTGTGGGCGTTTTTTAGAAAAATACATTTTCTTGTTGCAATAAAGACGGCATAAATATTAACTGCGAATTTTAAGCTGCATTTATTAGTAAGTAAGGTATATAAAGTTGAGATTGATAAATTAAACAGATTACGTTTGCGCAAGTATCCGAATGATGTCAAAATGACATTTTGCGTAATATTTTGTTGGGCAAAAATATTAACTGCGTTTTTATTATTTACAATTACCTTAAAAATCAAGTATTAACAATTTGTTCTGAAATTAAACACATTGTTTCGCCGGAAATCGCTTTTAAAGAAATTTGACGCTGTCTTTGAGAGCAAAATTATTAACTGGCTGATTTTTGTTAAACTTTGTAAGTGGATACTAAGTCTTGTTAAATTTTTTGAAATTAAACAAAAATTGGTAACGGAAGTATTTTGAAATGACAAATGACAGTTGACCTACATGCGCCGTAAATAAATGTTTAATTTCGCTATATGTGATTTAATATAGTTATATTGTAAAAAGTTAAACAAAAAAAAAACAGTTAATATTTTTGCCTAGTCTATACCAATGAGAAGTGACAGCTGACGTACATGCGGCTCAGATAAATGTTTAATTTTGTATAGGTTACATTATATTTGTAAAAGGGAATGATCATCTGCAATAGAAACGTAGTTAATATTTTTGCTTTTGCCGAAATAGAAAATTATCCGATTTTTATCCCTCTTTGTCGATCTAAGTTACTTCCATATTCTTAAAATGTTTAATTTCTTAATATATGTTAGCAAGGGAAGTTTTTTTACCTAAAGAGTCTAAAAAAAATCCAGTTAACATTTTTGCTAGAAATTTCTAACGAAAATAGGTGCTTTTTTTTTAAGGTAACTCAAGGTTCCGTTTTCTCAAAATGTTTAATTTTTGGTTTCTACCAACGTATTTACTTATAACTTTGATATGGTAAAACAAAATTGCAGTTAATATTTTTTTCTAGGTCAAATTCTATTTTCCCTGGCCTAATAATATTTCACTCCATGGATCAACAATGTGCATAACAATGACGTCAAAACCTATAGACGTGGTGCCCCATTGTTAAAATGTCCTTTATTTTGACTCCAAGATTAAATATATCCATACTACTCTAAAAACATGCTACAAACAAAGACAGAAAGTCAACCATCAACCAACTATACACCCGGTGATTCCCGGTTATAGTTCCTCCAGAATCACACTTAGATATCGCATGTTTTTTCTTGTTTGGGGGCGCCGGAAGCATCGGAACCTCACCTGAAGACTCGGGGGATGGTCTAACGACGCCAGCCTCCGAGCCCAGAGTCGAAATAAGTTCGCTACGGCTCGACAAAAAGGGGCAATTTCTGACAATCTCGCGACATTTTCGGAATAATTTAATGGAGCGCTTAGATTGTGATTAGTTCTGGGCGTCAAGCGTTTATCAAAACAAACCTGTCTATAGGTTCTGACGTCATTGGTGCATAATAATTTTAATTTACATCTCTCCAATTCTAATAGATAATTATTTCACAACAATTGTTCTTATTGTTGTTCAATGGAATACATATTAGTTTTGCAATAAGCACTCTTTGCGAAATATAAAAATAAACATTAATAAAAAAGTTCCCACGCGAGAAATTTTCGAAGCCCACCGTATACATCGTATAATTGAATTTTCCGTAATTAGCAGTGAAAACACAGGACCGGAATATGTTTGTGGGCGATCGCGGGCCAAATATTAGACCGTTTTGGCGTGTGCAAACATTGACCTTCGCGCTCCGAATAACGTAACGACCTTTTTACACTCGCCCAGTCGGTTGAATCAGTCGACCACGCAAAGCTTGGGATTTATGGAAAATACCTCGGGAAAAACAAACGTTTGGGGGTGGAAATACTGATCGCACAAATGAAGGATTCGAAGAAATATGTTGTTAAATGGACACACTCGCAGGTGGTTCGGTCACTGCGAATATAGTCCTCCTTACGGCAGAATGCGTGCGACGTAAGGCGGAAGAACTCGCAAATATTATAGAATTAGTCACAGTTCAGGGGCGTAGCTCAATTTTGTGTAACTGGCTGACTTAATTTTCATATAATTGTTATTTAATTTACCATTAATATTATTCTTAACGGTGATGCCTTAGACTATGGAGGAAGGCAAACCCTTATAACATTGGCAATTATTTCTCGTGCTTGAAAATGCAACGTTCTTCCCTGTTTACTCATTTTGCACACGTTAACTCCCGAACACACGAAACGCCACTGAGCTCTCTGAGCCGGCGGAAAAAACTTGCCAGCGGCCTAAAAAAATTAGGTCTGTATGGTAGCCCAAATAAGCAGTTAACTTTACGAACTATAGAAACAGGCACAAAACGCGTTGGCTAACTGATTTTGTCAGCCGATTCCTTCGCAGAAGTGCTGTGTTGCCGTATTTCATAGGCGACGGTAGACGCGACGATGTTGAAAAAAATATAATAGGTGTTTTATCACACCGCGTTAAAAATAAATGATAAACAAAAATGGGTAAGTGGTCCCGTGATGCGAGCTTTATTTTTTCGGTATAACAGAGTTCAGAAATTCGGCTTCAATATTATAAAACTTGTATTCGCCAATAAATAACGACTACTATAGGAAATCTCGCAACGCTGCCCGCGTTCTTTAGAAACGTTTTCTTTCGTGCTTTGGACTATTAACTATTCACAAATCAATCCTTGCCGTCCGTATAAGTAATATTATTATACACACTTATTTATATTAATCAGCAGATTTACTAGGTGATTTCTAACATTTTATATACATGTTAAATTGACTTCAGATTCTACTCGACAACAGTTCACTCCCTATGTATAACATAAAACCCACCCTGGTGAAAAATCCAATGTGCTTCCAATAAACGAAAGATAAAGTGTTGCCCGTTCCTTCGGCAGTTTTTTCAGGGCACACTGACAGAAAACTTCAACAGGGGGAAAAGTCAATATATTCGGGAAATCTGGTCTCACCCCTCCTATGGCTCGTTCGAAGTGTATACGATTGGTCGTAAAAAAAACACCACCGCGTCAGTTTGAGGCTGGGAGTTGTTATCGTCAAAGTACGTTTTCCTGCCCAGGGGAATAGATATCAATCACGATACACTTAGCCACGGTATGTCACTAACGAATCCGAAAACAAGGCAACTATGCGCATCTACGTCAGTTGCGAATCACGAATTCTAAATAATGCATGGTGTCTTCGGTTGTGTTTTACGATTTTTTATAGTTTACAGTTTAATGTGTCAAAAAGAAAGTGTAAACAACTGACTGATCGTCAGTCCAGCTCGACAGTTGCTTTGAAATAGGCCAAAAATGCCGGGATGTGCAGTCAGCGTATGTCCATATAATAATAGAAACAGTAAGGGAACGGAAAAATTAAGTATTATAGATTTCCCAAGGACAATAATCTGGTAAGGAAACAGATTATAGAACCGAGCATTAAAAATAGGGGACTCAACAGAGTTTATGCCTGGTTTATACAGCAAAAAAATAGAATGTGCAATAAAAAAAATAGCCTTGTTATGGTTAAAGGGAATCATTATTTGATCCCTATTTGACTCACTACTTATTATGTTGTTTCGTTTGTTGTTTAACTATAAACTAAGCATTAGTTGTGCAGGTTGTGCTTGTGTCGAGGCTTGTGTGCATTAATTAGTAAATAAAAAGTTATATTTTCGGTAAGGCTTTGAATTTTATTTATCAATATCTTTGCCTATAACAAGTCATCTGTAAAATACTTTTTTCGATGGAGAGTTTGTGTCGATAGAAGCCAAAACTTAGTTCAGGTTTATCTTACTTACAATAAATGTATTATTTAGATACCTATATGATATTTTTTTTATTGTCTATCAATATACGGTCTTTTAAAAGAAAAATCCTGTTAATTTTACAAAATATACATCAATTTTATTTGCATGCATGCGATTAGCTAAAACGCAAAGAAAACAAATTATTTGTAAAATTATAATTATCAAATTAAATGTGTTTTTTATCAACAGAATATTCATTCAATATCTATTAATATAATCTTCATATTTTTAACAACATTTATTTAAAAGAAATCGTTTAAAATAAGCAAAAACCCATAAAAAAGTATCTATTGCTGTGTAAAACATATGGAGCAATTTAAATTCTGATTCGCAACTGACGTCACAAGGTGCGACAGAGATAGGCGTATGGATGCGCAATGACATACCGTGGGTAAGTGTATCGTGGTATCAATCATCGCAAATTGTTAAAAGAAATATATTTTTTTTAATTTTGAGGCTACTGGTTTTTACGTCGATTATTTTTGTAACTGGTCGATAAGGATCTTGGAATCCGTTCGAATTTGCATTTATTTCTGGCGGAGGATAAGCTGGTCATCGCGAATGTCTCGTTTGAACGACCCGAAGAAACTCAATGGTTGAAATTTGTCACGATGCATTCGGACTTGGCGATTCAGTTTGAGAGACGTCGTCGGCGTCTTTTAAGTTATGTAGTCAATGCCGATTACTGTCAATAATATCGATGGTGATATTTTGCAATTTAATACTGAAAAACATTGCCAGTTTGTACTGTACACTTTTTTATTGGGGGGCCTTATAAGTGTTTTAAAAAATAGTTGGTCTTTATGGAAAACTAGTTGAGATATTTTAAGTCAACCAGTGGCGGAGAAGTGTGCAATAATGAGGTACAGCGTGTCCCAAATAGTTTGTCCTACCCCCTGGATCTCAGGAACCGTAAGAGATACGAAAAAAACTTGAATACAAAAGTTGTAAGGTTCGCAGTGCACGTAACCTCTCTTTTATTTTCACATATACAGGGCGATTCGTATTTGCAGGACAAAAATAAAATATTTAGATTTTGGCAAGTGCATTAATCCTTATCATATCCTAACCACTAATGTAAAGAAAGCGACCTTTATAGTGTGACAAGCTGTATGCGGCTATAGGAATTTTATTTCCCGTATATTATCTAAAATGACAATTATTTCTGCCACCGTCTGGAAAAATAGTTATGGCTTGCTTGATAAAACCTTCTCACCTGAATGAAAAATGCAAAGAAAATTTCTTAAATACTAAATATCTCGAAAACGGGTAGTTTTTGGTATAGAATGTTATTTACATAAAATGTGGGGCTTGGACGCCGGCATCCAAAAAACTATAGAAATATGGGTCATTCCATTTGAAAAAAATAAGTTATTGCCGTTCGAAATTATCTGATTTTGAAAGCCTGTTATGAACACACTGTATATTATATGCAAAAACCAATTTCGACATACCACACCACACACGGTTGTTCTGTCACAATTCGGCTAAAATATATCTTTGATATCTATTAAAATAAAGATACAGCATTCAGTTTCCATAACCTCCACGAAGTCCCTAAATTCCATGAAAAATTCGATATCTTGGCAACGCTGCATCCAAAATACAAAACAAAGAAACGATCCTGTAGCAAATTTCATAGAGAATGCAAATATTCCAAAGGATTAATGCAATTGTCAAAATCTAAATATTTTATTTTTGTCCTGCAAATACGAATCGCCCTGTATATGTGGAAATAAAAGAGAGGCATTTTTTCCCACTTTTCTTTAGAAGAGTCCACTTTGTGTAGCTTTCACATTAAAATGTTATTAAGAAAACTTGTTCACAATGAAAAACTGGATAGGTGTGAAAGAATTTCAAAAGCCTAGGTATACTTTGATTTTTTTCTGCTAAAAAATTTAAAACTCGTAAAAATCAGAATAGTAGTAAGTAGGCCTAGACTTCGAAATTTCGCAAACATACTCAGTTCTTCATTCTGAACAAGTTTTCTTAATAACATTTTAATGTGAAAGCTACACAAACTGCACTTTTCTAAAGAAAAGTGGGAAAAAATGCCAAAAAATCAAGGTAGGCCTAGACTTTCGAAATTTCGCAGACCTACTCAGTTCTTCATTCTGAACAAGTTTCCTTAATAACATTTTGTCGTAAAACCTACAGAAAGGGCACTTTACTGATGTGGAAAATTAGTTTTTTCAAAATTCTCAAGGCATACGTGATTTTTCGAAAGTAAAATTACGTCACATATTAGTTTCAAACCAAGCAGGCCTTATCCCCAGAAGCTCAAATTTCAACTCGAAATTTTTTTGTCATTTACACCCCACGTGCACTCAATCCGTGGACACACTATATAATATAGATCATAACTTTAATTTTGTGTCTATACCTTGAAAATAATGTTTTAAATAGGTAGATTTACTAGAAAAAACTTACGCTAAATTTAGAAAAAATATTAGAAGATAATATTTATGTTATACGTATTATGCATATGTTGACCAAGAAGATTTGTTATTGTACACATATGTATAATTAACTTGGTTATTATGTAGTTGCGTGAAGCATATGCCGGGTAAATTTCTGATAATGTATGTTATTACAAGAATTTACTTCCCCTTTAGTTGACATAAAACGAGCAGATGACGTAATTATCATTAGATATCCAGAAATTTTATCGCCAAAAATAATAGGTACCTACTTAATTATAATAATATAAAATTATGGTCAGTATAAAAACCACAAAATACTACTAAAGTTCCTTATAAACGTGAGTAAAAAGAATGGGCTAGTACAATAAAGAGCAAATTTTTGATTTTTTATTTGAATTTTATGAAGAGAATCTAGGTTTTTTTGATAATTAGTATGGGGATCTCGGAAACTTGCCATTCTCGAGATACGACACAAACTTGTGTTTTTTTTAATGGAACTTGGAAAAAACTAAAAGCTGAGCTTTAGTATTCTCACAATAATAGAAAAGATTTGCAGAAATAATGTCTCCTGAGTACAATAGCACTCTTATACTACTATTGCGTGGCAATATTTAAACAATATTTGGAATGTTCCAGTGACCCTTGAAAGTACGGAATATACACTGCGGCAGGACCATCG
Source organism: Pseudeuparius sepicola (assembly GCA_963920635.1). Classification (NCBI taxonomy): domain Eukaryota; kingdom Metazoa; phylum Arthropoda; class Insecta; order Coleoptera; family Anthribidae; genus Pseudeuparius; species Pseudeuparius sepicola. Next base: position 30,850,659 of record OY987307.1, read on the forward strand.
ATTTTGCAGTCGGGGTAAAAAAGAGATAAAAAGGTTATTTGAGAATATAAATCAGCAAAACTGAATCGGAATCCGAGTTGGGTTCCCATGTGATGCGACCTGATGCTAGTAATGGCTTTATATCTTTCATTTCCCTCACTTTTAACATTCTGAAAATTCGCGAGAACCGTGCTTTTTCCCATAAGGGCTTTGGATATTTCAATATCCGTATATTTTTTAGTTTTCATAATTCCTTAATGATAAAGAAAAACTTCAAAATTAGGAACGTGTCGAACTAGCTTATAGTTACTATTACAGCATTGACAGCAACGTCACTAACTTTATCGTTTTCTAATCTTCGAGCCCTTTCATTTGATACCCATATTAAGGGGGATATAGTTACTATTGCAGCATTGACAGCAATGCCACTAACTTTATCGTTTTCTACTCTTCAAGCCCTTTCATTTGATAACCATATTAAAGGGGTTGAAAAGAAAATGTAATCCGCCATCTTTGAGCGGCGGCCATATTGAATTTGGTGTGGCGTCACTAACTTTTTCGTTTCCTACTATTCAAGCCCTTTCATTTGATACCCATATTGAGGGAGTCAACAAAAAATACATCATCCGCCATCTTGGAGCGGCGGCCATTTTGAAAGTATTACAATATTGAGTACTGCACATTGTATTGTCACGGGAACTAAAGGTGTATGGAAAATTTCAGCTCAATCGGATGTCAGGAAGTGGTTCTAATTCATCTTGCAAGGTTCTTAAAGGTCATACGATCTCCTCTTTATAAATTCCGCCTTTACAAAAATAGCCCAAGAAACAGACCGTGAAACGCGACCGAACCCCTCGCGGAAAGAGCGTGGAACAAGAGAAAATAAAGGAACAAAAATCAAGTCGGCCGCGTCTCCCCAGACTGACGTAACGATCTGGTAAACGGCCTCCTTGATGGAGTCTAAACGGTGGCGTCATCGGCGCATTATCGCTGTTTATTTACACTATGTACACAGTAGCACACGGGAAATCAGTACACCGTTGGAAATAATCCACTTTGTAGGTTTAAGCACGATACAGTTACCCACGGTATGTCACTAACGAATCCGAAAGCAAGGCAACTATGCGCATCTACGTCAGTTGCGAATCACGAATTGTAAATAATGCATGGTGTCTTCGGTTGTGTTTTACGATTTTTTACAGTTTACAGTTTAATGTGTCCAGAAAAAAAGTGTAAACAACTGACTGATCGTCAGTCCAGCTCGACAGTGCTTTGAAATAGGCCAAAAATGCCGGGATGTGCAGTCAGCCTATGTCCATATAATAATAGAAACAGTAAGGGAACGGAAAAATTAAGTATTATAGATTTTCCAAGGACAATAATCTGGTAAGGAAACAGATTATTTATAGAACAGAGCATTAAAAATAGGGGACTCAACAGAGTTTATGCCTGGTTTACACAGCAAATAAAATGGAATGTGCAATAAAAAATTGTTTAACTATAAACTAAGCATTAGTTGTGCAGGTTGTGCTTGTGTCGAGGCTTGTGTGCATTAATTGGTAAATAAGGCTTTAATTGACATAAACCGACATAAACACTGGAAGGAAAAAGTTATATTTTTGGTAAGGCTTTGAATTTTATTTATCAATATCTGTGCCTATAACAAGTCATCTGTAAAATACTTTTTTCGATGGAGAGTTTGTGTCGATAGAAGCCAAAACTTAGTTCAGGATTACCTTACTTACAATAAATGTATTATTTAGATACCTACATATTTTTTTATTGTCTACCAATATACGATCTTTTAAAAGAAACATCCTGTTAATTTAATAAAATATACATCAATTTTATTTGCATGCATACGATTAGTAAAACGCAAAGAAAACAAATTATTTGTAAAACTATAATTATCAAATTAAATGTGTTTTTTATCAACAGAATATTCATTCATTTATGTAGTAATATAATTCTACATATTTTTAACAACATTTATTTAAAAGAAAACGTTTAAAATAAGCAAAAACCCATAAAAAAGTATCTATTGCTGTGTAAAACATATGGAGCAAATTAAATTCCGATTCGCAACTGACGTCACAAGGTGCGACAGAGATACGCGCAATGACATACCGTGGGTGAGTGTATCGTGGATTTAAGTGGTTCCAAGAGAAGTTGAAACGACGGTGCGTCGATTTTTACGCAAGAATTCTGCCTGGCAACAAAGGAACTCGTGAAAAAAATGAACTTCTTCGAAGCCGACTTTCTTAGTCTCACCCTGTATATGCCCAGCCTTCTACTACTAATTAATCGGTCAGCTAATTACCCAACTTGTTGCTCCGGTATCCGTCCCTTTCTAACGTTCTGTCGGTTCTCGAAAGAGACGCTGCTGTTTGAACAGTGGCATCATCGCACAGATAAGAAATAATAACGAGTCCTGTGTTTGTGTGTTATTTTTAGACGCACGGTTTGGTGACTCTTTGTTGAAGAAGGAATATTTTATGATGATAATAGGTAGAGGTTATAGATAAGACAATAGTATATTTCATTACGAGTCTGGAAAAGTCTATTTCTGGACGTGTAATGAACGATATTTTTTATTATACTTTGAAAACGGAAACTTAAAACATTTTATCGGCATATTATAATAAATTTAATTGACAAAAAGTAAACAATGCAGACAATAAAGTGTTTGGTATGTATGATGCGTTTCCATGGTTACTCTCAAATTATTTCAAAGGTGCTTTGTTGTAAATTAGTTATTGTCAGATAAGGTGAATAAAACGTCAAAAATATTACAGAAATGTATCTAAATATTGAAACACTTACGAATTAAAATACAAAATAGGTATAATATGTTAAATATCAGAGAGCATATAGAGTTTCTTAAATTTAGTTTACTTTGCTGTATATTTCTATTTTAAAGCCATATTATATTCGGTATTTTTATTCAGCGCACGGAAAGTTTTTCCATGCGCTGTTTCCGTGCGCTAGCCCGGAAAAGCCCATCTTTCATTATTGCTAAAACAGATGAAAATAAGGTGTTTTCAAAGAAGTATAATAAATAGTTATTTACATTGCCAGATGCGTAAGTGCACTGTTTTGGCCGAGGAGGTTGTTTAAAGACCGAGGCAACGCGAGCGTTGCCTCGGTCATTAAAAGTACCTCAGAGGCCAAAAAAGAGCTTACGCATCGTGCAATGAATTACATTTTTCCTGCTACCGAAAATTTCAAGTTATAGGTATTTTGAATAAAGCTCTAAATACATATGGAGTAGATTTGTGAGTAATAATGATCTTCAAAATGACCTTTGTTCAATTACTAAAAATGATAATCAGTGATAAATATAAGAGGCAGAATGCAGCGATAATAAAAAATAAATAAAAAATGTTGAGCTTCGTGTGGGATTCGAACCATGGATCTACGAATTACTAATCGCGTACTCTCACCCCATCGGTAGCGCGGGGCTTGTCAAATTTGTTCTGTTATGCGGCTCTTATTTGACGCCAGAGAAACATATAAATTATTAATTTTTCTTTGGTATAATTCGTGTTCTTTATGATTAAAACCAGTTTGTAAAACGATTGTTGTGTAACCTATCAAAATTGACGCAAGATTCGCGTTGCTACATATATTTTATTAATGGTTTTAAGGTCCTTGCTGCGTAAGGGTTGCTAAGCAATACTTTTTGTACCTAGCAACCACTTCGCAGCTAGCAACAATAATAACAGGGCACCTCGAACATTTGACTTTCGCTTTCGGGCCTGTTGGCGAGTATGTAAAGTGAACTTACGGGGGAGGGAGCAGGGAAAATTAATTTCCTTGAGAGGCAAGAGACAGACAACCACGTGCATGCATAGAGCACGGGCGTAGCCAAGGGGGGGGTTTCGGGGGTTCAAACCCCCCCCCCCCCGAAATAAGCAAAATATTACCTAATATTATACCGAAAAAATACGAGGAGTGAAGAGTTAAATTATTATTACGTTTGAATATATGTAGTAATAGTAGCGCCTAGCGCCATCTTTTGACCAGAGGCAGACGCAGTTGCAGCCGAACTATTTTGTATTGTAGGGACACTTTGCGTTGTTTCTCGATTATTCGCCACGCCCCTCGGTCGAAATGAGCGGAACTTTGTGGAAGTTCGTGGAAGTTTCTGGACGGCTACTGGGCTGCTATATAAGCGGCGCCGCGACGCGTGACCGCGCTTACGGCAGTATTGTTCCATGCGAACTCGAAGCGAATAAAAGTGAAAAGTGGTGAACGAATAGTGAAGAGAATTAAGTGTACCGTGTAAGTGAGTAATTTTAGTGCGCTGTTATTCGATGACCTTGTTAAGGATAGACACGTGAATCATTATTACTGTCGAAAAATGGAGGGGAAAAAAAGGAAGGGTGGTAAACCTAAAGGTATGGACTACTGGAAAAAGTGGTGTAGTCAAGGTCAAGGGGTTTCTAATAAAGAAACAAATTTGGATTTAGCTATCAAAGCTTCAGCTACCTTGCATGCTGATAAGAAGACTGCCTACCCCGAAATCTAGTTTGGAATGCCTAGATATGTGCGATAAAAACCTTTATCCTAATATTTACACATTACTACAAATCTTGGCTACCATTCCTGTATCCACTGCTACCCCAGAAAGGTCTTTCTCGAGCCTAAGGAGACTGAAAAACTATTTACGAAACACTACAAGTGAAAACAGACTTAATGGTTTGGCTCTAATGAATATTCACTATGGAACAGAAATTCATGCAGATGAAGTAGTGGATATATTTAAAAGAAAAAGCCGAAGATTTCTTCTTTAATGGTTTTAGATTTAGCGCAGAGGAACGAAATTAATTTATCCATTTCATTTAAAGTTAACAACTTTATAAATATGTCGTAGTTTTTCGGATGAATATATAGATATTAAATTTCATGTAAGTATATTTTTGTTGTTTTATTTACTTCTCAAACTAAACCCCCCCAAAACTAAATCCTGGCTACGCCCGTGGCATAGAGGACAGTAGGTAGGGTAGAGATCGATGGAATGTGCCGCCATTTTGATCCCTGAATTGTCAAGCCGGCACAAGTCCATCCGATTTCACAATTTTTTGTGCCATCATGTGACCAACCGAAAAGGCTTTCCAATGATGCCAATTTTAACAAAAAATTCAGCAGGGCCGCACTCAAAATGTACACCTATTTGAATATGTTTCACGTAGGTACAATTTTAACGATCACACAGCCCTTCCGCAACCGAGCTAGGGTTACGCACCCCTACAATAATTGCAGGGCAGGGATTTCGCTCATTAAAATGCAAGGTCCCCCTATACCCCCATAGGAAATATGGATATCGAGGCTGCCGCACCCCCGGCACTGGGGTTGGATATTACCCGCGTATCTCGATGAATCAGGTGCAAAACAATGCGAGACATTATAAAACGGTTGTTTTCTACATTGTTTACCAAAGAATCACGTGTAAATTGTATACAATGTGTCACGGATAAGAATGAACAGCATGCGGGGATCTTGCAAACGGTGAAAGACAGAACAACGGTCAAATGGGGAAAAAGTTGCGCAAATTTAAGGTTAATAAAATGGTACAAACAGATTTCTAATATCTTATTTCGTTTTTGAGTTATTTCGAAAGAAGTAAAATTTTGCGTTTTCGATTTTTTTTAAGCTGTTATCATAGATAGAAAAAAATAAAACCACTTTCTTGTGGCACTTTTCAACGGGCTTTAAGATGGCGTTTTTAGATTTCTTCTCAACATTTCGTTTTTGAGAAACCATCTTCAACTTTATTTTTTTAAATACGGACCTGGATTTTTTTGCAGATTTTGAAAGCACTTTTCATTGCAAATACCGTGATGTAGAAACCTCTCTCCTGGCTACAACTTATATATATCGACAAATTTAATCAACTATTTTCATAGATTTTTTGGCGTAGAATCGAATGGAATAATTAGTTTTTTGGTAGCGTCAATAGTTTTTGAGATATGAACTATGGTTTCCATTTAAAAAAAAATATAACTGTGGTTCATATCTCAAAAACTATTAACGCTACCAAAAAACTAGTTATTCCATTCGATTCTACGCCAAAAAATCTATAAAAATAGTTGATTAAATTTGTCGATATATATAAGAACTATTATCTTTTCGTCCTTTTATTAAAATGTTCTACTTGGCCTAGCGCGACTAATCGACTATCCCCCGTAGGAACTCGAGAGTCTTGCAACCTGTTGTTGCCGCCTCGGCGGAGGCTTGCCCCCTCCCCTCCCCTCCCGAGCGTTGCCCGGTGACGTCACGGCTGGGGGTCACGTGACCGACGATACGCGCCCACGCTCGGGCCGACGTTATATTCGGAGAGAGCCGGATCGCAGCAGGCGCAGCTTTCGCGTCGTAACTCCGACAAAACGGCGCGGACTCGAAAGAGGAAAAAAAACAACGTAGCTCCGAATTGGGATTTTCCATGCCTCCCGTTTATTTTTAGTAGTTTTATTTTATTTCGAAGCCGAAAACTATTATTCCTAGCGGAGTTAATTAGGATTGCCACCTTTTTGCAAAGTGAAAAAGGACATTGCCAAAAATTCTTCTAGGAATTTTCTTACAAATTAAATTATAACAAAACATTAAAAAGTTTTAATTTTGGCAAAATTCGAAGTAATGTCACCAGAAGGTATACCAAAAACGGCATTTTCTACAGACATAGGTCAGCATCAATTTAAAAGCATCCCATTTGGTCTCAAAAGTGCACCCAGCACCTTCCGAAGAGTAATGAATAATATTCCTTCAAAATTAAAATATTTAATTGTAAAACAGGTGAAAATGGAAAAAATGGACTTCTTTTAGTCCATAATAATTATTCACTTTCCAATTGTAAACGTATCGTGTCTCAATAAAACTTCGTGTAACAACATTGTAAATGCCATTGCCTTTAAAAAACTCGTGATTATTCCAGACAAAAATATTGGAAGTAGCGTTACAATGTTTTTTAACAGTTCTAGAAATTTTCTTACAAATTAAATTAAATTATAACATAACATTAAAAAGTTTAAATTTTGTCAAAATTCAAAGTAATTAAATCACTAAAGTGGGCGAAAATTTGGTTACATTTTCATTTCCCTTGTCAAACCAATTCTCTGAACATCTAGGTTGGATAGATCTTTGATAATATCAATATAATAAAATGGACTTGGGCACCAGTAATCCAGTAAAGTCGTTTGAAAATGGTACGAAGGTTAAAAGAATCTGTTTTTGAAAACCCTTCAAACAAAAAAAAGGTCAGCCGATTATCTGTCAAAATAAAAATTTTATGAATTTGTTTAAAAGTATATACACCCTGTATATACAAATCCATAAAATCCGTATTTTTGGAGATAATCGCGTGAACTTTTTTTTGTTCGAAAAGCCTTCAAAAGCCGCTTCTTTTAATCTTCCTACCATTTTTAAAATGCAAATCCAGGGCCGGCTACGATTTTTTTGTACCCCCGATATTCACGAAAAAAATTTAGCGTTTTTTTTTAGTTAAATATAATACCACAGCGTTAATCAGGACATCCCAAAACCCCCATATACCAAATTTGAACAAAAAATATACAAAGAGTTCCATTCTGCAGGATGTCAAAGTTGAGCAAAATAGGAATTATTTTAAAGGCATCAGGCAAATCAAGTGTGCCATGGAATCCCCTCAAAACAGTTGAATGGTCAACAGGACCACTCAAATTGTTGTTGTGCAAAGATCCAATACAAAATATATACAGGGCGTTTTTCTCTGGGCCATCTCAAAATACCTACTGAATTTTTTGAATTGTTTTTTATTTGTTGGTTGGCATTTTGTAAAGAAATAAATTACTTTTGTATTTATTAATATCTTTTCAATAACTCCAGAGCACTCTTGGCCCGTATGGACTTTCAAACAAAAAAATAGTGGTTATGGATATGGCATTAAGCCATAGAAAGCGGACTTTTTTAAGGACTTATTCCAAGTGCAGCGCCTTTTATTTTTCTACCAGATTATTTCTCTTAGTTCCCCGAACAGAAATAGAAACTTTTACCGGTTTTGTAATAACCACTGCAATTAATGCGGCGTATAAGGATATAATCAAAGAACTAATGATTGTTGTGGCGTTAATAAAGGAAATTATTAAATTTTTCCGCAACACCAATCAAGAAGTATGGCTATGGCAGCGAACAGATCGAAAATAACATGGGATTGATTGTTTAAGATTTTTTTTGCTCTCTGCGTCAAAAATGTCTTTTTCTTGAAATCGGCAGTGAAATGTCCCAAAATCGTCAATAAAAGCTTAGAAATCGGCGCTGAAGTAACCAATTATTGTACGATTTTTTTCAATAAGTAGGCCTTGGCGAGATGTAAACACCAAACGTCAGACGCGGAGCCATCGCCCGTCAAAAGTGACCAAATATTCAAAACCCGGCCAATAAAGGTCCATTTAACTTTTCGTACACATTGCGAAATTGTTACCTATAGCAGCGCAATATTTCAGTATAAATATTTTAGTAGGTTTGAATATCATCTATTTTTCATGGACGGGTGATCCCTTATGATTATTTTTTTGTGACTCGTGTGGTTTATTTGCCTCGGCCTCGCCAACTAAATTCCACACGAGTCATAAAAAGTTGAACTCAATGCCTTGATACATACATAACTATTTTGTAAATAAAATATCGTCTTAAAATAACTATTATTATTACTACATTCTACCTTAAGGACGGAAATAAAACGTCATCACCTCGCGACGACCTTCATTTGACCGTGTTCCTAACTAGGATAAATGTTGCTAAAACAGAAATTGGATACTGGAGCGCAAAAATTGCGCAAGTGTCTGTAAGATGGCGCTGGAGTTGGAGAACGGCCATTGGTACAGAGCGAGAATAAAAAGTAATGTTTCGCCTTGCTAAAATAAGTTTCCGTTCCTTATAAGTTGTTTTGTTGCCCGGCAAGGTCGTTGGTCGGAACCAGGGGTCTAGGGGGAGGCAGGCGGACCGACCCCCTTTTTTTATACAAATAACAGCACATCGCTCCCATCCTGGCGTATTGTGGGATTGAAACTGAATTGTTAAACACAAAATAATAATATGAATATTTACGCTCCTTTATTTTTCTATATTTTTTCATTGTTATTAAGAATATTGTTGAGTAAAATATTAAGTAAGAGGACTACCTACCGGCTGTCAAATCTACTGTCATGACATAATAATTCTCCCTCAAAACCGCATGAATGATGACAATACTTACCCTAACTGACATTTAAAATTTATGTCACTATAGTTTTATCTTTTATCATTCTATTAACTTTTCATTAAGTACTTAATATTGATAAACCGAAAGAAATTAAAATTCTGTTGTATTTGATCCAAAGTTGACATAAAGTTGTGAATTTTGTTAGATACGTGAAATACCTACTATTTGCTGATATCTTAATATATTATGTATTATTTTGGCATACATTTAGAGTAATGGAAAATGTAATGTAAATAAATTTATAGGTACTACCATAGAAAAATTTACGTAGTAGATTCTTCTATGGTACTACCTAAATGCTTGCCGGTACACCAACTTTGTGTCAAACAGAATTTTAAAGCGTTAATATAATTTTCTTTTGAAAAAGACATATTCTTATCGATATTTTTTAGTAATAATAAAAAGTTAATAAAATTATAGAATGATACTCGTATATTATGTTGTATAGCTAGTGATATAAAATAGTTTTTACGAAGTAATGACTTTTTAAAATTTTAAGAAATTTTATAAATAGGAAATAGGCGCTTATGTAACATTAAAATAGAAACGACTTTTTCAAGTTAAACGTTTTGAAATTGTGACAAATAAGCCAATTTTTAGGGATTTTATTTTTTAAATATAATTTTTGACAGATAGCGAAAGTCACGTGACCACGTTTGAGTCGGTTATTTTTCCTCGTTTTTAATCGAAAGGTAACCCCAAAGTTAACTGCATATGTGTTCTATTATTATCCGTTAATAAAAAAAATATGTTTAAATTAATAAAAAGATACATTTTGCACCATATCTTCATTTTTTCCAAAAAGGTTTTTTGGTTATAACTTTTGTTTGACGTTCGATTGTTTTTTTCCAAACGACATTACATTGTTTGGAAAAAACTGCAACAAACTGGTTTTTAAATCATTAATTTGTCTCAAAAAATACGGAATGGTTAAAGTGAATGTTCCTATCACCTTCAGGCGGACACCCTGTACCTAATAAAAATATTATTAAACAAATAATAGTACTTTTTGAAATTGAGCCCATGTGTTGACAGGTGGCCGTGATTACAGCCCAAAAGTAAAGTTACACACATTGTTTAATGTGCTTTTTGAATCTAACAAAAAAAAGTTTATCAAAATCGGTAAACAAATAAAGATATTTTACCAGGGAGGTAACTCCTTAACGGAGGTCACACTGTAGATGTTTAACATATAGGTACAGAAGATGTTCTTTCGCATCAATATATCGTTTTCTTTTTTCATTTTTTATTTTCGAGATATGTATTTATCTTAATTATTGCGTTACTTAAAATGTGTGTTTGAATGTAGTGTTAATGCAAACGAAGAAACACCTTATGTACACATAAAAGACCATGTTTCATTTCATTGAAAAAACTAAACATAATTTTGTAGAACTTTTAAGCCAGTAATACCATACCTACAGAAAACGTACCGAATAACATTCTTTAACTAAAGATATGCCTTTAACAGTAAAAAACACAGTTGACATTCAAGTGACCTTGAAAACGTCGTCTGCCTACAAGTGAAAACGTGCGTCTTACATTGCACCTCATATGCTTCAACTTTTATGTGATTTTTTGCGATTTTCGTTTTTGAGATATTTATAATAGCTGCATTTATTAAAATGGAACACCCGGTATAGATAATTTTCGACATACCTATACATATAGAGACATAGACATATGAATTCTCCCCTAATGCCAGTTTATATGCTAACGATTGTGTTTTCCTCACGAAAAATACATAACGGCGACATACGTATAAATAATGCAAAGTCAACTAAAGCAGTTTTTAGTGCCGCCGTGTACCTTTCACGCTAAAAATCAATGAACCATTGCTAAAAAGAGAGGGGTTAAAATCACAAATCGGAGTCTTTGAGCTACGGGGGTCTCCCGAATATACCTTTTGAAGTTTTATATTATTTTAATATTAAAAATTCGCAATTCATAGTATATAATAATATGGAAGTAATACAAAAACATAAAAAAGTAATCAGACAGCTTAGTTGCTTAAATATTATATCGCCAAAACGTAAAATTGATCATATAAACATAATATATGTAATTATTAAACTGGACCTGTAACAACAGCGTCAACCGTTCATCCATCGTCTGTTTTTCGCGCCATCTGATAAACAATAGCTACACTTTTGGTATTCCCGCTGCATAATTTAAGGGTATTTTGCCTATGTTTTTTATTTACAACAAGACTGGATAATTACAATGTTTATTACCGTGTTTTCGTTCCGAGCATATTCCGAAACCTATGCCAATCTTAACGAAGGTAAAATTCCGGCTCAAGAGACAAAATAGACGAATTTATGCCGGCATAAAGTTTGAAATTTAAAAAAAAATCTCGCCCATAACTTTTAAACTAGTGTCATTGGTATCTATGGATATTTTAAAAATACCCGTGTTTTTTGTAATCCTTTGAAATTCGCTACTTTTTCCAGCTAGTTGGAAATAAAAATACATTGATACAGGCAACCAAACATACAATGGCGAGGCCCCCCTTAACCAACTTTCAGCAAATCCTATCTATACATCATGGCACACACAATATAACCGAAGGGTGGCGTCTGAGGCCCTAAGGGTGGGGGGGGGGAGATGGGTGGAGGGGATATCCCCTTCCCCCGGTGCATTATTTACGGGGATATCGATTTTCAAACTCGTGTCGTCATCGTTTAGGTTAGGAAAGGATATTATACGTTTAGATCGTACGTTGGGAGTTGCCTCCTGAAGTTTTGCCGCACGTGGCTTCCTTCTACATGCATAATAGAACGTTGACTTTGATCTGGACCAACACCATATTAAATGTTGGTCCAGCAGGGTACTATTATCTCTAAGTAACTTTTGTCTTGAACGTTTCGTGATTTAAAAACTCGTCTACTATTCTTGCATTGGGCATTGGTGATCCATGGTGTTGAAACCACAGTTTTTGCTTGCAGTGCACATTTTAAATTATATTTCACTAGTAAGAGTGCAGACCAATCAAAGTTTCATTAATTATTCCGCACCGTTCACACCAAAATGCCCTTGGTTTCTCTATGATGGGCGGGTGAAATTTTTGCGAATTTTCACTGCCCCAGTGATGGTTATTTTTTTCTATTTGGGATGCCATTACTTACGAATCTACTTTCGTTAGTCCATAAAATATCAAAGAAATGCCATGGCCTGAATATCCTGAACGTTATACTTGTGACGAAAATGTGGCAATGGGGATAAACTGCGCAACAGAAGATTTCATTCATATTCAATGACCCAAAAAATTTTAAAACAAATTGAGTGCCACAATGTTTAGTTACATTATTTACAACAGCTGTAGCCTATTAATAGTGGAGGAAAAAAGTTAGGTACGCTTGTATGACAATAACCAGAAACATATTAAAATGATAAGGACATGTTGAAAATTTGTTGTAAATATGTTACTTATTTCCTTTGGACAATTTTGGACATTAAATACGAACCTTTATTTCCGTCATCTACGGGTCGAACTACGTCGGAAAACCTATTTTCGGGGCAGGTTAACATTTTTATAAATTCAAAAAAGTGCGCTGGCCCGGCACTTAGAAATTTACGTCGGATAGGCTGGATTTGGCCTCATTCTGAGTTTGTTTAAAAAGTTGAAAATTTGGAAAAATTATGTGTTTTTCGAAAAAGTGCGCTGGCCGGGCATTTAGAAACTTCTAAGTTCAATTTCGACCGGATTTTCGGTTTCTACGGGCAAAACTGCGTCGGACAAGCCTGTTTTCGGCTAATTTTAATTTTTTCGCGAAATCGTCAAATTTCAGTTTCCAAAGGGGTTGACCCCCCGAAAATCTCGGGGAAATATTCGCCACGCGCTGGGAATTTTCCAGGGGTCTGAATTTACAGTATCTTATACAGTATCTTGGCGCCACGCAGAATGTCGTAGCTATAACCGTTTTCGCGCAAATTACCTTCAAAGTCAAACCGAAAGTGTAAACTCGAAGTTCGGTTTTTTTCTAACACTAATTCTACGGTTTTTCTAACACTAATTCTACGGTGAAATGGAAAAAAAAGTCCACATATTTTTTCAGCTTTAACATCCTTAAAAGGACGCAGTTTATACAAGAAAGTGTGGTAATTTTTTGGTTTTCTATCACCAGTCGGAAGTGTCCCAGAATAATGCAGCACCGTGTGGGGTAAAGTGATGCTTACCGCACTATGGCAGAATACCTAACGTCGGAACTTGTGTGTTTCTTATACAGGAAACATCGTCGAAGGCTGCCATAAAGGCCATTGTGGGGATGCGGGTTATTTATACCCAGTAATTGGTTCTCATTCTAGACCAAGTATGGCTGTGTGGTTCGAAGTCGATTTTCATTGGTGGCCCACATGGTCCTGACATTGAAAAAGTCGAAGAGTTTTGTTTTAAAAGTTTGCCGTAACGTCCACAAGTGATATATGTCAAAAAAGAAGTTAGCTTTTAAAAACGTAATAAAATAAAAGTTTTAAAAACGTTTCTTCACTTATTTAGCCGATATAACTGTCGGGTTATTTTTTATTTCACAAACGACCCCACACACAAAAGGCACTTCAACAGCCTCGGGTATACCATCTGTTGTCACGAAAAATATAAAAGGCGTTATAATATGCCTGCAGTTAGTAGTTTGTAGTAGTTTGTTTCAACAAATTTATATCTACAAATCTGAATTGATATTGAGAATCGGGTGTGTTTCAAGGGAATCTAAAAAAATCCAAAGAAAATACTTTTTTTCAAATATATTTTGTTGCTGTCATATATATCTTATTCGACGCGTCTCGAAGCGCTGATTAAGAAAACCTATACACTTAAGGGCCTATCTCCATCCCATCCGGAGATACGTAAAATGTTGCGTCTTCGATTTTATTTTTTTCTGAACATGTTATCACAGATAGAAAAAAAGAAAAGCACTTTCTTATGACACTTTTTAAGGGGTTTTAAGATGCGTTTTTAGATTTGTTCTACAACATTTCGTTTTTGAGAAACCATCTTCAACCTTATTTTTTAAATACGGACCTGTTTTTTTGCAGATTTTGAAAGCACATTTCATTGCAAATACCATGATGTATGACACGAAATATTTTTAAAATGTTTTGAGACAATTATACTGAAAATTCCTTTTTTTTTTTCATTCATTTTTTTTCTATTGCCGCCATGTATTTAATAATAAGAAGTCTAAATATTAATCAGTATTGTCAAGAAGTAAACTTACAACTTATCTTTCACTCGGAGAACCAAAAAAAGCACGGCAAAGACTAATAACAGTCACATACGATAATAAACAATAAATAAATATCATTAGAAGGCTTTGAAACAACGAAACCAACCCTTGTCATTTGTCATAACTCCCAATGTATTATTTAGTTAATAATTTGTATTATTAGAAATGGAGGGTGCTTTTTCAAATGACGACAAATTTAACATGTCGGCATGTTATATCTTCTGTCACAGAAATAGTGTAGAGGCCAAACTAATGTATTGTTGCAATTATAAATGGCAAAAGTTATTGGTTTCATTGGCTTAAAGCTTTCTTCTCACAATTAGAAAAAGCGAAGAATTTACTCCAAAACACAATGCGACACTGTTTCCTGTTTGCTGTATAACAAGAACAAGAGAGGAAAACTCTTACCAGACAGGGCCGTATTTAAAAATATTAAGTTTTCGAAACTTGTTAAATTGTTGCCAATGCCGACTAATATTTAGACTTCTTATTATTAAATACAGGGCAGCAATAGAAAAAAAAAACGAATGGAAAAAAGGAATTTTGAGTATATTTGTACCACAACATTTTAAAAATATTTCGTGTCGTACATCATGGTATGATCAAAAAAAATCCAGGTCCGTATTTAAAAAATAAAGTTGAAGATAGTTTCTCAAAAACGAAATGTTGTAGAACAAATCTAAAAACGCCATCTTAAAGCCCGTTAAAAAGTGCCATAAGAAAGTGTTTTTCTTTTTTTTTTTCTGTGTCAGAAAAAAATAAAATCGAAAACGCAAAATTTTACTTTTTTCAAAATAACGCAAAAACGAAAAAAGATATTAGAAACCTGTTTGTACCATTTCATTAACCTTAAAATTGCGCAACTTTATCCCCATTTAACCGTTGTCCTATCTCTCGCCGTTTGCAAGATCCCCATGCCATTCATTCTTATTCGGGACACATTGTATATCTAGTTCGCAAACGATCGAATGTCCTGCTTTGATTTAGAATGCGCGCGGGGCATTCTGTGCGGCCGTCTCTTCATTAAAATGCATTCGCGGGCCTTGGGGACCGTTTACAGGGTGCTAAAATACCGCAGAGCCCGTTTAGACGGTCCAAATAATATGTGTGGTGTTCCGCAAGGGTCAGTCCTTGGACCACCTTGTAGTATAAATGGTGTTGGCTGGCAGCGTATCGATACAACGATGACGTGGAGGCAGTACGTCGAAAGAATACAACTTCTGACCGGTAGAAGCGGGCTTCTTTTCCGTGATCTTACCTTATATACTCCATGGACAAACTGATGAAATCCTTCGGATTGTAGATGGTCCTCTCGGTGTCTTCCCCTCTTTCTTCCGGTGACAGCCTGGTGGCTAGTGTGGGAAAAGACTTGTAGAACGCCTTCCTTCTGGTCATCTCTTTTAGGAACAGCTCAGGAACTAGTTTGTAGACTATATCTTGTAGCGTCTTGTCTAACCTATAAACAAAGTAAGTAACGCGTTTAAAGTAAAAAAAATGTTACTCGCGGTTGTTAGATAAGATACGGGCAAGTATCCGGTGGCAAAATAACCGAAATTAATAATACCAAGCAGGTCTTTGAATAAAGACAAAAACTTATAAGGCACGTTAATGAAAAATATATTTTTTCTTGAAATCGGCATTAAAATGTCCCAAAATCGTCATTAAAAGCACAGAAATCGTACAATAATGTAGCCCATTATTGTACGATTTTTTCAATAAGTAGGCCTTGGCGAGATGTAAACATCAAACGTCAGACGCGGAGAAATCGCCCGTCAAAAGTGACCAAATATTCAAAACCCGGCCGATAAAGGCTCATTAAACTTTTCATACACATTGCGAAATTGTTTCCTATAGAAGCGCAATCCTTCAGTATACATATTTTAGTAAATTTGAAAATCAATAGATTTGTTGTGTAGGCTGCACAAGAAGCAGCAGTTTGGTTTTTCTGTCAGAAGGTGCCGTACATCATTATACTTGTCCTAGGTAGAGCGATCGGTAAAGTCAAGCAACGCCGCGCGTAGTCGGTTCGTGGACGGGTGATCCCTTATTATTATTTTCTTGCCTAATAAAACTTTTTTTTTCCGATTTCAAAAAAAATATAATATGTACCTCGGCACTGAACTTCTTTTTATGACTCATGTGGTTTATTTGCCTCGGCCAGAGGCCTCAGCAACTAAACTCCACATGAGTCATAAAAAGTTGAACTTCAGTGCCTTGGTACATAAATAACTATTATTATACTTTTTAGGGCTAGCGCACGGAAACAGCGCATGGAAAAACTTTCCGTGCGCCGAATAAAAATACCGAATATATGGCTTTAAAATAGAAATATACAGCAAGGTAAAATAAATTTAAGAAACTCTATATGCTCTCTGATATTTAACATGTACCTATTTTGTATTTTAATTCGTAAGTGTTTCAATATTTAGATACATTTCTGTAATATTTTTGACGTTTTATTCACCTTGTCTGACAATGACTGATTTACAACAAAGCACCTTTGAAATAATTTGAGAGTAACCATGGAAACGCATCATACATACCAAACACTATATTGTCTGCATTGTTTATTTTTTGTCAATTAAATTTATTACAATATGCCGATAAAATGTTTTAAGTTTCCGTTTTCAAAGTATAATAAAAAAAATATATCGTTCATTACACGTCCAGAAATAGATTTTTCCGTGCTTGCATGACTTCCCGTGTTCGGCTGCGCCTCACACGGGAATTTGTTACGCGCGCACAGTAAAATCTTTATTTCCAGACTCGTAATGAAATATACTATTTCACAACACGTTTTTCAAGATAAATGTGACATTGTTTCTTCGGGTAGTTTGGCAGTGTTATTTATTGCAAAACAGTGTATTCAAGAACTATCTCAAAATCCGTAGTGTCACGGTAACGTTATAGACGAACTTGCGAAGGGTGAAAGAAAGATCTGGGACCGACTACCAGCTTTTGCAGGATCCCAAAAAAGTAGATCCTACGAGCCCTAACAACTATATGTTGGAACAAGCAGTACTTTGCGAATAAAATGCCAGTTTACCAAAATTATTTTATTCAATTTTTTTTAAATTGTAATTATGAAATTAGGAACATTTTTTATGATGTACGGAACTATTTTTACCGTTTAATTATACCTTTTTTGTTGATTACTATTTAATTAATTGTTTGATATTCGAAAAATGCTGACAACTAAATATTGGAACAAATGGTTTTTAAAAAATTACAACAAAAATTAATAAGGTGTAACGTCGCCCTTGGCTCGAATAACAGCCTGAACTCTCTTAGGCATTGTATCAACTAGGCCTTCACAGAGTTCAGGGGTGAAACTATCCCATATTTCTTGCAATTTAGCACGTAGTTGTGGTAAAGTATGCTGGGGATTATTTCTTAGGCGTTGTTTCATTTTGTGCCAAAGTGTCTCTTTTGGATTAAGATCCGGGCTGCTAGAGGGATGTGACAAAACCTTAATGCCATGTTCTCCCATCCATTTTTTGGTAGATTTAGCCGTATGGCATGAGGCTCCGTCCTGTTGAAAAATAAAATGTCCGGATGGATATAACTTTGCGGCGCTTGGTAAAAGGGAATGTTCAAGGATATCTTGGTATTTGGCTGCGTTTACTATGCCTTCAATAAAGTGTAGAGTTCCCAACCCTTTGGCCGACATACAACCTCACACCATGACGCCCTGTGGAAACTTTACAGTCCTTTTGAGGCAATCCTTATGGAATGCTTCTGTTTTTTCCCGAATCACACGCTTTCTGTAATCTCCTACACAGACATCAAATTTGCTTTCGTCGCTATAGATAACTTTGTCCCAGTCATGTTTGGTCCACGAAAGCTTTGATTTGGCCCAAATGTAACGATTCCTTTTTTGAGTTTCCGTCAGCAATGGTTTTTCTTTGGCCTATGGTTCAAAAATAGAAAATTCATACCGCAAAGAAATGCCTATCAAACATACCTACCTTATAAAAACTAAGACCGCTCTTGTGGATATATTTACGACAGCATTCTCTGGAAACATGCATCCCACTTTCTCTATTCCACCTTGCAGTTACTTCTCGTAGTGTATTTCTTCTTCCCGACTTACATATTCTAATTAAATGCCTTACACTTCTTTGAGAAACAGCTTTTGGACGGCCTGAACTTTTACCGCGAACATCAATATTGGCAGTTTCACCATATTTTTTGATTATGTTAAAAACAGTAGTTGTTGCTACAGTCAATTCACTGGAAATTTCACGCATTGTTTTTCCTTTATGGTACTGATGAATAATAATTTCTCGCACTTTTGGATCAGTAGGTTTTCCACGCACCATTATGGTGTTTTACTCGTAATAAAACTGACAATACCTACTAACTTTAATTATTAATACTCAAATGACATGTGAAAATCTTTGTTGACAACACACTTATGTTTCATTCCAAAGCCTCCTTCGCGTCAGGCTGATAAAACTCAAGAAACATGAGGAAGAGCAAAACATGTTCCAATATTTAGTTGTCAGCTTTTTCAAATATCAAACAATCAATTAAACAGTAATCAACAAAAATATATAATTAAACAGTAAAAATAGTTCCATACATCATAAAAAAAATGCTTCTAATTTCATATTTACAATTAAAAAAAAACAAGAATAAAAAATTTCGGTAAACTGGCATTTTATTCGCAAAGTAACTGCTTGTTCCAACATATAGTTGTTAGGGCTCGTAATTGTTAATTATACCCTTGAAACGTTTCACCAAAGTAGAAAAGACAATTCCGAGTTACGGTAAAGTAGGTACTTCAACACGCTACCGGTTGCCTCTTTCTCAGTTCTCGTCTTAATTAACATGCTAATTGTCGATTACGTCGCGTGTTGTGTTTCTAGATTACGGAGACACCCAGTTTGCGCGATTTCAGAGAAAATAAACACGCCCGAGCCCGTTATGTATGTCCACATTGTGTATGAGAATCTTGAGCGAAATCCGCAATACGAGGTTTAAAGTTTGGGTTCGCACTCTGGACAACTGCTCATGCAGAAAGATGTTATTACCTTTTTGATTTTTCAATGTCAAAACACAAAACTAAATGCGCATCAAAATTTAAACACTCTATCGCTGTTTATTTTCAACTTCAATAGGTACAACTTCATGGTCTCGCGAATTGCGGAACCTTCTACACGCCACGGTCCACACACCTGTACTCAAGATATTGACAAGACTGAGTCGCCTAGTCGCCACAGCCGCTACAGCGCTACAGTCGGTACTGTTCCTTCCTACCGCATGCTGTACCGCCACCACCCGACCATTGCTTTTGTTTCGATAATAGTTTATTCAACCGCAGTTAGTTCACATCAACGAAACTTTAACCAGAGTCTAGAGATATACTAATAAGTCCGGGCACTCGGCCTTGTGTAAACAAACGTTTCCCTCTTGCCCTCTCCCGCTCCCCTCCTCATCGAGCCGATCGATATCTTATAATAAGAAAATAAGCTGTACACAGTGTAGCTCAGAGCGGTTCGTGCGCATTCTACCGGGTGCGCGCAAAATATTACCGACCGACCGTGACTGTGTTGTAGTGATGCCTAGTAACGCTTTTTACTGCAGTGCGGACGGCTGTAAAACCAGTTCAAAAGACTATATTACCTTTTTTCATTTCATAAAGGCCCTGAAAGGTAGGATTGAGTTTGAGGTACCTACCTACAAAAATTAAGACATTTATATGTGACATTTGAATACTTAGGTATTAATTGAAGAATAATATAGATATAATATTAAAATATTGAAAATTTGAAGGTACCAGCAATGGAATAAGGCCGTAGGGTTCATCGGAGAACATAAATTTGCGAATATTCCACCTGAAGAGGCATATAAACCTATAAGAATTTGCAAGGCACATTTTGATGATCAGTCATTCACGTCCGGAAAACGTTTAGTAAAAACTGCTGTCCCCTCGGCTGTCCCATTAAGATTATTGCCAGAAGCTTATTGTAAAAGACTCATGCTGGTGTAGGTACCTATGCGTAATATTTTGTTCTGTATTGTTTATGTCAATTTAAATATCAAAATATTTACTACAGGATGAAAAAGTAGGTACCTATGATTAGTTTAACTCTTTGTCGTTCAATATTTATTTGTTATTTATGTTTTTGTCTGCTCTATGCTTTGTTAGGCTTTATTAAAAATGAACGTAAAACATAAAAAATTGCATTTTTATTCTTGTTCCAACCAAAGTCTACAGATATTCCTACTAATTATGTAGATTCTGGTAATAGCTACCTTGTATTTTAATTTAACTGTACCTATCAAAAACTAACGGTACACTTACCTACACAAATAATGTTGTACCAAAGTCCACAAATAGGTATACTAATATTTGTAGACTTTGGTAAATAATGGAAAGTCAATATGAACCTGCCCCCGTATAACTAGCTTGACGGCGACTTCGTTTAGTCGCCCTCGTAAATGCGAAGCGTGCGAGGTGACGCTAATTTACGACCGGTCGCAAAAAATTGTCGGCTTTTCCGAGAGATCAAAGGAGTGAGCCGACTTTAGTATTTCTAGACTTTGCCTTAACGTAGGACTAAAACCAATTGCGACTACTTTTTTGAGAATACCTTGAAATAATTTGACTGATATGAATTAGCTGAGGTTAAATAACTATTCACAAAAACAATCCTGCATACATAACAATGTTTGAACGCGATTCATATCCTACAAAATTGCTGACACCCTCGTGGAAATAGTTATTTATGTACCAAGGCACTGAAGTTCAACTTTTTATGACTCATGTGGAGTTTAGTTGCTGAGGCCTCTGGCCGAGGCAAATAAACCACACGAGTCATAAAAAGAACTTCAGTGCCGAGGTACATATTATATTTTTCTTGAAATCGGAAAAAAAAATGTTTTATTAGGCAAGAAAATAATAATAAGGGATCACCCGTCCACGAACCGACTACGCGCGGCGTTGTTTGACTTTACCGATCGCTCTACCTAGGACAAGTATAATGATGTACGGCACCTTCTGACAGAAAAACCAAACTGCTGCTTCTTGTGCAGCCTACACAACAAATCTATTGATTTTCAAATTTACTAAAATATGTATACTGAAGGATTGCGCTTCTATAGGAAACAATTTCGCAATGTGTACGAAAAGTTAAATGAGCCTTTATCGGCCGGGTTTTGAATATTTGGTCACTTTTGACGGGCGATTTCTCCGCGTCTGACGTTTGATGTTTACACCTCGCCAAGGCCTACTTATTGAAAAAATCGTACAATAATGGGCTACATTATTGTACGATTTCTGTGCTTTTAATGACGATTTTGGGACCTTTTAATGCCGATTTCAAGAAAAAACATTTTATTGAAGCGCCCCGAGCATCCCCCCCCCCCCCAGCATCTGATATTGATGTGCCGCGTTGCGCGCGCACCTCCCCCCTCCCCCCCAGACTTCCCCCCCACGGACCCACGTGTCCGATTTTCCCCAAGAGTTGGGGCCGGGGCGTCTGGCGAAATTTCTCCCTTAAATGCCCCAGACTTGGTATGGGGTAAAATTTGTAGGTGTTAAGAGGGTGTTTTTGGGGGGATGAATATCGCTTACGATACAGAGTGATTCGTACTTTTTTATGGGAAAATAAAGCCTCGTAACGCGAGTTTCGTACTTACTTTAAATTCGGTTTAGCCTTATTTATGATGACTTCGCAGACTGGGCAGTAACTGTTGTCCTGGAGGAACTTTATTATGCAACTCCTGCAAACTGAAACAGAATAATATCGATGAGCAGGCACAAGTTATGTAGGTATGGTATGTAGATTTGTAAAGATATACACAGGGTGAGTTTTTTTTGATGACCGCTATAGGGATCTTGGAAACTAGCAGAGCTAGAACAAAGGCTAAATGAGGAAATAATTGCGGTTTTGAATGCTCAATGTAATGCCCCTTTTGGATTTTTAAAAAAGTTCATGGCTCACTAGGTAATATCCCAGAAAAGGACGAATCAGAAGTGGCACTTGGCTAATTTAAGAGGGCAGAGGGGTATTTTTATGAGGTGGTGGGGACGGAGAGTATTGCTAGGCCGCCAGATCCTTAGAAAGGTTAAAACATGTCAACATATTTTTCACTATCATTTATTCATTTTGGGTAGGTATACCAATAAAATTAATATGAAAGCAATTAATATTATCTAATGTGTGCCGGTAGTAAAATTATAATGTTTTACGAACCATTTATTCTATTTATCTGAGCCCAGAAAACCCACAACCTGACCCCTGTTTTCTGGGACTTGATTATGAAAGCGGAATGCTTGACAACAGCGCGGCGCCACAGATTCCGTTCTTGCGGTACTGCCAGATCGTCCAGTCGGGAGCCGGTAACCAAGGCAACCCACAAAAATATAATGCAAATTAATTTAGTATAAAATGAAATCGATGATAATTTACTTATAAAAATGTTAGTCCTTGATAGTATTTTGGTTGATATTAAATTGAAGGCGATAAAAATAGCTAAATGAATTTAAGGAAATTGCCAGGCATAAAAGCTGACGAAGTCCGGCAACGTCGTTCGTGGCCTACGACTGACGCGCCACCTAACGCCAGACGCCAGACAGCGTCAGTATGTTCAATTGAGGTTAAACTCCTTATAAAACGTAAACAATAAAACGAAAAACGATTACCAATTTCTAAGTAAAAAAGCCCAGTATTATTATCATGACTGTGATAAAAGTATCCAAAACAGGGACCAGATAAGGTGTACAATATGTATTCAGCTTAACTTGACTGCTTGTGTTGTTACTTCGAATACTTCGTTGCTGTATTTACACTAGTGCATTGTGCCCCAGAAAACCCACTTTGTGCTTAGGTTTTGTGACGAAATGGCCCCGCAATTATTGCTGTGTTCGTGGATGTTCTAACAACACGAGGAATGTTGGGATAAGTTTTTTCAAAATACCTGCTGATGAAAACAGGTAGGTACCTATGTGTAGTTTGTCCCTACCTTGTTACCACATTATTATATCCTTAGGTATTATAAATTTTATGTCCTACGTAGGTACTACCCCTTTTACTGGAGTATTACCTACCCCAGAAAACCCACAAATGGTTTCCTACTGATAATACCTACCTAACTATGGTTTTTAATTTTTTTTCAAGGTGTTATGCATGGACGAGAAAGTGTGGAAGGCAGGATTTGTTAGAAAAAACACCCACACAGCTTTTTATTAATTATAAAGTTTGTTCAATGCACTTTGAAAATAGTATGTTTGCAAACCAGTCGAAGTCTGGGCTAAAGAAAACAGCAATACCAACTGTGTTCTCATCATGTAAGTACCTTCATTGGTAATTATGGAAATTAGTGTATGCACCGCCCGATTTTCTTGACATTTTGACCCCATAATTACCCCTTCATTATTAGATAATAATATGTATTTTTTGCTGATACTTGTAATTTTGCTGCATTTAATTTTTTTTACTAGGTTATATCGACGAGGCTTCTTCACAGAGTCCTTCTGTGTCTGTATGCAGCAATTTGACTTTGTTAGAACCTCAACGAGAACTTGATCAACCAGTCTCGATCGCTCAACCTTTGGATCAACCAAGTACACCCCATCTGTCACAGTCACCTATAGGCGATCTCCACAGCATTACCGAATTTTCAGTTGCATCAAAAGGTAATGATATATATTCACAAACTGTTATTATAGTATACACACCCAAACTTATATGACATCACGCATTATTTGCGATAATTTTTTTTGTCAAAAAAATTATGTCATGGAAAGTCAAAAGTGTTTACTAACAAAAACAGTTAAATGTGAAAAACCCGACAATATAAATTGTAATAAATATTAAGTGATTCCATATTATAAGTTTGGGTGTGTGTACATATATTGTAATTTTTTGTATTACTTATTTGGTTATTGAATAATTCTATTTTTAGATGCTAGTCAACAAACTTCTCTTAGTTTGAGTGCACATAGTCCGAGAAAGCATTCATTAAAGTTACAAATAAAAAAACTCCAAAGAAAGTTGCATCCGAAGTTGGAGCAAGCTGTCGACAGTGCCGACACTGAAATAAATGACGAACAATTTCTTGCCAT
Source organism: Pseudeuparius sepicola (assembly GCA_963920635.1). Taxonomy (NCBI): domain Eukaryota; kingdom Metazoa; phylum Arthropoda; class Insecta; order Coleoptera; family Anthribidae; genus Pseudeuparius; species Pseudeuparius sepicola. The sequence goes on from OY987307.1 coordinate 30,875,176, forward strand.
TTGTGAGAAAAAACTGTCTGCTTCTCTGAAACCACTTTATTTGCCATCTAAAAGCACTCTTCAAAGAATAACTAGCAAATGGCATATAACTGCAGGTCTTAACAGTTTCATTTTTGAGGTTATTAAATCAAAAGCTACAAATTTAGAGGGTTCTTCAAAACAGTGCATTCTTTGTATTGACGAAATGTCATTAAAAATGCTTTTATTTTACAATAGATCTTCCGATACCATTGTTGGCTTTCATAATACATTGAAGGAAAAAAGATATGCTCCTGCTAAATATGTTTTGGCTATTATGGCTAGAGCAATATTTGCTAAGTGGAAGCAACCAGTTGCTTATTTCTTTATTGATACTTGTTCAGGGGAGGAATTAAAATTTATTATTTTTGAAGCAATAAGGAAACTTAAATCTGTAGGATTACTAGTAAGTGCGTTAGTGTCTGATCAAGGATCAAATTTTGTACAATTTTCAAAATCAGTTGGTATCTCTCCAAACGCTTCACATTTTTATGTCGATAGCGAAAAAATATTTTATATTTTTGATGTGCCGCATCTCTTAAAATCAACACGAAATAATTTTTTCAATTACACATTCGAAACATCTGAAGGATGTACAAATAAAACGTATAGGTATTGACCAAATTTATAATAAACAAAAACATAAGCCTTTGGCTCTTCGGCTGTGTCCAAAATTTACAGATGAACACATTAATTCGAATCCTTTTAAAAAACTGAAGGTTAGTTTAGCCGTCCAGGTTTTCAGCGCAATGGTAGCTGCGGCACTTAATTCCTTTATTGAATTCGGACAATTCCCCCCTTCGGCAAACGCTACAGTGTCATTTGTAGAAAAAATTGATAAGTTATTTGATATCTTAAATTCCTCAAAGACAGTAATACAAGTACAATAGACCTTTCAAAGGAGCAGATTACCAAGTCGATTTTTTAAAGGAAATGTTTACATATTTTGAGAATATTAAAATTTTAAAACAAAATATAGAGGTTACCAATAAAGTTAAATTTTTGAAAGGGTGGCAAATCACAATAAATTCATTTTTAGGTCTTTGGGAAAAATTTCATTGTTTAGAGTTTAGTTCCTTATACACTCGACGCTTAAATCAAGATTGTCTCGAAAATTTTTTCGGCACTATTAGGCAGCAAGGGGGAAATTGCTTGAATCCAACCCCCATCCAATGCGAAAGGGCTTTCAAAAAATCATTTTGTTTAAATTATTTCCAACACGCGGATGGGGCTAATTGTATTGAGGATTTTGATTCATTATTGTCATACGTAACCACCGAACATACACAAATTTACAACAAAGTTGTTGTGGGAAATGCAAGATCTATTTTTTCTGATTTAAGTTCGGTGGCACCAGATTATATTGATTTCGAACTACATGAATCAAATAGTATATCATATGTTTGTGGATATTTATTAAGAAAGTGCTTGGAACAACATTCATGTGAAGTTTGTATTAAATATTGTAAACGTCATACATTAGGGGATACTGATTTGTTTACTTATTTTAAAGCATACAAATCAAGTGGTAACGAAACCTTTGGACATTTATTTTCACCTCCTGATAATTTCCTAAATTATATTAAAACTCTCGAAGTTAATTTTTGTACCCTCTTTCCAAAGTTTGCTTTAGAAGAAAATGTTGGTGTGAAATTAAAAAATAAGCTGCAAAACATTTCATATCAACATCCATGCTCTAGATTTAATCATGCCTATTTATTATCCCTTTATATAAGATTTAGAATCTATTCTTTAAAATTTTTAAATCGTGATATTGTTTCTAATAAAACTAATAAAAATTATAAACTTCGAAATTTACATTTATAAGTGCTGCCAGGGGTCATTATTTTTAAAAATTAGGCTAAGTTGATAATGTATAGTGTGCATGTGCATAATATGTACGTAAGTAGTTTATAATATCTTTTGTATTTATAGGTATTATATTTTATATGTGCTATTGTTTTTGAATTTTTTTTATAGATTTTAGTAATAAACATTTTTGATAAATAACGTTTTTTACTACCAGTGATACGAATTTTGCAAATAATAATTGTTATGGATCTATATAAAAAAAAACAAATTAATTGCCAAGCTATGAGTTTGGACGCAAGTCGATTGAAATATTGTAATATTTCAACCACCCAAGTAGAATAGTTCACTTGAACCTAAATCATAGTTGTTTCTAATTAATATAGGTAAGTATAAAATAATAAAGAGGAAATATTGTGAAATTTCCATGTACAATAAAAAAATGTATTTTTCTCTTTAGTAAAATATTAATATTTAAATTTTTTTCGTCAGTAAAATACCTACTTAAAATCACTTCTGGAGATCCAAATTTAACTAGATCTAATCCCAGAAAAAACCTTTACTATTCTAAAAATTAATTTTGCTATATAAAACACAAAATTTTCTATAGCCCGGACCTGATCGTGCCAACGCAATGGGCAAGTTCTACTCTGTCCAAAATACGGTGGGCGTGGCCAATGCGCAGATGTCAACGGCGGAGAGTTCATTTCCTATGCGCGAGAGGGGAAATTGGAACCGCGACATCAAAGGCGCCGAAAGCAAGTGCCACTTCTGATTCGTCCTTTTCTGGGGTAATATTTTGAAAAGAGTGATTTTTTGCTGTTTCATCAGATCTCTGTAGCTCCGTTATTTCTGATTATACAGAAAAACTGTAGAGACCAAAATTGTAGATAATTTTTGGCTTAATAAGATAATCTAATCCAATTTTTTATGTTGTTTGTGAATTTTGAGATATGACATAAACTTGTGTTTTTTTTTTAATGTAAATCATAGTTGGCTGTGGCCTTATCAAAATGGCCATTTTTTGAGCTTTCCAAAAATATAATACTCGGCATAATTATTATAAAAAATAAAAGAGCTATGGCTAATTTTCTGATTTTTTTTTTAATTTTCAAATTTTCACATAGTCAGCCATGGAATTACGTTCTATTTTATAATTAGACATACTTCAAACTTTCTAATATTTTGTTTTTAACTGGTAATAAATTGTAACAAAATAAAACAAAAATAAAAAACTCAAATCCAAATTATTATTATTTTAAAAAAAAAGTTCAAACAATCCACCATTATTATTTATGCAAATATTGCATCTTTTTAAAACTGAAGTTGTCGCCTTTCTTAGAGAGCGCCTGTCAATACTGGCAATTGCTTCTAAAACAGCTGCTCTTAATTCAACAATTGCCTCATACTTTATTTTGAACTGATCCCCACAAAAAGAAATCCAAAACAGACAAACCGGGGGATCGGGGCTGCCAGGAAATAGGTCTATTTCTCCCTATCCAACTATTTGGATAGAGCTGATCTAGGTAATTTCTTACGGGCAAATAATTATGTGGTGGAGCTCCATCATGATAATTTTTGTTTTATTTTGTTACATTTTTGTTACCAGCTTAAAATAAAATATTTGAAAGTTTGAAGTATGTCTTATTATAAAATAGAACGTAATTATGAAAATATTTCATGGCTGACTATGTGAAAATTTAAAAAAATCAGAAAATTAGGCATAGCTATTTTATTTCTTATAATAACTATGCCGAGTATTATATTTTTGGAAAGCTCAAAAAATGGCCGATTTGATAAGGCCACAGCCAACTATGATTTACACTTAAAAAAACACAAGTTTATGTCATACCTATCTAAAAAAGCATAAACAACATAAAAAATTGGATAAAATTATCTTATCGAGCCCAAATTATCTAAAATTGTTGTCTCTACAGTTTTTCTGAATAATCAGAAATAACGGAGCTACAGAGATCTGATGAAATAGCAAAAAAACACTCTTTTCAAAATATCTAGCGAGCCATGAACTTTTTTAAAAATCCAAAAGGGGCATTAGATTGAGCATTCAAAACTGCAATTCTTTCCCCATTTAACCTTTGTTCTAGCTCCGCTAGTTTCCGAGATCCCCATAGTGGTCATCGAAAAAAACTCACCCCGCGTATATTTTTTTTAAATTTTGTTCGATTTCTGATATCTCCGCCACTGGTTGCTTGGGGGACTTGATATGAACAGAATTCTATGGGGCACACTGTTTGGAACAATCAAACATATTATTTCTGAAAGTGTAATCACCCTGTACCTGTTTTTGGACCCATGCTAACATGAATTTCTAGCCTTATAAGACTACGCCCCTGAAATCTCATTGTATTTTTTGATGTCTAAACAATTTCAAATGAGTTCGTTTTGTAACCTTCTTATACTCGAAGAACCTTGGAACATTATTAAAATTCTAGGTTCAAGCTATTGAATGAATACATAAAGTATTGCAGACATTAGCAAGTAACTGTCTTGTTAGTTATAACAAAAACTGCATTTAGGTACCTATTGCCAAAGAAAATGATACTACGCTTTTCTTTGCTATTGCGAAACATTATACATAAAAAATCTCTACTTACACGAATGTAGACATTCCGAAATTGTAGTTGCATCAATAAAGTATCCCTTGCACAAGTAGCAGGTCAAATAGGGATTGACCTCCTTCAGTTTGACTTTTTCCGTCGCGGACGAAGTCAGCTCCATCCTTTAGACAATCTGGAACAAAGATTTGAAGCGTTTAGAGCGCTTAAAACGAACTTCGAATCTCGGGGGAAATAATACAAATGGTAAACACAATGATCAGATGTTGTTGCTTAATTATTAGCGAAACATTATGTCAAATGGACACGAATGAGTAGGCACATGATTTTTGTTGATATATGAAACTTACCAATTTGTGGACGGGCCTCGGTAGTAACAAATTTTGAAAACAATAAGGTTAAAAGTCCGTGTCAATTTGACAAATTTAATTGAGCAACCTTGAGAGACCACAGAAGAAAAACTGTCAGATTCCGCTTCGACTTTTGAATTTTTTTAATATTAGACCGGGAGATAGTGACAGATTTTTTGACGTGATTTTACTCAGTATGCCTTTCAAAGGCCATTATGTTGCTTACATTCTCACAATAATAAGGTATGAACCAGAGAGTCATCTCAAATATGCATTTTGATATGATTTTAGTCAGGCTGCCATGTGTTTTATAATGAAGTTCAAAATAGAAAATTCCTCGGAAAACCATAGGCCCAAGAGGCTATTATTGCCACGTGAACTTGTATTTTAATAATTAATTTTTGAGAAGTGAGAAGTAGTAAGTATGCAAGTTCTTGTTAGGAAGCTGCTGAAAAAGGAATGGCATACCTTTTGCGCATGTCCAAGTACAGTTTAAATTGAATGTTATTTAATCATTTAAACGATTTATTCACTTGGACAGTCTCAAACCGTTTCAACCTCTCATCGTCGACCATTTCAACACTTCGACATCAATCGACTCATCGTCTTTTTCTCTTTATGAGCTTAACTAAATTTTCCAGCTGGTCTTTGCTTGTTAACAATTTTATTTTTTTGCCTTTAAAGTGCGCTTTGGCACTAGCTTTCTTTAAAAAAAAAACAGCAATTCATCGTTAGCCCACAAAATAACAGAACGTAGCGGTAGCAAACATATTGAAATAGATCATCTCTGGTGTCTCGGCAAAAGGGATTAGTCACGGGCCCGCAGGGTCTTCTAAGTGAATGGCAAGGGCCCCAAGTCCAGACACCGTTATAATATGATGCTTTGCCACGTTGCCACGTCATTTTTATTTTCACCGAGCCAAACTAAATACACAGAATATGCGCCGAAGGCACAACCTTCTCAAGCTTACAAGCCCTGTGCAAACATGTGGCAACGCCGCAGCGGGTCGGTTCAACGGGTCTATGCAGTATAGACCAGTCTGCACTTTGACTCAGTTTATCTTTTCCAATAAATGTTCAACCCTCTTTTTAATTATAATTAGATACATTTGTGAACTTTGTTTCAATAATTATTGGGTACCTAAGTAAGTAGGTACGTTTGTTTAACAGACAATAAAAAGAGTAACAATTAACAAAATATACCCAGAAGTATAAGTATTTAATAAGTACGATTTCTGGTGTGGATAGGTACGTTTTCGACAAATAATATGTTAAATTTTGGCAAATAGAGCGGACTAAATTTTGTTGTAAGTCGAATTTTTGGGAGAATTTTTCGCAAAGTGCGCCATCAGGCAAATGGTGATTAACTAATATAAACAACAAGCCAACAGAGAACAGCATGTTGTGAAGGAGAGTAATCTCTTCTGATTGAAATGACTTTTGCAACAATACTAAACAATGGTTGGATTGTTAGAAAACTCCTTTAATTTTAAAGGTTACTTAAGTTTGTCTATGCAATTGGTCCTTAATCATTTAATTCTTAAATTTTCGTCCTTTGGAAAACCCAAAACAAGTTGACCGCTTGCCGCCAAGCAAAGAAAACCTAGCTACTTCAAGTTATTATTACGATTTGACTTATAGCTAGGTAAATAACTAAGTTCTACCTTCTCTCGACGGTTCTAGGCATCTTGAGGCTTGAAATTGTAAAGGAACGATTCTTCACTTCGAACTTTTAGAGAAATGTTTCATTTTTTCACAAACAAAACAAATTTATAAAAAAGCTGTCGCCAGCACTTCGGGCTGTCTGTTTCCACCCAGAGACACACTGCCTCGTCGTGGCAATCTGGCGACGATAGCACTACCCGCACTACGCAAATTAATTCTGGTCAATTTCTTGTAAAATCAACTGACAAGGAGTGACAGGCCACGCCGCGCAGACCCGCAAGCCATGTTGCCGGCTTTCTCAACTTCGGGGCTTTCCCAGAGCCGGCTGTGCCAAAGGTTACGGGACCGCGTAGTGTAAAAACCACGCGGACCGTACGTGTGACGTGCGGGGGTCAATATCGGGCGCCAATTATTAAAAGCGTCGGTCCATCTCGTAAACAGCATACGCGGATTATCGCGGCGCGCTTTGGCTGCCATGCGTGCACGTGGGACTTCGTTTTGACGTAACTAATCGCCGCGCCAATCGCCGCATCGTCCCAAGAGGCCCACACCGTTACAAGAACAAACGTTAATTATTTATACGTTTTAAAAATTCGAAAGTCCCGCGGTGAAAAAAAAACTAAGGCGGTCGTCGTGTGACATGGCCATTTGTCAATTTGTAAAGTCCGCGCCAGCTGTCAGATGGGGTCGCCAATACGAAATCGCCGTGGATCGTGGTAATCCGGTAACGACGAACAAGTAACTGAAGGTCGAAATTACACGGAGCGAGTTTTTTTCGATGACCACTATGGGGATCTCGGAAACTAGCAGAGCTAGAACAAAGGTTAAATGGGGAACGAATTGCGGTTTTGAATGCTCAATCTAATGCCCCTTTTGGATTCTTAAAAAAGTTCATGGCTCACTAGATATTTTGAAAAGAGAGATTTTTTTTGTTATTTCATCAGATCTCTGTAGCTCTCTCTGTAGATAATTTTGGGCTTAATAAGATAATCTAATCCATTTTTTTATGTTGTCGGTGATTTTTGAGATATGACATAAACTTGTGTTTTTTTAATGTAAATCATAGTTGGCTGTGGCCTTATCAAATCGGCCATTTTTTAAGCTTTCCAAAGATATAATACTCGGCATAGTTATTACTAAAAATAAAAGAGCTATGGCTAATATTCTGATTTTTTTTTAAATTTTCATATAGTCAGCCATGGAATATTTTCAATTATGTTCTATTTTATAATTAGACACTTCAAACTTTCTAATATTTTGTTTTTAGCTGGTAACAAAATAAAACAAAAATTAAAAAACTCAAATTCAAATTATTATTATTTTAAAAGGTCACCTTTTAAAATAAAAAAGGTGTTCAAACAATCCACCATTATTATTTATGCAAATATTGCAGCTTTTTAAAACTGAATTTGTCGCCTTTCTTAGAGAGCGCCTGTCAATACTGGCAATTGCTTCTAAAACAGCTGCTCTTAATTCAGCAATTGTCTCATACTTTATTTTGCACTGTTCCCCACAAAAAGAAATCGAAAACAGACAAATCGGGGGATCGGGGCTGCAAGGAAATTGGTCTATTTATCCCTATCCAACTATTTGGATAGAGCTGATCTAGGTAATTTCTTACGGGCAAATAATTATGTGGTGGAGCTCCATCATGATAATTTTTGTTTTATTTTGTTACATTTTGTTACCAGCTAAAAATAAAATATTTGAAAGTTTGAAGTTTGTCTTATTATAAAATAGAACATAATTATGAAAATATTCCATAGCTGACTATGTGAAAATTAAAAAAAAAACGGAAAATCATCCATAGCTCTTTTATTTTTTATAATAACTATGCTGAGTATTATATTTTTGGAAAGCTCAAAAAAAAAGGCAACAGCCAACTATGATTTACATTTAAAAAAACACAAGTTTGTCATATCTCAAAAATCACAAACAACAAAAAAATGGATTAGATTATCTTAATAAGTCCAAGATTATCTACAATTTTTGTCCCTACAGTTTTTCTGTATAATCAGAAATAACGGAGCTACAGAGCAATAGCAAAAAATCACTCTTTTCAAAATATCTAGTGTTTTGGACCGGGAGATAGTGACAGATTTTTGGACGTGATTTTACTCAGTATGCCTTGCAAAGGGCATTATGTGGCACATATTCTCACAATAATAAGGTATGAATCAGAGAGTCATCCTGGGTTCTTCATGTGAAAAACTGAGTTTTCAATTATTCGAAAAATATGCGTTTTGATATGATTTTATACAGGCTGCCATGTTTTTTATAATGAAGTTCAAATAGAAAATTCCTCGGAAAACCATAGGCATACCGTTAGCATGGGTTCAAAGGGCTATTATTGTCACGTGAACTTGTATTTTAATAATTAATTTTTCCACGTTTCTGAACAGGCTGCCAATGAGAAGTATGCAAGTTCTTGGTATGAAAATGCTGAAAAAAGGATGGCATACCTTTCGCGCATGTTCAAGTACACTTTACATCGAATAACTCGTTTAAATGATTAAATAACATTCAATTTAAACAGTACTTGGACATGCGCGAAAGGTATGCCATCCTTTTTTCAGCATTTTCATAACAAGCACTTGCATACTTCTCCTTGGCAGCCTGTTCAGAAACGTGGAAAAACTAATTATTAAAATACAAGTTCACGTGACAATAATAGCCCTTTGAACCCATGCTAACGGTATGCCTATGGTTTTTCCGAGGAATTTTCTATTTTGAACTTTATTATAAAACACATGGCAGCCTGACTAAAATCATATCAAAACTCATATTTTTCGAATAATTGAAAACTCAGTTTTTCACATGAAGAACCCAGGATGACTCTCTGATTCATACCTTATTATTGTGAGAATATGTGCCACATAATGCCCTTTGCAAGGCATACCTACTGAGTAAAATCACGTCCAAAAATCAGTCCCTATCTCCCGGTCTATTTTGCTACTTTCTTTCTATACCTACTTAATTACTGAAAGTACCTTCACACAAACATTGTATCGTAAGTCTAAGACGATTTTTAAAAACTCTCCTAAAAACTTATCAAAACTCCCGTCCCTACCTAAGTAGAAGACCGTACAACATGATCGGCGACCTTAGCCCTTTTTCTGGGCTTCGATTCATATACCTGCAAGGGCCTCAGATACCCATCGGAGAGGGGGGAGGGTGGTTGATGCATTGCTGCGTTCATGGGGGGGAGTTTTTGGGGGTTGGGGGTTTCACCGGAACATCCATGACCTACGGCGAGAAACGTCCAAAATTAGTACGATAAATTGAAGGGGAGGAGCTGAAGTTCGACACATTCTCTTATGAACTTTAACAAAGTCGCGGTGTACCAATTGGCGCGTTTTATATTCTCTTTCTGTCAATACATTTTTCAGTTCGAAAAGCGCCATGTCACAATCTTCTCAAGCTTACAAGCCCTGTGCGAACAAGTGGCAACGCCGCAGCGGGACGGTTCAACGGGTCTATGCAGTATAGAGCAGTCTGCACTTTGGCTTCGTTTATCTTTTCTAATAAATGTTCAACCCTCTTTTTAATTACAATTAGATACATTTGTGAACTTTGTTTAAATAATTGGGTACCTAAGTAAGTAGGTGCGTTTGTTTAACAGACAATAAAAGCAGTAACAAGTAACAAAATATACACAGAAGTATAAGTATTTCTAATAAGTACGATTCCTGGTGTGGATAGGTACATTTTCGACAAATAATATGGTAAATTTGGGCAAATAGAGGGGACTACATTTTGTTGTAAGTCGAATTTTTGTGAGAATTTTTCACAAAGTGCGCCATCAGGCAAATGATGAATACCTATCTTCCCTTATGGTTAAATTTTTATAAAAATACAAACAACAAGCGAATAGAGAACAGCATGTTGTGAAGGAGAGTACCTAATCTCTTCTGATTGAAATGGCAGTTAGGGTCAATTTCATAATACATTCAAATAAGTAAATTATCTTTTGACTTAAAGAAACGTAACAATACTAAACAATGGCTGGATTGTTAGAAAGCTCCTTTAATTTTATAGGGTACTTTAGTTTTTCTATGCAATTGGATTGGCCCTTAATCAGTTTATTCTTAAATTTTCGGCCTTTGGAAAGCCCAAAACGAATACAAGTTGACCGCTTGCCGTCAAGCAAAGAAAACCTAGCTACTTCAAGTTATTATTACGATTTGACTTACAGCCAGGTATATAACTAAATTCTAGCTTCCCTCGACAGTTCTAGACATCTTGAGGCTTGAAATTGTAAAGGAACGATTCTTCACTTCGAACTTTTAGAGAAATGTTTAATTTTTTCACAAACAAAACAAATTTATAAAAAAGCTGTCGCCAGCACTTCGGGCTGTCTGTTTCCACCCAGAGACACACTGCCTCGTCGTGGCAATCTGACGACGATAGCACTACCCGCACTACACAAATTAATTCTGGTAAATTTCTTGTACAATCAACCGACAGGTAGTGACAGGCCACGCCGCGCAGACCCGCAAGCCATGTTGCCGGCTTTCTCAACTTCACGGCTTTCCCAGAGCCGGCTGTGGCCATGCCCTTTGAGCAAAAGAGCCGTCAACGCCACATGCCTGTGTATAGGCGGTCGGCCCTTCTCCCTCGCCGTATACTAGACTCTCTCTACTTTCTACCGATGAACCCCGTTCCGCTGGCTGAGCGTTGAAAATTGCATACACACACAGGGACACCGGCCCGCGTATGTAACAGTATATTATACATAGAGGCCGCGCTCGTACATAGAGCGTGCGAGTACACAGAGAGAGAATTTTTGATTTTCGGATGAGTCACGACTAAAGCGCTGCGCTAGCGAAGGGAGGGGGTGGTTGTGTGTCCAATAAGGGGTAATTATGTTAGGCGTGGGAGCACGGGCGTAGCCAAGGGGGGGTTTCGGGGGTTCAAACCCCCCCCCGCCCCCGAAATAAGCAAAATATTACCTAATATTATACCGAAAAAATACGAGGAGTGAAGAGTTAAATTATTATTACGTTTGAATATATGTAGTAATAGTAGCGCCTAGCGCCATCTTTTGACGAGAGGCAGACGCAGTTGCAGCCGAACTATTTTGTATTGTAGGGACACTTTGCGTTGTTTCTCGATTATTCGCCACGCCCCTCGGTCGAAATGAGCGGAACTTTGTGGAAGTTCGTGGAAGTTTCTGGACGGCTACTGGGCTGCTATATAAGCGGCGCCGCGGCGCGTGACCGCGCTTACGGCAGTATTGTTCCATGCGAACTCGAAGCGAATAAAAGTGAAAAGTGGTGAACGAATAGTGAAGAGAATTAAGTGTACCGTGTAAGTGAGTAATTTTAGTGCGCTGTTATTCGATGACCTTGTTAAGGATAGATACGTGAATCATTATTACTGTCGAAAAATGGAGGGGAAAAAAAGGAAGGGTGATAAACCTAAAGGTATGGACTACTGGAAAAAGTGGTGTAGTCAAGGTCAAGGGGTTTCTAATAAAGAAACAAATTTGGATTTAGCTATCAAAGCTTCAGCTACCTTGCATGCTGATAAGAAGACTGCCTACCCCGAAATCTAGTTTGGAATGCCTAGATATGTGGGATAAAAACCTTTATCCTAACATTTACACATTACTACAAATCTTGGCTACCTCTCCTGTATCCACTGCTACCCCAGAAAGGTCTTTCTCGAGCCTAAGGAGACTGAAAAACTATTTACGAAACACTACAAGTGAAAACAGACTTAATGGTTTGGCTCTAATGAACATTCACTATGGAACAGAAATTCATGCAGATGAAGTAGTGGATATATTTAAAAGAAAAAGCCGAAGATTTCTTCTTTAATGGTTTTAGATTTAGCGCAGAGGAACGAAGTTAATTTATCCATTTCATTTAAAGTTAAGAACTTTATAAATATGTCGTAGTTTTTCGGATGAATATATAGATATTAAATTTCATGTAAGTATATTTTTGTTGTTTTATTTACTTCTCAAACTAAACCCCCCAAAAAACTATATCCTGGCTACGCCCGTGCGTGAGAGGGTGGCGCGGCCAAAGGAGAACTGATAAAATTACGAATATGGGGACACATCTGGCAACATGGTCAGTCCGAATTTTATCACTCAGGTAATAAGTGTACAGGGTGTCCCATTTTGGGTGTTTTTGGGTGTTTTTCGTTTTTCTCAAAAATCTCGGTTATTATTAAAGCTAGAGGGTTGCGGTTTTCACGTCACTGTACTACTTTTTTGAGAGGAATTTGGTGGACCAATCAGATTTTAGATAAGTTTTATAGTTTCCGCGCATTGGCGCAGGATTTCGATTTTTTGGAAACCTCTCTCCTGGCTACAACTTATATATATCGACAAATTTAATCAACTATTTTTATAGATTTTTTGGCGTAGAATCGAATGGAATAATTAGTTTTTTGGTAGCGTTAATAGTTTTGAGATATGAACCAAAGTTATATATTTTTTTAAATAGAAACCATAGTTCATATCTCAAAAACTATTAACGCTACCAAAAAACTGATTCTACGCCAAAAAATCTATAAGAATAGTTGATTAAATTTGTTGAAATATATAAGTTGTAGCCAGGAGAAAGGTTTCCAAAAAATGCGCCAATGCGCGGAAACTATAAAACTTATCTAAAATCTGATTGGTCCACCAAATTCCTCTCAAAAAAGTAGTACAGTGACGTGAAAACCGTAACCCTCTAGCTTTAATAATAACCCAGATTTTTGAGAAAAACACCCCAAAACATCCAAAATGGGACACCCTGTACAGTGTCCAGAAATCACAGATTTTCCACTACCGTCATCGCCGTCCTGTTTCTATGTTTACAGGGATGGCAATGACAGTGGGACGGTAGTGCCGTTTTGGATGTGATTGAATTGAGGTTATGTTCTTGAACGAAAACTGGTTGTATCAACATAAACTGTTTGAAAGGTGGCACAGTAATTACAATTATTTTTTTAATAGTTATTTATGTACCAAGGTACTGAAGTTTAACATTTTATAAAAATAACCGTAAGGGATCACCCGTCCATGAACCGACTGCGCGCAGCGTTGCTTGACTTTGACGATCGCTCTACCTAGGTCGAGTAAGACGAGGCACGGCGCTACCCAACAGAAACTCCAAACTGCTGCCCGTTGTGCAGCCTCCATGAAAAATAGATTGATATTCGGACCTACTAAAATATTTATAGTGGAAGATTGCGCTGCTATAGGTAACAATTTCGCAATGTGTACGAAAAGTTGAATGGGCCTTTATTGGCCGGGTTTTGTATATTTGGTCACTTTCGACGGGCGATGGCTCCGCGTCTGACGTTTGATGTTTACATCTCACCAAGGCCTACGTATTGAAAAAATCGCACAATAATGAGCTACTTCAGTGCCGATTTCAAGAAAACATTGTTGCGTCCGTTTTTGACCGGTCACTAAATAAAAAGATCACTTCCTCATTTTTCCCGATGGCGTTCTATTTTTACTTAATCCTCGCCTGAGGCTGAGACTCGGGCTGAGAGGATGGAACGGGACGAAAATCGTAAACAAAGAGGGAGACCGAGACACAAAAGAGATGCCAGGGGGAGACTCCAAGGAGACCGAGAAAATGAAAGAATCGGACACCCGCCCTTATATACAGAGGGTGGAAATCCGATTGGGTTTTTCACGGCACGTTGCCTCCATGAAAAATGTATACGCTTTTTTTGCTACAAAATGAAAATGTGGATCAAATTGCTTTCTTAGAAAATGGTCCTAAATCCACAAACGTCAAATCCTCGGTCAAATCTCAGCTCTTATTTTTGTTTACATGCTTTTATTTAACTTGCCCTGTTAGTATGTATGTATGTATGTATGTATGTACGTGAGGGTCGAATCTTGCAAGCTGACAACCGATTGAGCTGAAATTTTTACCATACCATATCCTTGGTTATTTCCAGGGACTCATTAAAGTAAGGAGACCCAGCATTATACTTTCCAAAGTGAGGCCTATTCTTTCGTCATTCTAATTCTAATGGTATCAGTGATGCCAAATATACCATTTTATTGGAGAATCTATGAATATAACAGGTAGGTACTTTGATTGTTAGTAAAAATTAATAATGGTTTCCATGATTTCTAACAATTGGGCTTGACAATTTTGTGTATACAAGTGCAGAATGTGGCAACTGTCAAATGAAAGAAATTTATTTTATAGTTGAAATTGCTTTCCAGCAATTATTTCCACGAATTTAAGTAGTAAGTATGGTAAGTCAGTAGTGCCGATTTTGCTTATTTAAGAATTTGTCGCTATTGCACCTTGTTACCAGGTTCCTCAATCCATTTTTGTAATATACTTGAACTTTCTTTCCTTGTTGAATGTATCTACCCAAAAAACTTTCACAGATTTCGGGATGGACTAATAAGATTAGGTCTAGTAGTTCTAATGATGTAGTTTTTCTCGGTGTTCGTTATAAAATTTTTGTAATTTTATTTCTCTCCCAAGGAACCTCAAAAAATTAAAAATAAACTTGTAGTCGTAGATAAAAACTCTTTAAAACAAGACCTGACTGAAGCTATACCTGCTTAATAATTTAAAATTTTCGAAATACGATTTGTTTTGAATTACCCTCGGAATTACCTACCTACTTATACGTAATGCCCACGTAATGGGAATTGTAGGATTACTAAAGGAGACTACTACAGGTGGCCGCATTACCTTTAATTGACACATCTAAGTATCTGGAAGTTAGAAAAGTTAAAAATTGTGAATTATGATGGAAAATATTTTGCCTCCTTTGGAATCTATGGCACTGGCATGTCACATAAAACCTGATGGCAGTTGGACACTGACATATAACATAACCTTGTACCAGCCCCCTTGTGGACTCCTTGGAGTCAACAGAAAACAAACTTCCCCTCAAGGCTTCACTTTTCCTATGTGATGACTGTGACATGCTGGGTCCC
Source organism: Pseudeuparius sepicola (assembly GCA_963920635.1). Lineage (NCBI taxonomy): Eukaryota > Metazoa > Arthropoda > Insecta > Coleoptera > Anthribidae > Pseudeuparius > Pseudeuparius sepicola. The sequence goes on from OY987307.1 coordinate 30,890,517, forward strand.
CTTATTTTAAACAGTACCTGGTTATTTCTCTGATGTTTATGATGTTATTATGATGTTATTATGATCAAATGATTGCATATTCGTATCAGTTATCAAATCATGATGGAACGCAACATTAATAGAATATTACCTACCGCAACCAAGCTCCAACATATTTCCTACGCTTTCCATGGCGAAAGTGCTTTTCATTTGCATCCCAAACCCATAAATAATGCATAGGTGCGTCGGGGATATATCAGGAAGTGTTTTCAGACAATAAAGGGAACAGGGTACGAAGTAAGGGCACTACGAACAATGGGGGAGCTTTTAAGGTATTTTCATGACGAATATTTTTCATATTATGTTCATATTTTCCGTGAACAGTGAGATAACCCCTTAAACTTATTATGGACGTAGCATAATCTACGACCATTTCTGTATTATCCGCCCTCCAGATGCCCCTGGACATTTGAATAATTCTAATTAACCTAATTGGACGTTATAACGGACGCACGACGTCACCGCCGTCCAATAGCGTTGCAGCTTTTAGCGTTCGACGCGGCCGAATGTTGCTTAGATAATGACCGGAGATATCGACGAAGGGTTATCTTCAGATCAGGAAGAACGACATTTTTTAGTTTCGGATTTTTTTCAGTTTCGTTGTTGTGGGTGCATATTTTTGTTGGTCGACCCACACATCATCGAGATCAAACCTCGACCATTCCGCGTAGTGCATTCTATTAGCATTATGGTAATTGGAGACGACTGGTTTAGATACAATAAACATAAGCGCGCTTAAGTATTTAATATGTAGTCACTTCTCTGGGCACATGCAACGTTGTTGTTATTTCTCTTATCTATATCGCCGCGATTCGACACACAGCGCGCCGTGTTTATATTTACGACATCACTGAAAAGTCCTAGGAGCTAGAGCCGCTTAAATTCAAGGCCAAAGTTTGCGCTTAAAGCTGACACCCCCCCAGGCCAAATATTATTACCAATGCTATTAAAGTCGACTGGTATGACCACAATTCGATCTACAATGTTTATGTTTAGACTACCAGGCGTCAGCGAGGCTTATCATTTTCTCGGAATCAACCTGCATATGCAGTGAGCTAGGAATTCTATGTAAGATAACATTTCTTTCTGGGAACACAATACCTATATCCACGTTGTTTATGAATTGCAAAATATACCTAGGCAGACGAAATGCCAATGATAGTCCAGAACCAAGAATAAGAAAAAAACTATGCTATATTTTTGTTGCCTAACTAAATACACTCTATTCAAACTAAATGCAAGTGGCGCGTAAACATTTACACGGCGGAAGCACGTGAACAATTCTGAGGGCTAATACGAGGCAGGGCCGCATTAAGACGATCTCTATGAATTTTATAATATAAAATAATATGCCCCAGTATTAAGAACTTTAAGAACAAACTTTTATGGCACACCTAGTCATTCACTTAGGTACCTGCAAATTTCTACTATTAACACAAATCGTAGCTCCAACAATTAATAAACAGAGAAAGAATTATATCGGAAAAAAATAAAGGTCCACTTGCAACTCAATACACCTCTATAAGAAACACCCGACTGGCTGCACTCGCCCGCCGGGTCAAACTTTATTGCCGGCTAGCCAATAGCACGCCGATCACGTGCGTATCACGCTCTAGCCATGCAACAACGTGTTTATGTTTCACTTGCCTTTAGTTTGAATAGAGATTAGCTTATTTTTGCTCGACTAGGTATATCGAATAGAAGATTGTCCCGTTCGCATAATAAAATATGATTAGGGCTCTAAGGGTTGCTTCCTTCTCTTTCTATATTTTATCAGGGCCTCTCTCTTTAAAAGAGGGTATATATGGGGTGCCCTACCCTCGAGTGGTGAACGTAGATTACAGTACATTATGAGGTTTCTATGTACTCTGCCTCATGTTCAAAGCAACCTGAATCATGTACCTAAAAAAATAAACCAGCAAGAATTAAACTTTACTGGCAAAAATTCCAGCCAAAATTCTCTCCCAGTAATAAAAGTAACGTCAAATGAAAATAAAAGGGCCTAATCTGTTTTTCCGTGCCCTCGAGTACATTTTAATTATGTCGAAAATGTCGCCTGAAAAATATACAGCTGGGGAGAAAGAGAGAACGTTTTCCGGCGTACTTCAAAGGAAATACACAAATATAGGGACCCCATACTGGTTTTCCTGTTTTGCTGGGCAAATTGAAGTGAAAACAAACACGGAAAGAAAATGGTTAAAAAAATGCTAAATAAATTTCAATATACTTACCTGAATGCCAAAAACAGGACACGCCCACTTACCTAATACTTACCATGGAGTAAAATATTTTACCATAAGAGAAACAATAGCTGTCAAATTTTATAATCTATTTGTGATAAATGACAAAAGAGTTGAAACATTCCAAATTTGATTGGCACAAATAAACCGTTAAATTTGACAGCTGTTCCTCTTTAAATAACTACTTATTGTACCTATTATAATATTTTATTATTGTCGTTGTCTTCTTGTAAAATGAACTTGCAAACGTAGCAATTTTGATTGTGTTAACAGCTTGTTCTCACTGAAAAGTTAACTATAAAATTCAGAGTACCTACCTAATGAAAATATAGGTAAGTAAGTTCGCTAACAAAACAAAAAAATGTCCTTATCGAAATGGGTTTATACTAGAGGGTTTTTTGAAGAAAAAAAATTTGAGAAAAGAATAGTTTTTGTCAGATTTGGCTGTTTTTTTTATCCAAATAGGTATGCGCAATTAGGTATACCTAATGTGTTTGGATTTGGCTGTTTTGAACTAATAGTTTTAAAAATAAACACCAAATAAATGATTGGGTTGGTAGGTAGGTAGGTACTGTTGGTGTACCTATTCAAGGTCAGTGTGAAAATTCCACCTTAAAAAATATAGATTATTACAAAAGCAATAATGGAACTAGGTACTGAGATTATAACATTTAAACCTACTTAGGTACCTACCTACTTATTGACATTCTAAAATTTTGTAATAACCTTACAACTTACAAGCTATAGCGTGCTCGTGATTAACAAATGATAAAATCACGTGACCCAACCTTATAAATTACACAAAACACTTTAACTTGCCTCCAATCTTTACTCGAAGACCAAATTCCCAATTTCCAGGTAAAACTTCCAACTACATTAAGCTAATTAAGTTCAAGTAACTTCTATAGGCGGAAAGCCGTTACCTACCACCTACTTTAGCTGTTACCCTGGCTCGTATCACGAAAATAGGTCGATAGAATCCGTTATCTACGATACCATTATCACAAACTTACGACAATAAAACCCAGGCTAAAAGCTGGCCGAAAAACCTCCGAAAACCCCACGGAAGGATGCTACCTAGACCCATCCGGCGCCTTTCTAAATTTAAACGGCCCTAAGCCGCGTCAAACGCCCCGGATTCAGTTCGGCGTTTTTGCCGGGTTTTAGACCAAAATCGAGAACGGAAAAATAAAGCGATTTGACAGCGGCGAGCGGGCAAAGCGAGAATCTGTTTTTACCTTGATGGGGGGGGGGGGGGCGGAGAATGGTCCCGCTGAAGTCTTCAGGTTAGATTTTGGAAATTTTAAGCGGCACTACTGTTTTTTTTGTTTCATCACAATAATGTCAGTTAATTGCACGGCATGCTCGATAAACGTCACGGTTGAAATGAAAATGGCCTACAAACGTCATTGTTTGCTGCGATGCGGGGTGTCACAAAAAAAAATTATGAATGGGCGTGCATGACGGAAGAAAATAATTATTGTGAATGAATCTGACAGTTTTATTATTGTTTTTTTGAGGGTTTTACGAGATGTTTTTACCTTGTTTGCGTCGCAGAAGTGTCCTATAAATCGTGCATAATCCGTCTAAATGGTTTTTCACGGAAATTGTTACCCGACGCGTCGCGTGCTTTTGTTTTATTGTTATTCCACGGCACACTATCGCTAAAAGAACGTTGCCACAACGCGTCCCCGTGCGACAATGGCCCTTAACGACAAACATAACCTCTACCCGAGCACATTTTACCGGTTTCGGCGGCTTTTCTCGCGGTAATTTCGCCGGATTTTCTCGGGACGCCGAAGGAAACCGCCCGCCCTCACGTTTTCCGCGGTCCTCTGCCAATTTTTCGCGTGGCGACGTGCCCAAACGGGGCGAACATCACGTAGGAACGTTACGCCGAAGCACTCTACGATCTGGCTCGGCAGACTGATGCGTTTTTGTTTTTTGTTCGCAGACGTGCGACAGAGAGGCAAACAGTGGTATATAAGCGGGGGGGGGGGCATGTATTTATTTTCCCCTTATGTGCGCGGCGCGCGGTAAATAAGGCCGGGTTCGTATTCCGGACGGGGCTTTCGTGGGATAACGAGAACTGGGCGCGCTGTCGGAAATTTTCTATATTTGTTATTTTCGGGAGGGTAATGCCACCGGTGTGAGAGAGAGAGTGGAGCGTCGCGGGCGGCCGGGCCGGGCGGTTTTTCGAAATCGGGGACAGGGCCGGACTGGGGACACTTTTGGAAAACAACTTTGACGTGATCGAAGACATATTTTCTATTAATAATACACATACCTACTGTAATTACAAAAACTGTCAGCTGTCAAGGCCAAGCGGTTCAAAATCATATACCTGGATCATAGACATAAAATTTAGACCGACCATAGTTGCCATGAGCATGCGCTGTTTCATTTTGACGTTCCAAAAAGAGAAAATGCGCATGCGCTCTTGACAGTTTCAAACTGATTTGAAATTCTGCCGAGGCAGACCTAGCAGTTAATAATAATCGACTTTATTGGCGCCTTTTGTACAAAATTGGAGAAGTTTAGCTTGCGAGCTCTGTTCTATATTCTATCATTGATTAAGGTTACGAATTCCTTATTCGATTCTACGATTCTACCTACCACTTAATCCATGGAAATATTGATGCAACTAAGTATAGGTACCTATAAAAATAATAATAATAATAATGACAAATTAATAAAGTTAGTAAATAGAAATTTGTTGAAAGCAATGCGACAATGTTAAAATCGATGACGTCAGAATTTCACCAATTTTAAACCATTCCCATCCAACCAATTGAGCTGAAATTTTGCACACACTTCTGGTACTGGTGACAATACAATCTAGTAGATATACCTACTGAATATTGCAATTTACTCACAATGGGCGCCGCTCAAAGATGGCGGATTATTACCTTTTTTCTTTACAACCACCTTGATAAAAAAGGTATGGTGAGTGACGTCATATTAAATCCAATATGCACAAAATAAAATAATAAATAAAAACCTTTTTATAAACAAGCTTTTATAAGAGAAAACAAAGTTTTGTAGACTTTACACTAACAGCAAAGCACGTATTTATTGTTGATGGATTCGAATATCTAAGTATATCTACTTATTAAAATTAAAATAAACAATAGATAATATCTAAAGTAGTAGCCTCACTCAACTTACAATGATTTGCAATATTTTCAGTTATAGATGTCTCTAAATGTTTTTGGTACATATACAATATGGACAGGTTCGTATTAAAAAATTGTTATGCAATAGACAAAAAAAAACCACCACAATTTTTTCTACGCTACACATTAACAACTGTTTTAAAAAATTACTTGGCACTCTACATATAGGTAAGTTTTACAATGTTGCAATACATTTTTCAAATTCATGTTGCCAATTTTCAAATAATATATGGTAGGTAGTAGGTATGTATATGTACCTAAATAGATCATTAACCTACCAGACCTAAAGTTGCTGAGGCATATCCCATTGCATATTGTATTTCAAATAATACAATAAGTACCTAACTGTAATAAACAAGTAGTATAAATATAAATTGGTCCCTTTTCATAAAAATAGGACCTAGGGTTAGGTACCTGACCATTGACAATAGAATATAGGCCCTATGTACACCAAACTTTTCTACATAAGTTCAAATGAACCTGAGGTTTGGGTTAGCATGCGCGTTTCAGCAATCAATAATGTTTTTTCTAAGTAATGTTTTCACTAGATCTTTGATCTTTCGTAAAACATTCTCAATTTTACATTGTATTTACCGCACTAATGAGTATAAAATAAAGACAACAAATCCGATTTTCCTACCCTCTAGAAAGAGACAGGAAACATCTATGTATACCGCCAGTGCCAGTATATTGGCGTTTCCTATGGGAAAAAGCTCGTCGTTCAGGCAAGAGAATGAGACAGAAGATGCGAATTCTCGGTGGTAAGAGAGAGACACGTATAGATTCTAAAGAACTGGCGACTAGACTGAAACGCTTGGGTTCGGAATTGGTAATTTTAGACAGAGAAAGATATAGCCGTATAAATGGAGGGAGACAGAGACAAAATTAGACGAGACGGAATGCAAAGCCACTAGAGAGCCGTTTATAAATTGTGTTACCTTCCAGTGGCGTCACATTGGGGCATATTTATTCGAGCCAAAAATAATACCTAATAAAAAACTTGGTATTACTTCAGACAAATGTTTAAAAGAGTAAGTATGTATCCTGGTATGACATATTTTTTGGGCCAAAATTTGGCAACGAGTTTGTACCAAATTTTGTTAAAAAATACCGAACAATGAAAAATCTAGAAATCGCGATTTAAGTAGGTACCTATTTTACCCGCCTACTAGTAGTTTAAATCAAGTTGCATGTGGATTAAAAACAAAACAGTAAAAAACAAAATATTTGGTTTAAATTAGGGAAACAAAAAACACTAACCCTGGAAAATGCTATTAGGTTTTTTTTATAGGAAAACTGACAACGTAGCTTCATTCAGCACCTCGTTAAACCCTAATGACCTAAGTTTTATTAATTTACTGGGCCGACTAGCATTTCTACAGGGCGTTAAAAAAGAGTTGACTAAAGCTACGTTGTAAGATTTTCGAAAAAACAACTCCTAATAGAATTTTCCAAAAACCGCATCGAAAAAAAAATTATAGCAGGCCGTGGAATAGTGCTGCCACCATGACTATATGATCGACAAGTGCATAAGGACACTTCCTACACACAACAAAAAATCAGCAAAATCCTGCAGCGCACCCAATGATGTCAAAACCTATAGACGTGGTGCCCCATTGTCAAAATGCCCTTTATTTTGACTCCAAGATTAAATATACCCATACTACTCTAAAGACATGCTACAAACAAAGACAGAAAGTCAACCCGGTGATTCCCGGTTATAGTTCCTTCAGATGCACACTTAGATATCGCATGTTTTTTCTTGTTTGGGGGCGCCGGAAGCATCGGAACCTCACCTGAAGACTCGGGGGATGGTCTAAAGACGCCAGCCTCCGAGCCCAGAGTCGAAATAAGTTCGCTACGGCTCGACAAAAAGGGGCAATTTCTGACAATCTCGCGACATTTTCGGAATAATTTAATTGAGCGCTTAGATTGTGATTAGTTCTGGGCGTCAAGCGTTTAAAATATCAAAACATACCTATGTCTATATGTTCTGACGTCATTGAGCGCACCCCAATTTTACAGGGGTGTTCAGGATATTATGTGTTCCTAGAATAACATACAGCAGATTACGCTTGCAGCCATCTAATGGCATTATTATACATAATAATATTTATATTCGCTATTCGCGGTTTGTAATACCTGTTTTTTTTAATAAAATTTGTATATTGAAATGGCTGTGTTCTTGCCCCCCTCCCCCTGAAAAACATTGTACAACGACGCGCATATGCTTATATTACTTTGTTTTTTTTTTTGTTTTTTTTTTCGTTCCTCTAGATATTTAATAAATTAAAAGTAAAAAAATATTTTTAAAAAAAGCTTTTATTTAAATGCGCTAAAAAGAATAAAATAATCTTTTCTTTTAAAACTTTTACTATCAACTTATAACGTCATTCCACAATTTATATGATATAAAAGCTTGTCGCGAGATTTAAGTAGTGGTATTTACTTAGTTTGAAAACTTAAATCTCGCGACAAGCTTTTATATCATATAAATTGTGGAATGACGTTATAAGTTGATAGTAAAAGTTTTAAAAGAAAAGATTATTTTATTCTTTTTAGCGCATTTAAATAAAAGCTTTTTTTTTAAATATTTTTTTACTTTTAATTTATTTTGTAATTTTTAGTTTGGCCAGGTGTCTGAGTCTATTCATCTCAGTTAACGCATCATTGTTGCAAGGTCGTTTGCCGGTTAGTTTAGAACAGTCTAGCTCTTCAATGAGGAGACCTTCTAATGACCATCTTGGGTGTTCCGCCATGTTGGATTTAGAATGACGTCACACATATAATCATGCATTGTCATCCAAATTAAACGTGTGTACAAAATTTCAGCTCGATCGGTTGAAATTTAACTAGTCCGCCATCTTGAGTGTTCCGCCATGTTGGATTTAGAATGACGTCACACATATAATCATGCATTGTCATCCAAATTAAACGTGTGTACAAAATTTCAGCTCGATCGGTTGAAATTTAACTAGTCCGCCATCTTGAGTGTTCCGCCATGTTGGATTTAGAATGACGTCACACATATAATCATGCATTGTCATCCAAATTAAACGTGTGTACAAAATTTCAGCTCGATCGGTTGAAATTTAACTAGTCCGCCATCTTGGGTGATCCGCCATGTTGGATTTAGAATGACGTCACACATATAATCATGCATTGTCATCCAAATTAAACGTGTGTACAAAATTTCAGCTCGATCGGTTGAAATTTAACTAGTCCGCCATCTTGGGTGATCCGCCATGTTGGATTTAGAATGACGTCACACATATAATCATGCATTGTCATCCAAATTAAACGTGTGTACAAAATTTCAGCTCGATCGGTTGAAGATATCTGCTTCAAAATTGAGTTGCAAGATTCCACCCGAACAAATTACATACATACATACATACATACATACATTGCAAGTTAAATAAAAGCTTTTAAAAAAGAGGTCACTTTTAAGGGGGAACAAAAAACTTGCCAGCGGCCTAAAAAAATGAGGTTTGTATGGTAGCCCAAATACGCAGTTAACTTTACGTATTATAGAAACAGGCACAAAACGCGTCGGCTAACTGGTTTTGTCAGCCGACTCCTTCGCAGAAGTGCTGTGTTGCCGTATTTCAAAGGCGATGGTAGACGCGACGATGTTAAAAAAAATATAATACGTGTTTTATCACACCGCGTTAAAAATAAATGATAAACAAAAATGGGTAAGTGGTCCCGTGATGCGAGCTTTATTTTTTCGGTATAACAGAGTTCAGAAATTCGGCTTCAATATGATAAAACTTGTATTCGCCAATAAATAACGACTACTCGTATAGGAAATCTCGCAACGCTGCCCGCATTCTTTAGAAACGTTTTCTTTCGTGCTTTGGACTATACTACTACTACTACCATACCAAGTGTGTAAAAAAACTAAATACTTAATACATTTAAAAAATAGTTATTTATGTACCAAGGCACTGAAGTTCAACTTTTTATGACTCATGTGGAGTTTAGTTGCCGAGGCCTCTGGCTGTGGCAAATAAACCACATGATGTCAGAAAAAGAACTCCAGTGCCGATATTATACCTATATTTTTTTGAAATCGGAAAAAATGTTCACCCGTCCACGAACTGACTGCGCGCGGCGTTGCTTGACTTTGACGATCGCTCTACCCAGGTCAAGTGTGACGAGGCACGGCGCTTCCCAACAGAAACTCCAAACTGCCGCCTGTTGTGCAGCCTCCATGAAAAATAGATTGATATTCAAACCTACTAAAATATTTATACTGAAATATTGCGTTGCTATATGGTAACAATTTCGCAATGTGTACGAAAAGTTAAATGGGCCTTTATCGGTCGGGTTTTGAATATTTGGTCGCTTTGAGACACTTCACTGCATAGATTTCAGGAAAAAGTTTAATGCTATTTGTCGTTGAAATGTTTTAAGTCCGCCCCTGCGTTCAGCCTGAATTAATTCATTGGTGCACGACCAGCAGATCGAGCCGGCTAAGACGTGAAAGTCCCGACAAGGATTGCAAACGTTGAATATAAAACCGACAGAAAACGACGTAGGTACACCTCGTGTCTAGGTATATACCTTGATATTTCATTGGTTATGTAATGAGAAACTGAGATGGAATACTTGTTTACTGCTTTGAAAGTATCGGTCATGTCATGTCATAAATAATTCATAATTGAAAGGGTAACGTATCGTATCACAAATATAGCTATATTTAGAGACACAAGTTTGTATTGTTGTCTTTTACAATATAAAATAAAACTGTTTTGCGGTATACCTAAACTAGTTTTAAACAAAGCCTAAAAATTAAAAATATTAAGACCCTGTATAATGTAAACTCAAACTTTTTTTTCGGATGCAGCAATTGATTTTCCACAAAAAGAACTGTTCAAAAGTTTTCATTAAACAACGACAGTAGGTACCTACTTATACGATGTAGGTTTCAACAGCTTTCCACGAGAATGCTGATGAGAATAGTAATAACGAGTGACCTTGAGTTGGTTAACTTAAATTTAGACAACGTTTTGCACCCCGTCAATCATCCATGCTTTTTATACAAATCCGTTTTAAACTATCTAGTAAATTTTTTAACTGAGTTATCGACGTTTGTTTCTAAAATAATTGATGGTAAATGCTTACGTATTAATTTTAGATCCACCAGTAAATAGCTCACTCACAGCCGACTCTAGGAAAATCCCCGAAGAAATTTACCAGAATTAATTTGTGTAGTGCGGGTAGTGCTATCGTCGCCAGACTGCTACGACGAGGCAGTGTGTCTCTGGGTGGAAACAGACAGCCCGAAGTGCTGGCGACAGCTTTTTTATACATTTGTTTTGTTTGTGCAAAAGTGAAACATTTCTCTAAAAGTTCGAAGTGAGGAATCGTTCCTTTAAAATTTCAAGCCTTTTGCTTGACAGCAAGCGGTCAGCTTGTATTCGTTTTGGGCTTTCCAAAGGACGAAAATTTAAGAATGAAATGATTACGGGTCAATTGCATAAACAAAATAAAGTGCCCTTTAAAATAAAAGGAGCCTTATAACAATCCAAACATTGTTTAATATTGTTGCAAAAGTTTATTTACTTGAATTTTTTTACATCATGACTGGATCACCCTCTATAGGTAGTTGTAGTAGCATTTGACAACCCTGGAATTGCAAAAATTATAATAACTAATACGACAAACATCAACAAACGGCATAAAAAAATTTGAAGTTTGAAAAAGTTATTTTGTAGACTCCTCAATATTCCTAAATACAACCCTGAATTCCCGCCGCATCCCCTCTCAGTCCCAAGTGTTTTCAGCCTCCGTACCCCCCCTAGAAATTAGATGAAATTCCTGATGCCATGGAAGTCTTGCAATTAAATGCCATTTTTTCTCGGTTTACACACCCCAGAGCGAAGAATGATTTATAGGGTGCACTTTCACATCAAAAAGGGGGTGCACGCACATGCTTTTAGGGACCTTTCATGCGTTATAGAAACAAATTTCTTTATGCTATTAGTGGGTTTTACTTTGTTTTTCGGATTTACCGATAAATAGGGAAAGAATGCACATGTTGGCAACGTTACATTTGGTGTTTAGAACAATTTGATATTGTACTGATCGTAGGAGTTGAATCATCCTGTAGCTAGATGTACACGTAATAAAAACAACACGGAGGAGGAAGCCCAGTTACCACAGCTGACTCTAGGAATAGCCCTGAAGTTGAGAAAGCCGGCAACATGGCTTGCGGGTCTGCGCGGCGTGGCCTGTCACTCCCTGTCGGTTGATTTTACAAGAAATTTACCAGAATTAATTTGTGTAGTGCGGGTAGTGCTATCGTCGTCAGATTGCTACGACGAGGCAGTGTGTCTCTGGGTGGAAACAGACAGCCCGAAGTGCTGGCGACAGCTTTTTTATAAATTTGTTTTGTTTGTGAAAAAATGAAACATTTCTCTAAAAGTTCGAAGTGAAGAATCGTTCCTTTACAATTTCAAGCCTCAAGATGCCTAGAATCGCCGAGGGATGCTAGAACTTAGTTATATACTTGGCTGTAAGTCAAACAGTAATAATAACTTGAAGTAGCTAGGTTTTATTTGCTTGACGGCAAGCGGTCAACTTCGTTTTGGGCTTTCCAAAGGACGAAAATTTAAGAATGAAATGATTACGGGCCAATTGCATAGACAAACTAAAGTAGCCTTTAAAAGTAAGGGAGCTTTCTAACAATTCAAATATTGTTTAATATTGTTTCAAAAGTTTCTTTGCCTAATCTTAAAGCCAAATATATTTTAGTTGATTGTATTATGAAAATGACCCTAACTGCCATTTCAATCACAAGAGATATTATTCTCCTTCACACACGGGCGTAGCCAAGGGGGGGGGGTTTCGGGGGTTCAAACCCCCCCCCCCCCCGAAATAAGCAAAATATTACCTAATATTATACCGAAAAAATACGAGGAGTGAAGAGTTACATTATTATTACGTTTGAATATATTATGTAGTAATAGTAGCGCCTAGCGCCATCTTTTGACGAGAGGCAGACGCAGTTGCAGCCGAACTATTTTGTATTGTAGGGACACTTTGCGTTGTTTCTCGATTATTCGCCACGCCCCTCGGTCGAAATGAGCGGAACTTTGTGGAAGTTCGTGGAAGTTTCTGGACGGCTACTGGACTGCTATATAAGCGGCGCGTGACCGCGCTTACGGCAGTATTGTTCCATGCGAACTCGAAGCGAATAAAAGTGAATAGTGGTGAACGAATAGTGAAGAGAATTAAGTGTACCGTGTAAGTGAGTAATTATTTTAGTGCACTGTTATTCGATGACCTTGTTAAGGATAGATACGTGAATCATTATTACTGTCGAAAAATGGAGGGGAAAAAAAGGAAGGGTGATAAACCTAAAGGTATGGACTACTGGAAAAAGTGGTGTAGTCAAGGTCAAGGGGTTTCTAATAAAGAAACAAATTTGGATTTAGCTATCAAAGCTTCAGCTACCTTGCATGCTGATAAGAAGACTGCCTACCCCGAAATCTAGTTTGGAATGCCTAGATATGTGCGATAAAAACCTTTATCCTAATATTTACACATTACTACAAATCTTGGCTACCATTCCTGTATCCACTGCTACCCCAGAAAGGTCTTTCTCGAGCCTAAGGAGACTGAAAAACTATTTACGAAACACTACAAGTGAAAACAGACTTAATGGTTTGGCTCTAATGAACATTCACTATGGAACAGAAATTCATGCAGATGAAGTAGTGGATATATTTAAAAGAAAAAGCCGAAGATTTCTTCTTTAATGGTTTTAGATTTAGCGCAGAGGAACGAAGTTAATTTATCCATTTCATTTAAAGTTAAGAACTTTATAAATATGTCGTAGTTTTTCGGATGAATATATAGATATTAAATTTCATGTAAGTATATTTTTGTTGTTTTATTTACTTCTCAAAGTAACCCCCCCCCCCCAAAACTAAATCCTGGCTACGCCCGTGCGCTGAATCGATCTAGCATGGTCCCGAAGGCGTAGGGCCCACCGGTTTGGCTAAAATTATTTGTTTGAAAAATTCGAACCGTCGATTTTTGGGGTTGCGGACAAATACCATAATATTAAATTCCCCTCTTTCGTTCTGCGGCGGTCGGATAGAGGCGAAGGACGAAAGAGGCGGCTCCGGCCTCCCCCCCCCCCCCCGCCCTCGTTGCCCCCCCGGCCCCCCCTCAGGGCCTTTGGCGAGCACGCAATCAAGCGATTCGACCACCTTTCCGCCAATGGTCGATTTATTCCAAGCACGTTTAACAACAACTTAAAATCGGCAGTAACAGTAAACTCTCTCAAAATCGTCACTAACTGAAGTAGCCCATTATTGTGCGATTATTTCAATAAGTCAAAAGGGACCAAATACTCCAAACCCGGCCAATAAAGACCCATTCAACTTTTCGTACACATTGCGAAATTGTTACCTATAGCAGCGCAATCTTTCAGCATAAATATTTTAGTAGGTTTGAATATCAATCTATTTTTCATGGAGGCTGCACAACAGGCAGCAGTTTGGAGGTTCTGGTGGGAAGCGCCGTGCCTCGTCATACTTGACCTAGGTAGAGCGATCGTCAAAGTCAAGCAACGCCGCGCGCACTCGTTTCATGGACATGTGATCCCGTATGATTATTTTCTTGCCTAACAAAACATTTTTTCTCATTTCAAAAAAATATAATTTGTACCTCGGCACTGACGTTCCCTTTTATGACTCATGTGGCTTATTTGCCTCGGCCAGAGGCCTTGTTAGGTACATAAATAACTATTTTTCTATTGTTGTGACAAACACTTCTCTACCATTACTTTTTCGCAACATAAAAAAACTCAAATTGAGCAAAACAATTAATAGCGGTAGCATGTTTATTTTAAGAGATAGCGAAAAATTTTCATATTTAAAATTGATGGGACTAGGAAGCTTTATGCAACCTGGTACTCAGATAGTTGAAGAAAATTACACAGGGTCTTCGGCTCTCTTGAGGCTCTGAAATTTTTTCTGTTTATTTCTTATTAAGCGATTTTCTGGCTTATCTTGAGCCGCACAGAAAATACGTAAGAAAATAAAATATGGCAATTTTGGTCGGCCAGGCGATGTTAAAAAATAAATGGGCCTCCATGCCCAACTTTTCGCGCTGTGCTAAAAAAAACTTCAGATCCACAAAAATTTGCATGCCCTTAAGAGAGCCGAAGACCGTTGACTGAAGGTTTATCACCCAACGCGAAGACCCTGTGTAATTTGCTGAAACTATCTGAGCACCTGGATGGATAAAGCTTCTCAGTGCCATCAATTTTTTTATAAAGGTTTTCCTATGTCTCTTAAAATAAACATTCCACAGTTATTAATAGTTTTCCTCTGAAGTTTTTTTTATATTGCGCGACAAGTTGGCCATGGATGCCGATTTATTTTTCAGCACCACTTAGCTGTCCAAAATGGCCACATTTTTGTTCTTTGCGTTTTTTTTGTAGGGCGCAAAATAAACGAGAAAATCGAGGTGGGAGTTCTAAAAAAATCATCCTGTATATGTTGGGGTAATTGAGGCCCAACTAAGAGAAACGTGCATAATAAATTATGTAAAAAAACCTACAACATTAACAATTTATATTAAATTCTTCGAAAAAAAATTTTTGTGTAAAATATTTGCTCCCTCATTTTAGACACTGAAGTGCCATTGTTAGTGCCTTGGAACCTTGGACAAGGAAAGAGAGAGGATACCGTGCTTGCTCCTATACCTTGTCGCGTATAGATTTTGTTACGTCTTTTTGAACGGCGGCCATTTTATATGTGGCACACTAAGCGTTGTGAGTAAATTTCGTGAATTTGTGAATTAAAAGTAACAGTGATTAAGAGGAAAATATACTCTTACGAGTATACGATGGTGAATTGTTTAGCGTTTGGTTGCAAAAGCAGAAGTGAAAAGCAAGAGCCCGGGATTTCGTTTCACAGGTAAATATTTAACAAGCTACCTTTGAAAGATGCCCTAAAACTTTTTTTTTAATATAACTTCTTCAAATTCCTTCTACCTTTTAGTACGATAGTGCATTGTTTTGTTTGTAAAATAGGACCAATATAATTATTTTTTAACATCGTGCATTATTTGTTTTATTTTGATTATCTGCATAAATGAGTACCAATATTTCAAATTACATGTAAGTCAAAATTAACTTACGCCACTGGCCTGTCGTGTGATGTGGTAGGCATATATATATAGGTAGAGTGCGGAACAAGTCCCTTTTTATGGTAAATTGTGGATCTGCGCATGGGCCTATGGAACATGCGCATTAGACCTTCAGACCGCGCAATTCAAAACAGTGATTGTTTTTCTGAATTACTATCGCCCTACAAACTTGTATGTTGATGATAAATTAAGCTCACCTCAACGTGGACTGGTCGAGACTTCGATAACTACAACTAGGTTCGTTTATACTTGTAAAACTAGTTTCGTCCAAACTACTAGAATTTGCTTCACGGATGCTAGAACTTGACTTGTTTTCATCTACCTTTATAACTTTAACACTAAAACAAATAAGCTAGGTAGGTACTAATAGTTTCTTACAACACAATCATGTTAATATTAATATACTCACTTAAATTATGGTTTAGGTGGTTTTAATAGAAGAGTTGGTACCGCATTTTCAATTAGCTACGTTTTGACTCGTTTTGTTTTTAAACACTCTGGTGTAAAATGAGCAGAACATATTCGAGATGATCACTTAATTAGATAAAACACTCAAACAACTAAAACGCGAAGAAACTATTCATAATTATCTGAAAATCGAAAAAATTATGCCACAAGCGTCTATGATGCAAACAACGGTAGGTTATACTTAGTTTGTCGCTGTCAAATGGCTGTCAAAGAGTGTCAAGTTTCACAAAACACTACCTCAAATTGCAAATGAGCATGTCCACTGGGCCCATTTATTACTATTTTGTGATTTTAAATTCGTCAAAAATTTTCCGCGCATCCTATTTATAAAAAACATCGTCCAGCACTCTACCTATATATATGATCTCTATGGTCCTCTCTCTTTCCTTGTCTAAGCTTGGAACTAAAAAATAGGGACTATAATATTTTGTGATTTCGACCACTGGTGGAATGATAACTTTGGAAGTACCCTGCTGTTTTTATTGTCTATAACCGAATGAAAACTCGTTTTTATTTGTGGTTTTATCATTGAAGCGGTAGACATTGCCTTGGGCTTATGCAATTTTTCATTTGCACCGTCAAATGCAATTATACAGGGTGTTATTGACCAGCATCCGAAAACAATTTATATAATAAATATAATAAATGTATTACAGAAACACCCTGTAGGGATTCTAATAAATAAACTATAGGTAGGTATATTTTCTTTACCTTTTCATGATATTTATTGTTGGAAATTTTACACAGAAGACATCCGAGTTTTTCTTTCTTGTGATAAAATGAAAAATACTACACTTATTCTGTGAATTCATGTCATGTATTTTCGAAATTTATTATAAGAACTAAAATGGAGCAAAATTTCTGAACACGCCACTGCAATTTGCTGTATATTACGAAACGTTATTCAATTATGGACATTTATTGGTACTAACCAAAGCTAAATGTTCCATTTAATTCTATTAATTGATAATCGATAGCAGGTTACGTTTTTGCCCTCCTTTTTGTCGGCCATTTAACACATTTACATCAGCGGCAGCCTCAAAAATAAAAGGGGTTACGTTACAAATTAAATTGACAATAATTATTGTTCTTTTTGGAGATAATCGCCTGAACTTTTTTTTGTTTGGGATGCCTTTAAAAACCGCTTCTTTTGACCTTCCTACCATTTTCAAAATGCAAATCCAGGGCCTGCTACGATTTTTTTATTTTCACTAAACGACATCCAAAAACACTCGTGTACCAAATTTGAACGAAAAATATACAGGCAGTTCCATTCTGCAGGAGCAAAACAGGAATTTTATCTCCAAAAATCAAGATTTTATAATATGTTTAAAAGTGGACACCCTGTATGTTGGACCTAACCCCACCATTATCAAGTAGGCCTCTTAAAACAACCGAACGTCCAACCTCCCCACCGCGACCCGTCACCTGTCATTAGTCACGCTTCGTCTGTCAAACGTCAAAAACAAAAACCGATTGCTTCGATCGCCTATAGCCGCCAGGCACCCTTATGTACTCCGCTTATGTGCCGGGACCGCTCGGAGGCTTTATCCGGTATATCATTAAGTATTTATATAGGGGCCTGTATATAGCATCGGGCTGCAATACCACGGTGATGAGTTTCGAACTGCCGTGTTCGTTTACGTAGTGTCTTGGATCGAAACTCGATGTTTCAGTGATATTTTTGTTTAAATATAATTTAAAACGTTATATACATCTTCGTTGATGTTATTTTTTTGCAAAAAATACTGTAATTTATTCATCAACATGAAATTTTTGTTTAATAAATTGTTGGAACATGATATTTTAGTCTTTAATTAAACTAACTAATGTACCTAGTACCTACACATCACAATATATATTTTTTTCTTAAAAAGAAACGTCAAATAAACTGTCGGTGTTGCCAATTTTGTATCGACAATCAAAATACGAGTCGCTTCGAAAACCTCGTGTAAACGGACTTGCACCGCTTGTGGTATTTCATCCATTTAACAAACCTTCTGCTTTCTATCCCTTATAAATGTTTCCCCACGTATAATCTACTGTTCAGCTTAGTTAAGAAAGAGCGAGAAATACTATGTCGATGCAGCTTGGATTTTACAGAAATAATTGAACGAAACGAACTGGTATTGGAACGATTACTTATACAAATTAATAAAATGGTTATCGAGGTCCCCTGAGCATAATATGGGCTATGGAAATTTTGCTCCTTTTCGTTTTATTCATTCGTTGTTTCATGAAATAACATATACCCCGATTACTGTAAGAAGTCCCGATTTTGTCAGATGACATTCTCCACAAAATCCCTAGGAATTTTTTGTTAACCATAGGTATAACATTGGTATATGTGTCTCAACCAGTTAATGAAGTCACTCATTGATTTATGATGTGAAAAGTTACCCAAGTGATACGAAAAAAAGAGCATAATAAAATAAAAACCCTATTGCAATCACGATTATGCCGCTACAAATAAAAATAACTATGACTACAACTCATTTTAATAATAATTTCAAACGTCATGGAAACACTTTCGTTTTCGTATTTTGTAATAATCAGCTGCTTTTGGCAGCGTCTAGGGGCGGACTCAGGCAAATTTAGCTTCGGTGTGTCAAAGTGACAGTGAAGGTTTTCCAGATCGTTCAAACTGGTTCGGTAATGAAAATATTCGCGGGTTTTTTACGTTTTGTGAGCTTTACCGTCACCTGTGTTGTTCTTGTTCGTGTTACTTTTCGTGTTATTAGTGCAAATGGGCTCGTTACTGACCTGAACTTTTGACCCGGTTGCATTTTTTGCTGCATTGATGCCAACTTAGGATATCGAAATTACCAATTGACAGTCCCAGTAAGGACTTCTTAAAGTAATTTGAGTATAAACCTACCAGTGTCTGACACATTGACTAAACCTGACACATGTTTTATTTAATCGAAAAATAAGCTAATGAACAGATATAAATCCATTCTATTGAAATATTTATGTTGGTAGAAGTCCCAGATATGAGTTATGTATGTTCCTAAGTTAGTTCTCTTGGATTCTCTATTTTTACCGACTTTTCAATTTATAAAGGTAATATTCATTGTGGTTTCTTTCATAGCGATATTGTTTAGTTCAGTGTTGTAAAAAATTGTGTGTAATTACGCTTTTTAGTGTATAGATTTTTCAACTGTCTAAATTTTTGTGGCTTATGCTTCTAACCAAACAAGATAAGATAATAATTTAGAACTATTTCAAGTTTTTGAAAATTTTGGTTGGGGGTCAGCTATTGGCTTATGTTATGTTGCCTGACATAAAGGTGTCAGTCACTGGGAAAATCACAAGTCAGTCTCTAACAACAAACCTTTATAATGGGATACAAATTTCACGTCAATGGATAAAAATATACAGGGTGAGTTTTTTTCGATGCCCACTATGGGTATCTCGGAAACTAGCAGAGCTAGAACAAAGGTTAAATGGGAAAAGAATTGCAGTTTTGATTGCTCAATCTAATGCCCCTTTTGGATTTTTAAAAAAGTTCATGGCTCACTAGATATTTTGAAAAGAGTGATTTTTTGCGATTTCATCAGATCTCTGTAGCTCCGTTATTTCTGATTATACAGAAAAACAGTAGAGACAAAAATTTTAGATAATTTTGGGCTTAATAAGATAATCTGATCCAAATTTTTTATGTTGTTTGTGATTTTTGAGATATGACATAAATTTGTATTTTTTTAACGTAAATCATAGTTGGCCGTGGCCTTATCAAATCGGCCATTTTTTGAGCTTTCCAAAGATGTGATACTCGGCATATTTATTATAAAAAATAAAGGAGCTGTGGCTAACTTTCTGATTTTTTTAAAATTTCACATAGTCAGCCATGAAATATCTTCATAATTACGTTCTATTTTATAATTAGACATACTTAAAACTTTCTAATATTTTGTTTTTAGCTGGTAACAAAATGTAAAAAAATAAAACAAAAATTAAAAAACTCAAATTCAAATTATTATTATTTTAGGTCACCTTTTAAAATAAAAAAGGTGTTGAAACAATCCACCATTATTATTTACGCAAATATTGCATTTTTTTTAACTGAATTTGTCGCCTTTCAGCGCCTGTCAATACTGCAAATTGCTTCTAAAACAGCTGCTCTTAATTCAAGAATTGTCTCATACTTATACTTTATTTTGTACTGTTCCCCACAAAAAGAAACCCAAAACAGACAAATAGAGGGATCGGGGCTGCCAGGAAATAGGTCTATTTCTCCCTATCCAACTATTTGGATAGAACTGATCTAGGTAATTTCTTACGAGCAAATAAAAATAAAATATTTGAAAGTTTGAAGTATGTCTTATTATAAAATAGAACGTAATTATGAAAATATTCCATTCCATGGCTGACTATGTGAAAATTAAAAAAAAAAACAGAAAATTATCCATAGCTATTTTATTTTTTATAATAACTATGCCGAGTATTATATTTTTAGAAAGCTAAAAAAATTGGCGATTTGATAAGGCCACAGGCAACTATGATTTACACTTAAAAAAACACAAGTTTATGTCATATCTCAAAAATCACAAACAACTTAAAAAATTTTATACAATTATCTTACTAATCCCAAAATTATCTACAATTTTTGTCTCTACAGTTTTTCTGTGTAATCAGAAATAACGGAGCTACAGAGATCTGATGAAATCGCAAAAAATCACTCTTTTCAAAATATCTAGGGAGCCATTAACTTTTTTAAAAATCCAAAAGGGGCATTAGATTGAGCATTCAAAATTGCAATTCTTTCCCAATTTAACCTTTGTTCTAGCTCTGCTAGTTTCCGAGATCCCCATAGTGGGCATCGAAAAAAACTCACCCTGTATAAATATAAAAAAAATGGATAAAAAATATAAACTTTAAAATATTGTTTATAAAAAATATATTGCAAATTTATTTGGGCTGTTTGTAGTTATTTCCAGTGATGTGTCTCCTACTTACTCCATATTAAGAATCATCAATAAACGCGCCAAACTAATTTTATACATTAAAATTTGATAAATCAATCCTTAAGGTGTTGGGCACTGGTTAGTTTAAATTATGTAATGCGTTGAAAAACATTTTGGCCAGAACGCCTATAGGTAACTTTTTATATTTCTAAAGATAATCTGTCACGGTTAGGACGATATAATACAAGGAAACAGCTAGTGAATCGTGAAGCTACTCGTAATTCCGAAAAAAATGCTGCAAAAAAGCAGGTATTCTAAAATAAGTTACCTTGAACAATTTGCGATGTCATCGCCAAATTCTATGGCTATTTATTTATGTAATATCGTTGCAAAAATGCGAATAGTTTGTGGTATCTACCAAATTGCAAATTCATCACAATTTTTTTTAACAATACTGCTATATTCATCGTAAAGTAGGTAAATAATAAACAATAGGCTAAAGGCGAGGTTGCCATGATTACAAACTGCCAACGATGTAAACAATACTCTACTCTGTTCAAATGGAATTGATAGCACCCTGCCCTTATTATAAATTCAAAGAGATTACATGGGTGAGACAAAAAGCTTTGCCATTTGTTCAATGTATTTATCTGCGTTCTTCCTTGGGCGCAAGCCGTAATCTCCAAATAACAATAGGCAATAAAATGCTAATAAAGGAAATTATAAGCCAAAGGCGGAGGGTCATTTCCTAGTGATAATCTCTGGTAGAATTGGATTGGAAGTCTAATAAACCGCCATCTAGAAATCCATCTTCGCTTCCAATTTGCGTGTTATTATTTCGGGGTTGTCTATGAGAATAGACTTTCCATTTTGTTTCTCCCAGGGAAAATTCATGTCCCTAAGCACTGTCCATAATGTGGTTCTTCTCACTTCGGGAAGTCGTTGTCTTCATTCACAGCTTGAAAGATTTTGTTTAATGTTGGTAGCTCTTTTTTGAAATAAAACTTGTGAACTCTCCTTCTTATGGCATACTTAGCATCGCTGTGCCCTGAAGTTGAGAGAGCTGGCAACATGGCGTGCGGGTCTGCGCGGCGTGGCCCGTCACTCCCTGTCAGTTGATTTTACAAGAAATTTACCAGAATTAATTTGTGTAGTGCGGGTAGTGCTATCGTCGCCAGACTGCTACGACGAGGCAGTGTGTCTCTGGGTGGAAACAGACAGCCCGAAGTGCTGGCGACAGCTTTTTTATAAATTTGTTTTGTTTGTGCAAAAGTGAAACATTTGTCTAAAAGTTCGAAGTGAAGAATCGTGTTATATACCTGGCTGTAAGTCAAATCGTAATAATAACTTGAAGTAGCTAGGTTTTCTTTGCTTGACGGCAGACGGTAGGTAGACTTGTATTCGTTTTGGGCTTTCCAAAGGACAAAAATTTAAGAATTAAATGATTACGGGCCAATTGCATAGACAAACTAAGTACCCTTTAAAATTAAAGGAGCTTTCTAACAATCCAAACATTGTTTAATATTGTTGCAAAAGTTTCTTTACCTAATTTTAAAGTCAAATATATTTTAGTTGAATGTATTATGAAATTAACCCTAACTGCCATTTCAATCACAAGAGATACCTATTATTCACCTTCACAACATGCAGTTCTCTGTTCGCTTGTTGTTTGTATTTTTATGAAAATTTAACCATAAGGGAAGATAGGTAATCATCATTTGCCTGACTGCGCACTTTGCGAAAAATTCTCACAAAAATTAGACTTACAAATAATGTAGTTCCCTTTATTTGCCAAAATTTATCATATTATTTGTCGAAAAGGTACCTATCCACACCAGGAATCGTATTTATTATAGATACTTATATTTCTGTGTATATTTTGTTACTTGTTACTGGTTTTATTGTCTGTTAAACGTTAAACCAACGTACCTACTTACTTAGGTACCCAATTATTGAAACAAAGGTCACAAATGTATCTAATTATAATTAAAAAGAGGGTTGAGCATCTATTAGAAAAGATAAACTAAGCCAAAGTGCAGACTGCTCTAGACTGCATAGACCCGTTGAACCGTACCGCTGCGGCGTTGCCACATGTTCGCACAGGGCTTGTAAAGTTGAGAAGGTTCTGTAACTGCGGTTGAATAACTATTCCCAGAACAAAAGCAATGATCGGGTGGTGGCGGTAGCATGCGGTAAGAAGGAACAGTACCGACTGTAGCCCTCTAGCGGCTGTGGCGACTAGGCGACTCAGTCTTGTCAATATCTTGAGAACAGGTGTGTGGACCGTGACAATATATATTGTGTGCTATGTATAAAGTCTAATTACATACATACATACATACATACTACATACATACATACATACATACATACATACATACATACATACATACATACATACATACATACATACATACATACATACGTTTACATACATTGGCAACATTGAACGCAATCAAAACACCTATGATATCTGCCGAGGTGCTCTACCTACGCACTTACAAACCTCCGAAAACAGCCGCTAGATGTAGCCACGTTGCGCTCCTCACGCATTTTGAAAAGTATCAGGAGCGACGCGCTTGTATTGTCGCGAAGGGGAGTTCAACCGATCGATAGCATCCTGCCTGGGGTCGTGCGTATACCTACGTCCTTTGTTCACAAAAACAGCTGCCCTACGCTCGGCTTGCGCTTATTCGTACCTTCCATTTTGTTTAACGGAGGTCAAGCTTTGTTTTATGGAGAAGTCCGAACGTTAAGACTAGGACGGAAACGCTTTTGAATGTTTAAGAGGAAGTCGACCATAGATAGGCTCCATGATGAAGTGACGTGCTCAGAGCAACGCGTGATTTTGTATATAAACGGAATTTACAATATTTACCTATTAGAGAAGATTCTAGTGGAGGCTCGTGGCAGCCAGTATAGAATGTCTGGAAGGCATCTTCGTGAGGAATTAGCTGCCTTCTATCTATCCAACGTTGTCAATTATACGACACCTCTCGTGAATAATGTGAATAAATACGATTCTGATACATTTGGCAACGGTGCTCGCCTCGTGGTCTGTTGTCGTCTTTGTTCAAAGAGAATTAGCGCAGCGCGAAGTGGATAAAGTCTTCGGGTGGGGGTTTTATGCACTTTATATTAATTATGCAAAAATAAATAGTAGTATACCCAACGACGTCAAAACCTATAGACGTGGTGCCCCATTGTTAAAATGCCCTTTATTTTGACTCCAAGATTAAATATATCCATACTACTCTAAAAACATGCTACAAACAAAGACAGAAAGTCAACCATCAACCAACTATACACCCGGTGATTCCCGGTTATAGTTCCTCCAGAATCACACTTAGATATCGCATGTTTTTTCTTGTTTGGGGGCGCCGGAAGCATCGGAACCTCACCTGAAGACTCGGGGGATGGTCTAACGACGCCAGCCTCCGAGCCCAGAGTCGAAATAAGTTCGCTACGGCTCGACAAAAAGGGGCAATTTCTGACAATCTCGCGACATTTTCGGAATAATTTAATGGAGCGCTTAGATTGTGATTAGTTCTGGGCGTCAAGCGTTTATCAAAACAAACCTGTCTATAGGTTCTGACGTCATTGAATATATACCTAAGTATAGTATCTCTCTTTTGGGTTATGGTGTTAAAGGTTATGTTATAACGACAAGGATGGCAGTAATATAACCTAAGAGTAAACAAAATTGATGTCAAAGTGATGAATAGTTCATTCGTGTTTGCAAATCAAATCGATGGTGTCCTAATTATTAGTTTATAAATTCATGATTTATGATTAGCCATATTGTTTATCAGTTGCCAAACTGTATTTATGCCGTTCATTTTTCGTACAAAGCCTTCTGGGACCCTGGCTGCCTACCCAGCCGCAGGCCCCTGCATTATATCGATCGTCATTTGTTCGTATTCCCATAGCCGACCTGATGTACCTACTAGCAAGCAGGCCCACTGCCTACTGCGATTATTCGTTCGATTTTTAGCATTTCCAGCGGTATTTTCACCATTCCTTCTTGTCATACCTGTAGAAAACAACGTAAAGATTGTTTTCTAGGCATTTTTTAGTTTTTTATTCACGTTAATGTCTATTTTAAGGTAAAATGGGGAAGTAAGAATTCATATTGAATGTTTCCTTGGTTGACTGTACTTTAGTTGAGAGGCATAATACGCGGCTAAAACTAGAGGGCCAGATTCATTTTGTTTGGCTGCCGATTTATTTTGGGAAAGCACGAAGCTATTTTAAGCTTGAGAGTGTGAAAAAAGGCTTTGCCGTGGTGAGACTTTTTGGCGCTTGCGTTATCTTATATCTACTATAATACCGGGAGAGTCGATTATACACATTCCTTAGTTTACACCACGGTTTTTTTGAATAAATAATTTGAGCTGGTTTTTAATTTTTACAAGCTTTTTTTAACTTCACTTGTTATTATGTGTGGGTCGAATCTTGCAAGCTGAATTAGAACCACTTCCTGAGATCCGATTGAGCTGGAATTTTGCATACGCCTTTAGTTCCGGTGACAATACAATATGCAATACTCAATATTGTAATACTTTCAAAATGGCCGCCGCTCCAAGATGGCGGATGATGTATTTTTTGTCGACCCCCTTAATATGGGTATCAAATTAAAGGGCTTGAAGAGTAGAAAACGATAAAATTAGTGACATCACACTAAATTCGATACCCAACATGGGTATCAAATGAAAGAGCTCGACGGGTAGAAAACAATAAGGTGAATGAATTCATACGAAATCCAATATGGCGGCCGCCCCAAGATGGCGGACTAAATTTCTTTACCACCCTCCTGACATGGCAATCAAATAGGCACTAAAAAACACAAAATAAAATTGAAAATAAAAAAAACCTTTTTAAAAACAAGTTCTTATTTAAGCCAAGTACTATAAAAGGAATAAAATAAGTTTAGGTTTTCGTTAAGATAATTCAATTCCAAATTGCGACAAGTTTTTGCAAATTGAAAAGCTTGTCGCGCGAATTGTAAAGAAAAAAATGCATACTTTGGCAAATAGGTACTTTTATCAACCAATCACTGTCCAATAAAATTAATTGGTACCAACTTATATACAAATTTATTTTCCTAACGAAAACCCAAACTTATTTTATTCGTTTTAGTACATGGCTTAAATAAATGCTCGTTTTTAAAAAGGTTTTTTTTTATTTTCAATTTTTTCTTTACGAATGAACAATATTATTTTGCATTGGTTCTAAAACTGACTCAGCCTGTAAAGTGCGCGTTCAAGAGGAAATGACTACAAATTCCATAGCCGGAACTAGATAATAACATCATAGATAGCGTGTACGTAAAAAGAAATAACAAAGAGTAGCTTTCACGTACCGAAAAATACACATCTATTTGATATTTGTACAGCAGTAGCTATCTTTCTAGATAAGATTATATGGAAAAGGCGCACTTTAAAAATGTTGTGTCGAGAAACGTTTTGAAAATTGATTTACATATTTCGAAATCGCGAAGTTTTGGTTTTCATATACATATACAGGGTGATTTAATCATGATGTATTTTTTTTTTAACCACAGTGGGGGAAGTGTGCTAAAAAGGAAAATGCGAATAAAGAATTTTTCTTGAAATCGGCATTAAAATGTCCCAAAATCGTCATTAAAAGCACAGAAATCGTACAATAATGTAGCCCATTATTGTACGATTTTTTCAATAAGTAGGCCTTGGCGAGATGTAAACATCAAACGTCAGACGCTGAGAAATCGCCCGTCAAAAGTGACCAAATATTCAAAACCCGGCCGATAAAGGCTCATTTAACTTTTCGTACACATTGCGAAATTGTTTCCTATAGAAGCGCAATCCTTCAGTATACATATTTTAGTAAATTTGAAAATCAATAGATTTGTTGTGTAGGCTGCACAAGAAGCAGCAGTTTGGTTTTTCTGTCAGAAGGTGCCGTACATCATTATACTTGTCCTAGGTAGAGCGATCGGTAAAGTCAAGCAACGCCGCGCGTAGTCGGTTCGTGGACGGGTGATCCCTTATTATTATTTTCTTGCCTAATAAAACGTTTTTTTTTTCCGATTTCAAGAAAAATATAATATGTACCTCGGCACTGAAGTCCTTTTTAAATTAAAAGCTTTTATTTAACTTGCAATGTATGTATGTATGTATGTATGTATGTATGTATGTATGTATGTATGTAATTTGCTTGGGTGGAATCTTGCAACTCAATTTTGAAGCAGATATCTTCAACCGATCGAGCTGAAATTTTGTACACACGTTTAATTTGGATGACAATGCATGATTATATGTGTGACGTCATTCTAAATCCAACATGGCGGATCACCCAAGATGGCGGACTAGTTAAATTTCAACCGATCGAGCTGAAATTTTGTACACACGTTTAATTTGGATGACAATGCATGATTATATGTGTGACGTCATTCTAAATCCAACATGGCGGAACACTCAAGATGGCGGACTAGTTAAATTTCAACCGATCGAGCTGAAATTTTGTACACACGTTTAATTTGGATGACAATGCATGATTATATGTGTGACGTCATTCTAAATCCAACATGGCGGAACACTCAAGATGGCGGACTAGTTAAATTTCAACCGATCGAGCTGAAATTTTGTACACACGTTTAATTTGGATGACAATGCATGATTATATGTGTGACGTCATTCTAAATCCAACATGGCGGAACACCCAAGATGGTCATTAGAAGGTCTCCTCATTGAAGAGCTAGACTGTTCTAAACTAACCGGCAAACGACCTTGCAACAATGATGCGTTAACTGAGATGAATAGACTCAGACACCTGGCCAAACTAAAAATTACAAAATAAATTAAAAGTAAAAAAATATTTAAAAAAAAAGCTTTTATTTAAATGCGCTAAAAAGAATAAAATAATCTTTTCTTTTAAAACTTTTACTATCAACTTATAACGTCATTCCACAATTTATATGATATAAAAGCTTGTCGCGAGATTTAAGTTTTCAAACTAAGTAAATACCACTACTTAAATCTCGCGACAAGCTTTTATATCATATAAATTGTGGAATGACGTTATAAGTTGATAGTAAAAGTTTTAAAAGAAAAGATTATTTTATTCTTTTTAGCGCATTTAAATAAAAGCTTTTTTTAAAAATATTTTTTTACTTTTAATTTATTATGACTCATGTGGTTTATTTGCCTCGGCCAGAGGCCTCAGCAACTAAACTCCACATGAGTCATAAAAAGTTGAACTTCAGTGCCTTGGTACATAAATAACTATTTTCTACTGCATCGTACTGCGCCATACCACAGCAATAAAATACCAAGAAATCAGTCACATACACATACACATAAATATGAATTCCCCGGTGTTCCGCATATACCTAATACTATGCCTATATTATTTACACCATAAATTCATAACATCCGATAATATAACCATTACCATTACACAGAAGCAACTTTATGTTGCAGTAAAATGTAAGAACATCCAGAGAAATGTTTTCACTTATTACTACCTAATAATAGTGCCTAAAAATCCAGGACTTAAAATTACAAAGCGGCGCATTATTGAGAAATAGTATATTTCATTACGAGTCTGGAAATAAAGATTTTTCCGTGCGCGCGTGACAAATTCCCGTGTGAGGCGCAGCCTGCGCAGCCTGCGTGCAAGCACGGAAAAATCTATTTCTGGACGTGTAATGAACGATATTTTTTATTATACTTCTTTGAAAACGGAAACTTAAAACATTTTATCGGCATATTATAATAAATTTAATTGACAAAAAATAAACAATGCAGACAATATAGTGTTTGGGATGTATGATGCGTTTCCATGGTTACTCTCAAATTATTTCAAAGGTGCTTTGTTGTAAATTAGTTATTGTCAGATAAGGTGAATAAAACGTCAAAAATATTACAGAAATGTATCTAAATATTGAAACACTTACGAATTAAAATACAAAATAGGTACATGTTAAATATCAGAGAGCATATAGAGTTTCTTAAATTTAGTTTACTTTGCTGTATATTTCTATTTTAAAGCCATATATTCGGTATTTTTATTCAGCGCAAGGAAAGTTTTTCCATGCGTTGTTTCCGTGCGCTAGCCCGAGAAACCCCATCTTTCATTATTGCTAAAACAGATGAAAATAAGGTGTTTTTAAAAAAGTATAATAAAAACAAAATAACCTGCGCTAACTGTTACTATTGTGCGAATATTACGACAAGACAGCGTGTATCTGTTTACGAAAAGACCTTGAAGTAGACCAACCAAGTAGCATCGTAGTGATGAAAATTCATATCGCCACTTATACAATTTTGCAGTAAGATTTAATTACGAGCATAATAGTAATAATGTAGGTAGGTATGTACATACCTAAATAAGTTGAACGTAGTAGACCGAGCGGCACGGAAAATAAAGAGGCAAGTAGACAAGTTTCGCATAGGTGGCTGCCACCCAAAAAGTGTTGTTCCCCATTTTGGTGGCAGCCACGTTATAGAACCTTTCCTCGGCCACAACTAGTGACAAACACTTTAATTTTCTATACGGTATAGTGCTCTCTAAAAATGGTAGGTACCTGAGGACGGTCAATTTTCAAGGCCTACTACGAATTTTTTTTATAATAAAAAATGACGAGAACCGTTAAGCGTTTTTTATTTAAAATCTGACAGAACAATGTTAATCAGGACACCCTAAAACCCCCACATACCAAATTTGAACAAAAAATATACAGGGAGTTCCATTCTGCAGGGTGTCAAAGTTGAGCAAAATGGGAATTTTAAAGGCATCTGGAGAGTCAAGTGTGACATGGAATCCCGTCAAAACAGATGAATAATCAACAGGACTACTCAAAGTGTTGGTGTGCAAAGATTCAATACAAAAATGTACAGGGTCTTTTTCTCTGGGCCATCTCAAAATGCTGAATTTTATTAAACTTTTTACTGGTCAGGAGTGCTCTGGAATCATTGAATCAATATTAATAAACACAAAAGTATATTTATTTCTTTACAAAATGCCAACCAACAAATAAAAACAATTTAAATTGTTGGACCTTTATCAATAAAGTCGATCTAAGATGATACATTTTTTGTGCGTTTCCTGTTGTGGCACACCAGCCACCTTAACTCATATATGCACTTACTGACTCTCAGGCTGCTGCATTTTTAGACTTAGTTCGTTTGTAGTTTCTGGGACGGTTTTGATATACTCGATTTTTGACCTCAAAAAATGCATTATTTTGAGATGGCACAGAGAAAGACACCCTTTATATTTTCTATTGGATCTGTACACAACAATACTTTGAGTGGTCCTGTTGACTGTTTTAAGGGGATTTCATGTCACACTTGACTTGGCAGATGCCTTTAAAATTCCTATTTTGCTCAACTTTGACACCCTGTAGAATGGAACTCCCTGTATATTTTTGGTTCAAATTTGGTGTGTGGGGGTTTTAAGATGTCCCGATTAACACTGAGGTGTCAGGTTTTAAATAAAAAAAACGCTAAATGGTTTTCGTCATTTTTTACTGGAAAAAAATCGTAGTATGCGTAGGCCTTGAAAATTGAGATTAAGACCTGAAATTTTGCACCAAAGTAAAAAGAGTTTTTTGTAGGAAAAAAAACCGGCTAAATCGGATGAAAAATGAAAATTTTACGGGGGTGCTTCTATTTCAAATGGGTCACCCTTTTTTAGATATTTAGGAAGACCTATTCTTTCTAAGTAACTTCTGTCTTCAACGTTTTGTTGTTTTTTTTTGCTTGTGACCTGTGACGCCAAGTTTGAATACCCCTGTATGGTATAAATGAAGTCACTTGGAACAGCATAAAAACCTTTGAATTTTATACGGGTGATTTCTGCTGATAAGTCTTGTATTTTTACCAGTAGCAGAGCGTGGTAAATGCTATGAAATAGATCGCGCCCCGTATATCACTGTGTTCCAAGTGAGTTCGTTTATATTTTACCAGGGTATAGCTCGAGAACAAGCGTCTCTGTAATAAAATACGAGACAAAACACTTTTTTAACCATATTAAATCGAACCTGGTATTAGTAGTAAAAAGAGATGAAGTAGACAGAGAAGATAGATATTGCACTAAAAAACAAGTGACTGCATGGTCGCCTTATATAATATCACCAATACTTGCATGGGTTGCACTGTTCGACGGCTGGCCACTTGTGCATCGAAATGCGGTGGATAGCCGTGCCATAATTTCACAGATCTTAGGATATACTTGCGTAAATTGTTATAATCGATATGGCTTTTTAGAGACCTTTTGACAATATTATATGGTGCATTAACCTTTACGTTGTGTTTGACGACCTTAGAAAAACCTTAAAAGTAAAATATTATGTTGCTTGTAGAATATGCATATTTTTGAAAACTGCGTGACGCTTATACACTCGCCGGCACGAAAAACGGAGCACTTACAATTTTTATTTAAAAAATGTGAAATTTTAATACTTTGCGATGGTTTATTATTATAATAAGTTAAACGCAAACAACAACATGTTTTAAGTAATTTCTAATAACAATTGGGCGCTTTTTTTTTAAATAAAAACTTTTGTTAGAATTTAAAAAATTAGAACGATAAACCCACATTGGTGTTGTGGCAAAATGTCCTTAAATGAATCAAAACTTAAACGATTTTTGAGCAAAAACTAATGAGGAGCATTTTTAATAACGGGTATTACCCCCGCGAGCTCGAATGATTGCATGCATTCTCCGTGGCATGCCTAAAATCAAATGGCGAATGTCCTCTTGAGGAATAAGGTCCCATTCCTCTAAAAGAGCTTGTTTCAACTGATTTATGGTTAAAGGAGCAGGAACACGACTTCGCATTCTTCGCCCAAGCATGTCCCAAACATGTTCAATCGGGTTCGCATCTGGACTTAACGCTGGCCACTCCAAAACAGGAATGTTTACATCATTTAAATACTGTTGAGTGATTCTTGCGGTATGAGGTCTGGCATTATCATGCATCAGAAGAAAGTTATTTCCAATAAAATCAACATACGGGACAACAAAATCTTGGAGAATTTCATCAATGTACCTGGCAGCAGTTGGAACGATGTACAACTCAGTGTGTGCCTCCAAAGAAATTCCAGCCCACACCATTACTGAACCTCCTTGGTATCCTACTCTAGGACTGAAGGTACATTCTGCAAAACGCTCTTGTGGTCTTCGCCATACTCTCTCGCGACCATCTGGAGATCGCAGGCTAAACCTGGACTCGTCAGTAAATAAAATTCGCCCCCAATCATTTTCACCCCCAGTGCTCATGATTTCTGGCAAACCGAAGTCTGTTGCAGGTCTACGACTGGTAAGATTGGCTTCTCCAAGTCTTCGTCTAACTGTACGTTCGCTTACATTGGTATTCCGAACATGATGAAGTCTATTTCTGATTTCTACAACTGTAGCACGACGATCTCGTAGGCTTTGCAAGAGGATGAAGCGATCATCATGAGCGTTAGTTTTTCGTTGGGGACCAGTTCCAGGTCGTCTGGTGTAAGCTCTAGTTTCCAAAAAACGTGTATAAATACGGTGCACAGTGCTATTGGATACGGCATATTGTTGGGCAACATATCGCTCAGTTCTTCCGTCTTGAAGCAACGCAACAATAGCAGCCGCTGTTTCAGGATTAACAGCCATATTTTTACCTTAAATAAACGCAGTACAGCTTTGAACTGTTTCACTTCTTTAAACTCAGACTTGTCAAAACAATAAAAACAAAAGAAAAGTCATGGCCAACTAAGACTTGTGTACTTTTTAATTTTTGGAAATTTTTATTCAAAACAGTCTAGTCTTGCTTTTCAAATAAACGTTTAATTGTTGTTAGATATTACTTAAAACATGTTGTTGTTTGCTTTTAACTTATTATAATAATAAACCATTGCAAAGTATTAAAATTTTACATTTTTTAAATAAAAATTATAAGTGCTCCGTTTTTCGTGCCGGTGAGTGTATGTCCTATATTCTTTTTGTCAGGCCAATTAGAGTTTTTTATTCTGTTTCAAGTGACTTTAGAAATACTGTACGCTCGCTACGTGGTAAGAGCACCATAATAGGCTGGTCGGTGCTGAGCAATTTAAATCATCATGTCCTCTCGCTTTCTCTTCTTGGTCTCTCGTTGTTGCTGTCTCTTAGAATCGACCGCATGTCAGCTTTCCCTTCATTATAATGACGCCATTTATAATTCAGTGTAATTAGCAAAGGCATGTCGCTTTCGCTTTGGTAAAGCCGTCAAACTACACCATGTAACTAGCATAATGCCATATTAGCCACGTTGTGTATCTGTTCAAGGAAATAACTTGAAATTATCTGTAAGTAGAACAGATTATTGGAGATAATAATCGCCTGAACTTTTTTTTGTTGCAACGGCCTGCAAAAGCCGCATCTCTAGCGATTTTTTCATTTAAAATTTGACACCACAGCGTTAACCAGGACACCCAAAAACCCCCATGTACCAAATTTGAACAGAAAATATACAGGGAGTTCCATTCTGCAGGGTGTCAAAGTTGACCAAAATAAGAATTTTAAAGGCATCTGGCGAGTCGAGTGCGCCATAGAATCCCCTCAAAACAGATGAATGATCATCAACAAGACCACGATACACTTACCCACGGTATGCCATTGCGCATCTTGTGACGTCAGTTGCGAATCAGAATTTAAATTGCTCCATATGTTTTACACAGCAATACGAGTAGATACTTTTTTATGGGTTTTTATTTTTAAACGTTTTCTTTTAAATAAATGTTGTTAAAAATATATTACTAGATAAATGAATGAATATTCTGTTGATAAAAAAAACAGATTTAATGTGATAATTATAATTTTACAAATAATTTGTTTTCTTTGCGTTTTAGCTAATCGTATGCATGCAAATAAAATTGATGTATATTTTGTTAAATTAACAGGATTTTTCTTTTAAAAGACCGTATATTGGTAGACAATAAAAAAATATCATATAGGTGTCTAAATAATACATTTATTGTAAGTAAGGTAATCCTGAACTAAGTTTTGGCTTCTATCGACACAAACTCTCCATCGAAAAAAAGTATTTTACAGATGACTTGTTATAGGCAAAGTTATTGATAAATAAAATTCAAAGCCTTACCAAAAATATAACTTTTTCCTTCCAGTGTTTATGTCAATTAAAGCCTTATTTACCAATTAATGCACACAAGCCTCGACATAAGCACAACCTGCACAACTAATGCTTAGTTTATAGTTAAACAACAAACAAAGCAACATAATAAATAGTGATTAAAATAGGGATCAAATAATGATTCCCTTTAACCATAACAAGGCTAATTTTTTATTGCACATTCTATTTTATTTGCTGTATAAACCAGGCATAAACTCTGTTGAGTCCCCTATTTTTAATGCTCTGTTCTATAAATAATCTGTTTAGTTACCAGATTATTGCCCTTGGGAAATCTATAATACTTAATTTCCGTTCCCTTACTGTTTCTATTATTATTTGGACATACGCTGACTGCACATCCCGGCATTTTTGGCCTATTTCAAAGCGCTGTCGAGCTGGACTGACGATCAGTCAGTTGTTTACACTTTTTTCTTGACACATTAAACTGTAAACTATAAAAAATCGTAAAACGCAACTGAAGCCGCCAGCATTATTTAGAATTCGTGATTCGCAACTGACGTAGATGCGCATAGTTGCCTTGTTTTCGGATTCGTTAGTGACATACCGTGGGTAAGTGTATCGTGGACAGGACGACCCAAAGTGTTGGTGTGCAAAGATTCAATACAAAAATGTACAGGGTATTTTCCTTTGGGCTACCTAATTTATTTCAATTATTGTTTAGTAATAAACAATATTTAAAACAATGCAATTATATTTTCATGCAAAAACTCCCCAATTATTACTAATGGAGTCAAGATTACTATTGTCTAATAATAATTCATTAATACCGCAGCCACCTGGCCGTATTTTAAATTGACCTCACGGGTTATTATGGCAATCCACAAGGATAAATGCATTGCAGGTGAGACAGAGACAACAGCATACGCGCCCGCTCTGAAGTCGAAAAGAGACAATTAAATGACGAAATCGTCGACGGCCGACCATTCATAATGTATGCTGTTGCACATAGCAGTCAACTGCAATCACAGTTCAACTGTTCTATGGGGGATGCTATTCTGCTATAGCACAACTGATATGTGGTGTTTCACAATATTTGCAAAAGAAGTGTGTTGACAGTAGTAGTTACAAAATAGCGCCGAATAAAAGAAAAGTGTATACTATCATGTAAGTACCTTTAAAAAAAGTTAATTTTAAATATTAGACGTAAATATAAGAAGAAAAGGTAATGAGTGAAAACGCCTTTATTAAGCAGACCACGCTTTGACAGTAGACGGAGATTTCCGAAGTTTTACACGTCTTCCATACGAAAAATATATTGAGGTGACTTTAAATGTCCCATAAACATTCATTGCATCGATATAATTCGATTAGATGATACATTTTTTCATCTGAAAATTTAAATATTTCTAGTTATAACAGTATCTGCGATAACAGTGTACTACGATCACATCGATATTCGCTTGGCAGCGGAACCACGCCCACCAAACAGTCACTGCGATCGCAGTCGAGTGCTATGTGAAACCGCCTCCAGAGGCGTAAGTAGAGTAGAGAGAGTACGTCGGCGCGCGCCGAATGTCGGGCATGGGCGAAAATAGCGTACAACGCGGCAAAAATCTTTCAGAATTTCGGTTTTTCCGCGGGTTTTCGCGAAGTTTCGATGTTGCAAAACGTGCAAAATAGTGCGGTGATTAGTTTGAGCTGCGTACAGTACAAATTCATCCCGATTACAACCACAAATGATATTTTAAAATTCATTTTATTTTTACACCATTACACCATTGTAAATAATTACGGAATTTCTAAAAGGTGAGTGAATTATCCCCCGAATTATCTCAATATTAGGTATTATTTTTCATAATAATTGTCTAATGGATATCACTTTAGGCTGTCATTTGCAACGCCCTGTATCTTTCTTATTAACCGGTTTTGAACCGTAAGCACTGTTCTGCTTAAAATTATGTTTTCTATTATCAGTTTTATTTATGGGATTCACATTTACAACTGGGACACCCTGTATATGTTCCACATTTCTGAGAACTGAGGGTTTACTTCCACTCAAACTTGCTTACTCACAATGTATTTATTGATTTCAGCAAAACACCTCGACTCAGCGATGTTATAACTTTATTTTATCTTTCCAATTATTCTCTTACGCTCCATTAATTCTATAAAGGAGGAAGGAACCTTCCATCCTAACTTTTTTCTCCCTCTCTCTTCGTTTTTTCTCCTATCTCTCATTCGTTGTTATCGTCAAAATGCGATACACACAAACCTGGGCTTATTTCATGAAAATGCGACGTTGACATATTTTTAGTAGAAATCTTGAAATTTAAGGAAAAACAAACAATACTTTTGTCGTCTCTTTTCTTCTCTCTCTTTTTTCTAAATTCCATAAACTATCTTGAAATATTTTAACAAAATTTAACCAAAGTAACTAATGTCAAAATGCGATGTGGAACTATTGATTTTATTGGCAGCGGTTCTTTTTATGTCAACGCTATTAATTGCTTTGAGTAGTAAAAAGTCCTGTTAAGTGCAAACAATTTACAAATAAATGCCTATAAATAAATTAACACATGTGTAAATTTTGCGGGCTAACGTTATATGTTTTACCAAGCACAAATATACTGTAAATTATTGAATAAACATTGGCTATTTGCCATTTACCGCTATTAAATATTATTATATTGTTCGGCACACAGCCTTGTCACGTTCTCTAAATAATATATACATAATCTACTATCCAGCGTTATTGTGTGAGTAGATTCATAAATAATAAAACATATAGTTGTAGATACACCTACCTATATTTTTGTATACAGTGTGACCCACTTAAAACCGGAGCACCTCCATAAAATTTGTGTTTATCATCCGAGTTTTTTTATAAGCTTTTTTATTTAACTTGCTCTGTTATTGTGTATTGTCTGTGTGCATGTACTGAAATATTGCAACTGAATTTTAAACCATTTCCAGCCAACCGATTAAGCTGAAATTTTGCACACACTTTTGGTTCTGGTGACAATACAATCTAGTACACTCAGTATTGTGATTTTTTCAAAATGGCCGCCACTCCAAGATGGCGGATTACCTATTTTTCACAACCTCCTCGACATGGGTATCAAATGAAAGGGTTTGACGAGTACAAAATGATAAGGTAAGTGACGTCATACTAAATCCAATATGACGGATGTCCCAAGATGGCGGACTAACTTTCTTTACCACCCTCCTGACATGTTTGTTTTTGAAAAGGTTTTTTATTTTATTTTGTGGTTTTTCTTGTGCATAGCGCTGTTTCAAGCGATCGCCACTGGCGCCACACCACGAAACAAATTTACACGGTGGTTTAATGTTAAAACACCATTGTTGCAGAATCTTTTATAATATAAAAACATGCAAATGTGTCTGTTACAACGAATTTAATATCCAAATTAAAATAAAATATTTGTTTGTTATGTCCCTCTAATTTGACAAGTTCGCATGGCAGATTTCCATACATTTTCTTAAGGAAAGCGAGTCTAAAAAGCAAGCAAGAGTATTTGGTACCTTTTGGTTTGAAATGAAGTCCAATGCTAGTTGTAGTGTAAGTAAGCATAAAACGCATTAGATTTTTCAGTTTCTTCTTTATATGGAGGACTATCGGTTCGCTTTGGAGCTATAAACAAAATTTTCTATTTTCATTCTTGCATACGATAGAAAAAACTCTTCCAAAATATTATCTAGAATTTTCGCTTCTTCAGCTGGTTGATCAAATCATCCCATAATAATTCCAAAATAGTGGTTATTCTTCTGCAATTCACCTGTGCAATGTGCATACCATTTTCTTCATGTGCATCACAAACAAATCTACCTATAAAAGCTGTGTTAATAGGACAAAACTGCTCAATACTGGACGCAAAGACAATTCGTTACCGTAAAAAGAAGGCAAATCGTAATAAAGCTGGATATTTAAAATTCGGGACATTTCAAACGTCAGTAACTGACGTACCAATAACCACAGAATACCCCCCCCCCCTAACCTATAATAAGTCGCCATTTTTTTCATCGAGTGGCGCCAACCCAGTCCGCAAACAACAATGAAATATGACGTCATGCTCGGGTCTTTAATATAGTGTCGGTCCGATTCACCTAAAGTTGAACCTCCTTTTGACAGATGTCACTAACGAGTTGTATCCATATACATATTTATGTATATGGTTGTATCACACGCCAGTCCGTGGTTCTATCAACTTGGTTTGGCGCGTAGACTTGGCAACGTGGCCCCCAAAGCCTCCTTTGATGGGCCGAGGGGTCGACGTAGGCGTTGGGATCAATACAAGACCACCGACGGATCTGTGGAGCAAGAGCGAGAGAGACGGACATACAGACAACGGAGACGACAGCGGAGAATATTCGTGCACTGGAATTTCGGTGTATAGAGCATCGGGGAGTTTGTACGGTTGACATTTTGTTATAACGTTTGTATAAGGATATTGCTTTCGTTAGAAACATAGATATCATATATATAGGTGGAGTGCTGGACGATGTTTTTTATACATAGGATGCGCGGAAAATCTTTGACGAATTTAAAATCATAAAATAGTAAAAAATAGTAATAAATAGGCCCAGTGGACAATGTCCGCATTTGCAATTTGAGGTAGTGTTTTGTGAAACTTCACATTCTTTGACAGCCATTTGACAGCGACAAACTAAGTATAACCTATCGTTGTTTGCATTATAGACGCTTTGTGGCATAATTTTTTCGATTTTCAGCTAATTTTTAATAGTTTCTTCGCGTTTTAGTTGTTTGAGTGTTTTATCTAATTAAGTGATCATCTCGAATATGTTCTGCTCATTTTACACTAGAGTCTTTAAAAACGAAACGAGTCAAAACGCAGCTAATTGAAAATGCGGTACCAACTCTTCTATTAAAACCACCTAAACCATCATTTAAGTAAGTATATTAACATGATTGTGGTGTAAGAAACTATTAGTAGCTTATTTGTTTTAGTGTTAAAGTTATAAAGGTAGGTAGATGAAAACAAGTCAAGTTCTAGCATCCGTGAAGCAAATTCTAGTAGTTTGGACGAAACTAGTTTTACAAGTATAAACGAACCTAGTTGTAGTTATCGATGTCTTGACCAGTCCACGTTGAGGTGAGCTTAATTTATTATCAATATACAAGTTTGTAGGGAGGTAGTAATTCAGAAAAACAACCACTGTTTTAAATTGCGCGGTCTGAAGGTCTAATGCTCATGTTCCATAGGCCCATGCGCAAATCCACAA
The DNA here is from genome assembly GCA_963920635.1 of Pseudeuparius sepicola. Taxonomy (NCBI): domain Eukaryota; kingdom Metazoa; phylum Arthropoda; class Insecta; order Coleoptera; family Anthribidae; genus Pseudeuparius; species Pseudeuparius sepicola. Next base: position 30,929,871 of record OY987307.1, read on the forward strand.
TTTGCCATAAAAAGGGACTTGTTCAGCACTCTACCTACATATATGATCTCTATGGTTAGAAATTAGAAACGCCAGTTTCTTGTATTTTTACAGAGCATATTTTGGGGAGGTAGGAACTATAACGTAACATTTTCTGAAGAACTGAACTTTTAACATTCTACCCCTCGATTTTTGTACAATTGTTGACTTCTTTCACACTTTGCCCAGCATATAAAATGTAGAAGTCGATTGACAACTGTGGTCCAACTTTAAAAACGCAAGTGAGGACTGGAGCCCCTCAAAAAAAACTCGAATATCTGCAATGTGACATCATTCCTAGTAATACGAAAACGCTGTTCGAGCGGATGAGTTGATGCCGTGGTCTGTAGACCAGTTGAACCTGTATTATTGGTACACAGAGGATCAATAAAAATACCTGCTATGGCAGCAGGCGGTCCGCTTGCTTCTGATGATCACTTGTAGAGGCCCTACATGACCCGAGAATTGTCGTACATACATGCTTTCACTATTTCTAAAAATATTTCCCTATAGCATACAGCATACAGCATATATGTGTCGAAATTAGCACCTATAATAGGGAACTTGCATGATTTTGAAATAAGTGTAGTCTTATTAACTTATATTCATATTTTACGAAAGCCCCAAAGGACCATAGCATGTAAATATTATCTGAAAATGTCCACGTACTTTCTAGAAAATTCATGATAACCAAGTAGAAATTTCTACCTAAAGTCTCTTCAAACTAAACGCAAGTGAAAGATGCAGGTACGTGAATGACTAGGTGTGCCATAAAAGTTTGTTTTTAAAGTTCTTAATACTGGGTAATATTATTTTAATATTTTATATTATAAAATTCATAGAGATCGTCCTTAATGCGGCCCTGCCTCGTATTAGCCCTCAGAATTGTTCACGTGCTTCCATCGTGTAAATGTTTACGCGCCACATGTATTTAGTTTGAACAGAGTGTAGTAACTAGAAATTTCTACATTTCTACCATTCCGGAGCTTAATTTGTACAGTGATTTCTTCTACAGAGTCAGCAAGTTCTCAAAATTCGTTTTAAACGTCTCTGACTTAAATCAATGGCAGCCCAAGTCGACAGAAACGAGCTAATCGCTTTTTGAGATAAACCGACATTAAAACAAAGCTTAATAGCTGCTATTAATGGCATTTCTAATATTTAATTCCACTAACGATGCATCTGTTCAGTCCGAAACTGAACCCTTACAAAATAATATCAAACATTGCGTTATTCAATGTATAATTATGAACTAGAAATGTTTAGTTAGTACACTTATATGGAAATTTTTAGTTACTATGTAGAAATTTCTAGTTACTAGGTAGAAATTTCTACTTGGTTATCATGAATTTTCTAGAAAGTAAATGTGAAAACTTTCAGATAATATTTACATGCTATGGCCTTTTGGGGCTTTCGTAATTTGACATCTAGCAACTTGAACAAAATAAATTTAGAAATGAATGTTTCTTCTATTGTTCTTTTAGGTATTAAATCCGGCAACGCTGAGATTTTCTCTTTTGACATTTGTATGCAAACCTAACCTTTATATTTTGTTTGTAACCCAGAAAAATAAACAACATAGATATCGCTTCCACTACCGAAATGTTTTGTTTCTTATTAGAATTTTTGTTTATTTGCAATAGGCCAAAGTCCTTTTGGATTAAAAGTACAACAAAAACAATAGAAACTATGACCAACTATGTATAGTCCAAAGCACAAAAGAAAACGTTTCTAAAGAATGCGGGCAGCGTTGCGAGATTTCCTATACGAGTAGTCGTTAGTTTTACCATATTGAAGCCGAATTTCTGAACTCTGTTATACCGAAAAAATAAAGCTCGCATCACGGGACCACTTACCCATTTTGTTTATCATTTATTTTTTAACGCGGTGTGATAAAACACCTCTTATATTTTTTTCAACATCGTCGCGTCTACCATCGCCTTTGAAATACGGCAACACAGCACTTCTGCGAAGGAGTCAGACAAAATCAGTTAGCCAACGCGTTTTGTGCCTGTTTCTATAGTACGTAAAGTTAACTGCGTATTTGGGCTACCACACAGGCCTCATTTTTTAGGCCGCTGGCAAGTTTTTTCCGCCGGCTCAGAGAGCTCAGTGGCGTTTCGTATGTTCGGGAGTTAACGTGTGCAAAATGAGTAAACAGGGAAGAACGTTGCATTCTCAAGCACGAGAAATAATTGCCAATGTTATAAGGGGTTTGCCTTCCTCCATAATCTAAGGCATCACCGTTAAGAATAATATTAACAATAAATTAAATAACAATTATATGAAAATTAAGTCAGTGAGTTACACAAAATTGAGCTACGCCCCTGAACTGTGACTAATTCTATAATATTTGCGAGTTCTTCCCCCTTACGTCGCACGCATTCTGCTATAAGGAGGACTATACTTTAGTCAATAACGTTAATTATGTGAACAATAACGAAACGCAGTAGTGAAAGAAATTAGGATACCACGGAAAATTCTAAACACATCTGAAAAATGTCATTTTTTAAAAATTAGTATATTCTGAGTTATGAACACTAGTTGAAAATTGGCATTTTGACTACTTTACACCTTTGTAGGGACAAGACTGGTTGAGATAGAACAAAACGTTAACTTTTCAAGAGCTATCCGGTGGTGTAACTGATAGTTGGTACCAAGGTACCAACTTTTGGTACCAATTTTGGCACCATGGTACCAATTGGTACCAGCCCCATTAGCTAGCCCTTGAAAAGTTAATATAGAAATGTGAAATTCATTTTGATCTATCTCAAACGGGTTCTTCGCTACAACAGTGCGCAAGGTAATAAATTGGTAATGTCGAATGTTTTTTTTTAATTTTTAAATTTTAGTTCCTGGGCACTTTAATCCCTTTATAACTCCTCTTTATAATAATTACATATTTTTACTTATAAAGTTTAACCTCAAAATGTGTACGTTTTTGACAAGAAATTTGAAGTCTACAGTACAAAGAAAGGATTTCTATAGTTCCTATTAGAAAAATGTTTTTTCTTGAAATCGGCATTAAAATGTCCCAAAATCGTCATTAAAAGCACAGAAATCGTACAATAATGTAGCCCATTATTGTACGATTTTTTCAATAAGTAGGCCTTGGCGAGATGTAAACATCAAACGTCAGACGCGGAGAAATCGCCCGTCAAAAGTGACCAAATATTCAAAACCCGGCCGATAAAGGCTCATTTAACTTTTCGTACACATTGCGAAATTGTTTCCTATAGAAGCGCAATCCTTCAGTATACATATTTTAGTAAATTTGAAAAACAATAGATTTGTTGTGTAAGCTGCACAAGAAGCAGCAGTTTGGTTTTTCTGTCAGAAGGTGCCGTACATCATTATGCTTGTGCTAGGTAGAGCGATCGGTAAAGTCAAGCAACGCCGCGCGTAGTCGGTTCGTGGACGGGTGATCCCTTATTATTATTTTCTTGCCTAATAAAACATTTTTTTTTCCGATTTCAAGAAAAATATAATATGTACCTCGGCACTGAAGTTCTTTTTAAAAGCTTTTATTTAACTTGCAATGTATGTATGTATGTATGTATGTATGTATGTAATTTGTTCGGGTGGAATCTTGCAACTCAATTTTGAAGCAGATATCTTCAACCGATCGAGCTGAAATTTTGTACACTCGTTTAATTTGGATGACAATGCATGATTATATGTGTGACGTCATTCTAAATCCAACATGGCGGATCACCCAAGATGGCGGACTAGTTAAATTTCAACCGATCGAGCTGAAATTTTGTACACACGTTTAATTTGGATGACAATGCATGATTATATGTGTGACGTCATTCTAAATCCAACATGGCGGAACACTCAAGATGGCGGACTAGTTAAATTTCAACCGATCGAGCTGAAATTTTGTACACACGTTTAATTTGGATGACAATGCATGATTATATGTGTGACGTCATTCTAAATCCAACATGGCGGAACACTCAAGATGGCGGACTAGTTAAATTTCAACCGATCGAGCTGAAATTTTGTACACACGTTTAATTTGGATGACAATGCATGATTATATGTGTGACGTCATTCTAAATCCAACATGGCGGAACACCCAAGATGGTCATTAGAAGGTCTCCTCATTGAAGAGCTAGACTGTTCTAAACTAACCGGCAAACGACCTTGCAACAATGATGCGTTAACTGAGATGAATAGACTCAGACACCTGGCCAAACTAAAAATTACAAAATAAATTAAAAGTAAAAAAATATTTTTAAAAAAAGCTTTTATTTAAATGCGCTAAAAAGAATAAAATAATCTTTTCTTTTAAAACTTTTACTATCAACTTATAACGTCATTCCACAATTTATATGATATAAAAGCTTGTCGCGAGATTTAAGTTTTCAAACTAAGTAAATACCACTACTTAAATCTCGCGACAAGCTTTTATATCATATAAATTGTGGAATGACGTTATAAGTTGATAGTAAAAGTTTTAAAAGAAAAGATTATTTTATTCTTTTTAGCGCATTTAAATGAAAGCTTTTTTTAAAAATATTTTTTTACTTTTAATTTATTATGACTCATGTGGTTTATTTGCCTCGGCCAGAGGCCTCAGCAACTAAACTCCACATGAGTCATAAAAAGTTGAACTTCAGTGCCTTGGTACATAAATAACTATTTCGGTGATGTGATGTCAACTGCAAGCGGCAATAATTATATGGTATAAACAATGACGTCAAAACCTATAGACGTGGTGCCCCATTGTTAAAATGCCGTTTATTTTGACTCCAAGATTAAATATATCCATACTACTCTAAAAACATGCTACAAACAAAGACAGAAAGTCAACCATCAACCAACTATACACCCGGTGATTCCCGGTGATAGTTCATCCAGATGCACACTTAGATATCGCATGTTTTTTCTTGTTTGGGGGCGCCGGAAGCATCGGAACCTCACCTGAAGACTCGGGGGATGGTCTAACGACGCCAGCCTCCGAGCCCAGAGTCGAAATAAGTTCGCTACGGCTCGACAAAAAGGGGCAATTTCTGACAATCTCGCGACATTTTCGGAATAATTTAATGGAGCTAGCGCTTAGACTGTGATTAGTTCTGGGCGTCAACCGTCAAACCTGTCTATAGGTTCTGACGTCATTGGGTATAAATGAAGTCGCTTGGAACAGCATCTAAAAACGCTTGGGCAGCGTTTGCTTTGTAAATCAAGACCGACTCTTAGGCGGCGTGCGGCCCTTTAAATGCTCTAAAAAAATAATAAAACAAACTTTGAAATAATTTAAACCAAATCAAACCAATAATTTTGTTTCGCACAAAACAACACCACACAAAAATCTATACGTGCACGGCACTGGTTATACTGGCCTAACTGGCCCACGTCGACACCTGCTCCGTGGATCTCCCAAACGCCGACCAATCAAATAGCTGCGCTCCCTTTCTTATCGGCTGCCTCCTTGACCAGGTCGACGTCGACCGCATAAAAACCTTTGAATTTTATAGGAGTGATTTCTGCTGATAAGTCTCGTATTTTTACCAGTAGCAGAGCGTGGTAAATGCTATGAAATAGATCGCGCCCCGTATATCACTGTGTTCTAAGCGAGTTCATTTATATTTTACCAGGGTGGCTCGAGAACAGGCGAATCGGCAATAAAATACGAGACAAAACACTTTTTTAACCATATTAAACCGAACCTGGTATTGATAGTAAAAAGAGATGGAGGAGACAGAGAAGATAGATATTCTAGTAAAAACAAGTGACTGCATGGTCGCCTTATATAATATCACCAATACTTGCATGGGTTACACTGTTCGACGGCTGGCCACTTGTGCAGCGAAATGCGGTGGATAGCCGTGCCATAATTTCACAGATCTTAGGATATACTTTCGTAAATAAAATAATAGATATAGCTTTTTAAAGACCTTTTGACAATATTATATGGTGCATTAATACCTTACGTTGTGTTTGACAACAACCTTAAAAAAACCTCGAAAGTGAAATACCTATTATGTTGCTTGTAGAATATGTACGTTTTTGAAAACTGCGTAACGCTTATTATGTCCTAAGTATATTCTTTTTGTGGTGCCAATTTGTTTCATGGGGCTTTAGCAATACTATACAACACTAAATAGGAGGTTAAAAATGTTAAATTAGAAATTGCGGCAGCCGCCACACTGCAATGAAAATTGGCAAGCAAACAAATGGCAGCATTAAACCTGATTAATATAAGGTCACACATACCGCTTTGCCCGCGTATGTTGCGTCGTATGTGTGTGTTTGCGATAAAACCGAGCTATTTTTATCTCTAGGAAACATTCGCAGTTCGGCCGAACGCTGCATAGTCAGTGGCGTTTTGATTTAGGCACAGATATTGTTGATGAGTTCAAAGAAGCCGTTTACAGGTTTGTTTGATCCATAGATTAAAAAGCATTCTATTCGGCATCCCAATTTCTTCTACAGAACTAGCATTTTTAGGCAAGATTAGTATTGCGGCTCAGTTAAATTCCACGTATCGGAAAAACATTTTAAACTTAACGGAACCGTGTATAAAAATAGATATATTTTTAAAAAAATAGAATTAGCATTACGAGGGCAAAAAGTTTGAGAATATAAGGATTGATTTATCAAATTTCATCTATAAAAATCAATTATGCGCCTTTATTGATGTTTCTTAATATGGGGTAAGTAGGAGATAATTACCAATTATTACCAACAGCCCAAATCGAATCTGCAATATATTTTTTTATAAACAATAATATAAAATTTATATTTTTTTATCCAGTAGTTGACATAATGATTTTTGACTAGATCCTTAGCCTGAATCTGATAACCCCAAAACCTGACGCCCTATAAAAATTGTCACAGCAATTTTTAAAAAGGAACACGCAAGTGATTATTGTATGTAGAAATGTTTATTTATTCGTACATTCTCATTTCTGGAACATAGTACCTTATTCTTGAACTTTGGGTTTACAATTTTGGAAATTGTTATTTGTTCATATTATGTCACAGTTATTTTTAAAAAAATGTTCGCTATTATTTGACTATTTCCTTTATTTTTCTATGATAATATTGATTATCGTAAATGTATTCCCATTTTATTTAGCTTCAACTGTTTTTTTCTCATTTAATATTTTCTATCTGTTTTCTATTTATTGTCCTTGCATAAATTCTCTATAGAGTCGTTTGTTAACTATTATACATCTTTGAACTTATTTTGAATATAATCCTCCTTACGGCAGAATGCGTGCGACGTAAGAGGGAAGAACTCGCAAATATTATAGAATTAGTCACAGTTCAGGGGCGTAGCTCAATTTTGTGTAACTCACTGACTTAATTTTCATATTATTGTTATTGAATTTATTGTTAATATTATTCTTACCGGTGATGCCTTAGATTATGGAGGAAGGCAAACCCTTATAACATTGGCAATTATTTCTCGTGCTTGAGAATGCAACGTTCTTCCCTGTTTACTCATTTTGCACACGTTAACTCCCGAACATCACTGAGCTCTCTGAGCCGGCGGAAAAAACTTGCCAGCGGCCTAAAAAATGAGGTCTGTATGGTAGCCCAAATACGCAGTTAACTTTACGTACTATAGAAACAGGCACAAAACGCGTTGGCTAACTGGTTTTGTTAGCCGACTCCTTCGCAGAAGTGCTGTGTTGCCGTATTTCAAAGGCGATGGTAAACGCGACGATGTTGAAAAAATATAATAGGTGTTTTATCACACCGCGTTAAAAATAAATGATAAACAAAAATGGGTAAGTGGTCCCGTGATGCGAGCTTTATTTTTTCGGTATAACAGAGTTTAGAAATTCGGCTTCAATATGATAAAACTTGTATTCGCCAATAAATAACGACTACTCGTATAGGAAATCTCGCAACGCTGCCCGCATTCTTTAGAAACGTTTTCTTTCGTGCTTTGGACTATACCTAATTAAATTTAATTTGACAAAGTAAATTTGTAAAGATCGTAATAGTAGTTATTGGTCGTGTTCAGCACTTTCGACAAGAAGAAAACATGGATCAGAATCGTTGAGTGACAGATTTATACATGTTTTGATGCTCTTGAAGACAGTACTCCGAGGTATAAGCTCTATAAATTGACAAGGCTGTAAAAATAGAGAAACCAAAATAACTAAGGTGAAGGTGGATGTGGACACACTGTAGGTAGATTTATATTTATATATCTCGAACATTCTGATCCCACCAATGCATCAATACCTGTAAGAAAATATGTATTCCGGGGTTTTGTTTAAAAAATACTGGCTATGAAATTTACATAATTATCAAATTATTTAAATGAGAACTTCGTTAGTATACAGAAAATTGAATTGCAAATTCGAGGTGGCTATTTACGCTGTTAAATAATATATTTTTAGGTACAAACTGACGATGGTACAGTAGTATTTAAACAATTAAGAATCGTATTCCTACCTACTTTGCTAGAGATCCTCCATCAAGCTAGAAGGGTTGCCTAATATTATGTTGTCTACATACACAATGTTATCTAAGTATAATCAAAGATTAAATACGTTGTTATAGGTAACAACCAGGTAACTATATTATGCAGTGATATCGAAAAATTTAATGATCCGATGACGATTTTGGCGTTCTCTATTGCCTGTTTTTTCTGAAATAACCAGGAGTGGGGCACTATAACAAGCAACATGTTAAATCCGGCAAATTTTTACGCTCTTTCTTTCCATTGTTTTAGTTATACGTAAAACAAAGTCGTCTGGGTTGAGTGGGTACCTTTTCTCTACTACCTGGTACAGACCTAGAGATTTTTCGAGTAGGTGCTAATTTAGTTAATGGTTTGTAATGATAGTTCCTCGCCAGGAATATTTTCAAACTACCATTCGAACCGACGACGGTTCCAATGCTAACGAACAGATAAAACAACAATGCGTACACATTGCTGGAATACCACGAAAATGCAGTTATACAGGATGATTCACGATGTAATAATTTTCATCACGCAGTGTTTTTTGGCGAAGTTTAAAACCAGGGGTGAGTTTTTTTTTTATGATCAGCATGGGGATCTCGGAAACTAGCGGAGCTATAAATGGGGAAAGAATTGTGGGCCCAATTTAACGCGACTTGTGGATTTTCGAAAAAAGTCATGGCTTACTAGATATTTAGAAAGAAAACTAAATTTTGGCGATTTATTCCTTGTTTCTAATTTTAGATAAAAAATGTAAATACCAAAATATGAGGGAATTGTGTCACCAATGCTGTTATCATGTCCTAATTTCCACGACAGCTGTCATTTTCGAGATATGACACAAATTGTGCTTTTTTAAAAACCATAGTTGATTCTGTTATTTTTCTGAATAACCATATCGAGCATTATATCGTTGGAAAGCTCTAAAAATGCTTGATTTTTTGAGACCATGCCAACTGTATTTTTTAACAATTTAACTTTTTATACTTTTTATCTAAAATCGGAAACAACAAAGCTAGACGGAATAGAATAAATCGCAAAATTTCCCGTGTTCGGCTGCGCCTCACACGGGAATTTGTCACGCACGCACGGAAAAATCTTTATTTCCAGACTCGTAATGAAATATAGTATTTACCAGAAATCTTTCGTGTTTCTGGTTATTGTCATACAATTAATTTCTTTAATTTTCTGTATATTGTTGCCTGCAAATTGTAAACGAAATAAAATTGAAAATAAAAAAATAACCTTTTTAAAAACAAGCTTTTATTTAAGGCACTAAAACGAATAAAATAAGTTTAGGTTTTCGTTAAGATAAGTAGAATTCAATTCCAAATTGCGACAAGTTTTTGCAAATTGAAAAGCTTGTTGCGCAAAATGTTGATGAAAGTAGGTGCCAATTAATTTTATTGGACAGTGATTAGTTGATAAGGAAGTACCTATTTGCCAAAGTATGCATTTTTTCCTTACAAGCTTTTCAATTTGCAAAAATTTCGCAATTTGGAATTGAATTATTTTAATGAAAACGTAAACTTATTTTATTCGTTTTAGTACATGGCTTAAATAAAAGCTTGTTTTTAAAAAGTTTTTTTATTTTCAATTTTATTTTGTGCTTTTTAGTAGGTACCTATTTGATTCCCATGTCAGGAAGGTGGTAAAGAAATTTAGTCCTCCATCTTCGGGCGGCCGCCATATTGGATTTCGTGTTAAGTCATTCACCTTGTTGTTTTCTACCCGTCGAGCCCTTTCATTCGATACCCATGTTGGGTATCAAATAGGTAATCCGCCATCTTGGAGCGGCGGCCATATTGATGTTATTACAATATTGAGTATTGCATATTGTATTGTGATCGGAACTAAAGGTGTATGCAAAATTTCAGCTCAATCGGATGTCAGGAAGTGGTTCTAATTCAGCTTGCAAGATTCGACCCACACATATATACATACTAACAGGTGAAGTTAAATAAAAGCTTGTAAAAAAAAACAACAAAACGTTGAAGACAAAAAGACCAGACACGTGGCAACCTTGAAAATATACTTACGAACAACGGACAACTGACTGTTGTGAAGGAGAGCAATCTCCTATGGTTGTAATGGCAGTCGATCGTTTCGTAATTTGGAACGCCAAAAGCGAATATAGGTAAATCAACCGTCGTCTGGTAGCATTTCTAGAGAGCACTACCATAAGAACTTTAAAGTGTTTGTCACTAGTAGTGGCCGACAATTATAGGAACAACATTTTTTGGGTGGCTGCCACGTTGCCACCACGTTTTTGCAACTTATACCGTTACGTTCCAGCCACGTGGTGCTTAGGTGGGCACATGACATGTGGCAGCCACCTATGCGAAACTTGTCTACTCGCCTCTCGGCAAGTCGTTCCACTTATTTATTAGGTTACATTATTACCACTATGTTCGTAAGTAAATCTTACTGCAAAATTGTAAAGATTTGGAGGTGATTACGTAATGGCCACTCGACAGAAATGGCGATATTTTGTCTACTTCAAGGTCTTTTCGAAAACAGATACACGCTGTCTTGTCGTAATATTCGCACAACAGTATCAGTTAGCGCAGGTTATTTTGTTTTCTCAATAATTCACGGCATTGTAATTTTAAGTCCTGGATTTGTAGGCACTATTTTTAGGTATAGTAAGGGCAGAATGTAAAGGCGAAGTCGGCCATAAAATCGAGAGAGATGGGCTATGATTTTCCTACCTTGTCTCCCTTATGTTTTGGAGCAAGGGGTTCGGCTTAAAGAACCGCAAGACCCACTTTTTATTGCTCTATCCTTGTCTGATACATTATGTTAATAAAGATAATATATTCAAATGGGAGTACGCCTATAAAACAGGGCAGTAATTAAATATTTGGTTTATTTTGGTCAAACACTTCCTGTAACAACAATGCAGCGTGAAGTATTCAGTGCCCAAAGTAGAAAATTAATATTAAATGTGGTGAAATATTTCCAAGAAAAAAAAAGATAACACACGTGAAAATTTATCGGTACTTCAATGTGCGTTACAGATTAGTACAAGGACCATTTCACGAATTAGGCAAGAAGGCATTAAACATATTAAAATGGTACACACTAAAAGTAAAGCAGCCCCGAAAATTAAAGATTTTACAGAATCGGATAAAGGAGAAATAAGAAGTTTGATTTATGACATGACAACTAACAAGCAACACTTAACTGGAGAAAAAATATGCGAAGAACTGGAAAAAAGGGAATTTTGAGCTGCAGCAAATCAACGTTAAGTGATTCATATTCGGATGATAGTATTTTATATTCTGACTAAAATTCATAAGGAATTAAATTTATATTATTATTATTTATTTATTATGTATATACTGACTTCTGACTATGTAAAGTTTATTTTATGTTCATATTTAATTTGTAACTAAAAATATAAAAATATATATTTTTTGCCTAACCATTACAATAATTATTTAAATACCTAAGATCTACTTTGAATTTCAGGATCATTATCTTTTAATTCCCAGTCTAAATTACGGAATTAATCTTCAAAAATTACAAATGAAATTACAACAGGTACCTAAGTACAAATTTTTAATCCGTCCGTTCACATCAGGTAGTAAAGCAATAATTTATTCTAGGCCGACCCTGCCTGCCTTAAACAATCAACTAGTAATACAAGACAAGTACTAGGTTTTCTATCTCTCTTCCTTTCATGAAAGGTGCTTAGCGAACTTTAAGACGTACGTCGAATACAAATTGGAGGAGGAGACATGAGTGTAATTGTGCGAGTGCAAGTAAAGCAATAGATATAGCGCTCTCTCTTTGATGATTTATTGCCGACTTCGCCTTTACATTCTGCCCTTACTATAGTATAATGTATGTTACTTATTTCATTTGTTAAATACTATAGTAGTCACAACAAAAATGCAGCGGCATTTGCTTGAAGACTATTTCACACATATTTCTGACAATTTTTAAATTACACGATAAAACACATACAACCATCGAGTAGTAACCAAGTTTTGACACAATATTTTGACATCTGACACGGTAATAGAGGTGTCAGTATGTGGTATTTAGATACTTTCTTGAGTTATTATGCTTAACTGTACGGTTTGTGGCACTTCCCTGAACGCCAAAACTAAAATGTTTGGGAATAATGCATCGGTAAATAGTTTCGTAATATAAATTAACTTTTGAGGCTACGCACCAAAGTGGAATATGCGTTTGTGTAGGTACCTACTTCTTCATAATTGGAAATTTAAAACTAGAATTGATGTATTATCAAGGATTCCTAAACTTAAATACATAAACTTGCCTTATAATTTTTTGCCTGTATTTTGGGTACTGATTTCACGAAAAATCAGGATTCCTGCCTCGATTAGTTTGTCGAAACAACTCAAAGGTGCGCGCCACTGTAAAAACGGACAGAGACATGCAACATCTATACTTTTATGACGACCCATGGAGTAATATTCTCTAATATTCTCCTGTTTGTCACAAGCTCTAATTTGCTCCTTCCCGGGCTTAAAGTTAATTTAAATTACAAAATTACTTACCGAAAAAGTACGCGTAGTGCTTTGACTCCTTCCTGCGATTCTTCATCCAAAGGCTTCTCCCGTGCGATTGCCTGGCTTCTAATTTGTTGTCTACATGTTTCCATGACGACGCCACGCTCGCCTCGCATCCCCCCAAGAATTCGATAAGCCGAGCGGAAATGCCCCACTGCGGGAGGGGGGGGGAGTGGGGGGAGAAACGCTCCAAGGGGATTTCGTACAATCGTCGACCTCTCGGGGCTTCCGCGAAGTCGATTGTTTTCAATCGAAGATCTTCGAGAGGAAACTTTTCCGGTGGGGGACTTTCAATTATATGCAAGGAGAAATCTGGGAGGTAATCTTTTTAAATTGGGGTCTATTAATTAAGGAGAACGTGGGGAGAATCCGACGGTAAACGTAATTTGTAAAGTCTGAAATCATTATTAAAAGTCGACACCTTTCACAATTCACTGATTTGTAAATACCATCATAATATGTGGAAAAATGTTTACTTTGCAATTCTTTATCCTTGTACCAATTTTCATTAACTTACAACATTCTTTTTTTATTATTTATCTAGTAAAGACAGGATTTTAAGCATTATGCTTATTGCTGAATTTTATAAGCAACCATGACATATTTAATTCCTATAAAACTAAATATACATATTGCGATAGCTGTTTTTGTGCTATGTTGCTTTTTTTGAGGTTTTATGCTTTTTCCCTTCGTGTTTATTTGACCTTTTTTACGTATGTTTACATATTTTAAAAAAAATTATTTTGGCTTAATTGCTTATTTCATGTTGATGCTTTTTTCACAAATTTTGTGCTTTTTAAGTACTTTTTGTTTAATATTTTGGGTTTTTAAGCACTTTTTTCAATTTTTTGTGTTTTTTTATCCAGTCTCTAGTAAAGACAGGATTTTAAGCATTATTATTATTGCTGAATTTTATAAGCAACCATGACATATATTTAATTTCTATAAAACTAAATATACGTGCTTTGTTGCTTTTTTGACATTTTATGCTTTTTTCCCTTCGTGCCTATTTGAACTTTGTGGCGTACGAGTACGTATATATATAGTACGTATAGCGTAAGCACTTTTTGTTTAATATTGTTATGCTTTTTTAAGCACTTTCTTTTATATTTTTTATGCTTTTTTTATCCAGCCTAGTAAAGACAGGATTTTAAGCATTATGCTTATTGCTGAATTTTATAAGCAACGATGACATATTTAATATTTACAAAACTATAAGCAGGTATTGAGGTATATCTACATATTGCGATAGCTGCTTTTGTGCTTTTTTTAGGTTTTATCCTTTTTCTCTTCGTGCTTATTTGAACTTTTTTACGTAGATGCTTGCTTAATTTGCTTATTTAATGCTGATGCTTTTTGGACAAATTTTGTGCTTTTTAAGCACTTTTTGTTTAATATTTTTATGATCTTTAAGCACTTTTTTATTTTTTTACGTTTTTTTATCCAGTCTCTAGTAAAGGCAGAATTTTAAGCATTATGCTTATTGCTGAATTTTATAAGCAACGATGACATATTTAATATCTACAAAACTAAGCAGGCATATCTACATATTGCGATAGCTGTTTTTGTGCTTTTTTTGCTTTTTTAGATTTTATCCTTTTTCCCTTCGTGCTTATTAGAACCTTTTTACGTAACGCTGGCTTATAATTTGCTTATTTGATGCTGATGCTTTTTTGACAAATTTTATGATTTTTAAGCACTTTTCGTATAATATTTTTATGATTTTTAAACACTTTTTTTTCATTTTTTTGCACTTTTTTAATCAGTCCTAGTAAAGACAGGATTGTAAGCATTATGATTTATTGTTGAATTTTATAAGCAACCATGATATATTTAATTTCTGCAAAACTAGGTATACATATTGCGATAGCTGTTTTTGTGTTTTTTTTTATGCTTTTTTCGCTTCGTGCTTTATTGAACTTTTTTTACGTATGTTTACCTAATTTTTAAAAATTTATTTTGGCTTATGTGCTTGTTTGATGCTGATGCTTTTTTGACAAATTTTATGCTTTTTAAGCACTTTTTGTTTAATATTTTTATGATTGTAAAGCACATTTTTTTCAGTTTTTTGTGCTTTTTTATCCAGTTTCTAGCAAAGACAGGATTTCAAGTATTATGCCGGAGGAAGACTATAGATATTATTTAGCTAAGAAAAAGTATTTAAACTATAAGTTTCTTTGCAATAAACCGCCTTAAATAGCAAAAGTGTGTAGAAAAACCGTATTTCGTCGACTGACATATTTACAAGACTTCTCACGGCTATGGCTTCATGTCCTGGAAAACAGATGGCGCCGATATCTAACAATGTATTTTGTATTGTGTTTTGTGTCCGGAAAGCGCATGATGGTGAGTCAAAAAAGTGTCAGACTTGACAACGTCAGTCAACGCCTATTTATGGATATGGATACTCTAGTTAGCCGATATCTGACACGGACATAAGAATATGACAGAAAGACGGTAGATGCATACGACAGATTTTGCAGAAAATATAAGTATTGCCGGTCCCCCCAGCTCCAGTGTTAAATATCATGCCACGCCGCTGGCTACTTACTACGTCAAAATGATCCCCGAAAAGTCGGGTCTCCTTCAAAGACCATCGAGGCGGCCGTGATCCGAGCCGACTGCACTGCAGCGAAGGGGAGGAGGGGGGGGTGGGGGCGCCGGGGAGGCCATAAACCATTCGTAATGGACGCGGGCACCGCCGCCTACGACCTTTTTCGGTCGGCGCGCCTGACCGCCTGGTTTTGACTGTCGCGTGCCCGAAATAATTGCAGATAGATAATACATTGTGGTTCAGTATTGATGTAAAAAAATTTTACCACCCAGTGGGGACCCAGCACGTCACAGTCTATCGCATAGGAAAAGTGAAGCCTTGAGGGGAAGTTTGTTTTCTGTTGACTCTATGGTTGCCACCTTTTTGCAAAGTGAAAAAAGGGCATTGCCAAAAATTCTTCTAGAAATTTTCTTACAAATTAATTTATAACAAATCATTAAAAAGTTTAAATTTTGTCAAAATTCGATTTGTACAGACATAGGTTACTATCAATTTAAAAAGCATGCCATTTGGACTCAAAAATGCACCCAGCACCTTCCGAAGAGTAATGAATAATGTTCTCCGAGGTCTTCAAAATTAATGTCTTGTATACCTCGATGATAATCATTTTTTAATTGTAAAACAGGTGAAAATGAAAAAATGGACTTCTTTTAGTCCATAATAATTATTTATTTTCCAATTGTAAACGTATCGTGTCTCAATATAACTTCGTGTAACAACATTCTAAATGCCATTGCCTTTAAAAAACTTGTAATTATTCCAGGCAAAAATATTGGAAGTAGCGTTACAATGTTTTAACAGTTTTACAGTTCTAGAAATTTTCTTACAAATTAAATTATTAAATTATTACAAACCATTAAAAAGTTTAAATTTTGTCAAAATTCGAAGTAATTAAATCACTAAAGTGGACGAAAATTGGGTTACATTTTCATTTCCCTTGTCAAACACATCCTCTGAATATCTAGGTTGGATAGATTTTTGATAATATCAATATTATAAAATGGGGCACCAGTAATCCAGTAAAGTCGACAACGATGATAAAAATGATAATCGAGGAGTCAGGCCACCAGGAGCTAGTAGAGCATATTATGCCGCTTTCCGAACTCGTACTATACCGACCCCGTCACCCCTAAGGTTATTAAAAAGGACATTTTAGGGCTAAAAAAGCCACAAGGACAATTTGTTCGAAAAAAGGACTGTCCTTTTCAAAAAAGGACAGGTGGCAACCCTAGTTGACTTCAAGGAGACCACGAAGGGGGCTGATACAAGGTTATGTTATATTATGTCAGTCTCCAACTGCCATCAGGTTATATGTGACATGCCAGTGCCATAGATTCTAAAGGAGGCAAAATATTTCCCATCATAATTCACAATTTTTTACTTTTCTGACTGCCAGATACTCAGATGTCGGTTGAAGTCGGTTATAACCTCTTTAAAATAAGGGGACCCAGCATGTCACAGTCTATCACATAGGAAAAGTGAAGCCTTGAGGGGAAGTTTGTTTTCTGTTGACTCCAAGGAGACCACAAAGGGGCTGATACAAGGTTATGTTATATGTCAGTGTCCAACTGCCATCAGGTTTTATGTGACATGCCAGTGCCATAGATTCTAAAGGAGGCAAAATATTTCCCATCATAATTCACAATTTTTAACTTTTCCAACTTCCAGATACTCAGATGTGTCAATTAAAGGTAATGCGGCCGCCTGTAGTAGTCCCAATAATTGCAACCGGATTTTTTTCCTGTATCACCTTTAATAATCCTACATTTCCCATTTCGTGGGCATTACGTACTTATAAGTAGGTAGTTCAAAACAAATCGTATTTCGAAAATTTTAAATTATTAAGCAGGTATAGCTTGAGTCAGGTCTTGTTTTAAAGAGTTTTTATCTACGACTACAAGTTTATTTTTAATTTTTTGAGGTTTCTTGGGAGAGAAATAAAATTACAAAAATTTTATAACGAACACCGAGAAAAACTACATCATTAGAACTACTAGACCTAATCTTATTAGTCCATCCCGAAATCTGTGAAAGTTCTTTGAGTAGATACATTCAACAAGGGAAGAAAGTTCAAGTATACATATTACAAATGGATTGAGGAACCTGGTAACAAGGTGCAATAGCGACAAATTCTTAAATAAGCAAAATCGGCACTACTGACTTACCATACTTATTACTTAAGTTTGTGTAAATAATTGCTGGAAATCGATTTCAACTATAAAATAAATTTCTTTCATTTGAAAGTTGCCACATTCTGCACTTGTATACACAAAATTGTCAAGTCTAATTTTTAGAAATCATGGAAACCATTATTAATTTTTACTAACAATCAAAGTACCTGTTATATTCATAGATTCTCCAATAAAATGACTGAGACCATTATAATGGGGAAAGAATATAGGCCTCACTTTGGAAAGTATAATGCTGGGTCCCCTTACTTTAAAGAGTCCATGGGGGAGATCTACTAAAAAGGAACATGCGAAAGATTTTTTCCCCGAAGTTTAAAACTCGGGACAAATGAACCTTAGTACCCCGGTAACCCGACGCTTCTGCTTCAATGTCAACCGTCGAGATTGACACTGGAGAGCTATATGTTGCCATATTGCGGCGTTGGCTGTCAGTGACAACAGATGCGCCAGTAATATACAGTTATTATACAGATTACTACATTATACGGGAGAAAAAGTTCAGACATCGCCGAGTAAAGTAGTCACAATTCGTTTTAGTCTTATACGTTAAAGTTTCGTTGATGTGAACTAACTGCGGTTGAATATATTCCCAGAACAAGGCAATGGTCGGGTGGTGGCGGTAGCATGCGGTAGAAAGGCAGAATACCTACCGATTGTGGCGCTCTAGCGACTGTGGCGACTCAGTCTTGCCAATATCTTGAGTACAGGGGTGTGGACCGTGGCGTGTAGTGATTTCCGCGATTCTCGAAGCTATGAACTTGTACCTATTGAAGTTGAAAGTAAACACTGATAGAGCGTTTTAATTTTGATTAATATTTACATATTTTGTGCTTAGTTTTGTGTTTTGTCTGCTATACTGCAGTCTCTGTAAACAATGTGCAACCGTTGTGGAAAACTAAAAGAGCTCCCTATACTCCTGCACGCCCACTAATTACTGTTGATTGACATTTAAAAATCAAAAAAGTAAATCTACGATATGTTGTGCAACTGGCAACTCTACGCTCCAGGGTAGACTTTGTAATATAATATTTCCGAAGGTTTTTGCTAACTGACCAAATGGTTTTCTATCTGTTTACAAACTAATAGTCGGGGCATGCGCAATAGTGTGATCGGAAAGTAATTACCAGATAACCTCTATTAGGTAATTACAAGATTTTATTTAACTTGCCCTGTTAGTAAGGACCTATATTATGTATGTGTGTGTCGGATCTGCAAGCTGAATTAGAATCTCTTCCTGACATCCGATTGAGCTGAAATTTTGCATACACTTTTAGTGACAATACAAATGCAATACCTACTCAATATTGTTATACTTTCAATATGGCCGCCGCTCCAAGATGGCGGACTAAATTTCTTTATCACCCTCCTGACATGGGAATCAAATAGATACTAGAAAGCACAAAATAAAATTGAAAATAAAAAAAAACCTTTTTGAAAAAAAGCTTTTATTTAAGCCATGTATACTAAAACGAATAAAATAAGTTTATAGGTTTTCGTTAATATAATTCAATTCCAAATTGCGACGAGTTGTTGCAAATTGAAAAGCTTGTCGCGCGAATTGTAAAGAAAAAATGCATACTTTGGCAAATAGGTACTTGGTTATCAACCAATCACTGTCCAAAAAAATTAATTGGTAGGTACCTACTTTCATCAACATTTCGCGCTACAAGTTTTTCAATTTGCAAAAACTTGCAATTTGGAATTGAATTATCTTAACGAAAACCTCCGTTTTAGTACATGGCTTAAATAAAAGCTTGATTTTAAAAAGGTTTTTTTTTTTCAATTTTATTACAAGATTTGACCCACACATATACTTACATACAGGTGAAGTTAAATAAAAGCTTGTAAAAATGAAAATTTTTCGTTGCCCTTGTAGATATAGGTTTCATATTCGATTTGAAATAAGTATACCTATTAAAAAATGTAAGTAGGGCTAACCTTTCTTGAACGAACAATACTAATATTTAAGCTCTATGTAGTTACTTAATTATACTATTATTATCCTCTTCGCAAAAATTATTTTTATAATAATTGCATATTATGATAAAACTGTTGCAAGATAAAATACAAGTACGAATACAAGGATTTAGATTTTAGATTTCGCCTTTGAAAGTGCTAAAAATGTTTAAACGACCACTCAAGCGATAACCGCAAATCATTTAAATGGAACCACGAGTTGTTGAATTGGCTGATAGCATTGTTTTCGAATTTTATTGCCTATTATAATTTTTAATGCACGACTTATTTTTAGAAAGACCTTCGGCTTCGATACCATAACTTTTGACGCCGAAATATAAAATATCAAAACGGAAACTCATAGTGTTTCGCTTCGTTGCATTAGTAGAATTTCAACTACTGTTCAAAGATGTTTTACCTGATTATTTAGTAAAACTAATACATAATTAATATCGAATATATCCAGAAAAATAATACAAAAAAAATAAAACAAAGTCGAAAAAGCCACAATATACTAGACCCAAAGCACTACCATAAAAAACGCTACCAAAACAATGTTGTCGGATTAGGAAAAAATCTCAGAAAAATAAAGCAAAAATAGTCAATAAGAAGGGTAAATAAACTAATGGACAAAATTAACGCACCACTTTATTTAATCTAAATAAAAAATAAAGCTAAATACAAAATAAAGCTAAGTTACATTGAAATGATAATGAACACATACAAATCAGTCAAATATGATCGTAATTATTTGCCTTAATGTTTCATTATAAAAATGTGTTTTTACTGAAAATGCATAAATAAGCTAGCATAACTCCAAATTGAAAATAAAAATAAAAAATCAGCAATACAAATTAAATGCATCTGGGTCAACACTAATACCGCGTACCTACAGGGTGTCCAACTTTAAAACTGTACAAATCCGTAACATCTTCATTTTTGGAGATAATCGCCTTAACTTTTTTTTTTGTTTGAAATTCCTTCAAAATACGCTTCTTTTGGCCTTCCCGCCATTTTCAAAATGCAAATCCAGGGCCGGCTGCGATTTTTTTATACCCCCGATTTTCACGAAAACCTTTAGCGATTTTTTTATTTAAAATCTGACCCCAGAGCTTTAATCAGAACACACCAAAACTCTATACCAAATTTGGACAAAAAATATCCATTCTGTAGGGTGTCAAAATTGAACAAAATCGGAATTTTAAAGACATCTGGCGAGTCAAGTGTGCCATGGAATCCATTCAACACAGTTGAATGGTCAATAGGACCCCACTCAAAATGTTGGTGTGAAAAGATTTGCTAAAAAAATATACAGGGTATTTTTTTCTGAGCCATCTCAAAGTTCTGAAATTTTATGAAACTTATACGGATCAAAAGTGCTGTGGAATCATTGAAAAAATATTTATAAACACAAAATTAATGTATTTCTGTGGAAAATGATAACTAACAAATAAAAACAATTTAAATTATTGGACCTTTCGCAACAAAGTCACTGTCTAAGATGATACATTTTCTGTGCGTTTTCTGTTGTGGCACATCCTGATATGGACTTACTGACTGGCAGGCTTCTGTATTTTTTAGATTTAGTTCTTTTGTAGTGTGTGAAGCCGCGGTTTTTATATACTCAATTTTTGACCCGTAGAAATTTCCAAAAATTTACTAATTTGAGATGGCACAGATAAGAACACTCTGTATATTTTGTATTGAGCCTTTGCACACCAACACCTTGAGTGGTCCTATTGACCATTCAACTGTTTCGAGGGGATTCCATGGCACACTTGACTTGGCAGATGCCTTTAAAATTACTATATTTTGCTCAACTTTGACACCCTGCAGAATGGAACTCCCCGTATATTTTTTATTCAAATTTGGTATATGGGGGTTTTGGGGTGTTCTGATTAACGCTGTGGGATCAGATTTTAAATAAAAAAAATCGCTAAATGGTTTTCGTGAAAATCGGAGGTATAAAAAAATCGCAGCCGGCCCTGGATTTGCATTTTGAAATGGCAGGAAGGTCAATAGAAGCGGCAGATGCTGGAATGATGTCTTCCTAACAAACCAGAAACATATAATATCGCATTGAATATCCTTCATCCAGGAGAGTCGATGGTCGCACTGCATCCTCAAAAAAATATAAAAAATATCGAGAAAAATATTAGTGGTGCGTTAATTTTGTCAAGGAGTTTAGTTATGTGACAGATAATTGATATTTATGTGCAAGGATTATTAACATTAACATTATTAACCTTATTTTAACTAGTCCTATTATTGTTCACATTGTTAGCACTTTTTAATAATGGCAACCTCGCCTATATTGCAAATAAACAAAAATTATACAGAAACAAAACATGGCATGGCAGTAGTAGAATAATTTTATTTTTTTTATTTTTCTGAGGGTTTTACACAACCTTCTGAAGCTTACAAGCCCTGTGCAAACATGTGGCAACGCCGCACACAGAACGAAAAACCTACGTAAATATAATTAAAAAAGACATTGTGGTAATGAATTTGTACATTAAATTTCAACCGATGCCCGGTTTGATCAATATGATGTTTTATTGGTCATTGCTTGAACTTAAGGTGATTGTGATTATCATTTCAGGGTGATGGTTTAATGTTCGAAGGCATCATTACTATGTCAATACGGTCTTCCTCGTAATGTTTTTTTACATTGGCTTTATCACTTCAGGACATTGGCTCAATGTTACAAGTCATTATTATTATGTCGAAACGGTCATGCTCGTAGTGATTTCCTGTACATTGGTCAATCAGCTCAGGGCATTGGCTTAATGTTCGAGGACATTAATATTAAGATATCACAGACATTCTCCTGATGATCTATTATCATTGGTCAATCACTTCAGGGCATTGGCTTAATGTTCGATGGCATTAATATTAGAATTCGTCATGATGATTTGTTATACAGGGTGCGTGTCAGAACTCTTTTTTATTGATTATTCTGCTAAAAATTAACGGATTTTGTTTATTAGACAAATTATTCGATTCAGAAAAAATGGAACCAAATGGCTGTTCATACGTTGCTATAAAAGGTATCAAAAACAGATTGTACGAAAAAATTAAGTCAAATTCTGCGAACAGCTTTTGCTAATGAGTATATACCGAGCATATACTGAGTAGGTACGGTAGGTTAGTTTCAATTTCCGACTTCTGGTTTAGCCGGAAGTAGCGGCCACTTAGACAGCATCTTGATCTATACTTGAATATTACCTTGTGTATGTACTGTAATGAACATGTAAAAACCAATATGTTGGTTATTTTTAAATATTTATAGTCATGTTGTGTATATTATATTGCTGGAAACGCTGGAATATACATATATACCAGGTGGCTCAAGGCCGCCACTTCAGGCTGAATGGGAAATCGAAAATGACAACTGACATTTTTATCATACTTCCTATATATTCATGATAACGTATACAATGGTTCGTATTTTTTCTAAACCATATTATTTTTTATAAATCGTTAAAAATCTGTTAAAATCTTTAGCAATATAATCAATAAAAAACGAGTAATGACACACCCTGTATACACACTTCTATCACTTTGACCTTCGGTTCAATATTCGATGTAATTCTGATCTAAGTGCCCAATTTTTACTTTTTGGATTTTTTCAGTAGTTTTTACCGCTGAGTGCCAACGTTTTTTGAACAGAAAATAAAAAGGATATTTTAAAAACTCTCACCTGTAATTTTATTTAGAAACCAATTTCTTATATAAAATTTGCAATGGAGAGGTAAAATCTAGGTCAAAAGAACTAAGAACACAACAAACGAAATTCTTATAGAACCATTTATTAAACATTTTTTAAATATTCCCATAAACATGTGTTTTGGAGTAGGAATTTGTAGATTGTATTCTATATAAAAAATTCGGCTAAAAAGGTTTGAAACATAACGCTATTGGAAAATTGCTTGGAGTTAAAGTAATTATTTATTAAATGGCGTATTATTTATATTTTTAGATAAGCAACATTTTTATGAGGTTTCATTTTGTCATTACTCGTGATTACAGGTACTTACATCATCACACTGTACCTTAATGGATGTACTACTTTGCCTATTTTGTTCCTGTTGCAATCTCTCTAGTAGAGTTCTGATGATAGTCTTGCCTTACCATTCACATATGCCGTACCATACTCAAATGTGCCTATAGGTATAACTTTTATTGTGGTACTTCCTTTTCCGAGCTTATTAGAAGTTCGACCCCATTCTCCGGTCCTATACCCATAGTAAAGTCCATATTTCTGAAAATACAACAAATTAAATTAAAAATAGCCTCAAAAATGCTGTTTATGTAGGTAACGAGTTAGGAAAAAGTCTCTTACTTTTCCTAATTAGGACGATTTGACACCCTTGAGTCTTCCAAGTCTCCAACATTATGTACGTATATATCAAAATTTGAAGTATAAACTTCCAGCCTAAATCTTGACGATTGTTTGTAAAATGGTAATTTTTCTATAACAGCTGAGTTGAGTCTATCGCACTAATTTCGTTTAGACGATACCTGCTGTCTAGCAATGGTCAAATTTTTCTTGTGACAAGTTATCAGATTTCAATGATCTTATAGTCTTTCGTCTGTATCTTCTGAGTGGTACATACTAAAACAATTATTATTAGTTTAATTGAAATTAATGAAAACAGCATAGGTCTGTTGGTATAATATTTTGAATGTGTGTGAAAGTTTTCATAGTTTTCAGAGTTTAATTTCGCTGGTTGTGCACACACACACACACACACACACAATCAAAAATCCATTAAATTACTTACCTTAGCAAAACTCTAACACAATCGTCGCACTAACAGATCATATTAGTATTATACGCACAGACACAGGATAACTTTACAAGTTAACACACCGGCAGACAGTTTCATACTAGAGTACAGCGTGATGGCGTTGGGACGTGGCAGGTCCACAATAAATAAAAAAAGACCAGTATTGATAACTTAGGACATTGTCGCAAGGCACAAGGACATTGACAGCACGCATTAAGATATTAACTAATGATAGTGTTCCTTATATTTATGCTTGGGTACATTGGCTGATGTTTTTGAACATTACTATGATAATACAGTTGTATTAAACTATAAAACTGTACGTTGACATAATCACCACTAAACATTAGACAATTACGTTATACATCATAGCAACAACATACAGTGATGAACGGTACATAATATTAAACACCTTGAAAACATTAAGTCAATGTATTTGTGCCTTGTTTCAATGCCCAATTTGCATTCACACAACGTATTATTGACTGTAGACATCACTTTTTACATTGAGTTAACGACTTTAGTACATTATAATAATGTTCGTTGGGTCATTATGTTAATGAACATGTTAATTACCTAATCACCAACATTCATTGTTACAAACATTTTTGTTCATTGTGTCGATGAAAAAGGCATTGTGACAATGGCTCTGAAGTTAATCACTAGTGGTGATTAATATCATGCCAAGAATTTCTTTCTGTGCAGCGGGACGGTTCAACGGATCTATGCAGTATAGAGCAGCCTGCACTTTGGCTTAGTTTATCTTTTCTAATAGATGTTCAACCCTCTTTTTGATTATAATTAGATACATTTGTGAACTTTGTTTCAATAATTGGGTTGTTTAACAGACAATAAGAGCAGTAACAAGTAACAAAATATACACAGAAGTATAAGTATTTATAATAAGTACGATTCCTGGTGTGGATAGGTACATTTTCGACAAATAATATGGTAAATTTAGGCAAATAGAGGGGACTACAATTTATTGTAAGTCGAATTTTTGTGAGATTTTTTCACAAAGTGCGCCATCAGGCAAATGATGATTACCTCTCTCTTCTCTCTTCCCTTATGGTTACATTTTCATAAAAATACAAACAAGCGAACAGAGAACAGCATGTTGTGAAGGAGAGTAATCTCTTCTGATTGAAATGGCAGTTATAGGGTCAATTTCATAATACATTCAACTAAACCATCTTTTGACTTCAGTATGTCTATGCAATTCGCCCTTAATCGTTTTATTCTTAAATTTTCGTCCTTTGGAAAGCCCAAAACGAATACAAGTTGACCGCTTGACGTCAAGCAAAGAAATCTGAGCTACTTCAAGTTATTATTACGATTTGACTTACAGCCAGGTATATAACTAAGTTCTAGCTTCCCTCGACGGTTATAGGCATCTTGAGGCTTGAAATTGTAAAGGAACGATTCTTCACTCCGAACTTTAAAAAAAAGTTTCATTTTTTTACAAACAAAACAAATTTATAAAAAAGCTGTCACCAGCACTTCGGGCTGTCTGTTTCCACCCAGAGACACACTGCCTCGTCGTGGCAATCTGGCGACGATAGCACTACCCGCACTACACAAATTAATTCTGGTAAATTTCTTGTAAAATCAACCGACAGGGAGTGACAGGCCACGCCGCGCAGACCCGCAAGCCATGTTGCCAGATTTCTCAACTTCACGGCTTTCCTAGAGCTGGCTGTGGTTTTACATACAAAAAAAAAATAAAACAATATTTTTTGTAGAAAAACATAGCGACAATAAAGCAACTGCATTCGTTTGTTTCACAACCTGTGTCATACAAAACCGACTATATAAAGTAAGTAGGTATAGTTATAAATATTGCGAAATCATAATGTATACATATCTACATACTTCATAGAACACAGAACAATACAGAAATGTAGACGTTATTATGTGTAACTCCATTGTTGCATAAATAATAACTTGGCATATTAAGGATTACAAAGCTAACGTCACAAAGAAATCTAATACTCTCTATTTATGTTTAATTACATCATTGTTTATTATACCATGCGTATCTACCTATAGAGTGGAGTGAGCCATATTTTTCCGAGTAACTTTTGAAGCCATCCACCATAGTGGCATAGGCGTTTGTGTAGGCACCTACTTCTTCATAATTGGAAATTTAAAATTAGAATTGCTGCATTATCAAGGATTCCTAAACTTAAAAACGATTTCACGATTTCACGAAAAATGAGGATTTCTGCTCTATTAGTTTGTTCTTTATTTAAAGGTTTCAAAGTAATCACAATCACAACGATCAGGCTTTTAAAACCGCAAGAAATAACCAAAACGTGCAAAACGAAGAGCGTTGTACTTAGATGTCATTTAGGTACGACTTCCTGTATATTTATACCTATACACGTTTCTACGGACTTAAGCATCAAATTTGCAACAAAATGGACGATATAAGTCATAAAACCAATGTCCACGACTATGGGTCGACCACTTAGGTAGTTTATCGTATTTTATGATCATCATAAATTTTTACCACTGTTCAGTCGAAGCCATGTTTATTATCAAAGCAAACTTTCAGTTGAATTAGGATAGGACCACCTGCCTAGTTGTTTGTACAATAATTATAACTTTCATCTTTCTAAAATGATAAGAAGATATGCACCTAACCATAGTTTTTATGGAGAGATAAAGGTAGGTGATATAGATCAGAACTTAGATTTATTGCAAATACACTTACTGAAAGAAAGATTATTCGTTGAAGACAAGGTTCCCATGTCTTCATCAAAACCAATACCTATGCATTCATTGTGATGTCGATATTAATCGAGGCCTACGATAAAGACAGGCCATGACGCTTTGGTTTTGAGAAGTTTTAAATCTTTAAAGTGTTTTTGAACGTCTTAGTTTCTATTTTAGAAACAAGTTTGTGTCTAGTGCCTGTGTGTCCTGGCGGAGGGGAACCACCCAGGTGTTATTATGGCCTCTGGGTGGGAGCCGTGCCGTCCAGGAGTATTGGTGCCGCTCTCGCCGACGCGTGAGCGCTGTAAGGGGAATTCTCCCCCCGGAACGGACAGTGGAGCCTGAGACACAGACGGGTGAACTGCTTACGGGAGATCCGCGGGTTCAGACGGTCCGGGTGGCTGCAGCCGTTCCCGTTGACTACGTTCGGGTTTGTGTCTTTTGTATTCACCATTCACCTTGTGCGAAATAAATAACGTACTCGAGGATTTTCGTTGCCGACGCACGCCCTGGTACGGTTCCTATTCGGCCTTTCACGCTGCCGATCAACTGGGCCTCGTCAAAATTTACAGTATACTGCGGTGAGTTTTCATTTTTATTTCGTAAAAAATAACCTAAATGCCAAATATTGGGTCTGTTTAACATTTATACATATTACAAAAGCCAGGAAGAAAATGTCACCATAACAACATTTGCTTGGCCTCGGGATGAAAATTTGCGCCAAAAATGGATTCGTCAAATTCCAACCGAGATTTAATTTCTAAAAATCCCTCAAGTATGTGTGGCTAACACATTTTCAAAAAAGCGAAACAATTAAAGTGGACAAATGTGTTGTGGGAGGAAAATACCTATAGAGAATATCACCTAAGCTAAAGGAAGGTGCTGTCCCAACAATTTTTGAGAATGTGCCAAAATATTTGAGTGCAGTGCCGTTTAACTCTCAGCCCAAAACAGCTGAGGCAGGTTGAAAAGTTTGAAGAAACAATTAGAGAAAGCCTGGATGCACAAAACCAATAATGTAATAGATGAAAGAAAACTCGCCAAAGTGTTAGGAAATTTGTTTTTTCTACTTATCTCCAAAAATGCCTTTTATTATATAGGACTAAGTTGGTCACGTGACTACGCGATTATGCGTTTGCGCCATGGCCTGTCTTTATCGTTGGCCTCGGATATTAATGTAATGGACAAGTCAGTCCATAAGTTTTTCCCTTTCTGAAACGAATGTATACAAGGACTCAACTTGGTATGTACTATGTCTCGAATGTTGTAACAGTTTAGGATAAGGCATTGATCACTGTGGAGGCCCTTGACATGCAGAAGTCTTAGTACAAGCGTTTCAGCGATCTCAGCTTGTTTAAGTGAAAGATGAATCCGAGATACCTCGACAAGAGACCTTAAGGCATTTCACACTTCTCGGCATGGCCCATACAATGCAATGTTTGTACCTAATGCTGGAATGATGTCTTCCTAACAAACTAGCAACATAATGTCGTGCTGAATATCCTTCATTCAGGAGAGTCGATATGCTCGCACTGCATCCTCTTCTTTGGCGGTTCATTTTCCTTACTTTACTTACGCAAGTGAACTTCCCAACATGCGCATGTGATAAAAACAATCACAATGGAAGCTTGTTTTTCACAGACACTTTGCTTTAATCAACATACGAAAATTTTAATGATGTCGTAGTGGACAAGTCAGTCCATAAGTTTTCCCTTTTCTTAAACAAATGTATACAAGGACTCAACTTGGTATAGTCCTCCTTACGGCAGAATGAGTGCGACGTAAGGGGGAAGAACTCGCAAATATTATAGAATTAGTCACAGTTCAGGGGCGTAGCTCAATTTTGTGTAACTCAATGACTTAATTTTCATATAATTGTTATTTAATTTATTATTAATATTATTCCTAACGGTGATGCCTTAGATTATGGAGGAAGGCAAACCCTTATAACATTGGCAATTATTTCTCGTGCTTGGGAATGCAACGTTCTTCCCTGTTAACTCAGTTTGCACACGTTAACTCCCGAACATACGAAACGCCACTGAGCTCTCTGAGCCGGCGGAAAAAAACTTGCCAGCGACCTAAAAAATGAGGTCTGTATGGTAGCCCAAATACGCAGTTAACTTTACGTACTATAGAAACAGGCACAAAACGCGTTGGCTAACTGGTTTTGTCACCCGACTCTTTCGCAGAAGTGCTGTGTTGCCGTATTTCAAAGGCGATGGTAGACGCGACGATGTTAAAAAAATTATAATAGGTGTTTTATCACACCGCGTTAAAAATAAATGATAAACAAAAATGGGTAAGTGGTCCCGTGATGCGAGCTTTATTTTTTCGGTATAACAGAGTTCAGAAATTCGGCTTCAATATGATAAAACTTGTATTTGCCAATAAATAACGACTACTCGTATAGGAAATCTCGCAACGCTGCCCGCATTCTTTAGAAACGTTTCCTTTCGTGCTTTGGACTATATGTAATATGTCCGAATGTTGTAACAGTTTAGGATAAGGCACTGATCACTCTGGAACGCCTTGACATGCAGAAGTCGAAATACAAGCGATCCTAAGCGATCTCAGTTTAAGTGAAAGATGAATACGAGATACCTGCAATTTGCTCGACAAGGGACCTTAAAGGCATTTCACACTTCTCGGCATGGTCAATACAATTCAATGATTGTACCTAATGCTGGAGTGATGTCTTCCTAACAAACCAGCAACATTAATGTCGCACTGAATATCCTTCATTCAGGAGAGTCGGTGCTCGCACTGCATCCTCAATTGACAAATTTCTTTGGCGGTTCATTTTCCTTACTTGCTTTTCTAGACACTTTGCTTTAATCAACATATGAAAATTTTAATGATGTCGATTATAATGTAATGGACAAGTCAGTCCATAAGTTTTTCCCTTTCTTATAAACGAATGTATACAAGAACTCAACTTGGTGTGTAATGTGTAATATGTCGAAGTGGAGGTGGAGGTGGAAATAAGACACAGATTCTCGTTTGACAACATTTATTTGTTTGTCATTGTATGTCTACTTTATAAAATGACAAACAATGGACGTTTTGTCCACACAGAAGGAACCTGTTTCTTTAAGAAGTTGCATAAAACATCGAGCAGACAGATTTAGATGATGCTTCGTGCTTCACCGAAAAGAGACTATAGAATGTTGTATAGACTGTACGAACTCGATATCCAATTTGTCGGCCACGGTGGCAGGTTCCCTGTTACCCAGACGACACTTCCCCCACCCTCCCCCCGTCAGAATCACCCCTCAAACCGCCCCCAATGCCCCTCAATTCTCCCGCCGTTGCCGGCACCAAAAAACCAAACTCGCCGCGCGCTATAACAAAATGGAATGCGAGCGTCTACCGCCGACGAGCGCCCGTTCGGCCGCTTCCGCCGCACTTCGCGTGACGTCGATACCGATCCGGCGCTCCCATTGGCCAGGGGCGGAGCCGCGCGCCGACCGGTCGAAGCCTCAACGCCGCCGCTTGTTTAGTACAAGACTACGTAGCGCGCTGCGAGCACGTCGACCTTCTGCCGGCGGTTTCGCCCCGTCAAACGAGTCCTACCGTCGGGATTTTCGTGGTAATACCGCGCGGTAGGTGCCGTGGTGCTACCGTGCGAGTTTCGCGGACGTGCGACGCCGCGAACGCCGTCAAAATCGCGGTCGTAGCGGGCGATATTTCAACATGCATTCGGTATCTGTGTATGTAGGCGACGCGGCGTTGCCGGCGCGGCGCGGCGTTGCCGCGCGCGCGCGACGCGCTTTTTAACCGCTCGGCCGACCGAGGGAAGCACGACGAGCCAGAGGTAACTCGATTTAGATAATAAACGTACCGCGCGCGGCTTGCCTGGATTTGGCGCTGTAGTTTTGTTGGTAGCTTGTTGTTTGTGTAATTAGCGGGTAGTTTGCTAACATTTTCAGGTGCATGTGGCGTAGTTACAGGTAAGTTTCGACACGTGGTGGAATAATTGACTTGAACAGGTGATTATTCATTGTTGATGTTTATTTTTCAGGGTAATTCGAAGCGATTTAAGGCAGCTTTTTGCTAAAATCGACAAGGTTCTAGCCTGCAGGTGAAGAAAAAAGACAGTTTATCTGTTGGGGATACTCATTATGTATTAGGAACAAAAAAGCGAGTATTTTCTACAAGCAGACAAGAAAATTCAATCCAATTGGAAACTGACTGATGTTCTACCTCACATCCCAACAAGTACCTAGAAGAACAAGACTTCTGATTGAATTAAAAATGAAAATACCGGAAATTGCCATAATAGACTTGAAAAATGAACTGTTTGTAGCTGCATAACCTACTGTTGAAGATTTAAAACCAAAATATATCCATGTCTAATGTTAATATGATGCTTTTCTTATCAAAAAATGAAGGTTCTACAACAAAAACGTTGATGATTGGTTAAATGGCATTCAAACCATCCAACTCGTGATTTTCAAAATGTTAAACTCTATTTTGGACTCCCTCAATTACAAAGAAAGATTTTTCTACAAGAATTCATTATCAAAAAATGAAGGTTCTACAAGAAAAACGTTGATGATTGGTTAAATGGCATTCAAACCATCCAACTCGTGATTTTCAAAATGTTAAACTCTATTTTGGACTCCCTCAATTACAAGGAAGATTTTTCTACAAGAATTCATCCTAAAATCAAAACTTAACTGAATGCAGAACGATTTCTCATCAAAATCTAACTAAATAACAAACAGTTCCTATCAAAGTCACACTATAACCTACGTAAATGCTTTCAAATTGTGTCGTGGGTTTCATCTATAGAGATGCTTCGTTTTCCTTATCGATATTTTTCAGTTTGTCGTCCTTATACCTGCTTTGGTTTGTATGTTAATTGCATTTATCTCAAACAGAAGTTTAAAATAGTAATTCATGGTCTTATAGGTTGAATGTCTTCATAAGTACAAAGTCACTTCTTAAAACTGTTGATCATCTTCAACCGATATGTTACTCTTTGTTGTTATATACCTAATATATCTAATATATCTTAAACACGAAAGTTCTAAGCTATAACACACTTGAAACTCAAGAAATCTTCAGTTTCTGCAGTGTTTAAACGCTATCCTATGACCCTATCACCTTCTAAGTGACATAATACCGTTAATTTCGATTTGACATCTTCAATTCTTCACTTGTATTGTCATTTCATCAATTATAAGCAAATAAGAACCCTCAAGTCTATTTTGAGCATACTGCAACTTTGAACAAAAGTTTGTTAACATCTAACATTGTTTTGTTCGTATAAACTGTTTAAAATGCATTGTACGATAAGACAAAGTATACCTAAACCGCTTTTTTCGACCTCGTCCGACGTGTTTTCGGTTTGTGCACTTTCTAAAGAACATCTGTCAAAGATCTCGAGTTACAACAATAGGACCGTAGCTAACGTAACCATACCTCGAGAAAATGGTCGACTGACAAACTTTTTCGGAGAAATGTTAGCGTACGTTACCTTATAAACAAATAAAAGAGATCCATTATAGCTTCGCTCGATCTCGTATTCACGCTACGCTCGCTGTCTAATTTTACGTCTCTCTTAAGCGCGTAGCCAGTTCACTGCGTCTTTCTTCGTCCGTGCACACAGCGCGTTCAACATTCTTTTTTTAAAACCATCAGTAATGGTAGAGTCGTTTCTCTTTTAAATTATACGATGGTCTTTCTCTTGGTATTTAGCTCGGTGCCTCTTTGTCCAACTCGTACGGTTCTCTCTCTCTAGGAGCAATGTGAGGCACTGCCGTCTCTGTCAGCGCCACTTCGATGTTGCGTTGTTTCCTCTCTCTAAAGGAAGGGGAGAGAGGTAAAAAATAGCTTTAGGGACCGAGGGTCTGCGTGATCTAATTAGAGAGTGAAGGGATGCAGAGTTTCGGCGTTTCGGAGGGTGACTTTGTTGTTTGCTCTTTGGGTGGTGTTGTTTCATGCAACGATTTAGTTATATAGATGCATATTTTTGATGGTTTTTGGTTGTACCAGTGAATGCAGTGAGTTTGAAAACATCTATTCATATAATACCTATATATAATTACACTTTCGTAGCATAA
Organism: Pseudeuparius sepicola; assembly: GCA_963920635.1. Lineage (NCBI taxonomy): Eukaryota > Metazoa > Arthropoda > Insecta > Coleoptera > Anthribidae > Pseudeuparius > Pseudeuparius sepicola. The sequence continues at coordinate 30,963,145 of OY987307.1, forward strand.
AACCTTTCCCAAGACTTTAAATATTCGTGAAACTGCTTAGAAATCTAATTTAAACGACACAATAGGTGCCTGGTGTCCACTATGAAATTCTATACTTTATCTACTAGGCCTACTAAGTCCAACAGTATACATTATATTTAATTTGCATGGACAAGGTTATCACATGCTATCAAATTACATGTAAAATATTCCAAGAACACGGTACGGTGTGCGAAATAACATTAGAAGTACGTGACAGTTAGTCTATAACTTGTTTGTTGTGTCTAGGAATTATTGTACTGGCTGCCACACATGTATCTAATTAAGATTTATATATGGACTTTCTTTTTAGCATACATACGAATTAAACTTTAGCGAAAACAAATATTTTTGAAAATCTGACTGCACGTACGCATTCTACACCCTTTTCTCTACAAAAAACGTATCTTGTAGAAAAATCGTACATACAACCGTTTTCAACAGATTTGACTGTTTTTGGGAAGACCTCATGTCAGCGTGCTAAGACACAAAATGTGAATATTCTCGAAAACGGAGGCCTTTAGCGAGTAGCAACAAGAGGACCTTTTTTGTCAAGAAAACTACAAGGATTTCGAGAAAGTGGTCAAAAAGTCATAAACATTTACGACTAGGAAGCTACGCGTCGACAAAATGGCGGGTGTCTCGTACGCATGAAATTATGTTGATATCTCCTTAACCTTTAGCTTTAGCTGATGTTTGGTTAATTCCTAACAATAGACGCGCGTTTTCTTATAAAATAGTTCATGTACAAAAAATCCTAGCGGCAATAGTTTACGAATTACAACTACTTTAAGGGATGCCATCTGGTACGTAACAATGCTTGAAAAATTGTCTTATATCTTTTAAACCGCTGCATTTTTAAAGTTGCATCAAGAGACCTTTTTACTAAAGAAGAGTATGAGCATTGCGAAAAAGTTATCAAAATCGCAGAAGAGTTATTAGTTTGCAAGTTATAAGCCGACAAAATGGCGTAACTCTGAAGACGATCGCTACTTGCTATCGCGTCAATTTATTCAAAGATATCTTTAAGGTCTTTGAAAATTATTTAGTTCTGACTTCATACGCGGATTCTATACAGTTTTCTCCATACAAAAATGTGTTGTCGCAGTTATTTTTTAAGTATTCAATCATTTATAAAGTCGTGTTTTCGAATCGCACCTAATGTCATACACATATTGTTTAATATCTTTAAAACGGATACTTTTTGAGCGCTAAAACAAAAGGAACTCAGGCACAAGAGATAGATAATTCTAGAAAAATGTTCAAAATAGTGATGATTTTACATGGTAAAGAGTTACGACAAAATGGAGACTTCACGTCAGTTTCTGTATGAAACCTTCACAACCTTTTTGGCTAATATCTTATTAAGCATCATTTTTCCTACAAATCTAACACAACTTTGGGAATACTTATGCATTACTGCACAAAAAAGTTTATTTGTAAAAACTTTGTATGAGCAACCATTTTTGAAATATTTGATACTTTCTTCGGTGACTCGTTAGCAGTGCACTATTATAAAAACAGTGAAATATCTCGGAAACGGTTGTATTTAGACGTTTGCAACAAGAGAGCCTTTTTTGTAGAAAAAAGAGCACAGCTTACAGATCCGTAATCAAAATGTCGCAACACTTAACGGTTACAAAATGGCGGGCCGACAAAATGGTTACGTCATATATGCCTTGTTACAGCAGTCTGGTATTTTTGTTTTTGTTGAATTAGGTCGTGAAATCATTTGTAAAATCGCAATATGTATGTCAGTAATTAGGTACATTTTTATAGAAAATAAGAATTTATATACCTACTTACTATGGGATAAATGATAGCGACCAAGGTGAGACAAGTGTATTTCTATCCTTTTCTCAAAAATGTCAACAATTTAGATGTATAAACACATCAAAGATACATAAAAAGAAGACGCCAACATTAAAGGAGCCGAAAGAAGGGGCCTTGGGATGAAGTTATCTCTGATCTCTTAATTTATTACACAGTTGTTGTAAGAGGGTTCTTCGGCTGAATGTATAGCTATACCACCCACTGGCTTGCCTTTTTTAAAAAAGAGGAGTTGGCAGGTATATTGGAGCCTTTCATAATACATCTACAAGTTGTTAACATATAAATATGAGATAAAATATAATATATTCAAGGTGATTTCTATATACTGCACAAACTGTTCAAATAATTATATTTATAGTTTATTTATAGTTTGGTTTATCTTAAACTGTCAAGTTCGACATTACCAGTTTTTTAAGCAAAATGGCTAGTCATGAAGAAAAAGTGGACATGTTATTTATTTATGAGGAATCCAGATAAAACTCTAGGCTAGACAAATGATGAAAATGTGACAATCGTCTTAAATTATTTTGAGAGTTACTGTGGTAACAAGCGCCTGTCAAATAATATACCTACCCCAGATGAGTTTAAACTCTGAATGATAACAACTGCCACATTGATTACGAAGGTTTCCCGGAGGGTAGAACTGTATAGGGATACATATTTTTGCAGCTGTCGCCGGTCCCATGTTTAAAAATTGATGCTTCTCTTTCATTTTAAATCGGCTATAGTTCGTAGTTCGCATCCGGTAGGTAGAAATCAATGGCTTATGAATTATTCTTTCGAGTTTCGTAATGGAGCGCTTGATCACTGTTATTATGTCTTCTGTGAAAATCAATGACTTTGGTAAATGGCTACTGGGAAATTGAGGTAATAAATAAGGCTAGCGTAAAGCGTTCGTAAACATCTGAAACGTAGGTAATAGCAAATAATATGAATTATTGCTAATAGTGTGCCATATTAAATTAATACCTATGGGAGTGTCCTAAAAATTGCACAAAATTCATGTTCATGTTTATTCGATAAATAAAATGATACTTATCATTATTTTCAAAGGTTTTTTCACATTGCTGTTTATAGTTTAAGCAATAATAATAATTGTTAACAGTAACTTCAGAGCTTTTGTTATAAATGCTCATTCAATTGTGACAATTCAAGAAATTATTGGAAATGCAGAATGTTGCAACAAATTATTATTCACACAACTGCGCATTTTGGTAGATACCAAGTAAATTATTATTTAATTATTTATTTGGAAATGTAAGTTTTGCTTTTAGACGATAAGACTTTCAGAAATCCACCAACAATACTCATGATTTCCTATAATTATTACAGATGATTACCTGCGATTTTCAAAATTTTGATTGATTTCCTCCGATTACCGGCGAGTTTTTTTTCTTAAACAGGGTCAGAATTTTTGGAAATACTTATAGAAAAAATTAAAAAATATATAAAAATAAGATGTGTTTGGTTAAATTATATACTTCTTATAGTTATCTCTAACAATATACCTATAACCAAGCAGCGAATTTTCATTTTTTGCGATAAAAATTTCTACTGATTACCTATGCTTTCTTATGATTTCCAAAGATTTTTACTGGTTAAATGTGATTACCACCGATTTTCTGTGATTTCTACTCATTACCTGTAATTTATTATAATTTCCAAAGATTTCTACTGGATTACCTGTGATTTCTACTGATTTCCTATGATTTCTGATGATTTCCAAAGATTTATACTGATTACCTGTGATTACCACCGATTTTCTGTGATTTTAACTCGTTACCTACGATTTCCGAAGATTTTTACCGATTACCTGTGATTTATACTGATTACCTATGGGTTCTGATGATTCCCAAAGATTTTTACTGATTAAATGTGATTACCATCGATTTTCTGTGACTTCTACTCATTACCTATGATTTATTATGATTTCCAAAGTTTTCTACTGATTACCTGTGATTAGCACCGATTTTCTGTGATTTCTACTCTTACCTACGATTTCCGAAGATTTCTACTGATTACCTGTGATTTATACTGATTACCTAATATGGTTTCTGATGATTTCCAAAGATTTTTACTGATTAAATGTGATTACCATCGATTTCTGTGATTTCTACTCATTACCTATATGATTTATTATGATTCTCAAAGATGTCTACTGATTACCTGTGATTTCTACTTATTACCTGCATGTGATTTCTAATAGTGTTTACCTATGATTTCCAGAGATTTCTACTGATTACTTGTAATGATCACCGATTTTCTGTGATTTGTACTCATATTATTATACTTATGATTTATTATGATTTCCAAAAATTTAGATACTGATTATCTGAATAAGATACCCCTCGATTAAAATATTTAGCTTTTTGTCACTTTTAATATTACTATCTACGAAATTATTTTTAAAAAAATTGAACACCTATTTTATCTCACTATAGTTTTATCATTGCACTAACTTAAGATTCTGTCGTTTGATGTACTTACCGTCAAACGTTTGGGATATTCATTTACATTAAATTTTCCAGCACTAAATTGAAGCGAAAATGTTTAATTTATTATTGTTTTATAGTCAATTTGTCCTGGAAAATTTAATGTGAAAAAAATTATGCATTAAACGACAGAAAAGCGTTAATAAGATTTTCTTTTAAAAATACACTTTTTTATCGATATTTACTCATAAAAAGTTCTTCCGAACTAGAAATTAATTGCATCAGAGCTTCCAAATCATTATATATTGTATCTATGTCATTAATGGCGTCAAAATGCAGAACGTTCATGTGTACATTTGCCAATTTCAAGAAGCTTTTACTGAAATAATGCTATTTTCACCCCACAACGTTTCCCACCCTTAGGAAACAACCCCCGACATCTAGTACACCGTGTACAACCCCCCGCAACCCTTTATAATCAAATGCAAGTGCCCATGGCCACCCCACATCCATCGGTTCATATTTAAGCCCTAAGGGGGCTCCCTACCCTTCATTTGTTTCACCCCCTCCCTCGCCCCTTGTTACCACCCTATTGGCCAATCCCAAGGTCCACCATGTTTATGGTCGCCTGGTATTATCTAGGCATCCAAGGGTCTCCCTTAAAATAAGGGTTGGTCGGCGTTTTTGTTACATTTTTTTTACATTTAATTGCCATTTTTGCACGTGTTTCTATCAAATTTCGACAGGAGATTTGAAAGTTGGCGTTGATATTTTTTTCTGTTGTTAATTATTTTACTTATTAAATGTTGTATCTTTTTTCATTATTTAATTAATATTTACTTAAACTTCTTGTTTAGTTCTGTAACTTACGATTGTTTTCCATGCGCAAAATGTTACTTTTAATATGGTGTTTTGCCATTTTTTTGTTATTGTGATTTTTTGGCAAAAGTAAGAACCAGTCTGGATTCTACTAATGAATTTTCTGCATAAAGAAGTTATCAGAAAAAATCTTCTAAAACCTTTCAAAACAAGTAGGCAATCAAAGCTAATTTGGTAGACATTAATTCACTTAAATGTTGTATTTTAAATATTTTCATTATTTAAATAATATTTACTTACACTTCTTATTTGGTTCTTTCAATATGGTGTTTTGTCATATTTTTGTTATTGTGATTTTTTTGCAAAAGTAACAACCAGTCAGGATTCTACTAACGAATTTTCTACATAAAGAAGATATCAGAAAAAATCTTCTAAAACCTTTCAAAAATATTAGGCTATTTTGGTAGACAAAAATAAAAAAACTACCTAATAGGTGGCTTTAAATCGACTTTCTTTGAAAAATTTACCACTGAGATTTAGCGAACAAAAAAATATCCACTTATGTTGTAGTTTCCTTTTTGAAATTGAATTATGTCAATATCTCCCAAACTAATCAAGCTTCTGAACTGAAATTTGGTACTTCTGTGTTTTTTTGGGGATGGAGGATATGCTGAAAATGTCAACTTATAATCAAAGCCCTGATAAACAAACTGGGACACCCTCTATATGTTACCTTCAGTATTTACAACACTTTCTATCCCCCCATCAAACCACCCCTAACACATAAAACACCCTGTACAGACCCCTTCAATCAAATGGCCAGCGAACATCCATCAATTTAGCAAACGCGTTGCTTGGGGTGTCGGTGTCGAGCTCGAAGTCCATTTAATATTCTACCCCCTCCCCCCCCCCTCTCACTTGCCACCCCATTGAGCCTGCCATTGGTTGTAAATGGGAGACACGCCCACCTCCACCATCTTTATGGTAGCCTGGTAGTTCTGCCCTCCAGGCAGGCCTTTAAAGGAAAGGGTTGCCGGGATCAAGGGTGTTTTTTGAAAAAAAAGGGAGGTTAAAGATGCGATGTGATAACACAACGAATTATTGATAGTATATACTGCCTAAGAAATTTCCGGATACAAATATTTGACGTATTGAAGCGTGTTTCAATGTCAAAAGAAGTTATCTAATTATACCACTTTGTTGTGAGATCACTGCTATCATATAATTTATTGCTCTATGAATCTAGTAAATCTAGTAACTTTTCCTAACCCGTTCTTTTTCGACATTTGTAAAATTCGCCGAATCCTTTTTTTGATTGATACCTAATAATATTATTTTCCTGAAATCGGTAGTGAAGTCTCCCAAAATCGTCGTTAAAAGCTCAGAAGTCGGCACTGAAGTAGCCCATTATTGTACGATTTTTTCAATAAGTAGGCCTTGGCGAGATGTAAACATCAAACGTCAGACGCGGAGCCATCGCCCGTCAAAAGTGACCAAACATTCAAAACCCGGCCAATAAAAGCCCATTTAACTTTTCGTACGCATTGCGAAATTGTTACCTGTAGCGGCGCAATCTTTCAATATAAATATTTTAGTAGGTTCGAATATCAGTCTATATTTTTCATGGAGACTGCACAACAGGCACAAGAGTCATAAAAAGTTGAACTTCAGTGCCTTGGTACATAAATAAGTAATTATTAAAATTTTTAATAGAGGCTATTAGATATTCAAGTGTCGAATCTGGATCTTCTTAAAGCTATCCAATCCAAGATTACTTATGCAATTTCAAAACCTTTCCTATATATTATTTAGTGAGCACTAAAATTTTTATAAAATCCAAAAATGTTCAGACTTGGATTGTCCATATGGTAACTGTAGCTCAAAAAACATTTAACAATACTATTTTTTTTCTTCTTTTTTTTTCATGAAAGTGGCTCTATTTGCACATCTTTGGAACTCCTTTTACTAAGAACTCAAACAAAGTAATATTTGTGTATTAGGTACTGACGTGAAATTGGCACTGAAAATTACAAACATTATGATAATTATTATCTAACTGAATCTTAATAAAATAACAAGTCTTTTAAGCAATTATTGTTGACTAAAAATGCAAAAATGTTATTAAATGTGCGAAATTAAATAACTGATTAATATCACTGTATACTAATTTTTTTTAATAAATATGTATTTTCCGAAAGAAAATTATATGAACGCTTTAAAATTCTGTTTATTTTTTCTTACTGCAGTGTCATTCCCCTATATTTCCTAACGCTATTTAAAGTTCGTTTGGGTTCTTTACAGTAAACACCTTGTCTAGCCGTATTTATCTTCAAAACTTTCATTTCCTTCGGCAATCTTCCATATCGAGCTCACCCCCTCCCACCCTCGTCGGGCCCTTCTCTAAGGGTTGTGGCCACCCCCATTTCGTCCTACTACCCTGTCAGACGGCCCTACGTTGCCACGTGGTTGTTCGCCGGCAAGGTCGCAAAAAGGCAACTTCGTTTTGTATAAGGTTGAAGCTGGACCAAGACCTGTGCATAGTCCTGTTTCAAGCTGGCGCCACACGACGAAACAAATTTGCACGGTGGTCGGTGGTTTAATGTTAAAACACCATTGTTGCAGGATCTTTTCTAAAATAAAAACATGCAAATGTGTCTGTTACAACGAATTTAATATACAAAATAAAATAAAATATTTGTTTGTGATGTCCCTCTAATTTGACAAGTTCACATGGCATGTTTCCATACATTTTCTTAAGAAAAGCGAGTCTAAAAAGCAAGCAAGAGTATTTGGTACCTTTTGGTTTCAAATGAAGTCCATGGCTAGATGTAGTGTAGGTAAGCATAAAAAGCATTAGATTTTTCAGTTTCTTCTTTATATGGAGGACTATTGATTCGCTTTGGAGCTATAAACAAAATTTTCTATTTTCATTATTGCATACGTTACAAAATACTCTTCCAAAATAATATCTAGAATTTTCGCTTCTTCAGCTGGTTGATCAGATCATCCCGTGATTCCAAAATAGTGTTTATTCTTCTGCAATTCACCTAACGGTCTGTGCAGTGTGCTCCTTCCTGGGGTTCTTTATTGAATGTTACAAACCAGGGACTCTTTAAAATAAGGGGACCCAGCATGTCACAGTCTATCACATAGGAAACGTGAAGCCTTGAGGGGAAGTTTGTTTTCTGTTGACTCCAAGGGGGCTGATACAAGGTTATGTTATATGTCAGTGTCCAACTGTAGTAGTCCCAATAATTGCAACCAGATTTTTCCTGTTGTATCACCTTTAGTAATCCTACAATTTCCATTACGTGGGCATTACGTATAAGTACGTAGTTCAAAACAAATCGTATTTCGAAAATTTTAAATTATTAAGCAGGTAGCTTCAGTCAGGTCTTTTTTTAAAGAGTTTTTATCTACGACTACAAGTTTATTTTAAGTTTGTGAGGTACCTTGGGAGAGAAATAAAATTACAAAAATTTTATAATGAACGCCGAGAAAAACTACATCATTAGAACTACTAGACCTAATCTTATTAGTCCATCCCGAAATCTGTGAAAGTTCTTTAGGTAGATACATTCAACAAGGGAAGAAAATTCAAGTATACATATTACAAATGGATTGAGGAACCTGGTAACAAGGTGCAATAGCGACAAATTCTTAAATAAGCAAAATCGGCACTACTGACTTACCATACTTATTACTTAAGTTTGTGGAAATAATTGCTGGAAATCGATTTCAACTATAAAATAAATTTCTTTCATTTGAAAGTTGCCACATTCTGCACTTGTATACACAAAATTGTCAAGTCTAATTTTTAGAAATCATGGAAACCATTATTAATTTTTACTAACAATCAAAGTACCTGTTATATTCATAGATTCTCCAATAAAATGGCATACTTGGCATCACTGAGACCATTAGAATGAGGAAAGAATAAAGAATAGGCCTCACTTTGGAAAGTATAATGCTGGGGGTCCCCTTACTTTAAAGAGTCCCTGTTACAAGCAAACATTAAAACTTAATTTTAACTTTTCTTTGTCGGTAAGATGTTTTGTGATTTAAAGTGACAAGTGATAAACAATGTTTTAGGTGTTTTGTGGATAATCTTCCTAATATTCATCCAGATTTTTCTCATAATTTTTTTAATGCTTTGACCCATTCTTGAACCTAAATCCTAAGTAAGCATATTGTAATTAAAATTAAACTTGTGCAAACAATATTTCTATGGAGTCATCAAAAAGATAAGCTTATATAAACCAGCGATTGTAAGTAGAAACATAAGCGGGCGTTTATATTCTCACAAACGACAAAGTTGCCCGTATTTGTAAGCATTAAAAATATGTTGCAAAACGAAAATATGGACAGCGTGTGCTTGCAATATATTAATAGCAGAAAGTATGTATAATACAATGTGTCCCGGATAAGAATGAAGAGCATGGGGATCTTGCAAACGGTGAGAGATAGAACAACGTTAAATGGGGAAAAGTTGCGCAATTTTAAGGTCAATAAAATGGTACAAACAGATTTCTAATATTTTTTTTCGTTTTTGAGTTATTTTGAAAAAAGTGAAATTTTGCGTTTTCGATTTTATTTTTTTTGAAGTTGTTATCACAGATAGGAAAAAAGAAAAACACTTTTTTGTGGCACTTTTTAACGGGCTTTAAGGTGGCGTTTTTAGATTTGTTCTACAACATTTCGTTTTTGAGAAACCATCTTCAACTTTATTTTGTTAAATACGGGCCTGGATTTTTTTTCCAGATTTTGAAAACACTTTTCATTGCAAATACCGTGATGTATGACACGAAATATTTTTAAAATGTTTTGAGACAATTATACTGAAAATTCATATTTTCCATTCATTTCTTTCTAATGCGGCCCTGTATTTAATAATAAGAAGTCTAAATATTAATCAGTAGTGTCAACAATTTAACTTACAGTTTATTTTTACTTCGTTTATAGTGACCACAAAAAAAATTCATTATTTTGAGATGGCACAAAGAAAGACACCCTTTATATTTTTTATTGGATCTTTACACACCAACACTTTGAGTGGTCCTGATGACCATTCAACTGTTTAAAGCGGATTCCATGGCACACTTGACTCGGCAGATACTTTTAAAATTCCTATTTTGCTCAACTTTGACACTCTGCAGAATGGAACTCCCTGTATATTTTTTGTTCAAATTTGGTATGTGGGGGTTTTAGGATGTCCTGATTAACACTGAGGTGTTAGATTTTAAATAAAAAATCACTAAATGGTTTTCGTCCATTTTTTATTGGAAAAAAATTCGTACCTAGTAGGTCTTGAAAATTTAGATTAAGACCTGAAGACCCTGTACATTTTGATGGTTTTGCTACCTCTATTCTTGGTTATTTCTCTGAGGTTTGACCATATACAACTCTTTGTATTTTCACTAAAATTCAATTTATTGAAATGTGTGTAAATGCACAAAATTCGATTTTTTTTAGTTTTAGTTCAGTGAGTTTCAAAGAAAAACTAAATACCTAACCCAATCATCAACGCCTTGTGTCGAAAATTAATAACGAACCCCCGTACATTCACGAAACTACACAGATAGAAAGATATACTTGAATCAAATAAAATTTATTTAACTCAAACAAATTTGATTCTTGTATATGGCGAACCCTAGACTAACTTTGAATAAAACATTTGGTTTGTTTCAATTTAAAAGCAACATTTAATTTGAGACAATTTAAATATTATTTGGAAGAAATTAATTTTTATTCCCATGAAAATACTAACGATTTGAATTAAATAAATGATATATTTCGAAGGAACAAATCTACGATGTTTAAAAACATTTATTCTATTTAAAAAATTAAGACAGTTGCGTCAAACAACTATGAAGGGTTGAATTACCCATTCAGGGTATTCACTCAAATAAAATATTATTTATTTAAAGTAAAGCAACCTTTGTGTTTATCATTATTCACAAACTTTTTTTGTCGATTCGAATAAAAAACAATAAGTTTGTTCAATTCATAAAGATGTTCTGTTGAATGGAACGGAAATTGGAATAGAAAAACACGATAATTTGTAATGCTATAAAAATATTTATTTAAATACAATTAAAAAACAATATTTGGTATAAAAAAACTATACAAAACTCACCAAGGAAAGCGTCTCATACAGGTGGCCTATTTGATTTCAAGTAGTTCTTTGATTTGTATCCATTATTGTTTATGCGTATCCTACTTACAGAAGAATCTGAAAACACGCAATACACACTATACACCACACTACAGACGGCTAATCGGCGGCTATAAATAATAATAAAACTGCTCGCACAAAACCTCTAGGAAGGCTGCAGACGCGTACCTACTTACACGGACACGGAATAGCTCTGAACGCCGACACTAGAGTGCGCTCTCGTTCTCCCATATTTTCTCTCTCTTTCTATCTTTCATTCTCTGGAGCGAGACAGCAATAAAAATGATAGGTAGTATTATTTAACTCAAATAAGGTCACATTTAAACCAAATAACAATGTGGTTGACCCAAACAACGAAAGCTAATACTATAAATAAAAATTATTCTTGTTTGCACCAAGGAAAATAATAAATGCTTCTACTAAACAATAATGTGTCAAAAGAATCAAATACTTCACCCAAAAAGGTCTTATTTTTTAATTGAAAAAAATAAATCTTCATTTAAATAATAGGTATACTTTCTACCGAAATAAATATTATTTCTGACAAATAATTCGTGATCAAACAACAAATATTTTTCTATGAAGAATTGTATTTCTATCTGTGTATATTCCTTTGTTACGCTACCGCACGACTTTAGAAGAAGAGGCGAACGGCGAAGTAGTAGAAGAAGAAGAGCGAAACGCCGCCGAGAAGAAGAAGCGGTCGGCGTCCTCGGCCACCGTAGGGTCAAGACGAAGTGGGCGGGGGCCCCCCTGTATATGGGAGGGGCCGGCTTGGCCCACCTGGCCTCCGCTTCCTCTCAGTCACGTACGCACGAATAGAAGGCACCTTCGGTTTACTTGTTTGTTTAATTGGAAACACGGAAATAATGACAAATCATACAGCGTATTGCCATGACCTTTTTCAAAAATCCACAAGGCGCGTTCAATTGGGCCCACAAAACTGCAATTATTTCCCCATTTAACCTTCCTTGTATCTCTGCTAGTTTCCGAGATCCCCATACTGATCATAAAAAAATACACCCTGTATTTTGGTGCGTAAACTAAATTAAAAATGATCTAAACTTTTCACCTATGAAAATACACTTTCAGACTCACCCTGTTAAATAAAAATTTTACATTTATACATAATAATATGAGGCAGTTTTTTAAGACAGCATTGCTTGGAAGTACCTAATCAATTTTTTTTTCATATAACATATCCCAGGCAGCATTAAAGTTGCGGTAACTGAGATGGGAACTTTGAATACGTAGTTATTACGTAATTATTACTTAAAAATCGACTTATTAGTTTTTATTACTTATATTGAGAAAGTATGAGTAATTATTACTACAAGTTGGAACTTTGTGGTTTCAGTACTTCTAAGTAGTTTTTGAAGTATCTGGAACGGAATTGTTACTATGCAAAATTACGTTAAAGTCACGTTAACTCTAAAGTTATATTCAATGGTCACAATTAATTTGTTGTGTTACTTGTTTATCACTTTAAAGTTTTCATTACTTTATGGTAACGGTGAAAGTAACTTCTACATCTTAGCGACTTTAGAAATACCTCCAAAGTTACGGAACTATATAGTCATATTTAAAGTGAAATTAACTTTCCCGCTACTCGAGAAAACTACTGTACGGTAAGTTTTACTTCCTACTCCATTTTAAAATTACTAGAAAGTTCCAATTACTACAAAAAAATACTTTAAAGTAACTGTCACTTCTATAGGTACCAAAATGGAAACTACATTTAGTTCCTTACAATCGTTTGAAGGATTGAGTCGTTTTTGCGAAGTGATGAAAATGTCAGCCATTAGAAAGAAGAAAAATTATAGACACACATTCACATTTTATAGAAAATTAAAGCAGCAGTTGGATGAAACGAATCGAAACAGGAGCACTTGTCTTCAATACAAAATTACAAAACGCTTCTCTTGAGTGGCTAAAATTTTAAATATCAACTTTTCGAAATATAGCGCAAAACATACCGGCTGAAAATAACACTCTCATATAAAAATTATAGGTTAAAGTTCCAAATGAGACCTAGTAGTAGCATTCGGAACTTAAACGAGGCTTCTGGAACTTTGAAGTTCTCTTGTAGTAATTGGGACTTTAGAGTTTAAAATATCTAAAACTAATTTTCGTCATAAAGGTAGGAATTACAAGTCTAGTTGCCGTTACTACCAGTTAAGTGGCAAAGCCTTCAAACACCCATTTTAAGGTAAATAATACTTAGAAGTAATTACTGAAAATTACGCCATATTTGATAGACGCCATTAATATCAAATGTCAATTTCCTCTGGTACTGAAATAGTTATTTCTTCAAAATTGTCCCAAAAAAGATAAAATTGAGCAAAAATGAACTCGTATAACTTATAGAAATATTAAAAAAGCATTTTTCGGCATTTGTAGATAATTTCGCACATTTTCGTAATTTATCCTCCCGATAAAAAAGTGTTAAAACATGCATTTTGAGAGGGCGCGTTGTTACTTTTCAATATATCAAAGTCATATTTGACAGAAAATTTTCAATCGTTTTAGTTTCTTGAATCTAGCAACGAGAAATAAATCAGCAAATTAATACCTTTCTTATACCTACCATTATTCATAGATATGAGTTCTAAATAAATATTGGGTACTTCCATTTTCCACGGTTATTGAAAAATGACGGAAGACGCTGGGCTAGAATACTTTTTAATTATTTAGACAAAGACAAAGCGAGGACGCGAATGTAAAGAAGCAAACAAATCCAACAAAGTAGCGGTGACCACGCCGCTACGTCTCCACCACGTTGCCGGAACGTAAGCGCGTCGTAGCGGTGTAAGTTGCTAGGTGGTCGCCGTTATGTATCTATCACCCTCAAAATGTTCCCCATTTTAGTCGCAGGGGCGTAATAGGAACGTAGTAATTACGTTCCTATCAGTAGTAATCACAACTTTGAAGTTGCAAACAAAAGTCGCCAGAACGTAACGGCGACTAAAAATGCTGCTTGGGGTATGGATATACTTAATCTTCGAGGCAAAGGGCATCCTATGAATGGGGGGACGTCCCTAGGTTCAAAGCCGTACCAGCGTCCAGAGATATACTAATAAGTCCGGGCACTCGGCCTTGTGTAAACAAACGTTTCCCTCTTGCCCTCTCCCGCTCCCCTCCTCATCGAGCCGACCGATATCTTATAATATAAGAAAATAAGCTGTGCGCAGTGTAGCTGAGAGCGGTTCGTTCGCATTCTACCGGGCGCGCGCAAAATATTACCGACCGACCGTGACTGTGTTGTAGTGATGCCTAGTAACGCTTTTTACTGCAGTGCGGATGGCTGTAAAACCAGTTCAAAAGACTATATTACCTTTTTTTCATTTAATAAAGACCCTGAAAGGTAAGACTGAGTTTGAGGTACTTACCTACAAAAATTAAGACATTTTTATGTGACATTTGAATACTTGGGTATTAATTGAAGAATAATATAGATATAATATTAAAATATTGAACATTTGAAGGTGCCAGCAATGGAAGAATGCCTTAGGGTTCATCGGAGAACATAAATTTGCGAATATTCCACCTAAAGAGGCATATAAACCTATTACAAGAATTTGCAAGGCACATTTTGATGATCAGTCATTCACTTCGTCCGAAAAACGTTTAGTAAAAACTGCTGTATCATTAAGATTATTGCCAGAAGCTTATGGTAAGACGCATGCTTGTGAAGGTACGTATGCGTAATATTTTGTTCTGTATTATTTAATAAAATATTTACTACAGGATGAAAAAGTAGATATGATTAGTTTAACTCTTTGTCGTTGAATATTTATTTGTTATTTATGTTTTTTTCTGCTCTATATTTTGTTAGGCTTTATTAAAAATGAACGTAAAACATAAAAAAATGCATTTTTATTCATGTTCCAACCAAAGCCTTCAGATATACCTAGTAATTATGTAGATTCTGGTAATACCTACCTTGTATTTTAATTTAACTGTGCCTACCAAAAACTAACGGTACACTTACCTACACAAATAATGTTGTACCAAAGTATACAAATAGGTATACTAATATTTGTAGACTTTGGCAAATAATGGAAAGTCAATATGAACCTGCCCCCGTATAACTAGCTTGACGACGATTTCGTTTAGTCGCCCTCGTAAATGCGAAGCGTGCGAGGTGACGCTGATTTACGACCGGTCGCAAAAATTGTCGACTTTTCCGAGAGATCAAATGAGTGAGCCGACTTTAGTATTTATAGGCTTTGGCTGTATACATTGCTCAACATTCTCTCTTTTTGTTACAGATCGTCTACCTGACAAATTTAATTTGCCACCATGGAAAAACAACAGAAAATTATGTTGAAAAACCTCAACGACTTCATCACTTGCTCACTATGCGAAGGATATTTTGTGGACGCCACAACGCTGGTTGAATGTCTCCATACTTGTAAGTCAATTTAAATTTCGCGTTTTATTTTTTAAATTCTAATGCATTTTATTATTTTTAGTTTGTCGAAGCTGCATTCTGCGGTATTTTGAAAATGGCAAGACACTATGTCCAACTTGCAACACTGTGTACAAGAAAAAGACGTCATGTCTCAGGTAAAAAAAAATATTAGAAAATTTTTATAAACACGAACTTTAGTTTCTTCAAATTTAGCACTGCATGTAGAGTGGCAATATTAAACTTAAAAAATGATGTTCTTCCAGGCCCGACACCCAAATACAAACGCTGA
Organism: Pseudeuparius sepicola; assembly: GCA_963920635.1. Lineage (NCBI taxonomy): Eukaryota > Metazoa > Arthropoda > Insecta > Coleoptera > Anthribidae > Pseudeuparius > Pseudeuparius sepicola. Next base: position 30,979,125 of record OY987307.1, read on the forward strand.
TATACAAGTTGGTACCTTCGTTGTACGTAAAGGAAACGCAAAGAAGAGAAGACTTTTATAGAAGTACTGGAGTTAGAGCTTCTAGCTCGTGTAGCGACGACAGTGTTCTTGAAAGGGAAAGAGATGTGATGATTGAACAAGAAGAAATGGTAAGTCATACAAAAAATATTTTTAGCAAATATTGGACATTTACAATGTTGCCGTTCTTTTCAGATATCCTCATTTGTTGTCGACAAAAATCAATTCTACAGTCCGGAAGATTTGCTATCCCTATCCCTAGAATATTACCAACAACACCTCGATTCGACAGATCTGAAGCAAGACGGCAAATCAAAAAACACCGACAGTGTTAAAGTGACTAGCGAAATTACTAAAATTAATGACGACGAAAAGAAGAAAGATTGTGATAAGAGGTATCTGCAATGTCCAGCAGGTGTGACCATGAAGCATCTGCAGAAATTCGTTAGGATGAAGTATGGGCTTACCGCGGACCACAGGGTAAGTTTTAAAAATGAAAAATGATAAATTAAATTCTGATTTATCGTTTGTTTCAGGTCGATATTATTTACAAAGGAGAAGTGCTCACTTCTGGTTTCAGTCTCATGGATGTTGCCTATACGTTCAAATGGGAAAAGGTAAGTCATTTTATTGTATTAGTAATAATAATTGTCACACTGACGGTACTAAGGGAAGGCTAAGAAATTACCACATATACAGGGTCGTCCAAGTTATGGGCAAATATTTTTTTATTATACTTCTTTGAAAACACCTTATTTTCATATGTTTTAGCAATAATGAAAGATGGGGTTTTTCGGGCTAGCGCACGGAAACAGCGCATGGAAAAACTTTCCTTGCGCTGAATAAAAATACCGAATATATGGCTTTAAAATAGAAATATACAGCAAAGTAAACTAAATTTAAGAAACTCTATATGCTCTCTGATATTTAACATGTACCTATTTTGTATTTTAATTCGTGAGTGTTTCAATATTTAGATACATTTCTGTAATATTTTCGACGTTTTATTCACCTTATCTGACAATAACTAATTTACAACAAAGCACCTTTGAAATAATTTGAGAGTAACCATGGAAACGCATCATACATACCAAACACTATATTGTCTGCATTGTTTATTTTTTGTCAATTAAATTTATTATAATATGCCGATAAAATGTTTTAAGTTTCCGTTTTTCAAAAAAGTATAATAAAAAATATCGTTCATTACACGTCCAGAAATAGATTTTTCCAGACTCGTAATGAAATATACTATTTTCTAACGAACATGCCTTTTTTAGATATATTACAAGTAGGTAGCCCATCTAAATAACTTTTGTCTTGGCTGTTTTGTTTTTGCGAATAGTATTTCCGGTCTATAGGGCAAAAATTTGTTTTTACCACTGTGAATAAATTATTGATTTGCTGTTTCACATAAATTTGCATTAAAACTTGGCAAGCACGAGGTGAATTGTTATCAGTCCGTTTGCATTTTGACTCGATAATCTGGTCAATTAGCCCAAAATTTACAGGCTTATATCCATATTATTTATCAATGCCCAACTTATAAATTTTGAAGCAAAAAGATTAATTGTTTATATCGCAATATTATATTCATCTCGCAAAGTGCTATATAAACAATACTATTATAGTGCTAGTTAAAATAAGGTTATTATGTTGTATTACGTAATAGTACCAGTGCCTGACATATCGCCTAAACCTGATACCATGTTTTAGTTAACTGGAAAATAAGCGAATGAGCAGATATAAATCCATTCTATTGAAATGTTTATGTTGGTAGAAGTCACAGTTATGAGTTATGTATGTTTCTAAGTTAGTTATCTTGATTTCTCTATTTTTACTTACTTGTCAATTTATAGAGGTTACATTCATTGTGGTTTTTTAGCGAAATTGTTTAGTTAAGCGTTGTAAAAAATAGTGTGTAATTACTTGTTTTTAGTGTAGATTTTCCAACTGCGTCTTAATTTTTGTGGCTTATGCTTCTAAGCAAACAAGGTAACATAATAATTTGGCACTATTTCAAGATTTTTGTTGGGGTGTCAGCTATTGGTTTATGTTATGTTGCCTGACATATCTATAGGTGTCAGTCACTAGGAAAATCACAAGTCAAAAATGATCTCTAAAGTCTCTAACAATAAACCTTATAATGGTTGTAAAAATCATTTGAAATGTAGATTATTTACCTTGTCAGTGGCTCGCAATCAGCGGGTCTTCGCAATGCAAATTCACTCGACGGCTAAATACTTTATATTGTTGTACAAACTCGGGCATATGAAAAAGACAAAAGCAACAGTTACTGACCTGCTACCTTGATAAAATTATGGTATACTCACCGGGGGTTGTTAGCCCCTTTACTCCCGGTTAACCTCCATGCGTCCGTCATATCGGATATCTTTCTTAGCATTTTACTATCATATAATATCTTCGACGACTAGCTAGTGTCACCTAAAATAAGTAAAGGCTTCCCCGGATACTCAACTGCCGCTAAACAGTAAAGCATCCCAACGAATTAGACACGGGGTGCGGTACTGGCACCCCACATGTTTATTCGTGTCATCGAGCCCCAGGTGAGGCCTCTAATCTCACCAGTCAGCACTCGAGGAACAAGCTATCGTCCCCAAAATGGGCAGAGGCTTTCGCACCCATTGTGCCGGCACCAAATGTGCGGTAACAGATCTGTACGGACTTACTCATAAAAGCCAGGTGTATCAAAAGCACCACTATCATTCATATCAACATCACCTCGAGAAACAGGACTTTTCCCGATCTCAAAATCACAGAAAACCACACTTCAATCAACAACAACTTGACGGCGGGTACCCAAAGTGTTAATGCATGCGACGGCCGATTATTACTGAGCAGGTCAATTTTAGGATTGCTCTCTCACAGTATGAATCCAGTAGCGCGCTTGTACTTTTGCGCACACTATTGTTTTGGAAGTATTTATTGTTTAGATGATATTTAATTGTTACTGATAAGGTAGGTGCACCAAAACCTGACATAGTCCTAAAAGCTGACACGTTTCTTTTTTTTAACAAAAACAAGCTTATTCATATAGATGGGTCTATACCCACCATCTGCAATTATTATTTCAATATTCTAGTCGACACTGACATAGGCAACCAATCATTCAAGCTAAAACATTTTAATTCAGTGTAACCTAAAATTCAAGGTGTTCTGTTTCTTTAAGAAAGTCATTTTTCGTTAACAATTTCTTAAGGCTTAGAGTCCCTGGTAAGTACATTTTTTTTTATATATTTTGAAAGTTTTGTTGAAGTGGCAGGTGTACAATCATTAGGGAGGTTTAAAATAACTAAAATTTTATAAGAATAATTTTATAACCTCAAAATTGTAAAAAATACAACTCATGTCAGGTTTAGGTTCAAAAATCTGCGTTTTTCTTAAACCTGACAGTAATGTCAGCATTAAGAATATTACATTATAATTCTTGTTCCTAATCCTGATATTGTATGTACCTATACCTTTTTAGCCAAAGATGCCTCCCAAGAAAATTCAAAATTATTCTGAAGAAGCATTAAAAAATGCAATGAGGGATATTAAAGATGGAATACCATTAGCTAGTGGTCAATTTTTTATATAAATGGCCCAAATGTAAAGACGAAATCCTATATGCCCCAGATGATATTGTTGAGTTGATTTCAGAGCCAGTACCTGTTCAAAGGGGGTGTTTCAATATTAAAGAAATGAAAAAAAAGTTTTTTTCTACAAGCGTGCGGAAAAGTACACTTTTCCGCACGCATTTTAGTTTAGAAAGTGTAACTTTTCCGCACTAGTGCGGGAAAGTACTTTTCCGCACTACTTTTCCGCACTAGTGCGGAAAAGTGACACTTTCTAAACTAAAATGCGTGCGGAAAAGTAAATGCGTGCGGGAAAGTGTCTTACTTTTCCGCACGCTTGTAGAAAAAATAGTGTTCCTAACTCTTGCGGAAAGTGTCTTTTCCACACTCGATTTCTTGGCTGAACTTCGCTACGCGTCGTTCAGCCAACTGCAATCGCGTGCGGAAAAGTGGCACTTTCCGCACTTGTTAGGAAATATACTATTAAATTTATATTTGTAAGTATTTCTTAAAAATAACAAACAGGTTCTAATAATGTGCGTGTAGTGTATTATAACTGGTACAGACCTGAAAGAAAAATTAGGTGTCTGAAAAAATAATTAAATTTATTTATTAAGTTGCTTAACCAACGACTTACTTTTACTAACTTACCTATTGCCAAATTTGTCATGAACCGTCGTGGTATTGTTATGATGCTTGCCCTCCAACAATCAAAAAACTTTGTCGCAAAAAGTTTCAAAACAATTTTTAAGCATCTAAATAATAAACAAAAACATTTTCTATTCATTTCAAGAAAACAACAATTAAAACCATAATTAATTAATAGATAACAACATATAATACCGTGTATCAGGTTTAAGAACAAACATATTCAGCTTTAGGAACATCGTTGATAAACACTGTCAGCTTTTGGTGCAGGCGTAGGTTCTAAATAAAAGTTAATATTTTACAATTAAATATAACATTTTATTAAATGTGTGGCATTTTTTCAGCTTGTTGAAGTTGTTTTCTACCTAAAATGGTTTTATGACAAAAATGGCAAGTTCAATATTCGTGTGAAATAGTCACAATTGCCTCCAATAGTCTTAAAGTGTCAGGTTTTGGTACATTTACCTTAATTGAAATAGTTTAGATTATGGGTGATTACACGTAAAAAAATATATTACGAATAAGAATATAATATAGGTATTTAGAATACAAAATAAAAATAAAACCACGGTTTACATAGTGTACAAATTTCACATCAATGGGTTAAAAATATTTCCAATGCCTGACACCTCTGTCAGCCATTGGCTATACAATGTGTCAGTCAGCTATTGGTCACATTTGGCACTGACTATGGCAGACCTCGGACTACTGTCTTCAAGAGCATCAAAACATGTATAGATTTGTCACTCAACGATTTTGAGCCATGTCTTCTTCTTGTCGAAAGTGCTGAACACGACCAATAACTACTATTACGATCTTTACAAGTTTACCATGTCAAATTAAATTCGATTAGGTATTCAAAACAGGTTCAAAGATGTATAGTTAAGAAACAACTCCATAGAGAATTTATGCCGTCTGTTATTTCAGGGGAAGAGAAGAAACAGTATTTTTAGAAAAAAAAGAGAAAGATAGGGAGAAGAAAAGAGGGAGGGGAAGAGAAGAACAATAAATAGGAAACATATAGAAAATATTAAATGGAAAAAAAAACAGTTGGAGCTAAATAAAATAGGAATTCATTTAGGAGAATCAATATTATCATAAAAAATAAAAGAAATAGGTAAATAATAACGAACATTATTTTTAATAACAAGTATGACATATGAACAAATAACAATTTCCAAAATTGGAAACCCAAAGTTTTCTACTCAAGAATAAGTCACTATATGTTCCAGAAATGATAATGTACGAATAAATAAAGATTTCTACATACAATAATGACTTGTTTTCCTTTTTAAAGATTGCTGTGACAATTTTTATTTGGTGTCAGGTTTTGGGCTTATCTTATCAGATTCAGGCTAAGGGTCTAGTCAAAAATCACTATGTCAGCTACTAGATAAAAAAATATAAATTTTAAAATATTGTTTATAAAAAAATGTATTGCAGATTTGATTTGGGCTGTTGGTAATTATTTCTAGTGATGTGTCTCCTACTTATTCCATATTAAGAATCATCAATAAACGCGCCAAATTGATTTTTATAGATTAAAATTTGATAAATCAATCCTTAAGGTGTCAGGCATTGGTATAGTCCTCCTTACGGCAGAATGCGTGCGACGTAAGGGAGAAGAACTCGCAAATATTATAGAATTAGTCACAGTTCAGGGGCGTACCTCAATTTTGTGTAACTCACTGACTTAATTTTCATATAATTGTTATTTAATTTATTGTTAATATTATTCTTAACGGTGATGCCTTAGATTATGGAGGAAGGCAAACCCTTATAATATTGGCAATTATTTCTCGTGCTTGAGAATGCAACGTTCTTCCCTGTTAACTCAGTTTGCACACGTTAACTCCCGAACATACGAAACGCCTCTGAGCCGGCGGAAAAAACTTGCCAGCTTCCTAAAAAATGAGGTCTGTGTGGTAGCCCAAATACGCAGTTAACTTTACGTACTATAGAAACAGGCACAAAAGGCGTTGGCTAACTGGTTTTGTCAGCAGACTCCTTCGCAGAAGTGCTGTGTTGCCGTATTTCAAAGGCGATGGTAGACGCGACGATGTTGAAAAAAATATAATAGGTGTTTTATCACACCGCGTTAAAAATAAATGATAAACAAAAATGGGTAAGTGGTCCCGTGATGCGAGCTTTATTTTTTCGGTATAACAGAGTTCAGAAATTCGGCTTCAATATGATAAAACTTGTATTCGCCAATAAATAACGACTACTCGTATAGGAAATCTCGCAACGCTGCCTGCATTCTTTAGAAACGTTTTCTTTCGTGTTTTGGACTATAAGTTTACGTTAATACTTTTTTTATGGAAAATAAAGCTGTCCGAAAGGAAATTCAATTTGACCATATCGTTCATTTGACCAATCGTTGCTCGTAAATATCAATTATCTATGACATAACTATTTACCCTTCTTATTGGCTATATTTGCTATATTTGACTTTGTCCTAACCTCTAAAGTAAATTTGACGTTTTTCCAACAATCTTGATACTATTATTCATGCCAAAGGAATCATTCATTCGTCCCAACTCAGACTGTTTTTTCGCTCTGTATTATCTTTAGTTTCAACGTATATACACTTATGCGCAATATCCTCACAGTTTATTACAGTTTTTATGGCGGCAGTGGCAGTAGAATGTCGTAAAACGCTTAGCAGCCCGTAGGTACACGTCGAAAATGCAAACGTAAAATTCAGATAAGCATGCCGAAAATATAGTTGATAACCAGTGTAAGCCCGAACTATGCTACTGCAATACAAACAGAGGGTTTTATTTTTAGACTATTATTATTCTGGCAGATATTCCGTATGCTCCTTGGTCTATTGCCCCACATTACCACAATGCACGTTGGTTTTATATATTTTTGTACTTAACCTCAACTATTTATTTGTCCTTGATTTGCAAACTTTACCACATTGTGCACTAAAGTCAACAAGTAAGCCATGGGACAAAAATCCAAAGCACGAAAGAAAACGTTTCTAAAGAATGCGGGCAGCGTTGCGAGATTTCCTATACGAGTAGTTGGCGAATACAAGTTTTATCATATTGAAGCCGAATTTCTGAACTCGCTCACCGAAAAAATAAAGCTCGCATCACGGGACCATACATACCCATTTTTGTTTATCATTTATTTTTAACGCGGTGTGATAAAACATCTATTATATTTTTTTCAACATCGTCGCGTCTACCATCGCCTTTGAAATACGGCAACACAGCACTTCTGCGAAGGAGTCGGCTGACAAAACCAGTTAGCCAACGCGTTTTGTGCCTGTTTCTATAGTACGTAAAGTTAACTGCGTATTTGGGCTACCATACAGACCTCATTTTTTAGGCCGCTGGCCAGTTTTTTCCGCCGGCTCAGAGAGCTCAGTGGCGTTTCGTATGTTCGGGAGTTAACGTGTGCAAAATGAGTAAACAGGGAAGAACGTTGCATTCTCAAGCACGAGAAATAATTGCCAATGTTATAAGGGTTTGCCTTCCTCCATAATCTAAGGCATCACCGTTAAGAATAATATTAACAATAAATTATAACAATTATATGAAAATTAAGTCAGTGAGTTACACAATTGAGCTACGCCCCTGAACTGTGACTAATTCTATAATATTTGCGAGTTCTTCCCCCTTACGTCGCACGCATTCTGCCGTAAGGAGGACTATAAATACATAATACAACATTTTTCAATTTGTTTTGAAAACACTGATCGGTTGTTTATTTCAAAGTGCTCAAGCGACATTATTAAAAGTATTGTTTTGCATGATTTTAGTTTTTATTTTAATTATTAGCCTCCAAAATTGCACATGTTCATGGCCTTGGGGACTTAACAGAACATTGCTATTTATCATTAACAAATTGAGGTTAGGTTTTTTGTTATTCTTCATAACAAACAATTCTACTGTGGATAGGACATTACTTATCTATGGATTTTTGGTCAGAGGGACAAATAATAAACTGTCATAACCAAATGATAATGGCCGCTGTAGTACAGTTGTTTACATTTTGTAATGTTAATAGTATATTATATAGCGAGAGTTGTAAACAGCTTATTACGTATGAGTGGAAAAGTTGCGCACGAGCCGCGCAGCGGCGAGTGCTGTAATTCCACGAGTATGTAATAAGCTTACACTCGAGTTTTGTATTACAATTTTTCTTCGACGAAAGAAAAACTATTAAAATAGATAAACTATACTTCTGATTATCTGACAATTAGTATGTTGGTTAGTTGCTATGGTGACGCGGATGCCTCGCTAACAAGGCACCCGTGATAATTGCGTTTTAATTAAGAACAGATAGGTACGTATTTTTTTATTACAAATCAATTTTTATTCATTTTGTTTAGAGTTCTGTACAGGGTGTCCCCGCTAAATCTCCCACTATCCCACAATTTTTGTGATAGAAAAAAGTTTTAGATAAAAGTTGTAGCGGATTTTATGCGGTTTTCTGGGATAATAAAAAATTTTATACAGGATGTTTCGCAAATGCGCGGCAAACCAGAGTTATGTTTTTCTTTTAAATGGAACACGTTATTTACTTATGCATTTTTGAAATCTAATGATATAACAGTTATTTATGTACAGGGTGTCCACGAAATATTTGACCCCCCCCCCACTAACTTTTTTATTTTTTGAGCTAGAAACCCGAATAAAAAAGCATTTTGTAGAGAATTTTATTAATTTTTTTGCAGTTTTATTGCATTTTATATTGGGTGTTTAGAAAAAGAGTGGCAAACTAAACTTATGTTTTTTTAAATGGAACACCCTATATATTTTTGCATTTTTGAAATCTGCTCATCAAGGCAATTAAAATGATGTTAAACTTTGTGGCATTCTCTTTTTCCGTTTTTGAAAAATTCCGTTTTCAAATTTTATACTAAATTTATTTAACTCGAATTTGTGGATCTCTTGATAAAGATAGATGATCGATGTAATAACAAAAATATTTGTTTTAAACAAGAGAGCGACATAGTCAAACTCCAAAATATTTAGGAGCTTTTACGATTTTCCAGAAATTCTTTATTTCGAGAATATAATCAGTAAAATTTGAAAAGGCTCCTAAACATTTTGGGGTTTCACTATATTACTCTCTTGTTTGAAACAAATATTTTTTGTTATTGCATCGATCATCTATCTTTATCACGAGATCCACAAATTCGAGTTAAATAAATTTAGTATAAAATTTGAAAACGGAATTTTTCAAAAACGGAAAAGGATAATGCCACAAAGTTTAATATCATTTTAATTGGCTTGGTGAGCAGATTTCAAAAAATGCAAAAATATATAGGGTGTTGCATTTAAAAAAACATAAGTTTAGTTTGCCACTCTTTTTCTAAACACCCTATATAAAATGCAATAAAACCGCAAAAAAATTGATAACATTCTCTACAAAATGCTTTTTTATTCGTGTTTCTAGCTCAGAAAATAAAAAAGTTAGTGGGGGTCAAATATTTCGTGGACACCCTGAACCAAGGCACTGCATGAAGTCCGACTTTTTATGACTCTTGTGGAATTTAAATAAACCACATGAGTCATAAAAAGAACTTCAGTGGCAAGGTACATAATATTATATATTTTTTTTAAATTGGAAAAAATGTTTTATTAGGCAAAAAAATTATCATAAGGGATCACCCGTCCATGAACCGACTGCGCGCGGCGTTGCTTGACTTTGACGATCGCTCTAACTAGGTCAAGTATGACGAGGCACGGCGCTTCCCAACAGACACTCCAAACTGCTGCCTGTTGTGCAGCCTCCATGAAAAATAGATTGATATTCAAACCTACTAAAATATTTATACTGACAGATTGCGCTGCTATAGGTAACAATTTCGCAATGTGTACGAAAAGTTAAATAGACCTTTATTGGCCGGGTTTTGAATATTTCGTCACTTTTGACGGGCGATGGCTCCGCGTCTGACGTTTGATGTTTACATCTCCCCGAGGCCTACTTATTGAAAAAATCGTACAATAATGGGCCTTCAGTGCCGATTTGTGAGCTTGAGACACTTCACTGCTGATTTCAAATAAAATATATTAACCCAATTTCCATCCTGTCACCCTCTTTCGTGTATTTCAATACCTACTTTCTCCAGTTAAATTCATTAAACTTCTAAAAATTGTGACAATAGAGAAAGATATAAACTGATAGTAATCTGCATTTTCGTGTCTACCGCCTCAAGAAATCTTTTGTATGATAATTTTGAGAGCTCGCTTCTCCTATAGTCTGCTCGGTTTTTATTTATCTGCTTGCAAAGGCAAATTTTTCCACTAAAACTCCATTATCTACTAGTTACAACATTTATCTCGATGTTCCTTGCTTCTATAATGCTTTATACCCGTCTCTGTCTCACCACAGTCATTTTGTATGCCCGTCTTTCTTAAATACCTGAACTGACTGTGCTGTGCGTGCACAATAGCCCTCTCATTATCGAGTCCTTTTCGCCTTCTTCGTTCCTTTCCTGCCTCGAGGTAGGGAACAATTTTTGTTAGATTACCTACTTGCGCTCCAGTTAAAAAGTTTGCAACTTATCTGCTCCGTTCAGACGTCTAGTACGCCGTCCGTCCTAGGTTCGGGCGTCCAGTATTCAGTCCGTCCTAGGTTCAGGCGTCCAGTATTCCGTCCGTCCTATTAGGTTCGGGCGTCCAGTATTCCGTCCGTCCTGCTGTCTAGTGTCTAGTATCCGGTCCGTCCCGGGCATTTTTTTCAACGAAGTCGTTGCATGAAATGAGCCCCCGCCCCATGAGAAAAAAAATCGAAAACGGCACGCACTGTGGGTAATTACGATGCGAAATTGTATGGCGTTTGTTCCCAAGCGCTCGTTCTATTAATTTGAGAGCAAGTAGAGTGGAAAACGAACGGTCTAACTGTAGATACGCGTTTCCCTCGAAGTACGACTGTCAGTTTCGTGCGATCGGAATACTATTAGAAGATAATGGATCTAGGAAAATGATCGCCTATGTGTCTCCGCTCATTAATTCTCACCACAAAACTTTATACGGTTACAAAAACTGAAACCTTTAATTATGATTGTCATAGTTAAATAACAGTTCGTCAACCTGTGCGCTACGGTGCAAAGACACTCGACAGATGCCAGTGTGACAAAACAAGTTATCCGCCATATCCAGGCAATTTCATGCCGAAATCGCTTTAAAAAAAATAATAAATAAATACTGGAATTATCGCGTTACCTAGGTTGTTATTCTCGCTATTTTTTCCCATCAAAGATTACGTACATTTAGAAAAGAATTTAGCACCAAACCATATTGAAGTGCAAATGAAATTGTTATGTTAATTGTGTTTCTTTTTTATGCCAGTGGCGTTCCAACGCAATATTTCAGTGTAAGTATTTTGGTCGGTAGTAATATTTTATTACGAGTCCGGAAATAAGGCACGGAAAAATCTATTTCTGGACGTGTAATGAACGTTAATTGTTGTTATACTCCTTTGAAAACATAAAAACGAAAGAAACTTGTTACATTCTTATTTTCGAAAATAAACAACGGGCTGACAATACCTACAGTGTTTGGTATAATAGATATCACGAACATGATCCCTGCGTCACAATGGTCGACAACGTAATTTTTATTATACTTCTTTGAAAACACCTTTATTTTCATCTGTTTTAGCAATAATGAAAGATGGGGTTTTTCGGGCTAGCGCACGAAAAAACTTTCCGTGCGCTGAATAAAAATACCGAATATATGGCTTTAAAATAGAAATATACAGCAAAGTAAACTAAACTTAAGAAACTCTATATGCTCTCTGATATTTAACATCTACCTATTTTGTATTTTAATTCGTAAGTGTTTCAATATTTAGATACATTTCTGTAATATTTTTGACAATAACTAATTTACAACAAAGCATCTTTGAAATAATTTGAGTAACCATGGAAACGCATCGTACGAACCAAAAACTATATTGTCTGCATTGTTTATTTTTTGTCAATTAAATTTATTATAATATGCCGAGAAAATGTTTTAAGTTTCCGTTTTCAAAGAAGTATAATAAAAAATATCGTTCATTACACGTCCAGAAATAGATTTTTCCGTGCTTGCATGACTTCCCGTGTTCGGCTGCGCCTCACACGGGAATTTGTCACGCGCGCATGGAAAAGTCTTTATTTCCAGACTCGTAATGAAATATTGTGTTTTAAACTTATAATAAAGCAAACATTATAAGGAACTTAAGTTTAGGAATCCTTGGCAATACAGCAATAATTCTAATTTTAAATTTCCAATTATGAAGAAGTACCTACCTACACAAACGCCTATGCCACTTTGGCGCATGGCCTCAAAAGTTGATTTAAATTGCAAAATTAATTACCGATGGATTTTGTCCGCAAACATTTTAGTTTTGGCGGTCAGGGAAGTGCCGCAAGCCGCACAGCTAAGCATAATAACTCGGAAAAGTATCTAAATACCACATACTGACACCTATCACTGGGTCAGATATCAAAATATTGTGCCAAAACTTGGTTACTAGATAGCTTCTCCATACGAAAATTTTGCTTCCCCGTCACTGGGGCTACTACTATTTTTAGCGAAGTCAGCCGTCTAGAAGTCTCATAGACTGGCACACACATACGTAGCGCATATATATACGCGAAAGAAACCAGTCCGAGTGTACGAAAAAGTTTTTAATAGATTAGGATCGGTATACGTGAAAGTATTGCATCGAATCGTCGAGATACCAAGAGATAAACGTCTGAAAACTAGAGAAACGAATCTATAAATCATTGGAGAAAAACAATGAAGTCATTTATAATAAGTGACGTATAGTGCACAACATGGCAACGCTGTCGGAAGGTCTTACATCCAGAATCCCTTCATGCTGTTTGAGATTGCAAAAGCACCAGTATAATACTAGGTATCTAATGTACTTATCTAAAAAATTAACTCAAATTCCTAGTGCACAAAGAATAATTATTTATGTACCAAGGCAACTTTTTATGACTCATGTAGAATTTAGTAGGCCCAGGCAAATAAACCAAATGAGTCATAAAAAAAACGCGAAAAAAAAGTTTTATTAGGCAAAAAATAATCATAAGGAATCACCCGTCCATGACCCGACTGCGCGCGGCGTTGCTTGACTTTGACGATCGCTCTACCTAGGTCAAGTATGACGAGGCACGGCGCTTCCCAACAGAAACTCCAAACTGCTGCCTGTTGTGCAGCCACCATGAAAAATAGATTGATGTTCAAACCTACTAAAATATTTATACTGAAAGATTGCGCTGCTATCGCTAACAATTTCGCAATGTGTACGAAAAGTTAAATGGGCCTTTATTGGCCGGGTTTTGAATATTTGATCACTTTTGACGGGCGATGGCCCCGCGTCCGACGTTTGACGTTTACATCTAGCCAAGGCCTACTTATTGAAAAAAAAAATGGTACAATAATGGGCTACTTACGTTCAGATTTCTGAGCTTTTAACTACGATTTTGAGACACTTCACTGCCGATTTCAAGAAAAAGCTCTTATAAATTATCAAAATCGTACAATGCTGCTAAATTCAATTTATAAAGGATATTTTAGATTTTTGGTGAAGGCGCTGGTATTAACTTTACTCTCTAAAACTTGAATACCAGCCATTCCCTTCCCACACCCTCCAGTTTTTGAAATATCATGTTGCCAGCTGATGAGTTTGGCTAGCTTTATAACCAAATATACTCTTGATGTACGTTTCCACACAAATATTCCAAAATGTTTTTCACAAAGGATAGAAGAAAGAACGTCTACTAGAATTTAAGTTTATTTTCATGTATATTTTTGTACTTTACAATTTTTGAGGTTATGTGTCCTTCATCGTCTGCTAGACACATTCCAAAGCGTACAGACACAAACAAATCTTTTAAGCTGAATTAAACAATGTCTACAAATTATTAGTGGACTCTAGTTAATATCAGCGGATTTGAATCTCGTTGTGGTACGACTGAACTGGCAGTACCGAGAAATAGCTATCTTGGTAGCCAAAGTACGAAAACCCAAAACAAATATTAATGAAGAACTAACGTTTAATGCTGTCTTAAACCAGCACCTTTTTTCTTTGTATCTAATGTCATTATTATTAGGTCTGTTGTAGTTTTGATTGAATAGAAATATTTCCAAAAACATGTTTTAACCACTTTTAAGAAGTAGGTACCTACCTTCTTTATCTCTACATCTACCGAGGAACACTTTACTCCAAAACCAGTCCGGTTATGTCCCATTCAAATGCAAATCGAGTCGTCATAGCAATTATCAACTTTGGCGTCAGTGGCGTGTATAAAAAAGCGATATTTTACATCTCAAATTCCAAAAATATCATTTCCTCTTAACTCTTTTTTTATGGCTAATGTTGACCATGACTAAATCTTAAAGAAATTTTCCTTGTTTCAGAAAAAGCCCATGAGGTTCTTCTACAGAATTTTCACCCCGATGAAGATTCAACCGATCAAAATAATCAACACCACCCTCTCAACTGGTGGCAAACTGCTTCAGATAGTTCCAGTCAAACCGACCAACGAGCAACGAGTCGAAAAAGTTGAGAAGAAAGAAGAACCAACTCAAGAACAAATCAACCAGGACCAAAAGGACAAGGAGAGGCTCTTGGCGAACCTCCAGTTACAGTGCAAAAACAAAGTGCAAAGTGTTGAGCCCAAGCAGGCCCCGGTTGAAGAAAAACTCGTGTTGAACGATTATATCTTCGAATATGAGACTACCGATCCGGAAGCTGTTAAGAGATTTGCCGAAAAACGAGACAGGGAGTGGGCACTGCAAAAGAAACTGGAGGAAGAAACTAAGCTGGAAGAAGACCACTCGAGTCACCACTTCTCTAAGAAGAGGAAAAAATCGAAACACTCAAAGAGCGAGTTCAATCCCCACAAAAAACGCAAACTACACGCTGAGATAACCTCAAACGAAAAGGAAGATCTCAAATTAAAGGTTAAAATAACTAACAACGGGCATAAGCACAAACACCACAAGAATAACAGCGAGAGTGTCGATAGAAACCTCAACTCTGATGTTAGTTCCAAAGAAAAGTTGTTACAGATGAGGCAAGTAAGACACAAGCATCAAATCGAAGAAAAAGATAAAACTGCTGCTCTTCCCGTACTGAAAGTTTCTAAAGACACTACCAGCCACAACGATGTGCTTAGAATCTACGAAAAACCCAAAGAAACTAGTGAAGATATCAACCAAAACCGAGAAGAAAAGAAGGTACCTCAAAAACCACTTGAACCGCCAAAAACATCAGTTGAAATTGTGTCTAAGCCTAAAATTGAACCCGTTCGACCCAACAACGAAGCAAATACGTCGAAAATATCACTACCGCCAAATAGGAACGTTGCCCCAAGACCTGAAGTGACCATAAAACAGGCTCTGAACAAAGTTCCAACTGTTCAGTTAGAGAGAAACGAACAGACGGAGAAGCAGGCGCAGCGCACCTTTAAATCAACCGAAATGAAACCCGGCAAACCAAAAATAGAAAACAAACCACCACAGCGGATCAACACGAACAACAAGAGTTTCGACAGAAAGATCGCAAGTCTACAGCAGCGGTGCACGATAGAACCCAAGAATGCGACGCCAAACAAGGCGGTGCTGCAATATATCAAGCCAAGCGGTGAGGTGCATGAGAGAAAAGTGTTCTACGACAAAGCCAAGGTCGTGACTCCCGCCTATCCCCCAGGCTTCACCGTTAGCAAAATCGAAGCCGGCGCCAAGAGGAAGAGCCCGGAACCGGACAAGATCCAAGACAAGCGTCCCAGCTTGGAAATTACACTTATACCTCCTAAGCCCGCGGAGAACAAGCCCGCTTCGAAGAGACCGCCACCGGCGACTATCCCGTTGGAAAGAATAAAGAAATCGGTGAACCTGAAGTCGGGCATAAGCATCATACCGAAGCAGCCAGAGAGGTGCGACAACATAGGCGCTTTAGACTTGTCGAAGCCGAACAAGATAGCGGAAGTGGCGACGAGCAAACCAGCAGAACCCGCAAATGGAGCGAACAAAGCTCTCGGGATTGCAAGGGCTGCAAGTAGTTCCCCCGAGAAGATAGGCCTGTCGAACCTACAGATGTTGTCCAAGGTGGCCACCGAGCATTCCTCGCTGACCAAACCTGTGACCAACAACAACAAGCTGATGCCGAACCTGCAGACGATCAACAGGGTGCCACCGAGCCTGCAAAGGATGCCGCCGCCCAAGTTAAACGAACTGCCCCGTCAGTTCAGAGGGGCCGGTCCCCAGATAAGGAACCTAAGGCCGAACCAGAATCAGAACATAAGGAACATACCGAATCCCAGCTTGTTGGTGAACAGGCAGCAGCAGAACCAAAGGTTGGCGGCGCCGATGAACGTCCAACAAGCTAAGAGCGATGCGGGCACAATTAAAAGCGAGGGACAGAGTCAAAGTGTAAAAGAAGTGAAGGCCGTTGCGGTCGACAAAAAAATGTCGGAGAAGAAGGAGATTTCGGTGTGAGACTGGTTGCATATAAGGTTTAGCGAGTAGGCTTTGTAAAAAAGTGTGATATAACTATATGTATGGTGTCCGGTTAGTACAAAATTTGGTTTGAGGATGTTTTGAGGACCAAAAGGCTCAAATATGTTATTGTGGCGTTAAAAACATCTCTTTATGAAACGCCACGCATTGTAGGTATCTTTGTTATTATGTTTACGTTGATTTTTAATAAGTTCCTGTCATTCATTAATTAATAATACACACAACACAAGACTTGATTCTTTGATTTTTATTGAATTTTATGTTGTTGATGATATATTGTTTATTTTGACCCCACCCTGTATATAATTGTATATGTTATTTCTCCAACCTGTACATCTACATTGTAAATATATAACTGCATTATTTAGTAGGTATACAACAGGCATTATCGTATTGAATCGTATCGATTTATCAATTTTAATATTGTATCGTACAGACTGTCCTTATAGATAATAAAAATAAATACGTACTTAGGTATGGTTAGAAAAAAAATTACCTTACTGTTTTTAGAATTATCATATAGCGCTGTGTATATTGTATGTTGTAATTTTGTCGTATAGTTTTAAAAATATAGACTTTCGAATACTTAAGACCGCCGTTCATTTACACAAACATTATCCCTGAGTTATATATATATATATAGAGGTAGAGTGCTGAACAAGTCCCTTTTTATGGCAAATTGTGGATTTGCGCATGGGCCTATGGAACATGCGCATTAGACCTTCAGACCGCGCAATTCAAAACAGTGGTTGTTTTTCTGAATTACTATCTCCCTACAAACTTGTATATTGATAATAAATTAAGCTCACCTCAACGTGGACTGGTCAAGACTTTGATAACTACAACTAGGTGCGTTTATACTTGTAAAACTAGTTTCGTCCAAACTACTAGAATTTGATTCACTGATGCTAGAACTTGACTTGTTTTCATCTACCTTTATAACTTTAACACTAAAACAAATAAGCTACGAATAGTTTCTTACACCACAATCATGTTAATATACTTACTTAAATGATGGTTTACCTAGGTGGTTTTAATAGAAGAGTTGGTACCGCATTTTCAATTAGCTGCGTTTTGACTCGTTTCGTTTTTAAACACTCTGGTGTAAAATGAGCAGAACATATTCGAGACGATCACTTAATTAGATAAAACACTCAAACAACTAAAACGCGAAGAAACTATTAATAATTAGCTGAAGATCGAAAAAATTATGGCACAAAGCGTCTATGATGCAAACAACGGTAGGTTATACTTAGTTTGTCGTTTGTCGCTGTCAAATGGCTGTCAAAGAGTGTCAAGTTTCACAAAACACTACCTCAAATTGCAAATGCGCATGTCCACTGGTAGTAATAAATTACTATTTTATGATTTTAAATTCGTCAAAGATTTTCCGCGCATCCTATGTATAAAAAACATCGTCAGCAATCTACCTATGCGTGATTCAGTTTTATTCTGCGACACTTCAACAGGTGATAGAAAACCAAAAAATAACCGCACTTTCTTCTATAAACTATATCATTTTAAGGCCTTATAAAAAAGTTACAGGGTGTTAATGTTGTAAGAAATATGAGGAATTTATTGAATATTTACCAAACTGGTTGAGATATATATAAGTCATATTTGGTACACGTTATAACGGCATGGGTTAGCATAAAACCTGTTAATATCAAACACCTTGAACAACCAGTGGCGTAGAAGTGGGTAATTAGTATAATTGTTTTTAGAAAAAAATGGACCACCTTGTAAGTATAGCAATAAAATGTATTCAATTTCTTATGTAAATTTTAATTGTAAACAAAAACATTATCTTACCATTTTTTCATATGTGTCATGGTTTCATAGCAAATTTGATTTTTTCGTATTATTTCGGGGTAGGTACCTACTTCTGAAAAATTAACTTAAAACTTCGCTCCATAAGTAACACTCAAAGCAGAAAAAAATGTGTTTCTACAGTAACTTTTCCCAATAAACTTATCCATTCAAGGTTTTACTTTTTAAGATACAAAGCGTAACATTAATTGTATCTTCCTTAAATGTATTAGACCCTGTATCTTCAAAAGTATAGCCTTAAATAGGTAAGTTTATCGGAAAAAGTTACTTTATTTCAAGTAGCAAACACATTATTTCCACTTTAAGTGATACTTATAGAGCAAATTTTTTAGATAATTTTTCAGAAATACCCCGAAATAATACAAAAAAATCAAATTTACCACGAAACCATCACACATACAAAAATTTATCAAGAGGGCATTTTTCTTTAAAATTAAAATATTTACATAAGAAATTGAATACATTTTATTGCTATACAAGGTGGTTATTTTTTTTTTTCTAAAAACAATATTGTACCAATTACCTACTTCTACGCCACTGGTTGTTCAAGGTGTTTGATATTAACAGGTTTTATGCTAACCCATGCCGTTATAGCGTGTACCAAATATGACTTAAATATCTCAACTAGTTTGGTAAATGTTCAATAAAGACCACATGTTTCTTAAAGCTTTAACCCCCTGTAACTTTTTAATAAGGCCTTAAAATGATATAGTTTATAGAAGAAAGTGCGGTTGCTTTTTGGTTTTCTGTCGCCTGTCGAAGTGTCGCAGAATAAAACTGAATCGCCCTGTATAATACGATCTCTGTGATTTCTCCGGCGCGTCCGGCAACGCCGCGAGCGGCCGGCAACGGCGCGCGGCGAAGGCCCGCGCGCGAGATCGAAGCGAGCGTCGGCGCTCGTGCGGGTTCGCCAAAGTTCGGCCGCGAGGCTTCCGGTCGTTCTACCCGAGAGAGCGCGTCGCGCGGTAAAAATCAAGGCAGGCCGCGTCGAAAACAAACGAACAAACGAATGGAACGGTGCCAAGGCGCGCCGGGATTTCGATATGGGGGACGTTCGTTTCGTTTTTCGGACTGGGGATCGAAGCATTTTCGAAGATAACCGAATTGTGCGGGGAAAATTGGCGAGACGCGATGAAAATTGGCCATTGGCAGGTAGCACAGAATAAATAGCTTTGCAACAGAAGCCTCCTTACGGACATGTGTCAAAAATAAGCGAGTCTCCATTTTAATTTACAGAAAGACAAACAGTATTTTAAGCATAAATTTGGTTCTAATACAATCTCTTTACTATGTAGATTAACGTAAAATCAAATAAAATGCATATTATTCATGACTTTAGAAGAAATTTCGCTAAAAAGCGAGTCTCCTTTTGACACATGTCGCTAAGGAATTGTCTGTATTACTCGTTAGTCTGTGCAGGTAGGTATTTGTCCGCTTTTTATGTCGTTGATATTATTTGACATACGCATGCGCATTTGTGCATAGTATAACCAAGGTTTTTCTCAAAATGGTGTTCAAATCTAACAATTATTACACGTAATTGTGACTGCAAAACAGATAAGTATTTCTGAAGGATTTTATTAATAAGTTATTGAAAAAAAAGTAGAATTTCACTCCAGAAATCTGTGAAGATCCTAAAAAAAATCGGTATTATTATACAGGGTTATCCAAATTTTAGGGATAAAACTTCAGGAATCTATAGAAAACGTAAAAATAAGTAGGTAGGTAGACTTTTTCATATAAACATGTATCGAAATCGTAACGGTTTTCATTATACAGGGCGTCAAAATTCAAGAAGGTAATCTTTTTTTGCCTTCACTAAATTTCTAGAAAAAACTAGGTATATATAGATACAAATGTGTCCCGGATAAGAATGAACAGCATGGGGATCTTGCAAACGGCGAGAGATAGAACAACGGTTAAATGGGGGAAAAGTTGCGCAATTTTGAAGTCAATAAAATGGTACAAACAGATTTCTAATATCTTTTTTCGTTTTTGAGTTATTTTGAAAGAAGTAAAATTTTGCGTTTACGATTTTATTTTTTTCTGAAGTTGTTATCACAGATAGAAAAAAAAAAGAAAAACACCTTCTTATGTCACTTTTTAACGGGCTTTAAGATGGCGTTTTTAGATTTGTTCTACAACATTTCGTTTTTGAGGAACCATCTTCAACTTTATTTTTTTTTTAAATACGGACCTGGATTTGTTTGCAGATTTTGAAAGCACTTTTAATTGCAAATACCATGATGTATGACACGAAATATTTTTAAAATGTTTTGAGACGTACTTATACTGGAAATTCCGAAATTTTTTTGCAGATTTTGAAAGCACTTTTCATTGCAAATACCATGATGTAGGGCACGAAATATTTTTAAAATGTTTTGAGATAATTATGCTGAAAATTCCTTTTTTTCCATTCATTTTGTCTAATGCGGCCCTGTATTTAATAATAAGAAGTCTAAATATTAATCAGTCCTTTCAACAATTTAACACGCAACTTATCTTTCAATCGGAGAAACAAAAAAAAAGGACGGCAAAGACTAATAAAATAACAGTCAAATACGATATTAAAAAATAAATAAAAATAAAAATCCTCCACCTAGAATAGGCTTTGAAACAACGAAACCAACTCCTTGTCATTTGTCATAATTCCCACTGAATCATTTAGTTAATAATTTGTATTATTAGAAATGGAGGGTGCTTTTTCAAATGACGACAAATTTAACATGTTAGCATGTTATATCTTGTGTCACAGAAATAGTGTAGAGGCCGAACGAATGTATTGTTGTAATTAATAAATGGCAAAAGTTATTGGTTTCATTGGCTTAAAGCTTTCTTCTCACAATTAGAAAAAGGGAAGAATTTACTCCAAAACACAATGCGACACTGTTTGATGTACCTGCAACAGAGGAAAACACTACCCAGACAGGGCCGTATTTCGAAGTAAAAAATAAACTTTATATATAGGTAGGTAGGTAGGTAGGTAAGTTAAAATGTTGATAATACTGGTTACAAGATGGCGGATTAGCTATTTCTTCACAACCTCCTCGGCTCAGGTATCAAATGAAAGGGTTTGACGATAAGCTGAGTGGCGTCATACTAAATGCAATATGGCGGCCGCCCCAAGATGGCGGATTACCTATTTCTTCACAACCTACTTGACATGGGTATCAAATGAAAGGGTTTGACGAGTACAAAATGATAAGGTACCTAAGTGACGTCATACTAAATCCAATATTACGGATGCCCCAAGATGGCGGACTAATTTTCCTTACCACCTTCCTGACATGGGAATCAAAGAGGTAGGTACTAAAACGCATAAAATAAAATAAAGAATAAAAAACATTTTTAAAAACAAGCTTTTATTTAAGCCATGCATTAAAACGAATAGGTATACCTACTTAAAATAAGTTCAGGTTTTCGTCAAGATAATTTTTTTGTTTACACTTAAAATCAATACACTTTATTACTTTTACTTTTTCTGAAAGCAAGAAGTGTACTGTGTACTACAATTACCCACTGGTTGTTGAAGGCATCAGATATTAACAGGTTTTATGCTTACCCATGCCGTTAAAACGTGTACGAAATTTGACTTAAATATGTCAACTAGTTTGGTAAATATTCAACAAAGTCCACATTCCACATATTATTTTTTAAAACTTTAACACCCTGTAGGTAACTTTTTTACAAGGCCCTAAAGATGTACAGTTTATACCAGAAAGCGCGGTTATTTTTTGGGAACATGCATTATTATTATTATAACATATTTTACACCTTAGCATTTAGCTGCACAGATAGAAATACAATTCTTCATAGAAAAATATTTGTTGTTTGATCACGAATTATTTGTCAGAAATAATATTATTTATTTCGGTAGAAAGTATATTATTTAAATGAAAATTTATTTTTTTCAATTAAAAAATAAGAGCTTTTTGGGTGAAGTATTTGATTCTTTTGACACATTATTGTTTAGTAGAAGCATTTATTATTTTCCTGCAATAAGGTATTACTTGGTGCAAACAAGAATAATTTTTATTTATAGTATTAGCTTTCGTTGTTTGGGTCAACCACATTGTTATTTGGTTTAAATGTGACCTTATTTGAGTTAAATAATACTACCTATCATTTTTATTGCTGTCTCGCTCCAGAGAATGAAAGATAGAAAGAGAGAGAAAATATGGGAGAACGAGAGCGCACTCTAGTGTCGGCGTTCAGAGCTATTCCGTGTCCGTGTAAGTAGGTACGCGTCTGCAGCCTTCCTAGAGGTTTTGTGCGGGCAGTTTTATTATTATTTATAGCCGCCGATTAGCCGTCTGTAGTGTGGTGTATGGTGTGTATTGCGAGTTTTCAGATTCTTCTGTAAGTAGGATACGCATAAACAATAATGGATACAAATCAAAGAACTACTTGAAATGTATCAAATAGGCCACCTGTATGAGACGCTTTCCTTGGTGAGTTTTGTATAGTTTTTTTATACCAAATATTGTTTTTTAATTGTATTTAAATAAATATTTTTATAGCATTACAAATTATCGTGTTTTTCTAATCCAATTTCCGTTCCATTCAACAGAACATCTTTATGAATTGAACAAACTTATTGTTTTTTATTCGAATCGACAAAAAAAGTTTGTGAATAGTGATAAACACAAAGGTTGCTTTACTTTAAATAAATAATATTTTATTTCAGTGAATACCCTGAATGGGTAATTCAACCCATCACAGTTGTTTGACGCAACTGCCTTAATTTTTTAAATAGAATAAATGTTTTTAAACATCGTAAATTTGTTCCTTCGAAATATATCATTTATTTAAATCAAATCGTTAGTATTTTCATGGGAATAAAAATTAATTTCTTCCAAATATTATTTAAATTGTCTCAAATTAAATGTTGCTTTTAAATTGAAACAAACCAAATGTTTTATTCAAAGTTAGTCTAGGGTTCGCCATATACAAGAATCAAATTTGTTTGAGTTAAATAAATTTTATTTGATTCAAGTATCTCTTTCTATATGTGTGTAATAAATTACCCGTAATGACGGCAATGATGCCCCCATAATAATCCCAGCAGGCATCGCCCGAGCCCCCCCACCCCGCTCCGCGTGGCCCCTCCCCCATCCGCATTCGGCGAATCGCAGCCGGCCCTTCCCCCACCACGGCCAATAGGCGTGTCCGCCCGTCCCGCAGACGGTCGCCGGTGACTCTGCGACCTCCCCTCCGGTCGCTGCGCTCCTAGTAGGCCATGTCTCGGCCTTGGACTCGTCCGCGCGTCGCCCGCGCTGTTGCTAGGCGACGCGCGCGCGCGCGGCGACCGTCGACTGTTTTCGCGGCGATCTTCGATCCAGATACCTATGGACCGTTCGGTGGAAGTGAGGAATATTTCGAAACTCCTCGTGCAACACTGCGTGTGGGTATTTATATTTCTTCGGCATTTGTTTAGAATAAAAACGGAAAACGGATGAGTCACAGCAGGCGGTAGTGGCAAACCTTGTAGTAGGGGGTGCTATGAGGGTGAGGCCCTCCCCTGTATTGCCAGGAAACAAATTAAATTGCTTAGAAGCATAATGAGAAGGGGTGTAGGAGTCGCCCCTATATATATATGAGCATAGACGTAACTAGGGGGGGGCTAGGGGGGGCTTAGCCCCCCCCTACATTTCTATTAGCCCTCCCTAAAATGTAAAGGATGTGCGAAGATATGCTTCTCGTAAACAGAATAGATCTAACATTCTGACAACGCAACGTTACGCAACACCAAGAACGGTAAACGAGACAGGATAGCTCAATCTGAATGGTGTAATGTTCGCGGCGCCCACCGAGGGCGTGACGTCACCGTTAGACGTCGTTAGGTGGGTAGGTTACAATGGTACGCCCGTTGTTTACCTTTGTTTTTCTAGTTTTCTATCGTATTTCTTTCGGTTTTACTTTATTATTGTGAGTTTTTTGAGTTTTACCTGTTATAAAGTGTGTCTGTGTGTTGTTTTTATTTGATTTTTGTGCCGTGTTTATTATTATTATTCAGAGACACTAAGTGCCTGATACTTGAATTTCTACAGAAGGGAAGGTGAGCATGTCTTGACATATTATTAATAATAAAAGTACGAGGTTGATAATATACTACTTTACAGAATAGTCCTATTCACGAAAATATGCCGGGGACTAGGCCAGGGAGAACAAGGTGTGCCGTGTATGGGTGTAATAACACTTATGCTACAAAAGCCCAAACTGGGCAGAATATCATATTTCATGCTTTTCCAAAACCAAAGGACCTTGTCTCTAAAACTATACAAAGTGCGTGGATATCAAGGTGCAAAAGAAAAGACAAATTCAACCCTAACACTAGTCATATATGTTCACAGCATTTTGTAGACAATGACTACGAAAGAGATCTTCGAAATGAATTATTAGGTAAGTAAAATTTTCTTTGCTAGCTAGCCATCTAAAAAGTGCAAGAATATAAATATTTATATATATTTTTTAATTTAAGGCTTACCTTTAAAAAAGCATTTAAAAAAACCGCAGTTTCTACATTAAAAATACCTTCCACAAAAACTATTACTGCAACAACCTCGGCAACGACTAATACATCACGTTCTGATAGACGTACCGAAAGACAAAGAAAGGAAGAAATAGAAAAATTACTTGTTGATTTGTCTGCAATAGAAGGTGGAGAAACTGCAAATTTAGAAGGCAGTTCTTCCCCAGCGACAGTTACCGAAATTGGAATTCCCCGACAAGCAATTATTCAGGAATCAGATGAAGTTTTTAAAAAAAGAAGTTAACATGCCTTTTGTAGTTATAAAATATTTTTGTAAATTAAGAACTATTATTAGAATCAATTTTCGAAATTTAAAAGCACGACATAATAATACTTCACAAATAAATAGTTGTGTGGATCCTCTTCGGAAAAAAAGCGGAAATTAAACAGAATTATAAATTAGAATATTTTTTATTTATGAATTATGAATAAGTAAATGACTACCTATGTTTTCAACTGTGTTTTATTAATTTGTCTTGGAGCATTTTATCATTGTTCTATTTTTTTATTATTGATTCACCATTCACATATTATAATATGAATATCATAATCCAAAAATGCTCTTCAAAATCAAACTAATCAAAGGAGGCCCACAATTAACAGAATAATTCTGTATATATTATAATCTGTGTGCCATAATAAAAACTATTTAAGGCAAAATTCGCACCTTCTGAAAACACATTTGCTGCAATAATGCGCTTTTTTCTCGTATTGGTTGGAGAAATTGTCATAAAAAATTCGTGTTCAAAAAACAAGAGTGAACTTTATTGATTTCTTGTTTACAATCCTTAAAAAATAAATCCGATAAAGCAAAAGCATCTAAAGCTCACTTTTTGTTTTTATGAACTTAAAAAAAAAGCACAAGTCGCTTTCTGAAGGCGCGCGATTGGGTGTTTCGTGGTGCGAGTTTACGCAGTACGTCTAACTGTGACGTCATCACGTCGGGCGGCTCGGCGGACAGATTCGCGTGATTGAGCTATCCTGTCTGGTTTAACGTTCTTGACGCAACACGGCGAACACCGCACGCGCATTTTAAATTCACCAGTTTCGACGAATCGCTTGCTCTTGCGGAATCTTGCGCCTTGTGCCCCCACAAAATCCGACTGAAATTTAAACGCGCAAGCGAGAGCGAACACACCGTGCCTGCTGCCGAGAGAAAGAGAGACGAGACGGGCGTCGGAGAATGTACTTTTGCTGTGCCAGACTCCAGACTTTTATTTTGTCATTCATCCAGTGTATTGTTTCGTTATAATATGTACTATGTAAATAATCTTGCATCGCAAAATAGCAGACATTCCCAACATTTTTTCTCTGGTTTCTACTCGGAAACCTCTATATACTTTTTCATAATGTTTTTTCTTAAATAAATTGAAGATGATTCAAAATTACCAGTAGATAGACCTATACATTATTTTTTGAAGCCTTAAAATTAACGTTTTTGGGTGTAACACCTCAAGGGTGGTACAGGGTGACCCAATCAGTAACGTATTTAGAAGGGCGGGACCGAACCCATTTCGGAATTTGAAAATATTCACCCCAGCTTGTAAATATGAAGATATTGGGATTTCCCAAGACTAATTATATGTAATTTTTCTTGAAATTTTTAAAAAAATTATTTATATTTATTTATTTTTTTTATAATTATTTTAAATGACCTTGTTTAAAAAAAGACACAAAAATTGTCCCTCCACCACTCGAAATTAATTCCTATATATGTCACAGAAGTGATCCAAACTCGTAAGTATCCCCGGCTTACCATTTTACAGAATGACATGTAAAAAATATACCTTTGCGTACCGACTTTCAAAAATTTCTTCTTAATGGATTAAATAATTCCTTGTCGGGGCCCCGCATTTTGAAATCTTGAGCCGGTCCTGATCAGCCCCCCCTAAAAATACGACCTAGTTACGTCTATGTATATGAGGGTTTATATACGATGGCAATAGGTATAGAAATCATATCTACCCTAAAAAAGCCTGAGGCAACACATTAATACTTAGACCGTTTTAATTTTGTTAATGTAAAAAGGAAAGGAAAAGCACGTCGACAATAATACAATAGGAAAATTAACGTTAGCATTTTGAACTAGATAATAATTATCTACCTATTAAGGTACATACTTACCTACCTAAAATGTTGTCGATAAATTAAGGTTTGTTTCTTGTAAATAATTCTTCAGCAATCCTAATTTTAAATCTTCAATTATAAAGAAGTAGGTAGGTATACCTACACAAACGCCTATGTCACTTTGGTGTATGACCTTAAAAGTTAATTTAAAATACAAAATTACCGATGGATTATTGTCATATCAAAATAGGTATTTATGGAACGTACTGTATGCACCACCCGATTTTCTTGAAATGTTGGCTATATACCCCCTATTTTCGAGGTCCCTGAACACGAATCTGACCCCAGTTTTTTGAGGTCGGACGTAGTTTCCGAGAAAACGAATTTTCAAATTTCGTTTTTACACCCCACTTTTCACGGCGATATTTGTGGTTATAATCAGGATAAATGTTTAGGTACTGTACGCTGCTCAAACTGATGACCACCCTATTTTGCACCTTCTGTAACATAAAACTTCGCGAAAACCCGCGGAAAAACCGAAATTTTGAAAGATTTATGCCGTGTTCACGTCCGGCCCGGCCGCTGTTTTCGCCCGACATTCGACGCTAGGGTGGTGATCAGTTTGAGCTAGAATCATTTTGATTATAACCAAATATTGCCGTGAAAAAGTGGGTTGTCAGAAGGAAATTTGAAAATTCATTTTCTCGGAAACTATGTCCGACCTCAAAACACTGAGGTCAGATTCGTGTTCAGGGACCTCGAAAATAGGGGGGTAGCCAAAATTTCAAGAAAATCGGGCGGTGCATACAGTACGTTCCATAATAATTATTACCCAAAATATTGTGTCAAAACTTAGTTACTACTTAGGGCGATTTACGTCTCACGTAGGTTATTTGTAATACCTACACATACACAATAGAATTCGAGACCGGAATTTTATCTATACTTACCTACTTATTTTTATTTTGTTGTGGTTCTAAGAATAGTGAAGAACTTCGAACAAACCTGGACCAACACTAGGTATATTATAATATAGTGTCGGTCCAGAACAAACTATACACATATATAAATCCTTTATCTATGCTATACACTTTTGTAAAAGTTTTACTTTTTACTTCTCAGAGATTCTTTACAAGTTTGCAAATAAATTGCGGATTACTCAGGTTCAGAGTCGTCAAGATCGAATGTCGAATGTCATAAATTCGTGACATCATTGGTAAATAATGTCAATTCTCTACCACAAAACATTAAAATATACAAATAATGGCGCGTTCAGATTACACACTAAATTTTAGCGTTCCTATTAACATTTTTAGAAATATTTAGAATTGAACATAGGTAGGTACATAACAAATAGTTGACGGTAAGTACTTTTTTACAAATTTTAGTTTATAGAAGCATTTGCCATTATTTACCATCTTGGTCTTTATGTTTTGAATAGAAACACGAATGTAAAATTTTTTTTTTGACAGATGATGTCATTGAACTTTTCAAACAAAATTCTGTTTGTCAAATCACGACATTTTCAAGCAAGGTAAACTACCTAGGTATACAGGGTGAGTTTTTTTTTATGATCATCAGTATTATGGGGATCTCTATGAAACTAGAGGAGATAGAAGGAAGATTAAATGGGAAAAAAATTGCAGTTTTGTGGGCCCAATTTATCGTAGTTTCGTTGTTTCTGACCGAATAACCCTATCGAGTATCATATCGTTAGAAAGCTCTAAAAATGTCTGATTTTTTAAGATGGTTTCCATTTAAAAAATATATAAGTTTGTGTCATATCTCGAAAATTGCAGCTGTCACGGAAACTAGGACATGATAACCGCATTGGGGACACAATTCCCTTCAACTTTAGTATTTACGCTTTTTATCTTAAATCAGAAACAACGAAGCTAGATAGATTAGAATCAATCGCCAAAGATCCCCATACTGCGATCATAAAAAAAAACCTCACCCTGTATATAGTCAAATTTTACACGTTTTTTCTACACTTTGAATAAAACGTTTGGTTTTTCAAAATTGAAAATTTGGTACCTAAATATTAAAGCATTAACTTAGAAAAAAAAACGTAATTCAAGAATTATTGCAATAACACAAAGAACAACAATGTCGGTATATTAATAACGCCATCAAATTTTTCATCCTAAAGCCTTTCAATCGATATCAAACCATCCAAATCGGAATCAATCTGCGCCAAGCACTAGCAACAATTCAAGTGTTGCCCTCTGTTGTAGAATAGCCGAACTAACGCGTGCATCTATTGGACGTATCACCGCTAGATGGCGCTGACCGAAGAATTTTCTGTTTTATGGTTTTCTGAACGCGCCAACAAATCACAGATGTCGCTGTCCACACCTTCTAAAAGTAGCTAACCTAGAAAATTAACGTTTTCGCATCATTTTGCGGCACATTTGCAAGAAAACGAGGATTTTCAATAAATAAAGGTGATACATTTCCTTAAAAAGAAGATTAAACCAGTTTAATAAGTGTAATTTTTTAGATTGAACTATGGATGCCGATCTCTACGATGAATTTGGAAATTACGTTGGTCCGGAACTGGATAGCGACGATGAAGGGGAAGAAGAACCGGAACAGCAAGACGAGGATGAGCAACAAGAATATGATGTAAACGTTAAAAAATATATGGAAAAATATGAATTTTGCAATATTTTTAGGACGAACAAATGGAAGATGAGCCCCAACCGATGGCGATCGTATTACACGAGGACAAACAATATTATCCCTCCGCGTTACAAGTTTACGGTCCGGACGTCGAAACCATAGTACAAGAAGAAGATGCGCAGCCACTCGACGTCCCTTTGATCGAACCCGTCAAGAAGAAAAAGTTCCAATTGAAGGAGCAAGAATTGCCCGACACAACCTACAACATGGAGTACGTATCGGCAAAAAAATTAGATCGAAATGTAACGGTAAGTTTTTAGATTTTTGGCCGACATGATGGACAACACGTCGCTAATCCGTAACGTCGCGCTCGTCGGCCATTTGCACCACGGAAAAACGACGTTCGTCGATTGTTTAATCCGCCAAACTCACCCTGTATACCAGGACAACGAGGAAAAGAATTTGCGGTACACTGACACGCTTTTTACGGAACAAGAACGCGGATGTTCTATTAAATCCATCCCGGTAACGTTACTGCTTCAAGACATAAAAAATAAAAGTTATCTGATGAATATTTTCGACACTCCCGGACACGTCAACTTTTCCGACGAAGTGACGGCCGCCATGCGCCTCTGCGACGGTGTAGTTTTGTTCGTAGACGCTGCCGAAGGCGTCATGTTAAACACCGAACGCCTGTTGAAGCACGCCGTTCAAGAACAAATGCAGATAACCGTATGTATTAATAAAATCGATCGTCTCATTATGGAATTAAAATTACCACCTCAAGACGCTTATTACAAGCTTCGTCATATCGTGGAGGAAATAAACGGACTGCTCACGTAAGTAAACACAATTTGACACTAGTGACAGTTGTTCTGTCACACTTTGACAGTTGTGCAAACAAGTGACTGTTCAAGGACTACTAGATAAAACCATAGAGATCATATATATATATATAGGTAGAGTGCTGAACAAGTCCCTTTTTATGGCAAATTGTGGATTTGCGCATGGGCCTATGGAACATGCGCATTAGACCTTCAGACCGCGCAATTCAAAACAGTGGTTGTTTTTCTGAATTACTATCTCCCTACAAACTTGTATATTGATAATAAATTAAGCTCACCTCAACGTGGACTGGTCAAGACTTCGATACCTACAACTAGGTTCGTTTATACTTTTAAAACTAGTTTCGTCCAAACTACTAGCATTTGCTTCACTGATGCTAGAACTTGACTTGTTTTCATCTACCTTTATAACTTTTAACACTAAAACAAATAAGCTACTAATAGTTTCTTACACCACAATCATGATAATATACTTACTTAATTGATGGTTTAGGTGGTTTTAATAGAAGAGTTGGTACCGCATTTTCAATTAGCTGCGTTTTGACTCGTTTCGTTTTTAAAGACTCTGGTGTAAAATGAGCAGAACATATTCGAGATGATCACTTAATTAGATAAAACACTCAAACAACTAAAACGCGAAGAAACTATTAATAATTAGCTGAAAATCGAAAAAATTATGCCACAAAGCGTCTATGATGCAAACAACGGTAGGTTATACTTAGTTTGTCGCTGTCAAAATGGCTCCAAGAGTGTGTTTCACAAAACACTACCTCAAATTGCAAATGAATGCGCATGTCCACTGGGCCTATTTATTACTATTTATTACTATTTTTTTACTATTTTATGATTTTAAATGCGTCAAAAAATTTCCGCGCATCTTATGTATAAAAAACATTGTCCAGCATTCTATCTATATATATATGATCTCTATGGATAAAACGGTTTTTCTAGGTTGTATTCTGTAGATGCCAACCCGAATATCGTATCGCCCGTAAACGGAAACGTTTGTTTCGCAAGTTCGCAATACGGCGTGTGTTTTACGCTAAAATCGTTTGCGAATTTGTACCATTTGTACTACGGAGAGGTTAATGTCGACGAATTTTCAAAGAGGTTGTGGGGCGACATATATTTTAATAGCAAAACGTATGTTGATTTCGTAAAACGATGCGCGTCGCTTACATTTTCGGCTTTTCAGACGTAAATTTACCAAAAAGGCGCCTCATAATTCCGCGCAAAGGAGTTTCGTCGAGTTTATTTTGGAGCCCCTGTATAAAGTTTTCGCGCAAGTTATAGGCGACGTGGATTTGACCCTGCCAAATGTTCTCGAGGAATTGGGAATAAAATTGACGAAAAGCGAAATGAAACTTAATATCAGACCACTGTTACGGCTCGTGTGTAACAAATTTTTGGGGGATTTCAATGGTAAAAAATATGATAATATAAAAGGCAAACAAATTTGTTGACTGTTTTTGTTTAACGATAGGTTTTGTGAATATGTGTGTCGAACATATTAAGTCACCATTGGATAATGCAAAAATTAAGATAGATCACATTTACACTGGTCCAAATACTTCAAAAATATACGATGATATGGTACACTGTGACCAAGAGGGTTTACTTATGGTACATAGTTCCAAAATGTACCCGACGGAAGATTGCACATTTTTTCAAGGTTAGTACTTTTCTTTTAGTGCTGACATTTTATTTGTATGCAATTTCTCTCAGTTTTGGGCAGGGTAATGAGTGGTACCTTACACGCCGGTACCGATGTGAGAATTTTAGGCGAAAATTACACCTTACAAGATGAAGAAGATTCCAGAATATTGACGGTTGGTAGATTGTGGATCTACGAATCAAGGTTACTTATAATTGGTTCAATTTTTTGCATTTTTTTTTGTAAATTAATATTATAGGTACAAGATCGAATTAAATCGAGTGCCGGCCGGCAATTGGGTGTTAATTGAGGGAATAGATCAGAGTATCGTCAAAACGTCGACTATAACAGATTTGACGATACACGAGGATTTATATATTTTCAGGCCGTTGAAATTTAATACGCAGAGCATTATTAAAATTGCAGGTAAGTACGAAATTCGAAGAGAAAACTTTAAAGTAGTTCAAACGTTCCCTTGCCGGTTTTTCGCGTTTGTGCTACTTGGGCGATTCTCTTTGCTTTACTGTCAAAGGTCATCTGTCAAGAATGCTTGGAAATGTCATTTTTTCGCAGTTGAACCAGTAAATCCGTCGGAATTGCCGAAAATGTTGGACGGGTTACGAAAAGTCAACAAATCTTATCCGTTATTGACTACTAGGGTCGAGGAAAGTGGGGAACATGTTGTTCTGGGTACTGGAGAGTTGTCTCTCGATTGCGTTATGCACGATCTCAGGAAAATGTATTCGGAAATTGATATAAAGGTAAGTGGTAAAAAATAATAAAAAAAAAGAATATTTCTCAAACTAACTGAGTAATTTTAATCAAATTTGGTAGGAACTGTAACTGGATAGGTAGCTATAAAAAGTAATAGTTTCGTGGTTTTGATGTAACCAGTGGCGGAGATATTAAAATTTATATAATTAATTTTGTGAAAAAAATGTTACAGCTTCTAACGAAATAAAAACAAATACCATTTTAATAAGTATCATGATATTCTGAATAAAAATTGCCCCTGGAATTTTTTTGATAAGTGCAATGCTTTCAGAGATAATTTAATTTTTTTTAAAAAGTAGTTCAAATGTACAAAGTATGTTCAGACCTAACCAAGAAGCTAAAATAGATAACCAACAAATCTAAGAAGATAATTTTCTTTAGAATGAACAAAAATATTACTCTTTGTTACTTTCAAAAACAAATTAGGTGGCAGATCCGGTGGTAGCTTTCTGCGAAACGGTCGTAGAGACGTCGAGTTTGAAATGTTTTGCCGAGACCCCGAATAAGAAAAATAAACTGACTATGATAGCGGAACCGCTTGAAAAAGGTTTGGCGGAAGACATCGAAAACGAAAACGTCCAAATCGGCTGGAACAAAAAGAAGCTCGGGGAATTTTTCCAAACTAAATATGACTGGGACTTGTTGGCCGCGAGAAGTATATGGGCGTTTGGCCCTGACAATACTGGTGAGTTAGTTCTAATGAGAGTAGTTCAAACGTTTCCTTTTTGTCATAATTCAGAGCTGGGCAGATCTATTTAAAAAAAGATCGTTTTAAAGATCTAAGAGTGCGATCTTGATCTTAGATCTAGATCTTTTTTGTTTCACTAAAGAACGATCTTTTTTAAAAAGATCGTTTCAAAAAGATCTGATCTTTGATCTTAATTTGACGGTCTTAGGTCATTTTAAAGATCTAAGATTGTTTTAAAGATTCTAAGATCGTTTTAAAGATCTAAGATCTTTTTAGAGATCTAAGATCGTTTTAAAGATCTAAGATCTTCAAAAGGATCTAAGATCTTTAAAAGGATCTAAGATCGTTATAACGATCTAAGATCTTTTCCTCATTTGTTTTCGTTCATTTTTGAAACGTTTGTGATTTTTTTTATACAAAATAATGTAGGTAGAAAGGTAGGTATATATATTTTTTAGAAGAATGAATAGTTTTGTACGAACAAGGATTTTTCTTTTTATACATATAATCTACATATTTCTAAAATATATGTATTACAAATTCAGTTACTTACGTTACTAACGAGCGTTCATTTAAAGCAGTTTACCTCAGGAGATCTCTAGGTCTCAGCTAAAGTGCAAATTGTCAGAATTCGCGAAAAACGACAAATAATATAAACAAACTGAAGTACATTTTACCTACAACTACAAGAACCTATTTTGAGGTCAAATTTAAATGAATGCTTTATGTTAATAATATACAGGGTGTAACTAAACTGATGGTCAAAAATGAAACCACGTATTCTTGGAGTTAAAATAAGGGCACTTCTTCAGATATTTTTTTCTCCTACGGGCCATAGTTTTTTTATACAGAGCGAAGGAGTTTGGAGAAAAATACACACATTTC
Source organism: Pseudeuparius sepicola (assembly GCA_963920635.1). NCBI lineage: Eukaryota > Metazoa > Arthropoda > Insecta > Coleoptera > Anthribidae > Pseudeuparius > Pseudeuparius sepicola. Next base: position 31,013,754 of record OY987307.1, read on the forward strand.
TTCATCTTAGTATTTCTAGAAGTATACGAGATATTTTCTTCAAACTTGGCGTATCACATGAGCAGATGAGCCGTCAAACTTAAGGTTGACATGAAGCTTCTGAGGCTCCCAGTTGCAGAGATACAGGGTGTTAGTAAAATTAATTAGTTCAGAAAAATATGAATGCCCTGTATAATCGCATTTTTTAAATTTGTTTTGAGTGGTGAATACAATGGTTAACAAAAAGTATCTCTTAGTATTTTTTCATATTCGCAGCCGTTTCTTAATTATTTTTAAAGAACGGTAACGCTGCAATGAACAATAGTCACTTTAAGAATAAATCTAGCAATCTGTGGTTGTCAATTAAACTTTATTTAACAAAATACAAAAGCAAAAAACGTATTGCTATTAGAAAATTAAATTATTAAATGTTCGAAATGACCGCCGCCATTGGCAAGTCCATAGCAAAAGTGCATATCTGTCAATTCTTCAAATGAAAATATAATTTTTCAAAATATTGATACTAAAGTGCAAAGTTGACAGCCAAATGATTCAAATAATGCCAAGTTTAATTGACATCCACAGATTGTTAGATTTATTCTTAAAATGACTTGTTTATTGCAGCATTGCCGTTCTTTGAAAATAATTAAAAAACGGCTGAGAATATGAAAAAATACTATGAGATACTTTTTGTTAAGAGGGGGTTGCCGACAGCGAAAGTGACGTAAGATTTCGTTTTTTTTAAGTTGTATAGCATAAAATCTTATAACATTTTACCTGGCAAAAATTTAGTAAAAACATCTCTGTCTTCATTTTAATCATAAGATCTTAAAAGCATATGCACTGGAATTATTATTTTTCCCAAGGTTTTCAGAACCTATAAAAGAAACACTGCTTGTAATATCTTATGATTAAAACGAAGACAGAGATGTTTGTACTAAATTTTTGCCAGGTAAAATGTTATTAGATTTTATGCTATACAACTTACAAAAATACGAAATCTGACGTCACTTTCGCTGTCAGCAACCCCCTCTTAACCATTGAATTTACCATTCAAAACAAACTTAAAAAATGCGATTATACAGGGTATTCATATTTTTCTGAACTAATTAATTTTAATAACACCCTGTATCTCCTCAACTGGGGGCCTCACAAGCTTCATATGAACCTTAAATTTGACAACTCATCCGCTCATGTGACACGCCAAGTTTAAAGAAAATATCTCTTATATTTCTAGAGATACTAAGAAATATGTGTATTTTTCTCTAAATTTCTACGCTCTATATAAAAAAAACTATGGCCCTTAGGAGAAAAAAATATATGAAGAAGTGCCCTTATTTTGACTCCAAGAATACGTGGTTTCATTTTTGACCATCAGTTCAGTTACACCCTGTATAATATCATGAATTTTGTTCAAAGATCTTAGATCGTTTAGAGGATCTTAGATCGTTTAGAAGATCTTAGATTGTTTAGAAGATCTTTGATCTAAGATATTTTTAAATGATCTTAGATCTTTTTCGGAAAAACGATCTGATCTATGATCTAGACCTTTTTTGGCGCGATCTTTACCAGCTCTGGTCATAATTCGCCTGGGATTGATTGTTTGTAAATTCTTGCACACAACTTTCTTTATTTCTGCAAATTATCTTCAATGCCAGGAATCGTACTTTTTCCAGGCCCGAATATATTGGTAGACGACACTTTACCGTCCGAAGTAGACAAGGGCCTACTGAGTTCCGTGAAAGACTCGATCGTCCAAGGTTTCCAGTGGGGCACCCGAGAGGGGCCCCTCTGCGAGGAGCCGATTCGGAACGTCAAGTTTAAAATACTCGATGCCGTTATCGCCCAGGAACCTTTACACAGGGGCGGCGGCCAAATAATCCCGACCGCGAGGCGGGTCGTTTATTCCGCGTTCTTAATGGCGACGCCCAGATTGATGGAACCGTATCTGTTCGTCGAGGTTCAAGCTCCCGCCGATTGCGTATCGGCGGTGTATACGGTACTGGCGAAACGGAGGTCGGTGTTTTTTTAGGGTTTGTCGGGTGGGAAGTTTAAGGCGGTACTTTCAGGGGTCACGTGACGCAAGACGCCCCAGTGCCGGGTTCGCCCCTGTATACCATCAAGGCATTTATACCGGCAATCGACAGTTTCGGCTTCGAGACCGATTTGAGGACACACACGCAAGGACAGGCCTTCTGTCTATCGGTTTTTCATCACTGGCAGGTGAGAGTTTAATTTTGTGGAGTAGGCCTTGAAAAAAACAATGGCGCAAATGTCGTTTGCTTCAATTTTTATGGTGCAAATGTCGTTCGCTTCAATTTTTATGGTGCAAATGACGTTTGCCTCAATTTTTATGGTGCAAATCACGATACACTTACCCACGGTATGCATCTTGTGACGTCAGTTGCGAATCAGAATTTAAATTACTCCATATGTTTTACACAGCAATAGATATTTTTTTTATGGGTTTTTGCTTATTTTAAACGTTTTCTTTTAAATAAATGTTGTTAAAAATATGTAGATTATATTACTAGATAAATGAATGAATCCATTTAATTTTTAATTGGGTTTTTCGCCACCAAACTGATTGAAAGACAACTTTTTCAAGTTGTCTCGAAAATTCATAAATTATTAACATTGAACGAACGAAACTTTAAACGTGTAACTCAAAAAATAACTTCAACAAATTTGTTTTCTGAGCTTTCGGAGGATAAATCTTCCTCCTTTCTCAAAGATCATGTCACGTCAAAGTGAAGTGACAGATTAATAAATTTCAGGTTAAAATGTCATGACAACAGAAACAATAGCCTAGCCACCTGCCTGATATTGTACCCTGTGTTTTATCTAATTATCTATACTAACTTCTCTTTGAATAAGTGGCAATAATATTTTACTGAATTCCACTGAACATTCAGCAACACAGTTGCCCGTATTTCCTAGAATAAATGCAGATTCTTTAATTTTTCGTCTATTTCCTACTTCTTCTTTTAGAATTGGTTTGGAACTATCCCACAATATCCTATGAGGAATGTTCACATATTTTTGACTTCGAAATTTGATTTTGCCTGATATAATTTTTATGTTCTTTTAAACGAACGTTAAATGGCCTACAAGTCGCCCCAACATAGAACTTTCCACATTCACAAGGAATTTTATAAATGCAATTTTTTGAACTTTGTAACTCATTAAATGGTTTTGTTTTAACTAGCATCGATCTTAATGTATTTTTGGTTTTAAATACTGTTCTCACATTAAAACGATTGCCTATACGTTTTAGCTTATCTGACAGTCCAGGAATACAAGGAATTATTAAATTTACTGGTCGGTCCACCAGATTTATTTCTCTAATTCTATTAGCATTGTTATTTTGTTGGCAATCCTGAAAAACTTGCTCAACAAATTCAATAGGATAACTATTCTTCTCAAGAACATGTTTTATATGTTTAATTTCTTCCTCAAATTTTGTGTTATTAGAACAAATCGTTCTAACCCTGTCATACAAACTTTTAATTACTCCTTTTTTAACACTAATATGATGATTGGAGTTGAAATGGAGATATCTATTAGTATGTGTTGGTTTTTGGTTTTCTATAGACACTAGTTACATCTAACATCTAAGAAAGGTAATTCATTATTATTTTCAATTTCTAAGGTAAACATAATAGAATATGAATGAATATTCTGTTGATAAAAAACACATTTAATTTGATAATTACAATTTTACAAATAATTTGTTTTCTTTGCGTTTTAGCTAATCGTATGCATGCAAATACAATTGATGTATATTTTGTTAAATTAACAGGATTTTTTCTGTTAAAAGACCGTATATTGGTAGACAATAAAAAATATATCATATAGATATCTAAATAATACATTTATTGTAAGGTAATCCTGAACTAAGTTTTGGCTTCTATCGACACAAACTCTCCATCGAAAAAAAGTATTTTACAGATGACTTGTTATAGGCAAAGATATTGATAAATAAAATTCAAAGCCTTACCAAAAATATTACTTTTTCCTTCCAGTGTTTATGTCAATTAAAGCCTTATTTACCAATTAATGCACACAAGCCTCGACACAAGCACAACCTGCACAACTAATGCTTAAAACAACAAACAAAACAACATAATAAATAGTGAGTAAAATAGGGATCAAATAATGATTCCCTTTAACCATAACAAGGCTAATTTTTTATTGCACATTCTATTTTATTTGCTGTATAAACCAGGCATAAACTCTGTTGAGTCCCCTATTTTTAATGCTCTGTTCTATAAATAATCCGTTTCCTTGCCATTTTTTAAAATTGATACTGTATTGTCTGTGGCATGCAGCAATCTATTTTTTGGCAAGATTATTGTCCTTGGGAAATCTATAATACTTAATTTATGTTGACAGTAAGCACTGTCGAGCTGGACTGGTCGAGTTGTTTACACTTTTTTCTTGACACATTAAACTGTAAACTATAAAAATTCGTAAAACACAACCGCAGCCGCCCATTATTTAGAATTCGTGATTCGCAACTGGCGTAGATGCGCATAGTTGCCTTGTTTTCGGATTCGTTAGTGACATACCGTAGGTAAGTGCATTGTGGTGCAAATGACGTTTGCTTCAATTTTTATGGTGCAAATGACGTTTGCTTCAATTTTTATGGTGCAAAAAAATGTCGTTTGATTCACTCAACTGTCAAACGGTCACTTTGTTATATTGTAGATTGTGCCAGGCGATCCCCTGGATAAATCCATAGTGATAAGGCCGTTGGAGCCGCAGCCAGCGACGCATCTCGCAAGGGAATTCATGATAAAAACGAGAAGGAGGAAAGGTTTGAGCCAGGACGTGTCCATCAATAAATTCTTTGACGATCCTATGTTGTTGGAATTGGCACGGCAGGATGTTATGTTGAATTATCCTTTATTGTAATAGTAAGTGTAATATTTCTAAATAATAATGATTTTTTTAAACGCGTTTCCATTTTAATGTCGAATTTGTAAAATATGACAGTAGGACTGTCAAAGTTGCCAAATGTGACAGCCGAACTGTCAAAGTTGTCAAAAAACGCGCATGTGTTAATTTTCCATGGCATATTCGACTTTTGGGTTGGCATAAACAAAAATAACAACACTTATCAACATTTATTTCAACTTGTACTTATTGTCTGAACATTAATAGTTAAGGACACATTGAGAGCAAGGTAATATTTTTAAAATTACGTTTATTTTGTTTTTAAATATTATGTTCCTAACATGTTTACTAAGGATTTTAAGTGGCATATAAAATGTCAACTTACGAAAAAGGACAACTATCTATATGCGACTTATTTTATTGTACTTAAACCTTAGATATGAGTATTTTAGAATACAGGATGAGAACATTTTAGTAAACAAAAACAAAAAAAAATCTTTCAAAGTTCGAATTTATTTTCACACCACAGATGGAACTAAAACATAAAAAAATACTAATAGGTATAATTTCATTTTCTTTTTTTTTGTAAAATAAACGATGAATCACAGGCTACAAAGTATTCTCGATTAATTTAAAAATCGTCAATATTTTTTAGGGGTTCAAAAATCTGAGGGGCATAGGAACAAATCTTTTTTTCTCTAAAAATTTAAAATTTGCACGAAAAATTAATCAATTTTTTTATTTGTAAATTTTTCAGAAAAATTATATATTCTTAGTGAAAAAAAGGAAGTGACCCCACGATGCTTTTAAAATATGCTCAGAAATAATGTCCTCTGAATATTTTAGTACATATTAATTACTAATTATTTTTACTCTTGTTTTACATTTTTTGCGATTTCTAAAAAGAACGAAAAATATATATATATATATAAAGGACATTATTTAGGAGTACCCTGTACATTTTTACTGTCTTTTTTTGTTCCAAAAATTTGTGGTTTTTGATCCAAATTTTTAAAAAATCTCAGATTTTTAAAAGCCTTGCGAACAAAAATTTAAAATATTTGAAACAAAAAGAAAGTTAAAAAAAGACGAAAAAAGTAAAAACACACCGTTTGATTTTTGTTCTGTTTAAAACATACATACAACATATACACTGAAAAAAAAGTCGTGGTTGTATATTTTTTTCGTTTTTTAACATTTCAACTATTTTTAAGCAGTTTCCTTCAATGTCTGCGCGAACCTTTTTCTGCCCAACGTTTGAGGTTAGTTCGAAATCAATAAATTAAAAAATAAGTTACCTAGCTCAAAGTGACCGCCACGACCTAACCTCAAACATCGCATACTCTCGACAACCTAAACCTTATCAGCCTTTATTTTATACTCGTATAACTAAGAGTGGGTAGTAATTGACTAAAAAAACAAGCACTATATTTTTTTAACGAAGCCGAGTTCGGGGAACTTTTTTCCGCGCAGACGCCACAAATGTCACGTCGACCGTTATTTTGTCTTTTTAAAACTACTTATATCTACAATAGTTTTTTTTTCGAGTTCATCCGACTCGTTGCGGACAATTCAAGTACTGGATGTAGTGTAGTTTATTCCAAGCCTATCTGCAAAAAAAAACACAGCACTTGTGTCAAAACTGTCATTTTTTTTTTTAAAGTTACCTCACCTTTAAACTGGTACATAATTTCCTTTAGGTTTGTAAAATATTTGGCCCGTCATCATACGTCTGATCAATTCTTTCGCCAGCAACTTTTTTTCCTTCTTAATTTTCTTCAGTACGCCTTTATTTTCATGCGCCCTTCTAGACAAATACGGTAGAACCTAAAAACGGTGTTTGTAAACAAAATTTTGAGGTTAGAGAGCAGAACTGTCAACGGAATTTTGAGGTTAGTTATCCGTTTTTTTGACAGATAACTGTCAAGTGATGATCATTTATTACCTCATTTACAGGTCCGTAGGGTATGTATTTGTAGGCAGAATATCCAGATTGACCTGAAAAAAATCGTCCGTAAAAATATAAATTTTTGAAAGGCCAAAAGAAACCTAACCTAAAGGAAAAGTGATGTAATCGCACATAGCTAAGAGTTGCCCGAAGCATATGACCTTGTCGCTCGGTTCAATGCCGAATTCTTTCATTTTTTCGATGGCGAAACGCACCGTATGTTCGTTGTGTGACGCCACCATGATGGCAATTTTCTTATCTTCTCCTTTGTCCTAAAAAGTTAGGTCGATTACTCCCGAAACAGTTGCTACGACGAAAATCAAGTAGGCGCGCGCGCACTTTGTTTTCTGTCAACAGTCAACACTATTATTTGTTTGACAGGTGTAATGTCAAAAGCGTCATTTGTCACTTTTTCGACAGATGTAAATGTCAAACTTGTCAGAATGCGCCGTGTTTGTTGTGCGACTGTTCATACCTTGAAGGCCTTGATGCGCCTCAGGCATTCGGACAGCGTGTTGTGATACATCTCGGTCGTAGCGTCGAAATTGGGGTTCGTGGGGTCGGGATAGCCCATCGCGGCCGCCCTGGCCCTCTCCTGCGGTAGAACGGAGACAGTTTTTGTTTAAAAGTCTGCAAATTACCCTTTAGAATAAATAACGAAAGGCGGGGACGCAAACATCGACAAAAGCTTTTAATTTAACCTGATCAAGGTAGGCGCCGCGGACGAGCTTCGCCCCGAAGAAGAAGTTCTGACGTTTGGCCTGTTCCAGGTCGGTGGTGACCTCGGTGAGGGCGTTCCGCAAGTAGCACTGGTAAGTGTTGAAGACTATGGCCTTTTCGGTGTTGTACTTTCGCATGAATTCGAGCGTTATCCGGGTGATGGCGGGTTGGAAATAAGTTTGTTCTGCGTCTACCATTATGCGAACGTCCATCTCTTGGGCAGCCTGGAAACGTGCGAAATAAAACTATCAACCACAAATATAAAGGTTAGGTTAGGTTCTAACTAGCCACAAAATACTAAAAGTAGGTATACAGAAGACAGAGGTTAGCAGAAAGAAACTTCAAACTTGTTTAAAACTTACCTTGACTATTGTATTGATTCGCCTGATCATATTCTTAAACATTTCCTCCTCTTTTGTGGACAACTGTGTGATTAGGCGGGCCATTCGTCCGGTTTTTAAGTCGGGAATTCTGAATGTGGTACTCAGTCCTTGGTTTTCGTCTATAATGCCGGACCACGGGAAAAGATGGAGAACTCTGGAAGAAAAGTCACCCTGTCTCAAGTTTTTTTAAGTCAAATTGTGATAAGCGTCTAGGAAAGATATTTGAAGTAGCAAACTACCTAAATGTATCAAGATCTACACAGGAAGTTCTATTTTTCTTATAGATTTTTCATTTATTTATTAGCTAACAGTGAATTTTTGATTTGTTGGGTTAACAGTCAACCTACCTGTTTAATTTGCTCTATGGATTTTCTAGTTACTTTTCATTTAGCACTGTCAACTGTCATAAAGCTTGTTGAAACCATGGTTAGGTTAGTTTGTAGGAAACTAACCTAAGACAAGGAAAGAGAGAGGACACCGCACTTTAATACCCTGCCGTGCATATATTTTGTTGAACGGCGGCCATTTTATATGTGGCAGACAAAGCGAGAATGTTAGTTAATTTCGTGAATTTGTGAATTAAAAGTAACGGTGATTAAGGGGAAAATATACTCGTATGATGGTGAATTGTTCAGCGTTTGGTTGCAAAAGCAGAAGTGAAAAGCAAGAGTCCGGGATTTCGTTTCACAGGTAAATATTTAACAAGCTACCTTTGAAAGATGCCCTAAAACTTTATTTTTTCTCAATATAACTCTTTCAAATTTCTTCTACCTTTTAATATGATAAAGTACATTTTGTTTTCTTTGTAAATAGGACCAATATAATTATTTTTAACATCGTTTTTATTGAAAATTTCTTAATTGATTATGATAGGTTTACAAAATATGGGTTGGTTTCCATGGGCGTGCAATATTTATTTTATTTTGATTGATTCGAAATGGCCGCAAATAAATATATTTCAGCACTCGACACTAGCTTTACATTTGGGAAATTATCTGCAAATAAATACCAATATTTCACATTATAATAATATGTAAGTAAAAATTAACTACCTTTTAAGTTAATAGTGTCCTCTCTCTTTCCTTGTCTAAGAAACTAACCTTGGCCGAAACAAAAAAAAATAGAAATTCCACCTTCCCGTTGCTTTTTTAAATGGAATTTAGCAAGTATTACCAAGCCTTTTACCGATAATTTACCACATAATGGTAATACTTACTCACCAAAAATTAATTCCTTCTATTAAAACTAGACTAAAAACCATGTCTACTGTGCACAACTTCATGCAGAAACATAACCCCAAATTGTCTGTCAAATTTGAAACAACATAACCTCATATTTCCGTCACTCACCCTTCTTTATCGTAGGTGACTTGCTGCAGGAACTTCTGCAGCGACTCTTTGTCCTGTATCTTATCGAACTTCTTTTCTAAATCCTCGTATCTCATGTGGTGGGTCAGGACGTTTCCTTCGCCACCCATTATTTCCGTCATGTACTGACGCGCGCGCATGATTACCTCGGACAATTGAAGCTACAACGAAAAAAACGACATATCAAACGTCAAAACTGTCACTTTTCGACGCGAGATACGTCAAAACTGTCACTTTTCAACGCGAGATACGTCAAAACTGTCACTTTTCAACGCGAGATACGTCAAAACTGTCACATTCGACGCGTGAAACGTCAAAAGTGTCATGGAACGTCGCTTTTGTCAAAACTGTTTCAACTTACCAGAAGCTGCGGCCTGCCTAAAGCTGTCAATTTGACGGCTGTAATGCCAGTGCCGTACGTGGAGCCTGCAAAAAACGAAATATCCTTTGCACATCTAAATAAAAGAACAAAAATGGGAGGCCGGAAAACAAAAAGGTGTCCAGAACTGCCATATTTACAAACAAAAAGAAACCGATTATGAATCTAAAAGAGCTACAGAGGGAAAGGAAATTAGTTCAATATGTTGTACTGCCTACTGAAAAATAAAAGTGGGGGGAAATATAGCAGCTCCAGGGGAGGAAATACGAAGCTTGAAAAGTACTAAATACTTCTGGAAAAAAGTGAAAAAATCACCATAAGCTAGAGTTTTGGAAAACAATATTTTCTATAATTGAAAGCCTTCTATAATATTTATATCGTTATCTAAATGACATGAGAAGGTTATATAAAGGTTGTAGTAGTTAATAAATGATGGATCTAGAAAAAATTCAGGGGGGTTACACAGGGTCTTAGTTAAAATTGTTTAAACTATTTTCTCTACATCCATATTTTAATACCCCAAAAAGAGTGTAAAAAAAGCCAGATAAAAGAAAAAAAACAACTTTCCCACCAAAAAATCTACAACCCATTACTCGTACCTAATAATTTCAGACAAAATTTAAATCTTTCAATACTTATCCTGATACTACCGATTTTCTTGAAGGTTTTTCATAAATTGTAAAAGGCTTCCAAAGTTTTCATATTAATCGGGGTTCGTAGTGCGCCAAATATTTTCTTGTGGGTAATTCTACTTTACCTGTGCCGGACTTCTGAAAGTCTAGACAAAAAGAAAAACAAACGCCTATTTTAATATCGAAAGGGACTCTTCGCAACAAACTATAAATTCTACAGAGGATAACATTAAAAACATTTACCTATATTGTTTGGCTAATCTTGGTTTGAAACGGTCTACATTTTATATATCTATGATTTCCATCCTCTTGCCAGCTGAGGTTATCTTAAAATGACAGTAGGTAGCTAATATCAGAGCATATAAAAGTAAACAAATTTGACATTTAGATTTGTCCCAAGATATACTTACTTGTCTTTATTTATTTTCGACATAAATCAATCAATACGGAGCTGAACCACTGCCTATTTTTACACAGTGTGTGGTTTACGAACAATTTGAAAGGTTAAAGACAAAATTCATTGCTAAAATTACCTAACCTTAAAACAATAGAAAATAATAAAAAAGTTTGAATATGCTACTAAATGCATAGTCTTGTAGAAATATAAAAAAAGCAGTAGGAAATATTCACTATAGTAGGCCACCCTTCCTTGAAGTTTAAACCGATTGATTTTTGTTTTTACGTCACACTTGGCTCACTACCAGGCGCGCGTCGTTGCCAAGTGTACGATTGAAAAAATTCAAGGACTTTCATTTTTACAAACGTCACTTGGGTGACCACAGGTGTGTTCCGTTTAATTTTTTTATGGTGCCCATTTTCAGTGTCTAGAATTTGCCAAATTTTAAGACAGGCGAGCAATGTTGAAATTGGGAGCAATCTTTTTTTTGTTTCAAACCAAAATTTTCCAAAAACGATATGTACCGATACATGATTACCTAAAAAAACATCAATGCACTCGTTTTAATCAACAATATTATATTTAATATACTTAAAGGACTCTTCGACTTGAAAATTAAGAAAAAATGAGAAATTTTAGTCAAAGACCCTCCAGGTATATTAAACAAATAATAATAATAATAAAAACATTCGTCCAAGGCAGGAACATAAATATATTATTACATTGTAATTTAGAAAAAAACATTCATAAGTTTTGTCGTCTTAAATAGTACCACACCTTTATGGTACCATCCAAGACTTAGACAAGGAAAGAGAGAGAACACCGCACTTGCCTACCCAGCCGTGTTACGTCGTTTTGAACGGCGGCCATTTTATATGTGGCAGACAAAGCGAGTAGGTTGCGAGTTAATTTCGTGAATTTTAGAATTAAAAGTAACAGTGATTAAGGGGAAAATATACTCTTACGATGGTGAATTATTGTTCAGCGTTTGGTTGCAAAAGCAGAAATGAAAAAGAGAGCCCGGGATTTCGTTTCACAGGTAAATATTTAACAAGCTACCTTTGAAAGATGCCCTAAAACTTTATTTTTTCTCAATATAACTCCTTCAAATTCCTTCTACCTTTTAGAATGATAAAGGGCATTGTTTTGTTTGTAAATAGGACCAATATAATTATTTTTTAACATCGTTTTTATTGAAAATGTCTTAATCGATTAGGTTTCCATGGGCGTGCATTATTTACTTTATTTTGATTGATTCGAAATCGCCGCAAATAAATATATTTCAGCACTTGACACTAGCTTCATATTTGGGAAATTATCCGCAAATAAATACCAATATTTCAAATTACAGGTAAGCCAAAATAAACTACCTTTTCAATTTTAACATTTTTGTGATGTTGGCTAAGAACGCGTTTCATGCTACGCCACTGGCCTGTTGTGCGATGTGGCAGTCGGTAACACGGCCGCGAGCGCCGTTTGCCGTCCTCTCCCTTTCCTAGTCTAAGGTCCAAGACGACCAAAATACCACCCGGTACCATCCGCAAACCATCACCAACACGTCACTCACCAGCGATGGCCTCCAGGCACTTGATGAAGGTCTCCATGTTTCTTTCGCAAGTCGCCTCGTTGAGGTAGAAGTACGTCCGCGCAGACTGGACCTTGTACCGCCTGTCCGCGAACGTTTTGTCCACGTGGTACTGCTTGAGGGAACCATCTTCGAGCTTGTCGCCCGCGGACGGCACTGAAGCCCTGGAAAACGTCAGGGCTAGTTTGGATCAAATCCGATATTTCACACAGTGATGGTACCGTCGAAAGCGGTACCGCAAGGTAATTGTACAGCCAATTGGTGCAGTGCCACAATACTGCCATTGTTAACACCCTCTGATGTCATTCATTTGGAAATCGTGTAGATACCAGACATATATGTAGGGGGAGTATGCTTGTCAACGTGCGCAAGACTGTCAGTGGCGGATCTAAGCTGGAGTCAAGGGAGGGGCTTCTATTTCCGAAATTTTGTAATAAAATAGGAAACACATTATTTATTCATTTTATTCATTAAAATACTATTTTATTTATTACTATTAATACATTAATATTCTTAGTTTCGTTCAGTTCCGTTCCGCTGTTCCAGTTCCGCTCTACTCGTAGTAATAGAATAGAACAACTGTGAACGTGAACTGTCGATCGGTGAAGGCGGTGACTGGACCCGTGTTCTGTGCCGGGCCCTGTCCCAATCCCATTGCGTTCACCAAATTTTTAAATTTGTACTATAAAAACTATTTAGCGTACCCTCTTTAGAAACGGAAGCAATATTTATCAATGATTTATTATTCAATAATAATAGTTACTTTGCGACCTTCACGCCCACATAACCTCAAAATGGCATGTTCCTGTCAGCGCATTTACAACCAGTCCGAAACGAGTTGTCAGCGAGTGAATCGTACCTGTTGTAAACGATCTGAGCGCTGTAAGCACTGACAGCGCGATTCGGACCACGGCCTTAGAAGACTAGAAGTCGTAGAAGATAATAATATTGGAACTGGAACAGGTTTTTTAAGAACAGGTATTGTCTGAAACTGGAACAGGTTGTACCTGTTCCAAGAAAACGCAGTTCCACACCATCTCTAATTGCCAGACATATTTTTTAAGTGCCTACCTTACGGTATTAGGCCAAGGGGGGGGGGCTATAGCCCCTGTAGCCCCCCCCCCCCGTAGATCCGCCACTGAAGACTGCTAATTTTTCTACCGCCATTTTAACCCACGAAAGTGCGACAAATTCAAAATAATTTCCTTTTTCAAATTTTTGTTGCATTTATTTACGTTTAGGTATAATTTTATATTGATGTGGAAGCAACTTTAGTCAAAAAAGTTTATTTTTACCTGGACCGTTTTCGGCGAATCTGCCTTTGGTGCCTCATTAGGAGAAATCATTGAATCTGTTAAAGTTGAAGCTTGTGGTGGGCTCGGACCACTTTGTTGTTGGTCAGATTCATTTTCCGACGGTATAGAAGTTGATTGGAGGCATTTCTTATTGCCCACCAATTTGTGCATGTTCTTACAGAGCGAGACATGTTAATGAACACAACACGATTACAAAAACACGCCAGCAAAAACGCCAAACACACGAAAAAGACCTTAAAAAAGCAATTAAGAAGTAAGCACGTCAAAACGTAAACAAACTACAAGACAAGACTGGGTTAAAATGGCGGCGATCTAAGCGCCCTCTGTGTAGCCGAAAAATCGGATGCGCAGTAGGTCAAAGCGCATTCTCTTCCTCCATATCTGTGGTAGATAGGTACATATTATGGCAACATGGTCAGTCTAAGTTTTATATCTATGATGTCCACCATTTTCTGGGATAACAGTCCTTGAATAAAGAACCGAGGAAGGAGCAAATTTGTCAATATATTGGTGTTTGTCAATATGTTGGTGTTGACAAATAAATGATGTCAGAGGTGGAAAAATTATAGAAAAACCAAGACCTAAGATATTTTCTGATCAGGTTGGGTATTTTAATGTTTTCTGAACAAACCCGTTGAGTCAGCGCGTTGAAAGCTATTTTTAGCAGATTGAAATCAGAAAATATGTCTACAGGTACAGCATATGGATCTCGAGAACAATAGCGTTTACGAAATTTATTAGAGCCCAAGTATTTATAGTGCACTTTTACATTTCAAATTTTATGAAACTAATTAAAAATGTAGATAATAAGGTACTCTCTTATATCTAACTTACTCGACTTCTCGTTTTTCTGCCTCCTCTTGCGAAATATCTTCTTCCACCGAATAGTCAAGAATAGGCTTGACGCCGAAGGACCTGAGTCTCTCCAATTTGGGTCGTATCCTAACCTCGTCTTCCCCGGCGACAAAATGACCATAGAACGTCGCCTTCATGGCCGCTACGAACAGCTTTTCGCCTAGGATACCTTTGGCTAGTTTCATCAGCTGAAACAAACGAAAAAATCGCTAGGATTTCGGCTGTCCTCGGTCTCGGTTGCGGTGGTCGGCTACGGCTCGCGCGCCATTGCGCAGAATAGGCCAGTAACGTCATAGACCGGGGGCATTATCATAGAGATCATATATATAGGTAGAGTGCTGAACAAGTCCCCTTTTATGGCAAATTGTGGATTTGCGCATGGGCCTATGGAACATGCGCATTAGACCTTCAGACCGCGCAATTCAAAACAGTGGTTGTCTTTCTGAATTACTATCTCCCTACATACTTGTATATTGATAATAAATTAAGCTCACCTCAACGTGGACTGGTCAAGACTTCGATAATTACAACTAGGTTCGTTTATACTTGAAAAACTAGTTTCGTCCAAACTACTAGAATTTGCTTCACTGATGCTAGAACTTGACTTGTTCTCATCTACCTTTATAACTTTAACACTAAAACAAATAAATAAGCTACTAATAGTTTCTTACACCACAATAATGTTAATATACCTACTTACTTAAATGATGGTTTAGGTGGTTTTAATAGAAGAGTTGGTACCGCATTTTCAATTAGCTGCGTTTTGACTCGTTTCGTTTTTAAACACTCTGGTATAAAATGAGCAGAACATATTCGAGATGATCACTTAATTAGTTAAAACACTCAAACAACTAAAACGCGAAGTAAGTATTAATAATTAGCTGAAAATCGAAAAAATTATGCCACAAAGCGTCTATGATGCAAACAATGGTAGGTAATACTTAGTTTGTCTCTGTCAAATGGCTGTCAAAGAGTGTCAAGTTTCACAAAACACTACCTCACATTGCTAATGCGCATGTCCACTGGGCCTATTTATTGCTATTTTATGATTTTAAATTCGTCAAAGATTTTCCGCGCATTCTATGTATAAAAAACATCGTACAGCACTCTACCTATATAATATGATCTCTGTGGGCATTATCTACAACTATCGAAAAACGGAATACCAATGGAAAACCAAATAGTGCCAACCCAAGGGTGTTTTTGGTGTGTATTGTTTTTAAAATTATTAGGTTTTTCAAAAAATCATTGCTCAACTCAAATACTACTTTATATTGCGCGTATTATTTGTATAAAAAAATCAGCCAAATCTGATGTCTCGTTTGCGAAAACAAATATAGATACCTGAAATTTATGTTCTTCTTCTTCTCTAATATAAAATTAACAGACACTTTAGGTATATTGTTTTTCCAAACGAGACATCAGATGTGGCTGATTTTTTTTCC
Source organism: Pseudeuparius sepicola (assembly GCA_963920635.1). Taxonomy (NCBI): domain Eukaryota; kingdom Metazoa; phylum Arthropoda; class Insecta; order Coleoptera; family Anthribidae; genus Pseudeuparius; species Pseudeuparius sepicola. The sequence goes on from OY987307.1 coordinate 31,029,659, forward strand.
AAATATGCGCAATAAAATGTAGTAAGTATTCGAGTTGAGCATTGGTTTTTTGAAAAACAAACTCAAAAAACTCACTTGATGGGTTGGTAGTAAGTTACTAAAAATGTGGTGTTATGCTACTGGAACTGCAGCATTTTTACATGCGTGATAATAGCTACAACTCGGCAGCTAATAGGTACAGGAACTTTTAAAAGTGCACTTTCAAGCAATGGCACAAGTCCAGAAATACGGTGGATTGTTTAAAATTAGAGTGGTTGTATAAGAATCCGGCCCGCAGTATTGCATACGTTGCACCAGACTATCAGCAAATTCAAATTCCAGACTCCTTTATTTTGTCCACGACTTTGCACTTTTCCGTTTGTTATTTTTTTTATTGCATTTATCTTCAATAATGGCTTGAATATCGCTGTTTCATTATACCAAATCGGAAAATAATTGCTAGTATATTTATACTTAAAAGACAGTAGTAGGCCTTGAAAAAATATATAAATAACGACAAAATATTATTATACTCAAATTATTTTAAGAAGTCCTTACTGGGACTGTCAATTGGTAATTTCGATATCCTAAGTTGGCATCAATGCAGCAAAAAATGTAACCGGGTCATAAGTTCAGGTCAGTAACGAGCCCATTTGCACTAATAACACGAAAAGTAACACGAACAAGAACAACACAGATGACGGTAAAACTCACGAAACGTAGAAAACCCGCGAATATTTTCATTACCGAATGTTTGAACCAGTTTGAACGATCTGAAAAACCTTCACTGTCACTTTGACACACCGAGCTAAATTTGCCTAAGTCCGCCCATAGACGCTGCCAAAAGCAGCTGATTATTACAAAATACCAAAATGAAAAGTGTTTCCATGACGTTTTAAATTATTATTAAAATGAGTTGTAGTCATAATTATTATTGTTATTTGTAGCGGTATAATCGTGATTGCAATAGGGTTTTTATTTTATTATGCTCTTTTTTTCCTATCACTTGGGTAACTTTTCACATCATAAATCAACGGGTGACGTCATTAACTGGTTGAGACACATATACCAATGTTATATACCCATGGTTAACAGAAAATTCCTAGGGATTTTGTGGAGAATGTCATCTGACAAAATCGAGACTTCTTACAGTAATCGGGGTATATCTAAACGATTTCCTAGAAATATCACCCCCCCCCATCCCTTTAAACTGTCCAGACAGTTCCATTTTTGCCCGTCTCACGCTCAAAGCGAATGACGTCACGAGCGACACCACGAAATTCACCAATGGGAGAGCTCGAGCGCCACACACCCTCTCAGGTATTGATTTTCTAGTGCGCCTGTGCGCGGCGTTGTCAAGTTTCCGTGAGATCTAGGTATAAAACAAGATGGCCAGGAAACGGTTGTAGTTTTGATAATTTTAGCATAAAACATCTGTCCCAAAAATAATTCCTTTCGTGCAGAAAATTTAAAACGCGTGGTAGCATGCCGTGATACGCTGTTATTAATTCGAAATATAACGACGAAACGTTGCCAAATTTACCAGACGAAATATTCTAAAGCGGTACCTAATTAAAGTTAGGTAATAATGGAATTTATGCGACGCGATTTTTTTGCAATAGAAACTAGGAATCCTTGACACAGTCCTAGGCCGTCTAAAATTTCATGGCTCTGCCGTTAAACCATTAAAATCGCTAGATGAATGGCCGAATGTTCGACAAAAAAGACTATACCGGCAGACTTGAATTTTATGTCTATGATCGTTGACCTCAAATCCCTTTCAGAAGTCATTTTACAATGGCAAGAGATGATAGTAACATATAACATAAACGTGGACAAATTTGATGGACATCAGCGATAGAATAATCTAAAAGTTAATAATCAAAGCCTTTAATACAACGGTTCTGCAATGTGGTCTGAAAAGTCTTGTTATTCCAATGACCTTGGAGTACCGCAGACATATGATCCCATCGGCAAGTTCATTGGCGTACAACATATAATGAATTTATTTTTTATGTCGATTTTCAGAATTAATAATACATATTGTTTTGTAAGCAGCAGTAGAATGTTATCTCTCTCTATGATACCTTTTATAAACTGGGTATGATAGGAGACTGAAAAATTGTTTTGTTGGTTATATCTTACAAAAATTTTAACACCTCGTATCTAAGAAATAAAGGTCTCCAAGAAAAACACAAAAGCCCTGTGCAGTTCTACCAATCACACAAATAAAATTAAAGCGTGAATCACTCTACGGGGTGTCCAACTTTAAAACTGTACAAATCCGTAAAATCTTCATTTTTGGAGATAATCACCTAAACTTTTTTTTGTTTTAAAGGCCTTCAAAAACCGCATCTTTTGACTTTCCTGCCATTTTCAAAATGCAAATCCAGGGCCGGCTGCGATTTTTTTTATAATTACCCCTGATTTTCACGAAAACCATTTAGCGATTTTTTTAATTAAAATATGACTACACAGCGTTAATCAGAACACCCCAAAACCCCCATATACCAATTTTGAACAAAAAGTATACAGGGAGTTCCATTCTGTAGGGTGTCAAAGTTGAGCAAAATAGGAATTTTAAAGACATCTGGCGAGTCAAGTGTGCCATGGAATCCCTTAAAAACAGTTGCATGGTCAACAGGACCACTCAAAATGTTGGTGTGAAAAGATTTAGTACAAAAATATACAGGGTATTTTTCTCTGAGCCATCTCAAAATTCTGAATTTTTATTAAATTTTATACTGGTCAGGAGTGGTCTGGAATCATTGAAAAAATATTAATAAAAACAAAAGTAATTCATTTCTTTACAAAATGCCAACCAACAAATAAAAACAATTTAAATTATTAGACCTTTCTCAACAAAGTCACTGTCTAAGATGATACATTTTCTGTGCGTTTCCTGTTGTGGCACATCAGCTACATTTACTGATATGGACTTACTGACTGGCAGGCTTCTGTATTTTTTAGATTTATTTGTTTATAGTATGTGAAGCGGTTTTGATATACTCGATTTTTGACCCGTATAAAAGTTCCAAAAATTCAGTAATTTGAGATGGCACAGATAAGAACACTCTGTGTATTTTGTATTGGACCTTTGCACACCAATACCTTGAGTGGTCCTGTTGACCATTCAACTGTTTTGAGGGGATTCCATGGCACACTTGACTTGGCAGATGCCTTTAAAATAATTCCTATTTTGCTCAACTTTGACACCCTGCAGAATGGAACTCCCTGTATATTTTTTATTAAAATTTGGTATATGGGGGTTTTGGGGTGTTCTGATTAACGCTGTGGGGTCAGATTTTAAATAAAAAAATTGCTAAATGGTTTTCGTGAAAATAGGGGGTATAAAAAAATCACAGCCGGCCCTGGACTTGCATTGTGAAAATGGCAGGAAGTTCAAAAGAAGCGGTTTTTAAAGGCCTTTCAAACAAAAAAATTTTTTGGCGATTATCTCCAAAAATGAAGATTTTACGGATTTGTACAGTTTTAAAGTTGGACACCCTGTATATAAACATTTAAGCCATTGTAAATATCGGTGTGAATGAGTAATTAGCGGTTATATTTATTTTATGATAATCTTGATTGTTTTAATTTTTACGCGAAAAGCCCTCTATGCCAGACTACATATTTTTAAATCCAAATTGAGGTTGCCGATTTATGTTTTAACTGTTTAGAATTGCTTTTAAAACGGGAATATTTATAAAAAAATTCTGCGTGTGCTTACTCTAATTAAAAAGTACAGGGTGTGTATTCCGTGTTAAAATCTAACTTTACAATTTTTTGGAAAAAGGTAATAACTTTTTAAAAACACCCTGTATATTAAGTTAGACGCCATATTCTAATTCCTCAGAAATTTCTACACAAGTTTAGTTTTTGAACCATCAATTTATCTTTAAAATTACCTAGGTACTGACAAAATCTGGTTTATCTTGGACACCCTGTACATATTGTTTTGATTCAAAACAAAACACAAAATTAACATTGAATCCAATATTGCGCACAACTGCCGGGTATATGTTTATATTTTTTGGACCAAATTAGAACCAATAAAAGAAAGAATGCGTAAAAACAAAAGCCTGACTAAAATAGGTACACACGTTCTAAATTAGAAAAACAGCCAAAGATCAATATCCTATATTTATGACGACACTTAGAAAAATACGAATGTGTTGTAGGAAATTTCAGTAAAAAATTTCAAATGCTTGACTAAAAATTGAGACGAAGAAAATTATACAAACAAAATAATACGATGTTGTTTTTTAACCTTTTGCTGACTTTGCAGTAAAAATATACTATATCAGGTGCTCAGTAACCTCAAAAAAATTACACGAAAATCCATTTGGAAACGCATAGAAACAAAGTCCGCAAACAACAAAAATATTCGCCTTAAAATAAAAATGCGCGTGATTCGATTTTGAAATATTTCAGTTTGGTGTTTTGCCTGAAAAATATCTAATCCAAAGTCCACTCAAATACTAATGACCCCAGTGGAAAATCCACACTAAAAATACCATTTTGTAGGCACGTTTGTGACGTCACTGAACGGAAATACAAGGAGGTTAGATGGCATGTGCCTACATCTCGGAAATCATCAAAAAATTCCGAATTGGTTTTTTATTAGCACGTTTACCATTGAAACTAGTTTTTACCAGATTTCAGACAGGAATTTTTTGTGCTTCAATTTGCATTTACAATTTACAGTTACAAAATATGTGATATTTTTGCAAGAGACGATACCTACACCTGATTTGCTGATAACAACATGGGTAAATATTTAGTTCTGCCAACATGTAAAAGTTTTATGTTTATTTATGTTTTTAGTACCTTCAGCGGCAATAATAACACAATGAAATATGCTTTTGATTTTAAACAAAAATTTTCTTCACTTTTTTGTTGTTTGGAAATTAAAAATTAAATTTGCATTTATTATGCGAGAGCAAAATCCTCATCTTGTATGTAGAAGTAAATAATAAGCAATCACAAACTCATTGATATAACGCCTGTAGTCAATGAGTCTGTAGTATTTATATAGTTGGTAAATACAAATATTGAGATAACATGTCATAGTAGCTTATAGTAAATTCCTGTTTCATTGATAATAATTTAATAAATAATATATATAATAAAAGTTTAGTATATACTCATATTCCCCTGGCATATTTAATTTTTTTCTAAGAGATTTTAAAACAAATTTTAAGGTATTACCACAGAATAAACAGCTCTGCAACAGAAGCCTCCTTACGGACATGTGTCAGAAATAAGCGAGTCTCCATTTCAATTTACAGAAAGACCGACAGTATTTTAAGCATAAATTTGGTTCTAATACAATCTCTTCGCTATGTAGATTAACGTACAATCAAATAAAATGCACATTATTCATGTATTCAGAAGATATTTCGCTAAAAAGCGAGTCTCCTTTTGACACATGTCGCTAAGGAATTGTCTGTATTACTCGTTAGTCTATGGTATTACTCATTTTGCTCTCAACAGATGGCGCTGAATATCATTTTGCACAAGTAATGTTGAATATACCCAAAAAATGGCAGCTAACTTCACACTAACCTTCCTAGTTATCATTTTGTGATGGCATTTCTCGTGAGTTTGCCCTGAGTTTTTAGAAATGTTTAAATATACGAAAATTGAAACAACACATTGGTAATAATAAATAATGATAAATATTGATTTACACTAAATGAATGAAGTACAAATTTGGAAAAATTATTAAGGTTATGATTTGGAATCAGCTGACATCCACAAATCAATAATAGTTAGGTTCCCTGAAGAAGACTTTGAGGTCCCTATTCATAAGTGTAAGAACATACATACAGTGTGTCCCACTTAAGGACTGACCACCCCTGTAAAATTTTTATTTATAGCTCGATTTTCATAAACTTTTTTTGTTGGATAGAGCTTCAAAAATGGCATCAAACACATAATTCAGGTGCCTCGTGCGTTAAAGTCGTGGCCCACTGAGACGGTGTTTTAGTGCTGAAATTTTGAGAAGTACTATTAGGGATTTTTTTAGAGGAAAATTAATGTCAGATTCTTATTCAGCGTTGTTCCAAATCCAAATGTACCAATTTGCATTTCATAAACTTTTTTTTTGTCGGATAGAGCTTCAATAATGACATTAAATGCATAATTCAGGTGCCTCGTGCGTTACATTCATGGCCCACTGAGACAGGATCTATTAATATCATGTAGTATATAAGTCGTACGTTTGTAGTAATCGAGGCCAATCTAGAAAATGGCTTTAGAACTACTTTAAAAAATTATGACTGGCCACTGTCACGCTCGCGCTTGGGATCGATACCCAAAGCCCGTCTGCCAGTTGCCAATTCCACGGGCAAAATACGCGGCGTTGCCGGTTTTCAAGGTTACATTTTTGCACGTGCAAAATGGTGATCAAACCGCCGTCGTAAATCCATTACAAAACGTTGTCAAGACACCAATGAGAGAGAATCGAAGATGATATACTACTGAGATAAGTAGGTACGGATCAAACCTAACCTGAAAAAATTGTCCAAAAGCAAAATAGAAGTATTAGAACATGATATTGAAAACGATATTATTGAGTCCTATAACTTTTTGGTAGTATCATGGAAGACACCAAGAGAAAGAACAAAGTTCGTAGTCTACAAATAGGATCTAACATTGAAGAACCCAAAAGCAAAATATAAGCATTAGAATAAACCTTGAAAAGCTTCAAAAAGATGCTGTTGTGTGGTCGCTTTACCAAGTGTTTAAATTATTGTTATGTCACCAAGTTGGTTCTAGCGGTGCAAGAATGTTAAGAACACCTCTCTACGTTTGGACAATACTACCGAAAGATGCTAATGTTCCAAAAATCTAGTTTTGGACGATTCATAGAGTTTGAACAAGTACCTGAAAGAAAGGAAGCTATTAGAACCAAACTTTGAAAGCGATGTATTAGCTAGCTTCAAATAAAGTACCGAAGCATGATGAGTTCTTGTCTATACAAGCTTCACCAAGTGTTTTAAGTTGTTATATCACCAAGGGGTGCCTTTATTGAGTCATTCTAAAAGGTTACCAAAAGCACCAAGGCGTCACTCATAGTTATTGCAAGCCATCAAGACTTAGAGTTAGAAAAACGTTGTTCCAACATGGAAGAAAGTATCGGTAGTTGCAATAAAACTATTAGAAGCAAACCTTGAGGGCAATATGGCCCTGGTACTGCCAGGAACAATGTGTACCTTCAAAAGGTACCGAAGCATGATGAGTTCTTTCCTATACAAGCTTCACCAAGTGCTTTGAGTTGTTACATCACCAAGGGGTGCCTTGAGTCATTCTAAAATGTTACCAAAAGCACCACGACGTCACTTATAGTTATTGCAAGCCATCAAGAGGGCTTAGAGTTAGAAAGACGTTGTTCTAACATGGAAGAAAGTATCCGTAGTTGCAATAAAACTGGTAGAATCAAACCTTGAGGACAATATGGCTTTGGTACTGATAGGAACAATGTATAGCTTCAAAAGGTACCGGAGCATGACGAGTTCTTTCCTATACAAGCTTCACCAAGTGCTTTGAGTTGTTACATCACCAAGGGGTGCCTTGAGTCATTCTAAAAGGTTACCAAAAGCACCACGACGTCACTTATAGTTATTGCAAGTCATAAAGAGGGCTTAGAGTTAGAAAGACGTTGTTCTAACATGGGAGAAAGTATCCGCAGTTGCAATAAAACTATCTTGAGGACAATATGGCTTTGGTACTGCGGGGAACAATGTATTGCTTCAAAAGGTACCGGAGCATGATGAGTACTTGCTTGTGGCGTCGTACAAGCTTCACCAAGTGCGTTAACTTGTTATGTACACCAAGTGGTGCTTGGAACGATTCCGAATGGTCACCACGACCACCACGACGTCGCTCTCGGTTAGTACAACGCACCAAGAGGACTTGCAGTTAGAAAGTCGTTGTCCAGGCGCACTCACCTTCATGTTGTGCTTGACCAGGGTCTCGTACGAGCACAGCTGGTAGACCACGAGCGCCCTCAGCAGCTCCAGGTTCGTCTTGCTCTTGAACGCGGCCTTCGGGTCCTCGAACGTGACGTCGAGCGGGTCCTTCTGCGGCTGTTGGACGGCGGCGGCGGCCGTGGTCGACTGCTGGACGGCCAGCCGGAGGGCCGGCACCTGGTGGACCGTGTCGGGGAGGCCGCGCCTCAACGCCGTCCGTAGGAAGGCCATAATAGCGCGCGCTCGCCGGTCGTCGGTCGACTGGTCGCGCTCGAGGCGGGCTGGAGGTCCCGGGGGGGGGCTGGGGGGATCCGAGCGGTGTTGCCGCGCGCGGCGGTGCTGGGGGGACTTAAGGAAGGCGCTATTCGCTGGATGAGCTGCGACGGGGGGGACGTCAGGGGGGGTTATGTGTCAGTTTGACGTGGGGGGAGGTTGGGGGTTTGGTGGTACAGGGTGGTGGGAGCGGCATATAAAAGTAAATGTACAGGGGGAGGTTATATAGACCGTCGGACAGTGACAGATTTTCCTTGCTGATTTTCTCATTTATGCCTTGGAGAGGGTTGAAAGATAAATCGATGCTGAGTCGGAAAATAGTAACTTTAAGTTTGGCCCCCGGGGAAAACATATGGAAAATTCGAACAGAATAAAAGGTACTAATTCTCACTTATGCCATGTTCACCGTATGATTTCTTATACTATTCCGACCTCGAAAACCCAAAGGCATAAATAAGTGCGTAGCGTGTAGAAAAAGGGTTGAATTAAGGGTTTGGCAGATCACACAAAAAATGACTTGGTTTACTGACTCCGTCAGTTATGCCGTTCGAAATGGTGAAAACTTATATCCTCACTAGCCCAAAAATTGATTGGCAGAAGTGACGCGTGGGGAAAATGCACTTTTGGGTCGGAAAATAAGTCGGAAATTTTTTTTTCACCATTTCGAACGGCATAACTGACGGAGTCAGTAAACCAAGTCATTTTTTGTGTGATCTGCTTCAACCATTTTTCCATACGCTACACTTATGCCTTTGGGTTTTCGAGGTCGGAACAATATAAGAAATCATATGGTGAACATGGCATAAGTGAGAATTAGCACCTTTTTTCTGTTTTGAAAAATCGAATTTTCCATGTTTTCCCCGGGGGCCAAACTTAAAATTACTATTTTCCGACTCAGCATCGATTTACCTTTCAACCCTCTCCAAGGCGTAAATGAGAAAATCGGTAAGGAAAATCTGTCACTGTCTGACGGTCTATTATTTAATTGTTTCTGTATGTATTTAATTTTTCTCAAGATGTTCCGTGTGAGAACTGATATAATCTGCACTTTTGTCTCGTCGTAAATCAGCGGCGTAGCGTGCCAATTTAAAACTGGGAGGGCTAAAGTTTTCGTTACAGATTTAGTAGAATAAGTAGATAGAATTAACTAAAATTTTCAAAATTTCTAGGCAAAAACTCTTATAAGTAAAAAAATATTACATGAATATTACATAAATTTACTATGTTGAAAATTCAAAAGAAATAGAGAGGTATTACGAAAATATAGTAACGGTTAAAAATATATACAGGGTGAGTTTTTTTCGACGACCACTATGGGGATCTCGGAAACTAGCAGAGCTAGAACAAAGGTTAAGTGGGGAAAGAATTTTGAATGCCCAATCTAATACCCCTTTTGGATTTTTAAAAAAGTTCATGGCTTACTAGATATTTTGAAAAGAGTGATTTTTTGGTATTCCATCAGATCTCTGTAGCTCCGTTATTTCTGATTATACAGAAAAACTGTATAGACAAAAATTGTAGATAATTTTGGGCTTAATAAGATAATCGAATCCAATTTTTTTATGTTGTTTGTGATTCTTAATATATGACATAAACTAGTGTTTTTTAAATGTAAATCATAGTTGGCTGTGGCCTTATCAAATCGGCCATTATTGATCTTTCCAAAGATATAATAGGTACTCGGCCTAGTTATTATAAAAAATAAAAGAGGTATGGCTAATTTTCTAATTTTTTTTAAATTTTCACATAGTCAGCCATGGAATATTTTCATAATTACGTTATACTTTTCTGCATAACCATATCGAGTATTATATCGTTGGAAATCTCTAAAAATGCCTGATTTTTTGATGATTTCCATTTAAAAAAACACAAGTTATGACGCAAGCTTGTGTTTTTTACTTACTGCCCTTTATTAAAACATACCTTTTTGTGCTATGAAAAATTATGAAAAATTCTGGTGAAGTAGTGATCTCTAATTTTAATATAACTTTCAGTAATCTATCATTTCGACAATGTGAGTTGCATTACGAGGAAAATTATCTAATAGATTTTTAGACTCTTTAAAAATATTAAAATGTTAAAATTTCTTTAATATACTATCATAATTTTATTTTTTGTTTTCGAATTTATTTGAAGGGAATGTCAATTTTAAAATAAGTAGGTATCCTACCTTAAACATTTTTCCGTTTCTACACATATTTGAATTACACTGTAAGATTGATATATTATGCATATTCCCACCATACTATTTTTAAATTGTTCAACAATTTTGTTTTATATATATATTTTTATTGAATCATATTTTGTGTTTATAAATACAATATTATAATATTATATTTTCAAAATTTTATAAGTCGCTATATAAGTAGATGTTTGTATGACTATAACATTTATTTATGTATGTACTTTATTTTAAAACGATATTATTATTTACTTAAATACTGCTAATATATAGCAAATTTTATACTTCTAATTTCTTAAACTAGAATGATTACTTTTTTTTCAACCAAAAATAGACAATAGTGTTTAACTTTTCTCTGTCATTGCAGCTAGAAGCATAAAAATATTATTTTTCTATAATGTTCTTCTCATTTTTACAATCACATCAAAAATCACATATCTTCAATGATTATTTTGTCGTTATTTTAAAGAAAATTATCATGGAAGCACTCTAATGAATAGTTTTTTTTTTTTTATGGTTAATTTTTTTTAAACTAACGTATTCTAACATTAACTTTTAAACAGTTCTTATATACCTAAATATATTTCTTGGTAAATAGCAAGGCTTATAATAGTGTCATAAGAATTTATGTGATATTTCTGACTACTTTTTCAAAAATTTCTTCATCTGCTTATTTTGATGTGCCATACTATACTGGGCTTCCTCAGCTTTGTCAATTAAAGAGTCAAGCCTGTCGACATGATTGTCTAAAGCCTTGGTTAGGTCACTTTTCCTAGGTTGAGAAGTGCCCTTTTCATTAGAAGAATTTTCAGAGTTTTTCTCGATATTTTCCGATAACTTAGGTTGATGAATTTCTGGTGGTACTTGTTCTTGGATGCTGTTGGATCTGCTGCTAAAGATATTTGTCAAAGAACCACAAGCTGTTGTCTATAAAAATTAAGAATCATTTAAGGCTATATAAAACTAGCACTGTTTACCTTAAACGAATTCAATTTTTTTTGGGTAGCCTTTAGAATAGTGTTCAGTTCGTCCAGTCCTCCAGCAACGTTCTTCACGGATCCATCTTGAATATCAATTTCCTAACAGTCACAAAAAATAAAATTTGTTAACATTTTAATCCTATTTTTGCTACCTACTTACTTTCAGATTTTCCGTATCTATTTCTTCATCTTCAACGACCTGTTTTTGCCGCAATTCTTCTGGATGATTCTTCATATATTCTTCATAGTCAGGTTTTTCTATTCCCAACAGTTCAGCCCTCATGCACTCATATTCATATGTATTTTCAGACATTTTTATATAATTATTATTACTGAAGCACAGAAAAATAAAATGTTCTTTTTTTACTCGCGTACTTGTGGCAGCATTGCACACAATTATTGCAGAGTATTGATTTTGCGAGCATAGAAGATACTTGGTTCAAGAATATGCAACTAACAATACCAATATTTTCATAAAATCGTCGGTAGGTGGCAGGATCGGTAAGAAAATTATGTCTGTGGCTAAAAATCGATTCAATCGACGAAAAAAATCGATTATTTCTTAATTCAGACACCGACGTATAGGGAATAATTTCAATAAGTGAGAAAAATTGCAACACTCTGTATAAAAATTTAAATTGATAGCATTTTTAGATGCATAATTTAATTCTAAAGAAAAAGTTACTCCCGTGTTATTTTCATAATTGTCACGGATTCACGGTAAAATTGATTTTTTTTAAATAGGCGTTAATAGTATACCCCTCATTTCAGTAGTAGGTGTTGTTTTTGTAAGTGGATTTTTATGAATAACTTTCGAACGGTTCGAGATATCGACTTCAAACTTGGTACACATAATCTAAACGATAAGAGAATTCTTCGTATTGCTTTTGGTTCGAATATGCAACCAACAATGCCAATATTAGTTCACAGCAATATTCGTAGGGGGCACAGATGTAGAATGTATTGATTCAAAACAAAGCAGCCTGTGATTGATGAACTCCTGTATTTCAGAAAGTCGTCGGTAGATGACAGGACGAACCATTCCATTGACGAACAAATTCGATTATTTCTCAATTCAGACACCGACGTATTGGGAATCATTATAATAAGCGAGAAAAATTGCAACCCTCTGTATAAAAATTTAAATCAATAGCATTTTTAGATGCACAATTTAATTTTGAAGAAAAAGTTACTCTTGTGTTATTTCCATAATTATCACGGGTTTACGGCAAAATGGATTTTTTTGAAATAGGCGTTAATAGTAGGTACCACCCTTCATTTCAGTACTTGTATTGGCTTTAAATAACTTTCGAACGGTTTGAGATATCGACTTCAAACTTCGTACACATAATCTAGCTAGACGACAAGAGAATCCTTCGTATTGCTTTTGGTTCTAGTGTACAACCAACAATGCCAATATTAATTCACAATAGTGTTTTTTGTAGGGGGCGCAGAGGTAGAATGTATTGATCCAAAACAAAGCAGCCTCTGATGGGCTTCTGTATTTCAGAAAATCGTCGGTAGATGGCATGATCGGTAAGAAAATTATGCCTGTGGATAAAAAACGGTTCCATTGACGAACAAATTCGATTATTTCTCAATTCAGACACCGACGTATTGGGAATCATTATAATAAGCGAGAAAAATTGCAACCCTCTGTATAAAAATTTAAATCGATAGCATTTTTAGATGCACAATTTAATTTTAAAGAAAAAGTTACTCTTGTGTTATTTCCATAATTGTCACAGGTTCACGGCAAAATGGATTTTTTTGAAATAGGCGTTAATAGTAGGTACCACCCTTCATTTCGGTACTTGTATTGGCTTTAAATAACTTTCGAACGGTTTGAGATATCGACTTCAAACTTCGTACACATAATCTAGCTAGACGACAAGAGAATCCTTCGTATTGCTTTTGGTTCTAGTGTACAACCAACAATGCCAATATTAATTCACAATAGTGTTTTTTGTAGGGGGCGCAGAGGTAGAATGTATTGATCCAAAACAAAGCAGCCTCTGATGGGCTTCTGTATTTCAGAAAATCGTCGGTAGATGGCATGATCGGTAAGAAAATTATGCCTGTGGATAAAAAACGGTTCCATTGACGAACAAATTCGATTATTTCTCAATTCAGACACCGACGTATTGGGAATCATTATAATAAGCGAGAAAAATTGCAACCCTCTGTATAAAAATTTAAATCGATAGCATTTTTAGATGCACAATTTAATTTTAAAGAAAAAGTTACTCTTGTGTTATTTCCATAATTGTCACAGGTTCACGGCAAAATGGATTTTTTTGAAATAGGCGTTAATAGTAGGTACCACCCTTCATTTCAGTACTTGTATTGGCTTTAAATAACTTTCGAACGGTTTGAGATATCGACTTCAAACTTCGTACACATAATCTAGCTAGACGACAAGAGAATCCTTCGTATTGCTTTTGGTTCTAGTGTACAACCAACAATGCCAATATTAATTCACAATAGTGTTTTTTGTAGGGGGCGCAGAGGTAGAATGTATTGATCCAAAACAAAGCAGCCTCTGATGGGCTTCTGTATTTCAGAAAATCGTCGGTAGATGGCATGATCGGTAAGAAAATTATGCCTGTGGATAAAAAACGGTTCCATTGACGAACAAATTCGATTATTTCTCAATTCAGACACCGACGTATTGGGAATCATTATAATAAGCGAGAAAAATTGCAACCCTCTGTATAAAAATTTAAATCAATAGCATTTTTAGATGCACAATTTAATTTTGAAGAAAAAGTTACTCTTGTGTTATTTCCATAATTATCACGGGTTTACGGCAAAATGGATTTTTTTGAAATAGGCGTTAATAGTAGGTACCACCCTTCATTTCAGTACTTGTATTGGCTTTAAATAACTTTCGAACGGTTTGAGATATCGACTTCAAACTTCGTACACATAATCTAGCTAGACGACAAGAGAATCCTTCGTATTGCTTTTGGTTCTAGTGTACAACCAACAATGCCAATATTAATTCACAATAGTGTTTTTTGTAGGGGGCGCAGAGGTAGAATGTATTGATCCAAAACAAAGCAGCCTCTGATGGGCTTCTGTATTTCAGAAAATCGTCGGTAGATGGCATGATCGGTAAGAAAATTATGCCTGTGGATAAAAAACGGTTCCATTGACGAACAAATTCGATTATTTCTCAATTCAGACACCGACGTATTGGGAATCATTATAATAAGCGAGAAAAATTGCAACCCTCTGTATAAAAATTTAAATCGATAGCATTTTTAGATGCACAATTTAATTTTAAAGAAAAAGTTACTCTTGTGTTATTTCCATAATTGTCACAGGTTCACGGCAAAATGGATTTTTTTGAAATAGGCGTTAATAGTAGGTACCACCCTTCATTTCAGTACTTGTATTGGCTTTAAATAACTTTCGAACGGTTTGAGATATCGACTTCAAACTTCGTACACATAATCTAGCTAGACGACAAGAGAATCCTTCGTATTGCTTTTGGTTCTAGTGTACAACCAACAATGCCAATATTAATTCACAATAGTGTTTTTTGTAGGGGGCGCAGAGGTAGAATGTATTGATCCAAAACAAAGCAGCCTCTGATGGGCTTCTGTATTTCAGAAAATCGTCGGTAGATGGCATGATCGGTAAGAAAATTATGCCTGTGGATAAAAAACGGTTCCATTGACGAACAAATTCGATTATTTCTCAATTCAGACACCGACGTATTGGGAATCATTATAATAAGCGAGAAAAATTGCAACCCTCTGTATAAAAATTTAAATCGATAGCATTTTTAGATGCACAATTTAATTTTAAAGAAAAAGTTACTCTTGTGTTATTTCCATAATTGTCACAGGTTCACGGCAAAATGGATTTTTTTGAAATAGGCGTTAATAGTAGGTACCACCCTTCATTTCGGTACTTGTATTGGCTTTAAATAACTTTCGAACGGTTTGAGATATCGACTTCAAACTTCGTACACATAATCTAGCTAGACGACAAGAGAATCCTTCGTATTGCTTTTGGTTCTAGTGTACAACCAACAATGCCAATATTAATTCACAATAGTGTTTTTTGTAGGGGGCGCAGAGGTAGAATGTATTGATCCAAAACAAAGCAGCCTCTGATGGGCTTCTGTATTTCAGAAAATCGTCGGTAGATGGCATGATCGGTAAGAAAATTATGCCTGTGGATAAAAAACGGTTCCATTGACGAACAAATTCGATTATTTCTCAATTCAGACACCGACGTATTGGGAATCATTATAATAAGCGAGAAAAATTGCAACCCTCTGTATAAAAATTTAAATCGATAGCATTTTTAGATGCACAATTTAATTTTAAAGAAAAAGTTACTCTTGTGTTATTTCCATAATTGTCACAGGTTCACGGCAAAATGGATTTTTTTGAAATAGGCGTTAATAGTAGGTACCACCCTTCATTTCAGTACTTGTATTGGCTTTAAATAACTTTCGAACGGTTTGAGATATCGACTTCAAACTTCGTACACATAATCTAGCTAGACGACAAGAGAATCCTTCGTATTGCTTTTGGTTCTAGTGTACAACCAACAATGCCAATATTAATTCACAATAGTGTTTTTTGTAGGGGGCGCAGAGGTAGAATGTATTGATCCAAAACAAAGCAGCCTCTGATGGGCTTCTGTATTTCAGAAAATCGTCGGTAGATGGCATGATCGGTAAGAAAATTATGCCTGTGGATAAAAAACGGTTCCATTGACGAACAAATTCGATTATTTCTCAATTCAGACACCGACGTATTGGGAATCATTATAATAAGCGAGAAAAATTGCAACCCTCTGTATAAAAATTTAAATCGATAGCATTTTTAGATGCACAATTTAATTTTAAAGAAAAAGTTACTCTTGTGTTATTTCCATAATTGTCACAGGTTCACGGCAAAATGGATTTTTTTGAAATAGGCGTTAATAGTAGGTACCACCCTTCATTTCGGTACTTGTATTGGCTTTAAATAACTTTCGAACGGTTTGAGATATCGACTTCAAACTTCGTACACATAATCTAGCTAGACGACAAGAGAATCCTTCGTATTGCTTTTGGTTCTAGTGTACAACCAACAATGCCAATATTAATTCACAATAGTGTTTTTTGTAGGGGGCGCAGAGGTAGAATGTATTGATCCAAAACAAAGCAGCCTCTGATGGGCTTCTGTATTTCAGAAAATCGTCGGTAGATGGCATGATCGGTAAGAAAATTATGCCTGTGGATAAAAAACGGTTCCATTGACGAACAAATTCGATTATTTCTCAATTCAGACACCGACGTATTGGGAATCATTATAATAAGCGAGAAAAATTGCAACCCTCTGTATAAAAATTTAAATCGATAGCATATTTAGATGCACAATTTAATTTTAAAGAAAAAGTTACTCTTGTGTTATTTCCATAATTGTCACGGGTTCACGGCAAAATGGATTTTTTTGAAATAGGCGTTAATAGTAGGTACCACCCTTCATTTCGGTACTTGTATTGGCTTTAAATAACTTTCGAACGGTTTGAGATATCGACTTCAAATTTTGTACGCATAATCTAGACGACAAGAGGATTCTTCGTATTGCTTTTGAGCAAAATCGTTCCAAAGAAAAGGGTTAAAATCGAGAAAGATGAAAATAATTTTTTACTTTTACGGTGTTTTTGAGGAGAAATAACTATTTTTCGAATTAGTTTATTTACATTTCCCAAAAATACAAAAAATAAACATTTACAAAGGAAATTTACAACCGCCCCTGGAGAGGGATATTCGTGTTTTTTTTTTATTTAAATAAGAACAAAAAAATTGCACCTACACTTTACGCATTACAGTTAAAAAAATAATTAATACAAAACGAAAAAATCGATTGGACAAGATCGGAAATGCAAAAAACCAGGTTTAAATGGCGGTTCGAATATGCCTATAGAAACATGTTAAAAAAAAATTACGTTGAATATTTCCTTACAAAAAGCAAACGGTAAATGTCATTTTCTGCATTTAAAAAAAATCGTCGAAAAGCAACCGAAAATGACATTCAACATTGTAGTTTTTCCTTGCCGGGAAATATCGTATCATTTTAGGTCGCTTCTTCTCAACGAAAACACCAGCCATACCCGAACCGCGAACTTACCAAAAAAATTCACCTCCGTCAAACATCCTCAAAAATAAAATCCATATATTATGCCATATCACTCGCTCTACCAGTCTCTCATAAACGGATTATACATATAATATTTAATAGTGTTCTTTATCCATTCCTTAAACCTATTAGCCTAGTGTTGCCGCGTCCTCCGCTAAAATCTCTCCACTTATATACACCTTAACTTTAAAACCGTTTATCTACACTAATCCTCGTCCGACAGTGGTTCGTACTGCGCGCTCAACAGCGGTTTCGGCTCGTTACTCCGCGAACTGTCACCGTAACTATAACTCTGTTGTTGTTGCTGTTGTTGTTGCATGTACTCGTTGGGATCGTGCTTCTCCTCGTCGATCACCATCTCACCCGGGCTCGTGCTCTGGCGCTCCTTCTCCGTCTCGCCGCACTCCTTCTTGTCCCCTTCCGTCCTCATCACCTCCGCTATCTTGTTGTTGACGTAGTCCAGCGGCGACATGTGCGACTGCGCCTGCTGGTACCTCCTGAAGTTCTGCTCGGGCCAATGGTTGTTCTCCGACGGCGACACAGGTTCGACGTGGTACTTCTGCTGGGGCTGCGCCATGCGGATGATCTGCCGCTCGTCCTGCTGCGCGACCTTCTCGTCCTTCGCCTGCAGCCGCCGCTTCCACTGCTCGCCCATGTTCTCCGGCATGTGGTAGTAGCCGGGCCGCGCGTTGAAGTCGTGGCTGATGACGGTGTCGGTCAGCTCCTTGACCGTGAGGTTCTTGTTGGCGCCGTCGCCGTCCAGGTCGACGGAGATGACGCTCGGCGGCCGCTGCTCGCCGTTGTTCTCGGGGTTGGCGTCGCGGTGGAAGCCCTGGAAGAGGAGGTCGCCGGCGCGCGGGGGCTCGCGCGGCGCGGCCACCACCTCGCGACCGCCCTCCGCCGTCTGGTTGATCTGGTGGGTGATGATCGCGTCGATGAGGCTGGCCGCCGTTATGCTCGAGTCCGATCTGCGCGAAGACGACGCTTTTACGGGGGGAACGAGCGGCGGTGGTAGTTGAGGACCGCCTCGCCTTCCCCCGCGCAAATCCCCGTAAGACGAGAACGCGCCAAATTTTGACCGAATTTGTCCCCCTCCAGTTTCACGGCGCCACGGTCGCGGTTAATGACAATCCAACGCGTATTGAGACGTTCTATACCCCGATTACTGTAAGAAGTCCCGATTTTGTCAGATGACATTCTCCACAAAATCCCTAGGAGTTTTCTGTTAACCATGGGTATATATGTGTCTCAACCAATTAATGACGTCACTCATTGATTTATGATGTGAAAAGTTACCCAAGTGATACGAAAAAAAGAACATAATAAGATAAAAACCCTATTGCAATCTCGATTATACCGCTATAAATAAAAAAGACTATGTCTACAACTAATTTTAATAATAATTTCAAACGTCATGGAAACACTTTTCATTTTGGTATAATCAGCTGCTTTTGGCAGCGTCTATGGGCGGACTCAGGCAAATTTAGCTTCGGTGTGTCAAAGTGACAGTGAAGGTTTTCCAGATCGTTCAAACTGGTTCAAACATTCGGCAATGAAAATATTCGCGGGTTTTCTAAGTTTCGTGAGTTTTACCGTTATCTGTGTTGTTCTTGTTCTTGTAACTTTTCGTGTTATTAGTGCAAATGGGCTCGTTACTGACCTGAACTTATGACCCGGGTGCATTTTTTGCTGCATAGATGCCAACTTAGGATATCGAAATTACCAATTGACAGTCCCAGTAAGGACTTCTTAAAATAATTTGAGTATATGTCAGGGACTGTTGAAGAATCCCTGTTCTACAGGGTGTCCAACTTTAAAACTGTACAAATCCGTAAAATCGTCATTTTGTGAGATAATCCCCTAAACTTTTTTTTGTTTGAAAGGCCTTCAAAAACCGCTTCTTTTTATTAAAAGTGTGACCCCACAGCGTTAATCAGAACAGCCCGAAACACCTATATACCAGATTCGAATAAAAAATATACAGGGAGTTCCATTCTGTAGGGTGTCAAAATTGAGGAAAATAGGAATTTTGAAGGCATCTGCCAAGTCAAGAGTGCCATGGAATCATCTCAGAACAGTTGAATGGTCAAAAGGACCACTCAAGGTGTTGGTGTGCAAAAGTCCAATACAAAATATACAGAGTGTTCTTATCTGTGCCATCTCAAATTACTGAATTTTTGGAACTTTATACAAGTCAAAAATCGAGTATATCAAAACCACTCCACACACTATAAACGAACTAAATCTAAAAAATACAGAAGTCTGCCAATCAGTAAGTCCATATCAGTTAAGGTGGCTGGTGTGCCACAACAGGAAACGCACAGAAAATGTATCATCTTAGACAGTGACTTTGTTGAGTAAGGTCCAAAAATTTAAATTGTTTTTTTTTTGTAAGTTGGCATTTTGTAAATAAATACATTACTTTTGTGTTTATCAATATTTTTTCAATGATTTCACAGCACCCATGGCCCGTATAAAGTTTCATAAAAATTCAGCATTTTGAGATGGCACAGATAAGAACACTCTGTATATTTTGTATTGGACCTTTGCACACCAACACCTTGACCATTCAACTGTATTGAGGGGATTACATGGCACACTTGACTTGGCAGATGTTTTTAAAATTCCTATTTTGTTCAACTTTGACACCCTGCAGAATAGAACTCTCTCTAATTTTTTATTCAAATTTGGTATATAGGCGTTTTGGGGTGTTCTGATTAACGCTGTGAGGTCATATTTTAAATAAAAAAAAATCGCTAATGGTTTTCGTGAAAATCGATTGAATAAAAAAATCGCAGCCGGCCCTGGATTTGCATTTTGAAAATGGCAGGAAGGTCAAAAGAAGCGGTTTTTGAAGGCCTTTCAAACAAAAAAAAGTTTAGGCGATTATCTCCAAAAATGAAAATTTTACGGATTTGTACAGTTTTAAACTTGGACACCCTGTATATGTCAGGGACTCTTTAAAGTAAGGGGACCCAGCATTATTCTTTCCAAAGTGAGACCTATTCTTTCCTCATTCTAATGGTATCAGTGATGCCAAGTATGCCACTTTATTGGAGAATCTATGAATATGACAGGTACTTTTATTGTGGGTAAAAATTAATAATGGTTTCCATGATTTCTACAAATTAGACTTGACAATTTTGTGTATACAAGTGCAGAATATGGAAACTGTAAAATGAAACAAATTTATTTTATAGTTGAAATTGATTTCCAGCAAATATTTTCCACGAATTTAAGTAATAAGTATGGTAAGTCAGTAGTGCCGATTTTGCCTATTTAAGAATTTGTCGCTATTGCACCTTGTTACCAGGTTCCTCAATCCATTTGTAATATGTACTTGTATTTTCTTTCCATGTTGAATGTTTCTACCCAAAGAACTTTCACAGATTTCGGGATGGACTAATAAGATTAGGTCTAGTAGTTCTAATCATGGTTTTTCTCGGTGTTAATTATAAAACGTCTATAATTTTATTTATCTTCCAAGGTACCTCACAAACTTAAAATAAACTTGCAGTCGTAGATCAAAACTCTTTAAAAAACGACCTGACTGAAGCTACCTGCTTGATAATTTAAAATTTACGAAATACGATTTTTGTTTTGAACTGTCTGCTTATACGTAATGACCACGTAATGGGAATTGTACAAGAAAAATCTGGTTGTAATTATTGGGACTACTACAGGCGGCCGCATTACCTTTAATTGACACATCTGAGTATATGGAAGTTAGAAAAGTTAAAAATTGTGAATTATGATGGAAAATATTTTGCCTCCTTTATAATCTATGGCACTGGTATGTTACATAAAACCTGATGGTAGTTGGACACTGACATATAACATAACCTTGTATCAGCCCCCTTGTGATCTCCTTGGAGTCGACAGAAAACAAACTTCCCCTCAAGGCTTCACTTTTCCTATGTGATAGACTGTGACATGTTAGGTCCCCTTATTTTAAAGAGTTCCTGTTCTATGTAAACGATTGATTGATTGTATTGGTGACGTTTGCTTGGAACGATCAACAAACGCATGGATTGTCATCAAAAGCCATGGAATATCATGGAATGCCATGGAATATCATGAAATGTCATGGAATGCCATCGACGACCATGACCGGTGAGCAGTGAAGTGGAGGGGGTAAATTTTGGTCAAAAATTACCGCATTTTTCGTCTTAGGGGAATTTACATGAAAAATGGATAAATGAGCAAATCATCGAAACTAATTACGACTTTACAAAACTTGGATGTCCGACTTTTTAAGAGATTTTCGAATTGAATTTTTCCATGTTTTTCATATGCTCCGGGTAAGTTTATGTCGGTTAAAGCCATTTTCAAGTCATTCTAGGAGAGTTTAAAAATCGTGAAAAAAAACTCAAAACACGTTTTTTTTTATAATTTTCAAACAAGTGCGCTGGCTGCCTAATGAGACACTTCCAAATATGTTTTTCATGCATGATTAGAAAGCGATCGGTGTAACTAAAGTCGCGTCACACAAGTACAAGTAAAGGGTGTTTTTTTTTAGAGGCGGAGAACTTTAAATTGAAATAAAACATAAAAAAACGTTTTTAATATCCATGAAATTATCTTTATTTGAAAGATAATTCTTTGGCATTAATGTTTGAATATGATTTCGGGCATCTGGCCTCCGCGGCTGGCGCGTACATGGCGTAATCTGGAGGTCCAATTTTCACACACTCTTAGCTGTAAATCAGGCTGTATTTCGGCAATAACGCGTCGAATATTGGCTTTCCAGTGCTGAGTTGTTTCTGGTTTATCGGCGTAGACAAGTGACTTTACATAACCCCAAAGAAAATAATCTAATGGCGTCAAATCGCACGAACGAGGTGGTCAGTTAAGGAGGTCAATTTCGTGAAATTAATCGTAGGTCAAAAGTTTCTGTCAGTAAATTAATTTTATCGCTCGCTGTGTGGCATGTGGCCCGGTCCTGCTGAAACCACATGTCTGCAACATTACTGCCTTCCAATAATTGAGGCACGAAAAAGTTAGTGATCATGTCTCTGTACCGCTTGCAATCGCTTGTTTTGTGCGCACTGTATGACGTCTTACGGGATGCGTATTATCGTTTAGGTTTAGAGTAAACGTATTGCGAAAACGATCCATAGTTTCTCGATTTAATCGCTTGGAACGACGATTATGAGCACTATAAAACGCACGTAATTCCCAATGTGTTTCTCGAATTGAACCATTTTTTCCAGAATAATTTTGAACAATTTGTAAACGTTGCTCCGGCGTCAGTCTAGTCATGATAAATTGCCAAACCAAACTGATTAAAAAAAAAACAAAAACTGTCAAATCGGCTGTCGCAGGAAACAGTGTTGCCATTTTAAATTACTCCGCCTCTAAGAAAAACACCCTTTAGAACCAAACATCGATACGCAAACAAACCTACAAGCAACCAACTCACCTCGCCTGCTGCTGCCTGCCCGCCACCTGCTGCTGTTGTTGCTGCTGTTGCTGTTGATGCTGTTGCTGCTGCGCCGCCGCCGCCGCGGCCGCCGCCGCCTGCTGCTGCTGCTGCTGGTACGCCCTCCGCTGCTCCTCCATCCTCTGCTGGTGCCGCATCTGCTGCTGGTGCTGCTGCATCATCTGGTACCTGTGCGGCTGCTCCATGATGTTGTCCGCCATCGTCTTCCCTAGGCCCTCGTGCGGCGCCCCCGGCACCGGCAGGCTCGGCTGCTGCACGGCCACGTCGACCAGCGACGAGAGCGCCTCGTGGCCGGGCGGCAGGTACTGCGGCCTCGTGTGCCTCTGGATCACGCCCTGGCGCTGCTGCGGCTGCTGCTGCTGCTGCGGCGGCGGCGGCGTCCTGTGCGCTGCGCTGTTCGTCGTGTAGTACTGCGGCTTCTCCGGCCTTCTCCCCAGCATCTGCTGCGACGTTATGTAATCGTTGATGATTATCTGGCGCGAGTTCAGCTGCTGGTCGGGCAGGTACGACGTGTGCCTGTACTGCGGCTGCACGTTCTGCTGCTGCTGCTGCTGCTGCTGCGCCATCCTTCCGTGCTGCTGCTTGTTGTAATAGTCGTACACCCTCTTCTCCTGCATGTTGTGCGGCAGGTGTATCGGCGTGCCCTGCGTTATCGAGCCCATCTTCGTCGCGTCCGGTATCTGCCTCAACAATCCTTCGTATCTCTGCTGGTTGAACACGGGCGTGCCCTGGGTGATGCTGCCCTTGCTCGGATTCGCCGGCTTCGGACTGGGCAGCTTCGGCTGCTGCTGCCGCACGAAAGCCGGGCTCTTCCTCTCCTGGTGGTAGATGTACTGCGGTTGTTCCGAACGGTGTATTTGCTGCTGCTGCTGTTGTTGCATCTTCGGCGGCGGGAGGTCCCTAGGTTTCTTGATGCTTAAGTCGAGGGTCTCCGGCTCGCCGCGCGCGTCCCGCACCTGCACCACCACCAGGTCGTCGCGGGCCGGTTCCGGCTGCGCCTGCGGCTGTATCGGCCCCGTCACCGGCGTTATCGTGGCCGCTATCAGCGGCGTGACCAGCTTCGCCAGCGCCTGCTGCTGGTTCCTCGGCTGCTGGTTCAGGCCGTACTCGCTGACGATCGTCACCTCGCCCGGATCGTTGTTGAGTATCGACGAGATCGTCGGCGTCATGCCGCTGGTCGGGTTGTTCTGCTGTTGCTGCTGGCCGCCGGGCGTGTTCATCAGCGAGAACTCGATGACGTTCAGCACCAGGTCCTTGACGCTGATCGGCGACTGGTTCTGCCGCGGCTGGCAGTCGTTGGCTGCCGGCGTGACGGTGGCCGTCTGGTAGTGGTCGGGCGTCTGCGCCTCGTCCGCGGTCTCCGTGGCGCTCGAATCGTAGTCCTCTTTCTTCACCGGGTTCCGGTTTTGCTGGGGGACGGGCGGGCTGTCGGCGGCGCTGGCCGTGTCGCTCGAGTGCCGCATCGGCTCCTCGCAGCTCGACGTGCTAGATCCGCTCTCCTCCTCGTCGGTCAGCGCCGGCTTGCGGTCGCCGAGACAACCCTCCAGTCCCAACCTCTTCCTGTTGGCCGCGTAAAAAGATCTCACCTGCGGCGGCGGCTTGGCCAACCGCTCCCCCACCAGCTGCCAGTTCGCGCCGAGCTCCGTCAGCGCGATTCTGAGCTGCGCCACGTCTTTCTCCGGCCACTCCTCGGCCGGCCCCAGCCGCCTCTGGATGCGGTTGAAGCACGCCGAACAGCACCTGGTGCAGCCGCTGGGGATGCGGAATTCGGCGACCAGCGGTTCCCTAGCGTCGGCCGGCAGCTCCTGGAAGCGGTGGGGGAAGGAACGCAACCTCTTCACCCTGCCGCGCGCGTTCGGACAGCCCGGCAACGGGCAGTGGTTGCTGCGCGACCGCAGCCACTTGCAGCGGCACGTGCTGCACACCCGCGCGCCGGTGGGCACCTGCTCCTCGCGCAGGTCGTAGTGGGCGGCCTGGGAGGGGTGCAGCGGCCGGGAGGGCAGGCCGGGGCCGAGCTGGGTGCCGCACACCGCGCACGGGCCTTGCGCGTTCTTGTCTGGAAAAAAAAAGTTAAGTTGGAAGACGGACGAAAGTGGGCTCGAAACCCCATAGCTGTACTACCGCGCGTCCGCGACAAACGACATTTGCCGGGCAAACACGGATATCCGAAGTTCCTTCGTCGCCGCTTCGAGGGTAAACGGATGAAACGACGCGAAAGCGTTTAATTACGTGGCAAAATCAACAGGGCCGAGACTTGGGCCCGCTAATTGGACCGACTTCTCCGCGATAGGCTAACAATTATTATTCTGTTTGCGCCGGGGATTATCCGGCGAAAGCGCTACCTGAAGTTATTAGTCGATTGGAAGGTTCCTACGGATCACAAAAACCGTTTTGGGTGCAGTGGCCGCCTTTCTCCGTATTTTTACAATAAGCGTTTTATTTTTGTAAGAGGCGAATAATTTAGAATACGCGCCTCTAAAAACGTTTAGTATCAGCTCCGTCCTAGTGTCGAAGTGTTTAGTACTCAGTCCGACCTAGCGTCAAAGTGTTTAGTGCTCCGTCCGACCTAGCGGTAAAGCGTTCAGTACTCCGTCCGACCTGGCGTCAAAGCGTTCAGTACTCCGTCCGACCTAGCGTCAAAGTGTCCAGTACTCCGTCCGCCTTCCACCGAACCAACTTAACCCGTAATTAGATAAACTCGTAACATCGGCAGCGTGCGGCTGTTTTTTCTTCGGGCGTTCCTCCATATTTTTTCGGCCCGCCGGCCGTCGCGGACCTGTGTACAGTGTACAAAACCCTTAATTGCGTATTTGCATTGGGAACGCGCCAATTATTCCGTTTTATTTAATGCGAGCCAACGGCGGCGGCATAAACGTTAATTATGTGGGATGATGTTTGCGAAGAGAAAGAGCGCGGTTTCGGCGCCTCTGTTTGACTTGAATTTATTAAATGCCGGTGTTTGCGGACTTATTAATGAAATAAAGTAACGCCGGCTCCAGAGAAAAACCGGTTTTCGCCAAGAACGGAAAGTCGGTTAGACGCGCCTAGTAGCGATCGTTGCTTCGTAATGGAAGCAATAGTTGGATTGGTGGCAGAATGCTTCACCGCACGCATTTTTCAGTTGATAGTAGACGTACAAACAGGAATAGAATTATCTCCAACAAGCACTTCATTCGCTAGGGCGCTGCAATCTTCAACGTAGGAATACAACGGGTGCTAAGGTTCATTTGCCCCATGCATATACAGGATGATTTTTTTAGGTCTACCACCGCGATTTTCTCACTCATTTCGCGGCCTACAAAAAAAACGCAAGAAACAAAAATGTGACAATTTTGGACAGCTAAGTGGTGCTGTGAAATAAATCGGCATTCACGGCCAACTTGTCGCGCATTATTAAAAAAACCTCAAATTGAGCAAAACTATTAATGGCCGTGGAATGTTTATTTTAAGAGACAGAGGAAAACTTTTATATTGAAAATTGATGGCACTGAGAAGCTTTATCCACCCAGGTGCTCAGATAGTTTCAGCAAATTACACAGGGCCTTCGGATCTCTTGAGACCATGAAAATTTTTGCCGATTTTAGGTTTTTCTAGTACACCGCAAAAAGTTAGGTATGGAGGCCCATTCCTTTTTTAATGTCGCCTCGCTGTCCAAAACTGCCATATTTTGTTTTCTTACATATTTTCTGTGCGGCCCAAAATAAGCGAGAAAATCGCTTAATAAGAAATAAACAACAAAAAATTCATAGCCTCAAGAGAGCCGAAGACCCTCTCTAATTCTCTGAAACTATCTGAGTACCCTTTTGCATAAAGCTTCTTAGTACCATCAATTTTCAATATAAAAGTTTAAAATAAACATTCCACGGTCATTAATAGTTTTGCTCAATTTGAGGTTTTTTTAATATTGCGCGACAAGTTGGCCATGGATGCCGATTTCTTTTGCAGCACCACTTAGCTGTCCAAAATTGCCGCATTTTTGTTTCTTGCGTTTTTTTTGTAGGCCGCAAAGTGAGCGAGAAAATCGCGATGGTAGACCTAAAAAAATCATCCTGTATATGCATATACAGGGTGTAACTGAACTGATGGTCAAAAATGAAACCACGTATTCTTGGAGTCAAAATAAGGGCACTTCTTCATATATTTTTTTCTCCTACGGGCCATAGTTTTTTTTATACAGAGCGTAGAAATTTAGAGAAAAATACGCATTTCTTAGTATCTCTAGAAGTATACGAGATATTTTCTTCAAACTTTGCGTGTCACATGAGCGGATGAGCTGTCAGATTTAAGCTTAATATGAAATATCTGAGGTCCCCAGTTGCGGAGATACAGGGTGTTATTAACTGTATAATCGCTTTTTTTATTTGTTTTGATTGGTAAATTCAATGGTTAACAAAAAGTATCTCTTAGTATTTTTTCATATTCTCAGCCCTTTCTTAATTATTTGCAAAAAACTGCAATGCTGCAATAAACAAGAAGTCATTTTAAGAATAAATCTAACAATCTGTGGAAGTCAATTAAACTTGGCATTATTTGAATCATTTGGCTGCTATCTTTGCACTTGTATCAATATTTTGAAAAATGATATTTTCATTCGAAGAATTGACTGATATGCACTTTTGCTATGGACTTGCCAATGGCAATAATAAACATGCGGAATGGCATAGTTGCGTGTATTGAAAGAGAATTTTCTAGTAGCATTACGTTTCTTTTATTATCGATTTTGCTTTTGTATTTTGTTAAATAAAGTTTAATTGACATCCACAGATTGCTAGATTTATTCTTAAAGTGACTATTGTTCCTTGCAGCGTTGCCGTTCTTTGAAAATAATTAGGAAACGGCTGCGAATATGAAAAAATACTAAGAGATACTTTTTGTTAACCATTGAAGTTTCCATTCAAAACAAATTTAAAAAATGCGATTATTCATATTTTTCTGATCTAATTAATTTTAATAACACCCTGTATCTCCGAAACTGGGAGCCTCTGAAGCTTCATGTCAACCTTAAGTTTGACGGCTCGTCTGCTCATGTGACACGCCAAGTTTGAAGAAAATATCTCGTATACTTCTAGAGATCTAAGAAATATGTGTATTTTTCTCCAAACTTCTTCGCTCTGTATAAAAAAAAACTATGGTCCGTAGAAGAGAAAAATATATGAAGAAGTGCCCTTATTTTGACTCCAAGAATACCTGGTTTCATTTTTGACCGTCAGTTTAGTTACACCCTGTATATTTATTCGACGTGCATCTCAAAAAAACTAAAACAATCCACCCTCGCAGCATTTCCAATTTCCTTTATTCAAACATATATACATATATACGGCGAAATAAATCCACTTATTTATTTGATCTGCATACTGGAGATCTTCTCCTCGCGCAGAGTCAACACGACTGAATAATTTAAAATCGCCCCGTGTTTACGGTTTAGTCAATTTCACAAATGAAAGGCCAAGACCGGGGGAGGGGGCGGGCCCTTTCATTTTTAATTGGGCGATGGGAAGAACTCGCCTAAACCTCTACGTTCTTTAGTTTGTCTATATATATAGCTGTCAAAAGTTAGATCTACATATATTTTGACGTGGAAAATATGTTCTTAGTCTCTTTTATAGTACATACCTATTCATAGCCGGTTCAACAAAAATTCGCCGTTGAAAGCTAAACTACATATTCGCGTACATCGCATCATGACACTTGCAACATGAATCTAATGCGTTTCTTGTTATCCACATTTCAGCCACGAACTTCGAACTTTGTGAATGTATTTTTCGACCCGTACGCATGGTTTTCCGTGTGGATAAGCGATCTGAAACCTCGGCAAGTATTCGCAAGGCCAAAACGGCATAATTCGCTGTTTCTCCGCCCGATCAAACACTCTCCGAAATGCGGAAGCTGCTTTTGTTGCAAAACTTCTAATGATGCCCGGGCCGGTTAATTAACGATATATGTTTGATTTGTTTTTGATTACCTTGCATTTTGATAATTAATATGGCGTTTTGAGCGCTTCCTGGTCCCATGGGCGTTACTGTGTCTTTTAAAAAATGCGCCCTAACAGATTTAAAAGATATTTCTGTTGTGCGCGCTCATGCCAATTTTGTTTGCTAACCGCTGTTTTTTTCGGCGTATATGGCATTTTCCAATCTCTATGTATGTGGGTGTATACTCGGAATCCTATTTGGATATTATCCCAAATAAAAATCCCGAAATACACCACATATTCCCCTTAATAATAACGTTATAAGATCCGAAGGTCGGACCGACCACTAGACGCCCTCCTCTAGGACGGACCGAGTACTGAACACCTGACGCGAGGTCGGACGGACTACTAGACGCCGCGATCTAGGACGGACCGAGCACTGAACGTTTTTAGGCCAAAATCCGAGAGAGGAGACGGGAGGTTGATTTTCTAGAGTTGGCAAAAGACCCGCGGCGGTCGCGCTCCCCCCAAAAAACGAAGCGCCGCGCTCAGGCACACACTTTTCTCCTAATTGAATTAAATATTAATATTCAATTTTCGGTTGGGCGGCAGTAATAGACGACGGCGCAACTTTGAGAATATTTTATCAGGGAACGTTAAGTGTTTCGATGGTAATGAATACGGCGCCGCGTATATAACAATCTATATTTGAAAATGGGGAGATGCGCCGATATAACAGGGTGTCGACACGAATAATGTCGTTTTTTATGAACTTATATAGTTCTAATTTATTTTCGTTTGGGATTTGGTCTGGGACTTATTGTCCTGTTTTTTCCCTATTACCCAAATCTGGACGTCAATACGCGGCTGAGAGAAATCCCAGGAGACCTCCCCCCCAACATCCGCGCCTACGTCACGCGCCCGCCGTCCGTACAATAATTAATCAAGTCACCTATGCGCAATTAGCGAAATTATCGAATTTAACAAATGAACATCGCGCGCCCGCCCGGCCTACTGCGAATTATCAACCGTCAATCGGGGCAATATCCATAATTGTCGCGCCGATCCCCCGCGGGAGATATGCGGATATGCGGAACCCTTCCCCCCAAATGAAGTCCCTAAAATTTTAATAGGAAAATCCGACGGGACAATTGTTTACGCGCCCCGCGTATACCGTTATTGGCGGTTTGAATACGTAGGCAGGCGGTTTGTGCAGGAGCATTCGCGAGGACGGACCGGGTACCAGACGCTAGGTCGGACCGGGTACTAGACGCTAGGTCGGACCGGGTACTAGACGCTAGGTCGGACCGGGTACTAGGCGCTAGGTCGGACCGGGCGCTAGGCGCTAGGTCGGACCGGGTACTAGACGCCTTTCGGACATAATCGTGCACTCGACAGCCATTCATCAAAGCGTTTCTTATCGATGCCACGCGATCGCATAGGGAACCGATCGAGAGTTAATAAAATTGAATTTGCGTCTCCGTGCAGGTTGTAAGTAATATTCCTATGAATATTTTACAAGGCAATTCGCCGGCCGGCCTTCCATTTATACTACAACGAAGGAATCAACTTGATTGTACTTCGGGTCGGAAACAATTCCATTACTCCGTGTGTGTGGAGTGAGGTTCATGTTCAATTAATGATATTAATTTCCCTAATTTTTCGATATGGCCACTCGTATGTGTATTCCGCCAATAATGGGTGTATTAATATTTGAGTTGTCCCGTCACGGACTGTAAAGGACACTGTGGAATAATGTTTACTTACGAAAAAAATCTCGTTAGAAATTCGTGTTGAAAAAAATAATTTTACAATTTTCTAAAGGTTTGCGTGCCAAAATTTATAAAAATGGACCAACCAGTACATACACAACGTCGAATTTTAACGAAATTAAAACTGATATACACACACAAAATCCGGTGCAATAATATTTGCCGATTGTTTAATTAATGATTACTTTTATTTGCAATTTCTATTAAACAAATTGTTGTGTGTGGCCAACATCGCATTTTGATACAGCGGTTTGCCCGCTCAAAGGTACGAATTTAATCAAATGAATTTCGACCGGCAATTATTGTTAAAACGGATTGGCGAATAATTTGAAATACGCGACTCTGAATGTTCAGTATCTGGTCCGTCCCAACGTCAAACGCCTAGAACTCTCCGTCCGACCTAGCGTCAAACTGTTTAGTACTTCGTCCGACCTAGCGCCAAACTGTTTAGTACTCCGCCCGACCAAGGGCCAAAGCGTTTAGTACTCCGTCCGGCCTAGCGTCGAAGGTTTAGTACACCGTCCGTCCTGGTGTCAAAGCGTTCAGTACTCCGTCCGCCTCTCACTAAACCCACTTAAAACGTAAGATAGACCCATAGAATCGACCGCGTACGTTGAAAAATCGCAGCGAATGCAGCGGGGACCTTTATAAAAAGCTCGGAGAGCTCTCGAAACAATTGCCTGGAGAATGCCCCTCGGGAAATACGTCATAATGTCGAAATTCGTGCGGAAAATCTTTTGATTTCGACGACAATGTTTTAACAAGTCTGCAGTGTTTGAACTGGCGGCAGGGCTCCCTGGCGGGTATATCTCGTTTGGGCAATTTAATATAAGGGTTGTTTAAATTGGCCCCAACTCCGACCGAACTAATTTCGCCGAGAAAACAAGATGGTGAACGATAGTTTTTCAGAGACAGAGGTGTTTTCGATATTTTGAAGCGCTCTCTTCCTAAACCAGTTTAAAAAAACGAAGCTTCTAATGTAAGGGATATTTTTAGGCATCTTTCACAGTTGTACAATAATTAAAATGACAGTATTTTAACGCTGCCAAATCTCCAATTAAAAAAGAACGACTGGGGATTTCGTCGGGCAGCCAGTTTAACATTAATCTAACGCCAATTCGGCAATTTGAGAGAGATGAGAGGAGAGGATGAACGGGAGGGGTTGAAGCTACCCCCACTCCGCGCTCCAAACCCAGTTCGCTTTGAATTGCTCGAATTATGACGTTCATAAAGTGCGGGAACTCGTAAGCGGTCAGCCACGGGCGACGTGGGAAGCTTTGGCGGGACAATTGGGGTGAGTTTGAACCTTAAGGATTGTTTATGAATATTGTTTAAAACGGTGGATTTAAAAATATTTTGTCGATATTTTTTTTTGTAATTTTTGAGGTGCGATTTTTTTAAACTGACTTTTGAAGGTGCCACGAGAAACTACACAAAATTATCTATAAATTGGTGCATGAATCGTGAAAATATATAAAAAACTAAAAAAGTTATGAGCGTTTGAAATTGTGACTAGCGGAAAAAATCAAAAAAGTTAATTTTATTTTTTTGATCCATGGTATGTGTATGCGGGTAAGTTGTATGTTTTTAGGTTTTATTTTAAAATATTGTGTTAACTAAACTATTCAATTTTAACAAATAAAAAAGGGGATGAGATCGGTAATTTTAAGGTTTTGAGATTTAAAAAAAATGATACATGAGTATGCTGCACGAAACTACGCTAAATTCTCAACAAAATGGTGCTTGGAGTGTTTAAATATATCACAAATTAACAAAGTTATGGGCACTTGAAAATGTTGCAAACGGACAAAAATAGCTAACCATAAATTCTTATTTTTGAAGTTCTTTGATTTTTGTTCTCAAAAATAGCGACGTAAAAAAATAAAACACAATAAAAGAAAAATAGAAAAAACTCCCCCGTTAAACAACAAAATTAATGTTCTTTTTCAGGACCAACCATGTACTCTCTCTACCGAGCTTGGCTGTCCCTAGGACCGTGCGCTGCTTTCCCCGCCCCCCTACAGCTCTCAGCCAATCCGCTGAGCCTGACAGCACCGCCGGCCAATCAGGCGCCCGACGCGCCCGACGTCACGCTGCAGGTCGGACCGAGTATGACGCACTTCTCGGCGCACAAGGCGGTACTCTCGGCGCACAGTGGTTTCTTCAAGGCGGCCTTGGCCAGTTATTCCGGTTGGTACATTATAGTGCGGGAAATTGTCTATAAAATGGTCTTTGAGTCGTTGAAATAACTTAGAAAATAAAGAAGTTATGGCCGATTGAACATTTTCGCCGCGCGCCGGTAACTTTCGGCGCGCTATCTAAAAATTCAAAGTTGTGTAGCTTCCTCAATTTTTAAGATATCTTGACCATTCAAATGCCGTTTTGTAGAGTTTTTACAGCTTCATCAAAGTGATTAACCTTACATTTTTCTTTCAGGTCTCACGCCTATCGCAGTACCAAACGTAAACGTCGACGAATTTTCCTCGCTCCTAACCTTCATGTACACCGGTTATTTGGACCTCAACGTCACCAACATATACAACATACTCCTAGCAACGCACATTCTTCATATGCCGAGAGCCCTGGAACTCTGCAGATCCTTTTTACTTCAAACCCAATCAACTGAGACTCGACCAAACATCATCAAACCGATACCAAGCAGGAAAACTGCTTTGCCCACCCAACAAATCTTCGCGCCTGCTTTTGGAAGTCTCAAAAAGAGCGAGGACACTGTTTTCAAGGCTGTCAGCCAGGAGAAAAGCGACCACTTCAAGCCTTCCACTTCGAAAGTGGTCGAAGAAAGACCCACGGTCGTTGAGAAGAAAAACATCAGCAACAAAAAGAAGCGACCAGAATGTTCCTCAACCGGCAACGAAAAGGTTGTCATTGATATAGCTTGTTGCGACGGCCCTGTGAGGTTCCACAGAGTCATAAATAAGAATTATGGCATTCAAAACACCGAAAATTTTGAGGTGAGCCAAGTCAACAGGAATGCCGCTATGAACAAGGCGATGACCGAAAATATTAGAGAGCAACTGAGCGACGAGAATCAAAACAACAGCAACAACCAACAAAACAACACCGAAGTATTTACGTGTATCTACTGCAACCATACCTTTAAGTCGCAATACTGCTACCAAAAACACTCTAGAAGACACTTGTACCCTGTTAATATTGAAGCAAAGGCTGCGGCAAAGGAGGCCAAAAGGGAAGTTAAATTGTTGGACATGAATGTGCAATACTACCCCTGTAAAACTTGTGGTAGCAAGTTTCCAAGTTACTATTTTGTCCATAAACATAGAAAATTGTGCCACGCAGAAGAGGTAGCCGATACAAACAATAAAAACAACGAAATTGTGGTAGAAAACCACGTAGAAGACACCGAGGGCAGCAACTGTAGTGCCATAGATGTAGAAGCCGTAAATAGTGAAAATACGTAAGGGAAAAATTGATTTTTTTGAACGCATACATATCAAAAAACCTTCTTTGTAGCTATAGCTTTGAAATCACAAATCAGTATTATATCGTTTTAATATTAAATAGTAATATATAATGTCCGTGACAGCGTATCTTTTTATTTCAGCTTTTAAGCGTATCAATCGATAAAAAGGCAAACCGTGAATACACGAAATGATTGCTTACCTTGTATAGAAGAAGATTCTTCGTCGCTAGTCTCGACAGCCGCGTTTTCCTTGTCTTTTCTTCGCTCTTTCTTCTTCTTGCTTTCCGACACTGGGGCGTTTGATGTGGAAACGCTCTGATCGCTGTAAAACGAAAGAGCGTTAAAAAACCTACGAAATGTTTTTTATTTGTTAAAATATATATTTAATATTTCAACATAAGTTTCATAATAGTTTGAAAACTAAAATAACTACTATATGTTTGTAAGAGTAACTTAAAAGTTCGTTTAAATAGCTATAAAATGGCACCTGAATCATCGCTGTATCACATAAATTAAGGAAGTTACGGCCGGTTAAAAAATTTTGTGGCGCGCCGGTAACTTTCGGCGCGCTATCTAAAAATATAAACTGGCGTAACTTGGCCAATTTTCGAGATAGCGGGTCGGTCCAAGTGTCATTTTGTAGAGTTCTTAATGTAGTTTTAGGCGAGCTATATCACATAATTCTACCGATATTTCTCGAACTGTTGGGCGTATTAGATCGCTCGAAAATTAAAAACCGCGTACAAAATCGAACTCTCAATGATTGCGACAAGGCAGGGACCGGTAATCGCCGTTTTAAAGATTCCGACCGGCAATCTTTCTGATTGGAATCGGCCTGCTGATTTCGGCAAACACGATTTGCAACCGCGGGGGCAATTACTGGCACAAACTTGCGTATTCCTCTCGCAAATTGATAACTTTAGTGGAGGGGGGTCTTGCGGCGAATCTCATTTCCCAGATTTGTTTGCCAGAGACCTCGTCGGTTTTTACCGCGGCCGGGATGGATTGGATTTGGATGCATCGAATCGTGTGGAATTTCGTGTAGTTTCAGTTGAGGGTTCGACTTTCCAATTATGGAGTACCATTATATGAACCGTACAGAATTGAATTTCAATCTTCGAGACAACTAAAAAATGGCAATAGTTTGAAAACTAAAATATTAACTGAATGTTGTTACATAAACCTTAAAACTACTTTTAAATGCCTACAAAACTGTACCTAAATCATCGCTGTATCTTAAAAATTAAGAAAGTTATGGTTGATCGAAAAATTATTCAGCGCGCCGGTTACGCTCGGCGCTCTATCTAAAATTTTAAAGTAATGTAACTTCGTCAATTTTTGGGATATATTGACGATCCAAATGTCGTTTTGTGAAGTTTTTTGCGCGCTTTCATAGCAGCTACCACTCTGCCTCGATCTTGTATTTCTCAAGTTACAAGCCCCCTTACCTAGCACTCTCCGGCGCCCCGTCGGTCTCCTTCTTCACCAGGACCCCATCCATCATGGCGCCACTCTGCTGTTTCGAACCATCCAAAATAACGCCCCCCTCCTTCTTCTCGTCCCCAAACATTCTATTGTAGTCCTCGAACGAATTGAAATCGCTGAACTTCGGCTTGTCGCCGTTATCCTCGCCGCCGCCGCTCACGATCGTGGTGCTCGTAGTGGTCGTGGCGGCGGCGCCCGACGCCGTGCTGGAGATCACAGAAATGCCGACGCTCGTCGGCGGACTGCTGGCGGCCGTCGTGGTCGCCGGCGCCGTAGCGTCGGGCGACGCGGCCGTCGCGGCGGCCGGCGACGCTACGGTCGTCGTAGCCGCCGCGGTGGACGGTGGGGGCGTCGTGGATGTCGCGTTTTCGGAGGTGGAGTCCGATCTCGGTTGCTGGCCGGTCCTTTGCTGTTGTTCGCGCTGTAGTCGCGTGGTGACGCCTGAAAATAAAACGGTTTGTTAAAAAACGGTACCTGGAACATCGTTCTATCTCTTAAATTGAGAAAGTTATCGTCGGTTTAAAATTTTTGCGGCGCGCCGGTAATCTTCGGCGCGTTATCTAAAAATTTAAATGAGCATAACTTCCCCGATTTTAAAGTTATCTTGGAGGTTCAGGTCTCAGTTTCTAGAGTTTTTCATGTAGTTTCAGACAAGTCATCAATAATAATTCTGCAATTCTTATTATTTCACAAATATTTAGTTTGTTAGTACCGAAGTACGCTCGAAAATTTCAATAGTATGAAAATTAAAATCGAAGCTATGTTCCATTGTAGTTGGTATACTATTGATTGAAAGTAGTTAAATTGCTGCTCACCGCTAGGGGTCGCTAGTAGTGCACAACTCTTTATTTCCCCTACCAAATCAATATTGTACTGAAAAAATTTTCAGTCTGAGAAAAATACAATTAAATATGCAAAAATAAAAAAGTTCTAAATCTTTTCGACAGTATATCTGAAAGCCCTTTCAAACGCCTACAAAATGGCCATTGGCTCGTCAGAACATCTCAAAAACTAAATAAGTTACGAGCAATTAAAATTTTAGATAGCGCGCCGATCGTTAAAACTTTAAATATTTCCCATACGAACAAAGTTAGAAAACTTGAACAAGTATCGATCGCGACGCTTCGGCCGCTAGATGTCGCTACAGCCGCGAGAAATCAATAACCACCGCCATCTACCATAGAAAATCGATAACAAAACATTTTCGAGAATCAATAACGGTCGCAATTTTACCTGTAGTTAGGATATCCACCACTGACGTGTTGGCGCTGCTGTTGACTTTCTGAGTGTTGTTCCTCGAGCTCCTCGTTCTCTGTCGACTTTTCCTCAGCATCTGTTTGTAGTTTTCGGTTTTCTTGCTGAGGTAGTAGTATTGGACGCAGTCGGCCACGCTCTTCCGGTCTAGGTATGTTGCTATGACTCCTGCAAGAAGAAAATATAAACAAAACGAATTTAAAACAACTTTTCCCGCTCACCGAAATTTTTCGGATGTTGCAGGTATTTTTCTTTGAAGACGTCCTTCTCGCTCGGCGTCCAAATGTTCAACAACTGCCTGCTTTTGTAGAGCGCTTCGACATCCTCGACGTAACCGTTGTTGTTCTGGTATTTTATCTTCCTTTCCTTCGCGTCCCTCAATATCGGCGGTATCACGGCGTAGCTCCTCATCTTCTTATCTTCCTGAGCCTGCTCCTGAAGGATGTCCATAATTTCCTCCAGGACTGCTTCGGACTTCACTCTGGCGCCCACCCGGTTGAACCTTTCCTTGTCCTCCCTCTGTTTCCTCAATTCGGGGAAGACCTTTTCGAAGAATTCGCGATTTTTCGCCTCCTTCGCCTTCCTTTTAGTGCTGGACTCGATCTTTTCGACCTTCCTCATCCACTCCTGCATCAGCTTGCTGTAGGTGTCCGTCAGGTGGGTATTTCTCGCTTGGATGTCACAATGCCGCTTCTTAAAGTAGTCTAGAAGCTTCTTCTTGAAGCAGACATGTTTTCTTTTGTTCTTGTGATACACCTGGGTGTCGCTGGGTTGGTTGTACTGCGGCCAGTCCACTTTGGGGCCCAACGATTCAAGTTTCGAGTGCGCCTGCTGCGCTTTCTTGCGGTTTTCTGCGTAGATTTTCTAGAAAAATAAAAACAATGTAGCGTACCTAAAAATGTGACAAAAGGGCTTCAAAATAACGCCTGAACCGTCGCCCTACCTCAAAAATGAACAAAGTTACGCGCTGTTAAAGTTTTAGATCGCGCGCCGTACGACCGGCGCCGGCAGTTTCGAAAAAGTTAAATATCTTCTAAACTAAAAACGACCTAAACACCACCGACATGTCATTTGAAAGTGCTCTAAAACGGCTACAAGAAAACAGTTGGTTCGCTCCTCTATCATGAAAAATGAAAAAGTTACGGACACTTCAAATTTTAGATCGCGCGCCGTTACCTTTAAAACGCGATATCTCCTAAACGGATAGCTCTACAAACAATCTAAAAAAAGCGCCGGAATAAACGCGACGAGCGGATTCCGATTCTCACCTGGGGCAAGCTCTGGTGCTTCGGCTTCTCGTCTTCCTCGACGGTCTCCTTGGCTCCCCTAGGTCGGCCGGCGACTTCTTCAAGTTCGGATTGGGTTTTCTTCCAGGTGGCGATCTGGGCTTCGACCTTGGCTATTTCCCGGTCCACCCTGCCGATCTGTTTCAGGAGTTGATCTTTAGTCGTTCTGTACCACTGGTCTTCTTGGGACACCTGTTCGGGGAGTGTGGGGGAGATGTCCTCGACGCGGGGTTTGTATCGGAAGGGCTGAAAGATGTGAGGAAAATGTTTTTTTTTCTATTTCTTTTTAGAATTGTCCAGATTGCGTGAATATTTTGAATATAACCTGAGTCGCAAATCATAAGAAATTATTGTTGGAAATTTCTTTCTATCGCAAACAGATCCATTAATTTTTTTAATTGGGTTTTTCGCAATAACTTGAACCAAACTGATTAAATGACCACTTTTTCAAGTTGCCAGGAAAATTCATAAAAGCTTAAAATAAAGAAAACGATATTTTATTTTAATGAATAATTATTAGCTAGCCGCAACATAATTAAACAATAAAAATGAAAATGAAAAAAGAAAGAAGAAAAATCGAAAGAGAAAAGAAAAAAGCGAAAGAAGAAAAAGTAAAAGAAGAAGAAGAAACACAAAAAAGAAAAAACTCGAGCTCACTTGCATGAATATTTGCAAATATATTGATTCGCAAATCATAAAAAAAAAATTTTTTCGATATTTATAAAAGTTCTTAACATTTTTTAGCGAGAAAAAAAAATAAAAATATAAAAACAATTTTGTTAAGTATAAAATATTTTTCAATAAATTTATTTTTCTTGACATCGGCAGTGAATTGTCTCAAAACCGTTATTGAAAGCTCAAAAATCGGCACTGAAGTAGCCCATTATCGTACGATTTTTTCAATAAGTAGGCCTTGGCGAGATGTAAACATCAAACGTCAGACGCGGAGCCATCGCCCGTCAAAAGTGACGAAACATTCAAAACCTGGCCAATAAAGGCCCATTTAACTTTTCTTACGCATTGCGAAATTGTTACTTATAGCAACGCAATCTTTCAGTATCAACATTTTAGTAGGTTCGTATATCAATCTATTTTTCATGGAGGCTGCACAACAGGCAGCAGTTTGGAGTCTCTGTTGGGAAGCGCCGTGTCTCGTCATATTTGACCTAGGTAGAGCGATCGTCAAAGTCAAGCGACGCGCCGTCGGTTCATGGACGGGTGATCCCTTATAATTTTTTTTAACAAAACATTTTTTTCCGATTTAAAAAAACATAATATGCACCTCGGCACTGAACCTCTTTTTATGACTCGTGTGGTTTATTTGGCTCTGCCAGAGTTGAACTTCAGTGCCTTGGTACATAAATAACTATTATTTTAAAATAATAAAACAATGTAGCTTTAGGATATTAAAGACAAATTTTAAAAATGTTGAAAAAAATATATATATTACTTTTTCAATGTTTTTTTAATAAATAATTATTAGCTAGATGTAACATAATAAAAATAAAAAAGAAGACAATATTTAAAAAAAGAAGAAAAGAAAAAATAAAAGAAATACAAAAAGGAAGAAAAAAGAGAAATAAAAGAAAAAGCAAATGAGAAAAGAAAAAAGGAAATACAAAAAATGAAAAAGAAAAGGAAAAAGAAAAAATAAAAGAAAAAACAAAAGAAAAAACAAAAGAAAAAAGAAAATACAAAAAAGAAAAAAAAAGGAAAAAAAGGAAAAAAGGAAAACAAGGAGAAAGAAAAAAAGAAAAAAAAAGAAAAAGAAAAAGAAAAAAATGAAAAAGAAAAAAATGAAAAAGAAAAAAATGAAAAAGAAAAAAATGAAAAAGAAAAAAATGAAAAAGAAAAAAATGAAAAAGAAAAAAATGAAAAAGAAAAAAAAGAAAATGAAAATGAAAAAGAAAAAGAAAAAAGGAAATAAAAAAAATTAAAAGATGAAAAAAGAAAAGGAAAAAATAAAAAAAAAGAAGGAAATATTTTCAAAAAAAGAAAAAACTCCATCTCACCCGCGTATCGATCCGCAAGGGCTGCGCCCCCTCCCTGGCATCCTGCAGCCGTATCTTCTTCGGCGGCTGCTGGCCGCCGTCCAGCTGCTGGCGGTGCTGCTGGCCGCCGTCGCCGAGGTTGGCCAGCTGCTGCTGGATGCAGCCGGCCCGCTGGCCGACGCCGCCGCCGCCCGCCACTACGATCTCCGGGGGGTGGTTGAGGAGGGTGAGCCGCCCCTGGCGGTAGTCGGGGCGCTGTTGGGCGGGGGCGGCGGCCTGGGCGGCGGCCTGGCCCTGGCCGGCATACCTCTGAGGTACCTGGGGGATTTTTCTGTTTTTTTATGCCTGCTATTTTTTTGTCAAATTTTCTTAGAAAACTCTAGAAAACATTGTACCTATTTAAAAATAAGATTTCATAATTAAAAAACAGAAAATTAGTTGAAATTTCTGTTTTATTATTTTTCTTTTTTATTTTTAATCGAGTTCTCTTGTGAGAACGGTGGAAAAATCGTCAAAAATTGACAAAAGCGTTGTATTTTTTAAAAATTAAAATTAAAAATGACAAAAAAATAGATAATATAATCCGAAAAATAGTTATTTAACACATTTACTATTTTTTTTATTTTTTATGTATTTATTCAGTAAAAAATGAAAAATGTCGAAAACACATTTTTCACATTTTTTCACTTTTTGTATTTTTAAAAAGTCGCACAGGAACTATAACATTTTCTTAGAAGAGCCTACTTATTAATTTTAGGTTTTACTAAAATAAAAATGATATCAAATAAAATAAGCAACAAGATCAGAAAATAGGATGTAGTTTTTCAATAAAATTTATTCGAGTACAATATTAGAAAATGAAAAATATTAGATTAATAGGTATTATTAATAATTTTCGACTATTATTTCATACCAGGTATATGTATATTTGAGTAAACATATTTATTAAATAAATCTGCAAAAATATGGACACAAAGAAAGAAACATGTTGTTCTAAAAGTCGTATCGACGTAAATAATAGACAATAAGATATATATTTATTAAATTACAAATTTAAAAAATTAAAATTGTCAAGGCTTAGTAGGTAGATACATAATTTTAGCTAGATACTTTCGGGATAATTAAGAAGCTTGGGAACACTAGAAAAAATCGAAACAAACATTTAAAAAAACGGGAAAAAATTATCAACAATGTTTTTTGTAACTTTAAAATAAATTTTGGAAA
Source organism: Pseudeuparius sepicola (assembly GCA_963920635.1). Lineage (NCBI taxonomy): Eukaryota > Metazoa > Arthropoda > Insecta > Coleoptera > Anthribidae > Pseudeuparius > Pseudeuparius sepicola. The sequence continues at coordinate 31,071,006 of OY987307.1, forward strand.
TCGATATTTTATGCTCGTATTTATGCTAAAAAATAGGCAATATTTTTTTAATTTTTTGTAGATAAAAATATCAGAAGAATTGTCAAATTTTCTTAAAAGAACCTTAAAATATTTTTATCAATTTCAGATATTATTAAAATAAAAAATATACAAAATAAGAGAATAAGGACGTATTCAGAAAATAATAGTTATTTTCATTTATTATTATAAATTTTTAATTATTTAAAATTATTTACTTACATTTCAATATTTTTCTTAATACCTGCCGAAGGATCGCAGTTTTTTTTTATTTTGACAATTTAAATTTATAATTTAAAAAATATATTTATATTTGATTCATACATTTGTTTATTATTTACCTCGATGGCTAAGAAGAATGAGTTTCTTTCTTAATTAAAATATAAAGTTTGTATTTAGAAACTTGATAGGCAGGCTAAAATAATTAAAATAATAATAATGCTTTTAGAAGAATGTGTTTCTTTCTAAATTATTTATTTTAGCTAGATTTTTGAAATAATTATTAAGATTTTGGAAAAAATAGAAATGTAAAATTTGAAAATTAAAAAAAAAGGTAATAAATTATATACATTAAAAAATTAAATTTAAGAAGAATTTTCTGGAAAGAAAATATTTATGCAAAAATAAGCATTATTAATATAAATTATACAAAACAGTAGTTATTTTCACTTTTGTTATTATTACTTTTTAATTATTTTAGCCTGTGTATCATTTTTTTAAATATAAACTTTGTTTTTTAAATTAGTAAGTGAAATAAGAAAAGATTATTATTAAATTTTATTATTAATTTTTTACTTTCATTTTATACTATTTAAGTAAACATCTTTATAAAAGAAATCGCCAAATACATGTGTGAATTTATGAAGTAAAATTTTTTTAAATGACAAAAAAATAATAATTTTAAAAAATAATTCACATACAGTGTGACCCATTTGTTTTGGGGTCAGTCTGTAAAAAGTGTATCAATCGTGCGATTTGGCTGATTTTTTTTTTAAATTGTAGAGCTCGATGAACTGCACATTTTGAACAAAAATTGCCTGGTTCGCATAAAATCCAAAGCCTACTATGACCGTTTTTATGAGCAAAATTTTAAGAAACCATATTAGCGTTTTTTTTTGAAAAAATCTGTGTGCGCCAATGGATTGAGCACCCCTCGAAATGGGTATGTACAAAATTTCATCAAAATATTTCAAGTAATAACGATTTTGTAGAAAAATTAAAAATGCAGCCAAGGTACGTCTTTATTTTCAAAAATTCAAAGTTGGCCATGGAAAATAATTGAATTGTTTACTTTTATTAAGTGTCAAACTGTCTAAATTGAGTTCAGAAATTGTTTGTGCTCAATACAATTAATTATCATAATTATGGAATATTTAAGCATAAGAGACAAAATAGAAATTGTTCGACTCGTGGGCGACAACGAAAATTTTATAATTTTAATTGTTTTTATGTTTTGTGTTTATAAGCATAAGGTTGTATTATTACAATTCAATTATTTTCCATGGCCAACTTTGAATTTTTGAAAATAAAGACGTACCTTGGCTGCATTTTTAATTTTTCTACAAAATCGTTATTACTTGAAATATTTTGATGAAATTTTGTACATACCCATTTCGAGGGGTGCTCAATCCATTGGCGCACACAGATTTTTTCAAAAAAAAACGCTAATATGGTTTCTTAAAATTTTGCTCATAAAAACGGTCATAGTAGGCTTTGGATTTTATGCGAACCAGGCAATTTTTGTTCAAAATGTGCAGTTCATCGAGCTCTACAATTTAAAAAAAAAATCAGCCAAATCGCACGATTGATACACTTTTTACAGACTGACCCCAAAACAAATGGGTCACACTGTATAAGTGAGTAATTTCATCTAGATTTTTTTGTATAATTAAGGAGATTTTGGGGAAAAAATTGAAAAAAAAACTAAAAATTTTTTTTTAAAAAAATCTCACCTGTAGTTGTGTGACGGTCTGTAAGGCGGCAGACGGTTGCGCCCCCAACTGGGGGTTGGCTTGGGGGGCGAGGGGGAGGGGCGACCTCGCCGGCTTGTACGCGTCCGCCCCTGGATGCACCGGAATTCCCCCAGGTCCGGTCCTGAAATTTAAGAAGAAATTTTTAATAACGTCCTGAACGTGGACACGTAAATTTTTTAAGGAACATATTAAGAAAATAATATCTATAAATAGTTTTGGACCCGACCTTCCTTTATGTATTAATTGCGCTACCATACGATGAGAACGTTAACACCTGACCCATCCGCTCCGATCTAATAAAATATTAAGAACCCGCCATCTGTAAGCCTGACATAAACCTAACCGATAAATTTTTAAAACATATCAGTCGACGCGCAGGTTATACGCCTATTTTCAATCGATTGTTCAACGTTATTTGTCGAATCCGGATATAAAACAATAAAATGCGTGCAAAATGACAAGTTTCCGTAACCTAACCCAAATGACCCAACGCATCTAACGCGGATCAACGGAGGCCACGGACGGTCAAGGTCACGCTTAAAATGTAGGTCACGTGCGACCTAGGGATGCCCGATGTTGTTGTTCTATGCAGGGGGGGGGGGAATTCCGTGGATGACTCGATTTCGATTGCTTTAATGAAACGGCGCATATTATCAACAATAAGTAAAGGTTCATTACTGAAACGAAAATAATCTTGTCCTTGGATAATTCTATATAATATAATACCTATATATGATGTGTGAAATCTCGGATAATTTCTAAACGAGAATAAAAACAGTACATTAAGTTTTGCATTGTAAAAACAACTGAAAAATGGGTTTCGAACAGTTTGCCATGTCTCATTTTTATTATGCCTAACTAATAAAAAGTCATAGCTATTTTTCTGGGTAACAGGATAGACCGTTGAGATAGTTAGAATTTATTTTTCATTCTTCAGGGACCAGGACCACATAAAAATTATATAATATGCCATTTATATTATTTTTTTATTTTTCTGAGGTTTGTACTATTAAGGAGTACCTAGGTATGTTAGAATTTTCGATTCCATTTTATTCGATGAACTGAAACAAAATAAATATGCCAGGGAATCTACTCAACCTCTATTATTTGACAAGCCCATTACGCAAACACTTTTCATGAATGCCTGCCTTCGACTCCCACAAAAATAGACCCGTTCCGTTTTAGATTTCCAACATTAAAAACATCCTTCTCTCGATAAAAACACATTTCTCCTCGTTTCATTTTATATGCCCACAACTAAAATAATTACCGTCCTACTTTTACCCTCGCGCGCGCACACATCCGATCAAGTTGAATTGTGGGTTGAGTTCAACGTCCCAGACGGACGACCGTCACGCAAGAGGTCCACCCGATAAGCCCCCCTTATTGTTTGTTTTGTGAATTGGAACGCCCCATTTCGCAGTTGCAGTCGAAGTAGGCGGCTAGCGCAAGGTCCGACCTTGAGGTCGGCGCCTAGTACTCCGTCCGACCTAGTCGGCCATGTCACTTTTCCATCGGCGTCTCAAAAAATCGTTATCCATCTTTACGACATTATATATTTTCCATTACAAATGATTGAGGATTCTAAAATGAACTGGGGACCTATCTCAACGGCGGTGCCGTGTTCTTCGGTTAGTTTAATAAAAAGGCAAATAACTATCGTCCCGTTTTAACGTCTATTAAACATTTTTACGAGGCGTAGGTACACGTTTGTAGAACGAATGGGCATTTACAAATCGATCTGGTTTCTTTCACGAAGCCAGTAAAAACCGCTGTAAAATTCTAGGCTAGTATATTCGAGTTTAACTATTTGCATTTTATAATTTTAATAATTATTATTAGAACAATAAAATTTAATGTTCCAATAATTATTGTATTATACAGGGTGTCTAACTTTAAAACTGTACAAATCCGTAAAATCTTCATTTTTGGAAATAATCGCCTAAACTTTTTTTGTTTGAAAGGCCTTAAAAAACCGCTTCTTTTGACCTTCCTGCCATTTTCAAAATGCAAATCCAGGGCCGGCTGCGATTTTTTTATACCCCCGATTTTCACGAAAACCATTTAGCGATTTTTTTATTTAAAATATGACCCCACAGCGATAATCAGAACACCCCAAAACCCCCCTATAACAAATTTGAACAAAAAATATACAGGGAGTTCCATTCTGTAGGGTCTGAAAGTTGAGCAAAATAGGAAATTTAAAGACATATGGCGAGTCAAATGTGCCATGGAATCCCTTCAAAACAGTTGAATGGTCAACAGGACCACTCAAAGTGTTGGTGTGAAAACATTTACTACAAAAATATACAGAGTATTTTTCTCTGAGCCATCTCAAAATTCTGAATTTTTATTAAACTTTATTTTGGACAGGAGTGCCCTGGAATCATTGAAAAAATATTAATAAACACAAAAGTAATTTATTTCTTTACAAAATGCCAATCAACCAATAAAAATAATTTAAATTATTGGACATTTCTCAACAAAGTCACTGTCTAAGATGATAGATTTTCTGTGCGTTTCCTGATGGAGCCACCACTGATATGTCGTTTATAGTGTGTGGAGCGGTTTTGTTATAAACGATTTTTTACCCGTACAAAGTTCCAAAAATTCAGTAATTTGAGATGGCACAGATAACAACACTTTGTATATTTTGTATTGGACCTTTGCACACCAACACCTTGAGTGGTCCTATTGACCATTCAACTGTTTTGAGGGGATTCCATGGCACACTTGACTTGGCAAGTGCCTTTATTTGCTCAACTTTGACACCCTGCAGAATGGAACTCCCTGTATATTTTTTATTCAAATTTGCTATATAAGGGTTTTGGGGTGTTCTGATTAACGCCGTGGGGTCAGATTTTAAATAAAAAAATCGCTAAATGGTTTCATGAAAATCGTGGGTATAAAAAATCGCAGCCGGCCCTGGATTTGCATTTTGAAAATGGCAGGAAAGTCAAAAGAAGCGGTTTTTGTAGGCCTTTCGAACAAAAAAAAGTTTAGGCGATTATCTCCAAAAATGAAGATTTTACGGATTTGTACAGTTTTAAAGTTGGACACCCTGTATATAATATATATTTAATATGTAATTGATTCATTTCTGTTCAAATTTTAATATACTAAAAACCAGGGTTGACAAATCATGATTAAAAAATAAGAAATCAACGATTTTTTAAAAACACAATTTTTTGATTTTTTCAATTAATGTTGGCTATAGTTTTTATTAACATGCATATCTTTAATAACATTATTTGTCTGAGTTAGTAATAGAAATCTAAAACAAAACAATGCAATGATTGCACCATTGCCAAACTTCTTGATAAATGTATCTTGTTCTTACAAAATAAATGTATAACCAACGTTAAAAAACATCTTGTTTTTTTTTTAGAAGATTTTGGGGTTATTTGGCAAAAGGCATATAGTTAAGTTCAATGACGTCAGAACCTATAGACAAGTTTGTTTTGATAAACGCTTGACGCCCAGAACTAATCACAATCTAAGCGCTCCATTAAATTATTCCGAAAATGTAGCGGGATTGTCAGAAATTGCCCCTTTTTGTCGAGCCGTAGCGAACTTATTTCGACTCTGGGCTCGGAGGCTGGCGTCGTTAGACCATCCCCCTAGTCTTCAGGTGAGGTTCCGATGCTTACGGCGCCCCCAAACAAGAAAAAACATGCGATATCTAAGTGTGATTCTGGAGGTACTATAACCGGGAATCACCGGGTGTATAGTTGGTTGATGGTTGACTTTGTGTCTTTGTTTGTAGCATGTTTTTAGAGTAGTATGGATATATTTAATGTTGGAGTCAAAATAAAGGGCATTTTAACAATGGGGCACCACGTCTATAGGTTTTGACGTCATTGGTTAAGTTAGTAATTAGTGAATTAGTGTAGTTTTAAGTACGATGGGAAGAGTAAAGTGTTGGATTTGTGGTATAGGAAACGTAACCTCTGGTTATCATAATATGATGCAGGCTTAAGTGTCAAATTTGTTGTTTTTGTTTTGAGTAGGCATTTTTTATGTTGGCTGATTACAATGCAGCCTATAGGTTAGTCTATGTTTATTATTTGGTCTGAGCTCAGATCAATAAAGTACTTCTTATTTCTTATACACTCCACAAGTCATTTTACCCACAATAAAGTTGTTTTTTTTAGAAAGATTTTTTGAAAGTTTCATTTTTGTGAAAAGCTGCTAAATTCCTTTTAAAGTATAATAATAAAAAATTGTCAGTTTTGTTTTTGTATCCAAAATGATTTCAAGTTTTTCTTTCTATGAATAGATATAGGTATTGTTAAATATCCTGATTTTAATAATGACTTCATTCAAAAAATCACTTTGATTTAATCACGATTTTAATCAACTGATTTAAATCATCTCAGCCCTGACTAAACCTCTATTACCCGTCCCCGTCACCCTGTACAATTCTTCCGAATTTTTCCCCAACCCCCCCCCCCACAAATTTAATACCTTATAATTCCCATTTAAAAATATATAAAATTCGAATACAAAAAGAACCCTTGTCCAGCCCTGCGGAAGAACAGTGGAAAAAATCCACCCACACGGATTTTGTCCGGCCTCCCAGATGTGCGAAATTGTCCCCCACCGCCCGAACGTCACAATCCGCCCGTCTCTCTCGCTCTGGGCGTCCGACCAATGGCGCGCCGGGGTCCATGAAATGGCCGCCGCGCTGCGGCCAATGGGAGAGGCCGCCCCACCGCTTTCGATGTTCGCGGGGCGGTGAGGTTCAGTCTGAGCTGGGACTCCGCGGTAGGTGCGTCTAGCGGCAGCTAGAGGATAGAGGACGGAAAATGTTTTTTATTGCACTTCTTTGAAAACACCTTATTTTCGTCTGTTTTAGCAATAATGAAACATGGGGTTTTTCGGGCTAGCGCACGGAAACAGCACATGGAAAGTAAACTAAATTTAAGAAACTATATGCTCTCTGATATTTAACATGTACCTATTTTGTATTTTAATTCGTAAGTGTTTCAATATTTAGATACATTTCTGTAATATTTTTGACGTTTTATTCACCTTATCTGACAATAACTAATTTACAACAAAGCACCTTTGAAATAATTTGAGAGTAACCATGGAAACGCATCATACATACCAAACACTATATTGTCTGCATTGTTTATTTTTTGTCAATTAAATTTATTATAATATATGCCGATAAAATGTTTTAAGTTTCCGTTTTCAAAGAAGTATAATAAAAAATATCGTTCATTACACGTCCAGAAATAGATTTTTCCGTGCTTGCACGACTTCCCGTGTTCGGCTGCGCCTCACACGGGAATTTGTCACGCGCGCACGGAAAAATCTTTATTTCCAGACTCGTAATGAAATATGTATAGGTACTATTGCATGATGCTATAGTAGGTATGAGAGCCGACCGCATTATTTCAAGTCTCATAAGATTATAGAATAAGATGTTATGTAAAATGTACCTAGACAGTATATTTCTTTACTTGAAGCGAGTAGGTTGCCTCAGTTAATATGGGCCCGATCATTGTTATTTAAGGAAGTTGTGGTTAATTTTTAGGCAAATCTACTCTCATGATTATAGAACAAAATAGGAAAGAATGCCCATGGAGCAACAATAAAAGGGGCCTCCCTTGGTCCTTTAGAAATCCTCCGCTGTTAAATAATTATTGTTAATGCTCGAGACTGGTTACTAGCGATTGAATGCCAATATATCGGTTTCCACATTATAATAATTATTGTAAGATTTGTGGAAAATATTAAAATTTACCAGTTAAGTCATACCTAGTTAGGATTTCAATTTAGTTACCTACTTATTAGTTTTTAAAATTGTGTGCAAAATATTTGATGTGATTGAAGTTATGTGCAAGTAGTGATTTCATTGGAAAATATTTCTTGCTATTGCTTTGTCACAAATTTGGTATTTATCAAAATTATATTCTCAAACATCCGATATTTCTTTTGGAGAAATGAGTCACCGTCAATATTAATACACCTTAGAAATTTTAAGAGCCAAATAGGAAGCAGGTATGACTAATTATTTTATGAAGGTATAAAAGCAATATTACTAAGAAATTTAAAGAATTAAAATGCACTATTAGTATCTTGAAAGACGGTAATTTACAAAAACGCTCAAGAGTAAATAATTTATATGTATTTTGCAAGATATGAAAAAATATAAATAAAACTTGTTTAGAATTATTTTGGTTTTTTCATATTTGGCAACATGGACATTGGACAGTCTAAAATAATTTACAAATTGCCAAAAGTAGGTATTTCAAATATGGTAGGTAGCTAATAATCACATCAGGACTTTTATATAATAAAATAAAAATAAATTGGTAAAAGTTTCCGTTTCACTGTTATAATAATAATAATTGTAATAAATAACTAAAGCAAGTAAATACATTATTTTGCGATTAAAAACGATTTATTGTCCATCTGTATGAACCAAAATAATATTTATAACTTACATTTACACCAATCCACATTAAATTAAATGCTTTTTGCTTCTTCCGTCCTTGTTTCATACGTACCTACATATAAAAAGGCTAAAGGCTTCAACATTACATGATTTCTGTGTTACATTGTAAAATAAGTATAAAAAAATAATTTATTTATCTTACTATTATAACAAAAATTTTACCCCATCTAATGCTTTCTATTACATTCCTATTAAAAACGATTATTGTTGCTGTTTTTCTTTGAGATTATATATGTATAAAACTCAATATTATTGTAAAATTATTCCAAAATTATTGTAAAATGATTCCACGGCCTGCTATGATTTTTTCCCAAGCGATTTTTTGTACATTCTGTACAAGAAAAATCATTAGTTTGGAGTTTGGTCCCAATTTAGTTGAAGCGCAGTAATTTTTTCGTGTTTCCCCATCAAAACAAGCCGATTTCGACATTTGGAAACGACCGAAACTTCGGCAATTCCAAGTCGCCCGAAAACCGCTATCCGGACCAGCCAACGTCCCAGGGTCCCAGTTCGAAAGGAGAAAGCCAGAAGAGTGAAACGGAACCGGCTACCCCCACTCCGCGCCCAGTAGGCGTGTCGAACGTCAGACGGAAACAGAGGAACATCGCCCCGTCTCAGTCTGCCTGCTGCGATCGCCCCGTTTCGTTTTCTTTATTGTTTTAACGGCGGCCGGAGAGGGTGGTCACGTTTCGTTTTTGTTTCACGGCCAACTTGGCAAGAACAACAACCGTTCTCATTTTGAGGTTCGATTGGGGAAATAGTGAAAGTGGGGTTATTTTAACAAAGATAATTTTATGGCAAAGTGATTATTGGTTGCAAAGAAATGTACCTATTCCAGAAAAATCCAAGGGTGGGACTAGAAAATGTTGGTGGTTCAAAAACCCGAATTAAGAAAAGTTAGCTTAAAAAAAACAAATAAAATGGTAAAACCTAAAAATAAGGAACATAGATATATATTTCGGGGCCAAGCCCACGGAAATAGTAGTTGGCATATTTTGGCAAAACAACAAGACCCCCTTTATGTTTATAGAAGTAAACAACTAGATTTTTTTTAATAACCAACATGTTGACGCAATCTTCTAACGTCAGTTGCCTTGGTAAAACATACCTTGGGTCTAGTTGCTTACTATGGTCAATTTTTAACCTTTTTTACACGGCGTGGGGCTGCTAATTTTAAATCCGGCCTCTGCTTTTCTTTAAAACCCCTCATAAGTACCACCCAGACGGATATTTCGACCATAAAGAATATTTTTAGCGCCCAAACAAGTAAAATTCAACCCTTGCCGGTCCCGTCTCTTTTTGTATTTCGAGAACCAAAACATATCGGACAGAAATAAACCCGAACCAGACACTTCTATTTCGGAAACAAATTAAAATGATTTCGACTTCAAAAGGCGCACCAAGTAATGATTTTCGTCGGCCGTAAATTGTTAAGGAACGGTTTGCAGAGGCAGCCGCGTTTTTTTAGATATAATTACGAAGGAAAGGATGTGCGTAATTGGATAAAGAATACCCTCCGAATTTGGGTGAAATTGCTTTCAAGTGGTCACGTGTAGAAGGCGGCCATTTTGTGAAAGAACGCGTATGAAATTTGGAGAAGCTATTACTAGATACAAACCGACTAAAATCGCTTTGAATTTTCGTTAGAGACTTCTCTACATTCATCCATTCGTTACAACTAAGTGTGCCGTGAAAATGCAACATAAAACAAATGTTGTTTACATTCAGTTCTGTCAAAGTGCGCCATGGAAACAATTGAACTGACAAACAATGCTACAAAAAATGCCACATTAAAGCTTCAATCAGTGTTAATTTATTTATTGTTGATGTGATAGTGTGAAGTTTAATTTTTGTGCTTTTTACAACCTGATAAGAACAAACTGTTATAATTTTTTGATAAACAAGGTGATAATAAACCGTATCGAATAACCAACACCCTCATTTAGTTAAAAAAAGAAGTAAAAGTCTTTGTTTATTATCTATTATTGTTGCCGGTAAACTTGGTGTGCCGTGGAGATGCAACACAAAACAAATGTTGTTTACATTCAGTTTTGCCAAAGTGTGCCATGGAAACAATTGAACTGACAATCAATGGTACAAAAAATGAAACAATAAAAAATAAGCTTCAGTCAATTGCTGAAGTGATAGTTTGAAGTTTAATTCTTGCGCTTTTTACAACCAGATAAGAACAAATTGCAATATACTTATATATTTTTAATAAACAAGGTTGTTATTAAACAGTATCGAACAAACAACAACCCCATTTTAGTTAAAAAAGAAGTAAAAGTCTTTGTTTATTATCTGTTATGATAAACATGGGTTGCTAGAAAACTTGGTGCGCCATGGAGATGCAACACAAAAGAAAGATGTTGTTTACATTCAGTTTTGCCAAAGGGTGCCATGGAAACAATTGAACTGACGAACAATGCTAAAAAAAAAACACCACAATGAAGCTTCAGTCAGTGCAGTCAGTGTTAATTTATTTACTGCTGAAGTGATAGTATAAAGTTTAATTCTTGTACTTTTTAGCGACAACCTGATAAGAACAAATTGTAATATTTTGATAAACAAGGTTGTAATCGAGGTTATTAAACAGTTTTGCGAACGAACGAACAACATTTTAGTTTAGTCTGTTTATTATCTGTTATTATAAACATGGGTTGCTATAGTAAACTTGGTTTGCCATGGAGATGCAATACAAAACAACTGTTGTTTACATTTAGTTCTGGCAAAGTGTGCCATGGAAACATTGAATTGACAAACAATGCTAGAAAAAATGCAACAATGAAGCTTCTAAGTGTTAATTTATTTATTGCTGAAGTGATAGTGTGAAGCTTAATTTTTGTGCTTTTTACAACTTGATTTTAGTTAAAAAAGAAGTAAAAGTCTTTGTTTATTATCCGTTATTATAAACATGGGTTGCTAGTAAACTTGGTGCAAGACAAAACAAATCTTGACATTCAGTTTTGCCAAAGGGTGCCATGGAGACAATTGAACTGACAAACAATGGTAGGTACAAAAAATTCCACAATGAAGCTTCAGTCAGTGTTAATTTATTAATTGCTGAAGTGATAGTGTGAAGTTTAATTCTTTTGTAATATTTCAATGTAGGTTTTGACGTTAGATGCGTTTTCAAAAACCCCCATTAAAAAAACAATTTTACTTTCGTTGTTTCAAATAGGGCGATGGCATTCTAAACGTATTTATTCGTAATATGCCCGTTTAGAAAAACCGAACAAAAAAGAAACTACATCAATCAATGCTGGCTTTCCACAATAATTTTCTATATTAACATTTTCATAATTGCCGCAAACATTTTACAGAGCGGTAGTGCCATTAAAATACCATTAGGAATCGTAGTAGGTAGGTACCCAAGCCATAACATTAAGCCTTCTAGATTGTCATTTAGAGACAGGGCATTTCAACAAAAACTATCCAATTTCAGGGGGGTAAATAAACAATATTTTTTTTTTAAACGAAAGTAAAAAGAGGAGTGGTTGCTGTAGGTTATATACGTCAAATATTCAAGAGAACAAAAGAAATATGCCCAAGCATACCTACTTGATTCGGTTGTGCTCGTATGTGCAAACAAACGGCAACCATTCGATTTTCGATAAGTTCGTCTACCTCGCCTCCTTTTTATAGAACATTTTATGCTTCGGAAAAGCTGTTAAGCAGTAAAGTACATATGCATCCATAACGTGTACCTATATACTGGCGAAAAAAAAAAACGTTTTGCAAACGTTTGCCTTGCTCATTTACGATACATTATGACGACATGTTTGCCATACCTTTTGCGTCAAGACGAAAAAACACAAGAAGGGAGTGCGGCGTATAAAAAGAGTGTTGTTTCGTGGTGACTTGTCCGACCCTCCCCTAGGTAGAAACTAAATGCACGAAAAAATTCCTGACTGTAATAACCTTGAAAGCTGGTCTAGCGTATCCGACGGGCGGCGTGGACCTTCTCGCTTTTGCCAGCGATCAAGTTTCACGCGGGGCACCGTTTTGTTGGGCTACCACAGCAAAGGACACCACTCGTTGGATCCGTTCCAAACCGGCGCGACGTTGCCGGATCGAACGGTCCCTCAGTGGCTTCCAACAGTTATACTCTGTTCAACGAATGTCCCGAGGCCTACGATAAAGACAAGGCCATGGCGCACAAAAATCACGTGACCTGACGTTACATGTCATTTGGCACATAACTGAAAGCGGCAGCTTGGGTTCTGAGAAGTTTCAAACGTTTAAAGTGTTTTTAAACGTCTAAGTTTGTATTTTAGAAACAAGTTTGTGCGTCTAGTGCGCGTGTGTCCTGGCGGAGGGGAACCGCCCAGGTGTTATTATGGCCTCTGGGTGGGAGCCGTGCCGTCCAGGAGTATTGGTGCCGCTCGCGCCGACGCGTGAGCGCTGTAAGGGGAATTCTCCCCCCGGATGGACAGTGGAGCCTGAGACACAGACGGGTGAGCTGCTTACGGGAGATCCGCGAGTTCAGGCGGTCCGGGTGGCTGGAAGCCGTTCCCGTTGACCACGTTCGGGTTTGTGTATTTTGTATTCGACATTCACCTTGTGCGAAATAAATCAGTGTTGTAACGTACTCGAGGATTTTCGTTGTCGACCCACGCCCTGATACGGTCCCTATTCGGCCTTTCACGCTGCCGATCAACTGGGACCTCGTCAATATTTACAGTATACTGAGGTGAGTTTTCATTGTTATTTCGTAAAAAATAACCTAAATACCAAATATTGGGTCTGTTTATATTATATTTATACATATTACAAAAGCCAGGAAGAAAATGTCACCATAACAACATTTGCTTTGCATCGGGATGAAAATTTGCGCCAAAAATTGATTCGTCAAATTCCAACTGAGATTTAATTTCTAAAAAACCCTTAAGTATGTGTGGCTAACACATTTTCAAGAAAGTGAAACAATTAAAGTGGACAAATGTGTTGTGGAAGGAAAATACCTATAGAGAATATCACCTAAGCTGAAGGAAGGTGCTGTCCCAACAATTTTTGAGAAAGTGCCAAAATCTTTGAGTGCAGTGCCGTTTAACTCTCAGCCCAAAACAGCCGAGGCAGGTTGGAAATTTTGAAAAAACAGTTAGAGAAAGCCTGGATGCACAAAACCAATAATTTTATATATGAAAGAAAACTAGCCAAATTGTTACGAAATTTGTTTTTTTTTTCTAGTAAACTACAACACATTCAGTTACTTCTACGCGGGTAATGTATAAAACTATCAATTATTTTATAATCACTCTGCAGCCACCGATAGCAACAAATAAACTTTTCGCTTCCAGGATCTCCGTCTACGCTTGCGTAAAACCGGGAGGAAATCCGGCAACGTCGCGCAGACCTAACACACGGGCCCTGGTTGCGTCGGCGAGAAGACGGCGTTGCCACTTCCGCGGCATTGCGGGCAAGTGCACGGAAACGCGGCAACGCCGCAGCCGTGGGCACCAAGATGAAGGTATTGCAAAGAGGTTTTGTACAATATAATAACGCCCTGGGTCTTTTTATTACATTTTTGTTCGAGTCTTTACAATTTATTTACAAGACAAGACATTTTCTCGTATTTTGTTTGGTTTAAATATTATTTAGGCGATAACCTTTCTGTATCTTACCAAGCGTTCATACTCTGTAAATGCACGTCGTGTTGAGCGTTTCCATACCTAGAACAAAAGTAAAAAATGTTTAGCTATAATCTTGATTTAAACGTCAAAGGTTGCGGTGAAGGTCACACAGTTTCGTGACCATTCATTCTACTGTAGATCATCCAGAAACACGGCAGTAATAATACCCAACAACGTGCCGCGTTGTGAATTTTGCAAGGGTACTTACTACATATCCTAATTCGTCCAAAAGACACAATAAATCTAGTCAAATTTGTCATTTTTACAAGCTTTTATAATTAGATCCACTTCCTGGCATCCTATTGAGCTGAGATTTTGCATACACCTTTAGTTCCGGTGACAATACAATATGCAATACTCAATATTGTAATACCTTCAAAATGGCCGCCGCTCCAAGATGGCAGATGATGTATTTTTTGTCAACCCCCTTAATATGGGTATCAAATGAAAGGGCTTGAAGAGTAGAAAACGATAAAGTTAGTGACATCACACTAAATTCAATATGGCCGCCGCTCCAAGATGGCGGATTACCTATTTGATACCCAACATGGGTATCGAATGAAAGGGCTCGACGGGTAGAAAACAATAAGGTGAATGACTTCATACGAAATCCAATATGGCGGCCGCCCCAAGATGGCGGACTAAATTTCTTTACCACCCTCCTGACATGGGAATGAAATAGGTACCTACTAAAAAGCACAATATAAAATTAAAAATAAAAAAAAACCTTTTTAAAAACAAGCTTTTATTTTTAAGCCATGTACTAAAACGAATAAAATAAGCCTAGGTTTTCGTTAAGATAATTCAATGCCAAATTGCGACAAGTTTTTGTAAATCAAAAAGTAAAATGTTCATAAAATTAGGTAGGTACCAATTAATTTTATTGGACAGCGATTGGTTGATAAGCGAGTACTTGCCAAAGAATGTATTTTCTTTACAATTCGCGCGACAAGCTTTTTGATTTACAAAAACCTAGACTTATTTTATTTTTTATTTTTCAATTCCATATCAACCTGATTGGTCTATCTATCAGTGGCAACATAAGTTGCTTAACATTTCTCCTACGTAAGTACATATATGAATTTAATAGGCGAGGCTATGTATAAAGGTAAACAATTTTCTAAAAAAACCTGGACTAAGGTATGTCGCAAAATAGACCTAGTTACATACAATATTGCGCACTGAATATATGTATACAGCAAACTCATGCATTATTTTGATTGCCATTCAATTCCAATATACCTAACCGTTGCATTTTAACATTGAATAAGTACAAGTAGGTTTCAAAGTGAAACTACAGTAAGTATTATACACATACCTAGCTTCTTTGAAACGAAATGTTGAAGTTGTTAACTTGGAAAATTCATTACTGCAGTATAAAAGAAAGCGCAACAATATATCTTAGCCACACTCCTACTCCTAGGCAAAAACGTACAGAAAAATGCAAATATAAATGTATTTTTATACAACCCTAAGTTATATCACTGATATAAGAGCAACAAAAGCCAGAATCTGTTTTTATATGAATTTTATGCTACATGGATATGTAGCTGTTGTATATTGCGTCGTATGTTGTATCCTTATCTGTTTGTACATGGACGTCCAGAATCATAGAACACAAATACATACCTATGTATAGTCCAAAGCACGAAAGAAAACGTTTCTAAAGAATGCGGGCAGCGTTGCGAGATTTCCTATACGAGTAGTCGTTATTTATTGGCGAATACAAGTTTTATCATATTGAAGCCGAATTTCTGAACTCTGTTATACCGAAAAAATAAAGCTCGCATCACGGGACCACTTACCCATTTTTGTTTATCATTTATTTTTAACGCGGTGTGTTAAAACACCTATTATATTTTTTTCAACGTCGTCGCGTCTACCATCGCCTTTGAAATACGGCAACACAGCACTTCTGCGAAGGAGTCGGCTGACAAAATCAGTTAGCCAACGCGTTTTGTGCCTGTTTATATAGTACGTAAAGTGGACTGCGTATTTGGGCTACCATACAGACCTCATTTTTTAGGCCGCTGGCAAGTTTTTTTCCCCGGCTCAGAGAGCTCAGTGGCGTTTCGTATCTTCGGGAGTTAACGTGTGCAAAATGAGTAAACAGAGAAGAACGTTGCATTCTCAAGCACGAGAAATAATTGCCAATGTTATAAGGGTTTGCCTTCCTCCATAATCTAAGGCATCGCCGTTAAGAATAATATTAACAATAAATTAAATAACAATTATATGAAAATTAAGTCAGTGAGTTACACAAAATTGAGCTACGCCCCTGAACTGTGACTAATTCTATAATATTTGCGAATTCTTCCCCCTTACGTCGCACGCATTCTGCCGTAAGGGCTATAGATATACAAATAGTTTTAGATGTGCAGCTTGTGGCTTGTGGCACTTCCCTGACTGCCAAAACTAAAATGTTTGAGAAAAATAATCCATCTGTAAGTAATTTTATAATTTAAATTAACTTTATAAGTCATGCACCAAAGTGGCGTAGGCGTTTGTATATGTATATACTTCTTCATAATTGGAAATTTAAAATTAGAATTGCTACATGATGGATCCCTAAACTTTAGACACAGCTTAAGGTATCTATGGTAACAGTAGTAACCATAAAGTGTAAAGGAATTATTAGATTATATAATCTTTGCATTTTTTTTGTTAAAAATTGTATATTGCTATTGCATGTTTGATTCAATTCATTGTAAAATAATGTTTCAAAAAGGTACGTTCCTAATTGCAGTAAAAAGTAACTAGAAAACCTAAAGTGCAAACAAAATACAATTTTTATATTACCTACATAATCTAAAAGCCGGATAAATTTCAGCTTTTGCCTAATTAATAGTTCCTCCCACTTTTATGTATATTTTTTCTTTATTTTTGGTACTTAGGTACTGAAAAACCGAATGTAAAATTGGATTTATTTATACAGTGTGTCCCCGGATTGAGTTCATATAAGGTGTAAATAACAAAACAATTTCGAGTTGAAATTTGAGCTTCTGGGGATCAGCCCTGCTTGGTTTGAAACTAATTTGTGACATAATTTTAGTTTCGAAAAATCACATAGGTATGCCTTGGAAATTATGAGAAAACTAATTTTCCTCATCAGCCCCATTTGTAGGTTTTACGGTAAAATGTTATTAATTTATTATTTATTATTATTATTATATTATTATATCGACTTAGCCAAAAGGCATTCGCACTCCCTCTACGGGGAACATTCACTCAGATCCCGGGTATCCCGGATACCATAAGGATCTGGCTCGGACGAGACCCTTGCCATGTTATATATATATATTATATTATTATTATATTATTATTATATTATTATTATATTAAATAATAATATTATAAACTTATATATTATTATTATTAATTTATATTTACAACTACTGTAAACACGAAATTTATTGAAAATAAATTATGTATTGCTGTTTTATACAGTCCGCTCATCACGATAATAATCAATATGATAACTATATCATTAATGAATTATTCATCTTTTTCCGCGTAGGAAACGTAATAAATGATTAATGCCAAAATATACACTGAAAAATTTGAAGTTCTAAATCTCAAGTCCCAAATCTTCGATTGAGCCTTACAACACTTCAAATGTTACATCATTTGGTAGATTGCTAGATTTGCAAACTAGGTATGCACTTTTTTCCCCATTGTCTATTGCATCAAAGGTTCACAAATAGATAAAATGTCCAGAAAAACAACACAAAAAAATAAAACAAAGTCGGATATTATACCCAAAGCACTACCAAAGTCTAGCTGCCATAAATAACGCTACCAAAATACAACACAAACCACCACAGGTCCATCTTCAAAGCATCGTTGTCGGATTGGGCAAAAATCTCAGAAAAATAAAGCAAAAACAGTGATAGATAATTGATATTTCTGTGCAACGATTGATCAAATGATTAATGCCAATGAATTTCTCTTGCGACAGCTTTGTTTACCACAAAAATCTATTATACAACATAATAACCTTATTTTAACTATCACTAGTAGGTATTGTTTACATGGTTGGCACTTTGTAATCATGGCAACCTCGGCGTTGGTCTATTGTGGATTCCATTTCTGTTTTTTTTTTTATGTTTCTGAGATTCCTTGTTGGTGGCTGAAGAATTGGAGATCATAGACATGACATTTAGACCGAGCAAGTAGGTACCAACACTTCTTGGTAAAACGGCGCGGCGGTTTGGAATTGCCAGCAAAATATTAGGTATTCATGTTTTCCCAATTTCATTGTACATGATATGACATTATCTTCTTCCTCCCCCTACATTTTCTGCGACAGGAACCTTTCAAAATCCCCCGCGACATTACGTAAAAAGCCCCTGCAAGAGCAGCAAAGGCCTGGGCCTGCTGGGACCCGACCGACGCCGCCGTTGCCGCTCGCAGCGGTTGCGGCGTTGCCGGATCGCCGGACAAGGGCAGTTGACCGCGCCAGAGGGGGGAGGGGGCGGGAGCCGAGGGGGAACGACAGAGACGGAGCTAGCCGATGAGCTGGCAGGCCGAGAGACGCTGAATCAAGTGTGCGTTTTTTTGTTACGGCGGCCCGCGCGGCCGCGTTGCCGGATCGCGACGCTTGGAGTCGGATCTGGGGATCTTCGGAAGGTGTTTTTTTTTGAAGATTTTAAAAAAGATCATTTAAAGTGGTCTAAATTTTGTAGTTGCATAAGAATCTGGGCAATCTCCAATAAACCTTGGAATAATTTGGCGGCCATTTCTAACCGTAAACGAGGCGGGAACTTTGAATAAAGGAGACAGTCTCTGCCTGTGGCGGGATGCCGTTTCCGTTTTAACAGTGGCGCGCACCTTTGAGTTGTTTCGACAAACTAATCGAGGCAGGGAAGTCGGCAATAAATCATCAAAGAGAGGGCGCTATATCTATTGCTTTACTTGCACTCGCACAATAACACTCATGTCTCCTCCTCCAATTTGTATTCGACGTACGTCTTAAAGTTCGCTAAGCACCTTTCATGAAAGGAAGAGAGATAGAAAACCTAGTACTTGTCTTGTATTACTAGTTGATTGTCTAAGGCAGGCAGGGTCGGCCTAGAATAAATTATTGCTTTACTACCGGATGTGAACGGACGGATTAAAAATTTGTACTTAGGTACCTGTTGTAATTTCATTTGTAATTTTTGAAGATTAATTCGGTAATTTAGACTGGCAATTAAAAGATAATGATCCTGAAATTCAAAGTAGGTCTTAGGTATTTAAATAATTATTGTAATGGTTAGGCAAAAAATATATATATTTATATTTTTAGTTACAAATTAAATATCAACATAAAATAAACTTTACATAGTCAGATGTCAGTATACAGGGTTAACTATCACTTAGTACAAAAATTTTTATGGCAGATAAAGAAAAATTAGACTTGCCAAAATAAATTTTCAAAAATTTTCTAACATTTGTCTTAAGCCTAAAAAAATTTTTTTTCAAATTGTATTAAACCCCTCAAAAAACGCCGCCTATGGACGCCCGCGCGACATGTCTAAAAATTTCGCGTATGTCAATAGCGCGGCGTTGCCACGTCTATCAATTTATCCGAGGATTCACCACAAAATTTCGATTTCCTTTTAAAAACGATTACTTTCTAAGGAACATGTAGAATGCCTATGAAACACCTACCTTACTGACATTTCCAGGATTGTTTGCACCATTTTCTGTTTTCTTGCTTTTTTACATTAAAAGTCACACAACACAACATTCACATTTTCTAAATCTGTTGGGGATCTCTTGGTTTCCCTCTGCTATTCCTTTTGTTTGAAGCGAGGTACTCAGCCTGACGACCACGACGAGGTAGATCCCCTCCGCCAGGAAAACCCCGAAGGGTAACCAAAAAATCACAACTGCACTAGCACACATTGCACATGCAAAGCACTACAGTAGCTGTTCAAAGAGGCCGCCGTTAACTTCGATGCACAAATTCACTCGGTTAACTAAAGAAGTCCGGATACGTGCAAAAAGTCCATGATTATTCCGGATTTGAACAGCTGCACCTTCAATTCGTTCACGTAACTGCTGCTCGTTGTCGATTTCCTGCTCGTACACAATCGCCTTCATGAATCCCCAAATACAAAAATCCATTGGATTCAAGTCTGGTGATCGCGGCGGCCATGCAATGGGCCCTCCTCTTCCGATCCAACGGTTGGGGCATTGGTCGTCTAAAAATGCACGAACAGGTCTCGCAAAATGGGCTGGTGCACCATCGTGCATAAACCACATGTCATGCAGTACTTGTAGTGGCAAATTATCAAACAAAACATTTGTCAGAAAATACAAGTATCGTTCAGCGTTTAAATTTTCCGGTAGAATGTATGGTCCAATTAATCGATCTCCATAAACTCCTGCCCAAACATTGATGGAAAACCGACGTTGGAAATTAAACCGCCGAACAGCATGTGGGTTCTCATCGGACCAAATATGGCTGTTGTGTCTAAAAAAAAACAACAAAAATTAGAAATATTCACAATTTTGGCGAAGACGTTAGGATTGACATAGCCAATTTTATAATAAATAAAAAAGATAATATGGAAGAGAGAAAGCTATAAGTAAGTAAAAATTTACATACGTGTAAACCCCAGCACGTGTGAAGCAGCATTCGTCTGTCCAAAGAATGTTGAAAACAAAGTTTGGGTCTTGGGCGATTCGATCACGTAGCCAAGTGCAGTAGGTCATTCTCACCGGAAAATCATTTGCTTCTAATGCTTGGACCTTTTGTATGTGATAAGGGTGAAGGCCGTTTTCCCTTAGAATCCTCCATGCCTGTAAATAATTTTATTGTTACATTTTAAATTTTATGTAGGTATTAGGTGCAAGCAAAGACAATCCCATCACATGGGATAGTCTTTGGTAGAAGTCAGTTTTATTGGTTTTATTTTACTTGCCTTGTTCTGAGATATTCCCAATCTCCTTGCAATAGCTGTAGTGCTTATGGAAGGTTGCTCGCCCACCCCTTCGAGCTTGCAAAACACCAGTGTTTCGCATACGTTGTACAATGTTCACAAGTACGTGGGTTAGGCATATTTGCCCTGTTAGGAAAACGAATACGGTATTCTGCTGCAGCTCGATGTGCACTTTCATCGCATCTCCCGTACATTATAACCATGTCCGTTAACTCGGCGTTCGAATACTCCGGCATTTTCACAAAGACGCTGAACGATTTGCCGCGAAAATCAAGACCAAACTGGGAAATAACGCCATGTTACATTCGCAAATGCCCTCCGTCGGCTACTAGCCAAACTTGAAAAGGTTTGTTCCAACAGGACCAATAACCGTTCTCAAGCACGTTCAGCGCATGCGCACTACCCCACTGGCTGTTCCAACTGAATTATGTACCTACCGACACGGGACGATACACGCACTGTTCCAGCCGATTTATGGATCATTTGTGTATCGTCCTTGTACGATAAAAACGGTCCCTGGTCTAAAGTAATAACCGCGTGTACTGACATGCGCAGTGTATAGTCATGTGACAGAGATAAACAATAACCTCATATTTTTGTTTTTACGTAGATGGTTTTAAATCGATGGCTGGGATCGTGTTTTTTATTTCTTGTTGGTTTTTGGCTTGTTGGGTAGGGCGGGGAATCGTTGAACAATAATTTTTTAGAGTAAAGAGTGAGGTTAGCCCACCGAACATTCGGTTAGCCACATATTAAACACGCAGGTTAGGTGCGGTCACAAAACGTGATTTGGTCGATTTGATTCACAATCCGTTCCATCTGAAATTTTCTTTGGGATCGCACATGAACGGTGCAAAACTAGCGCATGCGTTCTTTAAGGGTTATCATCTAGTTCATGTACAGTTCTGTGACCGTACGTAAATTCGAGTTGGAACAAATGATCCCAAAGAAAATTTCAGATGGAACGGATTGTGAATCAAATCGACCAAATCACGTTTTGTGACCGCACCTAACCTGCGTGTTTAATATGTGGCTAACCGAATGTTCGGTGGGCTAACCTCACTCTTCACTCTAAAAAATTGTTCAACGATTCCCCGCCCTACCCAACAAGAAATAAAAAACACGATCCCAGCCATCGATTTAAAACTATCTACGTAAAAACAAAAATATGAGGTTAATGTTTATCTCTGTCACACGACCATACACTGCGCATGTCAGTACACGCGGTTATTGCTTTAGACCAGGCACCGTTTTTATCGTACAAGGACGATACACAAATGATCCATAAATCGGCTGGAACAGTGCGTGTATCGTCCCGTGTCGGTAGGTACATAATTCAGTTGGAACAGCCAGTGGGGTAGTGCGCATGCGCTGAACGTGCTTGAGAACGGTTATTGGCCCTGTTGGAACAAACCTTGTATGTACAGTTAGTTGCCTAGCTAGGAAGTTATGAAATGACGAACGGGGCAACGCGGAGCAGTCGAAAAAACGTTTCATAGACTCGACCGGGCCGATACGTCGCTTAATTCATACCGCCGAGGCTTCAGAACAATAAATCCTTTATGCTTCAGAAGAGGTTAGATGGTGGACAAGAATTCATCAGAGGAGCTCCGGGGGTATTAAGGGAGACGGCTTGTGGTGTCGCGGTAATGAGCTTTCCGCGAGAGTAGGAACCGGTCCGGATACGAGCTAAGGTAAGGGGAATCTAATAGCGCTGCATCTGTACAGATTCAAATCGATTGTTATTTATGTATTTTTTAAATTTGTTTGAGTAAAAAGGTATTTTCACCGTTCCTAAATCAACGGCAACCCCGCGGAAAATCACTTCAGCTGTCAGTACCTTCAGAAGCCAAATTGGATGACGTCATTAAAGGCGGCGATTTACAGGGAAAATAGGGGTCTTTACCCGTTTTTTTAAAGATCGTAAAAAAAATCTAAAAATATTTTTCTATGTTTTCTTAAGCCATCCTGCGCACGTGGTAAAATTTTTTGTACTAAGTCATAGTTAACCCTGTATACATAATAAATAAATAATAATAACATACATTTAATTCATTATGAATTTTAGTCAGAATATGAATCGTCATTTAAATGAATAATAATTGGGTCTATGTCAACCTCCAATATCTTTTTTTTCCCAATAATCCTTAATAACGTTCTCGGTGTGTTTTATACAACTGGGCCAGTTTTCTTTAGTGACTTCCTGGAGAGCTTCTTTCCAAATAGACATTACCGTGTTATCATCATGCATTGCCTCAAATACAATTTTCTTATTAAATAAATTAAAAGTAAAAATATTTTTTTACTTTTAATTTATTTTGTAATTTTTAGTTTGGCCAGGTGTCTGAGTCTATTCATCTCAGTGAACGCATCATTGTTGCAAGGTCGTTTGCCGGTTAGTTTAGAACAGTCTAGCTCTTCAATGAGGAGACCTTCTAATGACCATCTTGGGTGTTCCGCCATGTTGGATTTAGAATGACGTCACACATATAATAATGCATTGTCATCCAAATTAAACGTGTGTACAAAATTTCAGCTCGATCGGTTGAAATTTAACTAGTCCGCCATCTTGAGTGTTCCGCCATGTTGGATTTAGAATGACGTCACACATATAATCATGCATTGTCATCCAAATTAAACGTGTGTACAAAATTTCAGCTCGATCGGTTGAAATTTAACTAGTCCGCCATCTTGGGTGATCCGCCATGTTGGATTTAGAATGACGTCACACATATAATCATGCATTGTCATCCAAATTAAACGTGTGTACAAAATTTCAGCTCGATCGGTTGAAGATATCTGCTTCAAAATTGAGTTGCAAGATTCCACCCGAACAAATTACATACATACATACATACATACATACATTGCAAGTTAAATAAAAGCTTTTAAAAAAGTTTTGCATTGGGCCCATATCAATTCTATTGCATTAAATATACAATGATATGGGGGAAGAGCCTCAACACTTGATGTCCCATTTTATTAATTATATTGTCAGAGGCATAAGGCAACTTGGATTTATAATTTTTAACGATCTGGAGCAATTCACATTTAAGGGAATTTTCAGGAAAATATATTTTTTTTATTTCGAAGCCAGTTAATTATTTCTTCTTTTTTTGTGGCTGTATTGGGCACATTTTCACACAGCCTGGAATGGTATTTCGCATTGTCCATTATAATTAAAGAAGGGTTTTCAAGTTTCGGCAATAGTTTCTCCTCCAACCATTTTTCAAACATTTCGGCGTTCATATTATCGTGGTAGTCTGCACTTTTATTTTTAGTTGAAAATATAAGCTCAGCGCCATCAATAAATCCGTCCTTATTACCGGCATGAACAATTATAAACCTTTTGCCATCATTCGCTTTTTTGTTGTACACACATTTTGGATTTTTGTCGTGCTAAGTTCTCATATTCGCCCCGTGTTGAAAAATCCAGGTCTCGTCTAAAAACACTACGTCTAGAGGGCAGCTTGAAAATAAATTGGATGTATATTGTCGTAGAAATTGAACTCTTTTTGATGCTATATCTGGCTTTTCCATTAAGTATTGCCTTCCATCGTTTCTTTTGTACTTAAATTCAAGATTCCTTAAAATTACACTTAACATTGATTTGCTGCAGCTCAAAATTCCCTTTTTTTCCAGTTCTTCTCATATTTTTTTGTGTTGCTTGTTAGTTGTCATGTCATAAATCAAACTTCTTATTTCTCCTTTATCCGATTCTGTCAAATCTTACTTTTAGTGTGTACCATTTTAATATGTTTAATGCCTTCTTGCCTAATTAGGGAAATGGTCCTTGTACTAATCTGTAACGCCTCCGATGCACATTGAAGTATCGATAAATTTTCGCACTTCACGCTGCATTGTTATTACAGGAAGCCTATCACCAAAATAAACCAAATATTTAATTACTGCCCTGTTTTATAGGCGTACTCCCATTTGAATATATTATCTTTATTAAGAGGCTACGATACTTACGAAGTCCGCCCGAAGTGCCCGACTCAATTCAGGACAAACGTCGCTCGATTAGATATGCCTATCCTTTTCCTTCCTCTGGTCCCCACGACTCCCCACTCCAGCCTGCCCCTTCATAGTGCTACGATTGAGGGGCAGGCCGGCCGTGGGTACTACACTGAGAAAAATCTGGCACTTTGTAAAAAAACCCTGTTTAATTCAATATGAGATATTATTCCTCAAACTCAAGCAGAAGCTTTTTTGTAACTAACAATAATCAATTCAATTTCAATTGATATTGAATTCTAATGAATAATTTAAATGTAATATTTTATTTCAATAAATAGCGTGTTCTGGAATTGATTCTATAATACTTCTTTTCTAAGCACATTCTTTTGTCAGAACAACATAACGTTTCATGGTGTTGAATTGAATAGGGATACATTTAACTGTTCATTATACTGAAATTACAACTATTGTCACTGAATTTTTGCTGGATTTGTAATACTTAATTGTGGGTACTAATATCAATTATAGCCATTCACTTGCAGTGTTCATTATGACTACGAACGATATAGAGTGTAGGGTTGATTCAAAACCTTTAATTTGCGATCACTGTGTGCACTCCTAAGTTAACCCCCAGTTAACCCTGAAAAAATCAGCTTGTTTTAAAGAATTTTTTTTTACCCTTATAAAGCACTTTAGATAGTGGTGATCTTTTACCTATATCTCGTGAAGTATTGAAGTTAAAAAAAACTTCATGAGGGAAAGTTGTAGAGAACGTAATAATGTATACATAAGAAGAAAAAAAATTGTACACATGAGAAGAAAAAAATTTGCAAAAAAATGTTTGCAAAACCACTCCTATTGCGGGGTTCGTAACACGACTTCGACGGTGATTTTTTGGGGTTATACTCAGGACGCTACCCAAACCAAAATCATTTTTTTTCTACCTCTATAAAAAAATGACAATTTTCGTGGACTATGATTACTTACATTGATGAATATAAAAGTTGCAATTAAGTTAATTTGTTCATCCAATGAATTATAATGTTTTTTCAGTTGCTTCTGGGGTACTCTTATATAGTTTGGAGTAGTCTGAGGGTGAGAATTATTATTATTCAAATAAAATAAATTTAATTGTTTAAATAAAACATGAGATAATTTAAAACCGAGGTTATGCTTTCATTGTAGTATGCCAATTTTAGTATCGAAGTGACAATACGTCTTCTTAACGGAAATTCAAACTATTTTAAACTTATTGGTTCATCTGCAATTACGTCAAAAGTATAGATTATATTGTTGGGACCACATGGATTTGCTTGTATATTTAAAGTAGGTAATGGAAAAGTGACTATATACACGAACTCACTAAAATCACAACAGTCTTTTTTTCCTGTGTAGACGTGTAGATAATATGAAATAATAACTCGGGTGCCGGCCGCCGCCGACGGCCGCCGACGGGTCACACGAGTCTCGCCGATGCCGACGAAGAAGCGCGAATATATATTTTATAAACGGCGGTGGGCTGTTTGCTTTATTGCAAAAATGATATTTTTTGGGAGTTATTCAGGGCGTTCACTTTTCGTTGGCAACACACTGCATAGCTTTTTGGCGTCGAAGCAATTTTACTATTATTTTTCATATCAGCAAAGGTGCATGCTATGAAGGGTTCGTGTATAAAAAACTTCTGTAATTGCTCAATTATAAAATCTAAATTAACGATTCGATTACCGAATTCTTCTCGAACCTTGAAAGGGTCAGTTGAACATCTATTAATGTTTGATTGGATAATTGTTCTGCATAATAGTGTTGCTACGACTAAAAAAGTGCGTCTAAAGTCTACTTCTTTAAAATGTTTTATATAACTAGTAGGTATTCCATCTTTACATTTGTGTAATAATAAATAAATCTAACTAAAAACTTTCTACACTGTAAGAGTTCACTTTAGAGGGATTAGAGTGAATAGGCCATATTATATCACAACGGTTTCGTTAATCTATAAAATTACATCCTCAAGGACTAATTTATAGAGTTACGAAACTGGTCTCCCTTTTTAAATAAAGGAATAGTTGTGAGATAATTGGAGCTATTAATTTCTAATCCCTTGTAAATGTTCCATTCAAAGCCCTGTTTTTCCCAGAAAGTTTGTTTCCCAAACCCTATGCACCTGCAGTACTACTTATACCTAAATCCGAATAAGTGTGCAAAATGCAAAATATGTAGGTACCCCTCTCTCAAATTCTGGAAACCATATTAGGTAGGTACCTACGGGAATAAAAGCACTCAAGCCCACAAATTACTCCTATTGGTTTCACTCCATGTGACTGTTGTGACATCATTATCAAACATTATAGGTATTCTTGCCCTGACTGCGGTTCAGTTTCAGAACCTTATTCTGACAAATCTGAATTATCGAACATCCTAGAAAATGTATTAAAATGTCATAAATTCGACAGACTGGAACAATAAAATGTACTATTTTTATTTTGCCCGATTTTCAACTCCAATAACTTTCGAACAATCTTCTAACGAAGAAGTTTCTAAAACTGACTGGATGTCAGAATTATTATCGTTCCCTCTGGAAAGTATATAAATTAGCTTTTATCATGCAGCGATTTACATAGGAATTCGTTTTCAAAAAATGCTTCACATGACCCATTTATTTGGCAAAATTATTACTTGTACCTATCACATTTTTAAAGTAAAAATCAAGCGCACAATTTGGTCTAGAATTTAAATTTACTCTTTTTGCACGACCAGGCCATTTTATGCCCTAGGGATTAAACCATTTTACACAAAAGCAAAAAGTAGGTACTTTGTGAATAATAATTATTTATTTTCTAAAATTTATTTGTGAGATCCATTTAATTTTTAATCGGGTTTTTCGCCACCAAACTGATCGAAGGACAACTTTTTCAAGTTGCCTGGAAAATTCATAAATTCTTAACAGTGAATGAACGAAACTTTAAACGTGTAACTCAAAAAATAACTTCAACAAATTTGTTTTCTGAGCTTTCGGAGAATAAATCTTCCTCCTTTCTCAAAGATCATGCCACTTCAGACGTGGCATGATCTTTGAGAAAGGAGGAAGATTGGAAGATTTATTCTCCGAAAGCTCAGAAAACAAATTTGTTGAAGTTATTTTTTGAGTTACACGTTTAAAGTTTCGTTCATTCACTGTTAAGAATTTATGAATTTTCCAGGCAACTTGAAAAAGTTGTCCTTCGATCAGTTTGGTGGCGAAAAACTCAATTAAAAATTAAATGGATTAATAATTATTTATTTATAATTCCTGGAGGAATAATAATAATGAGTATTATTATATGCCAGTCGACATACATAATGTCGCGGTAGAAAATATTTTCTTCGGGTACTCGGAAATATAAATATTTGCTAACATACTAACATTCAAAACAAGCGAAACACAAATAAGGGAGACTGAGAGTAATAAAATGAAAAATGAACCATCTGATATCGATTGAAAGTTCCCCTGACGTGGTTTCCGAGCCCGGTGAGGTACGCCGAAGTAGGGGGAAGTAGGGGAACCACGAGTTCCAGCGAACGCCCGCCCGCCCGCCTATCTCCGTACGTCTAATTCCTGCTCGAATGGCCAATTCACGGATCATTTTATTGCCGGGCAATGGGTTCGTAGTTTTCAAATCATAGCCAAACGAACAAACGTATCGACTTGAAAGTAGTCTTAAAATAATGTTATCGAATGCCTCAATCGTCGTTGTGTCTTTCGAATTATTTTTGAGCGGTGGAAATACTCGAAATTCTTAACCGAATATAGTCGAATTTCGGGTATGTTTGGCATTTTTTTTCACAGGGTCGCATTAGTCCTGCACAGTTCGTGATACACAACGACGATTCTTCGTAGTTTTATCTAAGCCACAAAAAAAAATAAAGTGAAAATATTAAGAAATGCAAGTAGGAGATGTAAACTACGAAACCCTTGAAAATGGGGGGTATCGTAGCGCCTTAACATAATGTATCAGACAAGGACAGAGCAATACAAAGTTGGCCTTGCGGTTCTTTAAGCCGAACCCCTCGCTCCAAAACATAAGGGAGAGCAGGTAGGAAAATCATAGCCCATCTCTCTCGATTTTATGGCCGACTTCGCCTTTACATTCTGCCCTTACTATAGCTACCTACAAACGCCTATGCACTTTGGCGCATGGCCTCAAAAGTTAATTCAAATTAGAAAATTACTTACCGACGGATTATTATCCTCAAACGTTTTAGTTTTGGCGGTCAGGGAAGTGCCACAAGCCGCACAGCTAAGTATAATAACTCGATAAAGTATCTAAATATCGCGCATACTGACACCTATCACAGTGTCACTTATCAAAATATTGTGTCAACACTTATACACATATACGCGACTGAATTTAAGATGCCAACGCCCCGACGGGCACTATGCGAACTAACTATATGGGCCATTGTCACCTCTAGCTTTGGGCACACTTTGGGTTTACACTGCGTTGTTCTTTGTTCTTGTTCATTGTTCTTGTCGTCTTCTTCCCCCCCGACAATCGGCACCCGCCGATTGTGGGGCGAAAACAGCGGCCGGGCCGGACGTAAACACGGCACAAATCTTTCCAAATTTCGGATTTTCCGCGGGTTTCCGCGAAGTTTCGATGTTGCAAAATAGTGTGGTGATCAGTTTGAGCTGCATATAGTAAAAATTCATCCGGATTATAACCACAAATATCGCCGTGAAAAGGGAGGTGTCAAAGGAAATCTGAAAATTCATTTTCTCGGAAACTACGCCCGAGCACCAAAAACTAAGGTCAGATTCGTGTTCAGGGACCCCGAAAATAGGGGGGTAGCCAAAATTTAAAAAAAAATCGGGGCAGACATACACCGCGGGAAACTGTACTTACCGGTTATTATAATAAAGTTTAAACATTATTGTTTATGATTTATGTAATTGCAAAGGCAACAGGCAACTAAAAATGAACTAAAAGCAGAATTCGAAATGGAGAACTTTGTTGGTTAAATTAAATTGATTCGAAACTTGTTCCATCTCGAAAATGTTTTCAGGAACAAACGAACAAAAAATGTTTAGGTTAGGACCTCGGCGATCGAATCAAGACGGTTTTTCGTCCGAATCTCGCACTAAAACTTCGTAATTACACTGCATAACACTTTGGCATGTTCAAATTCGACTTCTGATAACTGTGGGAGGCCTTTTGGGCGTGGTAATCATAATAAAAATCACATTTTACTTGCTTTATTTAATTTTCTAACAACTCTTCTTTAACTCTTCTCTCTTTTTTGGCACAAGCGTGGCGGGAATATTTAAACATTTGAATTCAACTGTTGTTATTTACTTCATTAATATAATAGTCAACTTTAGAAAATAAAGCTTTTTTGACTGATTTTGAACGAAACAGAAAACATAATATACGGATCAACAAAATGGCATGGCCCATAGACTTAGTTTAGCATTGAGCCTACAGGGGGCGTATTTCTTATATTCAATCGCGTACCTATATACCCCGATTACTGTAAGAAGTCCCGATTTTGTCAGATGACATTCTCCACAAAATCCCTAGGAATTTTAACCATGGGTATATATGTGTCTCAACCAATTAATGACGTCACTCATTGATTTATGATGTGAAAAGTTACCCAAGTGATACGAAAAAAAGAACATAATAAGATAAAAACCCTATTGCAATCTCGATTATACCGCTATAAATAAAAAAGACTATGTCTACAACTAATTTTAATAATAATTTCAAACGTCATGGAAACACTTTTCATTTTGGTATAATCAGCTTCTTTTGGCAGCGTCTAGGGGCGGACTCAGGCAAATTTAGCTTCGGTGTGTCAAAGTGACAGTGAAGGTTTTCCAGATCGTTCAAACTGGTTCAAACATTCGGCAATGAAAATATTCGCGGGTTTTCAAAGTTTCGTGAGTTTTACCGTTATCTGTGTTGTTCTTGTTCTTGTAACTTTTCGTGTTATTAGTGCAAATGGGCTCGTTACTGACCTGAACTTATGACCCGGTTGCATTTTTTGCTGCATAGATGCCAACTTAGGATATCGAAATTACCAATCGACAGTCCCAGTAAGGACTTCCTAAAATAATTTGAGCATAGCTGCTGCCGATACAGGGTAGAAAATGGCCGCGAATTGTGGCGAACAGGATCTCCATGCGCTCCGTCCGACCTTCCGCACACGCGGCAACGCCGCCGACCAGAGGCCTGACCTAGCTGGGAGAGACCGAACAACGGGCCTGCCGCGCGGTTGCCAGGTCTTCGGCGCGGCGCCGCCAAATCTACGCTTGTTATTGTTCGCCGGCTTCTCGCCTGTTTATTATTTCGTCTCTCCGGCTCGGGCGGTCGGTCGGGCCCGAGCTGTCGATTTGGGATTTCGTCGTCCGTGGGATTATGTCCAGAAAATTATTGGCATGTCTTATAGATTTTCAATTGTATCTATTAAAATTGATATACTTATTATTATTCTTCTATGTTTTGAGTTGGTATTTTTAACAACACAATTTAGCATTGTAAGTACCTAGTAAACCTCAGGCATTTTTAGTCAATGTATGTGGCCACAGACAAATGAGATAAAATTCAAACAATTTAGAATAACTGATAACTATATAGAGGTTATCGGTAAAGCAAATTTGTTATGAATGCCATATGTACGTATATGTAGTAGGTATCTACAGTGGCGTAAATATAGTAAATTTTCTATTTTGTATGCTTTGGGTAGGTACCAGTTTCAAAGAAACTTTAAACGAAGGCAGGTAATTCAGTGCATTATACAGGAACTCTAGTTTTATTTTTTTATATGTATACAAATCCATAAAATCTTGAAAGGCCTTCAAAAACCGCCTCTTTTAACATTCCTATCATTTTCAAAATTCAAATCCAGGGCCGGCTACGATTTTTTCATACCCCAAACCTGGACCGACACTATTTTATATTGAAGACCCGAGCATGACGTCATATTTTTTCATTGTTGTTTACGGACTGGGGTGGCGCCACTCGACGAAAAAAATGGCGACTTATTATAGGTTATAGGGGGGGTACTCTGTGGTTATTGGTATGTCAGTTACTGACGGTTAAAATGTCCCAAATTTTAAATATCAGCAGTATAGTCACTGATATCAGGCTTTATTACGATTTGCCTTCTTTTTACGGTAACGAATTGTCTTTGCGTCCAGTATTTAGCAGTTTTATCCTACTAACACAGTTTTATAGGTAGATTTGTTTGTGATAACGTGAAAATTCCATGCACATGAAGAAAATGGTAGGTATGCACAATGCACAGACCATTAGGTGAATTGCAGAAGAATAAACACTATTTTGGAATTATGGGATGATCTGATCAACTAGGTAGCTGAAGAAGCGAAAATTCTAGATATTATTTTGGAAGAGTGTTTTGTAACGTATGCAAGAATGAAAATAGAAAATTTTGTTTATAGCTCCAAAGCGAACTAATAATCCTCCATATAAAGAAGAAACTGAAATATCTGATGCGTTTTATGCTTACTTACACTACAACTAGCCATGGACTTCATTTCAAACCAAAAGGTACCAAATACTCTTGCTTGTTTTTAGACTCGCTTTTCTTAAGAAAATGTATGGAAATATGCCATGCGAACTAGTCAAATTAGAGGGACATAACAAACAAATATTTTATTTTATTTTGGATATTAAATTCGTTGTAACAGACACATTTGCATGTTTTTATTTTAGAAAAGAGATGGCCCAGAGAAAATTACCCTGTACATTTCATTTTTGTATTGAATCTTTGCGCATAACACTTTAAGTGGTCTAGTTGACTATTCAACTGTTTCGAGAGGATTCTATTATAGTACACTTGATATTTTGCCCAACTTTGACACCCTTCAGATTAGAACTCCCTGTATATTTTTTGTTCAAATTCGGTATATGGGGGTTTTGGGGTGTCCTGATCAAAGCTGTTGTGTTGTTTTCGTGCAAATCAGGGGCATGGAAAAATAAACACAAAACTGTTTTTAGGTACAGAAATCGAAAATATTCACAAACAAAAAAGTTCTGGTAAGTTTTCTCGAAAATCGAGTCCTATGGACACCTCATTTAGCTAATTTTTGTTTATCTCTTGGGGAAATAGAAAAAAAACCCTCCAAAAGCGTCCAAATTCGAACATTCTATAGGTACCTACAAGTATGAAGTGTGATAAAACAAATTCAAAGAAATCCCGTATGATATCTAAATCCATAGTAGTTATCATTGTCAATACGAATTTCTCGTAAGTAGGTATGCATCATTTATCTAAAAAGGGGATTTTTTATTGCACAATAAGGTTTGTTCATGCTTTTGACGGAAACAGTCAATTTTGCCAGTTGCCATGGTCGCCATTTTGATATCTATATTGACATTTTGCTCGGTGGCCATTTTGTACACATATTTCAGTCACCAGTCTCTGTGACTGTTAGTCTGTTTTTAGTTGTTGTCCGTATTGTGTTGAATTGTGGAGGTACTGATTTATCAATGAATCACCTCTAAGACCCCTGTAACAGTTTTTTACTCATCAATGCAACAACGACAAATAATGTTGTTACCTGGTTGTCAAATCTCCAATTTCGTAATACCTAATAGGCGTAGGCGTAAGTATTTTCTTTGATGTTTGAGACTAACGAAACGTTAGGAAAACTATTTGGGCACTTAATTTCGAGTTAAATCAGATAAATTTCAAACAATTGTTCACGAACAAAGGAACAACTTCAAGGCAACGCAAGCAAGCATTTCATTACGTTTTATTTATTTAATCATAGAATTCCTGTTTGGGAGAGATCCCAGAATTGATAATATGGTGTGAAAACAACGGCGTAGAACAAGAATTCGTAGGTATTCCTGAGACGACGAAGGATGGAATTCGGAGTCGAAGCTTCTTGCACCGTATTGTAGACAACGACAAAAAAAACTCCCTAGACCCGTTGCCAAACGCAGAAAATTAATGATTCCGCCTCAGAGACAAGTGCACGGTAATGATGAATTATAATCCTAATACATTTTGAAACGCGGCCAAATTAAGACCGCTCAAGATTTATGAAAAACAGAAGAAGACACAGTTGTGCAAAACACACATCCTCAATAACACATTTCAAAATGTTGGAAATGAACCACGATGCACTTACCCACGGTAGGTATGTCACTAACGAATCCGAAAACAAGGCAACTCTGCACATCTACGTCAGTTGCGAACATTGAGGTAGTACCTATACCTACTACCTCAATGGTTGCGAATCACGAATTCAAAGTACCTAATGGGCGGCCGCGGTTGTGTTTCACGATTTTTTATAGTTTACAGTTTAATGTGTCAAGAAAAAAGTGTAAACAACTGAGTGATCGTCAGTCCAGCTCGAATAGGCCAAAAATGCCGGGATGTGCAATCAGCGTTTGCCCAAATAATAACAGAAACAGTAAGGGAACGGAAATTAAGTACTATACCCAAGCAGCATTTTTAGTCGCCGTTACGTTCCCGCGACTTTTGTTTGCAACTTTAAAGTTGTGATTACTACTGATAGGAACGTAATTACTACGTTCCTATTACGTCCCTGCGACCAAAATGGGGAACATTTTGAGGGTGATAGATACGTAACGGCGACCACCTAGCAACTTACACCGCTACGACGCGCTTACGTTCCGGCAACGTGGTGGAGAGGTAGCAGCGTGGTCACCGCTACTTTGTTGGATTTGTTTGCTTCTTTACATTCGCGTCCTCGCTTTGTCTTTGTCTAAATAATTAAAAAAGTATTCTAGCCCAGCATCTTCCGTCATTTTTCAATAACCGTGGAAACTGGAAGTACCTAATATTTATTTTTAACTCATATCTATGAAGAAAGGTATTACTTAATTTGCTGATTTATTTCTCGTTGCTAGATTCAAAAAACTAAAACGATTGAAAATTTTCTGTCAAATATGACGTTGATAGATTGAAAAGTAACAACGCGCCCTCTCAAAATGCATGTTTTAACACTTTTTTATCGGGAGGATAAATTACGAAAATGTGCGAAATTACCTAAAAATGCTGAAAAATGCTTTTTTAATATTTCTATAAGTTATACGAGTTCGTTTTTGCTCAATTTTATCTTTTTTGGGACAATTTTGAAGAAATAACTATTTCAGTACAAAAGGAAATTGACATTTGATATTAATGGCGTCTATCATGTTATAAGAAAATATGGCGTAATTTTCAGTAATTACTTCTAAGTATTATTTACCTTAAAATGGGTGTTTGAAGGCTTTGCCACTTAACTGGTAGTAACGGCAACTAGACTTTTTCACTTTAAGGTAATTCCTACCTTTAAGACGCAAATTAGTTTTAGATATTTTACACTGTAAAGTTCCAATTCCTATAAGAGAACTTCAAAGTTCCAGAAGCCTCGTTTAAGTTCCGAATGCTACTACTAGGTCTCATTTGGAACTTTAACCTATAATTTTTTATATGAGAGTGTTATTTTCAGCTGGTATGTTTTGTGCTATTATTTCGAAATGTTGATATTTAAAATTTTAGCCACTCAAGAGAAGCGTTTTGTAATTTTGTATTGAAGACAAGTGCTCCTGTATCGACTCGTTTCATCCAACTGCTGCTTTAATTTTCTATAAAATGTGAATGTGTGTCTATAATTTTTCTTCTTTCTAATGGCTGACATTTTCATCACTTCGCAAAAACGACCCAATCCTTCAAACGATTGTAAGGAACTAAATGTAGTTTCCATTTTGGTCCCTATAGAAGTGACAGTTACTTTAAAGTATTTTTTTGTAGTAATTGGAACTTTCTAGTAATTTTAAAATGGAGTGGGAAGTAAAACTTAAAATACAGTAGTTTTCTCGAGTAGCAGGAAAGTTAATTTCACTTTAAATATGACTATATAGTTCCGTAACTTTGGAGGCATTTCTAAAGTCGCTAAGATGTAGAAGTTACTTTCACCGTTACCATAAAGTAATGAAAACTTTAAAGTGATAAACAAGTAACACGACAAAGTAATTGTGACCATTGAATATAACTTTAGAGTTAACGTGACTTTAATGTAATTTTGCATAGTAACAATTCCGTTCCAGATACTTCAAAAACTACTTAGAAGTACTGAAACCATAAAGTTCCAACTTGTAGTAATAACTACTACGTAATTACTCATACTTTCTCAATATAAGTAATAAAAACTAATAAGTCGATTTTTAAGTAATAATAACGTAATAACTACTTATTCAAAGTTCCCATCTCAGTTACCGCAACTTTAATGCTGCTTGGGTAGATTTCCCAAGGACAATAATCTTGCTAAAAAAAGGATTGCTGCATGCCGCAGACAAAACAGTATCAATTTAAAAAATGGTAAGGAAACAGATTATTTATAGAACAGAGCATTAAAAATGGGGGACTCAACAGAGTTTATGCCTGGTTTATACAGCAAATAAAATAGAATGTGCAATAAAAAATTAGCCTTGTTATGGTTAAAGGGAATCATTATTTGATCCCTATTTTACTCACTATTTATTTATTATGTTGTTTTGTTTGTTGTTTAACTATAAACCGAGCTATAAACTAAGCATTAGTTGTGCAGGTTGTGCTTGTGTCGAGGCTTGTGTGCATTAATTGGTAAATAAGGCTTTAATTGACATAAACCGACATAAACACTGGAAGGAAAAAGTTATATTTTTGGTAAGGCTTTGAATTTTATTTATCAATATCTTTGCCTATAACAAGTCATCTGTAAAATACTTTTTTTCGATGGAGAGTTTGTGTCGATAGAAGCCAAAACTTAGTTCGGGATTACCTTACTTACAATAAATGTATTATTTAGATACCTATATGATATTTTTTTATTGTCTACCAATTACGGTCTTTTAAAAGAAAAATCCTGTTAATTCAACAAAATATACGTCAATTTTATTTGCATGCATACGATCAGCTAAAACGCAAAGAAAACAAATTATTTGTAAAATTATAATTATCAAATTACTTAAATGTGTTTTTTATCAACAGAAAATTCATTCATTTATCTAGTAATATAATCTGGAGATCTGAACATATGGAGCAATTTAAATTCTGATTCGCAACTGACGTCACAATAGATGCGCAATGACATACCGTGGGTAAGTGTATCGTGGAAATGAACATATTTTGTAGGAACGAACTCCGATCTCAGTAGGCGTCTTTTTGCCTCTACAATGTTGCCAGTGTTGCCGGGTACGCGTGATTACCATAGACTTGTGGAGAATAATAATGGTCTGATAATTATATGAATTAATACTGGGTAGGTATGCCGTATTCCACAAGGTCACTAGCCTGAGAAGTACAAGACCAGCTTTCTCTTTTTTTATGACACCGCCCGGCATTGTTCAAATTTCGATCGTATTAGACAAAAATTTGTAAAGGCCAGTTTTTCTAAGCTCTATTGAACTCAAAATTCTCTTACTCAGGGATCATCTAACTTGGCGCCACATCAATTTTGGTTCATTAACGATTCAAATATATGCCGCCATGGAAAATTTCCATGGCCTGCCATTAATTATTTCCACAACACTTGCCTTTATGCCTTCATTGCCGAAAGAAGAGTTTCCGATTTAGCCACATAGAGAGAATGTTTTGAATAGGACAACATTTTTGTTGTTTCAAGATTTTACAATTTGACAAACTTCAAGATTGTAATTTTACGATTCCACTTATTGTGAAGGTGATGTCATGGATATATTGAGGTTTAGAACGATGACGCAATACTTGAAACTCACTTTTAGTTCTTCCCACGCATTTTCTTCATCAAAATAGACAGTGTCGTAAAGTTGTGAGACGACCAAATAGTATATTTCATTACGAGTTTGGAAATAAAGATTTTTCCGTGCGCGCGTGACAAATTCCCGTGTGAGGCGCAGCCGAACACGGGAAGTCATGCAAGCACGGAAAAATTATTTCTGGACGTGTAATAAACGATATTTTTTATTATACTTCTTTGAAAACGGAAACTTAAAACATTTTATCGGCATATTATAATAAATTTAATTGACAAAAAATAAACAATGCAGACAATATACCTAGTGTTTGGTATGTACGATGCGTTTCCATGGTTACTCTCAAATTATTTCAAAGGTGCTTTGTTGTAAATTAGTTATTCTCAGATAAGGTGAATAAAACGTCAAAAATATTACAGAAATGTATCTAAATATTGAAACACTTACGAATTAAAATACAAAATAGGTACATGTTAAATATCAGAGAGCATTATAGAGTTTCTTAAATTTAGTTTACTTTGCTACTTTGCTGTATATTTCTATTTTAAAGCCATATACCTACATAGGTATTCGGTATTTTTATTCAGCGCACGGAAAGTTTTTCAATGCGCTGTTTCCGTGCGCTAGCCCGAAAAACCCCATCTTTCATTATTGCTAAAACAGATGAAAATAAGGTGTTTTCAAAGAAGTATAATAAGAAATTAATTGTATTATTTTAGAATTCTATGGAAAATTCTAAAAACGTCTGAAGAATGTCTTTTTTTTTAATTGTAGATTGTAGCGACAAAACTAGTTGAAAACAAAATGAATTTCACATTCCCATCTTAACTTTTCAAGAGCTATCCGGTGGTGTATCTAATGGTTGGTACCAAACCAAGGTAAGTAGGTACCTACCAACTTTTGGTACCAATTTTGGCACCACGCTACCAATTGGTACCAGCACCATTAGGTGCCCCTTGAAAAGTTAAGAAGAAATGCGAAATTCGTTTTGATCTATCTCAAACAGTTTCCTTGCTGCAACGGTGAATCGTAGTAAATTGGTAATGTCGAATATGTCCTTTTACATTCTTACCTTCCTAAAAAAAACATTTTTAGGTGTTTTTCGAAAAAGTTAAGTGACCGGGCATTTAGAAACTTCCAAGTTCGATAATTTCGACCGGATTTAAGGTTTCTACGGGCAAAACTGCGTCGGATAAGCCTGTTTCCGGCAAATGTCAGTTTCCAAAAGGTTTGACCCGAAAATCTCGGGGAAATATTCGCCACGCGCGGGCGTCCGATTTCACCGTATCTCATACATCTCGGGGCGCTGCGTCGATTGGCGCAGGGTAGGACATCGCAGCTCTAACCGTTTTTGCGCAAATTGCCTTCGAGGCCAAATCGAAATCGAAAACTCGAAGTTCGATTTTTTTTCTCCGGATACGACACTTATTCGGGTGCTTGGAAACAGATTTATACCGGAAAATGGAGAGTCCTACGTAAATTGACCCGCTGAATATTTTTATTTCGCGTCAAAGAATTTCTGCACCGAAAATTCTTTCACAAGCACGATAGATACGTTTTGACCACAGGATGTTGTTGAATAAAATAAAAAAAGTGAAAACTCGGAACTCAGGAAGCGTTTCAGTCGAGTTTCCCGTGGCTTTTATGTTGCGGGCTCGACTATTTTAAAAGATATGCACCGCCAACCGTGGCCTAAAAACAGTGTAAGTCCGCCTTTTGTTATAGTTTCAGTCTGCAAAGGGACAAAGGTACACGCGTTTCTGGTGTCTGACGTCTGCTCTTTTGTTAAATATCTGTGATTTTTTTACGTATTCAGATGCCGAGAAACCGACTGTTAATAACTTTGATTTTGCCAAGGGCGCGCCTAGAAAATAGTCACGATTTTCTACACCTATCGATCAATTACAGCCTGCCCGGCAAAAATTGAAACCGCCATAAAAAAATACAACATAAAAGCCAGCTAATGCATTGAGAAATAAATAAACACGCCCAATGCTCCCATTGGTATCGATTGGAAGCTCCACCGAGCGATATTTTTAGAAATTACCAAGGAAATTACATAAAACAGTATGCGCTAGGTTCGGTGGTCTAACAAGGGGTTTTCTAGGATTTTTTTGCACTGTTTGCATCAAAGTAAGAAAGGAAAAATAGTTAAGTAGGTAATTCCAGATTTTTTCGATGCGTAGCTGCAGCTTCCAAAAGTTATTGTGTAACTGGTTTTTCCCAAATCAATATACCTACCCACCGATACCCACTTACCTATGTACGAGTATATATTGTGTCGAGTATTACCTATATTCTTTCTTTACTAGAACGTATTTTACATATTTTCACGAGGCTTTTTTAAATCCTGTTACTTATACCAAGGTACTTACTAACTTTTGGTAGGTACCAATTTTGGCACCATGGTAGCCCTTTAA
Organism: Pseudeuparius sepicola; assembly: GCA_963920635.1. Taxonomy (NCBI): domain Eukaryota; kingdom Metazoa; phylum Arthropoda; class Insecta; order Coleoptera; family Anthribidae; genus Pseudeuparius; species Pseudeuparius sepicola. The sequence continues at coordinate 31,111,136 of OY987307.1, forward strand.
AAGTCAAGACAGAAATATAAAATTCATTTTGATCTATCTCAAATAGTTTCCTTGCTTTTAGTGAACAATCTTCACTCTTGGGATTAAAAGACGCACTTTAGACTTTGGTTCCTTGGTACATAATATACCTACTATTGCAGCAGAACCTACAATCCAAAATAAAGGACTAATAGGTATATTGTCAATTTGAAGAAAGCGCCTTTAATTGGTATTATAGTAGCCTTGGCCAAAAAAACAACAACGAAACAATCGGCAAACACAAAAAAAGCAAGGAAAAAAGCTATGACAATGGGGACTTTGCAAAGTCAGCCTTTCTGATAGATAATTAAAATATTGTGATACAGGTAATTAAACAAATTACAATTTTTTTCGGTGCCAGGTAGGTATTTAATATTTAAAACCAGGCCTAACCAACATCGTTGAATGAAGGAATAATCCAAAGTACAAACACATCGGCCTAGTGTAAAGTTATGATGACTAAGGTGTAAAATTTCTGCTCATTCTGCACTTTTTATGCAAACAGATACAAGCAAGATATAATATTACCTACCTAGGTACCTACTACCGGTTGTTTATAATATTTCTGCAGAATCTGCAACTTGGGGAATGTAGGTAGACTTGGGACATCTGTGTACAGGGTGACTTTGACTTATGTGGGTGTTTACGAAATTATTTAGTTAATTTTCTTGATGAAAAAAACGTTCTAATATTAGGTAGGTAGGTACCTACCTAGGTATATTTAAAAGCATATTTGGACAAAAAAATCAGCCAAATCTGATGTCTCGTTTGGAAAAACAATATACACCTAAATTTTCTGGTAATTTTATAGGTATTAGAGAAGAAGAAGAACATATACAGTGTGGACAGAAATTGTGGAATATTGCATATATTTCTTAAAATATTCCTCATATGAAAACCTTGTTTTAATAAAAGTGTTAGGGGAAATTATTATTATTATTCTATTATACTATTGACAATGTTTATCAAAATAATTATTAACATCAAGTTAGTCATGCCAAAATAAGAACAATGAAAAACTGTCACTAGCTGTCAGTTGCTTGTAATTGTGTGCATTGTTACAGTAAACGTACTTTTTTACTCAATTTTCTGTGTACCTACTTAAGTAAGTTATAATGGCGCTTGAATTAAGTGAAACGGAAAGAATACAGGTTAACATACTAAGTACTTAAGTACACAGAAAATTGAGTAAAAAAGTACGTTTGTGTAACAATATAGGTACCTACACAATTACACAGCTAGTGACAGTTTCGCATTGTTCTGATTTTGGCATGGCTAACTTGATGTTAATAATTATTTTGAGAAACATTGTCAATAGCATAATAGAAAACTTATTTTTTTGTATTTTTTTCTTATGCGACCCAATTAAAATTGTATTGTATCGTATTCAGAAAGTTCCAATGTATCAATTTTCACAAAAAAAGTACCTACCTATATTGTGCCATTTAAAAAAATTAAATCTGTTACCATGGCAACCACATTTTTTGTGCTACGAAAGATTGCTTGATATCACTAAACGGGAAATAATTTCCCCTAACACTTTTATTAAGTGTAGTCATTGTACCTAGTAAGGAGTACCTATGTACCTATATTATTTACAATAGGTAGGTGGTAGGTACCTAGCTCTAGACCTAGTGTAAATGTTTATTGCAATATTTAGGTATAGAATATACCTACCTAGACCTAGGTATACCTAGAACCTAGGGCTTGGTAGGTATGTTTTCATTAATACCTACCTAAGTAAGTAGATACTTACTTACTTAATTAATATTTTTAATGAATCCTTCACAACATTTCTTGAAATAAATCCTAGGTACAATAGGTAGGTACCTATGTAAAACAAAACTACGTAGTTGAAATGTTTTATGTGTGTTAGCCTATGTGGCAACGTTTTTCTTGGACATTACTGCTATACTCTACTGGGTGTTGGGTAGGTACCTAGGTAGGTACCTACCTACTTTTTCTTCAATCCATTCAATAGGTGCTCTTGATACACAGGAAATTTTTATTTATATCAATATTTTATTAACATTTTCTTTCCGTCGGAAAGTTATTATACGTTCTTAGAAAGTACCTACCTACTTGTAGAACTCGTAGAATCTATTAGGTAGGTCCCACAATTTAAAGATTTTACCAAAAAAATTACCAAATAATAGCAATTTAACGTTTTTTGGTTTGTAATAATAAAAACTAGTACCTACCTAGATCGATCTGTAACGAACTGCACAATCATTGTTTTTATGTCATTTTTGTGAAAATTCGACCACGTTTTTTAGATTTTACGTTAATTTTGACCGAAATCAGTTGTAAATAACCGTATTTTTTTGTGACCCTGAAATGTATAAACAGGAACTGCCCAAAACTATAGAGGGGGGGGGGGGGGTCGCAACTTTGGGGATTTTTAAATGGAAAATACCTACCCGAGTTTTTGTGATAAAGGACGTGCTTACCTATGATTGGGTGTCTGCCTCTGGGCATAGGGCATGCTGGTGGTCTGCATAGGGCCATGTTCCAGCCTCATAGAGTGAACTTCCATATCAAACACATCGAAGCACAATACGCAATTCTCTTTTCGACCCTTCACATAGTTGTATCACAAAAACCAGCGCCTACTGCGACATAGTCGTATCACAGAAACCGGCGCCTGCTGCGACCCCCTCGGCGCGCTACGACCTGTCAAATTTAGTCACTTGTCTGCGAGACCCGTCAACGGCGCGGCCTGCCGCGACCCTTTCGAAAAAACGCATTTTTCGCCCGAAAAAAACGTGTTTGTGCCGTTTTTCCTGCGTTGCGGGGTCGATAACTACGCGCACGTCGCGGCACCAGCTGGGGCGCGTCGAATCGGGTCGAAAACCGAATTTTTTGTGTCCGTATCGCCGCGGCGAGGGCCCCGAAAAGCGGAAAATACGAATTCTATATTAGTTAAGGCGCCATTTCGTCGACATCTTGGTAGAAGTTCAGCTCTGTGTTGGGAAAACAGGTCCGGAACGGTCGATTGCGCGAGCGGAGGGGTGGCCGGCGGTTAGAGCGAGACGGAGATACGGCAACTGCCATTACAGCTGCGCGATACGTCACTGGGGCGGCGTAGGATGCGCGGCGCGCGGCGTTGCCGGATCCGGCGGTTTTTCCTGGGTTCCACGGACTTGCCCCTTCTTACGGATTTTTTAAATGTATGTGAACGACAGAAAGTTTGCACCAAAAAAAAGTATGTTTTCGTTTATATTTTGCAGGAGGCATAACTACTGTTCAAACAAATTAATTTTTATGGTACTCACGTGTATAAATGATAAATCCTCTCTGAAACTGAACTAGCATATTAATTAAAGTGGTTTTACTTATTTTTCTACAAAGGCCTGGAAGTATGGAGGCTTGGAAGGGGCACTCGTCTTTTTTTGTCTTGGTCCGCTCCTAAAATCTCGACTTATAAGTCGAAATATTGACCCAAAATTGCGACTTTAGACTCTAGAAGCGTTGGGTGAAGAAACCTTCAGTCAACGCTAGAAGGTTTTATCAGGAATAAAATTTTCTGATAAATAATGTAAAATAAATATATGTATACAGGGTGAGTTTTTTCGATGACCACTATGGGGCTCTCGGAAACTAGCAGAGCTAGAACAAAAGTTAAATGGGGAAAGAATTGCAGTTTTGAATGCTTAATGCTTAATGTAATGCCCCTTTTGGATCTTTAAATAAGTTCATGGCTTGCTAGATATTTTTAAAAGAGTGATTTTTGCTATTTCATCAGATCTCTGTAGCTCCATTATTATTTCTGATTATACAGAAGAACTGCAGAGACAAAAATTGTAGATAATTTTGGGCTTAATAAGATATAATCCAATCCAATTTTTTATGTTGTTTGTGATTTTTGAGATATGACACAAACTTGTGTTTTTCTTTTATGTAAATCATAGTTAGCTGAGGGCTGAGGCCTTATCAAATCGGCCATTTTTTGGGATTTCAAAAGATATAATACTCGGCATAGTTATTATAAAAAATAAAAGAGCTACGGCTAATTTTCTGTTTTTTTTTTTATTTTTCACATAGTCATAGTCATGGAATATTTTCATAATTACGTTCTATTTTATAATTAGACATACCTACGTAAAACTTTCTAATATTTTGTTTTTAGCTGGTAACAAAATGTAACAAAATAAAACAAAAATTAAAAACTCATCAAATTCAAATTATTATTATTTTAAAAGGTGTTCAAACAATCCACCATTATTATTTATGCAAATATTGCATCTTTTTAAAACTGAATTTGTCGCCTTTTTTACAGAGCGCCTGTCAATGCTGGCAATTGCTTCTAAAACAGCTGCAACAATTGTCTCATGCTTTATTTTGTACTGTTCCTCACAAAAAGAAATCCAAAACAGACAAATCGGGGGATCGGGGCGGCCAGGAAATAGGTCTATTTCTCCCTATCCAACTATTTGGATAAAGGTAATTTCATACGGGCAAATAATTATGTGGTGGAGCTCCATCATGATAATTTTTGTTTTATTTTGTTACATTTTGGTACATTTTGTTACATTTCGTTACCAGCTAAAAATAAAATATTTGAAAGTTTGAAGTATGTCTTATTATAAAATAGAACGAAATTATGAAAATATTCCATGGCTAACTATGACTATGTGAAAATTAAAAAAAAAACAGAAAATTAGCTACATAGCTCTTTTATTTTTATAATAACTATGCCGAGTATTATATCTTTGGAAGGCTCAAAAAATGGCCGATTTGATAAGGCCACAACCAACTATGATTTACGATTTAAAAAACACAAGTTTATGTCATATCTTAAAAATCACAAACAACATAAAAAATTGGATCAGATTATCTTATTAAGCCCAAAATTATCTACAATTTTTGTCTCTACACTACGAGTTTTTCTGTATACCTAACCAGAAATAACGGAGCTACAGATAGATCTGATAAAATAGCAAAAAATCACTCTTTTCAAGATATCTAATGAGGCATGAACTTTTTTAGAAATCCAAAAGGGGCATTAGATTGAGCATTCAAAACTGCAATTCTTTCCCCATTTAACCTTTGTTCTAGCTCTGCTAGTTTCCGAGATCCCCATAGTGGTCATCGAAAAACTCACCCTGTATCGTACAATAAAAATGTTAATTTGGTTAACATCAAATAAATCAAACATTTAGGCAAATCACAAGATTGTTCCCATAGATCATGAACATAATCATGCACCTATCTAGGTAATTATTTCACCCACAACATGGCAACATCGCGAACCAGTCCACAAGCGATGTTTAGCAAGATTTATTATAGAGTTTCTATGGCTAATTTTGTGCAAATATTCAAAGTATTTGTTCGTTGTGAAGATCGTATTAAATTTGAGTGGCGTTACGATCAATATTTTAAAGTTTTTCCGTGACATTTGCTTTAAAAAGTGCTGCAACGTCCGGTTTCTGGTTCCCTAAAATTTGTAGATATATCTATCCTTGTCTAACTTGGTGGTAAATCGTGAGTGAGAGTGAGATGGGCTGTGGCAATTTTAAATTTTAATTTTGAAGGGTTTAAACCCAATTAAATTTAATATTACATCAGAGTCTGAGTGTGTGTTCTTAACTTTATTAAAATAAGTAATTATTTTTCAAAGCACATTTTCAATTAACTACGCCATTTCAAAATATTGCGCATAATAAAAATGTGAGATTTATTCTATAATTATTGTAAATTCTAATTTTCAAGGTAGGACAATTTTGCGAAATATGTTAAAACATTTAAAAAATGGACACGAATGTATAATTCAAGAAATGTTTTATAATGAAATTGGTGTACGCACTATAGGCATTGGTAGATATGTATTAAGGTAGGTACATTTAAAAAAGACTATATGTATAGTTACTTTAAAATGTGCAACCACCAAAAAAAGGACAGTTTTAACTGGATCACACTGTATAATATTTTTTGTTTTTTGAAGTTACAAATCTACGGCTACAGCACCATGTTATTATACTTACTTCAGTCGTGATTTTCTTTCTGACCACTCAGAAAGGATAAAGAATAATGCAAACGAATTTTCATTCATCAAAAATTTAATATTATGATATTGTTAGGCGTTATGCTTTTCGGTTTCACTATTTTCTTTTTTTTGTCTGCACAAATATCACCCTTTATTCAATATTTCCATTCAATAACAGCAATATACTTATTCCTATTCTTACAATACATTTTCATTCTATATGGGCACTCTCACAAATGCATTATATTGTTGCCAAAATTCTTTTATTCCTTGTCCCTTTTCTTTGTCCTCTTGAGGCTTTATTTAGGCCCAAAATTTGAGGTAGGTACCTACCAAAAAGGTATGTACCTAGACCTACCTGTAGATTTCTACCTATACTGGGATTAGTTAAAAACATCTGTTTGATATATTGATTAGCAATTGTGTGATCAATCGTTTATCATATTATCTAGGTATAATTAATAGTAGGCTATGAGAAAAATTTATTTATTTTGACATCATATGATAAGAATTCCTAGATCTTTTGGTGGTGTTGCCAAATGTACGAATGTTTACTTATTTTTTAAGCCATATGCACAAAAAAATTAAAGCGAATATTTATTTTTATCAGATGATAGCTGAAGAATCGGCAACGTAGCACGGTAATCTAAAAAGCAACGACACAATGTTATGAATAGTCCTCAAGCGTTGGCAACGTTGCCAGCGGATCGATAGTGGGTGCTGGGGGTCGTCGTTTGATCATTGTAACTCGCTAGATGCGTAATTTTTATACAAATATTTTTTACTTGCATTTTTTCCGAGACCATAACTTTGCTCCAACTTTGTACAATCTGACTGCGATCTGATCAATGGTCATCGTAAAAGTTTACGATGAATTCTACGTAAAAAAATAAACCTAATCGAAAGTTTATAATTAAAATTAAAACTAATAATAACCCGAAAGGCATCATAGGTATATACCTACCCACCTTATAGTGCTGGTTCATCTTTAATCATGTTCTTCCACGCCATCAATAGAAAAATTAATTTGAAATAACGGTTTGCTTCCAATTAAAAAAATATTTGGAGTGGCAAAAAAATAAGATTATTAAAATTAATGCCTACCTATGTGTAGGTAACTCCACAACTCGTCTTGTCGACCAGTTCTTTATTCAAAAAACCTGACCGTGGATCTCGAAGTGGTTTTGCAAGATTATACATAGACTGGAACCGCATAGTCAACAAATTGTAAATATTACATACGTATAGGTATTTGTTTATCTTTGATTTTTATTTTGGCAACAGCTCAATTAAAATAAAACGCATTTTTTTATAAAAAATACCCAAATTTATTATTCAATCTTATTTCTAGTCTCTAACATATTTTTTCTAGCCTTTTTGAAGGCTTTCAAAACTTCTTCCACGGTTTTAATCAAAGTAGAAGAACCCAGTCTATCTAAAATCATTTTTTGTCTTGTTTTAGAATCTCCATTTTCGTCAAATTCGTCCAAAAACGCTTGAGCTTGATGAACAACATTTAATCGCAAGTTCAACTCCCCAGTTCCAGTTATAGTTGTCCCGAATTTGTTTAAAATACTGCCCTAAAAAAAGTTTACAATATAAATTTAAAAAATATTAAAATTTTATTAAATGCATGCTTATTACTTCATGATCTTTTGGTATCCCAATCCAGGTGACATCTTCATAATTTTTGCAATCACCAATAAAAAATCGTCTTAAATTTCCATTTATTTCATTGGGTAAAAATCGAAAACAGTTCAAATTAAAATAAAAAATTCCTGGTCTCGAAAAATTTAAACTTTTATAGCACAAGCCTTCTGTTCTATATCTATCCCAACAATCCTTTGATATTACCTCAAAATAAATGCATGGCGACTTGGAAAAATCTAAAAAATATACCCCTATTAAAAGAGAATAATTTTAATAAAACAAGGTCTTTACCCTTTCCTTGAAAACCGTGTATATTGTACTCCAAAACAACATCAAAGCAATGTCCAAAATTAACATGGCCATCCTCAATTCTGTTCCTGCAAATCTGAGTCCTGCCCTGCATGTTGTTTTGGTTATTTTTGGCCAACCAATGTCGAGGAAGATCAATAAAATATTCCACGTATATGTCGCTGTATTCAAAATTTTTTGCAGTCAGTATTTCGAAAAATAGGAAGACTTGAAGTTTGTTCTTTTCTGGCATTTCAAAATTTGAACCGATGAGTTGTTTTTTTAAAGAAATTTTATATTCATTTATCTAAAAAATATATTCTAAAGTAAGAGATATTTATTATAACAAAACTAAGACATACTTTTCTTATAATATCAGCTTCTTGAAAGTTGCTAGATTCAAAATGATTGGATGAGGAACTATTTTCGATAAAATATTCATACTTTTTGATATTATTGTCTTCTGAATTAAAAATATATGGTTGTGAGGTTGTGAAATCAGGATATATTTGTAAAGTTTTTGTGTTTTTTTCATACTTTAAATGGCACAAAATTTGTTCATTTTTTATCCAAGTGTTGTGAAAATATTCGCTAAAATAATACATTAAATTATTATATAAAAATGTGTTTTATTTTTATTTTACCCTAAATCGAACATAATTTTCATTTCTTCGTATTCACAATATAAAAATGGATTTTCTATAGAATTTATAACTGAAGTTTTAAAATCATATTCTTCTGTCTTATGTTTGTTGTCTTCAATGGTAATATTTTGCATCATTTCTTCCAAATAATTATACACTTTCTAGAAATATAAATAATGAGTGAAATATACAGTACAAACTTTTGTTTTCATTTATATTGTTTTTTTTAAGTGAAATTTGTACTTAAGTTATCATTATTTTTTTAAATTAAAAAATAGTTAATAAGCCAAATGAATTTAAAATTGTATAGGTTGTATAGACTGAATATAAGTATATTAGTTTAAAATATATAATTATATAAAAAGCAAAAAACGCTGTTCTATAACATTTTAACACCCTATATACCTTTTCCTGGTTACTCATTAAAATATCCTCCATAATATAACAGAAAATAATCCCATTTTCATCATTTTCATCATTTATAATCATATTATGATACTTTTTTTCCAAATCAGTTACACAATTTTGTTCTTTCCTATAAAATTCTTCCTCCGAAACGCTGAAAACCTTTTGTTGCCATTCAAAAACCTTCTCCAGGCAATTTCTAACATTTTTTTCCTGAATTTCCTTTATTTTTATTCTAAAAAATCGGAAAAAATGCTTGTAGGTACACAAAAAAATGAAAATTCATACCTTATTTTAAAATTGCTTATAGGATCCGGACATCGGTATATTCCAGTATATTTAGTTAAATTTTGCTGCAAACCACCCATTTTTATTCATTTCAAAACTCAAATCTCTTTCAAATTTTATTTGTTTGTATTGAGAATGTTTGACAAGATTTATTGAACATCGTTGCATACTTGGTTGCATACACATAAAGTAGCCTTTCTAGTTTGATTAATCAATGGTCGGTGTATGTTTGGTTGCCTACCATAGGTTCACGACGAGGAATAATTATTATTAAAAGATGAGCCTCTAATGAAACGATTTAAAGCAATATAAAAGAGAATTAGAATCTTGAGAACAAACGTTTATATCACAATTTACAAAATATGAACTACAGCTGCATGAAATTATATTTCTTTTTATTGAACTTGACCTTGAGCATAACAAAGGAGTGGTCTATTTATTTGGGAAGTCGTTGACATTTGACCAGAGAAATGATTTCTCTGCATTTGACATTTCCTGTTGACAACGTAAACAAAAATATTTTTGTAGGTTATGTTAACACAAGCTGCTATAAATAACAACTAATAATATTTTCCTAATATCTTTGCAAATTCGCTTGAAATTATAGCAGAATATTAACACATTTGTTCGACGTAATTGAAGTGCTTTAACAAACTAAAATTATGGGCGAAAATAATAGAGAAAGCCTAGCTTTAAAATCACGAAGCGAACAATACTTTCGGAGCATATTCAACAAAGTAGGTGAATCTGAAAGAATCCATGCCTATGATGACATTCTCGAAACGTTGTTTTAGTATGATCGAGACAGGGACGGTTACATTACGATTAACGAACTAAACGAGATGGTAGACAGTCGAGAATACGAAGACGACATTCCTCAGTATATGGTTCGAAAAATACACGAACTCCACGATGTTAACAGTGACCAAAAGTTGGACTTTGACGAGTTCGTTGGCATGATAAAAAATCCGGAGTTGCAGTATATTTTTGGCCACTACATTACAAGGTAAACGAAATAATATACCTATTTGAAATAAACTTTTAACAACGACTCACCCTATATGTCAGTGTCAGTGGGGTCACTGATGTTATAAATAATTGTGGGTGTTAGGCTTAAGTGGCCTCTATGCTTTATTATAACTTTACTAGCTTTATTGCCTTAAAAAGGTGTCTAAACTATTATCGCGAACTATGTATTGTATTTAATTTTTAACATTAAGGTAAGATATTTAAAAAAAACGCACACTATTGCAGTGAATCAATGATTCTAAATTTTCAATCAAATATGCGACAAACACCATCGACAATCTTTAAAGCAAATTTTTCCGAGCGCAATTTTTTGTAGATACATAAATTGGATAGTACCGAAAAGATCGCACCCGTCGCAGACGGTAACCGACGGGGAATACGAAGAAGAGTACAGTTGTTACCCGCCGGCGGTTGGCATGATAATATTGTCGTTAGTAGAAATAATTTTCTTTTGTATCGATGAAGCGACTGAGAGAGATTCGACGAAGAACGCCAGCGGACCCATGGCTACGATCTTTATATACGAACCTTTGCAGAGATACGAAGCCTGGCGATATCTAACGTACATGTTCGTCCATATAGGGTGAGTGTCATGGTCCCTTAGATTCGTTATAACCAGGGACTCTTTAAAGTAAGGGGACCCAGCATTATACTTTCCAAAGTGAGGCCTATTCTTTCCTCATTCTAATGGTCACAGTGATGCCAAGTATGCCATTTTATCGGAGAATCTATGAATAGAACAGGTACTTTGATTGTTAGTAAAAATTAATAATGGTTTCCATGATTTCTAAAAAATAGACTTGACAATTTTGATGAGTGTGAAAGCAGCAACGAGTTTTCTAGCAACGACTTCCCCGGGCGGCCCTCGGGTACAGGTTGCACGGATGGTTTTACTTCAAAGATAGCAATAGGGAAAACCGCCGTTTTCACTTGCATGACTTTTCTTTTAACGGAAATTAGTTTAAGGCCACCTATTCTAACTATCCACGAAGAATCAGAATTTGCGAACCTCGTCTTCACCCCTTTCCACCCCCAAGACCGAAAAACGTAAAAAAATCGGGGAAACCGCCGTTTTCACTTGCATGACTTTTCTTTTCACGGAAATTAGTTTAAGGCCACCTATTCTAACTATCCACGAAGAATCAGAATTTGCGAACCTCGTCTTCACCCCTTTCCACCCTCAAGACCGAAAAACGTAAAAAAATCGGGGAAACCGCCGTTTTCACTTGCATGACTTTTCTTTTCACGGAAATTAGTTTAAGGCCACCTATTCGAACTATCCACAAATAATCAGAATTTGCGAACCTCGTCTTCACCCCTTTCCACCCCCAAGACCGAAAAACGTAAAAAAATCGGGGAAACCGCCGTTTTCACTTGCATGACTTTTCTTTTCACGGAAATTAGTTTAAGGCCACCTATTCTAACTATCCACGAAGAATCAGAATTTGCGAACCTCGTCTTCACCCCTTTCCACCCTCAAGACCGAAAAACGTAAAAAAATCGGGGAAACCGCCGTTTTCACTTGCATGACTTTTCTTTTCACGGAAATTAGTTTAAGGCCACCTATTCTAACTATCCACGAAGAATCAGAATTTGCGAACCTCGTCTTCACCCCTTTCCACCCCCAAGACCGAAAAACGTAAAAAAATCGGGGAAACCGCCGTTTTCACTTGCATGACTTTTCTTTTCACGGAAATTAGTTTAAGGCCACCTATTCGAACTATCCACAAATAATCAGAATTTGCGAACCTCGTCTTCACCCCTTTCCACCCCCAAGACCGAAAAACGTAAAAAAATCGGGGAAACCGCCGTTTTCACTTGCATGACTTTTCTTTTCACGGAAATTAGTTTAAGGCCACCTATTCTAACTATCCACGAAGAATCAGAATTTGCGAACCTCGTCTTCACCCCTTTCCACCCCCAAGACCGAAAAACGTAAAAAAATCGGGGAAACCGCCGTTTTCACTTGCATGACTTTTCTTTTCACGGAAATTAGTTTAAGGCCACCTATTCGAACTATCCACAAATAATCAGAATTTGCGAACCTCGTCTTCACCCCTTTCCACCCCCAAGACCGAAAAACGTAAAAAAATCGGGGAAACCGCCGTTTTCACTTGCATGACTTTTCTTTTCACGGAAATTAGTTTAAGGCCACCTATTCTAACTATCCACGAAGAATCAGAATTTGCGAACCTCGTCTTCACCCCTTTCCACCCCCAAGACCGAAAAACGTAAAAAAATCGGGGAAACCGCCGTTTTCACTTGCATGACTTTTCTTTTCACGGAAATTAGTTTAAGGCCACCTATTCGAACTATCCACAAATAATCAGAATTTGCGAACCTCGTCTTCACCCCTTTCCACCCCCAAGACCGAAAAACGTAAAAAAATCGGGGAAACCGCCGTTTTCACTTGCATGACTTTTCTTTTCACGGAAATTAGTTTAAGGCCACCTATTCTAACTATCCACGAAGAATCAGAATTTGCGAACCTCGTCTTCACCCCTTTCCACCCCCAAGACCGAAAAACGTAAAAAAATCGGGGAAACCGCCGTTTTCACTTGCATGACTTTTCTTTTCACGGAAATTAGTTTAAGGCCACCTATTCTAACTATCCACAAAGAATCAGAATTTGCGAACCTCGTCTTCACCCCTTTCCACCCCCAAGACCGAAAAACTTAAAAAAATCGGGAAAACCGCCGTTTTCACTTGCATGACTTTAAGTTTTTCGGTCTTGGGGGTGGAAAGGGGTGAAGACGAGGTTCGCAAATTCTGATTCTTTGTGGATAGTCAGAATAGGTGGCCTTAAACTAATTTCCGTGAAAAGAAAAGTCATGCAAGTGAAAACGGCGGTTTCCCCGATTTTTTTACGTTTTTCGGTCTTGGGGGTGGAAAGGGGTGAAGACGAGGTTCGCAAATTCTGATTATTTGTGGATAGTTAGAATAGGTGGCCTTAAACTAATTTCCGTGAAAATAAAAGTCATGCAAGTGAAAACGGCCGTTTTCCCGATTTTTTTACGTTTTTCGGTCTTGGGGGTGGAAAGGGGTGAAGACGAGGTTCGCAAATTCTGATTATTTGTGGATAGTTAGAATAGGTGGCCTTAAACTAATTTCCCTGAAAAGAAAAGTCATGCAAGTGAAAACGGCGGTTTTCCCGATTTTTTAAAGTTTTTCGGTCTTGGGGGTGGAAAGGGGTGAAGACGAGGTTCGCAAATTCTGATTCTTTGTGGATAGTTAGAATAGGTGGCCTTAAACTAATTTCCGTGAAAATAAAAGTCATGCAAGTGAAAACGGCCGTTTTCCCGATTTTTTTAGGTTTTTCGGTCTTGGGGGTGGAAAGGGGTGAAGACGAGGTTCGCAAATTCTGATTATTTGTGGATAGTTAGAATAGGTGGCCTTAAACTAATTTCCCTGAAAAGAAAAGTCATGCAAGTGAAAACGGCGGTTTTCCCGATTTTTTTACGTTTTTCGGTCTTGGGGGTGGAAAGGGGTGAAGACGAGGTTCGCAAATTCTGATTATTTGTGGATAGTTAGAATAGGTGGCCTTAAACTAATTTCCCTGAAAAGAAAAGTCATGCAAGTGAAAACGGCGGTTTTCCCGATTTTTTAAAGTTTTTCGGTCTTGGGGGTGGAAAGGGGTGAAGACGAGGTTCGCAAATTCTGATTCTTTGTGGATAGTTAGAATAGGTGGCCTTAAACTAATTTCCGTGAAAATAAAAGTCATGCAAGTGAAAACGGCCGTTTTCCCGATTTTTTTAGGTTTTTCGGTCTTGGGGGTGGAAAGGGGTGAAGACGAGGTTCGCAAATTCTGATTCTTTGTGGATAGTTAGAATAGGTGGCCTTAAACTAATTTCCGTGAAAAGAAAAGTCATGCAAGTGAAAACGGCGGTTTTCCCGATTTTTTTAAGTTTTTCGGTCTTGAGGGTGGAAAGGGGTGAAGACGAGGTTCGCAAATTCTGATTCTTTGTGGATAGTTAGAATAGGTGGCCCTAAAAACTAATTTCCGTGAAAAGAAAAGTCATGCAAGTGAAAACGGCGGTTTCCCCGATTTTTTTACGTTTTTCGGTCTTGGGGGTGGAAAGGGGTGAAGACGAGGTTCGCAAATTCTGATTATTTGTGGATAGTTAGAATAGGTGGCCTTAAACTAATTTCCGTGAAAAGAAAAGTCATGCAAGTGAAAACGGCGGTTTTCCCGATTTTTTAAAGTTTTTCGGTCTTGGGGGTGGAAAGGGGTGAAGACGAGGTTCGCAAATTCTGATTCTTTGTGGATAGTTAGAATAGGTGGCCTTAAACTAATTTCCGTGAAAAGAAAAGTCATGCAAGTGAAAACGGCGGTTTTCCCGATTTTTTTACGTTTTTCGGTCTTGGGGGTGGAAAGGGGTGAAGACGAGGTTCGCAAATTCTGATTATTTGTGGATAGTTAGAATAGGTGGCCTTAAACTAATTTCCGTGAAAAGAAAAGTCATGCAAGTGAAAACGGCGGTTTTCCCGATTTTTTAAAGTTTTTCGGTCTTGGGGGTGGAAAGGGGTGAAGACGAGGTTCGCAAATTCTGATTCTTTGTGGATAGTTAGAATAGGTGGCCTTAAACTAATTTCCGTGAAAAGAAAAGTCATGCAAGTGAAAACGGCGGTTTCCCCGATTTTTTTACGTTTTTCGGTCTTGAGGGTGGAAAGGGGTGAAGACGAGGTTCGCAAATTCTGATTCTTCGTGGATAGTTAGAATAGGTGGCCTTAAACTAATTTCCGTGAAAAGAAAAGTCATGCAAGTGAAAACGGCGGTTTCCCCGATTTTTTTACGTTTTTCGGTCTTGGGGGTGGAAAGAAGTGAAGACGAGGTTCGCAAATTCTGATTCTTTGTGGATAGTTAGAATAGGTGGCCTTAAACTAATTTCCGTGAAAAGAAAAGTCATGCAAGTGAAAACGGCGGTTTCCCCGATTTTTTTACGTTTTTCGGTCTTGAGGGTGGAAAGGGGTGAAGACGAGGTTCGCAAATTCTGATTCTTCGTGGATAGTTAGAATAGGTGGCCTTAAACTAATTTCCGTGAAAAGAAAAGTCATGCAAGTGAAAACGGCGGTTTCCCCGATTTTTTTACGTTTTTCGGTCTTGGGGGTGGAAAGAAGTGAAGACGAGGTTCGCAAATTCTGATTCTTTGTGGATAGTTAGAATAGGTGGCCTTAAACTAATTTCCGTGAAAAGAAAAGTCATGCAAGTGAAAACGGCGGTTTCCCCGATTTTTTTACGTTTTTCGGTCTTGGGGGTGGAAAGAAGTGAAGACGAGGTTCGCAAATTCTGATTCTTTGTGGATAGTTAGAATAGGTGGCCTTAAACTAATTTCCGTGAAAAGAAAAGTCATGCAAGTGAAAACGGCGGTTTCCCCGATTTTTTTACGTTTTTCGGTCTTGAGGGTGGAAAGGGGTGAAGACGAGGTTCGCAAATTCTGATTCTTCGTGGATAGTTAGAATAGGTGGCCTTAAACTAATTTCCGTGAAAATAAAAGTCATGCAAGTGAAAACGGCCGTTTTCCCGATTTTTTTACGTTTTTCGGTCTTGGGGGTGGAAAGGGGTGAAGACGAGGTTCGCAAATTCTGATTCTTTGTGGATAGTTAGAATAGGTGGCCTTAAACTAATTTCCGTGAAAATAAAAGTCATGCAAGTGAAACCGGCCGTTTTCCCGATTTTTTTAGGTTTTTCGGTCTTGAGGGTGGAAAGGGGTGAAGACGAGGTTCGCAAATTCTGATTCTTTGTGGATAGTTAGAATAGGTGGCCTTAAACTAATTTCCGTGAAAAGAAAAGTCATGCAAGTGAAAACGGCGGTTTCCCCGATTTTTTTACGTTTTTCGGTCTTGGGGGTGGAAAGGGGTGAAGACGAGGTTCGCAAATTCTGATTATTTGTGGATAGTTAGAATAGGTGGCCTTAAACTAATTTCCGTGAAAAGAAAAGTCATGCAAGTGAAAACGGCGGTTTTCCCGATTTTTTAAAGTTTTTCGGTCTTGGGGGTGGAAAGGGGTGAAGACGAGGTTCGCAAATTCTGATTCTTTGTGGATAGTTAGAATAGGTGGCCTTAAACTAATTTCCGTGAAAAGAAAAGTCATGCAAGTGAAAACGGCGGTTTTCCCGATTTTTTTACGTTTTTCGGTCTTGGGGGTGGAAAGGGGTGAAGACGAGGTTCGCAAATTCTGATTATTTGTGGATAGTTAGAATAGGTGGCCTTAAACTAATTTCCCTGAAAAGAAAAGTCATGCAAGTGAAAACGGCGGTTTCCCCGATTTTTTTACGTTTTTCGGTCTTGGGGGTGGAAAGGGGTGAAGACGAGGTTCGCAAATTCTGATTCTTCGTGGATAGTTAGAATAGGTGGCCTTAAACTAATTTCCGTGAAAAGAAAAGTCATGCAAGTGAAAACGGCGGTTTCCCCGATTTTTTTACGTTTTTCGGTCTTGGGGGTGGAAAGAAGTGAAGACGAGGTTCGCAAATTCTGATTCTTTGTGGATAGTTAGAATAGGTGGCCTTAAACTAATTTCCGTGAAAAGAAAAGTCATGCAAGTGAAAACGGCGGTTTCCCCGATTTTTTTACGTTTTTCGGTCTTGAGGGTGGAAAGGGGTGAAGACGAGGTTCGCAAATTCTGATTCTTCGTGGATAGTTAGAATAGGTGGCCTTAAACTAATTTCCGTGAAAAGAAAAGTCATGCAAGTGAAAACGGCGGTTTCCCCGATTTTTTTACGTTTTTCGGTCTTGGGGGTGGAAAGAAGTGAAGACGAGGTTCGCAAATTCTGATTCTTTGTGGATAGTTAGAATAGGTGGCCTTAAACTAATTTCCGTGAAAAGAAAAGTCATGCAAGTGAAAACGGCGGTTTCCCCGATTTTTTTACGTTTTTCGGTCTTGGGGGTGGAAAGAAGTGAAGACGAGGTTCGCAAATTCTGATTCTTTGTGGATAGTTAGAATAGGTGGCCTTAAACTAATTTCCGTGAAAAGAAAAGTCATGCAAGTGAAAACGGCGGTTTCCCCGATTTTTTTACGTTTTTCGGTCTTGAGGGTGGAAAGGGGTGAAGACGAGGTTCGCAAATTCTGATTCTTCGTGGATAGTTAGAATAGGTGGCCTTAAACTAATTTCCGTGAAAATAAAAGTCATGCAAGTGAAAACGGCCGTTTTCCCGATTTTTTTACGTTTTTCGGTCTTGGGGGTGGAAAGGGGTGAAGACGAGGTTCGCAAATTCTGATTCTTTGTGGATAGTTAGAATAGGTGGCCTTAAACTAATTTCCGTGAAAATAAAAGTCATGCAAGTGAAACCGGCCGTTTTCCCGATTTTTTTAGGTTTTTCGGTCTTGAGGGTGGAAAGGGGTGAAGACGAGGTTCGCAAATTCTGATTCTTTGTGGATAGTTAGAATAGGTGGCCTTAAACTAATTTCCGTGAAAAGAAAAGTCATGCAAGTGAAAACGGCGGTTTCCCCGATTTTTTTACGTTTTTCGGTCTTGGGGGTGGAAAGGGGTGAAGACGAGGTTCGCAAATTCTGATTATTTGTGGATAGTTAGAATAGGTGGCCTTAAACTAATTTCCGTGAAAAGAAAAGTCATGCAAGTGAAAACGGCGGTTTTCCCGATTTTTTAAAGTTTTTCGGTCTTGGGGGTGGAAAGGGGTGAAGACGAGGTTCGCAAATTCTGATTCTTTGTGGATAGTTAGAATAGGTGGCCTTAAACTAATTTCCGTGAAAAGAAAAGTCATGCAAGTGAAAACGGCGGTTTTCCCGATTTTTTTACGTTTTTCGGTCTTGGGGGTGGAAAGGGGTGAAGACGAGGTTCGCAAATTCTGATTATTTGTGGATAGTTAGAATAGGTGGCCTTAAACTAATTTCCCTGAAAAGAAAAGTCATGCAAGTGAAAACGGCGGTTTCCCCGATTTTTTTACGTTTTTCGGTCTTGAGGGTGGAAAGGGGTGAAGACGAGGTTCGCAAATTCTGATTCTTTGTGGATAGTTAGAATAGGTGGCCTTAAACTAATTTCCGTGAAAAGAAAAGTCATGCAAGTGAAAACGGCGGTTTCCCCGATTTTTTTACGTTTTTCGGTCTTGGGGGTGGAAAGGGGTGAAGACGAGGTTCGCAAATTCTGATTCTTCGTGGATAGTTAGAATAGGTGGCCTTAAACTAATTTCCGTTAAAAGAAAAGTCATGCAAGTGAAAACGGCGGTTTCCCCGATTTTTTTACGTTTTTCGGTCTTGGGGGTGGAAAGGGGTGAAGACGAGGTTCGCAAATTCTGATTATTTGTGGATAGTTAGAATAGGTGGCCTTAAACTAATTTCCGTGAAAAGAAAAGTCATGCAAGAGAAAACGGCGGTTTCCCCGATTTTTTTACGTTTTTCGGTCTTGAGGGTGGAAAGGGGTGAGACGAGGTTCGCAAATTCTGATTCTTCGTGGATAGTTAGAATAGGTGGCCTTAAACTAATTTCCGTGAAAAGAAAAGTCATGCAAGTGAAAACGGCGGTTTCCCCGATTTTTTTACGTTTTTCGGTCTTGGGGGTGGAAAGGGGTGAAGACGAGGTTCGCAAATTCTGATTATTTGTGGATAGTTAGAATAGGTGGCCTTAAACTAATTTCCGTGAAAAGAAAAGTCATGCAAGTGAAAACGGCGGTTTCCCCGATTTTTTTACGTTTTTCGGTCTTGGGGGTGGAAAGGGGTGAAGACGAGGTTCGCAAATTCTGATTATTTGTGGATAGTTAGAATAGGTGGCCTTAAACTAATTTCCGTGAAAAGAAAAGTCATGCAAGTGAAAACGGCGGTTTTCCCGATTTTTTAAAGTTTTTCGGTCTTGGGGGTGGAAAGGGGTGAAGACGAGGTTCGCAAATTCTGATTCTTTGTGGATAGTTAGAATAGGTGGCCTTAAACTAATTTCCGTGAAAAGAAAAGTCATGCAAGTGAAAACGGCGGTTTCCCCGATTTTTTTACGTTTTTCGGTCTTGAGGGTGGAAAGGGGTGAAGACGATGTTCGCAAATTCTGATTCTTCGTGGATAGTTAGAATAGGTGGCCTTAAACTAATTTCCGTGAAAAGAAAAGTCATGCAAGTGAAAACGGCGGTTTCCCCGATTTTTTTACGTTTTTCGGTCTTGGGGGTGGAAAGGGGTGAAGACGAGGTTCGCAAATTCTGATTATTTGTGGATAGTTAGAATAGGTGGCCTTAAACTAATTTCCGTGAAAATAAAAGTCATGCAAGTGAAAACGGCGGTTTCCCCGATTTTTTTACGTTTTTCGGTCTTGGGGGTGGAAAGGGGTGAAGACGAGGTTCGCAAATTCTGATTCTTTGTGGATAGTTAGAATAGGTGGCCTTAAACTAATTTCCGTGAAAAGAAAAGTCATGCAAGTGAAAACGGCGGTTTCCCCGATTTTTTTACGTTTTTCGGTCTTGAGGGTGGAAAGGGGTGAAGACGATGTTCGCAAATTCTGATTCTTCGTGGATAGTTAGAATAGGTGGCCTTAAACTAATTTCCGTGAAAAGAAAAGTCATGCAAGTGAAAACGGCGGTTTCCCCGATTTTTTTACGTTTTTCGGTCTTGGGGGTGGAAAGGGGTGAAGACGAGGTTCGCAAATTCTGATTCTTCGTGGATAGTTAGAATAGGTGGCCTTAAACTAATTTCCCTGAAAAGAAAAGTCATGCAAGTGAAAACGGCGGTTTTCCCGATATTTTAAAGTTTTTCGGTCTTGGGGGTGGAAAGGGGTGAAGACGAGGTTCGCAAATTCTGATTCTTTGTGGATAGTTAGAATAGGTGGCCTTAAACTAATTTCCGTGAAAATAAAAGTCATGCAAGTGAAAACGGCCGTTTTCCCGATTTTTTTAGGTTTTTCGGTCTTGGGGGTGGAAAGGGGTGAAGACGAGGTTCGCAAATTCTGATTCTTTGTGGATAGTTAGAATAGGTGGCCTTAAACTAATTTCCGTGAAAAGAAAAGTCATGCAAGTGAAAACGGCGGTTTTCCCGATTTTTTTAAGTTTTTCGGTCTTGGGGGTGGAAAGGGGTGAAGACGAGGTTCGCAAATTCTGATTCTTTGTGGATAGTTAGAATAGGTGGCCTTAAACTAATTTCCGTGAAAAGAAAAGTCATGCAAGTGAAAACGGCGGTTTTCCCGATTTTTTTAAGTTTTTCGGTCTTGGGGGTGGAAAGGGGTGAAGACGAGGTTCGCAAATTCTGATTCTTTGTGGATAGTTAGAATAGGTGGCCTTAAACTAATTTCCGTGAAAAGAAAAGTCATGCAAGTGAAAACGGCGGTTTCCCCGATTTTTTTACGTTTTTCGGTCTTGGGGGTGGAAAGGGGTGAAGACGAGGTTCGCAAATTCTGATTATTTGTGGATAGTTAGAATAGGTGGCCTTAAACTAATTTCCGTGAAAAGAAAAGTCATGCAAGTGAAAACGGCGGTTTCCCCGATTTTTTTACGTTTTTCGGTCTTGGGGGTGGAAAGGGGTGAAGACGAGGTTCGCAAATTCTGATTATTTGTGGATAGTTAGAATAGGTGGCCTTAAACTAATTTCCGTGAAAAGAAAAGTCATGCAAGTGAAAACGGCGGTTTCCCCGATTTTTTTACGTTTTTCGGTCTTGGGGGTGGAAAGGGGTGAAGACGAGGTTCGCAAATTCTGATTCTTCGTGGATAGTTAGAATAGGTGGCCTTAAACTAATTTCCCTGAAAAGAAAAGTCATGCAAGTGAAAACGGCGGTTTCCCCGATTTTTTTACGTTTTTCGGTCTTGGGGGTGGAAAGGGGTGAAGACGAGGTTCGCAAATTCTGATTATTTGTGGATAGTTAGAATAGGTGGCCTTAAACTAATTTCCGTGAAAATAAAAGTCATGCAAGTGAAAACGGCCGTTTTCCCGATTTTTTTACGTTTTTCGGTCTTGGGGGTGGAAAGGGGTGAAGACGAGGTTCGCAAATTCTGATTCTTCGTGGATAGTTAGAATAGGTGGCCTTAAACTAATTTCCCTGAAAAGAAAAGTCATGCAAGTGAAAACGGCGGTTTTCCCGATTTTTTAAAGTTTTTCGGTCTTGGGGGTGGAAAGGGGTGAAGACGAGGTTCGCAAATTCTGATTCTTTGTGGATAGTTAGAATAGGTGGCCTTAAACTAATTTCCGTGAAAATAAAAGTCATGCAAGTGAAAACGGCCGTTTTCCCGATTTTTTTAGGTTTTTCGGTCTTGGGGGTGGAAAGGGGTGAAGACGAGGTTCGCAAATTCTGATTCTTTGTGGATAGTTAGAATAGGTGGCCTTAAACTAATTTCCGTGAAAAGAAAAGTCATGCAAGTGAAAACGGCGGTTTCCCCGATTTTTTTACGTTTTTCGGTCTTGGGGGTGGAAAGGGGTGAAGACGAGGTTCGCAAATTCTGATTATTTGTGGATAGTTAGAATAGGTGGCCTTAAACTAATTTCCGTGAAAAGAAAAGTCATGCAAGTGAAAACGGCGGTTTTCCCGATTTTTTAAAGTTTTGCGGTCTTGGGGGTGGAAAGGGGTGAAGACGAGGTTCGCAAATTCTGATTCTTTGTGGATAGTTAGAATAGGTGGCCTTAAACTAATTTCCGTGAAAAGAAAAGTCATGCAAGTGAAAACGGCGGTTTTCCCGATTTTTTTACGTTTTTCGGTCTTGGGGGTGGAAAGGGGTGAAGACGAGGTTCGCAAATTCTGATTATTTGTGGATAGTTAGAATAGGTGGCCTTAAACTAATTTCCCTGAAAAGAAAAGTCATGCAAGTGAAAACGGCGGTTTTCCCGATTTTTTAAAGTTTTTCGGTCTTGGGGGTGGAAAGGGGTGAAGACGAGGTTCGCAAATTCTGATTCTTTGTGGATAGTTAGAATAGGTGGCCTTAAACTAATTTCCGTGAAAAGAAAAGTCATGCAAGTGAAAACGGCGGTTTCCCCGATTTTTTTACGTTTTTCGGTCTTGGGGGTGGAAAGGGGTGAAGACGAGGTTCGCAAATTCTGATTATTTGTGGATAGTTAGAATAGGTGGCCTTAAACTAATTTCCGTGAAAAGAAAAGTCATGCAAGTGAAAACGGCGGTTTTCCCGATTTTTTAAAGTTTTGCGGTCTTGGGGGTGGAAAGGGGCGAAGACGAGGTTCGCAAATTCTGATTCTTTGTGGATAGTTAGAATAGGTGGCCTTAAACTAATTTCCGTGAAAAGAAAAGTCATGCAAGTGAAAACGGCGGTTTTCCCGATTTTTTTACGTTTTTCGGTCTTGGGGGTGGAAAGGGGTGAAGACGAGGTTCGCAAATTCTGATTATTTGTGGATAGTTAGAATAGGTGGCCTTAAACTAATTTCCCTGAAAAGAAAAGTCATGCAAGTGAAAACGGCGGTTTTCCCGATTTTTTAAAGTTTTTCGGTCTTGGGGGTGGAAAGGGGTGAAGACGAGGTTCGCAAATTCTGATTCTTTGTGGATAGTTAGAATAGGTGGCCTTAAACTAATTTCCGTGAAAATAAAAGTCATGCAAGTGAAAACGGCCGTTTTCCCGATTTTTTTAGGTTTTTCGGTCTTGGGGGTGGAAAGGGGTGAAGACGAGGTTCGCAAATTCTGATTCTTTGTGGATAGTTAGAATAGGTGGCCTTAAACTAATTTCCGTGAAAAGAAAAGTCATGCAAGTGAAAACGGCGGTTTTCCCGATTTTTTTAAGTTTTTCGGTCTTGAGGGTGGAAAGGGGTGAAGACGAGGTTCGCAAATTCTGATTCTTTGTGGATAGTTAGAATAGGTGGCCTTAAACTAATTTCCGTGAAAAGAAAAGTCATGCAAGTGAAAACGGCGGTTTCCCCGATTTTTTTACGTTTTTCGGTCTTGGGGGTGGAAAGGGGTGAAGACGAGGTTCGCAAATTCTGATTATTTGTGGATAGTTAGAATAGGTGGCCTTAAACTAATTTCCGTGAAAAGAAAAGTCATGCAAGTGAAAACGGCGGTTTTCCCGATTTTTTAAAGTTTTTCGGTCTTGGGGGTGGAAAGGGGTGAAGACGAGGTTCGCAAATTCTGATTCTTTGTGGATAGTTAGAATAGGTGGCCTTAAACTAATTTCCGTGAAAAGAAAAGTCATGCAAGTGAAAACGGCGGTTTTCCCGATTTTTTTACGTTTTTCGGTCTTGGGGGTGGAAAGGGGTGAAGACGAGGTTCGCAAATTCTGATTATTTGTGGATAGTTAGAATAGGTGGCCTTAAACTAATTTCCGTGAAAAGAAAAGTCATGCAAGTGAAAACGGCGGTTTTCCCGATTTTTTAAAGTTTTTCGGTCTTGGGGGTGGAAAGGGGTGAAGACGAGGTTCGCAAATTCTGATTCTTTGTGGATAGTTAGAATAGGTGGCCTTAAACTAATTTCCGTGAAAAGAAAAGTCATGCAAGTGAAAACGGCGGTTTCCCCGATTTTTTTACGTTTTTCGGTCTTGAGGGTGGAAAGGGGTGAAGACGAGGTTCGCAAATTCTGATTCTTCGTGGATAGTTAGAATAGGTGGCCTTAAACTAATTTCCGTGAAAAGAAAAGTCATGCAAGTGAAAACGGCGGTTTCCCCGATTTTTTTACGTTTTTCGGTCTTGGGGGTGGAAAGAAGTGAAGACGAGGTTCGCAAATTCTGATTCTTTGTGGATAGTTAGAATAGGTGGCCTTAAACTAATTTCCGTGAAAAGAAAAGTCATGCAAGTGAAAACGGCGGTTTCCCCGATTTTTTTACGTTTTTCGGTCTTGAGGGTGGAAAGGGGTGAAGACGAGGTTCGCAAATTCTGATTCTTCGTGGATAGTTAGAATAAATAGGTGGCCTTAAACTAATTTCCGTGAAAATAAAAGTCATGCAAGTGAAAACGGCCGTTTTCCCGATTTTTTTACGTTTTTCGGTCTTGGGGGTGGAAAGGGGTGAAGACGAGGTTCGCAAATTCTGATTCTTCGTGGATAGTTAGAATAGGTGGCCTTAAACTAATTTCCCTGAAAAGAAAAGTCATGCAAGTGAAAACGGCGGTTTTCCCGATTTTTTAAAGTTTTTCGGTCTTGGGGGTGGAAAGGGGTGAAGACGAGGTTCGCAAATTCTGATTCTTTGTGGATAGTTAGAATAGGTGGCCTTAAACTAATTTCCGTGAAAATAAAAGTCATGCAAGTGAAAACGGCCGTTTTCCCGATTTTTTTAGGTTTTTCGGTCTTGGGGGTGGAAAGGGGTGAAGACGAGGTTCGCAAATTCTGATTCTTTGTGGATAGTTAGAATAGGTGGCCTTAAACTAATTTCCGTGAAAATAAAAGTCATGCAAGTGAAAACGGCCGTTTTCCCGATTTTTTTAGGTTTTTCGGTCTTGGGGGTGGAAAGGGGTGAAGACGAGGTTCGCAAATTCTGATTCTTTGTGGATAGTTAGAATAGGTGGCCTTAAACTAATTTCCGTGAAAATAAAAGTCATGCAAGTGAAAACGGCCGTTTTCCCGATTTTTTTAGGTTTTTCGGTCTTGGGGGTGGAAAGGGGTGAAACGAGGTTCGCAAATTCTGATTCTTTGTGGATAGTTAGAATAGGTGGCCTTAAACTAATTTCCGTGAAAAGAAAAGTCATGCAAGTGAAAACGGCGGTTTTCCCGATTTTTTAAAGTTTTTCGGTCTTGGGGGTGGAAAGGGGTGAAGACGAGGTTCGCAAATTCTGATTATTTGTGGATAGTTAGAATAGGTGGCCTTAAACTAATTTCCGTGAAAATAAAAGTCATGCAAGTGAAAACGGCCGTTTTCCCGATTTTTTTACGTTTTTCGGTCTTGGGGGTGGAAAGGGGTGAAGACGAGGTTCGCAAATTCTGATTCTTCGTGGATAGTTAGAATAGGTGGCCTTAAACTAATTTCCCTGAAAAGAAAAGTCATGCAAGTGAAAACGGCGGTTTTCCCGATTTTTTAAAGTTTTTCGGTCTTGGGGGTGGAAATTGGTGAAGACGAGGTTCGCAAATTCTGATTCTTTGTGGATAGTTAGAATAGGTGGCCTTAAACTAATTTCCGTGAAAATAAAAGTCATGCAAGTGAAAACGGCCGTTTTCCCGATTTTTTTAGGTTTTTCGGTCTTGGGGGTGGAAAGGAGTGAAGACGAGGTTCGCAAATTTTTATTCTTTGTGGATAGTTAGAATAGGTGGCCTTAAACTAATTTCCGTGAAAAGAAAAGTCATGCAAGTGAAAACGGCGGTTTTCCCGATTTTTTAAAGTTTTTCGGTCTTGGGGGTGGAAAGGGGTGAAGACGAGGTTCGCAAATTCTGATTCTTTGTGGATAGTTAGAATAGGTGGCCTTAAACTAATTTCCGTGAAAAGAAAAGTCATGCAAGTGAAAACGGCGGTTTTCCCGATTTTTTTACGTTTTTCGGTCTTGGGGGTGGAAAGGGGTGAAGACGAGGTTCGCAAATTCTGATTATTTGTGGATAGTTAGAATAGGTGGCCTTAAACTAATTTCCGTGAAAAGAAAAGTCATGCAAGTGAAAACGGCGGTTTTCCCGATTTTTTAAAGTTTTTCGGTCTTGGGGGTGGAAAGGGGTGAAGACGAGGTTCGCAAATTCTGATTCTTTGTGGATAGTTAGAATAGGTGGCCTTAAACTAATTTCCGTGAAAAGAAAAGTCATGCAAGTGAAAACGGCGGTTTCCCCGATTTTTTTACGTTTTTCGGTCTTGAGGGTGGAAAGGGGTGAAGACGAGGTTCGCAAATTCTGATTCTTCGTGGATAGTTAGAATAGGTGGCCTTAAACTAATTTCCGTGAAAAGAAAAGTCATGCAAGTGAAAACGGCGGTTTCCCCGATTTTTTTACGTTTTTCGGTCTTGGGGGTGGAAAGAAGTGAAGACGAGGTTCGCAAATTCTGATTCTTTGTGGATAGTTAGAATAGGTGGCCTTAAACTAATTTCCGTGAAAAGAAAAGTCATGCAAGTGAAAACGGCGGTTTCCCCGATTTTTTTACGTTTTTCGGTCTTGAGGGTGGAAAGGGGTGAAGACGAGGTTCGCAAATTCTGATTCTTCGTGGATAGTTAGAATAAATAGGTGGCCTTAAACTAATTTCCGTGAAAATAAAAGTCATGCAAGTGAAAACGGCCGTTTTCCCGATTTTTTTACGTTTTTCGGTCTTGGGGGTGGAAAGGGGTGAAGACGAGGTTCGCAAATTCTGATTCTTCGTGGATAGTTAGAATAGGTGGCCTTAAACTAATTTCCCTGAAAAGAAAAGTCATGCAAGTGAAAACGGCGGTTTTCCCGATTTTTTAAAGTTTTTCGGTCTTGGGGGTGGAAAGGGGTGAAGACGAGGTTCGCAAATTCTGATTCTTTGTGGATAGTTAGAATAGGTGGCCTTAAACTAATTTCCGTGAAAATAAAAGTCATGCAAGTGAAAACGGCCGTTTTCCCGATTTTTTTAGGTTTTTCGGTCTTGGGGGTGGAAAGGGGTGAAGACGAGGTTCGCAAATTCTGATTCTTTGTGGATAGTTAGAATAGGTGGCCTTAAACTAATTTCCGTGAAAATAAAAGTCATGCAAGTGAAAACGGCCGTTTTCCCGATTTTTTTAGGTTTTTCGGTCTTGGGGGTGGAAAGGGGTGAAGACGAGGTTCGCAAATTCTGATTCTTTGTGGATAGTTAGAATAGGTGGCCTTAAACTAATTTCCGTGAAAATAAAAGTCATGCAAGTGAAAACGGCCGTTTTCCCGATTTTTTTAGGTTTTTCGGTCTTGGGGGTGGAAAGGGGTGAAACGAGGTTCGCAAATTCTGATTCTTTGTGGATAGTTAGAATAGGTGGCCTTAAACTAATTTCCGTGAAAAGAAAAGTCATGCAAGTGAAAACGGCGGTTTTCCCGATTTTTTAAAGTTTTTCGGTCTTGGGGGTGGAAAGGGGTGAAGACGAGGTTCGCAAATTCTGATTATTTGTGGATAGTTAGAATAGGTGGCCTTAAACTAATTTCCGTGAAAATAAAAGTCATGCAAGTGAAAACGGCCGTTTTCCCGATTTTTTTACGTTTTTCGGTCTTGGGGGTGGAAAGGGGTGAAGACGAGGTTCGCAAATTCTGATTCTTCGTGGATAGTTAGAATAGGTGGCCTTAAACTAATTTCCCTGAAAAGAAAAGTCATGCAAGTGAAAACGGCGGTTTTCCCGATTTTTTAAAGTTTTTCGGTCTTGGGGGTGGAAATTGGTGAAGACGAGGTTCGCAAATTCTGATTCTTTGTGGATAGTTAGAATAGGTGGCCTTAAACTAATTTCCGTGAAAATAAAAGTCATGCAAGTGAAAACGGCTGTTTTCCCGATTTTTTTACGTTTTTCGGTCTTGGGGGTGGAAAGGGGTGAAGACGAGGTTCGCAAATTCTGATTATTTGTGGATAGTTAGAATAGGTGGCCTTAAACTAATTTCCGTGAAAAGAAAAGTCATGCAAGTGAAAACGGCGGTTTTCCCGATTTTTTAAAGTTTTTCGGTCTTGGGGGTGGAAAGGGGTGAAGACGAGGTTCGCAAATTCTGATTCTTTGTGGATAGTTAGAATAGGTGGCCTTAAACTAATTTCCGTGAAAATAAAAGTCATGCAAGTGAAAACGGCCGTTTTCCCGATTTTTTTAGGTTTTTCGGTCTTGGGGGTGGAAAGGGGTGAAGACGAGGTTCGCAAATTCTGATTCTTTGTGGATAGTTAGAATAGGTGGCCTTAAACTAATTTCCGTGAAAAGAAAAGTCATGCAAGTGAAAACGGCGGTTTTCCCGATTTTTTTAAGTTTTTCGGTCTTGAGGGTGGAAAGGGGTGAAGACGAGGTTCGCAAATTCTGATTCTTTGTGGATAGTTAGAATAGGTGGCCTTAAACTAATTTCCGTGAAAAGAAAAGTCATGCAAGTGAAAACGGCGGTTTCCCCGATTTTTTTACGTTTTTCGGTCTTGGGGGTGGAAAGGGGTGAAGACGAGGTTCGCAAATTCTGATTATTTGTGGATAGTTAGAATAGGTGGCCTTAAACTAATTTCCGTGAAAAGAAAAGTCATGCAAGTGAAAACGGCGGTTTTCCCGATTTTTTTAAGTTTTTCGGTCTTGGGGGTGGAAAGGGGTGAAGACGAGGTTCGCAAATTCTGATTCTTTGTGGATAGTTAGAATAGGTGGCCTTAAACTAATTTCCGTGAAAAGAAAAGTCATGCAAGTGAAAACGGCGGTTTTCCCGATTTTTTTACGTTTTTCGGTCTTGGGGGTGGAAAGGGGTGAAGACGAGGTTCGCAAATTCTGATTATTTGTGGATAGTTAGAATAGGTGGCCTTAAACTAATTTCCCTGAAAAGAAAAGTCATGCAAGTGAAAACGGCGGTTTTCCCGATTTTTTAAAGTTTTTCGGTCTTGGGGGTGGAAAGGGGTGAAGACGAGGTTCGCAAATTCTGATTCTTTGTGGATAGTTAGAATAGGTGGCCTTAAACTAATTTCCGTGAAAATAAAAGTCATGCAAGTGAAAACGGCCGTTTTCCCGATTTTTTTAGGTTTTTCGGTCTTGGGGGTGGAAAGGGGTGAAGACGAGGTTCGCAAATTCTGATTCTTTGTGGATAGTTAGAATAGGTGGCCTTAAACTAATTTCCGTGAAAAGAAAAGTCATGCAAGTGAAAACGGCGGTTTTCCCGATTTTTTTAAGTTTTTCGGTCTTGAGGGTGGAAAGGGGTGAAGACGAGGTTCGCAAATTCTGATTCTTTGTGGATAGTTAGAATAGGTGGCCTTAAACTAATTTCCGTGAAAAGAAAAGTCATGCAAGTGAAAACGGCGGTTTCCCCGATTTTTTTACGTTTTTCGGTCTTGGGGGTGGAAAGGGGTGAAGACGAGGTTCGCAAATTCTGATTATTTGTGGATAGTTAGAATAGGTGGCCTTAAACTAATTTCCGTGAAAAGAAAAGTCATGCAAGTGAAAACGGCGGTTTTCCCGATTTTTTAAAGTTTTTCGGTCTTGGGGGTGGAAAGGGGTGAAGACGAGGTTCGCAAATTCTGATTCTTTGTGGATAGTTAGAATAGGTGGCCTTAAACTAATTTCCGTGAAAAGAAAAGTCATGCAAGTGAAAACGGCGGTTTTCCCGATTTTTTTACGTTTTTCGGTCTTGGGGGTGGAAAGGGGTGAAGACGAGGTTCGCAAATTCTGATTATTTGTGGATAGTTAGAATAGGTGGCCTTAAACTAATTTCCGTGAAAAGAAAAGTCATGCAAGTGAAAACGGCGGTTTTCCCGATTTTTTAAAGTTTTTCGGTCTTGGGGGTGGAAAGGGGTGAAGACGAGGTTCGCAAATTCTGATTCTTTGTGGATAGTTAGAATAGGTGGCCTTAAACTAATTTCCGTGAAAAGAAAAGTCATGCAAGTGAAAACGGCGGTTTCCCCGATTTTTTTACGTTTTTCGGTCTTGAGGGTGGAAAGGGGTGAAGACGAGGTTCGCAAATTCTGATTCTTCGTGGATAGTTAGAATAGGTGGCCTTAAACTAATTTCCGTGAAAAGAAAAGTCATGCAAGTGAAAACGGCGGTTTCCCCGATTTTTTTACGTTTTTCGGTCTTGGGGGTGGAAAGAAGTGAAGACGAGGTTCGCAAATTCTGATTCTTTGTGGATAGTTAGAATAGGTGGCCTTAAACTAATTTCCGTGAAAAGAAAAGTCATGCAAGTGAAAACGGCGGTTTCCCCGATTTTTTTACGTTTTTCGGTCTTGAGGGTGGAAAGGGGTGAAGACGAGGTTCGCAAATTCTGATTCTTCGTGGATAGTTAGAATAGGTGGCCTTAAACTAATTTCCGTGAAAATAAAAGTCATGCAAGTGAAAACGGCCGTTTTCCCGATTTTTTTACGTTTTTCGGTCTTGGGGGTGGAAAGGGGTGAAGACGAGGTTCGCAAATTCTGATTCTTCGTGGATAGTTAGAATAGGTGGCCTTAAACTAATTTCCCTGAAAAGAAAAGTCATGCAAGTGAAAACGGCGGTTTTCCCGATTTTTTTAAGTTTTTCGGTCTTGGGGGTGGAAAGGGGTGAAGACGAGGTTCGCAAATTCTGATTCTTTGTGGATAGTTAGAATAGGTGGCCTTAAACTAATTTCCGTGAAAATAAAAGTCATGCAAGTGAAAACGGCCGTTTTCCCGATTTTTTTAGGTTTTTCGGTCTTGGGGGTGGAAAGGGGTGAAGACGAGGTTCGCAAATTCTGATTCTTTGTGGATAGTTAGAATAGGTGGCCTTAAACTAATTTCCGTGAAAATAAAAGTCATGCAAGTGAAAACGGCCGTTTTCCCGATTTTTTTAGGTTTTTCGGTCTTGGGGGTGGAAAGGGGTGAAGACGAGGTTCGCAAATTCTGATTCTTCGTGGATAGTTAGAATAGGTGGCCTTAAACTAATTTCCGTGAAAAGAAAAGTCATGCAAGTGAAAACGGCGGTTTTCCCGATTTTTTACAGTTTTTCGGTCTTGGGGGTGGAAAGGGGTGAAGACGAGGTTCGCAAATTCTGATTCTTTGTGGATAGTTAGAATAGGTGGCCTTAAACTAATTTCCGTGAAAAGAAAAGTCATGCAAGTGAAAACGGCGGTTTCCCCGATTTTTTTACGTTTTTCGGTCTTGGGGGTGGAAAGGGGTGAAGACGAGGTTCGCAAATTCTGATTCTTTGTGGATAGTTAGAATAGGTGGCCTTAAACTAATTTCCGTGAAAAGAAAATTCATGCAAGTGAAAACGGCGGTTTTTACGATTTTTTTAAGTTTTTCGGTCTTGGGGGTGGAAAGGGGTGAAGACGAGGTTCGCAAATTCTGATTCTTTGTGGATAGTTAGAATAGGTGGCCTTAAACTAATTTCCGTGAAAATAAAAGTCATGCAAGTGAAAACGGCCGTTTTCCCGATTTTTTTAGGTTTTTCGGTCTTGGGGGTGGAAAGGGGTGAAGACGAGGTTCGCAAATTCTGATTCTTTGTGGATAGTTAGAATAGGTGGCCTTAAACTAATTTCCGTGAAAAGAAAAGTCATGCAAGTGAAAACGGCGGTTTTCCCGATTTTTTTAAGTTTTTCGGTCTTGGGGGTGGAAAGGGGTGAAGACGATGTTCGCAAATTCTGATTCTTTGTGGATAGTTAGAATAGGTGGCCTTAAACTAATTTCCGTGAAAAGAAAAGTCATGCAAGTGAAAACGGCGGTTTCCCCGATTTTTTTACGTTTTTCGGTCTTGGGGGTGGAAAGGGGTGAAGACGAGGTTCGCAAATTCTGATTCTTTGTGGATAGTTAGAATAGGTGGCCTTAAACTAATTTCCGTGAAAAGAAAAGTCATGCAAGTGAAAACGGCGGTTTCCCCGATTTTTTTACGTTTTTCGGTCTTGGGGGTGGAAAGGGGTGAAGACGAGGTTCGCAAATTCTGATTATTTGTGGATAGTTAGAATAGGTGGCCTTAAACTAATTTCCGTGAAAAGAAAAGTCATGCAAGTGAAAACGGCGGTTTCCCCGATTTTTTTACGTTTTTCGGTCTTGAGGGTGGAAAGGGGTGAAGACGAGGTTCGCAAATTCTGATTCTTTGTGGATAGTTAGAATAGGTGGCCTTAAACTAATTTCCGTGAAAAGAAAAGTCATGCAAGTGAAAACGGCGGTTTCCCCGATTTTTTTACGTTTTTCGGTCTTGGGGGTGGAAAGGGGTGAAGACGAGGTTCGCAAATTCTGATTCTTCGTGGATAGTTAGAATAGGTGGCCTTAAACTAATTTCCGTTAAAAGAAAAGTCATGCAAGTGAAAACGGCGGTTTCCCCGATTTTTTTACGTTTTTCGGTCTTGGGGGTGGAAAGGGGTGAAGACGAGGTTCGCAAATTCTGATTATTTGTGGATAGTTAGAATAGGTGGCCTTAAACTAATTTCCGTGAAAAGAAAAGTCATGCAAGAGAAAACGGCGGTTTCCCCGATTTTTTTACGTTTTTCGGTCTTGAGGGTGGAAAGGGGTGAGACGAGGTTCGCAAATTCTGATTCTTCGTGGATAGTTAGAATAGGTGGCCTTAAACTAATTTCCGTGAAAAGAAAAGTCATGCAAGTGAAAACGGCGGTTTCCCCGATTTTTTTACGTTTTTCGGTCTTGGGGGTGGAAAGGGGTGAAGACGAGGTTCGCAAATTCTGATTATTTGTGGATAGTTAGAATAGGTGGCCTTAAACTAATTTCCGTGAAAAGAAAAGTCATGCAAGTGAAAACGGCGGTTTCCCCGATTTTTTTACGTTTTTCGGTCTTGGGGGTGGAAAGGGGTGAAGACGAGGTTCGCAAATTCTGATTATTTGTGGATAGTTAGAATAGGTGGCCTTAAACTAATTTCCGTGAAAAGAAAAGTCATGCAAGTGAAAACGGCGGTTTTCCCGATTTTTTAAAGTTTTTCGGTCTTGGGGGTGGAAAGGGGTGAAGACGAGGTTCGCAAATTCTGATTCTTTGTGGATAGTTAGAATAGGTGGCCTTAAACTAATTTCCGTGAAAAGAAAAGTCATGCAAGTGAAAACGGCGGTTTCCCCGATTTTTTTACGTTTTTCGGTCTTGAGGGTGGAAAGGGGTGAAGACGATGTTCGCAAATTCTGATTCTTCGTGGATAGTTAGAATAGGTGGCCTTAAACTAATTTCCGTGAAAAGAAAAGTCATGCAAGTGAAAACGGCGGTTTCCCCGATTTTTTTACGTTTTTCGGTCTTGGGGGTGGAAAGGGGTGAAGACGAGGTTCGCAAATTCTGATTATTTGTGGATAGTTAGAATAGGTGGCCTTAAACTAATTTCCGTGAAAATAAAAGTCATGCAAGTGAAAACGGCGGTTTCCCCGATTTTTTTACGTTTTTCGGTCTTGGGGGTGGAAAGGGGTGAAGACGAGGTTCGCAAATTCTGATTCTTTGTGGATAGTTAGAATAGGTGGCCTTAAACTAATTTCCGTGAAAAGAAAAGTCATGCAAGTGAAAACGGCGGTTTCCCCGATTTTTTTACGTTTTTCGGTCTTGAGGGTGGAAAGGGGTGAAGACGATGTTCGCAAATTCTGATTCTTCGTGGATAGTTAGAATAGGTGGCCTTAAACTAATTTCCGTGAAAAGAAAAGTCATGCAAGTGAAAACGGCGGTTTCCCCGATTTTTTTACGTTTTTCGGTCTTGGGGGTGGAAAGGGGTGAAGACGAGGTTCGCAAATTCTGATTCTTCGTGGATAGTTAGAATAGGTGGCCTTAAACTAATTTCCCTGAAAAGAAAAGTCATGCAAGTGAAAACGGCGGTTTTCCCGATATTTTAAAGTTTTTCGGTCTTGGGGGTGGAAAGGGGTGAAGACGAGGTTCGCAAATTCTGATTCTTTGTGGATAGTTAGAATAGGTGGCCTTAAACTAATTTCCGTGAAAATAAAAGTCATGCAAGTGAAAACGGCCGTTTTCCCGATTTTTTTAGGTTTTTCGGTCTTGGGGGTGGAAAGGGGTGAAGACGAGGTTCGCAAATTCTGATTCTTTGTGGATAGTTAGAATAGGTGGCCTTAAACTAATTTCCGTGAAAAGAAAAGTCATGCAAGTGAAAACGGCGGTTTTCCCGATTTTTTTAAGTTTTTCGGTCTTGGGGGTGGAAAGGGGTGAAGACGAGGTTCGCAAATTCTGATTCTTTGTGGATAGTTAGAATAGGTGGCCTTAAACTAATTTCCGTGAAAAGAAAAGTCATGCAAGTGAAAACGGCGGTTTTCCCGATTTTTTAAAGTTTTTCGGTCTTGGGGGTGGAAAGGGGTGAAGACGAGGTTCGCAAATTCTGATTCTTTGTGGATAGTTAGAATAGGTGGCCTTAAACTAATTTCCGTGAAAATAAAAGTCATGCAAGTGAAAACGGCCGTTTTCCCGATTTTTTTAGGTTTTTCGGTCTTGGGGGTGGAAAGGAGTGAAGACGAGGTTCGCAAATTTTTATTCTTTGTGGATAGTTAGAATAGGTGGCCTTAAACTAATTTCCGTGAAAAGAAAAGTCATGCAAGTGAAAACGGCGGTTTTCCCGATTTTTTTAAGTTTTTCGGTCTTGGGGGTGGAAAGGGGTGAAGACGAGGTTCGCAAATTCTGATTCTTTGTGGATAGTTAGAATAGGTGGCCTTAAACTAATTTCCGTGAAAAGAAAAGTCATGCAAGTGAAAACGGCGGTTTCCCCGATTTTTTTACGTTTTTCGGTCTTGGGGGTGGAAAGGGGTGAAGACGAGGTTCGCAAATTCTGATTATTTGTGGATAGTTAGAATAGGTGGCCTTAAACTAATTTCCGTGAAAAGAAAAGTCATGCAAGTGAAAACGGCGGTTTCCCCGATTTTTTTACGTTTTTCGGTCTTGGGGGTGGAAAGGGGTGAAGACGAGGTTCGCAAATTCTGATTATTTGTGGATAGTTAGAATAGGTGGCCTTAAACTAATTTCCGTGAAAAGAAAAGTCATGCAAGTGAAAACGGCGGTTTCCCCGATTTTTTTACGTTTTTCGGTCTTGGGGGTGGAAAGGGGTGAAGACGAGGTTCGCAAATTCTGATTATTTGTGGATAGTTAGAATAGGTGGCCTTAAACTAATTTCCGTGAAAATAAAAGTCATGCAAGTGAAAACGGCCGTTTTCCCGATTTTTTTACGTTTTTCGGTCTTGGGGGTGGAAAGGGGTGAAGACGAGGTTCGCAAATTCTGATTCTTCGTGGATAGTTAGAATAGGTGGCCTTAAACTAATTTCCCTGAAAAGAAAAGTCATGCAAGTGAAAACGGCGGTTTCCCCGATTTTTTTACGTTTTTCGGTCTTGGGGGTGGAAAGGGGTGAAGACGAGGTTCGCAAATTCTGATTCTTCGTGGATAGTTAGAATAGGTGGCCTTAAACTAATTTCCCTGAAAAGAAAAGTCATGCAAGTGAAAACGGCGGTTTCCCCGATTTTTTTACGTTTTTCGGTCTTGGGGGTGGAAAGGGGTGAAGACGAGGTTCGCAAATTCTGATTATTTGTGGATAGTTAGAATAGGTGGCCTTAAACTAATTTCCGTGAAAATAAAAGTCATGCAAGTGAAAACGGCCGTTTTCCCGATTTTTTTACGTTTTTCGGTCTTGGGGGTGGAAAGGGGTGAAGACGAGGTTCGCAAATTCTGATTCTTCGTGGATAGTTAGAATAGGTGGCCTTAAACTAATTTCCCTGAAAAGAAAAGTCATGCAAGTGAAAACGGCGGTTTTCCCGATTTTTTAAAGTTTTTCGGTCTTGGGGGTGGAAAGGGGTGAAGACGAGGTTCGCAAATTCTGATTCTTTGTGGATAGTTAGAATAGGTGGCCTTAAACTAATTTCCGTGAAAAGAAAAGTCATGCAAGTGAAAACGGCGGTTTCCCCGATTTTTTTACGTTTTTCGGTCTTGGGGGTGGAAAGGGGTGAAGACGAGGTTCGCAAATTCTGATTATTTGTGGATAGTTAGAATAGGTGGCCTTAAACTAATTTCCGTGAAAAGAAAAGTCATGCAAGTGAAAACGGCGGTTTCCCCGATTTTTTTACGTTTTTCGGTCTTGGGGGTGGAAAGGGGTGAAGACGAGGTTCGCAAATTCTGATTATTTGTGGATAGTTAGAATAGGTGGCCTTAAACTAATTTCCGTGAAAAGAAAAGTCATGCAAGTGAAAACGGCGGTTTCCCCGATTTTTTTACGTTTTTCGGTCTTGGGGGTGGAAAGGGGTGAAGACGAGGTTCGCAAATTCTGATTCTTCGTGGATAGTTAGAATAGGTGGCCTTAAACTAATTTCCCTGAAAAGAAAAGTCATGCAAGTGAAAACGGCGGTTTCCCCGATTTTTTAAAGTTTTTCGGTCTTGGGGGTGGAAAGGGGTGAAGACGAGGTTCGCAAATTCTGATTCTTTGTGGATAGTTAGAATAGGTGGCCTTAAACTAATTTCCGTGAAAAGAAAAGTCATGCAAGTGAAAACGGCGGTTTCCCCGATTTTTTTACGTTTTTCGGTCTTGGGGGTGGAAAGGGGTGAAGACGAGGTTCGCAAATTCTGATTATTTGTGGATAGTTAGAATAGGTGGCCTTAAACTAATTTCCGTGAAAAGAAAAGTCATGCAAGTGAAAACGGCGGTTTCCCCGATTTTTTTACGTTTTTCGGTCTTGGGGGTGGAAAGGGGTGAAGACGAGGTTCGCAAATTCTGATTCTTTGTGGATAGTTAGAATAGGTGGCCTTAAACTAATTTCCGTGAAAATAAAAGTCATGCAATTGAAAACGGCCGTTTTCCCGATTTTTTTAGGTTTTTCGGTCTTGGGGGTGGAAAGGGGTGAAGACGAGGTTCGCAAATTCTGATTCTTTGTGGATAGTTAGAATAGGTGGCCTTAAACTAATTTCCATGAAAAGAAAAGTCATGCAAGTGAAAACGGCGGTTTTCCCGATTTTTTTAAGTTTTTCGGTCTTGAGGGTGGAAAGGGGTGAAGACGAGGTTCGCAAATTCTGATTCTTTGTGGATAGTTAGAATAGGTGGCCTTAAACTAATTTCCGTGAAAAGAAAAGTCATGCAAGTGAAAACGGCGGTTTCCCCGATTTTTTT
Source organism: Pseudeuparius sepicola (assembly GCA_963920635.1). Taxonomy (NCBI): domain Eukaryota; kingdom Metazoa; phylum Arthropoda; class Insecta; order Coleoptera; family Anthribidae; genus Pseudeuparius; species Pseudeuparius sepicola. The sequence goes on from OY987307.1 coordinate 31,147,848, forward strand.
ACGTTTTTCGGTCTTGGGGGTGGAAAGGGGTGAAGACGAGGTTCGCAAATTCTGATTATTTGTGGATAGTTAGAATAGGTGGCCTTAAACTAATTTCCGTGAAAAGAAAAGTCATGCAAGTGAAAACGGCGGTTTTCCCGATTTTTTAAAGTTTTTCGGTCTTGGGGGTGGAAAGGGGTGAAGACGAGGTTCGCAAATTCTGATTCTTTGTGGATAGTTAGAATAGGTGGCCTTAAACTAATTTCCGTGAAAAGAAAAGTCATGCAAGTGAAAACGGCGGTTTTCCCGATTTTTTTACGTTTTTCGGTCTTGGGGGTGGAAAGGGGTGAAGACGAGGTTCGCAAATTCTGATTATTTGTGGATAGTTAGAATAGGTGGCCTTAAACTAATTTCCGTGAAAAGAAAAGTCATGCAAGTGAAAACGGCGGTTTTCCCGATTTTTTAAAGTTTTTCGGTCTTGGGGGTGGAAAGGGGTGAAGACGAGGTTCGCAAATTCTGATTCTTTGTGGATAGTTAGAATAGGTGGCCTTAAACTAATTTCCGTGAAAAGAAAAGTCATGCAAGTGAAAACGGCGGTTTCCCCGATTTTTTTACGTTTTTCGGTCTTGAGGGTGGAAAGGGGTGAAGACGAGGTTCGCAAATTCTGATTCTTCGTGGATAGTTAGAATAGGTGGCCTTAAACTAATTTCCGTGAAAAGAAAAGTCATGCAAGTGAAAACGGCGGTTTCCCCGATTTTTTTACGTTTTTCGGTCTTGGGGGTGGAAAGAAGTGAAGACGAGGTTCGCAAATTCTGATTCTTTGTGGATAGTTAGAATAGGTGGCCTTAAACTAATTTCCGTGAAAAGAAAAGTCATGCAAGTGAAAACGGCGGTTTCCCCGATTTTTTTACGTTTTTCGGTCTTGAGGGTGGAAAGGGGTGAAGACGAGGTTCGCAAATTCTGATTCTTCGTGGATAGTTAGAATAGGTGGCCTTAAACTAATTTCCGTGAAAATAAAAGTCATGCAAGTGAAAACGGCCGTTTTCCCGATTTTTTTACGTTTTTCGGTCTTGGGGGTGGAAAGGGGTGAAGACGAGGTTCGCAAATTCTGATTCTTCGTGGATAGTTAGAATAGGTGGCCTTAAACTAATTTCCCTGAAAAGAAAAGTCATGCAAGTGAAAACGGCGGTTTTCCCGATTTTTTTAAGTTTTTCGGTCTTGGGGGTGGAAAGGGGTGAAGACGAGGTTCGCAAATTCTGATTCTTTGTGGATAGTTAGAATAGGTGGCCTTAAACTAATTTCCGTGAAAATAAAAGTCATGCAAGTGAAAACGGCCGTTTTCCCGATTTTTTTAGGTTTTTCGGTCTTGGGGGTGGAAAGGGGTGAAGACGAGGTTCGCAAATTCTGATTCTTTGTGGATAGTTAGAATAGGTGGCCTTAAACTAATTTCCGTGAAAATAAAAGTCATGCAAGTGAAAACGGCCGTTTTCCCGATTTTTTTAGGTTTTTCGGTCTTGGGGGTGGAAAGGGGTGAAGACGAGGTTCGCAAATTCTGATTCTTTGTGGATAGTTAGAATAGGTGGCCTTAAACTAATTTCCGTGAAAATAAAAGTCATGCAAGTGAAAACGGCCGTTTTCCCGATTTTTTTAGGTTTTTCGGTCTTGGGGGTGGAAAGGGGTGAAGACGAGGTTCGCAAATTCTGATTCTTTGTGGATAGTTAGAATAGGTGGCCTTAAACTAATTTCCGTGAAAAGAAAAGTCATGCAAGTGAAAACGGCGGTTTTCCCGATTTTTTAAAGTTTTTCGGTCTTGGGGGTGGAAAGGGGTGAAGACGAGGTTCGCAAATTCTGATTATTTGTGGATAGTTAGAATAGGTGGCCTTAAACTAATTTCCGTGAAAATAAAAGTCATGCAAGTGAAAACGGCCGTTTTCCCGATTTTTTTACGTTTTTCGGTCTTGGGGGTGGAAAGGGGTGAAGACGAGGTTCGCAAATTCTGATTCTTCGTGGATAGTTAGAATAGGTGGCCTTAAACTAATTTCCCTGAAAAGAAAAGTCATGCAAGTGAAAACGGCGGTTTTCCCGATTTTTTAAAGTTTTTCGGTCTTGGGGGTGGAAATTGGTGAAGACGAGGTTCGCAAATTCTGATTCTTTGTGGATAGTTAGAATAGGTGGCCTTAAACTAATTTCCGTGAAAATAAAAGTCATGCAAGTGAAAACGGCTGTTTTCCCGATTTTTTTACGTTTTTCGGTCTTGGGGGTGGAAAGGGGTGAAGACGAGGTTCGCAAATTCTGATTATTTGTGGATAGTTAGAATAGGTGGCCTTAAACTAATTTCCGTGAAAAGAAAAGTCATGCAAGTGAAAACGGCGGTTTTCCCGATTTTTTAAAGTTTTTCGGTCTTGGGGGTGGAAAGGGGTGAAGACGAGGTTCGCAAATTCTGATTCTTTGTGGATAGTTAGAATAGGTGGCCTTAAACTAATTTCCGTGAAAATAAAAGTCATGCAAGTGAAAACGGCCGTTTTCCCGATTTTTTTAGGTTTTTCGGTCTTGGGGGTGGAAAGGGGTGAAGACGAGGTTCGCAAATTCTGATTCTTTGTGGATAGTTAGAATAGGTGGCCTTAAACTAATTTCCGTGAAAAGAAAAGTCATGCAAGTGAAAACGGCGGTTTTCCCGATTTTTTTAAGTTTTTCGGTCTTGAGGGTGGAAAGGGGTGAAGACGAGGTTCGCAAATTCTGATTCTTTGTGGATAGTTAGAATAGGTGGCCTTAAACTAATTTCCGTGAAAAGAAAAGTCATGCAAGTGAAAACGGCGGTTTCCCCGATTTTTTTACGTTTTTCGGTCTTGGGGGTGGAAAGGGGTGAAGACGAGGTTCGCAAATTCTGATTATTTGTGGATAGTTAGAATAGGTGGCCTTAAACTAATTTCCGTGAAAAGAAAAGTCATGCAAGTGAAAACGGCGGTTTTCCCGATTTTTTTAAGTTTTTCGGTCTTGGGGGTGGAAAGGGGTGAAGACGAGGTTCGCAAATTCTGATTCTTTGTGGATAGTTAGAATAGGTGGCCTTAAACTAATTTCCGTGAAAAGAAAAGTCATGCAAGTGAAAACGGCGGTTTTCCCGATTTTTTTACGTTTTTCGGTCTTGGGGGTGGAAAGGGGTGAAGACGAGGTTCGCAAATTCTGATTATTTGTGGATAGTTAGAATAGGTGGCCTTAAACTAATTTCCCTGAAAAGAAAAGTCATGCAAGTGAAAACGGCGGTTTTCCCGATTTTTTAAAGTTTTTCGGTCTTGGGGGTGGAAAGGGGTGAAGACGAGGTTCGCAAATTCTGATTCTTTGTGGATAGTTAGAATAGGTGGCCTTAAACTAATTTCCGTGAAAATAAAAGTCATGCAAGTGAAAACGGCCGTTTTCCCGATTTTTTTAGGTTTTTCGGTCTTGGGGGTGGAAAGGGGTGAAGACGAGGTTCGCAAATTCTGATTCTTTGTGGATAGTTAGAATAGGTGGCCTTAAACTAATTTCCGTGAAAAGAAAAGTCATGCAAGTGAAAACGGCGGTTTTCCCGATTTTTTTAAGTTTTTCGGTCTTGAGGGTGGAAAGGGGTGAAGACGAGGTTCGCAAATTCTGATTCTTTGTGGATAGTTAGAATAGGTGGCCTTAAACTAATTTCCGTGAAAAGAAAAGTCATGCAAGTGAAAACGGCGGTTTCCCCGATTTTTTTACGTTTTTCGGTCTTGGGGGTGGAAAGGGGTGAAGACGAGGTTCGCAAATTCTGATTATTTGTGGATAGTTAGAATAGGTGGCCTTAAACTAATTTCCGTGAAAAGAAAAGTCATGCAAGTGAAAACGGCGGTTTTCCCGATTTTTTAAAGTTTTTCGGTCTTGGGGGTGGAAAGGGGTGAAGACGAGGTTCGCAAATTCTGATTCTTTGTGGATAGTTAGAATAGGTGGCCTTAAACTAATTTCCGTGAAAAGAAAAGTCATGCAAGTGAAAACGGCGGTTTTCCCGATTTTTTTACGTTTTTCGGTCTTGGGGGTGGAAAGGGGTGAAGACGAGGTTCGCAAATTCTGATTATTTGTGGATAGTTAGAATAGGTGGCCTTAAACTAATTTCCGTGAAAAGAAAAGTCATGCAAGTGAAAACGGCGGTTTTCCCGATTTTTTAAAGTTTTTCGGTCTTGGGGGTGGAAAGGGGTGAAGACGAGGTTCGCAAATTCTGATTCTTTGTGGATAGTTAGAATAGGTGGCCTTAAACTAATTTCCGTGAAAAGAAAAGTCATGCAAGTGAAAACGGCGGTTTCCCCGATTTTTTTACGTTTTTCGGTCTTGAGGGTGGAAAGGGGTGAAGACGAGGTTCGCAAATTCTGATTCTTCGTGGATAGTTAGAATAGGTGGCCTTAAACTAATTTCCGTGAAAAGAAAAGTCATGCAAGTGAAAACGGCGGTTTCCCCGATTTTTTTACGTTTTTCGGTCTTGGGGGTGGAAAGAAGTGAAGACGAGGTTCGCAAATTCTGATTCTTTGTGGATAGTTAGAATAGGTGGCCTTAAACTAATTTCCGTGAAAAGAAAAGTCATGCAAGTGAAAACGGCGGTTTCCCCGATTTTTTTACGTTTTTCGGTCTTGAGGGTGGAAAGGGGTGAAGACGAGGTTCGCAAATTCTGATTCTTCGTGGATAGTTAGAATAGGTGGCCTTAAACTAATTTCCGTGAAAATAAAAGTCATGCAAGTGAAAACGGCCGTTTTCCCGATTTTTTTACGTTTTTCGGTCTTGGGGGTGGAAAGGGGTGAAGACGAGGTTCGCAAATTCTGATTCTTCGTGGATAGTTAGAATAGGTGGCCTTAAACTAATTTCCCTGAAAAGAAAAGTCATGCAAGTGAAAACGGCGGTTTTCCCGATTTTTTTAAGTTTTTCGGTCTTGGGGGTGGAAAGGGGTGAAGACGAGGTTCGCAAATTCTGATTCTTTGTGGATAGTTAGAATAGGTGGCCTTAAACTAATTTCCGTGAAAATAAAAGTCATGCAAGTGAAAACGGCCGTTTTCCCGATTTTTTTAGGTTTTTCGGTCTTGGGGGTGGAAAGGGGTGAAGACGAGGTTCGCAAATTCTGATTCTTTGTGGATAGTTAGAATAGGTGGCCTTAAACTAATTTCCGTGAAAATAAAAGTCATGCAAGTGAAAACGGCCGTTTTCCCGATTTTTTTAGGTTTTTCGGTCTTGGGGGTGGAAAGGGGTGAAGACGAGGTTCGCAAATTCTGATTCTTTGTGGATAGTTAGAATAGGTGGCCTTAAACTAATTTCCGTGAAAATAAAAGTCATGCAAGTGAAAACGGCCGTTTTCCCGATTTTTTTAGGTTTTTCGGTCTTGGGGGTGGAAAGGGGTGAAGACGAGGTTCGCAAATTCTGATTCTTTGTGGATAGTTAGAATAGGTGGCCTTAAACTAATTTCCGTGAAAAGAAAAGTCATGCAAGTGAAAACGGCGGTTTCCCCGATTTTTTTACGTTTTTCGGTCTTGAGGGTGGAAAGGTGTGAAGACGAGGTTCGCAAATTCTGATTCTTCGTGGATAGTTAGAATAGGTGGCCTTAAACTAATTTCCGTGAAAATAAAAGTCATGCAAGTGAAAACGGCCGTTTTCCCGATTTTTTTAGGTTTTTCGGTCTTGGGGGTGGAAAGGGGTGAAGACGAGGTTCGCAAATTCTGATTCTTTGTGGATAGTTAGAATAGGTGGCCTTAAACTAATTTCCGTGAAAATAAAAGCATGCAAGTGAAAACGGCCGTTTTCCCGATTTTTTTAGGTTTTTCGGTCTTGGGGGTGGAAAGGGGTGAAGACGAGGTTCGCAAATTCTGATTCTTTGTGGATAGTTAGAATAGGTGGCCTTAAACTAATTTCCGTGAAAAGAAAAGTCATGCAAGTGAAAACGGCGGTTTTCCCGATTTTTTAAAGTTTTTCGGTCTTGGGGGTGGAAAGGGGTGAAGACGAGGTTCGCAAATTCTGATTCTTTGTGGATAGTTAGAATAGGTGGCCTTAAACTAATTTCCGTGAAAAGAAAAGTCATGCAAGTGAAAACGGCGGTTTCCCCGATTTTTTTACGTTTTTCGGTCTTGGGTGTGGAAAGGGGTGAAGACGAGGTTCGCAAATTCTGATTATTTGTGGATAGTTAGAATAGGTGGCCTTAAACTAATTTCCGTGAAAAGAAAAGTCATGCAAGTGAAAACGGCGGTTTTCCCGATTTTTTAAAGTTTTTCGGTCTTGGGGGTGGAATGGGGTGAAGATGAGGTTCGCAAATTCTGATTCTTTGTGGATAGTTAGAATAGGTGGCCTTAAACTAATTTCCGTGAAAAGAAAAGTCATGCAAGTGAAAACGGCGGTTTCCCCGATTTTTTTACGTTTTTCGGTCTTGGGGGTGGAAAGGGGTGAAGACGAGGTTCGCAAATTCTGATTATTTGTGGATAGTTAGAATAGGTGGCCTTAAACTAATTTCCGTGAAAAGAAAAGTCATGCAAGTGAAAACGGCGGTTTTCCCGATTTTTTAAAGTTTTTCGGTCTTGGGGGTGGAAAGGGGTGAAGACGAGGTTCGCAAATTCTGATTCTTTGTGGATAGTTAGAATAGGTGGCCTTAAACTAATTTCCGTGAAAAGAAAAGTCATGCAAGTGAAAACGGCGGTTTCCCCGATTTTTTTACGTTTTTCGGTCTTGAGGGTGGAAAGGGGTGAAGACGAGGTTCGCAAATTCTGATTCTTCGTGGATAGTTAGAATAGGTGGCCTTAAACTAATTTCCGTGAAAATAAAAGTCATGCAAGTGAAAACGGCGGTTTCCCCGATTTTTTTACGTTTTTCGGTCTTGGGGGTGGAAAGGGGTGAAGACGAGGTTCGCAAATTCTGATTATTTGTGGATAGTTAGAATAGGTGGCCTTAAACTAATTTCCGTGAAAATAAAAGTCATGCAAGTGAAAACGGCCGTTTTCCCGATTTTTTTACGTTTTTCGGTCTTGGGGGTGGAAAGGGGTGAAGACGAGGTTCGCAAATTCTGATTCTTCGTGGATAGTTAGAATAGGTGGCCTTAAACTAATTTCCCTGAAAAGAAAAGTCATGCAAGTGAAAACGGCGGTTTTCCCGATTTTTTAAAGTTTTTCGGTCTTGGGGGTGGAAAGGGGTGAAGACGAGGTTCGCAAATTCTGATTCTTTGTGGATAGTTAGAATAGGTGGCCTTAAACTAATTTCCGTGAAAATAAAAGTCATGCAAGTGAAAACGGCCGTTTTCCCGATTTTTTTAGGTTTTTCGGTCTTGGGGGTGGAAAGGGGTGAAGACGAGGTTCGCAAATTCTGATTCTTTGTGGATAGTTAGAATAGGTGGCCTTAAACTAATTTCCGTGAAAAGAAAAGTCATGCAAGTGAAAACGGCGGTTTTCCCGATTTTTTTAAGTTTTTCGGTCTTGGGGGTGGAAAGGGGTGAAGACGAGGTTCGCAAATTCTGATTCTTTGTGGATAGTTAGAATAGGTGGCCTTAAACTAATTTCCGTGAAAAGAAAAGTCATGCAAGTGAAAACGGCGGTTTTCCCGATTTTTTAAAGTTTTTCGGTCTTGGGGGTGGAAAGGGGTGAAGACGAGGTTCGCAAATTCTGATTCTTTGTGGATAGTTAGAATAGGTGGCCTTAAACTAATTTCCGTGAAAATAAAAGTCATGCAAGTGAAAACGGCCGTTTTCCCGATTTTTTTAGGTTTTTCGGTCTTGGGGGTGGAAAGGAGTGAAGACGAGGTTCGCAAATTTTTATTCTTTGTGGATAGTTAGAATAGGTGGCCTTAAACTAATTTCCGTGAAAAGAAAAGTCATGCAAGTGAAAACGGCGGTTTTCCCGATTTTTTTAAGTTTTTCGGTCTTGAGGGTGGAAAGGGGTGAAGACGAGGTTCGCAAATTCTGATTCTTCGTGGATAGTTAGAATAGGTGGCCTTAAACTAATTTCCGTGAAAATAAAAGTCATGCAAGTGAAAACGGCCGTTTTCCCGATTTTTTTACGTTTTTCGGTCTTGGGGGTGGAAAGGGGTGAAGACGAGGTTCGCAAATTCTGATTCTTCGTGGATAGTTAGAATAGGTGGCCTTAAACTAATTTCCCTGAAAAGAAAAGTCATGCAAGTGAAAACGGCGGTTTTCCCGATTTTTTTAAGTTTTTCGGTCTTGGGGGTGGAAAGGGGTGAAGACGAGGTTCGCAAATTCTGATTCTTTGTGGATAGTTAGAATAGGTGGCCTTAAACTAATTTCCGTGAAAATAAAAGTCATGCAAGTGAAAACGGCCGTTTTCCCGATTTTTTTAGGTTTTTCGGTCTTGGGGGTGGAAAGGGGTGAAGACGAGGTTCGCAAATTCTGATTCTTTGTGGATAGTTAGAATAGGTGGCCTTAAACTAATTTCCGTGAAAATAAAAGTCATGCAAGTGAAAACGGCCGTTTTCCCGATTTTTTTAGGTTTTTCGGTCTTGGGGGTGGAAAGGGGTGAAGACGAGGTTCGCAAATTCTGATTCTTTGTGGATAGTTAGAATAGGTGGCCTTAAACTAATTTCCGTGAAAATAAAAGTCATGCAAGTGAAAACGGCCGTTTTCCCGATTTTTTTAGGTTTTTCGGTCTTGGGGGTGGAAAGGGGTGAAGACGAGGTTCGCAAATTCTGATTCTTTGTGGATAGTTAGAATAGGTGGCCTTAAACTAATTTCCGTGAAAAGAAAAGTCATGCAAGTGAAAACGGCGGTTTTCCCGATTTTTTAAAGTTTTTCGGTCTTGGGGGTGGAAAGGGGTGAAGACGAGGTTCGCAAATTCTGATTATTTGTGGATAGTTAGAATAGGTGGCCTTAAACTAATTTCCGTGAAAATAAAAGTCATGCAAGTGAAAACGGCCGTTTTCCCGATTTTTTTACGTTTTTCGGTCTTGGGGGTGGAAAGGGGTGAAGACGAGGTTCGCAAATTCTGATTCTTCGTGGATAGTTAGAATAGGTGGCCTTAAACTAATTTCCCTGAAAAGAAAAGTCATGCAAGTGAAAACGGCGGTTTTCCCGATTTTTTAAAGTTTTTCGGTCTTGGGGGTGGAAATTGGTGAAGACGAGGTTCGCAAATTCTGATTCTTTGTGGATAGTTAGAATAGGTGGCCTTAAACTAATTTCCGTGAAAATAAAAGTCATGCAAGTGAAAACGGCTGTTTTCCCGATTTTTTTACGTTTTTCGGTCTTGGGGGTGGAAAGGGGTGAAGACGAGGTTCGCAAATTCTGATTATTTGTGGATAGTTAGAATAGGTGGCCTTAAACTAATTTCCGTGAAAAGAAAAGTCATGCAAGTGAAAACGGCGGTTTTCCCGATTTTTTAAAGTTTTTCGGTCTTGGGGGTGGAAAGGGGTGAAGACGAGGTTCGCAAATTCTGATTCTTTGTGGATAGTTAGAATAGGTGGCCTTAAACTAATTTCCGTGAAAATAAAAGTCATGCAAGTGAAAACGGCCGTTTTCCCGATTTTTTTAGGTTTTTCGGTCTTGGGGGTGGAAAGGGGTGAAGACGAGGTTCGCAAATTCTGATTCTTTGTGGATAGTTAGAATAGGTGGCCTTAAACTAATTTCCGTGAAAAGAAAAGTCATGCAAGTGAAAACGGCGGTTTTCCCGATTTTTTTAAGTTTTTCGGTCTTGAGGGTGGAAAGGGGTGAAGACGAGGTTCGCAAATTCTGATTCTTTGTGGATAGTTAGAATAGGTGGCCTTAAACTAATTTCCGTGAAAAGAAAAGTCATGCAAGTGAAAACGGCGGTTTCCCCGATTTTTTTACGTTTTTCGGTCTTGGGGGTGGAAAGGGGTGAAGACGAGGTTCGCAAATTCTGATTATTTGTGGATAGTTAGAATAGGTGGCCTTAAACTAATTTCCGTGAAAAGAAAAGTCATGCAAGTGAAAACGGCGGTTTTCCCGATTTTTTTAAGTTTTTCGGTCTTGGGGGTGGAAAGGGGTGAAGACGAGGTTCGCAAATTCTGATTCTTTGTGGATAGTTAGAATAGGTGGCCTTAAACTAATTTCCGTGAAAAGAAAAGTCATGCAAGTGAAAACGGCGGTTTTCCCGATTTTTTTACGTTTTTCGGTCTTGGGGGTGGAAAGGGGTGAAGACGAGGTTCGCAAATTCTGATTATTTGTGGATAGTTAGAATAGGTGGCCTTAAACTAATTTCCCTGAAAAGAAAAGTCATGCAAGTGAAAACGGCGGTTTTCCCGATTTTTTAAAGTTTTTCGGTCTTGGGGGTGGAAAGGGGTGAAGACGAGGTTCGCAAATTCTGATTCTTTGTGGATAGTTAGAATAGGTGGCCTTAAACTAATTTCCGTGAAAATAAAAGTCATGCAAGTGAAAACGGCCGTTTTCCCGATTTTTTTAGGTTTTTCGGTCTTGGGGGTGGAAAGGGGTGAAGACGAGGTTCGCAAATTCTGATTCTTTGTGGATAGTTAGAATAGGTGGCCTTAAACTAATTTCCGTGAAAAGAAAAGTCATGCAAGTGAAAACGGCGGTTTTCCCGATTTTTTTAAGTTTTTCGGTCTTGAGGGTGGAAAGGGGTGAAGACGAGGTTCGCAAATTCTGATTCTTTGTGGATAGTTAGAATAGGTGGCCTTAAACTAATTTCCGTGAAAAGAAAAGTCATGCAAGTGAAAACGGCGGTTTCCCCGATTTTTTTACGTTTTTCGGTCTTGGGGGTGGAAAGGGGTGAAGACGAGGTTCGCAAATTCTGATTATTTGTGGATAGTTAGAATAGGTGGCCTTAAACTAATTTCCGTGAAAAGAAAAGTCATGCAAGTGAAAACGGCGGTTTTCCCGATTTTTTAAAGTTTTTCGGTCTTGGGGGTGGAAAGGGGTGAAGACGAGGTTCGCAAATTCTGATTCTTTGTGGATAGTTAGAATAGGTGGCCTTAAACTAATTTCCGTGAAAAGAAAAGTCATGCAAGTGAAAACGGCGGTTTTCCCGATTTTTTTACGTTTTTCGGTCTTGGGGGTGGAAAGGGGTGAAGACGAGGTTCGCAAATTCTGATTATTTGTGGATAGTTAGAATAGGTGGCCTTAAACTAATTTCCGTGAAAAGAAAAGTCATGCAAGTGAAAACGGCGGTTTTCCCGATTTTTTAAAGTTTTTCGGTCTTGGGGGTGGAAAGGGGTGAAGACGAGGTTCGCAAATTCTGATTCTTTGTGGATAGTTAGAATAGGTGGCCTTAAACTAATTTCCGTGAAAAGAAAAGTCATGCAAGTGAAAACGGCGGTTTCCCCGATTTTTTTACGTTTTTCGGTCTTGAGGGTGGAAAGGGGTGAAGACGAGGTTCGCAAATTCTGATTCTTCGTGGATAGTTAGAATAGGTGGCCTTAAACTAATTTCCGTGAAAAGAAAAGTCATGCAAGTGAAAACGGCGGTTTCCCCGATTTTTTTACGTTTTTCGGTCTTGGGGGTGGAAAGAAGTGAAGACGAGGTTCGCAAATTCTGATTCTTTGTGGATAGTTAGAATAGGTGGCCTTAAACTAATTTCCGTGAAAAGAAAAGTCATGCAAGTGAAAACGGCGGTTTCCCCGATTTTTTTACGTTTTTCGGTCTTGAGGGTGGAAAGGGGTGAAGACGAGGTTCGCAAATTCTGATTCTTCGTGGATAGTTAGAATAGGTGGCCTTAAACTAATTTCCGTGAAAATAAAAGTCATGCAAGTGAAAACGGCCGTTTTCCCGATTTTTTTACGTTTTTCGGTCTTGGGGGTGGAAAGGGGTGAAGACGAGGTTCGCAAATTCTGATTCTTCGTGGATAGTTAGAATAGGTGGCCTTAAACTAATTTCCCTGAAAAGAAAAGTCATGCAAGTGAAAACGGCGGTTTTCCCGATTTTTTTAAGTTTTTCGGTCTTGGGGGTGGAAAGGGGTGAAGACGAGGTTCGCAAATTCTGATTCTTTGTGGATAGTTAGAATAGGTGGCCTTAAACTAATTTCCGTGAAAATAAAAGTCATGCAAGTGAAAACGGCCGTTTTCCCGATTTTTTTAGGTTTTTCGGTCTTGGGGGTGGAAAGGGGTGAAGACGAGGTTCGCAAATTCTGATTCTTTGTGGATAGTTAGAATAGGTGGCCTTAAACTAATTTCCGTGAAAATAAAAGTCATGCAAGTGAAAACGGCCGTTTTCCCGATTTTTTTAGGTTTTTCGGTCTTGGGGGTGGAAAGGGGTGAAGACGAGGTTCGCAAATTCTGATTCTTTGTGGATAGTTAGAATAGGTGGCCTTAAACTAATTTCCGTGAAAATAAAAGTCATGCAAGTGAAAACGGCCGTTTTCCCGATTTTTTTAGGTTTTTCGGTCTTGGGGGTGGAAAGGGGTGAAGACGAGGTTCGCAAATTCTGATTCTTTGTGGATAGTTAGAATAGGTGGCCTTAAACTAATTTCCGTGAAAAGAAAAGTCATGCAAGTGAAAACGGCGGTTTCCCCGATTTTTTTACGTTTTTCGGTCTTGAGGGTGGAAAGGGGTGAAGACGAGGTTCGCAAATTCTGATTCTTCGTGGATAGTTAGAATAGGTGGCCTTAAACTAATTTCCGTGAAAATAAAAGTCATGCAAGTGAAAACGGCCGTTTTCCCGATTTTTTTAGGTTTTTCGGTCTTGGGGGTGGAAAGGGGTGAAGACGAGGTTCGCAAATTCTGATTCTTTGTGGATAGTTAGAATAGGTGGCCTTAAACTAATTTCCGTGAAAATAAAAGCATGCAAGTGAAAACGGCCGTTTTCCCGATTTTTTTAGGTTTTTCGGTCTTGGGGGTGGAAAGGGGTGAAGACGAGGTTCGCAAATTCTGATTCTTTGTGGATAGTTAGAATAGGTGGCCTTAAACTAATTTCCGTGAAAAGAAAAGTCATGCAAGTGAAAACGGCGGTTTTCCCGATTTTTTAAAGTTTTTCGGTCTTGGGGGTGGAAAGGGGTGAAGACGAGGTTCGCAAATTCTGATTCTTTGTGGATAGTTAGAATAGGTGGCCTTAAACTAATTTCCGTGAAAAGAAAAGTCATGCAAGTGAAAACGGCGGTTTCCCCGATTTTTTTACGTTTTTCGGTCTTGGGTGTGGAAAGGGGTGAAGACGAGGTTCGCAAATTCTGATTATTTGTGGATAGTTAGAATAGGTGGCCTTAAACTAATTTCCGTGAAAAGAAAAGTCATGCAAGTGAAAACGGCGGTTTTCCCGATTTTTTAAAGTTTTTCGGTCTTGGGGGTGGAATGGGGTGAAGATGAGGTTCGCAAATTCTGATTCTTTGTGGATAGTTAGAATAGGTGGCCTTAAACTAATTTCCGTGAAAAGAAAAGTCATGCAAGTGAAAACGGCGGTTTCCCCGATTTTTTTACGTTTTTCGGTCTTGGGGGTGGAAAGGGGTGAAGACGAGGTTCGCAAATTCTGATTATTTGTGGATAGTTAGAATAGGTGGCCTTAAACTAATTTCCGTGAAAAGAAAAGTCATGCAAGTGAAAACGGCGGTTTTCCCGATTTTTTAAAGTTTTTCGGTCTTGGGGGTGGAAAGGGGTGAAGACGAGGTTCGCAAATTCTGATTCTTTGTGGATAGTTAGAATAGGTGGCCTTAAACTAATTTCCGTGAAAAGAAAAGTCATGCAAGTGAAAACGGCGGTTTCCCCGATTTTTTTACGTTTTTCGGTCTTGAGGGTGGAAAGGGGTGAAGACGAGGTTCGCAAATTCTGATTCTTCGTGGATAGTTAGAATAGGTGGCCTTAAACTAATTTCCGTGAAAATAAAAGTCATGCAAGTGAAAACGGCGGTTTCCCCGATTTTTTTACGTTTTTCGGTCTTGGGGGTGGAAAGGGGTGAAGACGAGGTTCGCAAATTCTGATTATTTGTGGATAGTTAGAATAGGTGGCCTTAAACTAATTTCCGTGAAAATAAAAGTCATGCAAGTGAAAACGGCCGTTTTCCCGATTTTTTTACGTTTTTCGGTCTTGGGGGTGGAAAGGGGTGAAGACGAGGTTCGCAAATTCTGATTCTTCGTGGATAGTTAGAATAGGTGGCCTTAAACTAATTTCCCTGAAAAGAAAAGTCATGCAAGTGAAAACGGCGGTTTTCCCGATTTTTTAAAGTTTTTCGGTCTTGGGGGTGGAAAGGGGTGAAGACGAGGTTCGCAAATTCTGATTCTTTGTGGATAGTTAGAATAGGTGGCCTTAAACTAATTTCCGTGAAAATAAAAGTCATGCAAGTGAAAACGGCCGTTTTCCCGATTTTTTTAGGTTTTTCGGTCTTGGGGGTGGAAAGGGGTGAAGACGAGGTTCGCAAATTCTGATTCTTTGTGGATAGTTAGAATAGGTGGCCTTAAACTAATTTCCGTGAAAAGAAAAGTCATGCAAGTGAAAACGGCGGTTTTCCCGATTTTTTTAAGTTTTTCGGTCTTGGGGGTGGAAAGGGGTGAAGACGAGGTTCGCAAATTCTGATTCTTTGTGGATAGTTAGAATAGGTGGCCTTAAACTAATTTCCGTGAAAAGAAAAGTCATGCAAGTGAAAACGGCGGTTTTCCCGATTTTTTAAAGTTTTTCGGTCTTGGGGGTGGAAAGGGGTGAAGACGAGGTTCGCAAATTCTGATTCTTTGTGGATAGTTAGAATAGGTGGCCTTAAACTAATTTCCGTGAAAATAAAAGTCATGCAAGTGAAAACGGCCGTTTTCCCGATTTTTTTAGGTTTTTCGGTCTTGGGGGTGGAAAGGGGTGAAGACGAGGTTCGCAAATTCTGATTCTTTGTGGATAGTTAGAATAGGTGGCCTTAAACTAATTTCCGTGAAAAGAAAAGTCATGCAAGTGAAAACGGCGGTTTTCCCGATTTTTTTAAGTTTTTCGGTCTTGGGGGTGGAAAGGGGTGAAGAAAAGAAAAGAAAAGAAAAGTCATGCAAGTGAAAACGGCGGTTTTCCCGATTTTTTTAAGTTTTTCGGTCTTGAGGGTGGAAAGGGGTGAAGACGAGGTTCGCAAATTCTGATTCTTTGTGGATAGTTAGAATAGGTGGCCTTAAACTAATTTCCGTGAAAAGAAAAGTCATGCAAGTGAAAACGGCGGTTTCCCCGATTTTTTTACGTTTTTCGGTCTTGGGGGTGGAAAGGGGTGACGACGAGGTTCGCAAATTCTGATTATTTGTGGATAGTTAGAATAGGTGGCCTTAAACTAATTTCCGTGAAAAGAAAAGTCATGCAAGTGAAAACGGCGGTTTTCCCGATTTTTTAAAGTTTTTCGGTCTTGGGGGTGGAAAGGGGTGAAGACGAGGTTCGCAAATTCTGATTCTTTGTGGATAGTTAGAATAGGTGGCCTTAAACTAATTTCCGTGAAAAGAAAAGTCATGCAAGTGAAAACGGCGGTTTTCCCGATTTTTTTACGTTTTTCGGTCTTGGGGGTGGAAAGGGGTGAAGACGAGGTTCGCAAATTCTGATTCTTCGTGGATAGTTAGAATAGGTGGCCTTAAACTAATTTCCGTGAAAAGAAAAGTCATGCAAGTGAAAACGGCGGTTTCCCCGATTTTTTTACGTTTTTCGGTCTTGGGGGTGGAAAGAAGTGAAGACGAGGTTCGCAAATTCTGATTCTTTGTGGATAGTTAGAATAGGTGGCCTTAAACTAATTTCCGTGAAAAGAAAAGTCATGCAAGTGAAAACGGCGGTTTCCCCGATTTTTTTACGTTTTTCGGTCTTGAGGGTGGAAAGGGGTGAAGACGAGGTTCGCAAATTCTGATTCTTCGTGGATAGTTAGAATAGGTGGCCTTAAACTAATTTCCGTGAAAAGAAAAGTCATGCAAGTGAAAACGGCGGTTTCCCCGATTTTTTTACGTTTTTCGGTCTTGGGGGTGGAAAGAAGTGAAGACGAGGTTCGCAAATTCTGATTCTTTGTGGATAGTTAGAATAGGTGGCCTTAAACTAATTTCCGTGAAAAGAAAAGTCATGCAAGTGAAAACGGCGGTTTCCCCGATTTTTTTACGTTTTTCGGTCTTGAGGGTGGAAAGGGGTGAAGACGAGGTTCGCAAATTCTGATTCTTCGTGGATAGTTAGAATAGGTGGCCTTAAACTAATTTCCGTGAAAATAAAAGTCATGCAAGTGAAAACGGCCGTTTTCCCGATTTTTTTACGTTTTTCGGTCTTTGGGGTGGAAAGGGGTGAAGACGAGGTTCGCAAATTCTGATTCTTCGTGGATAGTTAGAATAGGTGGCCTTAAACTAATTTCCCTGAAAAGAAAAGTCATGCAAGTGAAAACGGCGGTTTTCCCGATTTTTTTAAGTTTTTCGGTCTTGGGGGTGGAAAGGGGTGAAGACGAGGTTCGCAAATTCTGATTCTTTGTGGATAGTTAGAATAGGTGGCCTTAAACTAATTTCCGTGAAAAGAAAAGTCATGCAAGTGAAAACGGCGGTTTTCCCGATTTTTTAAAGTTTTTCGGTCTTGGGGGTGGAAAGGGGTGAAGACGAGGTTCGCAAATTCTGATTCTTTGTGGATAGTTAGAATAGGTGGCCTTAAACTAATTTCCGTGAAAATAAAAGTCAAGCAAGTGAAAACGGCCGTTTTCCCGATTTTTTTAGGTTTTTCGGTCTTGGGGGTGGAAAGGGGTGAAAACGAGGTTCGCAAATTCTGATTCTTTGTGGATAGTTAGAATAGGTGGCCTTAAACTAATTTCCGTGAAAAGAAAAGTCATGCAAGTGAAAACGGCGGTTTTCCCGATTTTTTTAAGTTTTTCGGTCTTGGGGGTGGAAAGGGGTGAAGAAAAGAAAAGAAAAGAAAAGTCATGCAAGTGAAAACGGCGGTTTTCCCGATTTTTTTAAGTTTTTCGGTCTTGAGGGTGGAAAGGGGTGAAGACGAGGTTCGCAAATTCTGATTCTTTGTGGATAGTTAGAATAGGTTGCCCTAAACTAATTTCCGTGAAAAGAAAAGTCATGCAAGTGAAAACGGCGGTTTCCCCGATTTTTTTACGTTTTTCGGTCTTGGGGGTGGAAAGGGGTGACGACGAGGTTCGCAAATTCTGATTATTTGTGGATAGTTAGAATAGGTGGCCTTAAACTAATTTCCGTGAAAAGAAAAGTCATGCAAGTGAAAACGGCGGTTTTCCCGATTTTTTAAAGTTTTTCGGTCTTGGGGGTGGAAAGGGGTGAAGACGAGGTTCGCAAATTCTGATTCTTTGTGGATAGTTAGAATAGGTGGCCTTAAACTAATTTCCGTGAAAAGAAAAGTCATGCAAGTGAAAACGGCGGTTTTCCCGATTTTTTTACGTTTTTCGGTCTTGGGGGTGGAAAGGGGTGAAGACGAGGTTCGCAAATTCTGATTCTTCGTGGATAGTTAGAATAGGTGGCCTTAAACTAATTTCCGTGAAAAGAAAAGTCATGCAAGTGAAAACGGCGGTTTCCCCGATTTTTTTACGTTTTTCGGTCTTGGGGGTGGAAAGAAGTGAAGACGAGGTTCGCAAATTCTGATTCTTTGTGGATAGTTAGAATAGGTGGCCTTAAACTAATTTCCGTGAAAAGAAAAGTCATGCAAGTGAAAACGGCGGTTTCCCCGATTTTTTTACGTTTTTCAATCTTGGGGGTGGAAAGAAGTGAAGACGAGGTTCGCAAATTCTGATTCTTCGTGGATAGTTAGAATAGGTGGCCTTAAACTAATTTCCGTGAAAAGAAAAGTCATGCAAGTGAAAACGGCGGTTTCCCCGATTTTTTTACGTTTTTCGGTCTTGAGGGTGGAAAGGGGTGAAGACGAGGTTCGCAAATTCTGATTCTTCGTGGATAGTTAGAATAGGTGGCCTTAAACTAATTTCCGTGAAAAGAAAAGTCATGCAAGTGAAAACGGCGGTTTCCCCGATTTTTTTACGTTTTTCGGTCTTGGGGGTGGAAAGAAGTGAAGACGAGGTTCGCAAATTCTGATTCTTTGTGGATAGTTAGAATAGGTGGCCTTAAACTAATTTCCGTGAAAAGAAAAGTCATGCAAGTGAAAACGGCGGTTTCCCCGATTTTTTTACGTTTTTCGGTCTTGAGGGTGGAAAGGGGTGAAGACGAGGTTCGCAAATTCTGATTCTTCGTGGATAGTTAGAATAGGTGGCCTTAAACTAATTTCCGTGAAAATAAAAGTCATGCAAGTGAAAACGGCCGTTTTCCCGATTTTTTTACGTTTTTCGGTCTTTGGGGTGGAAAGGGGTGAAGACGAGGTTCGCAAATTCTGATTCTTCGTGGATAGTTAGAATAGGTGGCCTTAAACTAATTTCCCTGAAAAGAAAAGTCATGCAAGTGAAAACGGCGGTTTTCCCGATTTTTTTAAGTTTTTCGGTCTTGGGGGTGGAAAGGGGTGAAGACGAGGTTCGCAAATTCTGATTCTTTGTGGATAGTTAGAATAGGTGGCCTTAAACTAATTTCCGTGAAAATAAAAGTCATGCAAGTGAAAACGGCCGTTTTCCCGATTTTTTTAGGTTTTTCGGTCTTGGGGGTGGAAAGGGGTGAAGACGAGGTTCGCAAATTCTGATTCTTTGTGGATAGTTAGAATAGGTGGCCTTAAACTAATTTCCGTGAAAATAAAAGTCATGCAAGTGAAAACGGCCGTTTTCCCGATTTTTTTAGGTTTTTCGGTCTTGGGGGTGGAAAGGGGTGAAGACGAGGTTCGCAAATTCTGATTCTTTGTGGATAGTTAGAATAGGTGGCCTTAAACTAATTTCCGTGAAAAGAAAAGTCATGCAAGTGAAAACGGCGGTTTCCTCGATTTTTTTACGTTTTTCGGTCTTGAGGGTGGAAAGGGGTGAAGACGAGGTTCGCAAATTCTGATTCTTCGTGGATAGTTAGAATAGGTGGCCTTAAACTAATTTCCGTGAAAAGAAAAGTCATGCAAGTGAAAACGGCGGTTTCCCCGATTTTTTTACGTTTTTCGGTCTTGGGGGTGGAAAGAAGTGAAGACGAGGTTCGCAAATTCTGATTCTTTGTGGATAGTTAGAATAGGTGGCCTTAAACTAATTTCCGTGAAAAGAAAAGTCATGCAAGTGAAAACGGCGGTTTCCCCGATTTTTTTACGTTTTTCGGTCTTGAGGGTGGAAAGGGGTGAAGACGAGGTTCGCAAATTCTGATTCTTTGTGGATAGTTAGAATAGGTGGCCTTAAACTAATTTCCGTGAAAATAAAAGTCATGCAAGTGAAAACGGCCGTTTTCCCGATTTTTTTAGGTTTTTCGGTCTTGGGGGTGGAAAGGGGTGAAGACGAGGTTCGCAAATTCTGATTCTTTGTGGATAGTTAGAATAGGTGGCCTTAAACTAATTTCGGTGAAAATAAAAGTCATGCAAGTGAAAACGGCCGTTTTCCCGATTTTTTTAGGTTTTTCGGTCTTGGGGGTGGAAAGGGGTGAAGACGAGGTTCGCAAATTCTGATTCTTTGTGGATAGTTAGAATAGGTGGCCTTAAACTAATTTCCGTGAAAAGAAAAGTCATGCAAGTGAAAACGGCGGTTTTCCCGATTTTTTTAAGTTTTTCGGTCTTGGGGGTGGAAAGGGGTGAAGACGAGGTTCGCAAATTCTGATTCTTTGTGGATAGTTAGAATAGGTGGCCTTAAACTAATTTCCGTGAAAAGAAAAGTCATGCAAGTGAAAACGGCGGTTTCCCCGATTTTTTTACGTTTTTCGGTCTTGGGTGTGGAAAGGGGTGAAGACGAGGTTCGCAAATTCTGATTATTTGTGGATAGTTAGAATAGGTGGCCTTAAACTAATTTCCGTGAAAAGAAAAGTCATGCAAGTGAAAACGGCGGTTTTCCCGATTTTTTAAAGTTTTTCGGTCTTGGGGGTGGAAAGGGGTGAAGACGAGGTTCGCAAATTCTGATTATTTGTGGATAGTTAGAATAGGTGGCCTTAAACTAATTTCCGTGAAAAGAAAAGTCATGCAAGTGAAAACGGCGGTTTCCCCGATTTTTTTACGTTTTTCGGTCTTGGGTGTGGAAAGGGGTGAAGACGAGGTTCGCAAATTCTGATTATTTGTGGATAGTTAGAATAGGTGGCCTTAAACTAATTTCCGTGAAAAGAAAAGTCATGCAAGTGAAAACGGCGTTTTCCCGATTTTTTAAAGTTTTTCGGTCTTGGGGGTGGAAAGGGGTGAAGACGAGGTTCGCAAATTCTGATTCTTTGTGGATAGTTAGAATAGGTGGCCTTAAACTAATTTCCGTGAAAAGAAAAGTCATGCAAGTGAAAACGGCGGTTTCCCCGATTTTTTTACGTTTTTCGGTCTTGGGTGTGGAAAGGGGTGAAGACGAGGTTCGCAAATTCTGATTATTTGTGGATAGTTAGAATAGGTGGCCTTAAACTAATTTCCGTGAAAAGAAAAGTCATGCAAGTGAAAACGGCGGTTTTCCCGATTTTTTAAAGTTTTTCGGTCTTGGGTGTGGAAAGGGGTGAAGACGAGGTTCGCAAATTCTGATTATTTGTGGATAGTTAGAATAGGTGGCCTTAAACTAATTTCCGTGAAAAGAAAAGTCATGCAAGTGAAAACGGCGGTTTTCCCGATTTTTTAAAGTTTTTCGGTCTTGGGGGTGGAAAGGGGTGAAGACGAGGTTCGCAAATTCTGATTCTTTGTGGATAGTTAGAATAGGTGGCCTTAAACTAATTTCCGTGAAAAGAAAAGTCATGCAAGTGAAAACGGCGGTTTCCCCGATTTTTTTACGTTTTTCGGTCTTGAGGGTGGAAAGGGGTGAAGACGAGGTTCGCAAATTCTGATTCTTCGTGGATAGTTAGAATAGGTGGCCTTAAACTAATTTCCGTGAAAAGAAAAGTCATGCAAGTGAAAACGGCGGTTTCCCCGATTTTTTTACGTTTTTCGGTCTTGGGGGTGGAAAGGGGTGAAGACGAGGTTCGCAAATTCTGATTATTTGTGGATAGTTAGAATAGGTGGCCTTAAATTAATTTCCGTGAAAATAAAAGTCATGCAAGTGAAAACGGCCGTTTTCCCGATTTTTTTACGTTTTTCGGTCTTGGGGGTGGAAAGGGGTGAAGACGAGGTTCGCAAATTCTGATTCTTCGTGGATAGTTAGAATAGGTGGCCTTAAACTAATTTCCCTGAAAAGAAAAGTCATGCAAGTGAAAACGGCGGTTTTCCCGATTTTTTAAAGTTTTTCGGTCTTGGGGGTGGAAAGGGGTGAAGACGAGGTTCGCAAATTCTGATTCTTTGTGGATAGTTAGAATAGGTGGCCTTAAACTAATTTCCGTGAAAATAAAAGTCATGCAAGTGAAAACGGCCGTTTTCCCGATTTTTTTAGGTTTTTCGGTCTTGGGGGTGGAAAGGGGTGAAGACGAGGTTCGCAAATTCTGATTCTTCGTGGATAGTTAGAATAGGTGGCCTTAAACTAATTTCCCTGAAAAGAAAAGTCATGCAAGTGAAAACGGCGGTTTTCCCGATTTTTTAAAGTTTTTCGGTCTTGGGGGTGGAAAGGGGTGAAGACGAGGTTCGCAAATTCTGATTCTTTGTGGATAGTTAGAATAGGTGGCCTTAAACTAATTTCCGTGAAAATAAAAGTCATGCAAGTGAAAACGGCCGTTTTCCCGATTTTTTTAGGTTTTTCGGTCTTGGGGGTGGAAAGGGGTGAAGACGAGGTTCGCAAATTCTGATTCTTTGTGGATAGTTAGAATAGGTGGCCTTAAACTAATTTCCGTGAAAAGAAAAGTCATGCAAGTGAAAACGGCGGTTTTCCCGATTTTTTAAAGTTTTTCGGTCTTGGGGGTGGAAAGGGGTGAAGACGAGGTTCGCAAATTCTGATTCTTTGTGGATAGTTAGAATAGGTGGCCTTAAACTAATTTCCGTGAAAATAAAAGTCATGCAAGTGAAAACGGCCGTTTTCCCGATTTTTTTACGTTTTTCGGTCTTGGGGGTGGAAAGGGGTGAAGACGAGGTTCGCAAATTCTGATTCTTCGTGGATAGTTAGAATAGGTGGCCTTAAACTAATTTCCGTGAAAAGAAAAGTCATGCAAGTGAAAACGGCGGTTTCCCCGATTTTTTTACGTTTTTCGGTCTTGGGGGTGGAAAGGGGTGAAGACGAGGTTCGCAAATTCTGATTATTTGTGGATAGTTAGAATAGGTGGCCTTAAACTAATTTCCGTGAAAAGAAAAGTCATGCAAGTGAAAACGGCGGTTTCCCCGATTTTTTTACGTTTTTCGGTCTTGGGGGTGGAAAGAGGTGAAGACGAGGTTCGCAAATTCTGATTATTTGTGGATAGTTAGAATAGGTGGCCTTAAACTAATTTCCGTGAAAAGAAAAGTCATGCAAGTGAAAACGGCGGTTTCCCCGATTTTTTTACGTTTTTCGGTCTTGGGGGTGGAAAGGGGTGAAGACGAGGTTCGCAAATTCTGATTATTTGTGGATAGTTATAATAGGTGGCCTTAAACTAATTTCCGTGAAAATAAAAGTCATGCAAGTGAAAACGGCCGTTTTCCCGATTTTTTTACGTTTTTCGGTCTTGGGGGTGGAAAGGGGTGAAGACGAGGTTCGCAAATTCTGATTCTTCGTGGATAGTTAGAATAGGTGGCCTTAAACTAATTTCCCTGAAAAGAAAAGTCATGCAAGTGAAAACGGCGGTTTTCCCGATTTTTTAAAGTTTTTCGGTCTTGGGGGTGGAAAGGGGTGAAGACGAGGTTCGCAAATTCTGATTCTTTGTGGATAGTTAGAATAGGTGGCCTTAAACTAATTTCCGTGAAAATAAAAGTCATGCAAGTGAAAACGGCCGTTTTCCCGATTTTTTTAGGTTTTTCGGTCTTGGGGGTGGAAAGGGGTGAAGACGAGGTTCGCAAATTCTGATTATTTGTGGATAGTTAGAATAGGTGGCCTTAAACTAATTTCCGTGAAAAGAAAAGTCATGCAAGTGAAAACGGCGGTTTCCCCGATTTTTTTACGTTTTTCGGTCTTGAGGGTGGAAAGGGGTGAAGACGAGGTTCGCAAATTCTGATTCTTCGTGGATAGTTAGAATAGGTGGCCTTAAACTAATTTCCGTGAAAAGAAAAGTCATGCAAGTGAAAACGGCGGTTTCCCCGATTTTTTTACGTTTTTCGGTCTTGGGGGTGGAAAGAAGTGAAGACGAGGTTCGCAAATTCTGATTCTTTGTGGATAGTTAGAATAGGTGGCCTTAAACTAATTTCCGTGAAAAGAAAAGTCATGCAAGTGAAAACGGCGGTTTCCCCGATTTTTTTACGTTTTTCGGTCTTGAGGGTGGAAAGGGGTGAAGACGAGGTTCGCAAATTCTGATTCTTCGTGGATAGTTAGAATAGGTGGCCTTAAACTAATTTCCGTGAAAATAAAAGTCATGCAAGTGAAAACGGCCGTTTTCCCGATTTTTTTAGGTTTTTCGGTCTTGGGGGTGGAAAGGGGTGAAGACGAGGTTCGCAAATTCTGATTCTTTGTGGATAGTTAGAATAGGTGGCCTTAAACTAATTTCGGTGAAAATAAAAGTCATGCAAGTGAAAACGGCCGTTTTCCCGATTTTTTTAGGTTTTTCGGTCTTGGGGGTGGAAAGGGGTGAAGACGAGGTTCGCAAATTCTGATTCTTTGTGGATAGTTAGAATAGGTGGCCTTAAACTAATTTCCGTGAAAAGAAAAGTCATGCAAGTGAAAACGGCGGTTTTCCCGATTTTTTTAAGTTTTTCGGTCTTGGGGGTGGAAAGGGGTGAAGACGAGGTTCGCAAATTCTGATTCTTTGTGGATAGTTAGAATAGGTGGCCTTAAACTAATTTCCGTGAAAAGAAAAGTCATGCAAGTGAAAACGGCGGTTTCCCCGATTTTTTTACGTTTTTCGGTCTTGGGTGTGGAAAGGGGTGAAGACGAGGTTCGCAAATTCTGATTATTTGTGGATAGTTAGAATAGGTGGCCTTAAACTAATTTCCGTGAAAAGAAAAGTCATGCAAGTGAAAACGGCGGTTTCCCCGATTTTTTTACGTTTTTCGGTCTTGGGTGTGGAAAGGGGTGAAGACGAGGTTCGCAAATTCTGATTATTTGTGGATAGTTAGAATAGGTGGCCTTAAACTAATTTCCGTGAAAAGAAAAGTCATGCAAGTGAAAACGGCGGTTTCCCCGATTTTTTTACGTTTTTCGGTCTTGGGTGTGGAAAGGGGTGAAGACGAGGTTCGCAAATTCTGATTATTTGTGGATAGTTAGAATAGGTGGCCTTAAACTAATTTCCGTGAAAAGAAAAGTCATGCAAGTGAAAACGGCGTTTTCCCGATTTTTTTACGTTTTTCGGTCTTGGGTGTGGAAAGGGGTGAAGACGAGGTTCGCAAATTCTGATTATTTGTGGATAGTTAGAATAGGTGGCCTTAAACTAATTTCCGTGAAAAGAAAAGTCATGCAAGTGAAAACGGCGGTTTTCCCGATTTTTTAAAGTTTTTCGGTCTTGGGGGTGGAAAGGGGTGAAGACGAGGTTCGCAAATTCTGATTATTTGTGGATAGTTAGAATAGGTGGCCTTAAACTAATTTCCGTGAAAAGAAAAGTCATGCAAGTGAAAACGGCGGTTTCCCCGATTTTTTTACGTTTTTCGGTCTTGGGTGTGGAAAGGGGTGAAGACGAGGTTCGCAAATTCTGATTATTTGTGGATAGTTAGAATAGGTGGCCTTAAACTAATTTCCGTGAAAAGAAAAGTCATGCAAGTGAAAACGGCGTTTTCCCGATTTTTTAAAGTTTTTCGGTCTTGGGGGTGGAAAGGGGTGAAGACGAGGTTCGCAAATTCTGATTCTTTGTGGATAGTTAGAATAGGTGGCCTTAAACTAATTTCCGTGAAAAGAAAAGTCATGCAAGTGAAAACGGCGGTTTCCCCGATTTTTTTACGTTTTTCGGTCTTGGGTGTGGAAAGGGGTGAAGACGAGGTTCGCAAATTCTGATTATTTGTGGATAGTTAGAATAGGTGGCCTTAAACTAATTTCCGTGAAAAGAAAAGTCATGCAAGTGAAAACGGCGGTTTTCCCGATTTTTTAAAGTTTTTCGGTCTTGGGTGTGGAAAGGGGTGAAGACGAGGTTCGCAAATTCTGATTATTTGTGGATAGTTAGAATAGGTGGCCTTAAACTAATTTCCGTGAAAAGAAAAGTCATGCAAGTGAAAACGGCGGTTTTCCCGATTTTTTAAAGTTTTTCGGTCTTGGGGGTGGAAAGGGGTGAAGACGAGGTTCGCAAATTCTGATTCTTTGTGGATAGTTAGAATAGGTGGCCTTAAACTAATTTCCGTGAAAAGAAAAGTCATGCAAGTGAAAACGGCGGTTTCCCCGATTTTTTTACGTTTTTCGGTCTTGAGGGTGGAAAGGGGTGAAGACGAGGTTCGCAAATTCTGATTCTTCGTGGATAGTTAGAATAGGTGGCCTTAAACTAATTTCCGTGAAAAGAAAAGTCATGCAAGTGAAAACGGCGGTTTCCCCGATTTTTTTACGTTTTTCGGTCTTGGGGGTGGAAAGGGGTGAAGACGAGGTTCGCAAATTCTGATTATTTGTGGATAGTTAGAATAGGTGGCCTTAAATTAATTTCCGTGAAAATAAAAGTCATGCAAGTGAAAACGGCCGTTTTCCCGATTTTTTTACGTTTTTCGGTCTTGGGGGTGGAAAGGGGTGAAGACGAGGTTCGCAAATTCTGATTCTTCGTGGATAGTTAGAATAGGTGGCCTTAAACTAATTTCCCTGAAAAGAAAAGTCATGCAAGTGAAAACGGCGGTTTTCCCGATTTTTTAAAGTTTTTCGGTCTTGGGGGTGGAAAGGGGTGAAGACGAGGTTCGCAAATTCTGATTCTTTGTGGATAGTTAGAATAGGTGGCCTTAAACTAATTTCCGTGAAAATAAAAGTCATGCAAGTGAAAACGGCCGTTTTCCCGATTTTTTTAGGTTTTTCGGTCTTGGGGGTGGAAAGGGGTGAAGACGAGGTTCGCAAATTCTGATTCTTCGTGGATAGTTAGAATAGGTGGCCTTAAACTAATTTCCCTGAAAAGAAAAGTCATGCAAGTGAAAACGGCGGTTTTCCCGATTTTTTAAAGTTTTTCGGTCTTGGGGGTGGAAAGGGGTGAAGACGAGGTTCGCAAATTCTGATTCTTTGTGGATAGTTAGAATAGGTGGCCTTAAACTAATTTCCGTGAAAATAAAAGTCATGCAAGTGAAAACGGCCGTTTTCCCGATTTTTTTAGGTTTTTCGGTCTTGGGGGTGGAAAGGGGTGAAGACGAGGTTCGCAAATTCTGATTCTTTGTGGATAGTTAGAATAGGTGGCCTTAAACTAATTTCCGTGAAAAGAAAAGTCATGCAAGTGAAAACGGCGGTTTTCCCGATTTTTTAAAGTTTTTCGGTCTTGGGGGTGGAAAGGGGTGAAGACGAGGTTCGCAAATTCTGATTCTTTGTGGATAGTTAGAATAGGTGGCCTTAAACTAATTTCCGTGAAAATAAAAGTCATGCAAGTGAAAACGGCCGTTTTCCCGATTTTTTTACGTTTTTCGGTCTTGGGGGTGGAAAGGGGTGAAGACGAGGTTCGCAAATTCTGATTCTTCGTGGATAGTTAGAATAGGTGGCCTTAAACTAATTTCCGTGAAAAGAAAAGTCATGCAAGTGAAAACGGCGGTTTCCCCGATTTTTTTACGTTTTTCGGTCTTGGGGGTGGAAAGGGGTGAAGACGAGGTTCGCAAATTCTGATTATTTGTGGATAGTTAGAATAGGTGGCCTTAAACTAATTTCCGTGAAAAGAAAAGTCATGCAAGTGAAAACGGCGGTTTCCCCGATTTTTTTACGTTTTTCGGTCTTGGGGGTGGAAAGAGGTGAAGACGAGGTTCGCAAATTCTGATTATTTGTGGATAGTTAGAATAGGTGGCCTTAAACTAATTTCCGTGAAAAGAAAAGTCATGCAAGTGAAAACGGCGGTTTCCCCGATTTTTTTACGTTTTTCGGTCTTGGGGGTGGAAAGGGGTGAAGACGAGGTTCGCAAATTCTGATTATTTGTGGATAGTTATAATAGGTGGCCTTAAACTAATTTCCGTGAAAATAAAAGTCATGCAAGTGAAAACGGCCGTTTTCCCGATTTTTTTACGTTTTTCGGTCTTGGGGGTGGAAAGGGGTGAAGACGAGGTTCGCAAATTCTGATTCTTCGTGGATAGTTAGAATAGGTGGCCTTAAACTAATTTCCCTGAAAAGAAAAGTCATGCAAGTGAAAACGGCGGTTTTCCCGATTTTTTAAAGTTTTTCGGTCTTGGGGGTGGAAAGGGGTGAAGACGAGGTTCGCAAATTCTGATTCTTTGTGGATAGTTAGAATAGGTGGCCTTAAACTAATTTCCGTGAAAATAAAAGTCATGCAAGTGAAAACGGCCGTTTTCCCGATTTTTTTAGGTTTTTCGGTCTTGGGGGTGGAAAGGGGTGAAGACGAGGTTCGCAAATTCTGATTATTTGTGGATAGTTAGAATAGGTGGCCTTAAACTAATTTCCGTGAAAAGAAAAGTCATGCAAGTGAAAACGGCGGTTTCCCCGATTTTTTTACGTTTTTCGGTCTTGAGGGTGGAAAGGGGTGAAGACGAGGTTCGCAAATTCTGATTCTTCGTGGATAGTTAGAATAGGTGGCCTTAAACTAATTTCCGTGAAAAGAAAAGTCATGCAAGTGAAAACGGCGGTTTCCCCGATTTTTTTACGTTTTTCGGTCTTGGGGGTGGAAAGAAGTGAAGACGAGGTTCGCAAATTCTGATTCTTTGTGGATAGTTAGAATAGGTGGCCTTAAACTAATTTCCGTGAAAAGAAAAGTCATGCAAGTGAAAACGGCGGTTTCCCCGATTTTTTTACGTTTTTCGGTCTTGAGGGTGGAAAGGGGTGAAGACGAGGTTCGCAAATTCTGATTCTTCGTGGATAGTTAGAATAGGTGGCCTTAAACTAATTTCCGTGAAAATAAAAGTCATGCAAGTGAAAACGGCCGTTTTCCCGATTTTTTTACGTTTTTCGGTCTTGGGGGTGGAAAGGGGTGAAGACGAGGTTCGCAAATTCTGATTCTTCGTGGATAGTTAGAATAGGTGGCCTTAAACTAATTTCCCTGAAAAGAAAAGTCATGCAAGTGAAAACGGCGGTTTTCCCGATTTTTTAAAGTTTTTCGGTCTTGGGGGTGGAAAGGGGTGAAGACGAGGTTCGCAAATTCTGATTCTTTGTGGATAGTTAGAATAGGTGGCCTTAAACTAATTTCCGTGAAAATAAAAGTCATGCAAGTGAAAACGGCGGTTTTCCCGATTTTTTAAAGTTTTTCGGTCTTGGGGGTGGAAAGGGGTGAAGACGAGGTTCGCAAATTCTGATTCTTTGTGGATAGTTAGAATAGGTGGCCTTAAACTAATTTCCCTGAAAAGAAAAGTCATGCAAGTGAAAACGGCGGTTTTCCCGATTTTTTAAAGTTTTTCGGTCTTGGGGGTGGAAAGGGGTGAAGACGAGGTTCGCAAATTCTGATTCTTCGTGGATAGTTAGAATAGGTGGCCTTAAACTAATTTCCCTGAAAAGAAAAGTCATGCAAGTGAAAACGGCGGTTTTCCCGATTTTTTAAAGTTTTTCGGTCTTGGGGGTGGAAAGGGGTGAAGACGAGGTTCGCAAATTCTGATTCTTTGTGGATAGTTAGAATAGGTGGCCTTAAACTAATTTCCCTGAAAAGAAAAGTCATGCAAGTGAAAACGGCGGTTTTCCCGATTTTTTAAAGTTTTTCGGTCTTGGGGGTGGAAAGGGGTGAAGACGAGGTTCGCAAATTCTGATTCTTTGTGGATAGTTAGAATAGGTGGCCTTAAACTAATTTCCCTGAAAAGAAAAGTCATGCAAGTGAAAACGGCGGTTTTCCCGATTTTTTAAAGTTTTTCGGTCTTGGGGGTGGAAAGGGGTGAAGACGAGGTTCGCAAATTCTGATTCTTCGTGGATAGTTAGAATAGGTGGCCTTAAACTAATTTCCCTGAAAAGAAAAGTCATGCAAGTGAAAACGGCGGTTTTCCCGATTTTTTAAAGTTTTTCGGTCTTGGGGGTGGAAAGGGGTGAAGACGAGGTTCGCAAATTCTGATTCTTTGTGGATAGTTAGAATAGGTGGCCTTAAACTAATTTCCGTGAAAATAAAAGTCATGCAAGTGAAAACGGCGGTTTTCCCGATTTTTTAAAGTTTTTCGGTCTTGGGGGTGGAAAGGGGTGAAGACGAGGTTCGCAAATTCTGATTCTTTGTGGATAGTTAGAATAGGTGGCCTTAAACTAATTTCCCTGAAAAGAAAAGTCATGCAAGTGAAAACGGCGGTTTTCCCGATTTTTTAAAGTTTTTCGGTCTTGGGGGTGGAAAGGGGTGAAGACGAGGTTCGCAAATTCTGATTCTTTGTGGATAGTTAGAATAGGTGGCCTTAAACTAATTTCCCTGAAAAGAAAAGTCATGCAAGTGAAAACGGCGGTTTTCCCGATTTTTTAAAGTTTTTCGGTCTTGGGGGTGGAAAGGGGTGAAGACGAGGTTCGCAAATTCTGATTCTTTGTGGATAGTTAGAATAGGTGGCCTTAAACTAATTTCCGTGAAAAGAAAAGTCATGCAAGTGAAAACGGCGGTTTCCCCGATTTTTTTACGTTTTTCGGTCTTGGGGGTGGAAAGAAGTGAAGACGAGGTTCGCAAATTCTGATTCTTTGTGGATAGTTAGAATAGGTGGCCTTAAACTAATTTCCGTGAAAAGAAAAGTCATGCAAGTGAAAACGGCGGTTTCCCCGATTTTTTTACGTTTTTCGGTCTTGAGGGTGGAAAGGGGTGAAGACGAGGTTCGCAAATTCTGATTCTTCGTGGATAGTTAGAATAGGTGGCCTTAAACTAATTTCCGTGAAAAGAAAAGTCATGCAAGTGAAAACGGCGGTTTCCCCGATTTTTTTACGTTTTTCGGTCTTGGGGGTGGAAAGAAGTGAAGACGAGGTTCGCAAATTCTGATTCTTTGTGGATAGTTAGAATAGGTGGCCTTAAACTAATTTCCGTGAAAAGAAAAGTCATGCAAGTGAAAACGGCGGTTTCCCCGATTTTTTTACGTTTTTCGGTCTTGATGGTGGAAAGGGGTGAAGACGAGGTTCGCAAATTCTGATTCTTCGTGGATAGTTAGAATAGGTGGCCTTAAACTAATTTCCGTGAAAATAAAAGTCATGCAAGTGAAAACGGCCGTTTTCCCGATTTTTTTACGTTTTTCGGTCTTGGGGGTGGAAAGGGGTGAAGACGAGGTTCGCAAATTCTGATTCTTCATGGATAGTTAGAATAGGTGGCCTTAAACTAATTTCCCTGAAAAGAAAAGTCATGCAAGTGAAAACGGCGGTTTTCCCGATTTTTTTAAGTTTTTCGGTCTTGGGGGTGGAAAGGGGTGAAGACGAGGTTCTCAAATTCTGATTCTTTGTGGATAGTTAGAATAGGTGGCCTTAAACTAATTTCCGTGAAAATAAAAGTCATGCAAGTGAAAACGGCCGTTTTCCCGATTTTTTTAGGTTTTTCGGTCTTGGGGGTGGAAAGGGGTGAAGACGAGGTTCGCAAATTCTGATTCTTTGTGGATAGTTAGAATAGGTGGCCTTAAACTAATTTCCGTGAAAATAAAAGTCATGCAAGTGAAAACGGCCGTTTTCCCGATTTTTTTAGGTTTTTCGGTCTTGGGGGTGGAAAGGGGTGAAGACGAGGTTCGCAAATTCTGATTCTTTGTGGATAGTTAGAATAGGTGGCCTTAAACTAATTTCCGTGAAAAGAAAAGTCATGCAAGTGAAAACGGCGGTTTTCCCGATTTTTTTAAGTTTTTCGGTCTTGGGGGTGGAAAGGGGTGAAGACGAGGTTCGCAAATTCTGATTCTTTGTGGATAGTTAGAATAGGTGGCCTTAAACTAATTTCCGTGAAAAGAAAAGTCATGCAAGTGAAAACGGCGGTTTCCCCGATTTTTTTACGTTTTTCGGTCTTGGGTGTGGAAAGGGGTGAAGACGAGGTTCGCAAATTCTGATTATTTGTGGATAGTTAGAATAGGTGGCCTTAAACTAATTTCCGTGAAAAGAAAAGTCATGCAAGTGAAAACGGCGGTTTTCCCGATTTTTTAAAGTTTTTCGGTCTTGGGGGTGGAAAGGGGTGAAGATGAGGTTCGCAAATTCTGATTCTTTGTGGATAGTTAGAATAGGTGGCCTTAAACTAATTTCCGTGAAAAGAAAAGTCATGCAAGTGAAAACGGCGGTTTCCCCGATTTTTTTACGTTTTTCGGTCTTGGGGGTGGAAAGGGGTGAAGACGAGGTTCGCAAATTCTGATTATTTGTGGATAGTTAGAATAGGTGGCCTTAAACTAATTTCCGTGAAAAGAAAAGTCATGCAAGTGAAAACGGCGGTTTTCCCGATTTTTTAAAGTTTTTCCGTCTTGGGGGTGGAAAGGGGTGAAGACGAGGTTCGCAAATTCTGATTCTTTGTGGATAGTTAGAATAGGTGGCCTTAAACTAATTTCCGTGAAAAGAAAAGTCATGCAAGTGAAAACGGCGGTTTCCCCGATTTTTTTACGTTTTTCGGTCTTGAGGGTGGAAAGGGGTGAAGACGAGGTTCGCAAATTCTGATTCTTCGTGGATAGTTAGAATAGGTGGCCTTAAACTAATTTCCGTGAAAAGAAAAGTCATGCAAGTGAAAACGGCGGTTTCCCCGATTTTTTTACGTTTTTCGGTCTTGGGGGTGGAAAGGGGTGAAGACGAGGTTCGCAAATTCTGATTATTTGTGGATAGTTAGAATAGGTGGCCTTAAACTAATTTCCGTGAAAATAAAAGTCATGCAAGTGAAAACGGCCGTTTTCCCGATTTTTTTACGTTTTTCGGTCTTGGGGGTGGGAAGGGGTGAAGACGAGGTTCGCAAATTCTGATTCTTCGTGGATAGTTAGAATAGGTGGCCTTAAACTAATTTCCCTGAAAAGAAAAGTCATGCAAGTGAAAACGGCGGTTTTCCCGATTTTTTAAAGTTTTTCGCTCTTGGGGGTGGAAAGGGGTGAAGACGAGGTTCGCAAATTCTGATTCTTTGTGGATAGTTAGAATAGGTGGCCTTAAACTAATTTCCGTGAAAATAAAAGTCATGCAAGTGAAAACGGCCGTTTTCCCGATTTTTTTAGGTTTTTCGGTCTTGGGGGTGGAAAGGGGTGAAGACGAGGTTCGCAAATTCTGATTCTTTGTGGATAGTTAGAATAGGTGGCCTTAAACTAATTTCCGTGAAAATAAAAGTCATGCAAGTGAAAACGGCCGTTTTCCCGATTTTTTTAGGTTTTTCGGTCTTGGGGGTGGAAAGGGGTGAAGACGAGGTTCGCAAATTCTGATTCTTTGTGGATAGTTAGAATAGGTGGCCTTAAACTAATTTCCGTGAAAATAAAAGTCATGCAAGTGAAAACGGCCGTTTTCCCGATTTTTTTAGGTTTTTCGGTCTTGGGGGTGGAAAGGGGTGAAGACGAGGTTCGCAAATTCTGATTCTTTGTGGATAGTTAGAATAGGTGGCCTTAAACTAATTTCCGTGAAAAGAAAAGTCATGCAAGTGAAAACGGCGGTTTCCCCGATTTTTTTACGTTTTTCGGTCTTGAGGGTGGAAAGGGGTGAAGACGAGGTTCGCAAATTCTGATTCTTCGTGGATAGTTAGAATAGGTGGCCTTAAACTAATTTCCGTGAAAATAAAAGTCATGCAAGTGAAAACGGCCGTTTTCCCGATTTTTTTACGTTTTTCGGTCTTGGGGGTGGAAAGGGGTGAAGACGAGGTTCGCAAATTCTGATTCTTCGTGGATAGTTAGAATAGGTGGCCTTAAACTAATTTCCCTGAAAAGAAAAGTCATGCAAGTGAAAACTTCGGTTTTCCCGATTTTTTAAAGTTTTTCGGTCTTGGGGGTGGAAAGGGGTGAAGACGAGGTTCGCAAATTCTGATTATTTGTGGATAGTTAGAATAGGTGGCCTTAAACTAATTTCCGTGAAAATAAAAGTCATGCAAGTGAAAACGGCCGTTTTCCCGATTTTTTTAGGTTTTTCGGTCTTGGGGGTGGAAAGGGGTGAAGACGAGGTTCGCAAATTCTGATTCTTTGTGGACAGTTAGAATAGGTGGCCTTAAACTAATTTCTGTTAAAAGAAAAGTCATGCAAGTGAAAACGGCGGTTTTCCCGATTTTTTTAAGTTTTTCGGTCTTGGGGGTGGAAAGGGGTGAAGACGAGGTTCGCAAATTCTGATTCTTTGTGGATAGTTAGAATAGGTGGCCTTAAACTAATTTCCGTGAAAAGAAAAGTCATGCAAGTGAAAACGGCGGTTTCCCCGATTTTTTTACGTTTTTCGGTCTTGGGGGTGGAAAGGGGTGAAGACGAGGTTCGCAAATTCTGATTATTTGTGGATAGTTAGAATAGGTGGCCTTAAACTAATTTCCGTGAAAAGAAAAGTCATGCAAGTGAAAACGGCGGTTTTCCCGATTTTTTAAAGTTTTTCGGTCTTGGGGGTGGAAAGGGGTGAAGATGAGGTTCGCAAATTCTGATTCTTTGTGGATAGTTAGAATAGGTGGCCTTAAACTAATTTCCGTGAAAAGAAAAGTCATGCAAGTGAAAACGGCGGTTTCCCCGATTTTTTTACGTTTTTCGGTCTTGGGGGTGGAAAGGGGTGAAGACGAGGTTCGCAAATTCTGATTATTTGTGGATAGTTAGAATAGGTGGCCTTAAACTAATTTCCGTGAAAATAAAAGTCATGCAAGTGAAAACGGCCGTTTTCCCGATTTTTTTAGGTTTTTCGGTCTTGGGGGTGGAAAGGGGTGAAGACGAGGTTCGCAAATTCTGATTCTTTGTGGATAGTTAGAATAGGTGGCCTTAAACTAATTTCCGTGAAAATAAAAGTCATGCAAGTGAAAACGGCCGTTTTCCCGATTTTTTTAGGTTTTTCGGTCTTGGGGGTGGAAAGGGGTGAAGACGAGGTTCGCAAATTCTGATTCTTTGTGGATAGTTAGAATAGGTGGCCTTAAACTAATTTCCGTGAAAAGAAAAGTCATGCAAGTGAAAACGGCGGTTTTCCCGATTTTTTTACGTTTTTCGGTCTTGGGGGTGGAAAGGGGTGAAGACGAGGTTCGCAAATTCTGATTCTTCGTGGATAGTTAGAATAGGTGGCCTTAAACTAATTTCCCTGAAAAGAAAAGTCATGCAAGTGAAAACGGCGGTTTTCCCGATTTTTTAAAGTTTTTCGGTCTTGGGGGTGGAAAGGGGTGAAGACGAGGTTCGCAAATTCTGATTCTTTGTGGATAGTTAGAATAGGTGGCCTTAAACTAATTTCCGTGAAAATAAAAGTCATGCAAGTGAAAACGGCCGTTTTCCCGATTTTTTTAGGTTTTTCGGTCTTGGGGGTGGAAAGGGGTGAAGACGAGGTTCGCAAATTCTGATTCTTTGTAGATAGTTAGAATAGGTGGCCTTAAACTAATTTCCGTGAAAAGAAAAGTCATGCAAGTGAAAACGGCGGTTTTCCCGATTTTTTTAAGTTTTTCGGTCTTGGGGGTGGAAAGGGGTGAAGACGAGGTTCGCAAATTCTGATTCTTTGTGGATAGTTAGAATAGGTGGCCTTAAACTAATTTCCGTGAAAAGAAAAGTCATGCAAGTGAAAACGGCGGTTTTCCCGATTTTTTTAAGTTTTTCGGTCTTGGGGGTGGAAAGGGGTGAAGACGAGGTTCGCAAATTCTGATTCTTTGTGGATAGTTAGTATAGGTGGCCTTAAACTAATTTCCGTGAAAATAAAAGTCATGCAAGTGAAAACGGCCGTTTTCCCGATTTTTTTAGGTTTTTCGGTCTTGGGGGTGGAAAGGGGTGAAGACGAGGTTCGCAAATTCTGATTCTTCGTGGATAGTTAGAATAGGTGGCCTTAAACTAATTTCCCTGAAAAGAAAAGTCATGCAAGTGAAAACGGCGGTTTTCCCGATTTTTTTAAGTTTTTCGGTCTTGGGGGTGGAAAGGGGTGAAGACGAGGTTCGCAAATTCTGATTCTTTGTGGATAGTTAGAATAGGTGGCCTTAAACTAATTTCCGTGAAAAGAAAAGTCATGCAAGTGAAAACGGCGGTTTTCCCGATTTTTTAAAGTTTTTCGGTCTTGGGGGTGGAAAGGGGTGAAGACGAGGTTCGCAAATTCTGATTCTTTGTGGATAGTTAGAATAGGTGGCCTTAAACTAATTTCCGTGAAAATAAAAGTCATGCAAGTGAAAACGGCCGTTTTCCCGATTTTTTTAGGTTTTTCGGTCTTGGGGGTGGAAAGGGGTGAAGACGAGGTTCGCAAATTCTGATTCTTTGTGGATAGTTAGAATAGGTGGCCTTAAACTAATTTCCGTGAAAAGAAAAGTCATGCAAGTGAAAACGGCGGTTTTCCCGATTTTTTTAAGTTTTTCGGTCTTGGGGGTGGAAAGGGGTGAAGACGAGGTTCGCAAATTCTGATTCTTTGTGGATAGTTAGAATAGGTGGCCTTAAACTAATTTCCGTGAAAAGAAAAGTCATGCAAGTGAAAACGGCGGTTTCCCCGATTTTTTTACGTTTTTCGGTCTTGGGGGTGGAAAGGGGTGAAGACGAGGTTCGCAAATTCTGGTTATTTGTGGATAGTTAGAATAGGTGGCCTTAAACTAATTTCCGTGAAAAGAAAAGTCATGCAAGTGAAAACGGCGGTTTTCCCGATTTTTTAAAGTTTTTCGGTCTTGGGGGTGGAAAGGGGTGAAGACGAGGTTCGCAAATTCTGATTCTTTGTGGATAGTTAGAATAGGTGGCCTTAAACTAATTTCCGTGAAAAGAAAAGTCATGCAAGTGAAAACGGCCGTTTTCCCGATTTTTTTAGGTTTTTCGGTCTTGGGGGTGGAAAGGGGTGAAGACGAGGTTCGCAAATTCTGATTCTTTGTGGATAGTTAGAATAGGTGGCCTTAAACTAATTTCCGTGAAAAGAAAAGTCATGCAAGTGAAAACGGCGGTTTTCCCGATTTTTTAAAGTTTTTCGGTCTTGGGGGTGGAAAGGGGTGAAGACGAGGTTCGCAAATTCTGATTCTTTGTGGATAGTTAGAATAGGTGGCCTTAAACTAATTTCCGTGAAAAGAAAAGTCATGCAAGTGAAAACGGCGGTTTTCCCGATTTTTTAAAGTTTTTCGGTCTTGGGGGTGGAAAGGGGTGAAGACGAGGTTCGCAAATTCTGATTCTTCGTGGATAGTTAGAATAGGTGGCCTTAAACTAATTTCCGTGAAAAGAAAAGTCATGCAAGTGAAAACGGCGGTTTCCCCGATTTTTTTACGTTTTTCGGTCTTGGGGGTGGAAAGGGGTGAAGACGAGGTTCGCAAATTCTGATTATTTGTGGATAGTTAGAATAGGTGGCCTTAAACTAATTTCCGTGAAAATAAAAGTCATGCAAGTGAAAACGGCCGTTTTCCCGATTTTTTTACGTTTTTCGGTCTTGGGGGTGGAAAGGGGTGAAGACGAGGTTCGCAAATTCTGATTCTTCGTGGATAGTTAGAATAGGTGGCCTTAAACTAATTTCCCTGAAAAGAAAAGTCATGCAAGTGAAAACGGCGGTTTTCCCGATTTTTTAAAGTTTTTCGGTCTTGGGGGTGGAAAGGGGTGAAGACGAGGTTCGCAAATTCTGATTCTTTGTGGATAGTTAGAATAGGTGGCCTTAAACTAATTTCCGTGAAAATAAAAGTCATGCAAGTGAAAACGGCCGTTTTCCCGATTTTTTTAGGTTTTTCGGTCTTGGGGGTGGAAAGGGGTGAATACGAGGTTCGCAAATTCTGATTCTTTGTGGATAGTTAGAATAGGTGGCCTTAAACTAATTTCCGTGAAAAGAAAAGTCATGCAAGTGAAAACGGCGGTTTTCCCGATTTTTTTAAGTTTTTCGGTCTTGGGGGTGGAAAGGGGTGAAGACGAGGTTCGCAAATTCTGATTCTTTGTGGATAGTTAGAATAGGTGGCCTTAAACTAATTTCCGTGAAAAGAAAAGTCATGCAAGTGAAAACGGCGGTTTTCCCGATTTTTTAAAGTTTTTCGGTCTTGGGGGTGGAAAGGGGTGAAGACGAGGTTCGCAAATTCTGATTCTTTGTGGATAGTTAGAATAGGTGGCCTTAAACTAATTTCCGTGAAAATAAAAGTCATGCAAGTGAAAACGGCCGTTTTCCCGATTTTTTTACGTTTTTCGGTCTTGGGGGTGGAAAGGGGTGAAGACGAGGTTCGCAAATTCTGATTCTTCGTGGATAGTTAGAATAGGTGGCCTTAAACTAATTTCCGTGAAAAGAAAAGTCATGCAAGTGAAAACGGCGGTTTCCCCGATTTTTTTACGTTTTTCGGTCTTGAGGGTGGAAAGGGGTGAAGACGAGGTTCGCAAATTCTGATTCTTCGTGGATAGTTAGAATAGGTGGCCTTAAACTAATTTCCGTGAAAATAAAAGTCATGCAAGTGAAAACGGCCGTTTTCCCGATTTTTTTACGTTTTTCGGTCTTGGGGGTGGAAAGGGGTGAAGACGAGGTTCGCAAATTCTGATTCTTCGTGGATAGTTAAAATAGGTGGCCTTAAACTAATTTCCCTGAAAAGAAAAGTCATGCAAGTGAAAACGGCGGTTTTCCCGATTTTTTTAAGTTTTTCGGTCTTGGGGGTGGAAAGGGGTGAAGACGAGGTTC
The DNA here is from genome assembly GCA_963920635.1 of Pseudeuparius sepicola. Lineage (NCBI taxonomy): Eukaryota > Metazoa > Arthropoda > Insecta > Coleoptera > Anthribidae > Pseudeuparius > Pseudeuparius sepicola. Next base: position 31,185,367 of record OY987307.1, read on the forward strand.
GCAAATTCTGATTCTTTGTGGATAGTTAGAATAGGTGGCCTTAAACTAATTTCCGTGAAAATAAAAGTCATGCAAGTGAAAACGGCCGTTTTCCCGATTTTTTTAGGTTTTTCGGTCTTGGGGGTGGAAAGGGGTGAAGACGAGGTTCGCAAATTCTGATTCTTTGTGGATAGTTAGAATAGGTGGCCTTAAACTAATTTCCGTGAAAAGAAAAGTCATGCAAGTGAAAACGGCCGTTTTCCCGATTTTTTTAGGTTTTTCGGTCTTGGGGGTGGAAAGGGGTGAAGACGAGGTTCGCAAATTCCGATTCTTTGTGGATAGTTAGAATAGGTGGCCTTAAACTAATTTCCGTGAAAAGAAAAGTCATGCAAGTGAAAACGGCGGTTTCCCCGATTTTTTTACGTTTTTCGGTCTTGAGGGTGGAAAGGGGTGAAGACGAGGTTCGCAAATTCTGATTCTTCGTGGATAGTTAGAATAGGTGGCCTTAAACTAATTTCCGTGAAAAGAAAAGTCATGCAAGTGAAAACGGCGGTTTCCCCGATTTTTTTACGTTTTTCGGTCTTGGGGGTGGAAAGAAGTGAAGACGAGGTTCGCAAATTCTGATTCTTTGTGGATAGTTAGAATAGGTGGCCTTAAACTAATTTCCGTGAAAAGAAAAGTCATGCAAGTGAAAACGGCGGTTTCCCCGATTTTTTTACGTTTTTCGGTCTTGAGGGTGGAAAGGGGTGAAGACGAGGTTCGCAAATTCTGATTCTTCGTGGATAGTTAGAATAGGTGGCCTTAAACTAATTTCCGTGAAAATAAAAGTCATGCAAGTGAAAACGGCCGTTTTCCCGATTTTTTTACGTTTTTCGGTCTTGGGGGTGGAAAGGGGTGAAGACGAGGTTCGCAAATTCTGATTCTTCGTGGATAGTTAGAATAGGTGGCCTTAAACTAATTTCCCTGAAAAGAAAAGTCATGCAAGTGAAAACGGCGGTTTTCCCGATTTTTTTAAGTTTTTCGGTCTTGGGGGTGGAAAGGGGTGAAGACGAGGTTCGCAAATTCTGATTCTTTGTGGATAGTTAGAATAGGTGGCCTTAAACTAATTTCCGTGAAAATAAAAGTCATGCAAGTGAAAACGGCCGTTTTCCCGATTTTTTTAGGTTTTTCGGTCTTGGGGGTGGAAAGGGGTGAAGACGAGGTTCGCAAATTCTGATTCTTTGTGGATAGTTAGAATAGGTGGCCTTAAACTAATTTCCGTGAAAAGAAAAGTCATGCAAGTGAAAACGGCGGTTTTCCCGATTTTTTTAAGTTTTTCGGTCTTGGGGGTGGAAAGGGGTGAAGACGAGGTTCGCAAATTCTGATTCTTTGTGGATAGTTAGAATAGGTGGCCTTAAACTAATTTCCGTGAAAAGAAAAGTCATGCAAGTGAAAACGGCGGTTTCCCCGATTTTTTTACGTTTTTCGGTCTTGGGTGTGGAAAGGGGTGAAGACGAGGTTCGCAAATTCTGATTATTTGTGGATAGTTAGAATAGGTGGCCTTAAACTAATTTCCGTGAAAAGAAAAGTCATGCAAGTGAAAACGGCGGTTTTCCCGATTTTTTAAAGTTTTTCGGTCTTGGGGGTGGAAAGGGGTGAAGATGAGGTTCGCAAATTCTGATTCTTTGTGGATAGTTAGAATAGGTGGCCTTAAACTAATTTCCGTGAAAAGAAAAGTCATGCAAGTGAAAACGGCGGTTTCCCCGATTTTTTTACGTTTTTCGGTCTTGGGGGTGGAAAGGGGTGAAGACGAGGTTCGCAAATTCTGATTATTTGTGGATAGTTAGAATAGGTGGCCTTAAACTAATTTCCGTGAAAAGAAAAGTCATGCAAGTGAAAACGGCGGTTTTCCCGATTTTTTAAAGTTTTTCGGTCTTGGGGGTGGAAAGGGGTGAAGACGAGGTTCGCAAATTCTGATTCTTTGTGGATAGTTAGAATAGGTGGCCTTAAACTAATTTCCGTGAAAAGAAAAGTCATGCAAGTGAAAACGGCGGTTTCCCCGATTTTTTTACGTTTTTCGGTCTTGAGGGTGGAAAGGGGTGAAGACGAGGTTCGCAAATTCTGATTCTTCGTGGATAGTTAGAATAGGTGGCCTTAAACTAATTTCCGTGAAAAGAAAAGTCATGCAAGTGAAAACGGCGGTTTCCCCGATTTTTTTACGTTTTTCGGTCTTGGGGGTGGAAAGGGGTGAAGACGAGGTTCGCAAATTCTGATTATTTGTGGATAGTTAGAATAGGTGGCCTTAAACTAATTTCCGTGAAAATAAAAGTCATGCAAGTGAAAACGGCCGTTTTCCCGATTTTTTTACGTTTTTCGGTCTTGGGGGTGGAAAGGGGTGAAGACGAGGTTCGCAAATTCTGATTCTTCGTGGATAGTTAGAATAGGTGGCCTTAAACTAATTTCCCTGAAAAGAAAAGTCATGCAAGTGAAAACGGCGGTTTTCCCGATTTTTTAAAGTTTTTCGGTCTTGGGGGTGGAAAGGGGTGAAGACGAGGTTCGCAAATTCTGATTCTTTGTGGATAGTTAGAATAGGTGGCCTTAAACTAATTTCCGTGAAAATAAAAGTCATGCAAGTGAAAACGGCCGTTTTCCCGATTTTTTTAGGTTTTTCGGTCTTGGGGGTGGAAAGGGGTGAAGACGAGGTTCGCAAATTCTGATTCTTTGTGGATAGTTAGAATAGGTGGCCTTAAACTAATTTCCGTGAAAATAAAAGTCATGCAAGTGAAAACGGCCGTTTTCCCGATTTTTTTAGGTTTTTCGGTCTTGGGGGTGGAAAGGGGTGAAGACGAGGTTCGCAAATTCTGATTCTTCGTGGATAGTTAGAATAGGTGGCCTTAAACTAATTTCCGTGAAAATAAAAGTCATGCAAGTGAAAACGGCCGTTTTCCCGATTTTTTTACGTTTTTCGGTCTTGGGGGTGGAAAGGGGTGAAGACGAGGTTCGCAAATTCTGATTCTTCGTGGATAGTTAGAATAGGTGGCCTTAAACTAATTTCCCTGAGAAGAAAAGTCATGCAAGTGAAAACTTCGGTTTTCCCGATTTTTTAAAGTTTTTCGGTCTTGGGGGTGGAAAGGGGTGAAGACGAGGTTCGCAAATTCTGATTATTTGTGGATAGTTAGAATAGGTGGCCTTAAACTAATTTCCGTGAAAATAAAAGTCATGCAAGTGAAAACGGCCGTTTTCCCGATTTTTTTAGGTTTTTCGGTCTTGGGGGTGGAAAGGGGTGAAGACGAGGTTCGCAAATTCTGATTCTTTGTGGATAGTTAGAATAGGTGGCCTTAAACTAATTTCCGTGAAAAGAAAAGTCATGCAAGTGAAAACGGCGGTTTTCCCGATTTTTTTAAGTTTTTCGGTCTTGGGGGTGGAAAGGGGTGAAGACGAGGTTCGCAAATTCTGATTCTTTGTGGATAGTTAGAATAGGTGGCCTTAAACTAATTTCCGTGAAAAGAAAAGTCATGCAAGTGAAAACGGCGGTTTCCCCGATTTTTTTACGTTTTTCGGTCTTGGGGGTGGAAAGGGGTGAAGACGAGGTTCGCAAATTCTGATTATTTGTGGATAGTTAGAATAGGTGGCCTTAAACTAATTTCCGTGAAAAGAAAAGTCATGCAAGTGAAAACGGCGGTTTTCCCGATTTTTTAAAGTTTTTCGGTCTTGGGGGTGGAAAGGGGTGAAGACGAGGTTCGCAAATTCTGATTCTTTGTGGATAGTTAGAATAGGTGGCCTTAAACTAATTTCCGTGAAAAGAAAAGTCATGCAAGTGAAAACGGCGGTTTTCCCGATTTTTTTAAGTTTTTCGGTCTTGGGGGTGGAAAGGGGTGAAGACGAGGTTCGCAAATTCTGATTCTTTGTGGATAGTTAGAATAGGTGGCCTTAAACTAATTTCCGTGAAAAGAAAAGTCATGCAAGTGAAAACGGCGGTTTCCCCGATTTTTTTACGTTTTTCGGTCTTGGGGGTGGAAAGGGGTGAAGACGAGGTTCGCAAATTCTGATTATTTGTGGATAGTTAGAATAGGTGGCCTTAAACTAATTTCCGTGAAAAGAAAAGTCATGCAAGTGAAAACGACGGTTTTCCCGATTTTTTAAAGTTTTTCGGTCTTGGGGGTGGAAAGGGGTGAAGACGAGGTTCGCAAATTCTGATTCTTTGTGGATAGTTAGAATAGGTGGCCTTAAACTAATTTCCGTGAAAAGAAAAGTCATGCAAGTGAAAACGGAGGTTTCCCCGATTTTTTTACGTTTTTCGGTCTTGGGGGTGGAAAGGGGTGAAGACGAGGTTCGCAAATTCTGATTATTTGTGGATAGTTAGAATAGGTGGCCTTAAACTAATTTCCGTGAAAATAAAAGTCATGCAAGTGAAAACGGCCGTTTTCCCGATTTTTTTACGTTTTTCGGTCTTGGGGGTGGAAAGGGGTGAAGACGAGGTTCGCAAATTCTGATTCTTCGTGGATAGTTAGAATAGGTGGCCTTAAACTAATTTCCCTGAAAAGAAAAGTCATGCAAGTGAAAACGGCGGTTTTCCCGATTTTTTAAAGTTTTTCGGTCTTGGGGGTGGAAAGGGGTGAAGACGAGGTTCGCAAATTCTGATTCTTTGTGGATAGTTAGAATAGGTGGCCTTAAACTAATTTCCGTGAAAATAAAAGTCATGCAAGTGAAAACGGCCGTTTTCCCGATTTTTTTAGGTTTTTCGGTCTTGGGGGTGGAAAGGGGTGAAGACGAGGTTCGCAAATTCTGATTCTTTGTGGATAGTTAGTATAGGTGGCCTTAAACTAATTTCCGTGAAAATAAAAGTCATGCAAGTGAAAACGGCCGTTTTCCCGATTTTTTTAGGTTTTTCGGTCTTGGGGGTGGAAAGGGGTGAAGACGAGGTTCGCAAATTCTGATTCTTTGTGGATAGTTAGAATAGGTGGCCTTAAACTAATTTCCGTGAAAATAAAAGTCATGCAAGTGAAAACGGCCGTTTTCCCGATTTTTTTAGGTTTTTCGGTCTTGGGGGTGGAAAGGGGTGAAGACGAGGTTCGCAAATTCTGATTCTTTGTGGATAGTTAGTATAGGTGGCCTTAAACTAATTTCCGTGAAAAGAAAAGTCATGCAAGTGAAAACGGCGGTTTTCCCGATTTTTTTAAGTTTTTCGGTCTTGGGGGTGGAAAGGGGTGAAGACGAGGTTCGCAAATTCTGATTCTTTGTGGATAGTTAGTATAGGTGGCCTTAAACTAATTTCCGTGAAAATAAAAGTCATGCAAGTGAAAACGGCCGTTTTCCCGATTTTTTTAGGTTTTTCGGTCTTGGGGGTGGAAAGGGGTGAAGACGAGGTTCGCAAATTCTGATTCTTTGTGGATAGTTAGAATAGGTGGCCTTAAACTAATTTCCGTGAAAAGAAAAGTCATGCAAGTGAAAACGGCGGTTTTCCCGATTTTTTTAAGTTTTTCGGTCTTGGGGGTGGAAAGGGGTGAAGACGAGGTTCGCAAATTCTGATTATTTGTGGATAGTTAGAAAAGGTGGCCTTAAACTAGATTCCGTGAAAATAAAAGTCATGCAAGTGAAAACGGCGGTTTTCCCGATTTTTTAAAGTTTTTCGGTCTTGGGGGTGGAAAGGGGTGAAGACGAGGTTCGCAAATTCTGATTCTTTGTGGATAGTTAGAATAGGTGGCCTTAAACTAATTTCCGTGAAAATAAAAGTCATGCAAGTGAAAACGGCCGTTTTCCCGATTTTTTTAGGTTTTTCGGTCTTGGGGGTGGAAAGGGGTGAAGACGAGGTTCGCAAATTCTGATTCTTTGTGGATAGTTAGAATAGGTGGCCTTAAACTAATTTCCGTGAAAAGAAAAGTCATGCAAGTGAAAACGGCGGTTTTCCCGATTTTTTAAAGTTTTTCGGTCTTGGGGGTGGAAAGGGGTGAAGACGAGGTTCGCAAATTCTGATTCTTTGTGGATAGTTAGAATAGGTGGCCTTAAACTAATTTCCGTGAAAAGAAAAGTCATGCAAGTGAAAACGGCGGTTTCCCCGATTTTTTTACGTTTTTCGGTCTTGGGGGTGGAAAGGGGTGAAGACGAGGTTCGCAAATTCTGATTATTTGTGGATAGTTAGAATAGGTGGCCTTAAACTAATTTCCGTGAAAAGAAAAGTCATGCAAGTGAAAACGGCGGTTTTCCCGATTTTTTAAAGTTTTTCGGTCTTGGGGGTGGAAAGGGGTGAAGACGAGGTTCGCAAATTCTGATTCTTTGTGGATAGTTAGAATAGGTGGCCTTAAACTAATTTCCGTGAAAAGAAAAGTCATGCTAGTGAAAACGGCCGTTTTCCCGATTTTTTTAGGTTTTTCGGTCTTGGGGGTGGAAAGGGGTGAAGACGAGGTTCGCAAATTCTGATTCTTTGTGGATAGTTAGAATAGGTGGCCTTAAACTAATTTCCGTGAAAAGAAAAGTCATGCAAGTGAAAACGGCGGTTTTCCCGATTTTTTTAAGTTTTTCGGTCTTGGGGGTGGAAAGGGGTGAAGACGAGGTTCGCAAATTCTGATTCTTTGTGGATAGTTAGAATAGGTGGCCTTAAACTAATTTCCGTGAAAAGAAAAGTCATGCAAGTGAAAACGGCCGTTTTCCCGATTTTTTTAGGTTTTTCGGTCTTGGGGGTGGAAAGGGGTGAAGACGAGGTTCGCAAATTCTGATTCTTTGTGGATAGTTAGAATAGGTGGCCTTAAACTAATTTCCGTGAAAAGAAAAGTCATGCAAGTGAAAACGGCGGTTTTCCCGATTTTTTTAAGTTTTTCGGTCTTGGGGGTGGAAAGGGGTGAAGACGAGGTTCGCAAATTCTGATTCTTTGTGGATAGTTAGAATAGGTGGCCTTAAACTAATTTCCGTGAAAAGAAAAGTCATGCAAGTGAAAACGGCGGTTTCCCCGATTTTTTTACGTTTTTCGGTCTTGAGGGTGGAAAGGGGTGAAGACGAGGTTCGCAAATTCTGATTATTTGTGGATAGTTAGAATAGGTGGCCTTAAACTAATTTCCGTGAAAAGAAAAGTCATGCAAGTGAAAACGGCCGTTTTCCCGATTTTTTTAGGTTTTTCGGTCTTGGGGGTGGAAAGGGGTGAAGACGAGGTTCGCAAATTCTGATTCTTTGTGGATAGTTAGAATAGGTGGCCTTAAACTAATTTCCGTGAAAAGAAAAGTCATGCAAGTGAAAACGGCGGTTTTCCCGATTTTTTTAGGTTTTTCGGTCTTGGGGGTGGAAAGGGGTGAAGACGAGGTTCGCAAATTCTGATTCTTCGTGGATAGTTAGAATAGGTGGCCTTAAACTAATTTCCGTGAAAAGAAAAGTCATGCAAGTGAAAACGGCGGTTTTCCCGATTTTTTTAGGTTTTTCGGTCTTGGGGGTGGAAAGGGGTGAAGACGAGGTTCGCAAATTCTGATTCTTCGTGGATAGTTAGAATAGGTGGCCTTAAACTAATTTCCCTGAAAAGAAAAGTCATGCAAGTGAAAACGGCGGTTTTCCCGATTTTTTAAAGTTTTTCGGTCTTGGGGGTGGAAAGGGGTGAAGACGAGGTTCGCAAATTCTGATTCTTTGTGGATAGTTAGAATAGGTGGCCTTAAACTAATTTCCGTGAAAATAAAAGTCATGCAAGTGAAAACGGCCGTTTTCCCGATTTTTTTAGGTTTTTCGGTCTTGGGGGTGGAAAGGGGTGAAGACGAGGTTCGCAAATTCTGATTCTTTGTGGATAGTTAGAATAGGTGGCCTTAAGCTAATTTCCGTGAAAATAAAAGTCATGCAAGTGAAAACGGCCGTTTTCCCGATTTTTTTAGGTTTTTCGGTCTTGGGGGTGGAAAGGGGTGAAGACGAGGTTCGCAAATTCTGATTCTTTGTGGATAGTTAGAATAGGTGGCCTTAAACTAATTTCCGTGAAAATAAAAGTCATGCAAGTGAAAACGGCCGTTTTCCCGATTTTTTTAGGTTTTTCGGTCTTGGGGGTGGAAAGGGGTGAAGACGAGGTTCGCAAATTCTGATTCTTTGTGGATAGTTAGAATAGGTGGCCTTAAACTAATTTCCGTGAAAAGAAAAGTCATGCAAGTGAAAACGGCGGTTTCCCCGATTTTTTTACGTTTTTCGGTCTTGAGGGTGGAAAGGGGTGAAGACGAGGTTCGCAAATTCTGATTCTTCGTGGATAGTTAGAATAGGTGGCCTTAAACTAATTTCCGTGAAAATAAAAGTCATGCAAGTGAAAACGGCCGTTTTCCCGATTTTTTTACGTTTTTCGGTCTTGGGGGTGGAAAGGGGTGAAGACGAGGTTCGCAAATTCTGATTCTTCGTGGATAGTTAGAATAGGTGGCCTTAAACTAATTTCCCTGAAAAGAAAAGTCATGCAAGTGAAAACTTCGGTTTTCCCGATTTTTTAAAGTTTTTCGGTCTTGGGGGTGGAAAGGGGTGAAGACGAGGTTCGCAAATTCTGATTATTTGTGGATAGTTAGAATAGGTGGCCTTAAACTAATTTCCGTGAAAATAAAAGTCATGCAAGTGAAAACGGCCGTTTTCCCGATTTTTTTAGGTTTTTCGGTCTTGGGGGTGGAAAGGGGTGAAGACGAGGTTCGCAAATTCTGATTCTTTGTGGATAGTTAGAATAGGTGGCCTTAAACTAATTTCCGTGAAAAGAAAAGTCATGCAAGTGAAAACGGCGGTTTTCCCGATTTTTTTAAGTTTTTCGGTCTTGGGGGTGGAAAGGGGTGAAGACGAGGTTCGCAAATTCTGATTCTTTGTGGATAGTTAGAATAGGTGGCCTGAAACTAATTTCCGTGAAAAGAAAAGTCATGCAAGTGAAAACGGCGGTTTCCCCGATTTTTTTACGTTTTTCGGTCTTGGGGGTGGAAAGGGGTGAAGACGAGGTTCGCAAATTCTGATTATTTGTGGATAGTTAGAATAGGTGGCCTTAAACTAATTTCCGTGAAAAGAAAAGTCATGCAAGTGAAAACGGCGGTTTTCCCGATTTTTTAAAGTTTTTCGGTCTTGGGGGTGGAAAGGGGTGAAGATGAGGTTCGCAAATTCTGATTATTTGTGGATAGTTAGAATAGGTGGCCTTAAACTAATTTCCGTGAAAAGAAAAGTCATGCAAGTGAAAACGGCGGTTTCCCCGATTTTTTTACGTTTTTCGGTCTTGGGGGTGGAAAGGGGTGAAGACGAGGTTCGCAAATTCTGATTATTTGTGGATAGTTAGAATAGGTGGCCTTAAACTAATTTCCGTGAAAATAAAAGTCATGCAAGTGAAAACGGCGGTTTCCCCGATTTTTTTACGTTTTTCGGTCTTGGGGGTGGAAAGGGGTGAAGACGAGGTTCGCAAATTCTGATTATTTGTGGATAGTTAGAATAGGTGGCCTTAAACTAATTTCCGTGAAAAGAAAAGTCATGCAAGTGAAAACGGCGGTTTTCCCGATTTTTTAAAGTTTTTCGGTCTTGGGGGTGGAAAGGGGTGAAGACGAGGTTCGCAAATTCTGATTCTTTGTGGATAGTTAGAATAGGTGGCCTTAAACTAATTTCCGTGAAAAGAAAAGTCATGCAAGTGAAAACGGCGGTTTCCCCGATTTTTTTACGTTTTTCGGTCTTGAGGGTGGAAAGGGGTGAAGACGAGGTTCGCAAATTCTGATTCTTCGTGGATAGTTAGAATAGGTGGCCTTAAACTAATTTCCGTGAAAAGAAAAGTCATGCAAGTGAAAACGGCGGTTTCCCCGATTTTTTTACGTTTTTCGGTCTTGGGGGTGGAAAGGGGTGAAGACGAGGTTCGCAAATTCTGATTATTTGTGGATAGTTAGAATAGGTGGCCTTAAACTAATTTCCGTGAAAATAAAAGTCATGCAAGTGAAAACGGCCGTTTTCCCGATTTTTTTACGTTTTTCGGTCTTGGGGGTGGAAAGGGGTGAAGACGAGGTTCGCAAATTCTGATTCTTCGTGGATAGTTAGAATAGGTGGCCTTAAACTAATTTCCCTGAAAAGAAAAGTCATGCAAGTGAAAACGGCGGTTTTCCCGATTTTTTAAAGTTTTTCGGTCTTGGGGGTGGAAAGGGGTGAAGACGAGGTTCGCAAATTCTGATTCTTTGTGGATAGTTAGAATAGGTGGCCTTAAACTAATTTCCGTGAAAATAAAAGTCATGCAAGTGAAAACGGCCGTTTTCCCGATTTTTTTAGGTTTTTCGGTCTTTGGGGTGGAAAGGGGTGAAGACGAGGTTCGCAAATTCTGATTCTTTGTGGATAGTTAGAATAGGTGGCCTTAAACTAATTTCCGTGAAAAGAAAAGTCATGCAAGTGAAAACGGCGGTTTTCCCGATTTTTTAAAGTTTTTCGGTCTTGGGGGTGGAAAGGGGTGAAGACGAGGTTCGCAAATTCTGATTCTTTGTGGATAGTTAGAATAGGTGGCCTTAAACTAATTTCCGTGAAAAGAAAAGTCATGCAAGTGAAAACGGCGGTTTTCCCGATTTTTTTAAGTTTTTCGGTCTTGGGGGTGGAAAGGGGTGAAGACGAGGTTCGCAAATTCTGATTCTTTGTGGATAGTTAGTATAGGTGGCCTTAAACTAATTTCCGTGAAAATAAAAGTCATGCAAGTGAAAACGGCCGTTTTCCCGATTTTTTTAGGTTTTTCGGTCTTGGGGGTGGAAAGGGGTGAAGACGAGGTTCGCAAATTCTGATTCTTTGTGGATAGTTAGAATAGGTGGCCTTAAACTAATTTCCGTGAAAAGAAAAGTCATGCAAGTGAAAACGGCGGTTTTCCCGATTTTTTTAAGTTTTTCGGTCTTGGGGGTGGAAAGGGGTGAAGACGAGGTTCGCAAATTCTGATTCTTTGTGGATAGTTAGAATAGGTGGCCTTAAACTAATTTCCGTGAAAAGAAAAGTCATGCAAGTGAAAACGGCGGTTTTCCCGATTTTTTAAGTTTTTCGGTCTTGGGGGTGGAAAGGGGTGAAGACGAGGTTCGCAAATTCTGATTCTTTGTGGATAGTTAGAATAGGTGGCCTTAAACTAATTTCCGTGAAAAGAAAAGTCATGCAAGTGAAAACGGCCGTTTTCCCGATTTTTTTAGGTTTTTCGGTCTTGGGGGTGGAAAGGGGTGAAGACGAGGTTCGCAAATTCTGATTCTTTGTGGATAGTTAGAATAGGTGGCCTTAAACTAATTTCCGTGAAAAGAAAAGTCATGCAAGTGAAAACGGCGGTTTTCCCGATTTTTTTAAGTTTTTCGGTCTTGTGGGTGGAAAGGGGTGAAGACGAGGTTCGCAAATTCTGATTCTTTGTGGATAGTTAGAATAGGTGGCCTTAAACTAATTTCCGTGAAAAGAAAAGTCATGCAAGTGAAAACGGCCGTTTTCCCGATTTTTTTAGGTTTTTCGGTCTTGGGGGTGGAAAGGGGTGAAGACGAGGTTCGCAAATTCTGATTCTTTGTGGATAGTTAGAATAGGTGGCCTTAAACTAATTTCCGTGAAAAGAAAAGTCATGCAAGTGAAAACGGCGGTTTTCCCGATTTTTTTAGGTTTTTCGGTCTTGGGGGTGGAAAGGGGTGAAGACGAGGTTCGCAAATTCTGATTCTTCGTGGATAGTTAGAATAGGTGGCCTTAAACTAATTTCCGTGAAAAGAAAAGTCATGCAAGTGAAAACGGCGGTTTTCCCGATTTTTTTAGGTTTTTCGGTCTTGGGGGTGGAAAGGGGTGAAGACGAGGTTCGCAAATTCTGATTCTTCGTGGATAGTTAGAATAGGTGGCCTTAAACTAATTTCCCTGAAAAGAAAAGTCATGCAAGTGAAAACGGCGGTTTTCCCGATTTTTTAAAGTTTTTCGGTCTTGGGGGTGGAAAGGGGTGAAGACGAGGTTCGCAAATTCTGATTCTTTGTGGATAGTTAGAATAGGTGGCCTTAAACTAATTTCCGTGAAAAGAAAAGTCATGCAAGTGAAAACGGCGGTTTCCCCGATTTTTTTACGTTTTTCGGTCTTGGGGGTGGAAAGGGGTGAAGACGAGGTTCGCAAATTCTGATTATTTGTGGATAGTTAGAATAGGTGGCCTTAAACTAATTTCCGTGAAAAGAAAAGTCATGCAAGTGAAAACGGCGGTTTTCCCGATTTTTTTAGGTTTTTCGGTCTTGGGGGTGGAAAGGGGTGAAGACGAGGTTCGCAAATTCTGATTCTTCGTGGATAGTTAGAATAGGTGGCCTTAAACTAATTTCCCTGAAAAGAAAAGTCATGCAAGTGAAAACGGCGGTTTTCCCGATTTTTTAAAGTTTTTCGGTCTTGGGGGTGGAAAGGGGTGAAGACGAGGTTCGCAAATTCTGATTCTTTGTGGATAGTTAGAATAGGTGGCCTTAAACTAATTTCCGTGAAAAGAAAAGTCATGCAAGTGAAAACGGCGGTTTTCCCGATTTTTTAAGTTTTTCGGTCTTGGGGGTGGAAAGGGGTGAAGACGAGGTTCGCAAATTCTGATTCTTTGTGGATAGTTAGAATAGGTGGCCTTAAACTAATTTCCGTGAAAAGAAAAGTCATGCAAGTGAAAACGGCCGTTTTCCCGATTTTTTTAGGTTTTTCGGTCTTGGGGGTGGAAAGGGGTGAAGACGAGGTTCGCAAATTCTGATTCTTTGTGGATAGTTAGAATAGGTGGCCTTAAACTAATTTCCGTGAAAAGAAAAGTCATGCAAGTGAAAACGGCGGTTTTCCCGATTTTTTTAAGTTTTTCGGTCTTGGGGGTGGAAAGGGGTGAAGACGAGGTTCGCAAATTCTGATTCTTTGTGGATAGTTAGAATAGGTGGCCTTAAACTAATTTCCGTGAAAAGAAAAGTCATGCAAGTGAAAACGGCGGTTTCCCCGATTTTTTTACGTTTTTCGGTCTTGGGGGTGGAAAGGGGTGAAGACGAGGTTCGCAAATTCTGATTATTTGTGGATAGTTAGAATAGGTGGCCTTAAACTAATTTCCGTGAAAAGAAAAGTCATGCAAGTGAAAACGGCCGTTTTCCCGATTTTTTTAGGTTTTTCGGTCTTGGGGGTGGAAAGGGGTGAAGACGAGGTTCGCAAATTCTGATTCTTTGTGGATAGTTAGAATAGGTGGCCTTAAACTAATTTCCGTGAAAAGAAAAGTCATGCAAGTGAAAACGGCGGTTTTCCCGATTTTTTTAGGTTTTTCGGTCTTGGGGGTGGAAAGGGGTGAAGACGAGGTTCGCAAATTCTGATTCTTCGTGGATAGTTAGAATAGGTGGCCTTAAACTAATTTCCGTGAAAAGAAAAGTCATGCAAGTGAAAACGGCGGTTTTCCCGATTTTTTTAGGTTTTTCGGTCTTGGGGGTGGAAAGGGGTGAAGACGAGGTTCGCAAATTCTGATTCTTCGTGGATAGTTAGAATAGGTGGCCTTAAACTAATTTCCCTGAAAAGAAAAGTCATGCAAGTGAAAACGGCGGTTTTCCCGATTTTTTAAAGTTTTTCGGTCTTGGGGGTGGAAAGGGGTGAAGACGAGGTTCGCAAATTCTGATTCTTTGTGGATAGTTAGAATAGGTGGCCTTAAACTAATTTCCGTGAAAATAAAAGTCATGCAAGTGAAAACGGCCGTTTTCCCGATTTTTTTAGGTTTTTCGGTCTTGGGGGTGGAAAGGGGTGAAGACGAGGTTCGCAAATTCTGATTCTTTGTGGATAGTTAGAATAGGTGGCCTTAAGCTAATTTCCGTGAAAATAAAAGTCATGCAAGTGAAAACGGCCGTTTTCCCGATTTTTTTAGGTTTTTCGGTCTTGGGGGTGGAAAGGGGTGAAGACGAGGTTCGCAAATTCTGATTCTTTGTGGATAGTTAGAATAGGTGGCCTTAAACTAATTTCCGTGAAAATAAAAGTCATGCAAGTGAAAACGGCCGTTTTCCCGATTTTTTTAGGTTTTTCGGTCTTGGGGGTGGAAAGGGGTGAAGACGAGGTTCGCAAATTCTGATTCTTTGTGGATAGTTAGAATAGGTGGCCTTAAACTAATTTCCGTGAAAAGAAAAGTCATGCAAGTGAAAACGGCGGTTTCCCCGATTTTTTTACGTTTTTCGGTCTTGAGGGTGGAAAGGGGTGAAGACGAGGTTCGCAAATTCTGATTCTTCGTGGATAGTTAGAATAGGTGGCCTTAAACTAATTTCCGTGAAAATAAAAGTCATGCAAGTGAAAACGGCCGTTTTCCCGATTTTTTTACGTTTTTCGGTCTTGGGGGTGGAAAGGGGTGAAGACGAGGTTCGCAAATTCTGATTCTTCGTGGATAGTTAGAATAGGTGGCCTTAAACTAATTTCCCTGAAAAGAAAAGTCATGCAAGTGAAAACTTCGGTTTTCCCGATTTTTTAAAGTTTTTCGGTCTTGGGGGTGGAAAGGGGTGAAGACGAGGTTCGCAAATTCTGATTATTTGTGGATAGTTAGAATAGGTGGCCTTAAACTAATTTCCGTGAAAATAAAAGTCATGCAAGTGAAAACGGCCGTTTTCCCGATTTTTTTAGGTTTTTCGGTCTTGGGGGTGGAAAGGGGTGAAGACGAGGTTCGCAAATTCTGATTCTTTGTGGATAGTTAGAATAGGTGGCCTTAAACTAATTTCCGTGAAAAGAAAAGTCATGCAAGTGAAAACAGCGGTTTTCCCGATTTTTTTAAGTTTTTCGGTCTTGGGGGTGGAAAGGGGTGAAGACGAGGTTCGCAAATTCTGATTCTTTGTGGATAGTTAGAATAGGTGGCCTGAAACTAATTTCCGTGAAAAGAAAAGTCATGCAAGTGAAAACGGCGGTTTCCCCGATTTTTTTACGTTTTTCGGTCTTGGGGGTGGAAAGGGGTGAAGACGAGGTTCGCAAATTCTGATTATTTGTGGATAGTTAGAATAGGTGGCCTTAAACTAATTTCCGTGAAAAGAAAAGTCATGCAAGTGAAAACGGCGGTTTTCCCGATTTTTTAAAGTTTTTCGGTCTTGGGGGTGGAAAGGGGTGAAGATGAGGTTCGCAAATTCTGATTATTTGTGGATAGTTAGAATAGGTGGCCTTAAACTAATTTCCGTGAAAAGAAAAGTCATGCAAGTGAAAACGGCGGTTTCCCCGATTTTTTTACGTTTTTCGGTCTTGGGGGTGGAAAGGGGTGAAGACGAGGTTCGCAAATTCTGATTATTTGTGGATAGTTAGAATAGGTGGCCTTAAACTAATTTCCGTGAAAATAAAAGTCATGCAAGTGAAAACGGCGGTTTCCCCGATTTTTTTACGTTTTTCGGTCTTGGGGGTGGAAAGGGGTGAAGACGAGGTTCGCAAATTCTGATTATTTGTGGATAGTTAGAATAGGTGGCCTTAAACTAATTTCCGTGAAAAGAAAAGTCATGCAAGTGAAAACGGCGGTTTTCCCGATTTTTTAAAGTTTTTCGGTCTTGGGGGTGGAAAGGGGTGAAGACGAGGTTCGCAAATTCTGATTCTTTGTGGATAGTTAGAATAGGTGGCCTTAAACTAATTTCCGTGAAAAGAAAAGTCATGCAAGTGAAAACGGCGGTTTCCCCGATTTTTTTACGTTTTTCGGTCTTGAGGGTGGAAAGGGGTGAAGACGAGGTTCGCAAATTCTGATTCTTCGTGGATAGTTAGAATAGGTGGCCTTAAACTAATTTCCGTGAAAATAAAAGTCATGCAAGTGAAAACGGCCGTTTTCCCGATTTTTTTAGGTTTTTCGGTCTTGGGGGTGGAAAGGGGTGAAGACGAGGTTCGCAAATTCTGATTCTTTGTGGATAGTTAGAATAGGTGGCCTTAAACTAATTTCCGTGAAAAGAAAAGTCATGCAAGTGAAAACGGCGGTTTCCCCGATTTTTTTACGTTTTTCGGTCTTGAGGGTGGAAAGGGGTGAAGACGAGGTTCGCAAATTCTGATTCTTCGTGGATAGTTAGAATAGGTGGCCTTAAACTAATTTCCGTGAAAATAAAAGTCATGCAAGTGAAAACGGCCGTTTTCCCGATTTTTTTAGGTTTTTCGGTCTTGGGGGTGGAAAGGGGTGAAGACGAGGTTCGCAAATTCTGATTCTTTGTGGATAGTTAGAATAGGTGGCCTTAAACTAATTTCCGTGAAAAGAAAAGTCATGCAAGTGAAAACGGCGGTTTCCCCGATTTTTTTACGTTTTTCGGTCTTGAGGGTGGAAAGGGGTGAAGACGAGGTTCGCAAATTCTGATTCTTCGTGGATAGTTAGAATAGGTGGCCTTAAACTAATTTCCGTGAAAATAAAAGTCATGCAAGTGAAAACGGCGGTTTCCCCGATTTTTTTACGTTTTTCGGTCTTGGGGGTGGAAAGGGGTGAAGACGAGGTTCGCGAATTCTGATTCTTTGTGGATAGTTAGAATAGGTGGCCTTAAACTAATTTCCGTGAAAAGAAAAGTCATGCAAGTGAAAACGGCGGTTTTCCCGATTTTTTTAAGTTTTTCGGTCTTGGGGGTGGAAAGGGGTGAAGACGAGGTTCGCAAATTCTGATTCTTTGTGGATAGTTAGTATAGGTGGCCTTAAACTAATTTCCGTGAAAATAAAAGTCATGCAAGTGAAAACGGCCGTTTTCCCGATTTTTTTAGGTTTTTCGGTCTTGGGGGTGGAAAGGGGTGAAGACGAGGTTCGCAAATTCTGATTCTTTGTGGATAGTTAGAATAGGTGGCCTTAAACTAATTTCCGTGAAAAGAAAAGTCATGCAAGTGAAAACGGCGGTTTTCCCGATTTTTTTAAGTTTTTCGGTCTTGGGGGTGGAAAGGGGTGAAGACGAGGTTCGCAAATTCTGATTCTTTGTGGATAGTTAGAATAGGTGGCCTTAAACTAATTTCCGTGAAAAGAAAAGTCATGCAAGTGAAAACGGCGGTTTCCCCGATTTTTTTACGTTTTTCGGTCTTGGGGGTGGAAAGGGGTGAAGACGAGGTTCGCAAATTCTGATTATTTGTGGATAGTTAGAATAGGTGGCCTTAAACTAATTTCCGTGAAAATAAAAGTCATGCAAGTGAAAACGGCCGTTTTCCCGATTTTTTTACGTTTTTCGGTCTTGGGGGTGGAAAGGGGTGAAGACGAGGTTCGCAAATTCTGATTCTTCGTGGATAGTTAGAATAGGTGGCCTTAAACTAATTTCCCTGAAAAGAAAAGTCATGCAAGTGAAAACGGCGGTTTTCCCGATTTTTTTAAGTTTTTCGGTCTTGGGGGTGGAAAGGGGTGAAGACGAGGTTCGCAAATTCTGATTCTTTGTGGATAGTTAGAATAGGTGGCCTTAAACTAATTTCCGTGAAAAGAAAAGTCATGCAAGTGAAAACGGCGGTTTCCCCAATTTTTTTACGTTTTTCGGTCTTGGGGGTGGAAAGGGGTGAAGACGAGGTTCGCAAATTCTGATTCTTTGTGGATAGTTAGAATAGGTGGCCTTAAACTAATTTCCGTGAAAAGAAAAGTCATGCAAGTGAAAACGGCGGTTTTCCCGATTTTTTTAAGTTTTTCGGTCTTGGGGGTGGAAAGGGGTGAAGACGAGGTTCGCAAATTCTGATTCTTTGTGGATAGTTAGAATAGGTGGCCTTAAACTAATTTCCGTGAAAATAAAAGTCATGCAAGTGAAAACGGCCGTTTTCCCGATTTTTTTACGTTTTTCGGTCTTGGGGGTGGAAAGGGGTGAAGACGAGGTTCGCAAATTCTGATTCTTCGTGGATAGTTAGAATAGGTGGCCTTAAACTAATTTCCCTGAAAAGAAAAGTCATGCAAGTGAAAACGGCGGTTTTCCCGATTTTTTTAAGTTTTTCGGTCTTGGGGGTGGAAAGGGGTGAAGACGAGGTTCGCAAATTCTGATTCTTTGTGGATAGTTAGAATAGGTGGCCTTAAACTAATTTCCGTGAAAAGAAAAGTCATGCAAGTGAAAACGGCGGTTTCCCCAATTTTTTTACGTTTTTCGGTCTTGGGGGTGGAAAGGGGTGAAGACGAGGTTCGCAAATTCTGATTCTTTGTGGATAGTTAGAATAGGTGGCCTTAAACTAATTTCCGTGAAAAGAAAAGTCATGCAAGTGAAAACGGCGGTTTTCCCGATTTTTTTAAGTTTTTCGGTCTTGGGGGTGGAAAGGGGTGAAGACGAGGTTCGCAAATTCTGATTCTTTGTGGATAGTTAGAATAGGTGGCCTTAAACTAATTTCCGTGAAAAGAAAAGTCATGCAAGTGAAAACGGCGGTTTTCCCGATTTTTTAAAGTTTTTCGGTCTTGGGGGTGGAAAGGGGTGAAGACGAGGTTCGAAAATTCTGATTCTTTGTGGATAGTTAGAATAGGTGGCCTTAAACTAATTTCCGTGAAAATAAAAGTCATGCAAGTGAAAACGGCCGTTTTCCCGATTTTTTTAGGTTTTTCGGTCTTGGGGGTGGAAAGGGGTGAAGACGAGGTTCGCAAATTCTGATTCTTTGTGGATAGTTAGAATAGGTGGCCTTAAACTAATTTCCGTGAAAAGAAAAGTCATGCAAGTGAAAACGGCGGTTTTCCCGATTTTTTTTAGTTTTTCGGTCTTGGGGGTGGAAAGGGGTGAAGACGAGGTTCGCAAATTCTGATTCTTTGTGGATAGTTAGAATAGGTGGCCTTAAACTAATTTCCGTGAAAAGAAAAGTCATGCAAGTGAAAACGGCGGTTTCCCCGATTTTTTTACGTTTTTCGGTCTTGGGGGTGGAAAGGGGTGAAGACGAGGTTCGCAAATTCTGATTATTTGTGGATAGTTAGAATAGGTGGCCTTAAACTAATTTCCGTGAAAAGAAAAGTCATGCAAGTGAAAACGGCGGTTTTCCCGATTTTTTTAAGTTTTTCGGTCTTGGGGGTGGAAAGGGGTGAAGACGAGGTTCGCAAATTCTGATTCTTTGTGGATAGTTAGAATAGGTGGCCTTAAACTAATTTCCGTGAAAAGAAAAGTCATGCAAGTGAAAACGGCGGTTTTCCCGATTTTTTAAAGTTTTTCGGTCTTGGGGGTGGAAAGGGGTGAAGACGAGGTTCGCAAATTCTGATTCTTTGTGGATAGTTAGAATAGGTGGCCTTAAACTAATTTCCGTGAAAAGAAAAGTCATGCAAGTGAAAACGGCCGTTTTCCCGATTTTTTTAGGTTTTTCGGTCTTGGGGGTGGAAAGGGGTGAAGACGAGGTTCGCAAATTCTGATTCTTTGTGGATAGTTAGAATAGGTGGCCTTAAACTAATTTCCGTGAAAAGAAAAGTCATGCAAGTGAAAACGGCGGTTTTCCCGATTTTTTTAAGTTTTTCGGTCTTGGGGGTGGAAAGGGGTGAAGACGAGGTTCGCAAATTCTGATTCTTTGTGGATAGTTAGAATAGGTGGCCTTAAACTAATTTCCGTGAAAAGAAAAGTCATGCAAGTGAAAACGGCGGTTTCCCCGATTTTTTTACGTTTTTCGGTCTTGGGGGTGGAAAGGGGTGAAGACGAGGTTCGCAAATTCTGATTATTTGTGGATAGTTAGAATAGGTGGCCTTAAACTAATTTCCGTGAAAAGAAAAGTCATGCAAGTGAAAACGGCGGTTTTCCCGATTTTTTAAAGTTTTTCGGTCTTGGGGGTGGAAAGGGGTGAAGACGAGGTTCGCAAATTCTGATTCTTTGTGGATAGTTAGAATAGGTGGCCTTAAACTAATTTCCGTGAAAAGAAAAGTCATGCAAGTGAAAACGGCCGTTTTCCCGATTTTTTTAGGTTTTTCGGTCTTGGGGGTGGAAAGGGGTGAAGACGAGGTTCGCAAATTCTGATTCTTTGTGGATAGTTAGAATAGGTGGCCTTAAACTAATTTCCGTGAAAAGAAAAGTCATGCAAGTGAAAACGGCGGTTTTCCCGATTTTTTTAAGTTTTTCGGTCTTGGGGGTGGAAAGGGGTGAAGACGAGGTTCGCAAATTCTGATTCTTTGTGGATAGTTAGAATAGGTGGCCTTAAACTAATTTCCGTGAAAAGAAAAGTCATGCAAGTGAAAACGGCCGTTTTCCCGATTTTTTTAGGTTTTTCGGTCTTGGGGGTGGAAAGGGGTGAAGACGAGGTTCGCAAATTCTGATTCTTTGTGGATAGTTAGAATAGGTGGCCTTAAACTAATTTTCGTGAAAAGAAAAGTCATGCAAGTGAAAACGGCGGTTTTCCCGATTTTTTTAAGTTTTTCGGTCTTGGGGGTGGAAAGGGGTGAAGACGAGGTTCGCAAATTCTGATTCTTTGTGGATAGTTAGAATAGGTGGCCTTAAACTAATTTCCGTGAAAAGAAAAGTCATGCAAGTGAAAACGGCGGTTTTCCCGATTTTTTAAAGTTTTTCGGTCTTGGGGGTGGAAAGGGGTGAAGACGAGGTTCGCAAATTCTGATTCTTTGTGGATAGTTAGAATAGGTGGCCTTAAACTAATTTCCGTGAAAAGAAAAGTCATGCAAGTGAAAACGGCGGTTTTCCCGATTTTTTTAAGTTTTTCGGTCTTGGGGGTGGAAAGGGGTGAAGACGAGGTTCGCAAGTTCTGATTCTTTGTGGATAGTTAGAATAGGTGGCCTTAAACTAATTTCCGTTAAAAGAAAAGTCATGCAAGTGAAAACGGCGGTTTTCCCTATTGCTATCTTTGAAGTAAAACCATCCGTGCAAGCTGTACCCGAGGGCCGCCCGGGGAAGTCGTTGCTAGAAAACTCGTTGCTGCTTTCACACTCATACAATTTTGTGTATACAACTGCAGAATATGGCAACTGTCAAATGAAAGAAATTTATTTTATAGTTGAAATTGATTTCCGCCAATTATTTCCACGAATTTAAGTAATAAGTATGGTAAGTCAGTAGTGCCGATTTTGCTTATTTAAGAATTTGTCGCTATTGCACCTTGTTACCAGGTTCCTCAATCCATTTGTAATATGTATATACTTGAACTTTCTTCCCTTGTTGAATGATCTACCCAAAGAACTTTCACAGATTTCGGGATGGATGGACTAATAATAAGATTAGGTAGTAGTTCTAATGATGTAGTTTTTCTCGGTGTTCATTATACAATTTTTGTGATTTTATTTCTCTCCCAAGGTACCTCACAAACTTAAAATAAACTTGTAGTCGTAGATAAAAACTCTTTAAAAAAAGACCTGACTGAAGCTAACTGCTTAATAATTTAAAATTTTCGAAATACGATTTGTTTTGAACTACCTACTTATACGTAATGCCCACGTAATGGGAATTGTAGGATTACTAAAGGTGATACAAGAAAAATCTGGTTGCAATTATTGGGACTACTACTACAGGCGGCCGCATTACCTTTAATTGACACATCTGAGTATCTGGAAGTTGGAAAAGTTAAAACTTGTGAATTATGATGGGAAATATTTTGCCTCCTTTAGAACCTATGGCACTGGCATGTCACATAAAACCTGATGGCAGTTGGACACTGACTTATATCATAACCTTGTATCAGCCCCCTTGTGGTCTCCTTGGAGTCAACAGAAAACAAACTTCCCCTCAAGGCTTCACTTTTCCTATGTGATAGACTGTGACATGCTGGGTCCCCTTATTTTAAAGAGGTTATAACCGACTTCAACCGACTTCAACAGTGCGATGTCAATTTTTTGATATTTTTAGCCCTTTTCATTTGATAGTGAACCTGTTGGTACAAATTTTACTGGGGATACCACTCGAAATGGTACACAAATGGTGGCGGGTGCTGCTCGTTTATTTTTCTGGGGTTCTAGCCGGATCCTTGGCAACTTCTATAGTCGATCCTACTGTCAAATTGGCAGGTGCCAGTGGCGGGGTGTATTCCTTGATAGCCGCTCACGTGGCTTCTATAATTATGGTAAAAAATTATTACGAATATATTTTTTCGATTTTTATTTGCACTATTTTATAGAATTGGAAAGAAATGTCATATCCTGCGGCGCAGCTGCTTGTCTTTATAGTTGTAGCAGCTACCGACATAGGCACTGCCATATACAATCGTTATGTACTTGATATAAACGAACATATAGGATACGCGGCTCATTTTGCGGGTAAATAATCTCCTTAATTTTTTCTTCTAAATACTTACCCGCTAAACAAATTTTCAGGGGCTTTAGCAGGACTTCTGGTAGGCATAAATGTGTTGAGGAACCTCTCGGTTACAAGAACGGAGAGAGTTATTTGGTACGTTTCCATAGTAACGTACACGGCTTTGATGGCGACTTGTATAATTTGGAACTTGGCGTGGACGGGATATTTTCCGAGCCCACTGGATGTGACGAATAAAGGCAGAAGCGAACAATTTTTGCAGAATAATAATAGGACTGTGTGAATTTTTTTTAATGCGAATCTCGTGTGAATATTTTAAAAAATCTCGAAATAAGAGGCTGTTTGGTACAATAATTTACTGAAAGTATTTTTAGGCATTTACTTTTTTATAGTTATCATATTTATAGTTTTTATTTTAAAACAAATCAGAAAAAATAACAAATTTTGATACATAACATATTTCCGATGTTTCTTTTTAAATTTTGTTGTAGTATTTTTATTCCTTCTATATCCATTACTATACAAGGATTTATTGTTTATTTTTTTAAATCTGTTTTAGTGAACCTAAACTTTGATATTATGTGTTAGCTATAGTTATATGTGAAGTACAATTATTTCAAATATATTTTTGACATTTTTAAAGTTTTAAGTAACTATGTACTTATTTTGCTTAAGTATTAAGTGCCTTAATATATAAATATATATATAATATATTTATTTATTTGGTATTATATTTTGGTATTATTTTTAAATAAACATTTTTTGAAAATATTTTTCATTTTACTTTTTGACCCTTGTTTTTAATTTTTTTTCTATAAAGATGAGTTATTTCTACCAAATTTAGTTACTTTTTGGCTATAAAACTAGGTATAAATTCTGCCATTAAAACATTATCTTGGTTAAGTATTGTAAATAAAAAAAATAAAAAAAGTGCCTTTTGTATTTTGAAAATATTTTTATTTACTACATACATACATATTAAATAAGTATTTTATCCGCTATTTAATATTTTTTATTTGAAATTTAACCTACATGAAAATCAAAGAAAATAATTAAAATTTGAAGAATAAAAACTATGAAATATAATAATATATATTACACTCATGGACAAAATTGTCGAACATTTTAAAATTTTCTTATATTTTTCTTTTATAAAAATTTGAAATTATTATTTTTAAGTAATAATAATTCTATCATTTTGTTTTCCAAAGGCTATACCTACTTTATGCTACTAAACAGTACATTTTTCAGAGTACCTAATTATTATATTTTGTAAATATGTATATTGAACAATTTTTAGTATAGTTTTTATACACAATAAATAAATATATTTTCTTGAAATCGCCAGTGAAGTGTCTCAAAATCGCCAGTAAAAGCTCAGAAATCGGCACTGAAGTAGCACATTATTGTACGATTTTTCCAATAAGTAGGCCTTGATGAGATGTAAACACCAAACGTCAGACGCGGAGCCATCGCCCGTCAAAATTGACAAAATATTCAAAACCCGGCCAATAAGGGTCCATTTAACTTTTCGTACACATTGCGAAATTGTTACCTATAGCAGCGCAATCTTTCAGTATAAATATTTTAGTAGGTTTGAATATCAATCTATTTTTCACAACAGGCAGCAGTTTGGAGTTTGTGTTGGGAAGCGCCATGCCTCGTCACACTTGACCTAGGTAGAGCGATAATTGAACTAATCAAAACTAACAATATTTATAAAAATAATAATACTTAGAATAATAAAATATAATACTTATTTAATTCAATCATAATTTTTAAAAGTATTGCCTCAATATTAAACTTTTAATCACTATATTGTAAAATATGAGTAATAAGGTAAGTACATCTACAGATTTGCCTTTATTTATTTACTACATACCTACCTATAGGCATTTTATTCATTTTTGAGTCATAATTCATCGTTTATTACATACCTGTTTTTATTGTTTAATATATTGTACATATGTACCTTGATTAAAGCGAACAGATTTTTTTTATTTGAATTCTGATCTAATTGTTATAATATTTGCAAAAATATTATCGTGTTATAAAAGTAAGTGCAGATAAATAAATAGACTATGAAAATAAATAAGTAGGTAATATTTTTGCTGACAATACGTATACATACCTACGTAGGGTAGCTGTCTACTAATATTTATTTATCTAATCTTATCTGCATTTTTTTTATCTACAATTGATCTCTGTGTGACTTATTTCATACACCACACCTAATAATACCAGTTACGAAACTGTTTCTGACTAAAATTTTTGAGGAAAACAAACTAGTAATTTTTCTAAAAATGGCTGAAAATGAAGATGAAGTTCCTCTAAATTCTCAGACCCAAAATATGGCGTATTTTAAAAGCATTTTCGACATGGTAAGTACATAAGAGAATTTCTTCGGAAGTTATTTTTACAAAATATTAATTTGAGAAAGTGGACATTGATAATTTAAAATTTTTTAGTGTGATAAGAATGGAGATTCATTAGTAGAAATAAAAGATGTCAAAGAATATATAAAATCACCTAGGGGTAGATTTTTGGCTTTAAACGAAAACATTTTGGAAAAAATTAACATAATGGTCGACGAAAATCCTGAAAGAACATTGGAGTTTACAGAGTTTCTAGATCTGGTTAATACAAAAATTGACAAAAATAAAAATAGACGAAATGCTAGATATTGGACAAATAAGTAAGTACAAAAAAATATAGAAACTAAAATAGTTAGACAGTTTTTGTCTTCTATTAAATATAAGAACCGGTATTTTCACAAAAAAAAATACATAAATGCATCTTCTACTGGTTTTGTTTAAATTATTCATGTTATGTATATATATCTATGAACTTAAATCAACAATAAACATATATTATCTATTTTCAGATACGTTAACATTATAGTTCCAAGAAAACACAAAAAAGTCCCTAAAGGTAGAAGGGTACGGAGAGCAGCTAATTTAGACGAAAGTCAGTCATATCAAGATGAATATTCGTGCTGTCCACCCCCTGTTACCATGTTAATAATATCACTGATAGAAATATTATTCTACATCGTAGATGAAAGTGTAGAAAAAAATTCTACCTATAGCGGTACTGGAGTTACAGCCAATTTTCTTATTTATGATCCTATGAAAAGGTCTGAGGCATGGCGATATGTTACTTATATGTTCGTACATGTTGGGTAAGAAATAGTAATAATTGTTTTTTTTTACCAAAACCACGAGTAATAAATGTTAAACTAAAAGAGAAACAATATATCGGCCGTTGACTGATGTATTAACACAGATATGATCTGGAGGCACATTGATAGTCTTCGGCGCCATCTGCTTTCCAGAACATGAAGCTATAGCCGTGAAACTGGACCAACACTATTGCATAGCGCTGTTTCAAGCGATCGCCACTGGCGCCACACGACGAAACAAATTTACACGGCGGTTTAATGTTAAAACACCATTGTTGCAGAATCTTTTATAAAATAAAAACATGCAAATGTCTCTGTTACCACGAATTTAATATCCAAAATAAAATAAAATATTTGTTTGTTATGTCCCACTAATTTGAAAAGTTCACATGGCGTAATTTCCATACATTTTCTTAAGAAAACCGAGTCTAAAAAGCAACCAAGAGTATTTGGTACCTTTTGGTTTGAAATGAAGTCCATGACTATAAATAGTTGTAGTATAAGTAAGCATAAAACGCATTAGATTTTACAGTTTCTTCTTTATATGGAGGACTGGTTCGCTTTGGAGCTATAAACAAAATTTTCTATTTTCATTCTTGCATACGTTACAAAATACTCTTCCAAAATAATATCTAGAATTTTCGCTTCTTCAGCTGGTTGATCAGATCATCGCATAATTCCAAAATAGTGTTTATTCTTCTGCAATTCACCTAATGGTCTGTGCAGTGTGCATACCATTTTCATGTGCATGGAAATTTCATGTTATCACAAACAAATCTACCTATAAAACCTGTGTTAATAGGATAAAACTGCTAAATACTGGACGCAAAGACAATTTTGTTACCGTAAAAAGAAGGCAAATCGTAACAAAGCTGGATATTTAAAATTTGGGACATTTTAAACGTCAGTAACTGACATACCAATAATCACAGAATACCCCCTATATATAATCTATAATAAGTCGCCATTTTTTTCGTCGAGTGGCGCCACCCCAGTCCGTAAACAACAATGAGATGTGACGTCATACTCGGGTCTTTAATATAGTGTCGGTCCAGCGTGAACAGACTTATAAATACGCCAGTCAACGCTTCGGTGCCACAATGAACTGTCAAATTTGACAGCTGTTTCTATTCCAGCCACTTTCACATAATATCGAACGTGCTGTTCCAAATCTTGGTCGGCTTACCGCTCGAAATGGTCCACCATTATTGGAGGATACTCACCATATACTTAGCCGGCGTCATAGCCGGTTCTTTAGCGTCCTCGATAGTAGATCCGTGGGTGAAGCTGGCCGGCGCGTCAGGCGGAGTCTACGCCATTTTGACAGCTCACATCGCGTCCATTATTATGGTAAGAAGGGTTGCCTACATTTGGTAAATATAAATATTTTGGATATTACATACGTCATTGCAGTGTTGCCACGCCCCGCAGGCAATACTTAAATCTTGACAGGCCATGGAGTAACGGTCCAAATAGGAACAATTTAGTTTATTTCTCTTTCAGAATTGGTCAGAAATGGATTTTCCGTCGATAACGCTGTTTATAATCATGATT
Source organism: Pseudeuparius sepicola (assembly GCA_963920635.1). Lineage (NCBI taxonomy): Eukaryota > Metazoa > Arthropoda > Insecta > Coleoptera > Anthribidae > Pseudeuparius > Pseudeuparius sepicola. Next base: position 31,212,030 of record OY987307.1, read on the forward strand.
TTTGTTGGGAGCGACCTAGGAACTGCCATATACGAAAGATATTATTTAAATATAAATGAAACGGTGTCTTCTATAGGTCACGTGGGTGGCGCTACGGCCGGACTATTGGTGGGAATATACATTTTGAGAAATTTGAAGGAAACAACCAAAGAAAAGTATATTTGGTGGGCGGCTTTGGTACTATACATTATGCTGATGTGTACTGGGATTGCGTTGAACATTTTTTTGCCATTAGGATATTTTCAGAGGAATTAATAAAAAGATTGGTTAATTGTAGGTATTATTAGATTTATTAATATGTTATTTTAGAGTTTTTTTCATATAGGTATCTTTATAATATCTGTGATAATTTTGTAGGTATACCTACTTATAACGTTTATGTAATAGTGTATCCTTATAAATAAATTATGTTAAGTAATAAGATATTGAAAAATGCGAATTTATGTTTCATTTAAAAATATTAACTTGATGTGAAGTAAACGTAAGTTGCCTAAACCTGACACTTCTTTATATAATTGAATAAATTAAAAGTAAAAAAATATTTTTAAAAAAAGCTTTTATTTAAATGCGCTAAAAAGAATAAAATAATCTTTTCTTTTAAAACTTTTACTATAAACTTATAACGTCATTCCACAATTTATAGGATATAAAAGCTTGTCGCGAGATTTAAGTAGTGGTATTTACTTAGTTTGAAAACTTAAATCTCGCGACAAGCTTTTATATCATATAAATTGTGGAATGACGTTATAAGTTGATAGTAAAAGTTTTAAAAGAAAATATTATTTTATTCTTTTTAGCGCATTTAAATAAAAGCTTTTTTTAAAAATATTTTTTTACTTTTAATTTATTTTGTAATTTTTAGTTTGGCCAGGTGTCTGAGTCTATTCATCTCAGTTAACGCATCATTGTTGCAAGGTCGTTTGCCGGTTAGTTTAGAACAGTCTAGCTCTTCAATGAGGAGACCTTCTAATGACCATCTTGGGTGTTCCGCCATGTTGGATTTAGAATGACGTCACACATATAATCATGCATTGTCATCCAAATTAAACGTGTGTACAAAATTTCAGCTCGATCGGTTGAAATTTAACTAGTCCGCCATCTTGAGTGTTCCGCCATGTTGGATTTAGAATGACGTCACACATATAATCATGCATTGTCATCCAAATTAAACGTGTGTACAAAATTTCTGCTCGATCGGTTGAAATTTAACTAGTCCGCCATCTTGAGTGTTCCGCCATGTTGGATTTAGAATGACGTCACACATATAATCATGCATTGTCATCCAAATTAAACGTGTGTACAAAATTTCAGCTCGATCGGTTGAAATTTAACTAGTCCGCCATCTTGGGTGATCCGCCATGTTGGATTTAGAATGACGTCACACATATAATCATGCATTGTCATCCAAATTAAACGTGTGTACAAAATTTCAGCTCGATCGGTTGAAGATATCTGCTTCAAAATTGAGTTGCAAGATTCCACCCGAACAAATTACATACATACATACAGTGTGACCCATTTGTTTTGGGGTCAGTCTGTAAAAAGTGTATCAATCGTGCGATTTGGCTGATTTTTTTTTTAAATTGTAGAGCTCGATGAACTGCACATTTTGAACAAAAATTGCCTGGTTCGCATAAAATCCAAAGCCTACTATGACCGTTTTTATGAGCAAAATTTTAAGAAACCATATTAGCGTTTTTTTTTGAAAAAATCTGTGTGCGCCAATGGATTGAGCACCCCTCGAAATGGGTATGTACAAAATTTCATCAAAATATTTCAAGTAATAACGATTTTGTAGAAAAATTAAAAATGCAGCCAAGGTACGTCTTTATTTTCAAAAATTCAAAGTTGGCCATGGAAAATAATTGAATTGTTTACTTTTATTAAGTGTCAAACTGTCTAAATTGAGTTCAGAAATTGTTTGTGCTCAATACAATTAATTATCATAATTATGGAATATTTAAGCATAAGAGACAAAATAGAAATTGTTCGACTCGTGGGCGATAACGAAAATTTTATAATTTTAATTGTTTTTATGTTTTGTGTTTATAAGCATAAGGTTGTATTATTACAATTCAATTATTTTCCATGGCCAACTTTGAATTTTTGAAAATAAAGACGTACCTTGGCTGCATTTTTAATTTTTCTACAAAATCGTTATTACTTGAAATATTTTGATGAAATTTTGTACATACCCATTTCGAGGGGTGCTCAATCCATTGGCGCACACAGATTTTTTCAAAAAAAAACGCTAATATGGTTTCTTAAAATTTTGCTCATAAAAACGGTCATAGTAGGCTTTGGATTTTATGCGAACCAGGCAATTTTTGTTCAAAATGTGCAGTTCATCGAGCTCTACAATTTAAAAAAAAAATCAGCCAAATCGCACGATTGATACACTTTTTACAGACTGACCCCAAAACAAATGGGTCACACTGTACATACATACATACATACATTGCAAGTTAAATAAAAGCTTTTAAAAATTAGCTAATGAGCAGATATAAATCCATTCTATTGAAATATTTATGTTGGTAAAAGTTACAGTTTTGAGTTATGTATGTTCCTAACTTAGTTATCTTGGTTTCTCTATTTTTACTGACTTGTCAATTGATAGAGGTCATATTCATTGTGGTTAAAGGAACGATTCCTCACTTCGAACTTTTAGAGAAATGTTTCACTTTTGCACAAAACAAAACAAATTTATAAAAAAGCTGTCGCCAGCACTTCGGGCTGTCTGTTTCTACCCAGAGACACACTGCCTCGTCGTAGCAGTCTGGCGACGATAGCACTACCCGCACTACACAAATTAATTCTGGCAAATTTCTTGTAAAATCAACTGACAGGGAGTGACAGGCCACGCCGCGCAGACCCGCGAGCCATGTTGCCAGCTTTCTCAATTTCGGGGCTTTCCTAGAGTCGGCTGTGGTACTGACTGTGGTAGGGAGTACTGTCTTCAAGAGCATCAAAACATGTATAGATTTGCCACTCAACGATTCTGAGCCATGTCTTCTACTTGTTAAAAGTGCTGACACGACCAATAACTGATGATCTTTACAATAAGTTTACCATGTCAAATAGGTATTCAAAATAAGTTCAAAGATGTATAGAAAAAGAAGAGAAAGATAGGGAGAAGAAAAGAGGGAAGAAAAAGAACAATAAATAGAAAACATATAGCAAAAATATTAAATGAGAAAAACAGTTTGAGCTAAATAAAATGAGAATACATTTACGAGAATCAATATTATCATAGAAAAATAAAAGAAATAGGTAAATAAAAGCGAACATTATTTTTAATAACAAGTTTGACATATGAACAAATAACAATTTTCAAAAAAGGAAACCCAGATTTTTCTACTCAAGAATAAGTTACCTACTATATGTTCCAGAAATGAGTATCTATGAGTAAATAAACATTTCTACATGCAGTAATCACTATTGTGTTTATCTTTTTAAAAATTGCTGACAGTTTTTATATAGGGTGTCTCCTACTTATTCCATGTTAAAAATTATCAATAAACTGGGAAATTGATTTTTATAGATTATAATTTTATAAATCAATCCTTAAAGTGCCAGGCACTAGTAAGTACATGTTATGTTATTTATTTCATTTTTTGGATCTTGCCTTATTATTAGGTACACAAATAAATATGATCTTAAGACAACGTTTTAAAAAACATGTAAAACTTTAACTTTTCATCGAAGAACGTCAATTGAAAATTTGCTAGTTTAAATAATTAGTTATTATACGCACCAGAACTGCGTTGTTTCATATGATATTCTTAGCTATATTATAATCAACTGCTGCATATTAGATAAACTATAAATAAATTCCTAAGAATCTACGTAGGCTGCTACGTCACATAAAAAAAAACAAAAAAAGACTTCTGGCAATTTGAGCGTCAAAAACGTGACAATTAGACAATTGCTAATTTACAGTAGGAAATACTTTTATCCATTCACAACATACCTATCTGGATCAAAACCATAGGCGTACGCTGTTATATTTTGACAACCATCAATAGAAAAGGATGTTGATATACGGGGTGTCCGATAAATAAATGAACAATAAATATACAGGGAGTTCCATAAAGGCATCTGGCGAACCAAGTATGCCATGGAATTGCAAAGATCCAATAAAAAATATACAGGGTGTCTTTCTCTGGGCCATCTCAAAGTAGTGAATTTTGTTGGGTAGGAGAAAGGTCCAATTATTTAAATAGTTTTTTTCTTGAAATCGTCATCAAAAGCTCACAAATCGGCACTGAAGTAGCCCATTATCAAAGTCTAGACGCTGCCATTATTGTCCGATTTTTTCAATAAGTAGGCCTTGACGAGATGTAAACCTCAAATGTCAGACGGGGAGCCATCGCCCGTCAAAAGTGACCAAACATTCAAAACCCGGCCGATAAAGGCCCATTTAACTTTTCGTACACTTTGCGAAATTGTTACCTATAGCAGCGCAATCTTTCAGTAGGTATAAATATTTTAGTAGGTTTGAATATCAATCTATTTTTCATGGAGGCTGCACAGCAGGCAGCAGTGTGGAGTTTGTGTTGGGAAGCGCCGTGCCTCGTCACACTTGACCTAGGTAGAACGATCGTCAAAGTCAAGCAACGCATGAACGGGTGATCCCTTATGATTATTTGTTTGCCTAATAAAAAATTTTTTCGTTAGGTATCATGAATTGTTGAAAATTTCAAGTTGCGCCTATGAAAGAAGGTGTCACTGAAACTGAATTCCCCAAACCACTATTCTATCGCCATAGGATTCCCCAAGGCCAAGGATTATATTAAAGTAACGTGTTTTATATCGGCATTCTCAGGTATCAAATGTAAGAGAGCACACACTAGGAACAGTACCTTCTCTCTGCAAACATTTTGCGATATATATGTGGTTTTTCGATGTGTCAGTGATTGTGGATTCCTATCTGAGATAAGATAATTTAAAATGAAATTTTATCAATACATTATTTGTATTTTATGTAGCCGAAAATCTTGTTCGACAACCATAGTAATTTTATTAGCTGTGGTACATTTCGTTTAGTGTAAAATAGTGCCGAAATAATGTTTGACGTTATGAATGTAGCTGATGATGATGATGATGAATTCAAGGAAACGAAGTTGCAGTATTTCAAAAGTATTTTTAAGAGGGTAAGTTTGTAACACTTAAGTTTTTCTAACCCATTTTGTGGAAAATTGGAAATAAACTGATTTTTTGAAATGCTGAGATGGGTACAGTGTATTCTATTTTGATTTTTAAATTCGACTATGGATATAAAAACAGACTTTACTATGTATTTTTTTTTAATTTTCAGTATGATCTTGACGGAGATGGATATATTCAACTGCGGGAGCTCAGTGAAATGCTCAGAAAAGACGAAGATGTTCCTAGAAGTATTGTCAAGAAAATCTTCAAACTAGCAGATGCCAATCATGATGGTCACATAGACTTGGATGAGTTTATAGATATGCTTTACAATAATAAATTTGAGACGTTCTTTGGACAATATGTTGACAGGTAGGTACTTATATTTATAATTTATCAATAACATTATAAGAAACATATATGGTAATATCTCTTTTCTTGTACAAATAATGTTTTTTTATGGTTTACTCAACCAAAATTATTTCTGACAACTAATCTTATATCAACACAAAGGAATTAAGGATATATCTAACTAGAAAATAATGACTAAGTTTACTAATAATCTAAACAAACACAAGTAGCTATTGAAATTTCTGTAGATTCTATGTTTTACATGATAATTATTTCAATATGATTTATTTGAAAATGCGACCCCTGGTTTTTGGAGGTTTAGAACTCTGTACATAATATATTATTATTTTTTTGTGTTTGTCTTTTTAGTTATGTACGTTTTATGATACCGATGCGCCTCAACCAATACCAAGTAACAGACGGAGAATACGAAGAGCAATGCACATGTTGCCCACCTCCAATTGGAATGTTAATAATTTCGATTTTAGAAATTATCTGTTACGTAATTGACGAAGCGAATTCCAAAAACTCCACCAAGCACGGGGCTGGCATCACCGCCAAAATGTTCATGTACGACCCTTCCAAAAGATACGAGTGCTGGAGATACATCACTTATATGTTTGTGCATATAGGGTAAGACTTTTTGTAGGAACAGCTCTGATTTGTCAACTCAACGCCCAACCATACAGGTTATTTTTTGTACCTATATAAATCCTCAGTATAAAACCTCAAATTCACATTGATTTTTCGTTTCTAGCCATCTACATTTGGTGGTAAATTTGGCGGTACAAATAATGCTTGGGGTACCACTGGAGATGGTTCATCAATGGTGGAGGGTGTTGATTATATACTTCGCTGGTGTCATTATGGGATCTTTGCTCACATCAATATCTGATCCAAACGTGTATCTGGCAGGTGCGAGTGGGGGTGTTTACTCTCTCATAACTGCCCACATAGCCTCCATAATAATGGTACCTGATCATAAACAAAACCGCATGGATATAAGCGTAAACCTGCATATTTTTTTTAGAACTGGAAAGAAATGTCGTTCCCTGGTTGCCAGCTCTTCGTTTTCATGCTAATAACTGCCGTCGACGTAGGAACTTCGATATACAATCGATATTTCTTGGAGTTGAAGGAACAAATCGGGTACGCGGCACATTTCGGTGGTGCCATGGCTGGTTTGCTGGTAGGTATTTGGGTTCTAAGGAATCTGGATGTTACTCCCAAAGAAAAGTACATTTGCTGGTTTGCCCGGGTGTTGTTCATTCTTGTCATGGGTGTGTGTATTTTGCTGAACGTTTTTTGGACCGAGCATTTTCCACATTGAAGAGGAAGGTTTGTGATAAGGTACCCATATTATTTTATTATATTCGTTCTCAAAGCTTTCGAGAAAGTAAATAATAAAATGCCTAATTGTTTTCCAACATTATTCTAAACAAATTATTATTGTTTAACTACAAACACATGGGCGTTGCGAGAGGGTTTGAATACAATATTTGTGACTAGTAATAATTGACAATTTTATTACTTAATTATTTATAACATTTTGTAAGTCTCTCTGTATTTTTTTCTAACTTATTGTTTAGAATTAGGTACAGTGTGACAATAAGGGAAATGAAAGTAAAATTTTAATAGTATATTAATCTGTTTCTGGACGTGTAATGAACGATATTTTTTATTTTACTTCTTTGAAAACGGAAACTTAAAACATTTTATCGGCATATTATAATAAATTTAATTGACAAAAAATAAACAATGCAGACAATATAGTGTTTGGGATGTATGATGCGTTTCCATGGTTACTCTCAAATTATTTCAAAGGTGCTTTGTTGTAAATTAGTTATTGTCAGATAAGGTGAATAAAACGTCAACAATATTACAGAAATGTATCTAAATATTGAAACACAAATAAGGTGTTTTCAAAGTAGTATAATAGTAATAATAAAAATATTTTTTTAATAATAATAAAAATAATTGTTTATTATACTTCTTTGAAAACACCTTATTTTCATCTGTTTTAGCAATAATGAAAGATGGGGTTTTTCGGGCTAGCGCACGGAAACAGCGCATGGAAAAACTTTCCGTGCGCTGAATAAAAATACCGAATATATGGCTTTAAAATAGAAATATACAGCAAAGTAAACTAAATTTAAGAAACTCTATATGCTCTCTGATATTTAACATGTACCTATTTTGTATTTTAATTCGTAAGTGTTTCAATATTTAGATACATTTCTGTAATATTTTTGACGTTTTATTCACCTTATCTGACAATAACTAATTTACAACAAAGCACCATTGAAATAATTTGAGAGTAACCATGGGAACGCATCATACATACCAAACACTATATTGTCTGCATTGTTTATTTTTTGTCAATTAAATTTATTATAATATGCGGATAAAATGTTTTAAGTTTCCGTTTTCAAAGAAGTATAATAAAAAATATCGTTCATTACACGTCCAGAAATAGATTTTTCCGTGCTTGCATGACTTTCCGTGTTCGGCTGCGCCTCACACGGGAATTTGTCACGCGCGCCCGGAAAAATCTTTATTTCCAGACTCGTCATGAAATATACTATTACAAACAAAAAACATCCTTTACGATATTTGTCACACTTTTATTCGTATACTTTTTTCTTATTTTCTAGTATTTATTATTTAGTAATAATTAATAATTTGATATAATATACTGTAATAAGTGCATAAATAAGTGTTTAAAGTGTGAAATATATACAGGGTGGTTCAATTTTGAGAACTTTTTGTACCAAATTTGACTTAAATATCTCAACTATACTTTGGTCAATAATCAATATTTTTAAAACTTTAACACCCTGTAACTGTTTTATAAGGTCTCAAAAATATACCGTTGTTTTTTTATAAGAGAAAGTGAGATTATTTTTTTTAAGATCTATAACCTACATAGTTAAAAGTGTACCACCCTGTATACATATTTTACTTCTCGCACTAGTGCCATAAACACTTGATTTAAACGGTGACGTCCAAATTAGTTTTTACGTACTTACGGTTGTGAAATATTTGAAATATACCAAAGTTTGTTCACTAGTTTTTATCCTAATACGCTCCTGTATAATGAAATAAATTCTTTTATGCCAAGTTAGACTGATAAAATTGTGAAAAAAATGCGGACAATATATTATTAAATGTTTTATATTTAGGTAGTTTTAAGCAGTTTTTGTACAAATAAAACGCATTTTTTTTGGCAATATATTAGACATTTTTATTCAAGTCTTCCAGAAAGTGGTTTATAAAAATATTTCTAAAAAATGGTCACTAACATTTTCTTGTGCCTAAAACTATCTATAAATATCTAATCTATAATAAACTAACATGTAGTCACAGCAGCCTTTAAAAACACAGTGACGTCGTTTAAAATAAAAATAAATAAGATTGATTCACATCACAACGAAGGGTAAAAAATTAGAAATAAAAAGAAATATCAACAATCATTTTTTCACTTGCAGCATTAGAGTCTCGTCGTCGTCAGAAGTGCTCAAATAATTTACACCTGCATCCGAAAACTTTTTGTCATCTTCGTCATCACCGTCATCGTCGTCGTAGTAGGGCCTTATCACAGGTTTTTCTAGAGGGCAAAAAAAAGTAAAAAAAAAACAAACAAAACCTTCTTAGCGACAAACCTAAAAATGGCCTGGTGAAAATATCCTTTTCGGCACCCTCGTCCTGGTATTTAAAATCTTCGGAGAAACCGTTCTGGGAAACCAACCCATATTCGCTGCGCTTTTTGCAAGCCATGTAACAGAATATACCCAAGGCCAAGGACCCTGCACAGATCAACCCTTAAAAAGACCAAAAAGTTGCAATAGCCCGTGGTTTCATAACTTACTAAAGGGATTTCATGACTTACTAGCGGGATTGCATAACTTGTTAAAGGGATTTCATGACTTACTAGTGGGATTTCATAACTTGTTAAAGATATTTCATGACTTACTAGTGGGATTTCATGACTATTGAGATTTCATAACTTGTTAAAAGGATTTCATGACTTACTATTGGGATTTTATAACTTACTAAAGGGATTTCATGACTTAGTGATGGGATTTCATAATTTACTAGTCGGAGTTTACAACTTGTTTAAGGTATTTCATGACTTACTAGTAGGATTTCATAACTTCTTAAAGGATTTCATGACTATTACTGATGGGATTTCATGAATTACTAGTGGGATTTCATAACTTGTTCAAGATATTTCATGACTTACTAGTGGGATTTCATAACTTATTCAAGGGATTTTATGACTTACTCGTGGGATTTTATGCCTTACTATTGGGTTTCATAAATTGTTAAACAAATTTCATGACTTACGTGTAGGATTTCATAACTTGTAAAGGAATTTCATGATTTATTAGTGAGATTTCATAATTTGTTTAAGGGATTTCATGATTTAGTAATGGGATTTCATAACTTACTAGTGGGATTTCACAACTTGTAATGGGATTTCATAAAGTATTAAACACCATTTATTTCAATGTTTTTTTTTAATCTCACCTGTTATTATAACAAAGACCAATCTGGGCATCCCAAGGATATGGGTGTTTCTTTTCAGGGTAAATACCGCTATTTTCGGGAAATTGTTTACACTGTTGACGTCTACTAGTTTTACGTCAGGAAAATATCCACTTTTTTCAACACGTACAGTGTAGACTCCAGGTTTCAGAGCTACACCATATTTACCATTTTTGTCAGAATATATAGTTTCGTTTTCTTCCTTTATAAATAGAGCTGCCGTAGGCACAGGGTGATCCGAAGTATCTTTAATGTAACCTGAAAAAAGTAATTAATGTTGATGTTGACGTGCCTAAAAGAAAACTTTTACCTTTAATTCCTGTCGAAACAACACCACTAAAAGGTTCGTGTATACTGTTGTCTGTCACGACAGTTTTGTCTTTACCAACATTTAAAATTGCCATTGTATCAGCCAAACCCACATTGTTCAAAACAACCCTCTTCGTAATCAACATCAGATCGGCAACATCGACAGTAATAACCTTCGTCTCGTATCCGTGACACGTGACCTCCACGTCATACCTCCCTTGCGGCAACATTATCTTGAAGTGCGCAAGCGTCTTTGTCACTTCGAACGTTTCGTCCAATCCCGCGACTTTAACGGTCGAATTTGTCAACGCGACGTTGCCGCTATCGACGACTCGTCCCTGCACTCCGGTCCTAGTCATGTTGAGTAGCCCCATAATGGGTTCCAAAACGTCCCTCCAAATGTATGGTAAATTACCGACGGCAGGATACTCGCAACAACTGACTTTTGCCGTTATAAAAGGCGTGTAGTATTCGTGGTACAGGAAATCGGTCAAAATGTTGTCGGTGCCGCTGATTTTTCCGTTGCAAGATGGCGTCGCTTTCAGCTTTGACGAATAGACGTCTGCCATTTTTTTGAAAAGCTGCACCTTGTCTTTTGCGAATGGATATCTGAAAAAACACGTTATGAAATCGTCTCGTCGTGATGTTGGCACAACAACAGTTAGTGCAGGCCTTGTTGCCAGTTTTCGTGGCTGTGCAATTCAAAATACTTACAAGATATCATGGGAACCGCCTTCGATGTTCAACACCAAGTCGAACTTTTCCCCCAACAACATATGTTTAAACGCTATGGCCGTCGACATCGTATTCTGGTTGTTGTTGCCCCTGTTGTTCAAGTTTAAGAGTTGATCTCCGACTTGTTTGAAGTCTGCCATAATGTCGTTGCACAAATACTTGTCCGGTCTTCTATTGCCGGACACTTCCCTATCATAGTTCCCCCATATTTTTTCGAACGCTTTGTCAACCACCGGCACAATATGAACGACGGTGTTTTTTAAAATGCTCACTATGGTTGGATCTCCAATTTTGTACCCTTCCAATAGATGTCTCGCAAGATATATTGATATTTCCCTGCCTATCGGTTGGGTAGCGAAAAGGTTTCCCACGATCGCTATATGGAATTTTTCTTCGTCAGATTTGTCGATCTTAAATAAAGGTACCTACCCGTTATTACACAATAGTAGATCAGCAGAGTAGATTCTAATTTTCATGATATTTCATAAGGTTTCATGGTGTTTCATGAGATTCCATGGGGTTTCGTGGGGTTCCATGACGCTTCAAGAGGTTTCATGGGATTTCATGAATGTTTCATGGGGTTCCATGGAGTTTCATGAGGTTTCATGAAAATGTGTCAAGGAATCTACACTGCTTATCTACTCACAATACACTATTTATAAGGCACCTTACCTCTTCCGTTATTTTCAACCATCTGACGGCCATGGAAACGTAGTCGTCACCACCGTGAAATTCAGCGAGACCTTGGAACCTATTTTCAAACTCGGCCATAAGAGAATAAACCTCGCCGTTCGAGTGATATTTGGGTTTGAACTGGTTCTCCCTAATTCCGAAATCGTAGGCGCTGGCCCAATGGAGGGGATCGTCTTTCATTAACGTCGCGTTAAATTGGAGATAGCCGCTTTTTGGTATCGTGACTTCGGCGGTGTAGCTTTCGTAGCCCCGAGCTGAGAACGTCAAATTGTAGGTGCCAGGAAGAAGGATCCTGTAGTAATCCCCATGAGTGAAAGTCCTTACGACGTGGTTGATACTTTCCACCACAACTTCAGCGTTTGCTATTGGGTAACCGATGGTGCTCGTTACAAAACCAGAAACTCCTATACTGACCTACAAAAAATTAAAACTAAGAGACATCAGAGGTTAGATGATAACATACCTGTTCAATATAAGAAATTAAAGCTTCCCTATTGTCCATCCAATACTGCGGAAGATCTTTGGCATCTGGATATTTGTAGCAACCAATTTCTATAGTTATTTCCATGCAACCAGCCACAACATAGTTCCAGTCTTGCATACCACCAGACACTCTATACCATTTGTTTCCGTTTGTGATACCACCTGAAAAGTGCTCTTCCGGAAACATTGGACAGGGTGTTCCATCGTGCATAGTTCTATGTGCCTGAAATTTGTAAATTTTATTTACCTACCCATCAAGAATAATTGTTGTTAATAATTATACTTACGTTAGCGTAAGTGCTGGCGAGATACTTGAAAATTTCGTTATCTGGTGACAGATTTTCACCCCTGTCTTTAATAGTTGGGCTATCGTCGTAAGGATAGTTTGCTACTAGAGCGCCGTTATGTAAATTTGCTGATAGTACGAAAGGTTCTGAAAGAACCCATTTCATGACAGCTTTAGTTTCTGGCTCTTGCACTTTGTTGAACTACAAAAAAATAACAATAATTAGGTACTATGAATTAGACAAGTTTCTTTTTTTTTAATTCGTCCCCTCGATTTTGAAGGTTTTGGACAGTTTTGGACTTTAAACTCGAAATAAAAATAATATTTTACCTACACAACCATTAGAGGGCTATAGCGGAAACGAAAATGATTTTCTCTATTTTACAACTTGCACTACATTTCATTCGACCATAATAGGATTCCTTTTTTAATTCTGAATCCATCAATATATAATTTGACCTATTTATCTCCAACCGTTTCCGAGATCTTTATTATAGAAGCTCCATCAAACTAGATAGTTAGTTGAATGCAGTTGAATCACTATAGTCAATTTAACATTCTATCTACTATAGTATAGTAATTTAAATTAACTTTTGAGGCCATGCACCAAAGTGGCATAGGCGTTTGTAGGTAGCTATAGTAAGGGCAGAATGTAAAGGCGAAGTCGGCCATAAAATCGAGAGAGATGGGCTATGATTTTCCTGCCTGCTCTCCCTTATGTTTTGGGGGTTCGGCTTAAAGAACCGCAAGACCAACTTTTTATTGATCTGTCCTTGTCTGATACATTATGTTAATAAAGATAATATATTCAAATGGGAGTACGCCTATAAAACAGGGCAGTAATTAAATATTTGGTTTATTTTGGTGATAGACTTCCTGTAATAACAATGCAGCGTGAAGTATTCAGTGCCCAAAGTAGAAAATTAATATTAAATGTGGTGAAATATTTCCAAGAAAAAAAAAGAGAACACACGTGAAAACTTATCGGTACTTCAATATGCATCGGAAGCGTTACAGATTAGTACAAGGACCATTTCACGAATTAGGTTGTTTAATTTGTAACTAAAAATATAAATATATATTTTTGCCTAACCATTTCCATAATTATTTAAATACCTAAAAGACCTACTTTGAATTTCAGGATCATTATCTTTTAATTGCCAGTTTAAATTAGCGAATTAATCTTTAAAAATTACAAATGAAATTACAACAGGTACCTAAGTACAAATTTTTAATCCGTCCGTTCACATCAGGTAGTAAAGCAATAATTTATTCTGGGCCGACCCTGCCTGCCTTAAACAATCAACTAGTAATACAAGACGAGTACTAGGTTTTCTATCTCTATTCCTTTCATGAAAGGTGCTTAGCGAACTTTAAGACGTACGTCGAATACAAATTGGAGGAGGAGACATGAGAGTAATTGTGCGAGTGCAAGTAGAGCAATAGATATAGCGCTCTCTCTTTGATGATTTATTGCCGACTTTGCCTTTACATTCTGCCCTTACTATAGATAGAATGTTGAATTGAGAGCTTACTTGATTGTCAGTTTTATTTAATTTTAGTTTTACAATAATTATTGTTTACATCAAAATATTTCGGGAAACAATTATTGGCTTAATAAAAACGGCTCAAAAAATCAATAAAATTATTTGTGGCAGTGTCTAAATAGCTGAAAACAACAAGATAAAACCGCGTAAATACACTTTTGCGATCGAGTACGTCCCTGTTGCCAGGCGAGCTGATATTTTAACATGTGCTTTTGTTTACGCCAGGCGTAAGAATGTTTTTGTAATATTTGACGGGCTTACATCATCCGTGACGTATTGGTCGGGGAAATTTCTGTTTAAATCAACTTCGTGGGCGTTTCCACGCCCTCTGGCGCTAGAAGGGTCACCTTCTATGCTCATTTCATAGCCATCTGGGTTCATTGTAGGCATAATGTGTATTCTGGCGGTATTTAACAGCCTCGTTATCCGTCTGTCCGTTCCATAACGTTCACAAAGATATTTCACAAGATATAACAGTAGTTCTCTTCCCACCACTTCATTTCCGTGCATGTTTGCTATATATTTGAACTCAGGTTTGCCTAAAACGTAGTTAAAAAATGTACGTTCTGAATATTGGCGAGCTTCTCTACAAACCTGGTGTATGTTTGGCAGGAGTATTTCCCAAAACTATAACGTACAACTCGCGTCCCTGCACCGATTTTCCAACGGAGTGCAAATACGTAATATCCGGATATGTTTTATTGAAAAATACCAGCCACTCCACGAGTTCATCGTAGTGGTGGTGCTTAAACATTTCCGGATCGCTCAGTACAAAACCGTATTGATCGTTTGATGGATCGTCCAATGTATCTACTTCCTCGAATTCTCCTGCAAAGATACTTGTATTTTTTTCTCCTAATATTGTTTTTAGGCAGTAAATCTTAGACAAGGAAAGAGAGTGTACCCCGCGCTCGCCTACCCTGCCCTGTTACGTCGTTTTAGACGGCGGCCATTTTATATGTGGCAGACAAAGCGAGTACGTTGCAAGTTAATTTCGTGAATTTGTGAATTAAAAGTAGCAGTGAGTAAGGGGAAAATTCTTACGATGGTGAATTGTTCAGCGTTTGGTTGCAAAAGCAGAAGTGAAAAGCAAGAGCCCGGGATTTCGTTTCACAGGTAAATATTTAACAAGCTAGCTTTGAAAGATGCCCTAAAACTTTATTTTTTCTCAATACAACTTCTTCAAATTCCTTCTACCTTTTAGTATGATAAAGTGCATTGTTTTGTTTGTAAATAGGACCAATATAATTATTTTTTAACATCGTTTTTATTGAACATTTCTTAATTGATTATGATAGTTTCATAAAACATGGGCTGGTTTCCATGGGCGTGCATTATTTATTTTATTTTGATTGAATCGAAATCGCCACAAATAAATATATTTCTGCGCTTGACATTAGCTTCACATTTGGGAAATTTTCTGCAAATAAATACCAATATTTCAAATTACATGTAAGTCCAAATTAACAACCTTTTAATTTTAACAACCTTTTAATTTCCATGGCACACTATGTGCCTTGTTTTGGCGATATCAGGCCATCTTAGGAAATTGATGCCGTTTTTTTGAGATATTGAAAGAAAACGTAATTTCCTGTTAAACGTATGTTAATGTTATATGTGCAAAGCTATTTTTGCTGTGCGATGGTTACAAGTATATTACTTTTTGAAGCAAAAAGCTATTCTTAAATGAGGGTTAGAGGGTTAATATCGACAATAAAATACACATGTTTATTTTTGCATACATTATTTATTTATTTGATACCTTCATACTTAACATAATTAAAATTAATTGTTCATAATCGGCCGATATAAGTCTTAATATTTGTTGCAAAATAAAGCTAAATATTCGAACATTAAAAACATATTAAATAAAAAAAAATGAACATAAACATATGTATTTTATAATTTAAAATAAATTTGTTCAAACAATTATTATCACAATATAAGTAAGTACAGTAGGAAGAAAAAGGTTTACCCACTACCACAAAATATACAAACATTTGTATTCCCAAATAAAAAAGAAAATATCCCCAAAAACATCAGTCACCACATAAATAACGCTTAATTTTTATTTAGACCAATACCAATTGCCAGCAGAAGCAATGTTATTTAAAGGAATACCTTCATTACCTGGTTGCTTTGTTCTAGATTTTAATACGAAGTGTTGTATTGTTGTCTTTCCTTCTTCTACTGTTATTTTTGCGACTTCAGATGCTTGGAAACTAAAAAAAACAATATTCAATAACAACAACAACAATAACAATAACCCTTTATTTGACTTACCCATAGGCAGCTGCGTACATCTCATACTCTCCAGGTAGTAGCAACCTCCAATATTCTCCTTTATTCGAAGTTGTAACGTTATGGTTGACACCAACAATAACAACATCTCCATCCAGCACAGCCTCTCCTCTATCATTGGTCACCAAACCTTTGACCCCCCAATGGGAGGCCTCCATAAATTGTAGAAGAGATTCCTTGTTGTTGCTCCACTCTTCCGGCAACACCTTTGCTTCTGGAAATTTGCAACAACTCAGCTCGAAGGTTACTTCGTAGCAGTTAGAGTGGAGGTAGTTGAAGTCTTGCATGCCGCCTAAAAAAAATCAAAATGATCATCGACGTGTTTCAGAAATTAAAGTAGCATCGTGCTTACCTCTGACTTCATACCAGAAAGCACCGTTGGTGATACCCTTATCGAAATGATCATTTTTGCACGCTTCGCCATTTTTCATCAATGGGTGGTTTTGAGAATAGGTTAGGGCCAACTTTTTGAAAACAGAGTTGTCAGGGGTTTTGCTTTCTTTGCAGCAGTAGTTCTTCGGACTGAAAAAATGTCGGCATAAAAAATTAGGCTTTATCTTTTTATAATGAAAGAAAGAAATAGTTATTTATGTACCAAAGGCACTGAAGTTGAAGAATACCAAACCAAATGAGTCATAAAAAGAACTTCAGTGCTGAGGTAGGACCTACAGCTTTGTCCTACCCCCTGGATCTCAGGAACCGTAAGAGAAACAAAAAAAACTTGAATACAAAAGTTGTAAGGTTGGCAGTGGACGTAACCTCTCTTTTATTTTCACATATACAGGGCGTTTCGTATTTGCAGGACAAAAATAAAATATTTAGCTTTTGATAATTGCATTAATCCTTTGGGATATTTGCATTCTCCGTGAAATTTGCTATAGAACCGTTTTTTTGTTTTGCATTTTGGATGCAGCGTTGCCAAGATATCGAATTTTTCTTGGAATTTAGGGACTTCGTGGAGGTTATGGAAACTGAATGCTGTATCTTTATTTTAATAGATATCAAAGATATATTTTAGCCGAATTGTGACAGAACAACCCTGTGTGGTGTGGTATGTCGAAATTGGTTTTTGCATATACAGTGTGTTCATAACAGGCTCTCAAAATCAGATAATTTCAAACAGCAATAACTTATTTTTTTCAAATGGAACGACCCATATTTCTATAGTTTGTTGGATGCCGGCGTCCAAGCCCCACATTTTATGTAAATAACATTCTATAAGTACCAAAAACTACCCGTTTTCGAGATATTTAGTATTTAAGAAAATTTCTTTGCATTTTTCATTCAGGTGAGAAGGTTTTATCAAGCAAGCCATAACTATTTTTCCAGACAATGGCAGAAATAATTGTCATTTTAGATAAGACGGGAAATAAAATTCCCATACCCGTATACAGCTTGTCACACTATAAAGGTCGCTTTTTTACATTAGTGATTAGATGAAATAAAAAGAAGCAAAAAAAATTGTAAAATTGGCTATATTGTATAAAATTATTTCTTGATTTTGAATCAGAGGAAATTATATCAAATTTTACTTTTTGTCCATGAAATATAGGACAAAATGTGCGTCTACAGAACATACCACACCAGACGTGCATAGATTTGTGCCCTTGTTTTTTTTTATTTATTTTGGTTAGGAGATATACTACCTGCATTACCGTCGAGGGAAGGCATATCGAAAACTTATTGTAAATATAATTTTTTGTTTCTGTTTTATCGATTAAGAAAATATAAATATTAATTCCTGTTGCCCGTGAAAACTTCTTTTTATTTCATATCCTAATCACTAATGTAAAGAAAGCGACCTTTATAGTGTGACAAGCTGTATGCGGGTATGGGAATTCTATTTCCCGTATTATCTAAAATGACAATTATTTCTGCCACTGTCTGGAAAAATAGTTATGGCTTGCTTGATAAAACCTTCTCACCTGAATGAAAATTGCAAAGAAATTTTCTTAAATACTAAATATCTCGAAAACGGGTAGTTTTTGGTATAGAATGTTATTTACATAAAATGTGGGGCTTGGACGCCGGCATCCAACAAACTATTGAAATATGGGTCATTCCATTTGAAGAAAATAAGTTATTGCTGTTTGAAATTATCTGATTTTCAGAGCCTGTTATGAACACACTGTATATGCAAAAACCAATTTCGACATACCACACCACACACGGTTGTTCTGTCATACTTCGGCTAAAATATATCTTTGATATCTATTAAAATAACGATACATCATTCAGTTTCCATAACCTCCACGAAGTCCCTAAATTCCAAGAAAAATTCGATATCTTGGCAACGCTGCATCCAAAATACAAAACATAGAAACGGTTCTGTAGCAAATTTCATAGAGAATTCAAATATTCCAAAGGATTAATGCAATTGTCAAAATCTAAATATTTTATTTTTGTCCTGCAAATACGAATCGCCCTGTATATGTGGAAATAAAAGAGAGGTTACGTGCACTGCGAACCTTACAACTTTTGTATTCAAGTTTTTTTTCGTATCTCTTAGGGTTCCTGAGATCCATGGGGTAGGACAAACTACTTGGGATACGCTGTACATATTATATATTTTTTAAAATCGGAAAAAAAATGTTTTATTAGGTAAAAAAATAATCATGCTCGACTTTGACGATCGCTCTACCTAGGCCAAGTGTGACGAGGCACGGCGCTTCCCGACAGAGACTCCAAACTGCTGCCTGTTGTGCAGCCTCCATGAAAAATAGATTGATATTCAAACCTACTAAAATATTTATACTGAAAGATTGCGCTGCCATAGGTAACAATTTCGCAATGTGTACGAAAAGTTAAATGGGCCTTTATTGCCCGGGTTCTGAATGTTTGGCCACTTTTGACGGGCGATGGCTCCGCGTCTGATGTTTGACGTTTACATCTCGCCAAGGCCTACTTAATGAAAAAATCGTACAATAATGGGCTACTTCAGTGCCGTTTTGTGAGCTTTTAATGACGATTTTGAGATACTTCACTGCCGATTTCAAGAAAAAGGATGTTAATTCATTTACTCACTTGCTGCCGTCATCATATGGATAACTAGCAACTACAGCACCGCCGTGCAAGTTGCCAGAGAGTACAAAAGGTCTAGAGATTATCCACGTCATCATGGCTATAGTCTCGGGTTGACGCCCTGAGAGAATTGTGCCTAAAATGAAATAAAAACACAATATTTTTACACATTGGCTGAATTTAGGATATTTTTAAGATAAAATAAATTAAGGAAAAACCTTACAAGATCCGTTCTGGGAACTATTTTACTCCCGACGTTTAGCAAACATTTACCTTACAAATCATTCGAATTAGTTCAATATAAACAGTCACACCGCTTTGTTTGCCAAACAAATATATATAAAAAAAACGAACAAACAGGAAATGTTTTTACGAAACTTTTATAAATTTATCACTTACCAGACCTTAATGCATCAAATTGATCTGGAAAATCTCTGTTTAAATCTATATTGTTTTCGTTATTTCTGCCTACATATCCGCTTTTAGACTCGCAATGTCCTTCCTAAAAATATGGGAAAATAATAATATAAAACTTATTCCTTGCATTTTGTTTTGGTGTCCTCATTAAAAAAAACATTTGATTGTTTTTGAACATTTAACGAGTATAATAATTATTTGTTATGTTTTTTTTTTAATGAGAGAATATAGACACAAACAAAAAGTGTTAAGTACTTTCTAAACTGTTTTTTTTTATAATAAATTTAAAGTTGATTCGCAAGCTGAATTAGAACCACTTCGTGATATCCGATTGAGCTGAAATTTTGCATGCACCTTTAGTTCCGGTGACAATACAACATACAGTACTCAATATTGTAATACTTTCAAAATGGCCGCCGCTCCAAGATGGCGGATTACCTATTTGATATCAAATGAAAGGGCTCGACGGGTAGAAAACAATAAAGTGAATGACTTCATACGAAATCCAATATGGCGGCCGCCCCAAGATGGCCGACTAAATTTCTTTAGGACCCTCCTGACATGGAAATCTGAACTTATTTTATTCGTTTTAGTACATATGGCTTAAAAAAAGCTTGTTTTTAAAAAGGTTTTTTTTATTTTCAACTTTATTTTATTTTGAAAAAAAAATATGTTTTACAAAATTCGAATACACCTCCGAATTCCCCTTAATTTTTAGTACTGTCTCATTTTTTGAATGACCATTTCATGGTACCACACTTTTTCCGTCACATTATTACAAGATGAATAAAAAATATATTTTTTTTTTATAAAGATTTGCAATCTGTTTTCAGTACCTATTTCTATTTTACAGAAAAGAAAGATTAAAATAATTTACCTAATAATATTAACCATTTTAAAATAAACTTTAAGTATCCAATAATAATTGCTGTATGAGAGAAACAATCAAATATAAATAAATTGGCCAAAAAAATTAACGACTTTTCAAGTAGGACTATTATATTTTGTATTTAAAAAATGTAGAAGCAACTTGATTATAAAATAAACAAAAACCACGCGAAATGTTTTTGGCCATGGCAACCTTGAATCCTAAGAAAGTATTTTGGGTATTTACCAAAGAGTTTTCGTAACCATCCGGATTCATACTTGGCATCAAATAAATATCTGTCGTGTTCACCAATCTGGTAACTCTCTCATTCTTTCCATAGTTATAAATAAGGTATTCCGCCAAATAAATAGTGAGTTGTCTTCCTATGGATTCATCACCGTGCATATTAGCCACATATTTAAACATAGGTGTCATCAACGATCTGTTTTGTACGTTTCCGTTTATTTCCAATGCCCAAAGCTCTCGGTTTCTCACAGATCTACCTATCGTGGTCATTCTCGCTATGTTTGGATTTTCCGCTTCGAGTTTCTTGAACAGATTCGTGAGTTCATCGTAGTTGTGGTACCTGGGGTTTTGTAGGAAGTCTTCGTTTTCTTGTTCTTCGTCTTTTTGGATGCTGAGAGTGCTCGCCAATATCACAACGTTCAAAAGAATTGTTGCTTTTGAAATTGAAATCATTTTGTAGATATGTAAAAAGACGTTTTGTTTTAAAATAAGGGAAACATGGTTTATTTAGTAGCTACGTGTCGACCACTACTAAACTAAAATGTACCGTAAAGCAAGAATGTGGATAAACTAGAAAGGTTATAGTAATAAAAAAGCAAGTTTGTCAGATTTATTTTTGTAAATTCCTTAGATTGCAATAATAATAATTTTAACACTATACAATACTGAAAAGTAGAGGTAGGAACACCTCAAATCAATCACATGGTTTTGCCAGGGGAGGGGTAGCAATTATTATTATTTCTGTAGTATTAAATCTATAAAAAAATTCCTCTAATAGAAAGTGTTTATAGTTTCTTTCATTTTTATTTATAGTCGATCCTTTTTACGTTTCCTTTTATTTAGTTTTTTAGGAGTATTCGTTCAAATTTGAAACAAAAATCTGCATTGCCAATGTTAGAAAACAAAAATTACCTATAAGTTAACAAAATCTATTAAAACGGATTTAAAAAATTGATTTTATTTTTATTTTTTCATAACTATACCACTATATTGCAAAATTGTATTACTATTTTCGATGACTGACGTATTAATACGCTATTTTGTTATAAAACATAAAACCAATACAAATATTGTAATTTTTAAAAAAATCTCAGTTGATTCCGCCATTTTGAATTATATACACCAAGTGAAATTTAACATTATGTAAAAATCTTGAACGACATAACAAAATACATAATCCGACAACTATGTATTTAATTTACCTATGTACTTCCCAACCAAACGTAGGCAACCAACATAGCTCGTTTCTGCTCTGAAATAAATGAAGGTGGAATTTTCACAGCCTCCCAATCAGAAATGGACCAAACTCGGTGTATACTTGGTTGCATACGTTTTGAGATTTTGGCGCAAAGTATTCAAAATCAATACTGAGGTTGTCCAAAAAGAAGTGGGATCCTGCTCGACTGTTCTGGTGAAATATCTTGAGATTTTTTCAGGTAAGTCCGTGCTTTGTCGGTGTAGAGTGATCATAAATCATTTTAGGTGAGATATTTTTGAAAAAGAATAATAATGTTTTTTTTTTGGAGAATGGGAAATAATTCAAGAGTGTTTTGATTTTTATTAATAATTTTTGTGCATTATTTCTTTTACTAAAACAGTGCTTTATGTAATTTTAATAAACAAAAAAAATGAACGTAACGAGAGTAAAATTTTGATTTAGGACCTGGTTTAAGAAATATTATGTTTGTTTTAGAATATTTTGTACAGGTTACATACAATATGAAACTTCTTTATTTTTGTTTTTTTTTTTGTATTTTTTATTGTTTATTTTTTGTAACAAACTCTTTTATATATTTTCAAAATAAAGTGACCAAACATTATCTAAAACAAAGGAAATTATTTCAAATTCTAATTGCAACGCCGGATACGATGTTTTCTTGTGAAATTCATTGGAATTTCATTTAAAATTTCAGGGTTTTTCTTGTTTTTGTTGGAACACTCATTATGTATTCAAGGTGCATACAATACCACACACATCTTATTTTGATAAATGATTTTCGTCTTGTACTTCATTTGCCATTTGAGTGTATTTTTTAGACAAGTGACAACCCAAAAATACTTTCTGCTGCATTCTTTCATTTTTTTAAGTTCCTAATAAGCTAGCCGTTTTTCACAAGCAATTATCAAAACGACTTTTATCTATATATACAATGTTAATTGACGGTTATTTTCAATTTTTTGCTAATATTTTTCGATTGTAGCATTCAACTAGTTGCCTCCAATGTCGTTTGCTAAAATTAACGTTGAGTTTTGTAAACTTTTCAGCCAATGGTAGATGCAGTGTAAGATGAGGGTAAGTACCTTTTGTTTATTTTTTGTATGTATATATCGCACCTGCTTGAGAAGATTTTGTTTTGCAATCACAAGAGTAGATAATCATTAATAAGCATCTCGTTTACAAAAGTTAGTTGGCATTTTAGAATGGGTAGGTATAGTAGTTGTACTCATTGTGAAACATAATACTTCTATTGCGGTAGTGAGAAAAGATTTCAGACCGATTGTTTCAGAGATAAACAATAAGATCTTTAAATAAAAATATTTTTTTTGTAAACATCGAACATTCTTATATTTATAGTTAAGATTGATTAGTTGGAAAATGTGAACTTTCGAAATGATAATAGTAAATGCGTATAGGTATAGATAATATATGTGACATAGGTACACCTATAACAATATAAGTAACTTATTATATCATTTAAACTATTTACGTCAATATACTAGGTGAGGACTGAGGATTTTGCAATATTAACTTGTAAAACAAGTTTAAATAATTTCAGGTCAAGTGTAGTGTCTTTTCCACTTAAAATCCCAGAAAATGAAGAGAAGTACTTATTAAATTATGAGTACTTAAGCATATACAGGGGGTCCCAGTTGTAAACTACAATTTTGAAACGATAAAAAATTTGGTTTTGGTCAATTTTATGCCAGAGTGGTGTATACCCACATTTCTGAGATATTAAAAAAAAACGTTAAAAAAATAAACTAACACCCTTGTATCTATTTTATAAAGCATCTCTGGACCCATGTTCACACGCACTTTTTTGTTCAAAACAAAATTTTCTATTGTTTATTTCAAAATCGTGGTTTACAACTGGGACATCCTGTATATGCAGATTTTGTAATAGTATATTTCATTACGAGTCTGGAAATAAAGATTTTTCCGTGCGCGCGTGACAAAGTCATGCAAGCACGGAAAAATCTATTTCTGGACGTGTAATGAACGATATTTTTTATTATACTTCTTTGAAAACGGAAACTTAAAACATTTTGTCATTAAACAATGCAGACAATATAGTGTTTGGTGTGTATGATGCGTTTCCATGGTTACTCTCAAATTATTTCAAAGGTGCTTTGTTGTAAATTAGTTATTGTCAGATAAGGTAAATAAAACGTCAAAAATATTACAGAAATGTATCTAAATATTGAAACATTTACGAATTAAAATACAAAATAGGTACATGTTAAATATCAGAGAGCATATAAAGTTTCTTAAATTTAATTTACTTTGCTGTATATTTTTATTTTAAAGCCATATATTCGGTATTTTTATTCAGCGCACGAAAGTTTTTCCATGCGCTGTTTCCGTGCGCTAGCCCGAAAAACCACGCATCTTTTATTATTGCTAAAACAGATGAAAATAAGCTGTTTTCAAAGAACTATAATAAAAATATTATCTCCTTGTTAGCTAGGCATGAAATATTACAAATATTGCTTTCAATTAAGGAATACGGTAGGAAAATCTGTCATTATTGAACAATTTTCACATTAACACCACAGTTTACTGCAATCTTGCAAAAATCCATAAAACACTTATTAGGTAGGTACCAGGCAGGTATGTGTGTCACGTTCACTCTTTTAAACAAGGTCACAATGATGGTACTTAACAAAATGCCAAGTTCAACAAATTATGCAACTGAATCTTTGTAAACAAAATGTCTGAAGATATAGCGAAATACACTGAAAAACAATTCAGATTCAAATCGGTTTTTTTTTAGATTTTCCTGGCTATCGCAATATGCCACGTAGTCCTACCTGCCATTTTTGGCAGTACAGTTCTTATTGCGGACTTTTCTATGTCAAGAATGATAGAGCTGACTACTAGGGCGCCATATTGTCATGTCCATACTGACAGGTAACAAAAAAAGGTGTACCTACTTAAGTCGTAGACAAGGAAAGAGAGAGGATGGTAAATAGCGCTCGCGGCCGTGTTACCAACTGCCACATCGCACGACAGACCAGTGGCGTAGCCAATATCACAAAAATGTTAAAAATGAAAAGGTATATATAGTTAATTTTGACTTGTACAGGGTTATTCACTGAGAATTAGCCCCCCACCTAACTTTTTTGTTTTTTAAGATAACAGGGTGATTCAAAAAACAAAATCAATGGTTCCGCGAATACTTTTTTATGCCATGGCCGTTTAGTGTACAGGGTGTTCCAAAAAGTAGGACGAATGGCAAATTATTTTTTTTAAATGGAACACCCTGTATATTATTGGATTTTTGAAATCTGCTCATCAAGGCAATCAAAATGATATCAAACTTTGTGGCATTATCTTTTTCCGTTTTTGAAAAATTCCGTTTTCAAATTTTATACTAAATTTATTTAACTCGAATTTGTGGATCTCGTGATAAAGATAGACGATTAATGTAATAACGAAAAATATTTGCTTTAAACAAGAGACTAATATAGTGAAACTCCAAAATGTTTAGGAGTTTTTACGATTTTCCTGAAATTCTTTATTTCGAGAATATAATCAGTAAAATTTGAAAAGGCTCCTAAACATTTTGGAGTTTCACTATATTACTCTCTTGTTTAAAACAAATATTTTTCGTTATTACATTGATCGTCTATCTTTATCACGAGATCCACAAATTCGAGTTAAATAAATTTAGTATAAAATTTGAAAACGGAATTTTTCAAAAACGGAAAAAGATAATGCCACAAAGTTTGATATCATTTTGATTGCCTTGATGAGCAGATTTCAAAAATCCAATAATATACAGGGTGTTCCATTTAAAAAAAATAATTTGCCATTCGTCCTACTTTTTGGAACACCCTGTACACTAAACGGCCATGGCATAAAAAAGTATTCGCCCAACCATTAATTTTGTTTTTGAATCACCCTTTTATCTTAAAAAACAAAAAAGTTAGGTGGGGGGCTAATTCTCAGTGAATAACCCTGTACATGTAATTTGAAATGATGCTATTTATTTGCAGATAATTTCCCAAATGTAATGCTAGTGTCAAGTGCTAAAATATAATTATTTGCGGCGATTTCGAATGAATCAAAATAAAATAAATGATGCACCCCAATGGAAACCAGCCCATATTTTATGAATCATAATCAATTAAGAAATATTCAATAAAAACGATGTTAAAAATAATTATATTGGTCCTATTTACAAACAAAATAATGCACTTTATCATACTAAAAGGTAGAATAAGGAATTTGAAGGAGTTATATTGAGAAAAAATAAAGTTTTAGGGCAGGGCTTCTTTCAAAGGTAGCTTGTTAAATATTTACCTGTGAAACGAAATCCCGGGCTCTTGCTTCTCACTTCTTCTTTTGCAACCAAACGCTGAACAATTCACCCTCGTAAGAGTATATTTTCTCCTTAATCACTGTTACTTTTAATTCACAAATTCACGAAATTAGCTCACAACGTACTCGCTTTGTCTGCCACATATAAAATAGCCGCCGTCCAAAACGACGTAACACGGCAGAGTAGGCGAGCGCGGTGTCCTCTCTCTTTCCTTGTCTAAGACTTACCTACTTTTCTCTCTAGGGAGGAAAGTATTTCCTTACCTATTCTCGTGGTGAATGGTTACAGTATTTTTTTAAATAATTTTAGAGGAATCATCAGGGGCATGCTATTAAGTGCTGACCAGAGGAGAGTGAGACAGATGTCGGATGATTCTATAACGAAATTGGAAAATGTTTGTCGCGGCAAACAAGTTGTTTCGGCCCACCAAGGAGGCTTCATTTACCCAGGGACTAAATGGTGTGGTCCAGGTAATTTTTTTTTAATTTAATTATTATTACATAGAAAAATCGAAGAAGCGGTCAAAGTAGGCTTGACACAGCCGCCTTGTTTTTAGATCAATTATGGTCTCGTACACATCTGACAGATCTTGGAGGAAAAACAAATCCCTTTTTGGTGGATTAAGTTAGGTATCTATGATCTAGTGATTTTTTTTTTAAGTGTTGACTAAGGAATATAGTCCAAAGCACGAAAGAAAACGTTTCTAAAGAATGCGGGCAGAGTTGCGAGATTTCCTATACGAGTAGTCGTTATTTATTGGCGAATACAATTTTATCATATTGAAGCCGAATTTCTGAACTCTGTTATACCGAAAAAATAAAGCTCGCATCACGGGACCACTTACCCATTTTTGTTTATCATTTATTTTTAACGCGCTGTGATGAAACACCTATTAAGTATTTTTTTCAACATCGTCGCGTCTACCATCGCCTTTGAAATACGGCAACACAGCACTTCTACCAAGCAGTCGGCTGACAAAAGCAGTTAGCCAACGCGTTTTGTGCCTGTTTCTATAGTACGTAAAGTTAACTGCGTATTTGATCTACCACACAGACCTCATTTTTTAGGCCGCTGGCAAGTTTTTTCCGCCGGCTTAGAGAGCTCAGTGGCGTTTCGTATGTTCGGGAGTTAACGTGTGCAAAATGAGTAAACAGGGAAGAACGTTGCATTCTCAAGCACGAGAAATAATTGCCAATGTTATAAGGGTTTGCCTTCCTCCATAGTCTAAGGCATCACCGTTAAGAATAATATTAACAATAAATTAAATAACAATTATTATATGAAAATTAAGTCAGTGAGTTACACAAAATTGAGCTACGCCCCTGAACTGTGACTAATTCTATAATATTTGCGAGTTCTTCCCCCTTACGTCGCACGCATTCTGCCGTAAAGGAGGACTATACTACATATTATTATTCCATTTTAATTTAAACGAAACAAAAAAAGGTTTGTTTATACTCCATACGGTCTGTCAGAAAATTGAGGAAACCAGCTTTTAAAGTAACGAAATTGAGATTGTTTTTTTTTAGGAAGTATTGCTCAAAATTTCTCAGATCTCGGATATCATGTAAAGGAGGACATGTGTTGTAGGGAACACGACAACTGTCCAAAATTTTTGCCCTCAAACGAATGCAGAAAGGGCATTTGCAACAATTCCCCTTTTACAAGGTAAAAAAATGACATTTAAAGTGCAAGGCGCTTACAAAAAAATGGCCGTAGAAAAAATGTCGTTCACTTTTCGCAAGTAATTATTTTAGGTCTCATTGCGACTGTGACGCTCAATTTAGAAGGTGCCTTCAGAATGTCAATACGGAGACTGCGAATACTATTGGTGCCATATTTTTCAACGTCGTTCAAGTCATTTGTTTCAAAGAGCGCAGTCCGTGCTCTCAATGGCAGAAGTAAGAAACATAACCTCCAAACTTGTTTATTTTTTTATGTTTACGAATTTTTATTTATTTATTTTTTGTAGTGACACGACTGACATCTATTTAAATTATATCTTTGGTTTTTCCGAATCGGAATCGGACTCTTGCGAACTAGAATTCACAAAATCGGAACGCTATTTCGCGTCGAAAAAGACTCGTTTCACTTGGAGGAATAAGAGGGAGTTTTTCGTGAATATTATATTCAGAAAACTCAAAATATTGTGATTTTTATTTTTGTTGTATTATATTTTGTTTGTAAATAAAATTATTGTTTTCGTTTTTTTTTATTTTTCATTTTTTTGTTTCGTTTTTTTTATAATTAGGTATTTTCTTTTAGAAATGGATATACCAAAGCAGAAAGTGACATAATTTGTGGTCAATGGAATTTTAGACCTTCTGAAAAATATGTTCCACTAATGCCACTACCATAAAAATGTTGAAAAATAAAAAAGTAGACAAAGGATCTCTTACATTTCGTACAAAAATTGGACAAATAATAAGTATGTGATATAGAAGTAATAATAGAAGAAAAATAGTAAAAAAACGCAATAAATATTGTGATAAAATTTTAGTTTTTTAGAAAGATAAATATTAGAAATATAAAGAAAATAAATCGTAGTTATCAGCAAAACATATAAATGAGTATTTATTTAATACCTAAACCTAAAACCTCCGATATAATTTAGAAAAAAAAAAGTTTTTTAGAAAGATAAATATTAGAAATATAAAGAAAATAAATCGTAGTTATCAGCAAAGCATATAAATGAGTATTTATTTAATACCTAAACCTAAAACCTCCGATATAATTTAGAAAAAAAAAAGTTTTTTAGAAAGATAAATATTAGAAAGAAAATAATTTACGTAGAAAGCTGCAAAGCATATGTATAAAAATGGATATTTTACTTAATACCAAATACTATTTTTAGAAAAAAGTTAAAAATATTTTTAAAAAACTGCAATAAATATTGTAATGCAATATTTAGTTATTTAGGATAGATAAATATTGAAAATACAAAGAAAATAAATTATGTAGTTAACTGCAAAGCATATAAATGGGTATTTTATTTAATACATAAACATAAACCTAAAACCTCCATATAATTTAGAAAAAAAAAAATTGAAAAAAGTTTTTTAGAAAGATAAATATTAGATATACAAAGAAAATAATTTACGTAGTAAGCAGCAAAGCATAGGATGTACAAAAATGCATATTTTATTTAATACTTAACTTAAAACCTCCGATATAAAAAAAGAAAATTTTTTTAGAAAAATGTTATAAATATTTTTAAAAACCGCAATAAATATTAATACAATATTTAGTTATTTAGAAAGATAAATATTACAACTACTAAGAAAATAAATTACGTAGTTAACAGCAAAGCATATAACGAGTATTTTATTTAATACCTAAAACCTCCGATATAACTTGAAAAAGAAAGATTTTTTTCTTTTTTTCTCTTGCATTCATTTTTAGGTTTGATTTTCGCCTATTTTGTACATAGAGGGCCGTTGTTTCGATTGGCGCAAGACAGGTCATAAAATAAAAATAAATCGACATCAAACTATTTATTGAATGCTTGTTACAGTTTTACAAACATCAAAACGGAATATTAAAATGTAGAAAAATAATTGGAAAAAATAATGCACAAACACTTCTTATTTAGCTTGTCTCCATTTTTTCTGTATCTTCCACTGAAATAAATATAAAAAAAAACAACAATTATTATAAAGAAAAAAGAAAAAACTTTTTTCTTTTTTACTCACATTCATTAAACATAAACTCCTGTTGATACTCCTTCAAAAATTGAACGCTCCTCCCTTCATCGAAGAACAACTGATAAGCCCTTTTGATATCTTCAACATCAACCTCCTGTGCTTTTCTTTTCCTCGCTATTAAACTTGACGTCATTATAAGTTGGATCCCGTATCTTAACGACGTTTCTTTCGAAATTCTCGTCAAAACTGTCAACGCATTATCTGACATTTGACAGTCCTCTTCCTCACACCTTATGCTGACCAAAACAACAGAAAACAATTGAAATAATTCCCCGGCCTACCGTGTCACAGTAGTTGTCATTCTTTTGAAGATGACCACCACTGAACATAACCTCACATTGTCGAATTAGACACTGTCAATGCATTGTCCAACTGACATTTGACAATTGAATAGTTCCATGGCCTACTGTGACAGTGCAGGGTCAAGGCCGACACCCGTTTCAAGATGGCCGCCGTCGAACATAACCTAAAGAGCGCAAACAGAAAATCGACTTACCACAGAATTTCCCTCAATTCCTTTTCGTCGTAGGGGGCGGTGGGTATAATAATGGTTCTGTCCAATAAATCTAGGGGAATACCATGCGGCGACTTATAAGTGGTACCCCTGATTTTCGTGATCCCCCTGTTGGTCGCCATTATAACTATGGGTGCCATCTCATTTTCCAATGCCCGATTCAAGAATGAGAAACATTCGATATCCAACATATGAACCTAAGATGGAATTATAACAAAAAAAAAGCAAAAAAAGTTGAACTGAAACTTACTTCATCTATAAATAATACACCTGGTATAATTTCTGCTTTTCCCTCTTCCCTCCATTCGGCAACCTTGCCGTTTATTTGTTCCCTGACTTCTTGTTTAATTTCACCAGTATCGCCTATATTTATAAAAGATAATAATAAAAAAAATGCAATTGAAATTTTTTTAAAAGTGCCTTCACCTGAAAACAATGCCAAAAACCCATGAGTTCTACTATTTATAACGTCAATTTCGTGAAGAGTTACGGTATGAACTACTTCTTTTCTCTTTTGTAGTTCTCCTTCTGGACATTGCACGAATCTAGTTTGTTGTCCAGTCGCATCGTAGTCTCTTGCCCTGGCGAATGATCGTCCCAGGCGAGAAATTTTACCTAAAATATTGTTTTCGCTACATACCGAATAAATATTTAATAAAATCTCTGCATAATTGCATAAAACCTCAATACAAGTAGTGTGCCATGCAAAACAAAGCAACAACTGTCATTTTAAGTGCATGCATCAAGTGTGCCATGGAAAAACAATCTACAAATTTAATGCCATTTCTGTCACTTTGATAACCTCAAATACAGTACCTAGTTGTTACCTAATCTTAGCGAACGAAATTTAAAAAAAAATTACCAGTGGCTTTGTCGATAGTAATGACATCCCCGCTCTGAACTTTTTCCTTTAAAATGCTGTCGATCATTTTCCCCCCAAGATCGTAAACGGTCTCCATATCGGTGGTTTTCAAAATTAGTTTTCCGACTTTTGTGCCGACCCCGGTGGCCGGCCTCTCGATTTGCACTTCCACCACTTCACCTTCGATTATTTCACTCTCCTCTCTGTGAAAAATTATGTATCAAGCGTTCGGAATATTATTTTTATTCATTTAAACAAGAAAATAGGCAGCAAACATACGTTAACGTTGTATTTATGTTATAATAAAGCAATCATTGTTGAAATCAAGCAAGCCATGGAATGAAAAAACAAACGCGACATTGAAGTTTGACAGTTGTATGATGTTATTTAAACATTGTATTAACGTTTTTTGACGCCCAATAACCTGTCTAAATTAATAAAAGGACGATAATATTGTTTAACTCACTTTATTCTTACACCAATACTTTTTCTTATGGACTGAGTCAATGCCTCGGTTTTACTCATTTCTAAAGAATAAATTTCAGATCCCGCCATACTAGTGAAAGGTGTATCATAACCTAGAGCAGCGGCAAGGGCTGTAGCTATGGCCGTTTTACCCGTTCCTAAAATTTTTTCTGTGATATCAAACAGTATCATAAATAATAACAGTAAACAATAGTATTTAATCCAGTATTCTATGAAAATTGAGCCTTGCGAAGAGCGGCAAATTTAAAATTGGTCCTAAATGTTTTGAACGTTTGAACTATTTTTAGAAAGAGACTGTTATAAAACTACGCAATGAAATCAACGATATCCGACAAAAGCTTCACTTGTTTACTATTATTTCCAAACGATATTGATTTATTTGCACTATGTTTGATCAATACAGTTTAAAAATATTCCCACCTGGTTGTCCCGCTAATAAAACAGCCCGTCCTGCAATTTTACCTTCCCGAACCATTTGTAAAACTATCCCGGCGGCCCTACGGGCGGTAACCTGCCCAACCATACCTTGAGACACCTAAAATGTTTCAACAAATAGTTCGTAAAGCCCCAAAACAATAAAAATTCTTACATGGCGTGCCTCGAGACTATCGTCTAACCCTAAACCTCGAATATGGGAATGGGCCCCAATTCTTTCCACGCGAGTAGTCTCGCGCACTTCCGCTATTTTAGCAGCAGCTACGGCCTAAAAAATCATATATAAAACACATTTTTAATTAAAAACGTTTCAAATGCTGTAGCATTTGTAGGTTAGGTAGCAGGAAACTGCTCAAAAAACTGCCTACAACTTGAAGAATCATGTTAGAATTTATGTAGAACTAAAACGAACGTTTCATTTTATGAAAATAGTTAGGAAAATACTTACAGCCATGATTACGTTTTGTAATTTTCCGGCTTTTTTCTTTTCACCATAAATCCTTTATCTATGCTTTTCACGTTTTGAAATCAACAAAACAAAGTATAGGCAACAGTTTGAAACGAAAAGTAACTATACTAGAATTTGGGGAAATACGGGTGTAACTAAATTTGAGTTGGCCATATATATCGTGTATAAATGGTTGCCTGTAAGGTGGTAATAGTATGGTATAATACAGGACAGGATTAGAAAATTTTCTTTGGAAGAACATTTTCAGATATAACGTAATACTTTTTCTATTCTCACCAAATTGTACCAAGCTTAAAAACATTTTAAAGGTACAAGTACGGATTTCAACCTTGAAATTTTAAAGGAATAAAATAATATACCTGTAGAATCTAATAATATACATATTATTAATAATATAAACGTCTTTCGAAATCGTGTGTGTCGGATGTGGACAATTTACGTAGAATATTAAATTGCCTTGAAATTACCATAACATTTGACACGACTATTATCGCTATATAATGTAATGATAGGGATAATTTTCTATTCCAAAAATTGGACAGGACAAAAACAGTCTTGAGAACAAACATACCACTTTAATAATCTAATTTCTTTTAGGAAAAATATTACCTATGGTCTATGATTCGCCTCGACCATAACCATACCACAACACCGTACCTACCAGTACCTACGTAATTATTTGTTATTTACCTAACAAATGAGGAAAAAGCATTATAATTATAATAGTATCTTATATAACTGGTACCTACGGAATATCACTGGCAAAAAAATTATCATTTTCGAACAGAATGACTGGAACCCAAAAAATTTATAAAAACCTTGAAATATTACTCCGAACATATCATGGGATTAAATTAAAAATTAAGTACCTATTATAGTTAATGTTTTATAGTAAAAATTATCATATTATGTATTGTGGTACCTATAATGTGGTCCTACTATTTTAGGAGATATTCTCAGAATACCAATAATTTTAAAAAAGAACATTTTTCACAAAGAGATATAATACCGGCTTGTGCCAGAACAGGTTTGTTGCCAAGGGAAGAAGCAAATCGTTCAACTGATAAAAAAAATAATTTTAATGAAGAATATTAAGTATATTGTATTTTAAAGAGATATATAGGTGCCTATAATAGGTAACAGGTACCTACTTATTAACATATTGATTAGATAATTTATATAATTTTCATTTTTTAGCTTTTAAAATCCCTAAAAACTTTTTTAAACAAATTAATCCAACTATAACAAATAAGTCAGAAAAAATAAATAAGTCACAACGAGGTTCATAACTTAATAAACTAACTTATAAAACTGTGTAGGTACCTACCTACCTGGATTTTTATATGAAAATAATCTGCCAATTTTCTTCTAGTAACTTTTTTAGTTTTGATTTAAAACCTAAACAAACTAGATTATAATAAACATAATTTTTTGACAAACAGCAAGGTATGGGACAACCTGTATGTAAACTAGTTTCTATGTGAAAACAAATTGAAAGTAATGATAGAATTACTAAATTAATTAATATACAAAATGTTTTCCATTATTTAAGTACATACCAATTGGAACATCCCTACACTCTATTTACTTAACTCATGTATACCAAACAAAGGCTCAAATATGTAATTTTCATTGTTAATTAAATGTTCTATAATATGTTTCACTTATTAAGTTATGAACTACACATTCACCTTCCTACATTCTATAATCCTGTGGCTAACCTAACACACCTTGTATTATAAAAAAAAAAAACCTTTTAGGCAGTTTGTACAGGGTGAAGCAACTAAGTGTTCTTTGTAATTGAAGGTTAGACTGAGGTACAAATAATTAAATTCCTAGTTTGAAGTGCATTTTAGCATTTAACAAGTTACTATTATATAACATTTTAAGATCAATTAAATTAAGATTTAATCAATTTTAATACAAGGAAGAGTGTAAATAATATGATTAATTTAGTATTTACTGTAATTTCTAAAAACGATGACCTTACTCTTATATGTAGAGAGGGATTTGTGACGTTATTTTTGCGTGAAATTTTGAATTTGCTTTATGGTTTTCCAACCAGATCTAGATGATACATTATCATTGTGGGTGCAAATAATCAACTTAAAAAGTTCAAACTGCTGGAAAAACCGGATTTTTAAACTACATTAGGGTAATGGGGATTCTCACATAAAACAAGTTAGAGAATAATCTAACGAATTTTTATAAAAAAAATATAACAGCAACTAATTCTATATTCCACGGGAAGAATACACATGTGCGACCTTTGCTCCTATGGTCTAAAGAAATTAATCACAATCCTTTAATTTTAATAATTATACCATTAAAATTAGACCCATTATAATTTAATATTATGTATTATAATCTTCAAACGCCATAAAAGTTCGTAAGTAGCCTCCAAATTCAATTGTGAAATACAAAAAATATCAAACAATATTTTATAGACTATATTTTCTGTGTTCCCACCATAGATCAAGTAAAACTATAGCGGCACCTAATTCAGTGTTTGTCCACATGCTAGACGAAAAAAAACGTAATCTGCCTTGTTGACGACAAAATACACAATACTTAACCACTTGGGAATTTTCGACGAACAATAAAGATACAAAGATCAATAACTTGTACTTGATATATACAAGACAGGCCAGTGCGTAAACTTTTAATATGTGGGTATTCATATATTTATGTACCCATTTGTTTATTCATGGGCGTAGGTGACAATGTTTTTTTTTCTAAGATCGAAAGTCTGAAAAATATTCGCCACAAAAACAAATCAAATCGAAATCGAAAACTAGAACTTCAAAAAATATAGACCTATTTTAATGGGAAATTTTATTACAATATTAAAAAAAGTTTACCTACCCCTGAAGAAAATCGTATATCTATCCACGCCTATTATGGTGATGTTTAACATTATTCATGCACTTCTGTGTAAGTATGTCATTTAGTGAGTCAGAATTTATTAACAAACAAAAAAAACACGTGAATTTATAAGGATGCTAGCTATAACGATATATATCACGTTATTTTGTGTGTTATTTTAATCACCTACATTTTTGAAATTGCATGCATTGTTATACACAGCTGTTGTTTTTTAATAGTAGCTATTAATCGTAATCAAGGGGTCAAGTACCGATTTTTTACATTAATAGTTCAAGAAAGAATCAATGGATCAGGTAACATAATTCAAAATGGCACTATAACATGAAAATAAATAAATTTCCCATTAATTTGGCAAAGTTCAAAATTTCTCAGCTGTAAAGGGATATTTTTGACAACTTTTTATTTAAAATTTTCCTATGATCTAAATGTTTCAGGACTTTTTTCGTTCCAAACATAAAACCATAGTGTTGGGTAAGTAATCCAGTTGAAAAGTTTAAAAAAGTTCTATAGATTTTTTGTCTGCTAAGAAAGATTGGAATATCTCAAAAACTATTGAGTTTTGCATAATGCATATTAGGATTAAATTTACTCTTTACCTCCTCCCCTATCACATCTTCAAAGGAATATATCGAATTACCAATAACCCTGTATACATAAAATGACGTCAGATGTGATTTTACTGTCTTTTTACTTATCTGACAACAAATTAAAGTTCCAGGTTATTTGATGTTTCATAAAAACACTAAAATAAATTAAAAATTTGTTTCTCATTATTAAAACCATGATATAATGAGAAAATATATGAATATAATCACGTTTTTCTTGAGGAAGACATTATTTCTTTCAATTAGCAATGACTATTTGATGGTAAAGTGCTTATAAAATCTAAAGTGATTATTAATAATAATCGCCCCATATTAAAAATTGTTACCTTGATAACAACATAAAAATATACATGGCACAGGGCTCTTTGTGTGCAAATATTTGGAGAAGGTTGTTCTATACATGGGTTTTAATAGTCTTTCATGTAAAAATTTTCGATTTAAGCCTCTCCTGAAAAGTTATTCGAGCCTTAAGAGAGACAAAAAAATTGGGTTTTGATTTTTTTTTGATCTAGAAACTTAAATTTTCGGATACGTTTTTGACACTTTCGTATTTTATTACTACGTTTTTATTAATTCGCTTCTACGTGTTAAAAAACGCCTTAAAAACAAGCCTTTCAATTTGCAAAAACTTGTCGCAATTTGGAATTGAATTATCTTAACGAAAACCTAAACTTATTTTATTCGTTTTAGTACATGGCTCGAATAAAAGCTTGTTTTTATTTTTTTTATTTTCAATTTTATTTTGTGCTTTTTAGTACCTATTTGATTCCCATGTCAGGAGGGTGGTAAAGAAATTTAGTCCGCCATCTTGGGGCGGCCGCCATATTGGATTTCGTATGAAGTCATTCACTTTATTGTTTTCTACCCGTCGAGCCCTTTCATTTGATACCCATGTTGGGTATCAAATAAGTAATCCGCCATCTTGGAGCGGCGGCCATATTGAATTTAGTGTGAAGTCACTAACTTTATCGTTTTCTACTCTTCAAGCCCTTTCATTTGATATCCATATTCAGGGGGTTGACAAAAAATACATCATTCGCCATCTTGGAACGGCGGCCATTTTGAAAGTATTACAATATTGAGTACCTATTGCATATTGCATTGTCACCGGAACTAAAGGTGTATGCAAAATTTGAGCTCAATCGGATGTCAGGAAGAGGTTCTAATTCAGCTTGCAAGATTCGACCCATACATACAGACATGCATATACATACTAACAGGTGAAAGCTTGAAGAAAGCAGAAAATAATATAATATACCTAAATATATTTTTTAATATACTTATCACGTTTATAAAAAGGACTAAAAGTATAATAAAATAATATAATACAAAAAAACGGGTAAAAAGTCAAAGTCATTTAAATAAAAAATATGTCTCAGATATACAGTGTGGCCACGGATGGACTTAACTATACTTGTAAAATTTTTTATTTCCAATTCTTCGAAAAAAGTCATTCTTTATAAAAAAGTCTGCTTGTTCTTAAAATAAAATTGGCATGGAAAAAGTTGACATTACTTATACTGGGTGACCAGAAAATTAAAGAAACGTTAATTAGCATAGGAGTAAACTACCTCTATTTGTAGAGATAATGAAAAAAGTTATAAAGAAAATTTGCTCAGCGTGGTAAGCTACTTAAGTGTACAAAATTTCGAAGCGTTAGCCCTACTTCGATTTTTTGATTTTTTCTTGTTTTTCTTCCATTAAATAATTTTCTGTAGGTAGTAAGACAAAACTTTTAAATAAAAGTTACTCAGAATAGGAAACTGTGTATGATGGAAAATTTTTTGACAATCCTAGGCCCACTTTGCGTTTCCTCCAATATTTTCCAAAATACAAAGTAGGCCTAGAATCGTAAAATTTTGTTATCATGCGCAGTTTTCCATTCTGGGGAAGTTTTCTTAATACAGTTTTGTCGTACTATTTACAGAAAACCATTTATTTGACAAAAAAAGAGAATACAATCAAAAAATCAAAGTAGGCCTAACGCTTTGGAATTTTGTACACTTAAGTAGCTTACCACGCTGAGCAAATTTTCTTTATAACTTTTTTCATTATCTCTACAAATAGTTTACTCTTATGCTAATTAACGTTTCTTTAATTTTCTGGTCACCCAGTATAAGTAATGTCAACTTTTTCCATGCCAATTTTATTTTAAGAACAAGCAGACTTTTTTATGAAGAATGACTTTTTCGAAGAATTGAAAATAAAAAATTTTACAAGTATAGTTAAGTCCATCCGTGGACACACTGTATAAGTTTAAAAAATGAAAATGGTAGGCACGGGTTTCAATTTTTTTATTTCGTATACAGGGTGGTCTAACTTTTAGGGGAAAACCTTAAGAAGGGCAAATAGTCATATTCTTTTCTCAAGACATGATATTTTGTTTGTTTATTGTTTATGGAAAGGAAGTATGTAATTTTTCGGCGAAAATAACTACGTTGATCAAAACAACCTTTTTATTTTTTTTTATCCCGGTTCAAAGATACGTGCCGAACAGCATATATCTCGGCCACGCGACTTCTTCAAATTTATGTTGTCGTCTTTTCGGCAGATAACCTTAACCTTAGCCGCCGGTTTCAGGGAACTTCCTGAAGATTATTCACTCCGATCCGGGCTCCACCAATACAAATCATAAGCACACGTGCCCGATCGGTGCCGACGTGGGGGGAAAATTCTTATAAAACGCCCGTCGCGGCGCAATGTACGTATACAACGCTTCCTTAGTTTCGACAAGTGAATCAGCCAACTTGACCATGCGTAGTTTTTGTATTTTCGCTACTTTGATGGCGTCGTGCGGTGCTGCCAAGCTGCGTAAGTATCGTTCACTTGTTTTGCGTGACTTGGCTTGCTAGATATTTTGGCGAGAATTTTTTAAATATTGCATCAATCACAAACGCGCAATTTTGAATTACAAATGGTTTCTAGATGGAAAAACTGTATGACAGCACCTGTCAGCAGTTTTTCGAGTTTTCCCGCGGCAAAACTTGACAGCTGTCGTATAATAGGTAGTTTGTTTTGTAAGCTATGTGTATGCAGACTAATCTGTTACTCATGAAATAGTCTTGTCAAATACCATTTGGGCATCTAATTTTTCCTGTGAAAAAAATCCAAAAAACACAATGCTAAGTAATATTTTTTTAACAAAATGCATTCGTGCAGGTGCAAAAATCCTCGTCTTCGACTTGTTGCCACCAGCACCCATGCTTCTTGTTAAAATATTACTTAGCAAGGTGTTTTTTCGATTTTTCTCGGAAAAATTCGATGCCCTTATGATATTACTTGCGATAATATCACTAGTGGTATTTTCACTGAAACCCTACTCTCTTAGCTACGCTAAACCAATATTGTGGCAGCTAAGACTCATAACCCGATAACTTTTTCACATTACCAAATTTAATATAGGACTAGAATATATGTTTTCAGTTAACACATTGATCGTTAAATATCTATTAGCACAAAAAACATATTCAGAACCTAAAGCTCAACCTAAATGACAGCTGTCAAATGGACTTCAACTTTTAAGCAGGGTAAATAAATTTATATACGGCTAGTTAAGTCGAATATTCATCTGACCTCGATGGGCTAGGGGCATGATTCTCACTTTGCGTGCGAGAGGTCCTGGGTTCAAATCCAGGTTGTGGATGCTATTTTATTTTTATTTTTTAAATTACATATGCGAAGATGGTAAATATTTATAATTCTTGTAGTTTATTTATTAATAAGAAGTTAGGTTGATAAAAATTATGGCTACATACACACTGTTATATTACCCCTGATAAAAAGTTTTTGTCGATTTTTTTAAATATAAATAATGTCTTTAGTATAGGTATCAATTTTATAGATAATGTAATAATTTCAAAATAGTCTTTATAAAATATTAAGACAAAATAGATAATTAAAAACTTTAAAATAGTATTATTTGTCGTGGCGATTTTGTTTCTGAAATGTATGAAAAATCCGGCTTAGTAAAGTCCAAAGTATGGTAAAACTTAAAATATAAATTTTTAAAAATGAAAAAATATGTTTTTTGCAAACTTTCTGCCTATCACTGTATTTATTAAAATTATCAATTTTAATGTTTTACAAGTTTATTCTATTTATTCTATGAATAATCCGTATATTTTATAGTGATTGTTTGAGAAATACATGAATACATTTGTGTAATTTTCATTTTCGTGCAAATGCCTGTAAAATAAATGTTTAATGGTTGTACTTATTTCTGCTGGTAGAGACAGACAAAATAATTTACAAATACCTAAATAAATACTGTTCACAGTATTAACACGGAGATAGCAGTCGTGGGTTAGGCAAGCAACCTGCTAACGCAATTTTTAAAAAGAAAATTCGTTATTTAGTTTCTTAACAAAAATTAAGAAGGTATTTTTATATTAAAATTAAAATAAATTTGTACTGTACAGGGTGAGTTTTTCTGATGATCAGTATGGGGATCTCGGAAACTAGAAGATATAGAAGGAAGGTTAAATGGGGCAAGAAAATTGCAGTTTTGTATGCCCAATAATGTAACGCCTCGTGGTTTTTGCAAAAAACATGGCTTACTAGATTAGATATTTTGAAAAAAAAAACAACAAATTTTTGGCGGTTTATTCTAGTCCATCTAGCTTCGTTGTTTCTGATTTTAGATAAAAAGTGTAAATACCAAAGTTGGAGGGAATTGTGTCCACAATGCGGTTATCATGTCCTACTTTCCCTGACAGCTGTCATTTTCGAGGTATGACACAAACTGTGTTTTGCCATGGTCTCAAAAAATCAGGCATTGTTAGAGCTTTCCAACGATATAATACTCGATATGGTTATTTAGAAAAATAATGGAAATAAATAATATGGTTTCCATTAAAAAAAAACAAAACTTTGTGTCATATCTCGAAAATGTCAACTCTCACGAAAAGTAGGACATGATAACCGCATCAAAGATACAATTCCCTCCAGCTTTGGTATTTTACACTTTTTATCTAAAATCCAAAATTGGTGCCACAAAACACCAATTCTTTCCTATCTCCACTACTTTCTGAAAGACCCATACTGATCAATTTTCCTCAAGTTAAGAGAAATGCCTAAATCTGTACAATACTTACAATGTAAGGTGTTAATAAGATACCTACATTATTGTGCTTAGAAAATACACTTTCTATTTTATATTTAAATTTATGTTTTTTATTTCTAAATTTTGTTTTTTTTCTTTACAGCGAGTGATTGGGGAAGATGTCACAAATCAGACCCAAATATGAAGCAGTGCCTTACGAAAAACGTAGAATATGCCATACATTCATTGGCAAAAGGTAAAGTAGTTACAAAAAAAAAACAATCAGTTTTGGAGACCCATTTTTTACAATTAAGTTTAAGTACCTACCTAAGTACTAAGGACTTGCATATTATTTTCCTAACAAGGTTAAATCTTATGCCAAAATTCTGTACCATGAGTTACGCATACTAATTTTGGCAAACCTACATAATGTGACGTCAAAATAAGATAAAATATTCTTCTTGCATATACAAAAGAAAACTACATGGAGTTGAACACGTAACTATATAGGTAGTTACCCACATAAGTAATTCTTGTCCTGAAACGTACTTTATGCAAATAAACATACGTTTAGAATATTGATCTGATTCGTCATGCTTTTCGCTAGCAGTTCACTAAACTCATACATTTAATTTCAGGTTCAGAAGAGCTGAAATTGGCGTCTTTCGAACCTCTTCTAATCCCAGAACTTCATATTGGTGAAGGCAAGGGTCCTGTGAATGTTGCCCAGAACTTCAGAGACGTCAAACTACATGGATTGACTGGATCAAAAGTTCTATCAGTAGAGTAAGCACCTACATAAGACAGCTTCTATAAACATCATTTATAATCTAAGAAGATAAACTTAATACTATATAATTTTCTTCTTTTTTTCAGATATGATATGGACAATAACATACATTATGCGAAATCTATTACACCAGAGCTCATTTTGGAAGCTGATTATACAATGAAAGGAAGAGTTCTCTTGCTGCCAATGGTTGGGGATGGTCCTTGCAATATTACCTTAAGTAAGTTGCTAAAAATAATCTAGAAAGCACCTACATAATATCATGCATAGATAACCATATAATCATTGTTTGTTTTTTTGGAACATATTGTAATGAATGCCATAAAGAAAGATGTGCTAAACGATCTTGACCCGCAAAAAAAAGACAAGTTACTTAAGTAGGTACACACTATTTTCATAACTTTACAACTATCAACAAATATGAGTTTTTACCTAGACCTACATAATATAAAATGTGACCTACCGGAAGAAGTCATTTTCTGATGACTCAGACCAGTTTTCCTTTGGCGGATTTTTCCAAAAGATGACAGCATCTTCAGTTTCGATTACACAACATTAATAATTAAATAAACAAGTGTTGATTATAATTTTTGGAATGTCATAATGATATGAAAAAATGCACGAGTACTATTAAATATAATGCTGCTAGGTCGTTGAACAGAAGAATTACCTTGAGTCCTATCTTCATTTCAATAAGGTATTTCTTGTTTGGACTTAATTAAGATAAACTAATTTCAGGGATATGTTAATAATGACCCATTATAAAAGTACCTACTTAACTTGTTTTGATTTTTACTGCAACCATGGTAATAAAGATGTCAGTTTTGCAAAAAAAAAAAAACAGGAAGATTTTTTCAGGGTTGCTTATGGACTACCTCCTGGGTGTCCAGACAAAAGATCATACTCGAACTCCTGGTACGAATTGAGCTATAGGGTGGTCTCCTAAACAATATGGGTGCTTTCCTAAACATTTCTTTAGAGCAAAATGGCTTCAATAAAAGTTGTAGGGAATCAAAATATGAACATTTTTTTTCATTTACAGTCATATACAGTCCAAGTTAAACCGCCGTACTCAAATTTTGAGTATTTATTTTTAAAAATACTACTCAAAATTTGAGTAGTATTTTTAAAAATAAATGGGGTTCTTCATATAACATTTTGTCCAAAAACGCTTCGTTTTCGACATACAGGGCGTCAAAGTTTTCTTTTAAAAACAGAAAAAATTAGTATTTTCGGTTCCAT
Organism: Pseudeuparius sepicola; assembly: GCA_963920635.1. Taxonomy (NCBI): domain Eukaryota; kingdom Metazoa; phylum Arthropoda; class Insecta; order Coleoptera; family Anthribidae; genus Pseudeuparius; species Pseudeuparius sepicola. The sequence continues at coordinate 31,255,563 of OY987307.1, forward strand.
TTATGCTATCGAGTTGAAAATTGGTACTTTTATGTTTTCTGGGACGGCGATTATGAATTTTCTAGCAACTTTCTTCTAGCCGCTAGAGGGCGTTGGCTACGTCGTTACTTTCGAACAAAAGTGTTTTAAACTTTTTTGTCGTTGAAAAATCTGCGGAATATTAAATTACATTCGATTTTGAACAAAAAATGTCTCTTGTAAAAATACGAAAACCTTAACCGTTTTCATGAAAAACGCAATTTTGTGTCGCGGTGCGCGTGAATTCGAAAAAAATAAAATTTCGTAGTAGACTGAGAAATGGGATTTATTCATTTGGAATTCTTTATTTACAATAGGTATTGTCCTAAATTAACAATTTTTGTGAAATTAGTAATAAAAAGAACTTTAACCAAGACAACTTTATTAGCAAAAACATAACGAAAAAATTATAATAAAGTTGTCTTGGTTCAAGTTATATGAAGAACCCCATTTATTTTTAAAAATACTACTCAAATTTTGAGTATGGCGGTTTAACTTCGACTCACCCTGTATATATTTTTTGTATCTCTAATAGATAACGAGTTACAGCGCATTACATTAGGTATATTTGACAAAAATTTCTCAGGCTTGTCTTGCAAACATTTTTTTACAAAAAATTACCTTAAGTTTTCTAGGATGAACTTCTGGTCAACTTTTTCTCATAAATTTTTTTTGTGCCTCTAATACAATGTGCCTGGGATAAGAATGATCTTGCAAACGGTGAAATATAGAAGAACGGTTAAATGGGGAAACAGTTGCGCAATTTTAAGGTCAATAAAATGGTACAAACAGATTTCTAATATCTTTCTCGTTATTGAGTTATTTTGAAAAAACTAAAATTTTGCGTTTTCGATTTATTTTTTTTGTCAAGTTGTTATCACAGATAGAAAAAAGAAAAACTCTTTCTTATGGCACTTTTTAACGATGGCGTTTTTAGATTTGTTCTAAAGCATTCCGTTTTTGATAAACCATCTTCAACTTTATTTTTTTAAATACGGGCCTGGATTTTTTCAGATTTTGAAAGCACTTTTCATTGCAAATACCATGATGTAGGTATGACACGAAATATTTTTAAAATGTTTTGAGACAATTATACTGAAAATTCCTTTTTTCTCATTCACTTTTTTCTATTGCGACCTTGTATTTAATATAAGAAGTCTAAATATTAATCAGTATTGTCAACAATTTAACTTACAGTTTATTTTTACTTCGGAAACTTAATATTTTTAAATACGGCCCTGTCTGGTGTTTTCCTCTGTTGTTGTACAGCAAACAATGTCGCATTGTGTTTTGGAGTAAATTCTTCGCTTTTTCTAAATGTGAGAAGAAAGCTTTAAGCCAATGAAACCAATAACTTTTGCCATTTATTAATTGCAACAATACATTCGTTCGGCCTCTATATACTATTTCTGTGACACAAGATATAACATGCTAACATGTTAAATTTGTCGTCATTTGAAAAGCACCCTCCATTTCTAATAATACAAATTATTGACTAAATGATACAGTGGGAGTTATGACAAATGACAAGGGGTTGGTTTCGTTGTTTCAAAGCCTTCTAGGTGGAGGATTTTGATTTATTTTTTATTATCGTATGTGACTGTTATTAGTCTTTGCCGTCCTTTTTTAAAAGCTTTTATTTAACTTGCAATGTATGTATGTATGTATGTATGTATGTAATTTGTTCGGGTGGAATCTTGCAACTCAATTTTGAAGCAGATATCTTCAACCGATCGAGCTGAAATTTTGTACACACGTTTAATTTGGATGACAATGCATGATTATATGTGTGACGTCATTCTAAATCCAACATGGCGGATCACCCAAGATGGCGGACTAGTTAAATTTCAACCGATCGAGCTGAAATTTTGTACACACGTTTAATTTGGATGACAATGCATGATTATATGTGTGACGTCATTCTAAATCCAACATGGCGGAACACTCAAGATGGCGGACTAGTTAAATTTCAACCGATCGAGCTGAAATTTTGTACACACGTTTAATTTGGATGACAATGCATGATTATATGTGTGACGTCATTCTAAATCCAACATGGCGGAACACTCAAGATGGCGGACTAGTTAAATTTCAACCGATCGAGCTGAAATTTTGTACACACGTTTAATTTGGATGACAATGCATGATTATATGTGTGACGTCATTCTAAATCCAACATGGCGGAACACCCAAGATGGTCATTAGAAGGTCTCCTCATTGAAGAGCTAGACTGTTCTAAACTAACCGGCAAACGACCTTGCAACAATGATGCGTTAACTGAGATGAATAGACTCAGACACCTGGCCAAACTAAAAATTACAAAATAAATTAAAAGTAAAAAAATATTTTTAAAAAAAGCTTTTATTTAAATGCGCTAAAAAGAATAAAATAATCTTTTCTTTTAAAACTTTTACTATCAACTTATAACGTCATTCCACAATTTATATGATATAAAAGCTTGTCGCGAGATTTAAGTTTTCAAACTAAGTAAATACCACTACTTAAACCTCGCGACAAGCTTTTATATCATATAAATTGTGGAATGACGTTATAAGTTGATAGTAAAAGTTTTAAAAGAAAAGATTATTTTATTCTTTTTAGCGCATTTAAATAAAAGCTTTTTTTAAAAATATTTTTTTACTTTTAATTTTTTGGTTCTCCGATTGAAAGATAAGTTGTAAGTTAAATTGTTGACAATACTGATTAATCTTTAGACTTTTTATTATTAAATACAAGGCCGCATTAGATAAAAAAAAAGTTTAGAAGAAAAAGTTGACCAGAAGTTGTAAAAAAATGTATTAGAGATATAAAAAAAATACGAAGGAAAGTTGTTCATATTTTGATTCCGTACAACTTTTATTAGGAACATTTTGCTCTAAAAAATGTTTAGGAAACCACCCATATTGTTTAGCAGACCACCCTATAGCTTAGTTCGTACCAGGAGTTCGAGTGTGATCTCTTGGTTAAACACTCAGAAGGCAGTCCCCAAGCAACCCTGAAAAAAACATCCTGTTCTGCACGAGAAAATACGAAAGTTCTAGTCCACAACCATAAAAGATTCTTCCCTATTCCAGTCAACACCAAAATCAACCACACTTTCTACGGCGAACCTTTCGTGAAGAAAGGTCAGACCTACCTCAGGATCAAGGATTACACGGTGACCTTACGCCCCGAAAAGGTGATCTTCAAATTCGACAACCTGTTCAACGGGGACAAGGCCCTCGGCGACAACATCAACAAAGTCTTGAACGACAACAACGTCGAAGTTTTCACAGACGTGAGAGAAGGCTACGAGAAGAGTTTTGGTGCCATTTTCCACAGTCTAGCCAACCAGGTGTTCAGCAGGGTACCCCTGAATGACATTTATTTGGAATAGTGAAGCGAGAAGAAATTGTTGGAGCTAAAAAAATCAGTATTGACTTATTTATTGTATCGTTTAGTTATTTTTTTCGAAAATTATTTGTAAAAAATTGTACTGATGTTAATTTTAGTTTTTAGTATGCCAATTGCAGTTTACTAGTTTAATTATAGGGTATTAAATGTTTTTTAGTTACATTTTGTAATAAAAAAAGTAAAATATACAGTGGTTCTTTAAATAAAATTTGTCCTTCCAAACAAAGTCAACAAATGCAATATGACAAAAAATTTTCAATAGGTATTATTGAAGTGAAAATTAGTTAATTGAGTAGCAAATAATAAACATGTCTTATTTAAATTAAATAACAACCATGGAAAATTTTAGCAAGTGCCTACAATTTTTCCTTAATAAGTACATAAATATTGTATCTATTACTAATATTTAATATATATTTATTATTTATTGTACGTTTGCACATTGTACAGTACGATTCAGTTTTATATTATAAAAAAATACTCCTCCATAATATTAATGTTTCCTCAGTGTCAAATAAGATCGGCGTAATAGACAAAAATTGACAAGCACTTCTTTACCGCAGCGTGAGAACACTCGACTAGTAAATCTGGGTTCAAGTCCCACACAAGTAAAACTTTTTTTATTTCTTTTTTATTATCGCTGCATTCTACCTCTTATATTTATCACTGATTATCAATTTTAGTAGTTAAACAATGGTTATTATTAAGAATCAACTCAATAATATAGTTATTCAAAGTACCTACAGGGTATTAATTAAATTTATGACAATCAAGTCAGCCATGAAAATAAAACTGACTATCGGGTAGGCTGTATAAGTTCAATATTTCTATTTACCTGCCAAATTAGTCTTAAAATTTTGTTAGTCAAGCTGTTACTAGTTACAGTTTTAAAAAATGTTTTTGAAAGAAGAATGTTGTGATATTTTAAAGGTCTTTATCAAAAATGATAGAAGACTCGTAGAAACTTTGAGGGAGTATTCTCGTCAATATCCAAATAGAAATGTTCCAAGTGCTTCATTTATATAATATGTAAGCTGCATCGAAGATTAAGATCGACAGGAAGTGTGATTAGCAAAAGAAAAATTGTGTTTAGAATTAGTGAGGATGAGAATGAACGAATTTTAGATTATTTGAGAAGAAATAACGAAAAATCACAGATAGATGCAGCGAAAGATTTATTTAAACTGTAACTAGTAACAGCTTCAGCAACAAAATGTTAGACTAATCTGACTAGTAAATAGAAATATCGAATTAACAGCCTACTTGATTGTCAGTTTTATTATCATGGCTGACTTGATGTGTCATAAATTTGGTGTCATTGTTTGGCCTACTCGGATAGAACATCAGACACTGATCATTAGACCATGTATTATCTAGTTTAATGGAGCTTCTCTGATAAATATATCGGAAACGGTTGGAGATAAATAGGTCAAATTATATATCGTTGGAATTAGAATTAGGAAGGAATCCTAGAATGTTTAAATGGAATGTGTAAGTTGTATAATAGAGAAAATCACTTTCATTTCCGCCATAAGCAGAAGTTGTTTCAAAAAACTAAATACTCAGGAATACTAACTGAAGGTTTTCTAATGTTTTTTTCGCGTTAACTTTTTTACCGATCCCCGTATACAGAACCATCGAATTCCCTTTAATTTTTACGGCAATATCATTTTTTGCGCTAACGATTTACGTTATACATTTTGAGTAAACTATCAAAAAGAAATTTATTTTTATTTTTAAACAAACACAAGTCAACAAAATACAACAATCTTAAAATTATTTAATCCAAAAATATCTCGTCTAAAGGAACTTTAGCAAAGATTTGATTCGCTGTGGCCATATGGAGCTCAGACCAAACTTTTTCGAATCCGTGTTTGACGTCAGTGAAAATTTGGAGACCGTTGTCGTTTATGGTTTTCATCAGTTCATTTGACACTTGTTCGTTGCCCGGTACAACATTTTCAAAGTAGTATACGACGCTTTTCGGCTTCATGCTCATCTTGTATTCTTTTACTCTTATGTGGGTCTTTCCTTTCTTCTGGTATTTCTCGCACTTCATTTCGTGGGTATTGTCTAGCTCATCTAGAAAGAAGTAATGGTTCTTTTGGTAAATTTATCTAAAAAGGTTTGTTTCATATATGACTAATATAACGGTTCATCAAGGCAGCCATACTCCCATCGAACAATTCATTGAGTATGACTTGGATTCGTGGTAATTTGGCATATCAATAATGTTTTTTACGTACTCATGGTCACATTGCACTTGCCATGACCATTTATGGGAAATACCAGCAGTTGTCCACTTAGTTCATAATCTGACTCCATCCTAACTATGGGCGTTAAGGCATTGAAAGTCCAACCACATTTGTCGCCATCAATTTGGAGTCTAGAATGATAACAAAAAACAAATATGTTCGCACATTCGGGGCGTCCTTCTATTAAAGCATCAAATATTAAAAACCTCACTTGAAATTGCTGAAAGTACCTGTGGAAATACCATATGTGTACATATTTATGTATTTCTGTTGTAGACTGACGGATTTTCCTGGCTCACCCTTTATTTCCAGTGATGGAATAAGCACAGGATCCAGAGGAGGCAGACCTAATTCCTTGTATCCTAAAAATGTGTTCTTGTTATGTTCACAAATAATGTGTGTCAAAAATAATATGTATCACAACAAAATGGTAACTAGCTAAAAAGTATAAAATTCACTATGGTTACAACCTATTGAAAAGGCTTTTTTATTATACTTCTTTGGAAACACCTTATTTTCATCTGTTTTAGCAATAATGAAAGATGGGGTTTTTGGGGCTAGCGCACGGAAACAGCGCATGGAAAATCTTTCCGTGCGCTGAATAAAAACACCGAATATATGGCTTTAAAATAGAAATATACAGCAAAGTAAACTAAATTTAAGAAACTCTATATGCTCTCTGATATTTAACATGTACCTATTTTGTATTTTAATTCGTAAGTGTTTCAATATTTAGATACATTTCTGTAATATTTTTGACGTTTTATTCACCTTATCTGACAATAACTAATTTACAACAAAGCACCTTTGAAATAATTTGAGAGTAACCATGGAAACGCATCATACATATACCAAACACTATATTGTCTGCATTGTTTATTTTTTGTCAATTAAATTTATTATAATATGCCGATAAAATATTTTAAGTTTCCGTTTTCAAAGAAGTGTGATAAAAAAATATCGTTCATTACACGTCCAGAAATAGATTTTTCCGTGCTTGCATGACTTCCCGTGTTCGGCTGCGCCTCACACGGGAATTTGTCACGCGCGCACGGAAAAATCTTTATTTACAGACTCGTAATGAAATATACTTTTTTATTATACTTCTTTGAAAACACCTTATTTTCATCTGTTTTAGCAATAATGAAAGATGGGGTTTTTCGGGCTAGCGCACGGAAACAGCGCATGGAAAAACTTTCCGTGCGCTGAATAAAAATACCGAATATATGGCTTTAAAATAGAAATATACAGCAAAGTAGGTAAACTAAATTTAAGAAACTCTATAATGCTCTCTGATATTTAACATGTACCTATTTTGTATTTTAATTCGTAAGTGTTTCAATATTTAGATACATTTCCGTAATATTTTTGACGTTTTATTCACCTTATCCGACAATAACTAATTTACAACAAAGCACCTTTGAAATAATTTGAGAGTAACCATGGAAACGCATCATACATATACCAAACACTATATTGTCTGCATTGTTTATTTTTTGTCAATTAAATTTATTATAATATGCCGATAAAATATTTTAAGTTTCCGTTTTCAAAGAAGTGTAATAAAAAATATCGTTCAATACACGTCCAGAAATAGATTTTTCCGTGCTTGTATGACTTCCCGTGTGAGGCGCAGCGGAAAAATCTTTATTTCCAGGCTCGTAAAGAAATATACCATCACTTATCACAAATATTTGTGTTAAAAAATTAAAAGATATGTTTTTCATTATTGTTGACCTACCGTCTTTGAACTTTTTTATCCCCACCATCATGTTGTTTGCTACACAATTCTGGAAGTCTGGATCCTTCGTGTGGCATAATGGCAAGTCTGCCGCTAAAAAAAATTGCAAAACATGAAAATTGGGTTTAGAAATACAAAAAAGGAACGCTTACGTAAGCTGGCACTGCGAACGCAACTACCGATGAAGCCCATTATTAAAAGACACGTCAGCATGTTGTTTATTGTAGGAATAGAACGCCGGGTAAGAGAATACTTGATATACTGGAAGGTGCTCTTGTAAGACTTTACTTTTTATAAATTAATAGCACCATTAAATTCAGACAAGGTTTCTTGACGCATTCGGTGCAAAATACAAAAAATTATGCAAATGGTGCTTACTGGTTGACCTACAGGTTGGTCCAATTTCAATGACATTATGCCAATTATCATTGAAATACTTTTTTTATCTCACGAATCGTGCAGTAACTATGGTTTTGCGTACTTTCTGTATGTATAGTGCGGAAAGTACCACTTTACCGCACGCTAGAATAATGCAAAGCTTCTGTTTAGCGTGAGATACATAATTATTGTTTCCTTGTACACTTATACACTTCCCCCAAAAATTAACGCACCACCCAAAAAATACCCAAAAGTTTAAAGTAAATTTTTGTCAAAACCAATAGTCCGATTTGGACGAATTTTTTTTGAATGATATTTTGTCTCTTCCAGAACGTTGGTGTACTAACTGTATTTGCGTAGAAACCTCTTTTTTATAAATACCGGGTGTCTCAAACTTTTGGGTATTTTTTGGTGGTGCGTTAATTTTTGGGGGAAGTGTATTTATATTTTTCTACTCCTATGCTAGTAACATACCTCTTAATCTTAAGTGACGGTTTAGGTTATAAGTAAGTCCATTGTTACGAACACTGACACGTAATGACTGACACGTAATAAAAAAAATTACGTATCTGTTCTTAATTAAAACGCAATTATCACGGGTGCCTTTGTTAGCGCGGCATCCGCGTCACCGTAGCAACTAACCAACATACTACTAATTGTTGCCTGTCAGATAATCAGAAGTATAGTTTATCTAATATAATAGTTTTTCTTTCGTCGAAGAAAAATTATAATACAAAACTCGAGTTGTAAGCTCAGTACTTACTCGTGGAATTACAGCACTCGCCGCTGCGCGGCTCGTGCGCAACTTTTCCACTCATACGTAATAAGCTGTTTACAACTCTCGCTATGTAATATACTATTATTACCTACCTAAGGAAACATGTAACGAATTTGGACCTCTGTTTTTCTAAAAAAGAAAATTTGAGCCGTCCTATATATTTAGAAAATAACCATAACTTTATGTTTTTTAATTATATAAATTATGAACGTCTGCGAGTAAAATGTAGGTAAATAAAAATTTACATATTGTGTGCGGTCAACAATGTTTTATAGTTTTTCTAATAAATCCAAAAGTATAGGTACCCACTTTAAAGTTACATTTCAATTTAAATTAAATTATCAAATTTTATTCTCACCCTATATATTTAAACAGTTTACGACCCGAATGTATTTGTTCGATAACTACTTAGTTACATGATTATATACTTACAGTTTAAAAATTATAGTAGTAGGTATTCAAGCTATTAACTGCAAAAAGTAGGTACTTACAAATTAAGAACTTTTCATGCTAAAGGATATTCATTTATGAAAAATGAATGAATAACATAGTTGCTGCATTCACAAATATTTGGAATTTTTACATTTAGTATTTATATTTACATTTTTATTACTATAAAATTTTGAGTCCATTTAAAATCGAAATTTTGTGATTGTAGGTATAGTCCAAAGCACGAAAGAAAACGTTTCTAAAGAATGCGGGCAGCGTTGCGAGATTTCCTATACGAGTAGTCGTTATTTGTTGGCGAATACAAACTTTATCATATTGAAGCCGAATTTCTGAACTCTGTTATATACCGAAAAAATAAAGCTCGCATCACGGGACCACTTACCCATTTTTGTTTATCATTTATTTTTAACGTGGTGTGATAAAACACCTATTATATTTTTTTCAACATCGTCGCGTCTACCATCGCCTTTGAAATACGGCAACACAGCACTTCTGCGAAGGAGTCGGCTAACAAAACCAGTTAGCCAACGCGTTTTGTGCCTGTTTCTATAGTACGTAAAGTTAACTGCGTATTTGGGCTACCATACAGACCTCATTTTTTAGGCCGCTGGCAAGTTTTTTCCGCCGGCTCAGTGGCGTTTCGTATGTTCGGGAGTTAACGTGTGCAAAATGAGTAAACAGGGAAGAACGTTGCATTCTCAAGCAAGAGAAATAATTGCCAATGTTATAAGGGTTTGCCTTCCTCCATAGTCTAAGGCATCACCGTTAAGAATAATATTAACAATAAATATTAAATAACAATTATATGAAAATTAAGTCAGTGAGTTACACAAAATTGAGCTACGCCCCTGAACCTGTGACTAATTCTATAATAAATCCAAATGTAGACACTCTAACTGGTTTAGATATGTTAAATAAGTAGAAATAAGATCCTCCAAGTCTAGAGAACCACAATATAATAAATAAATATACAATAGTTGTGACTAGTTTCTGCTCTACTGAGCTATCATCAGACTAGTAATTGAAAGGTTTTAGAAATTATATAATATTGTTAAAAACATTTTTTTTATTTTTTTTAACAATATTATATAATTTCTAAAACCTTTGAATTACTAGTCTGATGATAGCTCAGTAGAGCAGAAACTAGTCACAACTATTGTATATTTATTTATTATATTGTGGTTCTCTAGACTTGGAGGATCTTATTTCTACTTAATTCTATATTTGCGAGTTCTTCCCTCTTACGCATTTTGCCCTAAGGAGGACTATACTCAAGTATTTTTGCACACAAATAATGTAAAACAAAATGAAATAAAAAACATCAATAATTTAACTTGTATTTTTTTACATATTTACCAAAGATATTCAGCAGTAGGTAGGTATATAAATAAATAAATATTGGGGGTTTTCAAGATATTTTAAATTGTTCGAACTTTTATTTACCTACATTGCTGCCAAAGGTTGAGACTGAACATTATATGGAAATTTTTAGAATTTTGACAACATTAATTATAGGTATAAAAATATCTTACATACGTCCATACAGTTTACGTATCATCTACATTATTTTTTGGTATTACATTACAAATTTGAAAAGCTGTCGAAGATCTTACAAAATTTATTTTTGAAAAGCTATCTTTCAAACTACTTTTAAAAGTCTTTTTCTCACTAATACTTACAGATTTCACAACAAAATTATTACATTCGATAGAATCAACGTACATTTTTTTATCGTTTTCACCGTCACTCGAGTCACTGTCAGAAACTTTCGGTTTTACAAAGTTAACTTTGTGTATTGTTTTACCTTTCACATTTGTTATTTTGCAGCCTACTTGACTCGTAAACGGTTGTGCAGATTTTACAAACCTTACCGGCATTATATCGCTTGGTAGTGACAATTTTCTTTTACGAGAGAAGCCCTCTTCATGTTCAGTAGTTAAATCGATTATTTCTTTATCAATTTTTGTAGTTTCGTCAGCTTCTTTCTTGCTTTTGTCTTTAAAATCGTCTTGTTTTTTAGATATTCTAAAAAGAAAGAAAAGGAATCAAGGTAGGCTATAGAAACAAATGCGATTGGCCTACTATATTTTATGTGCTACCTTCGATTTGCTGATACATTGTTCACGATCGTTCGTTGTAAAAAGTTTAAGTTTGGTTTTATTCTAGTATTATCCTTGCATTTGTTGTTTCTTAGCTTACTTTCTTTAAGAAGAATCCTAATAACTTCCCTAAAAAAGAAAAAATAAATAATTTTTAGGTTATATTTCAAATTAGGTATCTATAAACTTACTCGTCAGAAATAAGGGACTTGTAGTGTTCAGACATTGTAGAATATCATTATTCTTCCATAGAATTATAACAAATATGTTGGCATTTGTTCAAAAATAAAGAAAATATCTTCAAAATTGATAAATTAATTTTGATCAAGCTGTTGTCAAAAACAGCTGTTGGCAGTTAGTAACATTTGGTTGTTAACTAGGTACCAACGTAAGAATTGAATGTTCCTAGTTTTTGCATAGGACCGGACTTAAATTAATTTGCTAGTTATAGGTAATTTTAACATTTTCTTTATTCATTATTATTTTATCTTAACTATATACACAGACAATTCTAAAAATTACAATTATTCTAATTATGTTTTTTTATATTCAGTGCATTCAAATTTCAGGTATAGGTAGACTATCCATTGATAGGATGCCAAAGTCAATGAGTATAATATTTTTTTGTCAGTACCTATTGTAAAAATTTTAACACTTGATAAGTATAAAAAAGCGGAGCTCACTAATATTCCCCAACTAAAAGTTGCTTATCTATTAATATTTTCGTACAAAAAACGAGAAAAACATTTTTCTAAAACATTCTCAGTAGATATTAGGTACTTTTTTCATTCACCGACGCACATATGAATACTGATTGCATTGTTTTCTATGGCCATAGCCTACAACACGATCCTATTGGACCATTTGAAAACCTCACGAACATTTTCATCCAATAGAAAATCACAGTCTGCTACTCTCCATACCATACCTCTTCCGATTGGCCACCAGTGACGTAATGGTAGGCAGAGGAACGCCGTTTTCGTCCAATGTAAACATCGTATTGTCGACACCTGTCAGTTCTTTGCCGTTCGTTGTTGGTTCTGGGTCTTTCACAGGCCCGTCCATAAGGAAAACAGTCAACAGGAACATTATTGAACCTAAAATGAAAAGTATAATAGTAATTGGCACTTATATTTTTTGCTTCTTGAATTAAGAAAGTTTCGTTATTGCGTTCTGAAAAACTTACTTATTCCGTAGAAGCCTGCATAAAAGATATATAGGCTCTCCCTGTAACCAATGGCTTTGGACACGGGTTCGACTGCTATTGGCAGGTTTCCGCCAATATTGTTCATCACAAATAAGAATATTCCTACGGTTGTCGATCTCAAATGTAATGGCACTATTTCTACTACTATAGCAAAAAGAACTCCGAACCACATTTCGGCTAAAACAAAACATTTTTAAGTTAATGTTTTATAATATTTTTCACGTCACAAACTTCTTACCAAAGAAATATGAGATACCAAGAGTGATCATGGCCCACACCGGGTTAAAATAAACGCTACCAAAAGCAAACGGTGTGGAAATTATTTGGCTCAACGCCAAAATGATGACTCTAGATCTGATTCCCATTTTCGCCACGAATTTGTCCGATACGATGCCACCGACGACAATTCCGATGCCACCTATGATTATTGTGACAGCGAACAGCCACCAGCCTGTAAAAAAATAACATTAGAATGAAAAAAAAAAAAAACAACAGAAGATTGCAAACATCACCTAGATCATAGTCCGGGAAGTATAACTGGTAGTAGAGGTCGCAGTTGTAGGCAAAAGTCATACCGCCGCAGTGTCTGATTGAAGCAGCCAGGCACAACATTATGATCCTCGGCTGAAAAATCACACTCCAAATGGTGGCCTTCTTCACTGCACTTCCATCTTCGTTGGTCTCTTCGCCGATAGATTTCCTTTCGGGTTCTCTCAATGTTAACCACGTGAGAAACGCGAAAATTAAAGCCACTATTCCAGCTCCGTAGTAGGCAACTCTCCAGCCAAGCCCCCAAGCGTTCAAGGGAGGTACGTATCTACCCACTGGAAACGCTATGCCTAAGGGAAAAAACCAATTACAACACCTTCGAATACGACTAAAGTTCAGATCGACTTACCATAACCTCCGTAGATGCCCCAGTTGAAGATACTCATCACCAAGGCCCTCTTTTCTTCTGAAAATATATCGGAGAGAATGCCGGTCGCTAGCGGGTTGCACGCCGATTCTCCTGCCGCCATTATCATCCTCACCAACACCAAATGCCAAAATTCGGTCACGGACCCGCTCAGGATGATGGCAACCGCGAACACTGCCGTGCATACCGCCAACATCCGCACCCTGGAAGATATGTTAAATTAACCTTTGACCGTTCGTTTTAACCTTTGGCCATTATTTTAACCTTTGGCCAATATTTCAACCTTTGGCCAATATTTCAACCTTTGGCCGCAGTTTTAGCCTTTGGCCGTCGCCTTGGCCTTCGGCCTTATCCTTTGTCCTCACCTGTGAAATTTGTCCGCGGCATACCCCAGTATCACCCCAACAACAGTGAACACGGCTATGAAGCTTGGGCCGGCCAAAATCTGGTAGTCTATCCCCAGGCCGTTGTAGTTCCATTCGCAGTAGGTCGAGCCGTTTAAGTTGTAGCTGAGGCAAGTGGCTGAATTGTTGGCCGACGAACAGAGCACAGGTAGTTCGTTTAGGTGCAGTTCTGTGTTGTTGAACTGACACGCTATGTCGCCAAAGTGGAGATCTATGGCTATGGCTTTGGATGTTACACCTATGAGGTAGTGGCCGAGTTCACCTAAGATGTAACCTATGGAGACCACGGCTAAGACGTAGGCGGGGTATAGGAAAGCTAATTTTTGGCTTAAGGCTTGCATTGTTTTGTTTAATTTTTGGGCGATGTCAGTATGTTGATTTTCTGAAATAAACGAAATTATTATGGTTTTGTTGACATTGAGTTTTGTGACATTCATGACGTTATTCGCAAAGATAAAGGAAGGTTAAAAGGATATTTCCTGAAGTTTGGTTAACCGTATCATAAAGAAATGTTTTCTTCACAGGATATAAGGTTGAATAATATTATTGAATCTTAGGAATTTCCAAGTATTGTTTTGTAATACAAAACAAACCAGTCACACTTCGTAGGTTGTCATTTTCTAAAATAAATTTTGCATTATGACCTATTTTTATGGCAACGTAGAATATTAAAATGTGCTGTTTTTTTTATGGTATAGATAGGTACTTAAAATTTGCATTTGCAGCCTCTTCAATTTGTCATTGACATTGATAGTCGTTTGTCTCAAAGTCATTGCAAACTTGATTTCTATATGGGAAATAGATAGGTATCATGTTTTGCATAAAAACAACCTAATGTTACGTTTTTTTTTATGTATATACTGTAATATTTCGTTTAGCAAATAAGTACATATATTATGTAGTGTATTATTTTATGTTAGAAAAATAATAGGAAATAGGTTTTTTCACAGAATCGTTAGAGCGTGAGTAAATAAACAATGTCTTCATTGAGTTCAGTTATAATAATTATATTGTACTTGTAAAAGGCTACGTAATTGATGCAATTTTTACATTAAACAGAAGTATTTATTTTTACTATGATATGATGCAATTTAAAATGCTGAATACATGTAGTGAAGAGTTTTCTATTAGGTATAATGCTTTTTTGTTTTTTTTTGTTGCTTGTTATTAACAAATCTTATGGCACTCTATATGAATTAAAAATAATTGATATTTGAACATCATGTATCAAGCATTTTCTACACAGAAATAAATAATAGTAACATTTTTCAGATTGTTGAACTCGTTTCATAGTAAAAATAGTTGTTGGAGGATTTCTGACGTAAAATCAAATGGAAATACATACAACTAGGTACATAACGGTTCTCTAAACCACAAGAATGAATTAACAATATTATAATACTATCTCTAAACTTCACTATAACAAAAAACCAAACGTAATTGCATTAGCAACTGCCGTTTGACTCACCTTTATGAAGAACCCTCCAAAAATCCTATAAGAACCACACTGCCACAAAATAGATCACTTAACACCATACACCACTTATCCAAACCGTAAGAATCACTGAGTAAAGTCACTTAGTAGCGTTCCTAAGTCTACTTCATCATTTGATCCATATCCCCTGTCGCCGACACAGGATTTTAGAGTGTTCTTAGGGCTCGCAGAGCTCCGCGAGCATATAATACTTTCTACGGTTCCCCCACCATGGCCTCGTTCCTTCTTCTTGTCTTCCTTTAGTACCTGTAAGTTCGGTGTCGACTTCTTGTGTTAAGGCGCGCTTCGAACTGCATATGGTACAGCTGCATGGGTACCTATCAAAATTTAGTAGTTTTTCCTTTGAAGTCAAAACTGAAACTACTAGGCTTGGATATAATGGATATAATATCATATATTTTCATCATAATTATACAGGGTGAGTTTTTTTCGATGCCCACTATATGGGGATCTCGGAAACTAGCACAGCTAGAACAAAGGTTAAATGGGGAAAGAACTGCAGTTTTGAATGCTCCATCTAATGCCTCTTTTGGATTTCTAAAAAAATTCATGGCTCACTAGATATTTTGAAAAGAGTGATTTTTTGCTATTTCATCAGAACTTTGTAGCTCCTTTATTTCTGATTATACAGAAAAACTGCAGAGGCAAAAATTGTAGATAATTTTGAGCTTAATAAGATAATCTAATCCAGTTTTTTATGTTATTTGTGATTTTTTATATATGACATAAACTTTTGTTTTTTTAAATGTACCTAAATCATAGTTGGCTGTGGCCTTATAAAATCGGCCATTTTTTTAGCTTTCCAAAAATATAATACTCGGTGTAGTTATTATAAAAAATAAAATAGCTATATGGCTAATTTTCTGATTTTTTTTAAATTTTCACAGACAGCCATTGAATATTTTCATAATTACGTTCTATTTTATAATTAGACATACCTCAAACTTTTATTATATTTTGTTTTTAGCTGGTACCAAAATGTAACAAAATAAAACAAAAATTAAAAAACTCAAATTCAAATTATTATTATTTTAAAAGGTGTTCAAATAATCCACCATTATTATTTATGCAAATATTGCATCTTTTTAAAACTGAATTTGTCGCCTTTCTTAGAGAGCGCCTGTCAATACTGGCAATTGCTTCTAAAACAGCTGCTCTTAATTCAACACTTTATTTTGTACTGTTCCCCACAAAAAGAAATCCAAAACAGACAAATCGGGGGATCGGGGCTGCCAGGAAATAGGTCTATTTCTCCCTATCCAACTATTTGGATAGAGCTGATCTAGGTATTTTCTTACGGGCAAATAATTATGTGGTGGAGCTCCATCATGGTAATTTTTGTTTTATTTTGTTGCATTTTGTTACCAGCTAAAAATAAAATATTTGAAAGTTTGAAGTATGTCTTATTATAAAATAGAACGTAATAATTATGAAAATATCCATGGCTGACTATGTGAAAATTAAAAAAAAAAACAGAAAATTAGCCATAGCTATTTTATTTTTTTATAATAACTATGCCGAGCATTATATTTTTGGAAATCTCAAAAAATTGCCGATTTGATAAGGCCACAGCTAACTATGATTTACATTTAAAAAACAAAAGTTTATGTCATATCTCAAAAATCACACACAACATAAAAAATTTGATTAGATTATCTTATTAAGCCCAAAATTATCTACAATTTTTGTCTCTACAGTTTTTCTGAATAATCAGAAATAACGGAGCTACAGAGATCTGATGAATAGCAAAAGTCACTCTTTTCAAAATATCTAGTGAGCCATGAACTTTTTTAAAAATCAAAAAGGGGCATTAGATTGAGCATTCAAAACTGCAATTCTTTTCCCATTTAACCTTTGTTCTAGTTCTGCTAGTTTCCGAGATCCCCATAGTGGGCATCGAAAAAAACTCAACCTCTAATTTAAAATTAATAATCTTTAGCTTTTTATGTTTTTCTTTTGACTGGTGGCAGCTATTTAAAATCCGAAATTAACATTCCTTACTCTTAAAATTTTTACATTTCTGTATTCCACATTAGTATTTTAATTATTTATAATCAAGTACGAGGTCAAGAATAATTTTGAGTGATTTTCTATGAATTCAATAGCTCCAAATGTTGGGGAATTCTTAATTCTTCACAAAATTTGACGTCAGCGAATTTTGGTAGGTACTTTACGGTTTTCCTAACAATATATTATCGTTGCTGGTATTCATTTGTTACGTCACAATCTGTTTATTATTAGTTGGCTAAGGACATTCCTAATTGTGGTAATTGCAAAGGACATCTTTATGTCAAACCATGCCGCCGACAAATGGGGTTACACACACAATGATTTGTGACGTCACAAATGATATTTTACGAAACTATTTTTATTTTTTGGTTGAGGAGACCGCGTCTCAATTTCGCAACTGATTTATCAAGAAAATATTGCAGGACCCCGATATCATGTCCCCCATTCGTGATATTTATTTATTTCCATTGTTTAACGTTTTTTATTTATCCTGCATTTTGAGTAGGTACCTGTGCCTACAGAATAATTAGAAAGGAATTTTTTTTATTAATTATTATTTATTAGATTCTGGTACACTTGTTTGTTGATTGTACGTTTGACTTCATCATTTATAACCTCTTCGTCGTTTATTTTTGTATTATAAAAGAACACGGGCGTAGCCAGGATTTAGTTTTGGGGGGGGGGGGGGGGTTTAGTTTGAGAAGTAAATAAAACAACAAAAATATACTTACATGAAATTTAATATCTATATTATTCATCCGAAAAACTACGACATATTTATAAAGTTCTTAACTTTAAATGAAATGGATAAATTAATTTCGTTCCTCTGCGCTAAATCTAAAACCATTAAAGAAGAAATCTTCGGCTTTTTCTTTTAAGTATATCCACTACTTCATCTGCATGAATTTCTGTTCCATAGTGAATGTTCATTAACCATTAAGTCTGTTTTCACTTGTAGTGTTTCGTAAATAGTTTTTCAGTCTCCTTAGGCTCGAGAAAGACCTTTCTGGGGTAGCAGTGGATACAGGAATGGTAGCCAAGATTTGTAGTAATGTGTAAATATTAGGATAAAGGTTTTTATCGCACATATCTAGGCATTCCAAACTAGATTTCGGGGTAGGCAGTCTTCTTATCAGCATGCAAGGTAGCTGAAGTTTTGATAGCTAAATCCAAATTTGTTTCTTTATTAGAAACCCCTTGACCTTGACTACACCACTTTTTCCAGTAGTCCATACCTTTAGGTTTATCACCCTTCCTTTTTTTCCCCTCCATTTTTCGACAGTAATAATGATTCACGTATCTATCCTTAACAAGGTCATCGAATAACAGCGCACTAAAATTACTCACTTACACGGTACACTTAATTCTCTTCACTATTCGTTCACCACTTTTCACTTTTATTCGCTTCGAGTTCGCATGGAACAATACTGCCGTAAGCGCGGTCACGCGCCGCGGCGCCGCTTATATAGCAGCCCAGTAGCCGTCCAGAAACTTCCACGAACTTCCACAAAGTTCCGCTCATTTCGACCTAGGGGCGTGGCGAATAATCGAGAAACAACGCAAAGTGTCCCTACAATACAAAATAGTTCGGCTGCAACTGCGTCTGCCTCTCGTCAAAAGATGGCGCTAGGCGCTACTATTACTACATAATATATTCAAACGTAATAATAATTTAACTCTTCACTCCTCGTATTTTTTCGGTATAATATTAGGTAATATTTTGCTTATTTCGGGGGGGGGGGGTTGAACCCCCGAAACCCCCCCCTTGGCTACGCCCGTGCACACGACGCTTCTCCAAAACAAATAGTTCCTACCTACCACTTTATAAGAAAGAAGGTCACCTCTTGCTTTAGGCTAATAATTGGCAAATGGCTTTTGTGTATAAAGAAACGACAACGTCAAAATGACACGTTAGAAACCAACAATATTTAAAAAAAAATCGGATATCGAAAACAGATTTAACAGTTTGTCATCTTGCCTCAGGATATTCATTAAAAAATTGGCACAAGAAGTTTGTACAATAATAAGAATTGAACTGCAAAATTTCTTGGGAAGGCATGCAAAGTCACCAACAAAAACAAATAATTCAAGCAAAGAATAGTGAATGTTTCATAAAATAGAAGCTAGAATGCCACTTACTGAATAGAAAATAAAAAATAAATATAACTTTGATCTTGATCGTAGATCAAGATCACATATCAGACGATGTAAGTAGGTAGGTATAGGTAGTAAACATGTTTGAGAATTCATTGATTATAGTTTTTATTAACATAAAATTATTTCGCCAGTGAAGGGTCTCAAAATCGCCAGAAATCGGCACTGAAGTAGCCCATTATTGTACGATTTTTTCAATAAGCAGCGCAATCTTTCAGTATAAATATTTTAGTCGGTTCCAATATCAATCTACTTTTCATGGAGGCTGCACAACAGGCAGCAGTGTGAAGTTTCTGTTGGGAAGCGCCGTGCCTCGTCATACTTGACCTAGGTAGAGCGATCGTCAAGCAATGCCGCGCGCAGTCGGTTCATGGACGGGTGATCCCTTATGATTATTTTCTTGCCCAATAAAACATTTTATCCTATGTAAAAAAATATAATATTATGTACCTCGGCACTGAAGTTCTTTTTATGCCTCGACCAGAGGCCTCGGCAACTAAATTCCACACGAGTCATAAAAAGTTCAACTTCAGTGGTATACAGTGTGTCCACGGATGGACTTAACTATACTTGTAAAATTTTTTATTTTCAATTCTTCGAAAAAGTCATTCTTCATAAAAAAAAGTCTGCTTGTTCTTAAAATAAAATTGGCATGTAAAAAATTGACATTACTTATACTGGGTGACCAGAAAATTAAAGAAACGTTAATTAGCATAAGAGTAAACTACCTCTATTTGTAGAGATAATGATACTTTGATTTTTTGATTGTTTCTCTTTTTTTGTCAAATAAATGGTTTTCTGTAAATAGTACGAAAACTTCCCCAGAATGGGAAACTGCGCATGATGACAAAATTTTACGATTCTAGGCCTACTTTGTTTTTTGGAAAATATTGGAGGAAACGCAAAGTGGGCCTAGGATTGTCAAAAACTTTTCCATCATACACAGTTTCCTATTCTGAGTAACTTTTATTTAAAAGTTTTGTCTTACTACCTACAGAAAATTATTTAATCGAAGAAAAACAAGAAAGAAATCGAAGTAGGCCTAACGCTTTGAAATTTTGTACACTTATAAGTAGCTTACCCCGCTGAGCAAATTTTCTTTATAACTTTTTTCATTATCTCTAGAAATAGAGGTAGTTTACTCTTATGCTAATTAACGTTTCTTTAATTTTCTGGTCATCCAGTATAAGTAGTGTCAACTTTTTCCATGCCAATTTTATTTTAAGAACAAGCAGACTTTTTTTTATGAAGAATGACTTTTTTCTAAGAATTGAAAATAAAAAGTTTTACAAGTATAGTAAAGTCCATCCGTGGACACACTGTATAAATAACTACTTGAGAATTTTGTTTTGATACTTTTAAAAAGTTTGCTAACTGCATATTTAGACACTTCCAAAATAAATTTTCAGGTAAAACAATTAAGTTTTCTAGGTATATTAAAAAAATGAGCAAATTAAATCTGTAAATCCTCTCGAAAAACCTACTTTAGACGATCAAAAACACCGCCATCATAGGGGCGGCACAATATCGATCTCAACCCCTGCGAGAGCAGCTCGGACGGGGTAGTTTTTGGGGCGGGGGACGATTCGAAGCTCCCAAACACCTATACCGCTGACCATGAACCAAATATCTTTCGCCGTGACTTCAATTCGCACGGGGCAGTGTCGATCTGTTCGAATCCACCCTTACGGGGTGTCTTTGTGCTCTTTCTAGTAGTTAGGGGTGGGTGTTGAGGGTGCGTCGCGTGTGCTAAACAACAGGTAAGTTGGCTTGGATAATAAGTTTCGAAGGCGTGTTTTGTGATTAGATTTTGAATGTAATATGAGTTTGGTAGGGGATGCAAGGTTATATCTAGCAAAATATTGGGGTAAATATTTTATAACGCGAATGTGCGTCGTTGAAACACAGAAGGGAGGTGGTTGTACCAAAGTCTAGAGAATACTTCCCTAGACTTTGGTTGTACTACTAGTTTGATGTTAGGAACTAATTGTTTGGACATTTTTCTACTTGTGGCAGAATGAAATAGTTTTGATCGCTTATTTTTATTATAATGACAAGGAATTTTAATTTCATTCCATTTGTATCTTATTTTTTGCAGAACAGGGACGTTTACACATGAATGTTTATAGGAAATTTTTGTTCTAAAATAACATTTTAACATATTCCTAACTTAGTGGTTCTATAACTATTTACAAATTGAACATTTAACTTAAGTATATTACAGGCACGTTCACCTTAAAAATGTGCGATTTTGGAATATTGCTTGAACATGCTAAAAATAGTATATTCCTACAGCAAATATCTTCTGAATGTTCACAAATGGTTGTATACAAGATGTTCACGATATAGTCATGAATGTTCACGAGTGGCATTAACTGGAATATCATATTTTAGAATGATGTTGGAACCTATTTTATATTAGATTTACATGGCGGATGTTTTACGAACGTTACTTATTCCTAGTTCTGTGACGTCACCGAGATTCTAGCTTACACGATTTTTAGGTAATGTTTCCAAGTACGTCGATGGCTCAGTTGGTCAGAGCGTTAAACTTGTAAATCGACAATCGTAGGTTCGAACCTTGCAACTGGCATTGGCGTTTTTTTTTATTTTATAATATACACGTGAATATTAAATGGGATATACATAGAACATACAAAAATGCTTCTGAAGTTTTCAAATAAGTCTTCAATGAATATTTGTGGAACATACATTTAAGATTTTTGTGAATATGACATAGTACCTTTAAAAGCAGAACATCTGAATGTTGCCTGAATGTTCAGATAATGTTTCTACAGTTTTTATATACTATTTGCTTTTGGGAAGATAAAACTAATGCTAATAAAAAAAATTCCCATATGATTCAAAGTTTATGTGTGACCCTATATGCTATTTATTCTTTTTTTATTGTCCTGTCGCCATACGAAATAGGAAATATAATATTTCTCTGTTTTCGACCTCACCGGTGTCTCAATCTAACCGTTAATTTCGTTCTAGTTTCTACCTGACATCTCAATGCAAAAGGTATTTCACTTTATGCGTATATGTATATTATGTGTGGGTGGCCTTTTTTTCTTATCTACTGTGTAGCCATATACCGGAACTCACCGAGAAAACGGATCTGAGACTACGTGTACGTCACCGCTGATTCTCAAGGGCAAACGTAACATGCCAATGTGAATATTAGAACGGTCATTTTGTTGGTCTAGGTTTTGTTTTCATAGAAATTTATTTTTCTTGAAATCGGCAGTGAAGTATCACAAAATCGCCATTAAAAGCTCAGAAATCGGCACTGAAGTAGCCCTTTATTGTACGATTTTTTTAATAAGTAGGCCTTGACGAGATGTAAATGTCAAACGTCAGACGCGGAGCCATCGCCCGTTAAAAGTGACCAAATATTCAAAACCCGGCCAACAAAGGCCCATCTAACTTTCCGTACACATTGCGAAATTGTTACCTATAACAGCGCAATCTTTCAGTATAAATATTTTAGTAGGTTCGAATATCAATATATATTTCATGGAGGCTGCACAACTGGCAGCAGTTTGGAGTTTCTGTTGGGAAGCGCCGTGCCTCGTCATACTTGACCTAAGTGGAGCGATCGTCAAAGTCAAGCAACGCCGCGACGGGTGATCCCTTATACTTATTTTTTGCCTAATAAAACTTTTTTTCCGATTTCAAAAAAAATATAATATGTACCTCGGCACCGAAGTTATTTTTATGACTCATGTGGTTTATTACTAAATTCCACATGAGTCAGAACTTCAGTGCCTTGGTATATAAATAACTATTTCTATAAACATTCTCATTTTCATTTTTGAAGAAATTTTTGAAGAAATTTTTGAAGAAATTGGAAAGAGGCTACAAGACGAAAGAAATTGCAATAAAGATAAAACAAATAAAAGCACACCCTTGTTATGGATAAGGTCTGAAGGAGGGTAAAAAACACGGGCGTAGCCAGGATTTAGTTTTGGGGGGGGGTTAGTTTGAGAAGTAAATAAAACAACAAAAATATACTTACATGAAATTTAATATCTATATATTCATCCGAAAAACTACGACATATTTATAAAGTTCTTAACTTTAAATGAAATGGATAAATTAATTTCGTTCCTCTGCGCTAAATCTAAAACCATTAAAGAAGAAATCTTCGGCTTTTTCTTTTAAATATATCCACTACTTCATCTGCATGAATTTCTGTTCCATAGTGAATGTTCATTAGAGCCAAACCATTAAGTCTGTTTTCACTTGTAGTGTTTCGTAAATAGTTTTTCAGTCTCCTTAGGCTCGAGAAAGACCTTTCTGGGGTAGCAGTGGATACAGGAATGGTAGCCAAGATTTGTAGTAATGTGTAAATATTAGGATAAAGGTTTTTATCGCACATATCTAGGCATTCCAAACTAGATTTCGGGGTAGGCAGTCTTCTTATCAGCATGCAAGGTAGCTGAAGCTTTGATAGCTAAATCCAAATTTGTTTCTTTATTAGAAACCCCTTGACCTTGACTACACCACTTTTTCCAGTAGTCCATACCTTTAGGTTTATCACCCTTCCTTTTTTTCCCCTCCATTTTTCGACAGTAATAATGATTCACGTATCTATCCTTAACAAGGTCATCGAATAACAGTGCACTAAAATTACTCACTTACACGGTACACTTAATTCTATTCACTATTCGTTCACCACTTTTCACTTTTATTCGCTTCGAGTTCGCATGGAACAATACTGCCGTAAGCGCGGTCACGCGCCGCGGCGCCGCTTATATAGCAGCCCAGTAGCCGTCCAGAAACTTCCACGAACTTCCACAAAGTTCCGCTCATTTCGACCGAGGGGCGTGGCGAATAATCGAGAAACAACGCAAAGTGTCCCTACAATACAAAATAGTTCGGCTGCAACTGCGTCTGCCTCTCGTCAAAAGATGGCGCTAGGCGCTACTCTTACTACATATATTCAAACGTAATAATAATTTAACTCTTCACTCCTCGTATTTTTTCGGTATAATATTAGGTAATATTTTGCTTATTTCGGGGGGGTTTGAACCCCCGAAACCCCCCCCCCCCTTGGCTACGCCCGTGGTAAAAAATATAATAGAGGCGAGACTCCCTAAAAAAGGAACGAAAACAATAATTTGGGTGAGACAAGTAGACCGTCAGATAGTGACACATTTAGGTGCCCAATTTTCGCCTCTAAGAGGGTTGAAAAGTACATCGATGCTGAGTAGAATGAAGGGAAATTTACTAGTGGCCCCTGGAGCAACTATCTGACGGTCTAAAGTACACATGGTTTAATCTTGATGTCTATCTACAATAATGTGTTAAGTATCAAAAATATGAAAAAGTTTCCATAATTTGTTTTTACTCATTTACTTTACGTAGATTGGGACAGAACCATTGCCGAGACTTTACGAACAGATTACTCATCAGGAAATTACCTTGCCAAAGATTACAATGAGCGTCTTTTATTATTTACTCATCCAAGACAGAAAACTACCAAAATATAACGATTTTTATGTAAATATTATGCAAATTCAACCATAATTTTTTTAAAACAAAACATTTATGTGCAAAATTTTGCGATAAACCCCATAAAAATAATAATAAACTAAAAGGTAAAAGATTGCTCGCAGTTTAATTGACTGTGAAATCTATACTTTGTGTTATCTGTATACCTACAGTGTTTTTCCTTTGTTTTAATACGCGCCTGCCACATAGGGTGGTATTTACAAATCAGTGACGTCAGGGATGATTGTAAAAAAATACCTAGGTCCCCTGCCAGGGTAGACGATCCAGTTTTCTTGCAAGTCACACTATCAAAATCAAGCTAAACCCATTGTTATTGTTATTTAATCTATTTAAGAAGCAAAAAAAATATCCTGTAATTGGCTTTTGGCGTTCGATCCGTCACCAATCTGTCTGCGGCCTTGCTCTTGCAAAATCGAAAGTCAGTGTCAATGCCTTCGTTCAATCTGCCTTCAACGCTTCTGAATAATAGATAGATGAATCAGAAGATTATGTTGTTTCGTCACTTTTTATTGTTGTTTGTTTTTGTTAATACAAACAGGTGCACTCCACAATGTATGAGGTATTTATAGTACCAATAGAGAAATTCAGT
Organism: Pseudeuparius sepicola; assembly: GCA_963920635.1. Taxonomy (NCBI): domain Eukaryota; kingdom Metazoa; phylum Arthropoda; class Insecta; order Coleoptera; family Anthribidae; genus Pseudeuparius; species Pseudeuparius sepicola. Next base: position 31,280,970 of record OY987307.1, read on the forward strand.
TATCATCAAAAAAGCACTAAATATTATATATTTGTATTTATAGTTGTTGTGAGAAGGGTGCACCTTCAAAAATGATGTCTATATACACCATAGACTTATGAATAAGTCTATGATATACACGTATGTACCTACTTCGTGTATTGCATAGCATTATGCTAATAAAAGTCAATTATAGATCAGAGCAATCTGCAATGCAAGGGCATGCAATTTAATACACTCGCAGAACTAAATCCAAATGACAGCAATCATTTTCATTTTCATGTTTACCATTATTGCCTGCGATTCTTGGAAATTTGAGATCAGCAGTGTACAACGAAATGAACAGTTATTTGACTTGAATTTCAACCTTATAGATCGAAAATGTGAACAATTCCAAACAAGATTTTACCGGATTATATTATAATATTATAGTTTAAGGTTGAAATAAAAGCATTAGATACCTACTTTATTAAACTTCAATTGGGAATTTCTGGCTATAAGATAAATGATGCAGGGCATTTCATATTGATCCATATTCGTGGAAAGTTGAACCCGAAATCCAGAAATATGGCTCAATTCCGTTAACAAGATTTACTGGGAAATATTCACACATCTGTTAACTATTCTAGGAAAGCATAACCCAACACCACATAAGATAATGATTCCTGAAAATTAGCAAACAACTATTTGCTTCCCAAAAAAAAACTGTATACACAAAAACATAATGTATAGTAAGGGCAGAATGTAAAGGCGAAGTCGGCCATAAAATCAAGAGAGATGGGCTATGACCTGCTCTCCCTTATGTTTTGGAACGAGGGGTTCGGCTTAAAGAACCGCAAGGCCAACTTTTTATTGCTCTGTCCTTGTCTGATACATTATTTAATAAAGATAATATATTCAAATGGGAGTACGCCTATAAAACAGGGCCGTAATTAAATATTTGGTTTATTTTGGTGATAGTCTTCCTGTAATAACAATGCAGCGTGAAGTATTCAGTGCCCAAAGTAGAAAATTAATATAAAATGTGATGAAATATTTCCAAGAAAAAAAAGAGAACACACGTGAAAATTTATCGGTACTTCAATGTGCATCGGAGGCGTTACGGATTAGTACAAGGACCATTTCACGAATTAGGCAAGAAGCATTAAACATATTAAAATGGTGCACACTAAAAGTAAAGCAACCCCGAAAATTAAGGATTTGACAGAATCGGATAAAGGAGAAATAAGAAGTTTGATTTATGGCATGACAACTAACAAGAAAAAATATGCGAAGAACTGAAAAAAAAGGTAATTTTGAGCTGCAGCAAATCAACGTTAAGTGTAATTTTAAGGAATCTTGGATTTAAGTACAAAATAATTTATTAATTTTTTTTTCCTGAAAATTCCCTTAAATGTGATTGCTCCAGATCGTTAAAAATTATAAATCCAAGTTGCCTTATGCGTCTGACAATATAGTTAATAAAATGGGACATCAAGTGTTGAGGCTTTCCCCATATCATTGTATATTTTATGCAATAGAATTGATATGGGCCCAATGCAAAACTTTTTTTAATAAGAAAATTGTATCTGAGGCAATACATGGCAAGGTAATGTCTATTTGGAAAGAAGCTCTCCAGGAAGTCACTAAAGAAAACTAGTCCAGTTGTATAAAACACACCGAGAACGTTATTAAGGATTATTGGGAAAAATAAAAGATATTGGACGTTGACATAGACCCAATTATTGTTAATTTAAATGACGATTCATATTCGGATGATAGTATTTTATATTCTGACTAAAATTCATAACGAATTAAATGTATATTATTATTTATTTATTATGTATATACTGACTTCTGACTATGTAAAGTTTATTTTATGTTGATATTTAATTTGTAACTAAAAATATAAATATACATTTTTTTTGCCTAACCATTACAATAATTATTTAAATACCTAAAACCTACTTTAAATTTCAGTATCATTATCTTTTAATTGCCAGTCTAAATTACCGAATTAATCTTCAAAAATTACAAATGAAATTAGAACAGGTACCTAAGTACAAATTTTTAATCCGTCCGTTCACATCAGGTTGTAAAGCAATAATTTTTTTTAGGCCGACCCTGCCTGCCTTAAACAATCAACTAGTAATACAAGACGGGTACTAGGTTTTCTATCTCTATTCCTTTCATGAAAGGTGCTTAGCGAACTTTAAGACGTACGTCGAGTACAAATTGGAGGAGGAGACATGAGAGTAATTGTGCGAGTGCAAGTAAAGCAACAGATATAGCGCTCTCTCTTTCATGATTTATTGCCGACTTCGCCTTTACATTCTGCCCTTACTATACATATATATTATTGTATAACACCCTGCAACCTGCATATCTACTGTATATTTTTGAAAAAAGAAGAACTGTATATTCCGGTTATAAGTTCTTCAACGAGGGAATCCCAGGTTATAGTTTTGTACCACATACAAGAATGTGGTCACAGGAAATCGGTAAATAAAAGTGTTTCATGGGTTTTTTCGAAAGCAAATGGGGAATGTTTTCATAGTGGAATAATTTTTAAGGAGTTCTCGGTAATTGTCAAAAAAAGTTATGGAAAAATTATTTCTAATTTGTAAAGCTACAACAAACATTTGGGTGATTGAAAACACATTCAAAGTAGTAAACAAATATGATCCATTGACAAGGTTAAAAATAATGAACAAATTTAACTCCATAGAACTGAATTTTCAAATTTAACTGTTTGGCATCTTCCTGATGATTTCCCCTATGATAAAATTACAGTTAACACGAGTTATATAACTTGATTCCCATATCGAATCCTTTTTTTACGCTTGTTTTTTGTGCCTTTGTTGAGATCAAGGTAAACCACTTCGCAAAAATTAAGAGTCTTTCCGTAACAGCCAATTTGCTATAAGGCCTTTTTCAGGCAGGACATAAGTACCTATTGTTTAGACTAAAAGTTGTGAATGGATCTTATAGATTTTCTTTGTCCATTGTTTCGTAGAATTTTCAACAGCACATATCTCATATTTTCCAGTATTTTCCTTGTTGTTGTTTGTACTTCCATACGTTTCTGAAGTAAACAAAATCACCGCTCGCTGTTGTAAGTAACTCAACCTTCAGGATTTCATGTCACAAGCACATTTCCTATTATCACTGACAGGTCAGTCGAAGCCCATTATTTCTGCCTGGTTGGCCGCGCATTTTACTTGGAAGATATGTCCTTAGAGCATAGAGTTCTTATTGGAAAGGAAAATTTCATCTAGGACTTCGTTTAGGAGGTATTGCTACTCATATCAAATTTTAGACTCTTTTATTATTGTCACGTCCTGTATACATCTTTGTTGTGTCAGTACAGGAAATAAAAGTGTTAATCTTTGTATCTTTTTTTTAATATTTTCTTCCACACCCTGTGGGTATATATCGCATTACATACAGCCAGTAAAAGTACTATATATAAAATTCACAATCACTACCTACCATTGTTAAAATATCCAACATATTGCTTGATGAAGGTGAACTTATTATCTACAATAATATCAAATATCCGTAATTGAACATGCCTTTCTAGGTATAAATTTTTTTGTGGTCAAAAACCAGAGTATAGGGAAAATCTTATTTAGGACGGTTACCTATGTGTCTTGCAATTTATAACATTACAACTAGTTATTTTTAATTGTACTTATTTACCTACTTTTAGAATGGGTACCTACACGCTTTGTGATCACTTAGAATGCATGTACCTACTATAATGTAAACATTGCCTATAGATTATCAACGTAGTACACAAATATATTGTATCCTGTTTTATTATATAGGCCATCTAGTTTATTTACTCAGCATATTTGTAAAAATTCAAACCAATAAGAACAATGTATGTCTAAACGCCTGCTATTTGTTTGTTATCATCATCATTATTACTATTATTTATTATTTTTTTGAAAACATGATTTCGGGATAATATATGTTGGAGCATATTAAGTCTAAAGAGAGTCTTGACGTCACAGCCCATGCCTGTCAAATTTGACATTTAAAACTAAAAATCGGGAAAAAAAATATAAAGTGGTCCTTCTACAGCTTCGTAAATATCCTTCTAAAAATTTATATAGACGCACAAATAATACAATGCGAATATATATTTTTAATAACCTTTTCCGATTTTCAAGGTAAAAATTTTTTTATTACTTATACCATTTTTTTTAAAACATGATTTCGGGATATGTTGGAGCACACTCGACTCTAGGAAAAGCCCCGAAGTTGAGAAATCTGGCAACATGGCTTGCGGGTCTGCGCGGCGTGGCCTGTCACTCCCTGTCGGTTGATTTTACAAGAAATTGACCAGAATTAATTTGCGTAGTGCGGGTAGTGCTATCGTCGCCAGATTGCTACGACGAGGCAGTGTGTCTCTGGGTGGAAACAGACTGCCCGAAGTGCTGGCGACAGCTTTTTTATAAATTTGTTTTGTTTGTGAAAAAATGAAACATTTATCTAAAAGTTCGAAGTGAAGAATCGTTCCTTTACAGTTTCAAGCCTCAAGATGCGTAGAACCGTCGAGGGAAGCTAGAACTTAGCTGGCTGTAATTCAAATCGTAATAATAACTTTAAGTAGCTAGGTTTTCTTTTCTTGACGGCAAGCGGTCAACTTGTATTCGTTTTGGGCTTTCCAAAGGACGAAAATTTAAGAATAAAATGATTAAGGGCCAATTGCACAGACAAACTAAAGTGCCCTTTAAAATTAAAGGAGCTTTCTAACAACCCAATCATTGTTTAGTATTGTTGCAAAAGTTTCTTTACCTAATGTTAATGTTAATGTTAAAAGATAATTTAGTTGAATGTATTATGAAATTGACCCAAACTGCCGTGCCGTGCGCTGAATAAAAATACCGAATATATGGCTTTAAAATAGAAATATACAGCAAAGTAAACTAAATTTAAGAAACTCTATATTATGCTCTCTGATATTTAACATATACCTATTTTGTATTTTAATTCGTAAGTGTTTCAATATTTAGATACATTTCTGTAATATTTTTGACGTTTTATTCACCTTATCTGAGAATAACTAATTTACAACAAAGCACCTTTGAAATAATTTGAGAGTAACCATGGAAACGCATCATACATACCAAACACTATATTATTATTGTCTGCATTGTTTATTTTTTGTCAATTAAATTTATTATAATATATGCCGATAAAATGTTTTAAGTTTCCGTTTTCAAAGAAGTTAAATAAAAAATATCGTTCATTACACGTCCAGAAATAGATTTTTCCGTGCTTGCATGACTTGCCCGAATTTGTCACGGGCGCACGGAAAAATCTTTATTTCCAGACTCGTAATGAAATATACTATTCCCCATTTGGTGCAAAGTTTATGAATGGCATTGTATTTTCGGTGGATTTTTCTAATTTTTGTTTAATTTCACAAAGAAAAGATTTCTAAAAATTTCGCCCCCCCCCACCCCTAAATTCTGGCTACGCCACTGTTACCAAACACCCTTTTATCGTTGACTGACGTATTAATAAGACTTCTCAATAATGTATTTTGCATTGTATTTTGTCTCCGGGAAGCGCATCGTGAGCCAGAGAACTGTCAAACATGACAGCCGTGAGCAGTATTTATTAATACGTCAGTCAACGCTTTTATGCCTATGCAATTTCCAAGAGTACCTACTTTCTCTTTGCTTAATTGCTTATCATTTTAAGTAATCAATTTTCTATAATCAGTGCTTTCTATGCTAAAATCATTCCAAGTATGCACTTTTAAAGAGAGAAGTAGGAAGTTAGGACAAATTGAAAAATATATCAAGATCACTCTGTATTATAAAACAGTACTAATTGGCAAGAAAATGCATATACATATGTGCATATTTATTGTAACATTTTTAAGAAAATTCAGGGTGTGTAATTTCTCAATGAACATTCTTATGAAAATACAAAAGTAGTTAACAGTAGTTATAGCTTCTGGAATTTTGTCTATGATTTCTCCCACGACTATAATGTACTTATAGTTATGTTATTTGACCGTGGATCTGCATTGACATGACAATGCTGGTTTGTTAATTTAAACAAAAACTCAGCTCATTTCAAGGATCTCAACAAACTGGACCACATGTGATAGTGATAATGACCCGTCTGAAAACTTGTTAGCTGAGTCACTTTCTGTGGAACGAATTAAACCATACAGGGTTTGTCCAAAAAAATTAATTTTCAAGGCTCATTCTGTACGAATTCGATTTCCCAATGCCTTTGATCCTATTAGGCCATTTTGTTCTTTGCATGAAATGCTGCACTGCTCAGTATCCTGCATCTATTTTCAATCACTCTTTGTTGTTATTTTTAGCATACGGTATGCTATAGGCAAAATTTTTCATTACTAATGTCAAGGGAAGTATTAAAACCATACGGAAAATTCGCATTTATGACATAATTTTTCAATAGTTTTATACATTCCATCATGAATTATTAAAAAAAACACGTGTCTTGAAAAACAAGTATAACCACACAGGAGAACCATTACTAGCTAGGAGGTGTGTCTCTAATACACATGTTTGACATTTGATTAACTATTTTATATTTGTCGGCCCTAACATGGTACCCTGAGGTACACCAGTAATAAGACTACGCATTATTTTATTAAAAAAATCCCATTCAGGATTTAGGATTTCCTTTTCGAATATTTATTTTAGGAATTCCCCTACCTAACCTATGTCACCAACAAGCCTACAGGTGTGTATCACATTAAAAATCAAAATGCATTACGCATATAATACAACAGGTACAATTGTTTGCTCGGGTGCTGGGTACACGCCTTCTATTTTCAATGTCAAAGTCGCCACAGGTTAGTAGGCAAATTAGATCGCCTATATTTGCATAAAAAATGCTCAAAGATTCTTAATTAAACATACATTTTAATGATCAATGATCACCCAAACTTTCAAGGTCAAGGCATTATTATATACTTATCTTTTAAACAAGAAAAAAACATGAATTATTTTGTTTTTTTTTGTTTCAGATCCAATTGGCTCTTAAAAAAGTTATGCTAGGAGGTATTTATGCTGAAAGGAGCAGAGAAACCTGAAGGTGATGAAAGTCATCAAGAAAAATCCCGAAAGATGGGCAGCCTACCAAATTTGCACGAGTTGGGAAAACACGAAGATGAAATTGGTATTAAAAGATCAATCCTTACACTTCATTTTATCATTTTTCCAAACAAAAACATGCACCAAAAGTATATTTTGCGAGAAACCATTGATGTTATATCTTTTCTTCAACAAAAGTCATTGACATTCGGTTTATATTCCTAAAAGATCACTATAGACAACTTATTCATACTTTTCCTCAAATAAAATGTAACACCAAACGCGCCGTTTAAGAAATATCATCAACTTTTCATACAAAAATAACAAATACGTAACTGAAACCCTTCAAAGATCCTTCCAGATACTTCTTGCCTCACTTTTCTCAAACAAAACTCAACACCAAGACAATACTTTTTGTATATCGACCTTGCAGGTGGATATAAACCAGGACCTGCCCTGGGCCACCTCTGCGGCGGCGGCTGCAACGCCATGCTGTCCTCCGAGGAGAAAGCGCGAATACTGCGGACCTCCCACTTTTTGCAAAGGTACACCGGCCACCAAAAAATTAAGAAAGCTACCAGCAACCCCCACGAATACTCCACAAGAGTTATCGTGTGTGAGGATGAAGCGGCTGCAATTGCAACCAGGAAGAAGTTGGAGGAAGGTTACAATAAAGAGATGATGGAGGTAGGACGATGTTTGTTTTGAAGAAAAGTTGCTTATTGTTGCTTTTCAGAGATACTTTAGGAACTACTCCTCCGAATACTCGCCTACGTCTGGTAGTATACCGCAAGCACCAACCACACACTTTAGGGAGTCATTTTCGAGGAGAAGAAGGGATAGCTGGAATAGTTCCGGTGGTACGTCGACAAGAAGATTGTGTCTTGATAGGATATCAAACATCTTGCCTAAGCAAACGGATCCAGGTGAAAAATATCGTCTTCGAAACCTTTAAATTACCTTAAAACCTTGTAGAAATCAATCAAGTCTTCACTAGAAGACAGGTCCTGAGAAGGATAACCTTCACCTGCATTTGCCATTTTTTGTTTTGGTGTGCCCACGGTCCATTCTTAGCTCTACAAAGCAGTGTGTCCATTTGGACATCAAATGAGGCCACAAGTGGTATAAGAATGGATACAGGATCTCAGTTGATAGCTCTAGCATATCTTACAGCAGCTTTAATGTCTTTGGTGGCTCCAGTTTTTACTGGCGTAAGAGGAGCGTTTCCTATTACTAGTTGTTGCTTTTGTAAGTCATTTAAACTCTGAATAACGCATTTTTGATATGATCTTCTTTTAGCTGTCCTACCATTGGTCTACTCCATGCATCTATCAACCGCCTTAAGGCCTTACCTACCAATAGCAAGTATTTTGTATGGTTGGCACTTGGGGTTCATCTCAAGTGGACATAGCAGTCACATTTTCGTATTGGCTCATAGAATGACAAGGTTGTTCAATGGTAGCGACGAAGATAGGATTCAATCAAGAAGAACAACTATTATTAGAAGATTTTTCAGAGCGTTCCAGGTGAGTATAAAACATCATACGATTTGTTGTTCTTCACAAAGATTTTCAGGCTGCACAAGATATAGGATTACTCGTTGGTTCCTTGGTCACTGCTCTTGTTATAACCTTTACTTTGAACCTACAAATCGCGAGCATAGACCTCAACAATAGCACTATCATTTCAGAAGTAATAAGGCTTGTATAGGTACCATAATATGTTTTCATGTGTGTTCTTTTTTAGGACTGCCAAATGAACACTACTACACTTTGTCAAAACACCACACAGTCCGTTATAATTCACGAAATGGTGGACTACAATCAAATACTAGACGATATTTTTGAGAAATCAGAAAACAGCAGAATCTGTGGAATCCAAGCGTGTCCAGTAAATGACATACCATTAAATACGACCCTTGGTAGCCTGGCTTGGCACAATAAGATCATGCCAGATTTTACAGCAAGCACCCTGATGGGTGTTTACTGCTTTTTGTCTGTCGTTTGTTGCATTTTGTTTTGGTGTGGTGATAGACGTTGCTTCAAAATGGTAAGGAAGGAAGGAAAAAGAAAGTAGGTATCTAAGATTCTGTTTGCAGTATCTTTGTCCGAGGATTTCAGAAGAAATCGTGTCCGGAAAAACGTTGTGCAAGACAATTTTTGATAGTTACAAGAATTTCTCGATCAAATTCGTAAACGCTATGGCGTTCTTTATAGGAATTGAACAAGCGTACATCTATGGTGATTTTAGCAAGGTGGAACTTTGAAAATACGATATGTGCTTTGAATACAAATTTATATTTTTAGTATTTCGTTGTTTGTACTTTGGGAATTCATCACTTGAACCTTGCATTTCTTTCAATGGCCCTTTTACAGTCGATAGCAAATTTGACGCTTAGCATGCTATTGAGGACCATACGAAGATGCTATGTTCTTAGTAAGAATGTTTGCACTTTTTGTTCTGGCATATATAACAAAAGTTTTTAGTGGTGGGTTTTCTTTTCCACGCCTGTTTGATTTTGGTGCTGTACATGTGGAAGCCAGCTGAAGATGATCCGGCACTTTTCTACGTCATTTTCGCAACTTGGGGCGTCTGTAACGCCATCTGGGAGATGTTGGTTTTAAGTAAGGAGCAACTATTAAAGTTTGCGTTGTCATAACATTATGTTTGACTGTTTTTTTAGCATTTTTAGCAGCGAAATATCCTGACAACTGGGACGCCCCATTCGCTTGGACGTACTTCTTGAAATATCTAGCAATGTCGCTCATGTTTTTCCTACACAGCACCGTCTGTGGTCAGCTAAAACTGATGCTATTGGCGGTTAGTTTGCTAGCGGCGGTTTCTACCTTCTTGTGCATGGATTTGAGCGAATTTGCCTCCAAAAGGGATATGACTAGGTTGTGACAACGACTGGGACCTGTGAGAGAACCCATAAGGAAGATATTCGGTAGGCGAGGTGTGGAAAAAAGTACACAGAGTGGTGGGAGGACTGTAGAAAGAGAGGAAGGTACTATGTCATTTTAAGAAGAAAAATATGTTTTTTTTCGCTTTTACAATTTACAGTATGTTCAAAATTGAAATGCAAAAAACCACTGCCAACCACTATCACATATTTTATGAAATGTCAGCAAATCAGACGACAGGAGTGTACTCAAAGTTTTTAACGGCATTAAGAAAAAAATGTCAAAATACTTGTTAACGATCACCTAACTTGTAATTTATTCCTTTGAAAACTTTAATTTTTGACATTTTAAATGGATATAAGTAGTTATAAATTAATTGTAGTTTGTAGTTTGGTATGCTGGTTTTTATTTAACGGTAATGTGTATATACATTTTGAAACATCCTGTAAATGAGAGTGTCAAAATTCTTCGATATTCGCTCAAGTTTTTAATTTTGTTGAAACAAAAAAATAAGTATATATCTGTGTATTTTTACACTGCCAAAAATGGTTGTTGTATTTCGAAAAGTATATCAATTTTTTACATTTATAACTTTTCTTAGCTTTATATAACATCTTAGCAGCAATTTGGTAATTTCCCCAAGTGCGGTTCTGATTATAACTTATAATCGATCTGAGCAGTGTCTTTGATTATCACCTAAAGGTTAGGCAACTGTACATTCAGATATAGTAGCGTTCTTCATCTTTTTTGTCACTTGTGTTATTTTTTTTTTCGTATTTTTTTTTAAACAACTATTTCGGCTTTTCCTTAAATACCTGCGATATAATGTATTTTTAAACAAAGCATATGTCACCACTTATAAAAGTGAAATTACACTCTTGTAACAATCAATTGGAATATTTATATAGTGTTGGGAAAAACCTTTACCTCGATATAATAAAAGAAAAACAGTTATAAAAAATAGTCTGATGAAAAATGATACCTATTGAAAAAGACGTTTTTAAAATTCTTAGATTTTTTTGTAACAAACCTAGAGAGATTAGATGACTTTTAGAAGAATCTCTGTGATGTTGTAAATAATATTTTACTACGTACTTTCCCAAAAAAGGGTTGTTATGACACCTTCGGTGTATATACAGTACTTATATACAAAACGTTTAAAATAAAATTTAAGTAGTATACAACTTTGTTTTTTTTTCAACCTCATTAAAACAACAAATTATTAAAGTATTTATAATTTTTTTTCACAAATACATACAGTATCTTTACAGATTTGGACCCCTAAACTTAAAATAAGTTACAGCCAAATACCTACAATAATTTACAGTTGTTGTAAAAGTTTGAATTTGTTTTAAACTTCTATTTTTTGGTACTGTACTATGTTTATCACTTATCACACACGAGTATTATACATAATTCACATTTATATAAAGAAGATGTTAGGACTGATTTTTTTAAAAATATTTTATGAAATGTCAGAAAATCAGACAACAGGGGCGTACTCCAATTTTTTTTAATGGCATTAAGAAAAAATGTCAAAATGCTTGTTGACTTTGCCCTGACGTGTAATTTACTCCTTTGAAAACTTTAAATTTTAAACATTTTAAATGGATATAAATGTAGTAAGAATTATTTATAGTTTGGTATTCTGGTTTTTATTTAATGTAATGTGTATATACATTTTGAAACAACCTGTAAATGAGAGTGCCACAATTTTTCAATATTTGCTTTTAATTTTGTTGAATCAAAATATAGGTATCTGTGTATTTTTACACTACCAAAAATGGTTGCTGTATTTTGAAAAGTTTATGAATTTATTACATTTATAACTTTTTCTTAGCTTTATATAACATTTTAGCAGCAATTTGGTAATATTCTTAAGTGCGGTTCTGATTATAATTTATAACTGATCTGAGGAGTGAATATTTAGATTATTGCTATGTTTTTGATTATCACCTAAACGTTAGGCAACTGTACATTCAGATACAGTAGCGTTCTTCATCTTTTTTGTCACTATTGTGTTATTTTTTTTTTGTATTTTTTAATAACTATTTCGGTACCTACGATATAATGTATTTTTAAACAATGCATATGTCACCACTCATAAAAATGAACTTAAACTCTTGTAACAATCATTAATTTAGCTTACTCTGGAATATTTAAATATTGTTGGGAAAAACCTCAGACTAATGAATAAAGCAGGGGACACCGCATTATAGCTTCTTTATACAGATGTAAACAGTAAGCTGAACCTTCCCACTTTATGAAAGAGATAAATGTATTTACAAATACTACCTATGAAACGAAATATTCTCTTTTTTCACTTTAGAGGAAAGACACTTGCACTTTATGCACCTTTTTATCATTTTTTAATATTTTAAACTTGGAACCGCACGCAAAACTCGATTTTAGCGTTTGTTTTCTGGTAACACTAAGCAAATACCGAAGCACAAACCAAAACAAACAAAATGAAAAACAAACAATTTGAGCAAGCGCTAACTTTGGTCCCTGTCAAACTGCCGCAACGTTGCCGATTAGTGCGAAAAGTAATGGGTGTTCTCTACTATAACCATTTTGTCAATAATAAAACACCTACATAATCTTTGTTGAACACGAAAAGGTTGTTTTACTTTACTGTTCCGCCTGAATTTTATAAGTGGGGGCAATTTTACGTTCAATAATAATAATAATAATTCTCACCCTCACAATAAGTACTCCAAACTAGGAGTACCCCAGCAGCAAGTACATGCTTGTGCATCTACTAAAGAAATTGCCGGTTTTATTTATGATATTCCTAGTTATTGTTACTCTTAAATGTGACAACATGTTTGGGGCAGGCCAGTAAGACCAATATTTGTAAACATGGGATAGTAATAAACAATACTACGCCTGTCAACAATTCACTTAAATTTGTAAACAAATTCGTCCCCTTTATTCATTAGTCTGAGGGAAAAACCTTTACCTCGATATAATAAAAAAAAGCAGTAAAAAAAACTAGCCTGATGAAAAATGATTTTGAAAAAGACGTTTTTAAAATTCTTAGATTTTTTTGTAACAAACCTTGAAAGATTAGATGACTTGAATCTCTGTGTAAATAATATTTTACTACGTACTTTCCCAAAAAAGGGTTGTTATGACACCTTTGGTGTCAATAATTGTAAGTATATAAAACTTTGTTTTTTTTTTTCAACCTCATTAAAAACACAATAAATTATTAAAGTATTTATAATTTTTTTTCACAAATACATACAGTATCTTTACAGCTTTGGACCCCTAAACTTAAAATAAAGTTACAGCCAAATACCTACAATAATTTACAGTGCTTTGTACTTACTACTTTTTATTACAATAAATGTAGTTTAGCAAAGTTTTGAGAAGTTTATCTACGGTTTGTTGTAAAAGTTTGAATTTGTTCTAAACTTCAAAATTATTAATATTTTTTAGTAGGTACTGTACTATGTTTATCACATACACGAGTATTATATATATAATTCAAGTTTATACAGAGTGTCTAAAAGAAGATGTTAGGACTGTTATTTTTTAAATATTTTATAGGACACCCTGTATCATATTTTCGAAAGGATTTCCTGTAAATTTTCAATATGTAATTATTTTCAAGAGAAAAAGCAAAAATTTAGCAAATATATCTACAATAAAAAAACTAATTTTCTGTGAATAGAATACCTACTACATTTTTAAAGCTCGAGGCATGGTATAAGAATGAATACAAAGATATGGTCAATTATGTCCAAAAAGTGTATAGATTTACGTTTTTTAAATCTAGTTTTCTATTTCTTTTTAATCACACCAAATACATAAAAATAATAAATAAATAAATAAATAAACATATCTCTGCTATACACCTAAATGCATAAAAACTATTAAATGTAACATGTAACATTAAGTACAAAAACTTTTTATAAACTTATTCTTATCATATCTACACAGCAAGTAATTTTTAAATATAAGTACATTTAAAATTAAATAATAATAAACGCGATATATTATATTTTACACGAAGCATATTTTGTACAAATAAACGGAGATTTTTTCGTACTATTAACTACATCCATATCTACGTTTTCTTCGTCTTTAAATCGTCTTTTAGTCCTTTTTGAAACCCTGTCTATCGCCTACTCTATTTAAATACGTTCCTATTCAAACTAAACGCAAGTGAAACATAAACACAAGTTGTTGCATGGCTAGAGCGTGATACGCGCGTAATCGGCTTGCTATTGGCTAGCCGACAATAAAGTCTGACCCGGCGAGCTAGTGCAGCGAATCGGTGTTTCTTACAGAGGTGTATTGAGTTGCAAGTGGACCTTTATTTTTTTTTCGATATAATTCTTTCGCTGTTTATTAATTGTTGGAGCTACGATTTGTAGAAATTTGCAGGTAAGTGAATGACTAGGTGTGCCATAAAAGTTTGTTTTTAAATTTCTTAATACTGGGGCACATTATTTTAGTATTTTATATTATAAAATTCATAGAGATCGTCCTTAATGCGGCCCTGCCTCGAATTAGCCCCCGGAATTGTTCACGTGCTTCCATCCTGTAAATGTTTACGCGCCGCTTGCATTTAGTCTGAACAGATCTGCTCAAAACTACTCCCGCTATCACCTACGATCCCCACCCCCTTTCCCCGCCCCCTCCAATCGCTACACGGAACTCTCGCCGGCCCCACCCATCACCACCACGTCAGACGGGTACACGTACTTCTTCCTCCTCACTCGGGCCGGCGACGGCTGTCGCTCCGCCCCCGCCGCAGCGCTATTCGTCAGACCGCTCAGCAGTGGGAGTGCCTCGGACGCGCGCGTGAACCCTATTGGTCGGGTGGGCGGGGCGTCGGATTGATCGCGCTTGCGCGTGCACAGTATCGTCTTGGCGGGCGGCGGGGGTATGGGCGAGTGTTTGGCGGGGGCGGTGTCCGGTTTTTTAGAGTGCTTGGCGCGGAACAGCCGCCATCTGTGGACGGGAAGTCGAATTATAGGGAAACGATGGAGTCGTTCGATTTTTCTCACCTGACTGGCGGCGAATATCGCTCACAAACCGAGGTATCCACGGTGATGACTTGAGGGTTGAACGTGACGTTCTTGGCGGTATCCGAGGGTGTTCTGCTAGTACTACCGGAATCCCCTACGCTCGGTACGAATTCTATGCTTCTCGCCTCCTGGTTCAAGCTCAGATCTATCGCCAGGTTCGAAATTATGTCTTGGTCCAGCTCTCCTGGCGAGCACGGCGAAGCCAGCTGCAAGTCATCAACAAATTTCGCTCGGAGCTTATTGGGAGGTTATGACATATTTACCTGTGGATAAACAGGAGTCCTGGTAGCTTCACCATATGCCGGCGGTGGACTCCCTTCCGCCAGCTGGGCGTCAAGCAAGCTGGAAGAACCGGAACTGAAGAATTCCCTGCATCCGGCAGACTGGAGGACACCGTCTAATATATCTTCAGCGGATTGGAATTCGCCGCTGTCGCTTGTTTCTTCCTTGTTTCTTCCTTTTTCTGGTGACCTGCTTCGAACTGGACCTTGAACATTACATTTATAACTGTAATCTACTTTGGTGCAACCACTTACATTCACCACAGCATTTATTGCTGCTCGCGGCGCTCTCGAAGCTCAAATTGCTGCTCGACGAGCTCTCGGTGTTGTTGTTGTTGCTTATAAACAACCTGGGAAAGACCTTCGCCATTTCGAAGTTCCTAATGTTCCTAATGTCGTCTGCGCAAGTGCTGAGGTTTCCTATGATCCTCGGCGTCCTTCTCATCAGCTTTGGCGTGTTTATTTCGACCTGTACGCTGGTGGCGACGAGGCTCGTCCTTGACGACATGCTGGAGAGTTCCGACCAACTTTCGGGAGATGCCAAGGGTGCCAGTCCGAGCCACTCGTCGCGGATGAGGTCTATCTTGGGACTTGTACAATGTCTGAGGTTCAGGCTGAAGCTTTTCGAGATAGAGGGCGCGTGGATCTGATGAAACTACAAAAATATAAGTAGGAAGGTGGGTCTCTAGAGGCTTTTGAACCTACTCCAAACCCTGGCGATGGCTGACTCTTCGTACTGACATCAGATCGGTTACTTCTAAGAGACAAACTGAAAGATATAGGATGATGGAGGGAAATGGATGGGGAAGGATGAGTTCTAGTAGAGTAATATCCGTTGGTGATGCTGGAATTGCTCGAGGGGCTCTGAAGAGACGTGAAGCTCGTTTCGAGGAACAAGTTGGGATTCGAAGAAGAAGTGAAGTAGTTTGGGGGCGGCGGTTCGCTGGTAGAAGAAGATCGTTGTGGTTTTTTGGGGCCTAAGGTCGTTACAACCTGGAAATGTTGAATGTTGCAGTGGAAAATGAACAGTTCGTTGGATTCTTTTTTCTCTGGGCATGCTCCTGTGCCTTGGATATAGAAGAGTGGAAAATTGAACGTATGCTATTGAAAACTGTTAACAATACTCTTCAATATCGAAGTAGGGATGGTTTGAACTTTTGAATAAAGAATCTAAGGAAGGAGTCAAAGTTGTATGAGCATTATAAAATAGGCGAGACGAAAATCATCCTGAGTAGTAACCAAGTTTTGACACAACATTTTGATATCTAACATGGTGATACGTATGTGGTATTTAGATACATTTTTGAGATATTATGCTTAGCTTTGCGGCTTGTGGCACTTCCCTGACCGCCAAAACTAAAATGTTTGAGGATAATAATCCATCGGTAAGTAATCTTGTACCTAATTTAAATTAACTTTTGAGGTTATGCACCAGAGTGGCATAGGCGTTTGTGTAGGTACTTACTTCTTCATAATTGGAAATTTAAAACTAGAATTGCTATATTATCATGATTTGCTCCTTCCTGGGGTTCTTTATAAAAAGGTTTGAACGATGCTTTTCTAATCTATTTACACTAAACTAAATGACAGCTAAGTCACAATACCTATTTTAAAACTGGAGAACAAGGATTTTTTGAAGATACCTCAAATAAAATACGGAAAAAAAAGGAAAAATAAATAATCTAAAATAGTTTATTAACATGAAAAGTTAAGAATTCTAATAATAAACTAATATAAGCAAAATTGAAGAGGGGTTATCATTTTTTCTCGAAAAAATGTATATAATAATTACTATCGAAATTCTTTATTTTTGATATTCATAATTTTTCGGCAAAAAATGACCCAATCTGATGTTTTTTTTTAAATAATGAATATAAAACAAATAAAAAGAAAAGATAAATAGTGCCAAAATTGCCACTAAAGGTGCATAAAAATCGGAAAAAGGAAAACGTAGGAGTTTGCTCTGTTGGGGTATTTATTTTTTATTTATATTTAAACAATTTTTTATTTGTATCTTTTTTTTGCAATTTTCACACATTAAAAATTATTGTGTAAACACCAAAACAAATTATCAGAGAGCAAACCTCAAAAAAAAAAGAAAAATAAATAGTCTAAAATATATTATTAACATGAAATCAAAAGCTAAAAATTTTAATAACAAACTAATATAAGCAAAAATGAAGAGGGGTTATCATTTTTTCTCGAAAAAATGTATTTAACAATAATTATTATCGAAATTCACTATTTTTGATATTCATAATTTTTCGGCAAAAAATGATGTTTTTTTAAAAGTAATAAATAAAAAACAAATAAAAAGAAAAGTAGAATAGTGCCAAAATTGCCACAAAAAGTGCAGAAAAATCGAGAAAAGGAAAACGTAGGAGTTTGCTCTGTTGGGGTAATTATTTTTTATTTATATTTAAACAATTTTTTTATTTGTATCTTTTTTTGCAATTTTCACACATTAAAAATTGTGCAAACACCAAAACATATCATCAGAGAACGAACCTCAAAAAAAGAAAAAAGAAATAGTCTAAAATATATTATTAACATGAAATCAAAAGCTAAAAATTTGAATAACAAACTAATATAAGCAAAAATAAAGAGGGGTTATCATTTTTTCTCGAAAAAATGTATTTAACAATAATTATTATCGAAATTCACTATTTTTGATATTCATAATTTTTCGGCAAAAAATGATGTTTTTTAAAAAGAAAACGTAGGAGTTTACTCTGTTGGGGTAATTATTTTTTTATTTATATTTAAACAATTGCTTATTTGCAATTTTCACATATTAAAAATTGTGTAAACATCAAAACAAATCATCAGAGAGCAAATCCCCAAAAAAGGAAAAATAAATAATCTAAAATAGATTTAATATTAAATCAAAAGCTAGAAATTTTAATAATAAACTAATATAAGCAAAAATGAAGGGGGCTCATCATTTTCTATTTTCGAAATTCATTATTCATTATTTTTGATATTCATAATTTTTAGACAAAAAATTTTTAAAAGTAATGAATAAAAACAAATAAAAAGAAAAGTAGAATGGTGCCAAAACTGCCACAAAAAGTGCAGAAAATTGAACAAAAAAAGAAACATGTAAGAGTTTGCTCTGTTGGGGTAGTTTTTTTTATTTATATTTAAACCTTTTGTTTTATTTGTATTTTTTTGCCATTTCCACACATTAAAAATGGCCGATCCGAGAGCAAACCCCTGGCGCCACGCCTACCTTGTGTCCTGAGGGGCGGGGCCTGGCTCGTTCAGCGGGCTGATTGGCCGGCGCGGCCTCGGCTGCCCGACCGGCGAGCCCACCTGCGTTCACACACTGCCAATCAGACACAGACGCTCGTGAGGGGGCGTGGCTTCGGGAATGGGACGTGCTGGCGGGCGTGTGATTGGTCCGTGGGCGTGGTTAAGTGTTATTGGCGGGATTGGGTTGGGTCTGGAGCGGGGGGAGTGTGCGAAGCGTGGGAGGAGTGAAGGTAAATAAAAAACGAAGCATTGTTACCACGAGGAAATAAAATAATATATTAAGACAAAAAAAGGCAAAATGAAGAACAAAAGAAAACAGCTTGTTAAACAATATGATTTTAATTAAACAAAAATAAACAACATGAAGCAAGTTGTTGAAAACAAAATTCTAAACTACATTCAAAATAAATATAAAAAATAATTTTAATGTAGTTTTAAAATATAAAATAATTACATTATAAAATAATAAGAAAATAACAAAAAAAAATTATATAATTTTTAAGTATTCATAAGAAAATAATAATGAAATCAAACCATATAAATTATATACAGTGTCCTTCAAAAATTTTAATTTTTGTTATTAAAATTTTTTTTTTCATCAATAATTTAATACTGGGCAATTTACTAAAGCAATTTTTTAAAATCTTTTTAAAAATAAATCATTAACTTAAAAATGTTGTCCCTATGAAATTTTTGGACGAGACTGTATAAATGAAAAAATACCTGTCTCCAATTGAAAAATAATTATAGTGTACAGAGTGCTCTATTATCACAATATCTTTACCAACATAGGCCGAAGTAGGTACTTTTAACCAACAAAAAATATGTTTTCAAACTTGACCAATCTTAGTAAAACATCAACTAGCGACACCACGTGCAAAATTAACACTATAATCCCTATCAACTATCTCAGAAATGGTTTCTATGGCACTCAGACTACTGCTATCGCTATCGCTGCTACGCGCATGCGCCGGACGGGCACGTTTGTAGTGCGCATGCGCACATACCTTTGTCAGCGCGTCCAGGACGCTGTCGGGCATGTGGTCCTGTATCATCACTGGCGATATCAGGACCTCGTCAAAGTCCGTGTTCGATGCCCAGAGCGCTTGATAGACCGGTTCTTTCTTGGTCAACGCTTGTCTAAAATGGTTAGTAACGCGGTTAGTAGAATGTCGAAAACGTTGAGGTTATGATAGAGAATCGACGACAACAAGCGTGCTGTCTTTCATATTTTATTATAACCTCAAATGTTCAGGGTCGTTGAACCGGCACCGTTGCAATGATAAAGGCCCGCCAGCTGGCGACGCGAAACGTCACTACAGCGTCATCATAACGCGGTACGAGGCCTACGACAAAGACAGGCCATGGCGCACAGAAATCACGTGACCATCTTAGTCCGACGTTACATGTCATCTGTCACATAACTAAAAGCGGCAGCTTGGGTTTTGAGAAGTTTTAAAGGTTTAAAGTGTTTTTAAACATCTCAGTTTATATTTTAGAAATAAGTTTGTTTCTAGTACGCGTGTGTCCTGGCGGAGGGGAACCGCCCAGGTGTTATTATGGCCTCTGGGTGGGAGCCGTGCCGTCCAGGAGTATTGGTGCCGCTCGCGCCGACGCGTGAGCGCTGTAAGGGGAATTCTTCCCCCGGAATGGACAGACAGTGGAGCCCGAGACACAGACGGGTGAACTGCTTACGGGAGATACGCGAGTTCAGACGGTCCGGGTGGCTGGAAGCCGTTCCCGTTGACCACGTTCGGGTTTGTTTATTTTGTATTCACCGTTCACCTTGTGCGAAATAAATCAGTGTTGTAACGTACTCGAGGATTTACGTTGTCGACTCACGCCCTGATACGGTTCCTATTCGGCCTTTCACGCTGCCGATCATCTGGGACCTCGTCAATGTTTACAGTATACTGAGGTGAGTTTTCATTTTTATTTCGTAAAAAATAACCTAAATACCAAATATTGGGTCTGTTTATATTATATTTATGTATATTACAAAAACCAGGAAGAAAATGTCACCATAACAACATTTGCTTTGCCTCGGGATGAAAATTTGCGCCAATAATGGATTCGTCAAATTCCAACTGAGATTTAATTTCTAAAAAACCCTTATAAGTATTTGGACATTTTCAAGAAAGTGAAACAATTAAAGTGGACAAAGTGTTGTGGGAGGAAAATACCTATAGAGAATATCACCTATAAGCTAAAGGAAGGTGCTGTCCCAACAATTTTTGAGAATTTGCCAAAATATTTGAGTGCAGTGCCGCTTAACTCTCAGCCCAAAACAGCCGAGGCAGGTTGAAAATTTTGAATAAACAATTAGAGAAAGCCTGGATGCACAAAACTGATAATGTAATAGATGAAAGAAAACTCGCTAAATTGTTACGAAATTTGTTTTTTCTACTTATCTCCAAAAATGCCTTTTATTATATAGGACTAAGTTGGTCACATGACTACACGATTCTGCGTTAGCGCCATGGCCTGTCTTTATCGTTGGCCTCGAGCGAGGTACCATTTTGTAGTTGTTTACGTTTACTTGTCTAGCGATTTTCATGTTTTAAAGAACGTTTGTTGTGTTTATTGTGTTGGACTGTGTTTTTTTAGTAATATAGAACGTGGAGTTTTATTAATACGGTGGTAAAACAGTAGTGATTAAAATTCAATTTTAGTTTATAGGTTTTAGGTTGTGTCTATAGTTTCGATCATGCCGTGGACGTGTTCCGTTCCCAACTGCAAGGGAAACTACAAAGGCGGTCCTCAAGTGTCCGCTTTTTATTCATTCCCTAAAGACCCCATTTTAAGGGAAAAGTCGGTTAAGGACATCAAAAGAGATTTTGTTCCTACACAGTCTTCCAGGGTAAAAGTGGTTTTGGTTTGGACTGTTTGAAGAGTTTTATATCTAACAGTTTTACATGATTAAACGTAACCACCTTAAAATCAGGAAGTTTTATGGTTTTATTCATTCGAATTTAGTTGTGATCAAATAAGAAATAATTGGCATTTACGAAAATTTTACCGGTAGATATCAAAATGCACCAAAAGCCCTTGAAAATGTGACTTTCACTCTCGTAGATTATTGTCCGCGTTGTAAAAACATAAGCTACATAATATGTAAACAATCATTTTCGCCAAATTTACCAAGTTGACATCTTGAAATTTGAATTTGGCGCCTGAGGCCCACCTCCCTTGTCATTGCGACGGTACCGATTCAGCTCTATCGCCAAGTTTCCATGACCCTGTACACTGGTCTAAAGTTTGACGGTTATGTGTATAGGTTAAGAAATACAGAAGAAATATTGAAAAATGCAATACTGGGATTGGATATTTTTATGCACATGCTAGATACGTATAACCTATTAAAAAAACTACCACATATTTTACTTCCAAACACTATAAATAAAGTAAGGTAGGTACTTAGGTATTTAACACAAATATAAAGTAGGTAGGTATGCATTAGGTATTTACTTCTTTCATGCACATTAATTACACATTTTTCTGTTAGTTTTTACCTCCAAGATTTTTCATATTTCTGTCTGAAAAACATCAAAGGGTACACAGTTAGTCCGTAGCAGACAAGCGACAAAATTATCTAACCTATAAAATCGACGCCACGCCCCTTTCACCCGTCCCAGCCAATCAGATCGCCAGCCACTCCCCCACCGGCCAATAGGATACTTACTGTCCGCTCGTAGGGTGGTGCCTGACGACGTGTACTATCCTACCGGGCGGGTACAACGGCTGGTGGCTCGTCAGCGCTATCGTGCTGTCCGCCGGGTGTATGCTCATGCTCCTCGCCTTCTGCTTGCTCCTCATGTACTCGCTGACGTCGCTCTCGTTGGTCGAAAGTTCCACGGCCGACGTGGGTTGGCTACAGCCGCAGCACACTATGCTGCAGGTTATGGTCTTCCACTGAAAGGGTCGGTCAGTCGCGGTCGAGGTCGAGGTCGAGGTCGAGGTCTCACCTTTGGGTCCACGCTTCGTTTTATAGCGTTGATGAGGTCCGTTCTCAATGTTTCCATCTGGTGTAACCCTATCCTTGGCACCACGTCCTTGCCTACCACCACGGACACGGTAAACTCTTTGGTATATTCGACGGCTGGAGCTGACAAGAGTCCACCAGGTGGGGAATAGCAGAAACACTGCAGGTTCGGGTGTCTCTGTCTCAGAAGTATGCCCAGTATGCTCGCCGTGCCTAAAAGGGAAGCGGATGTTAAGATGTTCTTTCGTTGCACAGGTACCAGGGACTCTTTAAAATAAGGGGACCCAGCATGTATTACATAGGAAAAGTGAAGCCTTGAGGGGAAGTTTGTTTTCTGTTGACTCCAAGGAGACCACAAGGGGGCTGATACAAGGTTATGTTATATGTCAGTGTCCGACTGCCATCAGGTTTTATGTGACATGCCAGTGCCATAGATTCTAAAGGAGGCAAAATATTTCCCATCATAATTCACAATTTTTAACTTTTCTAACTTCCAGATACTCAGATGTGTCGATTAAAGGTAATGCCGCCGCCTGTAGTAGTCCCAATAATTTCAACCAGATTTTTCCTGTATCACCTTTAGTAATGCCACAATTCCCATTACGTGGGCATAACGTATAAGTAGGTAGTTCAAAACAAATCGTATTTCGAAAATTTTTAATTATTAAGCAGGTAGCTTCAGTCAGGCCTTTTTTTAAAGAGTTTTTATCTACGACTACAAGTTTATTTTAAGTTTGTGAGGTACCTTGGGAGAGAAATAAAATTACAAAAATTTTATAATGAATAGCGAGAAAAATACATCATTAGAACTATCAGACCTAATCTTATTAGTCCATCCCGAAATCTGTGAAAGTTCTTGGGTAGGTACAGGGTTATTCACTGCCTAACTTTTTTGTTTTTTAAGGTAAAAGGGTGATTCAAAAAACAAAATCAATGGTTCGCGAATACTTTTTGTGTTCCAAAAAAGTAGGACCAATGGCAACTTAATTTTTTTAAATGGAACACCCTGTATATTATTGGATTTTTTGAAATCTGCTAATCAAGGCAATCAAATTGATATTAAACTTTGTGGCAATATCTTTTTCCGTTTTTGAAAAATCCCGTATTCAAATTTTATACTAAATTTATTTAACTCGAATTTGTGGATCTCGTGATAAAGATAGACGATCAATGTAATAACGAAAAATATTTGCTTTAAACAAGAGACTAATATAGTGAAACTTCAAAATGTTTAGGAGTTTTTACGATTTTCCTGAAATTCTTTATTTCGAGAATATAATCAGTAAAATTTGAAAAGGCTCCTAAACATTTTGGAGTTTCACTATATTACTCTCCTGTATAAAACAAATATTTTTCGTTATTACATTGATCGTCTATCTTTATCACGAGATCCACAATTCGAGTTAAATAAATTTAGTATAAAATTTGAATACGAAATTTTTGAAAAACGGAAAAGGATAATGCCACAAAGTTTAATATCATTTTGATTGCCTTGATGAGCAGATTTCAAAAATCCAATAATATACAGGGTGTTCCATTAAAAAAAATTAAGTTGCCATTGGTCCTACTTTTTTGGAACACCCTGTACACTAAACGGTCATGGCATAAAAATGTATTCGCCGAACCATCGTGGAAATAATTGCTGGAAATCGATTTCAACTATAAAATAAATTTCTTTCATTTGACAGTTGCCACATTCTGCACTTGTATACACAACATTGTCAAGTCTAATTTTTAGAAATCATGGAACTCATTATTAATTTTGTTAACAATCAAAGTACCTGTTATATTCATAGATTCTCCAATAAAATGGCATACTTGGCATCACTGAGACCATTATTAGAATGAGGAAAGAATAGGCCTCACTTTGGAAAGTATAATGCTGGGTCCCCTTACCTTAAAGAGTCCCTGACAGGTACCAACCTGCACCGAGTGAATGTCCAACGATGATGACGTCGAAATCTTTGGTGCCCCGCTCGGGTTTGTGGTTCCAAGCCCTCTCCACCAGACGTTCCTCGTCCAACTTCACCAAGATGTATTGGGCCGCCTGGACCATACCCTTGTGGCCCAACCAGTCGTCCCTAGGCGGGTCCAATGGTAAGGTCTCACCCTCCGCGTTGAGATCCGTCAAAATGTCCTGAAAGAAACTTTTCGCTTTGTCCCCAATATGACAACTCCACACTATTACCTTCATACTAAGCGTCCCTCTTATGCTGATGACAACTTTTTTCCTGTCGTAATCCAGCGCTACGAAGAAAGGAGTTTCGCCGACGTCCACGTGATAGGTAGCGTACACTATCTCGACATCGCCGAGATCTGCGAGGGTTCGTAGCGCGGCATAGTTGCACTGACAACAGTTGTCTTCGACCACTTCGGCCGGCGACTGGCTGGGCTTCCTGCATGGGACGCAGCAACACTGCAGACCTAAAACAAACTGACGGTGGTCATGGTTGCCTGAATGGGTGACCGGCATACCCGTGCACAAGTGACAAACGCCCATTTTCGACGTCATGAGATAGATGGGCCAACCGTACGCCCTCACGGCAAAGTGGGCGTAGTGTATGACGGTCTTAAACAGTAGCAAGTCGTCACCGTCTTCGTGGAGTGACAGAAATTGAGTTTTAGGAGTGACTGGGACTCCAGAAAGAAATTCGTATGTGTCATTTTTTCTCTAAAAAAAAACCCGTCTGTAGATAAAGTTTATGCTATTTGTTTCTTACCTGTTCGACAATTGCTTTTCTCTCGATTTTCTGAAATTTCCTAAGCAACACTAAGCCTACTATGACGTCGCTTGGTACGACGTCTAGGTCTCTAAAAAAATCCGATAGCAACCTAAAAAAAATACAAAAAAAGTGAATATAATATCAGCGTCCAGAGATATACTAATAAGTCCGGGCACTCGGCCTTGTGTAAACAAACGTTTCCCTCTTGCCCTCTCCCGCTCCCCTCCTCATCGAGCCGATCGATATCTTATAGCACAGAATAAATAGCTTTGCAACAGAAGCCTCCTTACGGACACGTGTCAAAAATAAGCGAGTCTCCATTTCAATTTACAGAAAGACAGACAGTATTTTAAGCATAAATTTGGTTCTAATACAATCTCTTCGCTATGTAGATTAATATACAATGAAATGAAATGCACATTATTAATGTATTCAGAAGATATTTCGCTAAAAAGCGAGTCTCCTTTTGACACATGTCGCTAAGGAATTGTCTGTATTACTCGTTAGTCTATGCTTATAGTATAAGAAAATAAGCTGTACACAGTGTAGCTGAGAGCGGTTCGTTCGCATTCTACCGGGTGCGCGCAAAATATTACCGACCGACCGTGACTGTGTTGTAGTGATGCCTAGTAACGCTTTTTACTGCAGTGCGGATGCCTGTAAAACCAGTTCAAAAGACTATATTAGCTTTTTTTCATTTCCTAAAGACCCTGAAAGGTAAGATTGAGTTTGAGGTACCTACCTACAAGATAAAGACATTTTTATGTGACATTTGAATACTTAGGTATTAATTGAAGAATAATATAGATATAATATTAAAATATTGAAAATTTGAAGGTGCCAGCAATGGAAGAATGCCTTAGGGTTCATCGGAGAACATAAATTTGCGAATATTCCACCTGAAGAGGCATATAAACCTATAAGAATTTGCAAGGCACATTTTAATAATCAGTCATTCGCTTCGTCCGGAAAACGTTTAGTAAAAACTGCTGTCCCCTCGGCTGTCCCATTAAGATTATTGCCAGAAGCTTATGGTAAGGTAAGACGCATGCTTGTGTAGGTAAGTATGCGTAATATTTAGTTCTGTATTGTTTATGTCAATTTAAATATCAAAATATTTACTACAGGATGAAAAAGTAGATATGATTAGTTTAACTCTTTGTCGTTAAATATTTATTTGTTATTTATGTTTTTGTCTGCTCTATGTTTTGTTAGGATTTATTAAAAATGAACGTAAAACATAAAAAATTGCATTTTATTCATGTTCCAACTAAAGTCTACAGATATACCTACTAATTATGTAGATTCTGGTAACAGCTACCTTGTACTTTACTGTACCTACCAAAAACTAACGGTACACTTACCTATACACAAATAATGTTGTACCAAAGTCTACAAATAGGTGTACTAATATTTGTAGACTTTGGTAAATAATGGAAAGTCGATATGAACCTGCCCCCGTATAACTAGCTTGACGGCGATTTCGTTTAGTCGCCCTCGTAAATGCGAAGCGTGCGAGGTGACGCTGATTTACGACCGGTCGCAAAAAATTGTCGGCTTTTCCGAGAGATCAAAGAAGTGAGCGGACTTTAGTATTTCTAGACTTTGATAATATTTTTTATAATATTGCCGAGTACCGACCTGGCTATATCGGCAAAAGAATTCCTGTTTCTATCTGACGGAGTTAGGCAGCAAAAAAGAAACCTACAACGATTTTGCCAGCTGTCCTGATAAGCCCTCAATACTTTTCTGAAATAAAAAGTAAATGACAAGTGTTAAAAAAACTAGGTGGGTAGCAAAATGGTCAGGAAAAATTACAAAAATAGATGCATAGGAAGTCAGCATGTCCAATATAACATAAATAATGAAAAATAATTTAAAAAAATGCAAATGCAAAAGACAAAATGGATAATAATCATTTAAAACACATTTTCAGCATTTTTAGCAAACAAAATGCTTCAAGCAAAAAAAGTAACAAAAACAAAACGACACAAAAGGCACAAACTCATGTACATATACACATGTGGCGCTGATGGACCCACTGACAGTTCTTATTAATAAATAAATTGGTAAAAGTTTGTTTCCCTGTTACAATAATAATTGTAATAATTAAATAAGTAAATAAAATACTAGAATTTCGAGGCAGTCTTGTAATTCACGAGCTCTGCCGGCCATTGCTCCTCGTTTGGCTCGAAAAATATTTTTTGTTATACTTCTTTGAAAACACCTTATTTTCATCTGTTTTAGCAATAATGAAAGATGGGTTTTTTCGGGCTAGCGCACGGAAACAGCGCATGGAAAAACTTTCCGTGCGCTGAATAAAAATACCGAATATTTGGCTTTAAAATAGAAATATACAGCAAAGTAAACTAAATTTAAGAAACTCTATAATATGCTCTCTGATATTTAACATGTACCTATTTTGTATTTTAAATCGTGTTTCAATATTTAGATACATTTCTGTAATATTTTTGACGTTTTATTCACCTTATCTGACAATAACTAATTTACAACAAAGCACCTTTGAAATAATTTGAGAGTAACCATGGAAACGCATCATACATATACCAAACACTATATTGTCTGCATTGTTTTTTTTTTGTCAATTAAATTTATTATAATATGCCGATAAAATGTTTTAAGTTTCCGTTTTCAAAGAAGTATAATAAAAAATATCGTTCATTACACGTCCAGAAAGATTTTTCCGTGCTTGCATGACTTCCCGGAACTTGTCACGCGCACACGGAAAAATCCAGAAAAATTTCCAGACTCGTAATGAAATATACTATTACAATCCTTTTTTACCTAGCAACCATCTTATTATTATTGTATACATAACACACATGACAACAATTTTACATCATCCTACGCCTTCTATTGCATTCCTACTCGAAATTATTGTTACTTTTCTTTGATATTATTTGCATAAAACTCAAAATTATTGTGTTTAATATTTTGTCTTTTAAACACCTCCGCCTATGTACATATCGTTAGTAGGCAGTATATGTGTATATATGTATAAATTTGCTCCTTCCTGGGGTTATTTTATTCAAAGATATGCACAAACTACATGAAACATCTACATCTACATGACAACTACTCACATCCTTGTCAATGCGAAGAATGGCAAGTCTGAACGACGCAGTACTATAGGGGTAAAGCTATGGTCTGAACAACAATCAAATTTCAATTTTTCCTTCGCACTACAGATATCGAAACCAAAAACACATAATATTTAAAAAATGACGAAGACAAATAACACTATCTACTATTGGGTATAATAAATAAAAAATTACATGCTTGAAAAAATCTCGGCTAGAGAGGCCACACGCTTGACGTCATAAAACATTGTTTGCGACC